>JAUPFT010000010.1:36905641-38265641 GCA_036936625.1 Parnassius smintheus behrii
GACCATGTCTAAGAATACCACGCTAAGCTCAAGTGGTTCCCAATTCACCTTGGGCGGAATACTCATATTCTTTCTGCTCTTTACTGAGTCTTATTTAATATATCAAGTCCTCCCTACCTCAAAGAAAGTTTTCAATTTCACAGCTACTCTCATACTTATAACCTTTCCTTTCAGTCGGAAGAAAACATTTCCTTTCTATGTTTATTGCACTCCTCTATATTTTGCAGAAAATCTTTTTTAGTTCTTGTAGTCAAGCTTTGGAACTCCTTACCATTAACTATAAAACGTGCTCCAACAATAGAAACCTTTCAAAAACAAGTTAAGAAACATTATCTTTTCCCTCTAATTTCTCCTCCCAGCTTTCATCTCTATCTATCGTTTTATGATCACTAGTCTGTTATTTAAGTAAATAACGATATGTTTATTCATTTATATTTTATATCATAATGTTATTTATATTTTAGTCCTCTGATTAATTAATATTTCACTTCTTGTTTGTCAATTTTTTGAAGATTTTTTTTCTTTCTGTTTGTTTTCTGTGATATTTTTATTTTATTATACAATAAAAGGTGTATTGTAAATATTTTGCATTGCAATTAAAACGTGAAATTAATTAATTCACGAATTACGTTTTTACTTGTCACGGTGAAAAAGAGAGTGTTGCCCATGGCAAAAAACTCTACGTTATGTTATTACAATTTATATTTAAGCGGTCAAACGTACATTATCATCATATAGTTATTTGTTTATTTATATCCAACTTTTATAATATTCGTACAGTCAAAATGATAAAGTCAATACTGACTGTACCCTCTAGAATGCTTACTGTTACGATGATAAGTTCTGTTTTTGTCCTCCTGATTGTTTATCATCATAGCTATTATTCAATCACTATTGAAGTGTTCAAAAAACGTAGGATATTTAAATATATTTAATGTCATATGAAAATACACACCAACTAAAATGTCCGAAACAACGTCAAGAAAACTGGATCATTCACAAAATATAAAACCCTGAACACTCAGATGTTGTTCATGATATTTGGTAGCATCGACAGAGCGACAGTCTGAAAATATATAATAATACTAGCTTGCCAGGCAGACGTTGTTCCGCCCTTTTCTAAATTATGAAAGGCAGTTAAGTAGTTTAGGAGTCCATCGCGGACGAACAACGTGACACGTAATTTATATATATTAAGATATTCTGTGAAGCCACTTCCTATCACCTGTGTGTACAATTCGTGTTTGATGAATTTTTCACTATCACTTAGTAGATAGAGCCTACAGAACTAATAATAAGAGCCGTACTAATTGGAACCGTCTCTATCTCTATGTTACAGAACTATTCATTCGATTTTACTTTTTAATTTGGTTAATATGTATTTAAACAAAGTACTCTATAAGTAACCATAATTCAACACATCGGTTGTGATTATATCTCTAGGATCTTAAACACCATACCACCTTCTATATAATAATCAAGGACTAAAACAAATTCCTTAGTTTAAAATTCTCAAATAGCATACATGGTACTTCTATTGGCATAAAATATTATATAAGACGCCATTACTTTCGTTGTAGTATGGATTTGTAGTTTTAATTAAAGTACCCGGTTGACCGAGCTTTACTCGGTATTTTTCGCTCGGTTTTTTTTAATTCGTGTGTTTTGGAAACTATATTTAGATACAAATTACATACTGATGAAATACGAATGATATTTTTTGATCGTAGCGACATAATAGAAAAAACTTAAAACTTACAAATAAATTTTCGTGTTTTTAAAAATACTAAAAAAGGGCTCGAAAAAATAGATTTTCTCAAAAAAGAAAGGAACTTGAAAAAAATTTTTAAAAAAAGTCGGTCGGAAAAAAGCTAGACCAGAGACAGGACGCGAACCACGGAACTCAGATATCACGCCAAACCGACATCCCACCTGAGCTATAGTGATCGATAGTAACCTGTCGAAATTTACCTTCTTATATTGTAGCAGTTTTTTTATTGTCTGAAAACATGGACAAAAGGACATTTTCTAAAAATAAATCCTAGCTAGATCGATTTATTGCCCCCGAAACTCCCTGGACACTAAATTTTATCAAAATCGTTGGAGCCGTTTCTGAGATTCCGATTATATATATATATATTTATATACAAGAATTGCTCGTTTAAAGGTATAGGATAGCCACTTTAACAAATCTATGTAACATCTGTATCAGTATTGAATGAATATGTTTGTCGTGTGAAAAGTGAGATATCGGATAATTTCGTTTGCTTTTTGATACAAAGTAAGGATTGAGGTGAATAATTTTTCAACAACCCATCAAAAATCTTGTGGACATACGGACAAAAATAAGTTGGCATATAGTATCGGCTTCTATATAACCTAGTAACATCTCTAACTTTATAACTAATGCAAATCGAAGTCTTATATGACTCTACGGCAAGGGCCTTCTACTTAAATAAATATATATAACTTAGCATTCTGAAAATTACTGTATTTACATTATTTTAGAAAAGCGGTAAAAATTACCAACCGTTACTAAGGTAATTTGTATTTTAGGCATCAATATTTTTAACTTATGTATGAAATAAGAAACACTAGTAGTTTAATATAAAGTTATCTATATATTAATACGTGAAGTTTTGCATATCTTTTTAAGCATATCGAGCGCACGAAGGAGTGTGAGATTTGGCATAGTTAAAGTTTATATGGAGGAGTTCAGAAAGCTAAACTTGTGTTACGTGTTATGTGTTACACATAGGTACTCTATATTATTTAAAATAAAATATTAATTATTTACGTTCATACTTCCAATTTCAACCACATAATAGTCTGTAGTTAAACAATCGCACAGAGTAGAGATTGTCGCCAAAGAATTTTAAATTGATGTCAACGAATAATTACCACTTAATTTTGTGTTATTTTTAATGTTCCTCTTACAATAGTCTGTAGAGTGTATGCCGAGGCAAAAAATCGTTTATTTTATATTTTGTTTATAAGTTATTATCTTTGTTTTATTATGCAATTGAAAATAAAATACAGCCTGCTTAATATACATTTGCTGCAAAAAAATGTTACAAAGAACACGCACTAATGTCTGTAATTGAACTAAATTCAAAAGTATTATATTATGCAATGGATACCTACTCTTTGACAAAAGATTCTCAATAAATTCAAATTTAAAAATACCGTTAAATGAATTATGGTCGAATTTCGACCACTGGGCGACCATATTTAAATCTGCATAGTTTTAAGAAACTGATAATGTTATATCCTTTTCACAATTATTGCTGGAACTTGTTCTTTATAATTGCTTAACAAAATCTTTACGAAATATTGGTGAGCATTAATTGCACCTTCGTTTTTTGTTACTACAATTGAAAATAGTTGCAAATACAAAATGTTTTGCCTTAAATAAATAGCCGGGAGTTTACAATTTTCTAGACTATAAACTAAGCAAAAATCAAATGGAAACAAAACACACCAAAAATTAAACTTCAATCTACAATCAGTCTTTGAGTGGTCTAGGTCGTTGTTAAAAGGCTGCATACATGATTCAACGCGTGCTACTGTGGGTAGAAAAAACTAAGGTATCGCGACTGCTATAATCTATACATAAAGTAAAGGAAGTCCCCCGCGGCGTCTATCTGTACTCGTATGTACGTATGTTCGGACTAATCTCAGAAACTACTGTGGGGGTTTTTATTCGTTTTTCAGTAATAGATAGACTGATTCCTGTGAAGGCTTAAGTATGTAGTTTATGAATAATTTGTGCAAATAACCTAATGTCATGATGATATATTTCAATTAATGAAGAAGCAGAGAACTTTTATGGCGTTTGCTATAAATGTGTATAAATCTTAAGGACCTAGAAGAAAATAGCGCACTCCTTTCTATAAGCCCGGCAAAGCACCTGCAATTCCCCTGGTGTTGCGGTTGTTCACGAGCAGCGGTTGTCACTTACCATCAGGTGAACCGCATGTTCGTTTGCCTAGAATAATAGATGGAAAAATAATGTATGGAATAGTTCGTCTCAAAGAGATCTAAATAAAAATCTGCCACACTATATTATGACTATCTACTGGGATGAACTCGCTATAATCAAAAAGAAAATTAAAAAAATATACCTTCATACAGCTTCGTCGTTTGCAACCAATGTATAAATCTATATCTATAAAATTCACTATAGTTTTATTTTTATGCATTTTTCTAATCTAGATTAAAACATATGTAGCAGTCTACAGCAGTACTATTATACATACTTTATGTCAAACCTTAAAACTAAAATTAAAAAAAATTAATTTTTACAAAGCACCTGTGCTTTAGTTTTTACAAGAGTTTTCGAACTCAAAATTGACTTTGTCCGTACCCCTTGCGCGTTCCCCACTAGACGGTATGCTTGAACACTGATTGTATGCTGGTGAGCTGGTGACAACCGAGCATTCAAGATACGGGTCAGGAAATCGGACACACATACGGAAGTACTCTTCATATTCCGTGGACACACGCGAACACGTCGTTAACGTTGCTATTCGGTTGTTAATTTTAGATTAATTTCAATATTTTATATTGCTGGGCTAAAATTGGTTAATTTTAAAGATTTTATAGAATCAAAGATATCCAAAAATTGTACATAAAAGTTGTATAATAGATGTAAGTACTTAGGTTGAAGGTTCACTCAGTCAATAATTAAAAGTTAGAATCACTTAGTAATGCAATAATATGTAATCATAACATACTTTACTATAATTTGGAGTTAACAATTGGTTATCTTAATGAACTGTGAAGAATAAGTTGAATGTGAATTGAATCCAGGAGTGGTACGTAGCAGCTCGGTAGCTAAACTTACCACTACGGCTCCACAGGTCATTCGGTCGAAGATACTTAGTGCTACCCATGCGAAGCCGGGGCAGGTCGCTATTGTTAGTAATGAACTGGTTCAAAGCAAGTTTTCACAACTGGTATAATTTGCTTATGAACTCTAAAATTACATTAATATATGGATTCATAATAATTACTTGACTACTTTTATACGTGGTAGAGTCATGCTGCAGTTATATTAGAAGTATAATTGTAGCACGAACGGGTCGACTCGACCGTGGGAGGACCACGCTCTCACAGAATACCAGCGTAAAATAGTAGCTTAATGCTGCTGTGTTTCGTATGGTGAGTGTAGAGAACTGGAGAACCTTTTTACTGGAAACGAGGCATTCCATCTTAGTCCTCACGGGTGACAACAAATCTGCATTTTGATTCGTAATCGAGGATAGATGTAGATGTCTATGGGCCACAGCAACCACTTACCATCAGGTGGACTGTGTACCTCGTTTGTCACCATAGGGTGACAAAACTAAACTCTAACATTTTATCTTTACTTATATTTAATTTTTTTATAGGATAGCCTATAAAAAATTAAATTTAATTAAAGATAAAATGTTAGCGTTTAGAAATCAAAACAACTGTAAATTGTCGAAATATTCTCTCAAGATCCTGATAAGATTGTAGATGGAATCCAATCTATCAATTGGTGAGATGAGGGCGCAGGCGTTAGCGCGTGATTCAGTGGAAGCTGACGTGGGCGCGGCGTCAGCTCGCTGACAGCGACGCACGTCACTATCATACGATCAGATCGTCACTAGTATATTTAGAACAGAATGTGGAAAAATATACATAAACGCAACTCCTACTCTTTTTCCGGAAAATATTGGCGCTTATCCAGCACTGACATGTAACTAACTTCATACAAATTTAAAAAAAAATATATTTTTTTAAATAAAAATTAAAACGGTGTTCCGGTACATTTATTAAATTGTTGCTTAATAAGTTCGGTCAGACAAATTATGTATTCTTTTAAAACATATTTTCTTATTATAATTACAAACAAGATTAAATTACGAAATATAAAAATTAATAATTGTATGTGAAATACCAAAAATTTCGTTCAGATATTATACTAATTAACGCTGATATTAAGATATAATTATTATCAGGTTTTATAAAACGATCGTTTTTTTATGTTGAATTTATAAAATTAAATACATCGCATTTGATAAGCATGTTATGTGATAACGCGAATTAAAAGAGGAGGGTGTTGAACGACGGCTCCGCGCTATGAACAATCTAATCAGTTAACGAACTGTGACGGACAGACTCCGAGAATATCTTAATTAGGTCATTAAACTGTATACTTTCCACTACGCTGTGAAAAAAGAAATAGATGTACCGCACCTTGTTTCTATGCTGTAAAATAATATCTTCTCGGCAACCGCGTGGTTAGTGGTAGCAGCAGCAATTCACCTTCACGTCCAGGTCTTAGTCCAGGCTTCTTTCTTTGAGAATTTCTTGTGGTTAGGAAGTAGGCTTTGATGCATGGGAACTAATTATTAATAATCATGTTTTTACGTGAATTTTCGCCCTTATACTCGTTGACTATCGCTTACTCAAATTTAGTATTTATTATCCGAATTGTCTCTACACCTATCTCTTTCTATTATCATTTAATAAAAAGATAGAGAACATACAACAAACAGCTTTTATAATGATATCAATTTTACCTTACATTCGTAACTTTTAAAAGGTACGCGAACAATTTAGCCACACAGCCGTAGTTGGCGTAGTCAATTTAACATCTTTTTTTCGTAGAATACGGGAGACAAACGAGCACAACATCAACCTGATCGTAAGTGTAGATGCTGGCCCATACACATGTACATTTATCTTCGATTAAGAATCAAATTGCAGACGCTTTGTCACCTAAGAAGGACTACTCTGTCAGGTCTAAGATGAAATGCCTCGTTTCCAGTAAAAAGGGTCTCCGGTTTTCTACATTCACCATACGAAACATATCGTAGTAGCAATTTTACGCTGTTATTCTCCTAGAGCGTGGTATAAGTCGAACCATTCGTACTTCGACCATGATATAGCTGCAGCGTGACTCTACCACGTCTAAATAACTATAGTTTTACCACAAAATATTTAATACTTATTGTACACTGAGTTACAATTTATATAAAATATACACAAATCAAATCAACATCAAATACGTAAGCCGTTTACATTCTTCTCTTTATCAGCCTGAAACAGTCAACACCCGAACAAGGGTTTCTTCTATTGTAGAAAGAATTTGCAATAATCGCCACGAATCGCCATCGAAGGTCGGTATGTGCATATTACACCTGATAAAATAACAAATCGACAGAAGCGGAAAGGGACGTCCTAGTCGAAAATTTATCGACCAAATTGGCGATATATTGAAAAGGAGCCAAATTAGGAGTACTCTTAACTAACGAGCATGTATGCGTAGGTATATGGATATGGAGGAGGCGAGAGAGGTATGTCAGGATCATGCCAATTGGAAGTCTGTAGTCTCTGCCTACCCCTCGGGTGACAGGCATGAGAATGTATGTATGTATATAACAAATAGTTCTATTGTCTATTAAAGTGATGTTTTCTTTTCAAAGCAAGATCTTAAACATACAAACATTAATAAACATTTGATAATCCGTAAACGTTGCATAGATAGCATTGCGGAAAAGGAATGTGCGCGCGACCAGTACTCTATAATTCCTTCTTTTCCATTCCACTGTCCGTCGTCGGTAACTTGCACAGAGGGACTCTATTCCTTGACAACTTCTTAAGAACTCTTTATTATAATTTTATAACTATTACACTTGAAAACCAATAGAAAAGTGAACCTTTCAAGACTTGAATGAAAGCTTTCTCTCAGCATAAATTTCCATTATCGTTTAAGCGGTGACCGTCGAAAAAGGTTGATCCGGAATAAATAGGAAAGTATACTTTTTTATTTGCTAAGTATTAATTGAATAATAAACCAGCGGTCTGGTGGTTTGTGACTAACCCCAATTTTTTAAATTAATTTGTTGTTTATTTTTTCCATAATTGATATATATATATATATATATATATATATATATATATATGTATATAAAACGTACGTGTAACTTTTTTAGATTTGATAGCGTTTGATAGGTTGTAACTGTTTGCCAGAGCATCCTTAAAATATTTATTGCGCGTATATAATATATATTGTGGTTTCATGCTAAAACCATAATATAACCGCAGCGTGGTTCGACCACGTATGTCCCATAGTACTAAAAACGTAAGAAAAGCATTTGAAACAAATATTATTATTACAATGAAATAGTAATAATGTCTGCTTCCACTACATTTGTTCACGATTTTAAAAAGTATTTAAAGTCACAGAAAATTCCAAGATGAAAGGAATCTCATTTTTGAATCAGCTAGATGACGGAACGGCTTATGCATCTGACATTATTATCTTTGTATTTTGTACACGTTTCTTTCTCTTAAAAATAGTTAGAGCCTAATGTGTGTTGAATAAAGCACATTTTCAAGTGACAAATCGTGTAATTTTTGGGTGACGGGGACGCGGTACTATCTAATTATACTTGCGAATCGCGTAGTGTTCCGCTTACACAATGTAAGACTGTGCCAAATGACTCATTCATATTTTCAAAACAGCTTAATGCACGCGATAAAAATTTTGTAATTTACACGGTTTTGTTACTTAAAGTGTGTTAGAAATACTTACTTAAGTACTTGTATAACGAGAATTTTAAAATACATTTTTTATTTTTTATTTGTTTCATCCAATTCAACATACGAATTAATGATTTACAGGAACTGGTGTCCAAAATAGAAATAATAAATTCATCCATGTAACATTTAATGCAACAACAGCGCTTGGTGATGACTTTTTTGGCAAGCCTTCGACGTACAAAGCCAAATTTATAAAATTTTATTTTTGTTATTAATAGTTGTGTACCTCAATGATCTGTGTCAAAATAAGGTATTTCTTTCTTTCATTTAACATAGGATGAATAAGATAGTTACAAAATTTTAACCTTCTATTCTTTAGCAAGATGTAGCCATTTTTCTTGCTTTATCGTATTCCATAGACATTTTGAGTAATGTGTCTTTGTCATTCTGGCTTATTTAAATAAAGGATTTCTTTGTTAACGCATAAGCGGTTACCATATTGTTTAAAGTTACCAATAAGCAATCATTCAGCCTGTGTTCAGGAGTGGAACTTAAAATACTGATATGTTGATTCTGATTTGCTAAAGTGATAGCTCTGAATTGCGTTGGCTATCTCGTAACGTAAATACGTTTCGTAACGTAAGTACATTTTCTTATTTTGTGTGGATTCGACCCCCGATACCCTCAGCGCTGCAACTGGATATATCTGACCACACCATTAGACCAACAAGGCAGTCAAATAATATAGACATTACATGTCAAACAATTTATCACACACACACAACAAAATAACAATCAGGAGGCACAATCGTATTCGCTTTTTTATTTGGTTCATAGTAAAAAATGATTAAATATGACCATTTGATATTTTAAGTGAAATGCATGGATAAAGCGCAAAATCTTATGTATCTTCACTTTTTACATTGATTAAAATAATAAGAAAAGTCTGGGACAAATTATCATACTAAAATGTAGCTGAGCTGTGGTGTATTCTATCCTCTATGCTTGAGTTCTTACTCTAAGAGCGGCACAGGTGAAACTGCACGTAATGCCACTTAATAACAGGTAACATTTGAAACACGTACAAATGTGAATACATTGCAATGGCGTGTTTATTTTTTGTCAGTAATTAGTCTTTTTGATCGAGTGTTGGCACGCGGCGCTGGCGTTCCCTCAGGAATGCGGTTCAAACCTGTTCAACAGCTGTGCCCTTATGCATCGATAACCGTTTCATATAACTTATGACAATAAATGTTGTAGACAGCAGCCTCTTTATTATATTGTGTGTAATTCACGTGACATACGAAGGTATTACGTAATTAGATTGTGAGATACTTTTGATCGAAAAATGCAAAAGTATGGGAAACTTTAAAGGAAAGGATGAAAAGGGCGCTGCTTCAACGCACGCCATTTTGACAGTTGACATTAAAATATTTTAGTCGATTTTAGTATGGTGTAGTGTAGTTAGTTTCTTTGAAGTTGATTTTTCGAAGTGTTCATAATTATTGAAAAGGCTTGTTTGATTTTTTTTCTTAATATATTCGTTATAATATACGATTTTGTGTTTTTGTCTCTATCCTCCTCGTAGTTTTAGTTTTATGGAGCGGCAAAGATTAAAGTGACCATATTACCCTCACGTAGGTACCTTATTCATAATAAACGCATATATACGTATTTTTAATTGCCGTGTAGTGGCGGCGCGGCATAAGAGAATTCATTACCCCATATCATTCTGTAAGTGTCGTTAGAGGCGACAGAGTAAAATTAAACCGGAGAGAGGCAGCAGCGTCTTTTCCAATATAATTTTCATGATATTAATAAATAACTATGATATTAAACAAAACATTAAATTATTTCTAAATGAACCATATTAATTTCCCGTTTTAAATAATTCTGTTGTCATCGCAAACTAAAAATATCTCGATTGCCTTCGGTGTGTTGTTCAACGATTCGACTCAGCTGATGATGACGTAACAAGTGACATCCGCTATCGGCACGATGACACTGACACAAGATAGATACACCACGCACACAAAAACACGATTAGTACACTGTTTCATTACGTGCTACCAAAAATAAACGCAGGAAGAAAACGATCAGTTCAGTTTTAATAAATTTTTGAAAATAAGAATATGTTGTAGATTAAAATATTTATTCTTAAATTAAAAAAAAATATTAAGTTTTTTTACATTGTTTGATTTTTTTTTTCACGTCAAAAAAGAAAATAGACAGGTGTCAACTATGTTTATTTTGTCTAAATATTTTAATAAAAATAACTATACATTTTAATTGTAAAATTTTAGTGCACAAAGGAAATTTTTATTGTTGTCATAGATTTAAATAGTATAACAGTGGTTTATATAATATCTGAAATTAACTACGAGACATAAAAATTTTTCATGATTGTGACATAATATGCCAAATGTAACAAAACAATTCGCAACAAAGGATTTCTGAAATACTATATATTTGATTGACTGATGAAGAGCTATCGTACCGCAAAGCCACATAAGAGTTTGTCGGGATATTTTTCATATTTGCGCATGGGGATTTTGTTTTTGTTCCCACTACAGTACCTGTTCAGTATTTGAAAAGTTCTAGTCCGCGTATGATAACTTCAAGACACGGTTGCTAAGGCCGCCATCGTTTGTTCTAGCGACGCCATACGTTCGTGGATCTCTTACACTGCAGCTTCCAATTGCAGAACCGTCCTGTGACGCACCTACGTAACGACGCATGCGTCTTGTTACCAAGACAAGCAGCCTTCATATTTTGACTTTGACTTTTTTATATCTTCAGTGTAATTGTTAAGTTACTTTATTGTGTTTTTTTTTAATTTGTTTTAAGTTATTCTTTTTTGTTATTGTATTTAACTGTTGTGAATGCAGTCCGTAACCCAATCTAGTGATGACACGGCAAACGCAACACTTATATGTACACAGTGCAACAAGTCATTCAAATCTTTAAAAGGCCTCAACATACACACTACAAAAACACACAGGAAATGTATTAGCCAAAACAGTTCACCTTTAGACATACACCCTTTTATTCCAAATACGCCTACTTTTGCAGCCAACTTTCCAACTCCTTTCCACACATATCTTAGCCATTTGAAAAATAGTATACAGACAGTTAAAAGAATCCCTCGAGGAGCTCGAATAACCGTTGCTACACATTTGTCACAATTAATCCAGAAATGTTACATAAGCAATTGTACTCAAGACTGGCAGAACCTATTTTTATTTTCATACAGCACACTACATATAACAAAAACTGATAAACCAAATTTATCCTTGACACAAAAGATTAAAAATAACTGTACTGTCTGCTCCTCACCTTCACCCGCACCTCTAATCAAACATGATGCCCCTCGTAATCGCAACAAACTAATCGAAAACAAAATCTGTGACGGAGATCTCAAAGGTGCCGCTCGCCTTTTGTTCTCAAACGAGGTACTTTCACCAGATACCCCTGACACCCTTCAGGCCTTACGGTCAAAACATCCTCTAGCTCCAGTAAACCCATATTTTTTCGACCGACCAACAGTAGGGCAAGCATGCCTTCAAATTCAAAACAAAGATGTAACGGATGCCATTTTATCTTTTAAACCAGGTTCGGCTGCAGGTTTGGATGGAATCTCACCGCAACATTTGAAAGACTTAACATCGCATTCTGTGGGTGATGCGGGTGAGCAACTTGTAAATTCAATCACTAAATTAATTAACTTTATGTATTCCGGTAATGTCAATCCAGAAATTGTTCCAATTCTTTTCGGCGCGAACCTCATTGCTCTCACCAAAAAGGACGGAGGGGTGAGACCAATTGCTGTTGGATCAACACTACGACGCCTGGCCTCCAAAATTGCTGTTCGACATATTTTACAGAAATTAAATTCGGAATTTGAACCCGTACAGTTAGGCTTCGGTGTAAAAGGAGGGTGTGAGGCAGCCGTCCATGCCCTACGTTCTTTCCTAACATATGGACATCCTGACGTGTTGCTCAAAATTGATGTCAAAAATGCTTTCAATTCGGTAAATAGGGGGACCCTACTGACTGAAATAAATCAACATATACCCGAAATATACAATTATCTTCTTCTCAGTTACGCTGACCCAACAAAATTGTTATATCGATCTAATGAATTATCCTCGGAAGTAGGTTGTCAACAAGGTGATCCCCTTGGACCAGCAATTTTTAGTTTGGCTATAAATCCCATAATCAAAAGTTTAAATTCTAAATTCAATATTTGGTATCTGGATGACGGAACCTTAGGAGGTGATATGGAAAACTGTATTTTCTGACCTTTTTTCAATCAAAAATAAATTTGAAGCCATTGGTTTGGAGCTTAACTTTAGCAAATGCGAACTTTTTATAAATAACTGCAACTTAAATTTAAATGACGTAAAACACAAATTTAATACTTTGGCACCAAATATTAAAATAGTTAACAGTAATTCCCTTTACCTTTTAGGTTCTCCAATTTTTAACGAATCTATTTCTGAATATATTAATAATTCAATTGCTAAATTTCAAAATTCTGCTGACCGTCTCCTTGAAATTAGTCCACATTATGCACTTTGCATTTTAAAATCTTGCCTTTTTGTCCCGAAATTTACGTATGTGCTCCGTTGCTGCTCCTTTTGGAATCACCCAGACCTTTTGACACAAGTGGACAACTTAATCAAAATAAGTTTAGAATCGATTCTTAATATACACATGAACGAACAATCTTGGACCCAAGCATCCCTACCCATCCGTTATGGTGGTTTAGGAATTCGCAAAATTTCCAGTGTCTCTTTACCAGCCTTCCTATCTTCTGTCCACAGTTCAGCAAATCTCATAAGTAAAATTTTAAGGGCATCCCCTTCAAACTTTGAGATTGCTGGCCTGGAAGAAGCTAGAAACGCTTTCTTAATTACATGCCCTGGTCAAAATTTTCAATTTCCTCTAAATTCACAGAGGAGCTGGGACGACATAAACTGCAAATTGACTTATGACAATCTTTTGAGCTTTAGTACAGGTTCGGCGCGTGCTAGGCTTTTGGCCGTGGGTACGCATGAGGCCGGCTACTGGCTTCACGCGTATCCTTCGTCAAATACAGGAACATTTCTTGAGCCTGACACGCTCCGAATCGCAACCTGTCTACGGCTTGGGGTTCCGGTCTGCGCTCCTCATAAATGTCCGTGTGGCAGTGACGTCGACAAGCTAGGATATCACGGGCTATCATGCCAAAAAAGTGCAGGTCGCTTCTCGAGACATGCAGCACTTAACGATATCATACGCCGGTCTCTTGCCACCGTCAACGTGCCAAGTCTACTTGAGCCGTCTGGTATTGCAAGAGACGATGGCAAGAGACCGGACGGTATGAGTTTGATTCCATGGAGGATGGGCCGGGTGCTGGTATGGGATGCAACCTGTTCAGACACGCTGGCCCCTTCCCATCTACGTGGAACCAACAACAGAGCTGGTGCGGCTTGTGAAGCGGCAGAAAAGGCTAAAGTTTGCAAATACAGGGGTCTAGGCTCCGAATATATTTTTGTCCCTTTCGGTGTCGAGACCCTTGGTCCGTGGGGTCCTAGCGCTATAAGCCTTTTTAAGGAAATAGCAAAAAGGTTAATCGACGTCACAGGAGACCGAAGAGCTGGCAGTTACCTCGGACAAAGAATTAGTCTAGCTATTCAACGGGGAAACGCTGCCAGTATCTTCGGAACCTTGCCTAAAGGACCTCTTTTTTAATAATTTAATTTAGTTATTATAATATATATTTTTAAGGTTTTTAGTATTAGAAATAATGTTTATAAATTTATGGGTTAGATTTAATTTAAAGTATATTTTTTTACATTACATAATGTAAGCAACTACGATAATAGTAAAATGTAATCTTGTATAACTTTACTAAATATGAACATATTCAACTTATGATACTTCAAACTCTTTATTATAGAGGTTGAATTGTCATAAGTGAAAATAAAGGCGAAAAATAAAAAATACATCACTAACTGTGTTACTCTGAACTTAAAAAGCATTGAAGAAGTGTTAAAATAGTGTTTCTGCTTGAAAAAAATTGTATGATGCAGGTACTGGGCTGCTGGAGCAACGCGGTGAAATCTTTTCTTCTTCAAAATTCTGTTATAAAAAAGAGGCTTGTACGCTCGGCAGTAGTACGTAATGACTGCTTATATTATTAAACTGAAGTTTTGGCATTTATTAAAATTTTATATTTGGTTGGGGGACCCGACCGCAATAAATTTAAATTTTCTAGATCTAAGGTGTAACTTTGCTATGTTTCCTAATAGGATATAATATTGGAGTTTGACGGATCAAACTCGACTGGAAAGCTTTCGGCAGATAACGACACATCTTCTCGTTACTCCTTCGTAACCTCAAAACTTAAAACAAGAGTTTACGAGTACAACCAGTGTGTGTTGCTTTGGGGGTGGCCTATGTTCAGCTGTAAATTTGTGAAGAGCTGTAGTGATGATGATGATGATGTTGATGGTCGTGACGTTAATGGTGATGATATTATATTATATATACGAAGGAACATCAAAGTAAAAATAATTAAACGTTGAAAATAAACTTCAAAAGGGCGAAAAGACTAAGACTAAGATAAGAAAAATAATAGATAAATTTAAACAAGATTCGACACAATTATGTGCAATAAAATATTTTATGGAAATGCTATTTATAAGTGTACCCCATTATTCAGATGACGTCACACAATTATTGAGAGGTATTTAATTAAAGTGACATTTGAATACGTACTGGTTGTTTGCTACGACTATCTACAAAATATTCGAGAAACTATTTGAAATTTTATTACGTCACTTCACATATACATAAAGCTGTTATGTACCTGCCTACGTGCTAATGGAAACAGTCAAATGAATAATTGGTTAATATTTTTAACTTTTATGAATATTCTTAAACTCTACGATCTAATATATTATATCTCAATGTTTTGTTATTGTAGTTCTTTATCCAAAATAAGAAAGTAAAACGTAACAAACATTTAAATAATTTTTTTGTTATGTCTTATGATTAGCGACGCTTCTCGGTTTCACCTGGATGGGATCTATTATTTAGGTTTAAGATAATTATTTTAATCAATTATTAACTGCCAGCTCATGCGGTACCTTGAAGATCACCAGCTAATTAGTGACCATCAGTACGGTTTTCATCGGGATCGCTCAGCTAATGACCTTCTGCGTAACCTACCTCATAGATGGGCGAAGGCAGTAGAGTCCAAGGGGGAGGCGTTGACCTTTATATTGGACATAGCGAAGGCCTTCGATCGGGTTTGGCACAAAAAGCTTCTTTTGAAGCTTCCTTCCTATGGGCTACCCGAGAAATTGGGAATTGGATCACATGTTTTCTTGCAGATCGGAGCATCAAGGTCGTAATAGACGGTGCATACTCCGATTACAAGCCCATTAATACCGGTGTTCCACAAGGCTACGTGCTATTACCAAAACTGTTTCTTCTACATATCAATGACATGTTGAAAACCGATAATATTCATTGCTATGCGGACAACAGCTGTTTTATACACCGGTCGTGCCAATATTATTCGGGAAAACATCGCCGAGTATCGGGAAAAACTTGTGTCTTAAGTCGAGACATTGTTGAACAAAGTCTCAGATAGGGGCGACTAAATCTAGTCCAGTTAATGCCCTGAAGACACGAGTTTGCGCACTTACTGCTAAAAAAACCCCTTTGCCGTACCTCCTCAGTTTCAGGGCACTACGCACGGTGCTTGAGCCAGTATCGGGATTCTCGGCGTCGACATATCGAATGACGTACAGTTTCGTGGTCGAGCGGGATAGTATTTCATGCTGGCACACCGCCTGCAACGTTATAAGGCGCAGGCTCGGCCTCATATGGAATACTGTTCTCATTTCTGAACTGAGGCTCACCAGTGCCAGCTCCTTCCATTTGATCACATCCAGCGCAGAGCGGTTCTTTCTGATCGGCTTGACTCACTGGCACTGCGGAGATGTTGCATCTCTTTGTGTATTTTGAACCGACGAAAAAAATCGGAGGGGTTCTCAAGTCGACACGTATATTTTTTATATACCACGCATAATAGTATGACCACGCATAACTTTTTACATAGTAGTCTGATTTTGATAATTTTTTATATCGTATAGGCCTAAAAATAGGCTGCTCAAAATAGCTGCATAGCTCAAAATTGGTGCCATATAAATTTGAAAAAAAAATTATTACCCTAAGGGTGAAAAAATAGGGATGATTTATGACTGAGTAGTCCGATTTTGACAATTCTTTTTAATAGATAGGGTACCTCGAAATTGGTCCTATATAAATTTGAAAAAAAAAATACCTTAATGGTGGTCTAAAACTAATAATAATTAAAAAAATGTATACTTAGGTACACTTACATTAGTTTAAGAACTTAGTTATTAAGGTAAAAGAAAAATGTTTATTATTTTTTACTTTTCAGTTTTTTTCTGCTGTTTAATTTTTTTGTTAAAAGTTTTTATATCGCATTTTCCACGGGGAGTGCTCTGAAGAATTGTACAGACTAATTCCAGCCGCACAATTTCACCATCGCTAATCGAGACAAAACTCGCGATATCATCTATACCATCTGGATGATTGGCACCACTGTGCAATTTAGAAGTTTTCTTCCTCGCACAACTACCTTGTAGATTCGACTACAGCGATTTTCCCGGACCGATACGATTTAGAGTCTTCGAAAAAAGAGCCTACTCTTCTATAAAAGGCCGGCAACGCATCTGCAATTCCCCTGGTGTGGCGGTGGTCCATGGGCAGCGGTAGTCACTTACCACCAGTTTGCCCCCACTCCTATAAAAAAATTAATGACCATTTTCTCTTATCAATTTTTTGTCTTATCGAAAAAAATTCGAGTTTTTGTATAAAACTTAGCCTTGATCTCTCCTGGAATTGCTCCCTATCTAATTGTAAAGTTACTTCACAACTTCAGTGAAATAATTTTGCGTTTTTATTTTGTTACAGATAACGGCTAAATAAAATTAACTGAATAAAACGTATGTTGGTAAATTCCACGATTTCAGCAGCTCAATACTTGAAAGGTAAATACGATTACAGCTTTAAGAACTATGTATATATAATAGCATGTTTTTTAATAAGAATAATACAACTAAGTACATAGCAAAAATAAGTTAGTAAATTGTTTGGATTTGTTTTGGATAGATTTGGTGCTGATTATTTCAATCCGTGAAATTTCTTGGATTTATTTTGATGTAATCATCACATATTTGTAGTCAATTTTCAGACAACATTTGCTTCTTGAAATTTCGATCTAGTAAAAAAGTAAAGTTACAGCCTATATACGTCCCACTGCTGGGCACAGGCCTCCCCTCATTTCTGAGAGGGTTTTAGGGCAAGGAAGTGTCCGCCGTGCTGCCCCAATGCGTGTTGGCGAACTTCACATGTCTTCGAAAATATTTTTTCTCTTATTCCTCAGACATGCAGGTTTCCTCACGATGTTTTCTTTCACCGCTGAGCACGTGATAAATCAGCACTTAAAATTGCAATTAACAATTTCATTGGTGCCGGAGGGGATCGAACCAGGGTTACTCGCGTTTTGTTATATTTACAGCGAGCGTTAACCATCTGAGCTACCACGGCTCTTTTCGATCTAGTGGTGTAAATTAATTACTCTGGTTGTTGTGTAATTTTCCTCTTTTTATATTATTAATTAAGTAGGTTCTGGGCAAAATATGATTGATGCAGTTTAAGTTGTCCTTAAGTTTATAGTGTTATGCTACTTACATATCATTTTACACTATTTTAAATTTATTTTTCCATTCTGTTTATGATTTTCTGCATTCACCTCAAAACTTGATATTTTGCATCACCTTTATTTTCATAGGATCCTGTAACGTTTTAAACCATAAGAACACAGTAACAAATCATTTTTACTTCGTATTTTCACGCTATCAGCACTTTTTAAATCGGTGTCGATGGAGTCTACCTTTTTCGATCTTTTATTTAGTTCTCCGTAACTCTGCAATTTCGGGCTTCGTGCGCGCTCATGCGCTACCTTTTTTCCTATATCAATAATATCTCATTTTTCACTTAAATCTTGCCGTTTCTCTATTACGAGCCTGAAACCAAAATTTGACATGTTTTGATATCGTTCTTTATCTGGTTGTCGTGGTAATTTTTATTCAAATTCGTTACCGGTCTGATGTTTTCACTTCAATATTTCCACAAAAATACTCTTTTCCTCTTGGCCATTTACAAAAATTTGCTTTTAATTTAAATAATTTCCCGTTCTTATCCCAGATCCGCCAAAAAGTATAAAAGCCGAACAATCGGCCAATAAAGGCAAGTCTCGCTTCAGCTTTCAAACTAGAAACATCTCCTAAAGGCCTTATCCTGGGGCCGCACTGCCCTGGGATCCTGCAAGCCTCTGCCTTCACCTGAAGTTGTCGCCTAGCCACGCCTACGCCTCCACCTACTAGTGCGCTGTGTGTGCCTACTCCAGACGCTGCGTGTGCCTACTCTAGGCAAAGCGTGTACCTACTCCAGGCGCTGCGTGTGCCTACTCCGGGCGCTGCGTGTGCCTACTCCGGGCGCTGCGTGTGTCTACTCCAAGGCGCTGCGTGTGCCTACTCCAGACGCTGCGTGTGCCTACTCCAGGCGGAGCGTGTACCTACTCCAGGCGCTGCGTGTGCCTACTCCGGGCGCTGTGTGTGCCTACTCCAAGCGCTGCGTGTGCCTTCTCCAGACGCTGCGTGTGCCTAGACAGGCACAGCCTGTGCATACTCCGTGAGCGGTGAGCACCACTGCCAAGCGCGGTGTGCCACTTTGGTCTTCGGGCTCCGTTTCAGTACTCCTTTATCTTTATTATTTTTTTAAAACAAAGAAAATTGTAATTCACTTCACCCATCATCATCTTCATACTTTTTTTTATATATAAAACTGTAAATATCTTTTAAAATTTTAAATAAATTATTCGTTTTTGTTCTATTTTTGTTGTTTCGTTGTTGTTAGGTTAGGTTTTTTTTTTGTTTTTAATTGTCGCTTTACGACAAGTTATGTATATTCCAGCAAACCGTATCGTGTATCTATGTTATAATAGTATCACTAATGGGTTCGCTCGATCGGGGAAGAACCACGCTCGCAGAATAAAATGCAACCGGAATAAAATTGCAACTCAATGCTGCTGTGTTTCGTATGGGAAGTGTATATAACCGGAGACCCTTCTTACTGAAAACAAGGTATTCCATCATAGTCCTTGGTAGTTACAAACACATAGAGGAAGATAAAACGTAGGTGTCACTATTCACTAAACATCAGGTGGAAGTGGGTGCTCGTTTGTCACCTTTATTCTATAAAGGTTTGCCAGATCATATATAATAATTTTGCCATGGAAGGAAAAAGTATATGAATAAGGGAGAAGCAGGCAGCTTGAACATCAATATATTATGATGAAATGGATATTTAATAATCACACTTGTCTTTTTTACTTCTAATAAATTGCATATTTGTACATGGTAGACAATTTTTGGTACAATATTAATTGTTGTTCATAACCATTATTTAAAAAGTTAGGTAATATACAATTCAACGTTCCATGTTGTAATACGTGCTGAGTAATTTCCTTTTGATGCATACTATTATCACTTATTTGTAGCATATAACTTGTAGTTTTTAATCGTATTTACTTTTTTGTAGTAAAGTGTAATTTCAACAAATTTTTATAAACTCGGTTCCTTTCCTGTTCGTCAGTTCGGTACGAATTTCGCAATCGTTTTTTACTATATGAAATGATCCCCTTTTTGCATTGAAGTCCGTCTCGTTAGGTATCACTATCAGTGCTTACATTGCTATGTTCTGGTCTGAAGGTTATAGGAGAACCCTCGGGATTCGAAACCGGATCCACATCTAGCTCTATCACCATCACTAGACCAAAGGGGCAATATCGCGCAAAATAGATACAGTAGTTAAACAATAAAAATGTTTATATATATATATGACTTACAATACATCTTAAATTAGGTAACTTGTTTTATAAGTAACAATTTACTGTATAACAGGAACAGAAATAAAGTAATGTTATGTTCTCTCTTTATTTCCTACAACGCAAGGTAGTAAATTGGGTATTCATAATAATGAATATTTTAAATTTCATGTCCTATTCGTGGCTGTGACAGGTGCATACTAAACACTTTTATTCAACACAAGTCACAGCTAGGCATGTCCCGAATTACAAATAGGAATTTTTCGCCGGACGGAAGGAATTACACACTCAATGAGGTCAATGTTTCGAATTCTGTTGTAAGAAGTTTTGTAAGAAATGAGAGTGATTAAAACGATTTTTCCCAAAACAAAATTTTTAATCTTAAATTTATTATAAGTAACATAATATGTACTTACAATCAGGTGAGCCTCATGCTCGTTTGCCCTTCTTCTATAAAAAAATTGTTTAAAAATAAAGACAGCATTCTAAAAATAAAAAGTATAGATTATAACTTTTTAATAATATTGAAGTAGTTATTCTATTTCATTATTATTAAATTATTTACAGCTAGCGACCTGCCCCAGCTGTCTGAATCTGTTAATGTGGCATCATTTGAGTTTTTTTTTTAAATAATCATCGTTGACATAAAAAATGTTCAAATTTTTCTCCAGCGATTCTGCCATAAGTACTATATCGTCGGCAAATCGAAGGTGAGTGATGTACTCGCCATTGATGTTAATACCGTATCCTTTCCAGTCCAGTAGCTTGTAAACGTCTTCCAATGCAGCGGTGAAGAATTTCGGGGAAATAACGTCACCCTGTCTTACACCTCTCTGCAGTTGGATAGGTTTCGTACTCTGGTTCTGTACTCGGATAGCCATCGTAGCCCTACTGTACAAACACTTCAGCACTTCGATATACCGACAGTCAACTTGGCACCGCTGAAGAGACTGTAGCACCGCCCAAATTTCGACGGAATCAAAGGCTTTCTCATAGTACACATACGCCAGGCAAAGTGGCAGATTGTACTCTTCGGACTTCTGTACAATTTGCCGAAGGGTATGTATGTGGTCTATGGTACTAAAGTCTTTTCGGAAACCGGCTTGTTCGGGAGGCTGGAAGTCGTCGAGTCTGCGTGCGAGACGATTCGTAATGACTCTCGAAAACAGCACGTAGACGCGGCTCAGAAGGGATATCGGTCTGTAGTTCTTCAAGAGGGCGTTGTCACCTTTCTTGAAGAACAAGACCACCGCACTTCTGCTCCACGCCTCCGGAGTAGTGCCACCATGGAGGACGGAATTAAAGAGCCTCTGAAGGACTTCAAGTACCGGTTTTCCACCCGCTTTCAGAAGCTCCGCTGTAATTCCATCCTCGCCCGGGGACTTGCCGTTTTTAAGGTGCTGGAGAGCCATTCTAATCTCGCTCAGACTGACGTCCGGGATATCATCGGAATAGTGTCGGATAAGACCCGCTCTTGGATCGGTACTCACACTTGCATGTGGCTCCAACGATGATGTGTACAGCTGCCCATAGAACTTCTCAATCTCACTCAGAATCCCAGGTGTCCCGGAAACGATGCTGCCATACTCAGTCTTCAGCTTTGACGGTTGGCTCTTACTGGCAGACAGATCTCTGGCAAATACTTTGGAGCCCTGGTTCCGCTCAATCGCTTCTTCAATACGAGCAGTATTAAATTTGCGTAAGTCTCGCCGCATGCATTTGGAGATCTGTTGTTCAGTTGCCTGTATGCTGTCAAATCTGTCGACGATTGCAGCCTCATCTCCCGTCTAACAACCATGAGATTAAGAGTGTGATCGGAGAGCTTTTGTGTTCTTCTGCGGCCGGTCTTGCAGAACTTAGCTCCGACCGCATGGACAGTTTCCACGAGCTTGTCATACATATCGTCCACTGCATTGCAATCTTCTAGGCACTGAAAGCGGTTACGTAACTCGAGCTGAAAGGTTTCGGGATTCTGGTTTAGAGCACGAGGGGGATGGAGCGTTGACTTCATTAGACGAGACCTCTCCAACTTAACGTTTAGGTTCAGTGTGCCTCTAACCATTCGGTGATCGCTGCCAGTTTTCACCCTTGCGATCACTGAGACATCACTGAACAGTCGGCGTCTGGTCGTCATAATGAAGTCAATCTCATTTTTTGTCGAACCGTCGGGGCTCGACCAGGTCCATTTCCTGTGGGGTCGCTTCTGGAAGAAAGAGTTCATCATAAAGAGTCCCTCTTTCTCCATAAAGTCGGCCAGCTGCTGGCCCCTACGGTTCCGTTGCCCTACTCCAAATTTCCCTACCCTCAGCTCACCGCTTTCTCTTGTGCCTAGTTTTGCGTTGAAGTCTCCCTTCAACATCGTGTAGTGGGTTGTGGAGGAATATGGCTCTGGAAATATCCTCATACATTTCCTCCACCTCCTCATCGGGATGTGCCGAGGTTGGTGCGTAAACCTGTATGACCTTCAGCGAATACCGTTTGGTGATTCTGAGTATCAGGTACGCGACCCTCGTCGACACACTCCCAATCTTTACAACGTTGTTGACGAGAGACTTATGGACGATAAATCCGACACCTCCTTGGGACAGATGGTCGCCCTCCCGGTGATAGAACAAGTTGCCAGACTCGAGGATTACCGTATCCTCCCCCTCTCTTCGGACCTCGGATAACCCAATAATATGCCAGCGCAACTTATCAACCTCTTCTTCCCACTCTAGTATCTTCTCGTCAGTCCTCAGGGTGCATGCGTTATATGTTGCCAGGTCGAGTCGTCGTAGGTGGCAACCGAATCTCCACCGGAGATTCTTAGCACCCCCTGCCCCGCCGTTACCATGGTCGGAATTTTACGAATAATTATTCATATCTTAATGGCATGATACCAAAATAAATCAGAATACTATTTATCCCTGTTCGCCTTGAAGCGCCCCTGTGTGGGTAGTCATCCAAAAAAATAAGACGCTTCTTGCAAAAGAAAGTGGAGAATAGTCATTGACTATCGACGCCTTAATAATATGACAGATTCTAAAAGTTACCCGCTGCCTCTTATCACTGACATCCCAGACCAATTAGGCCATTTCAAATATTTCACAACCCTTTATCTTGCTAGCGGTTTCCACAAGATAAACATGGAGGCTAAAGATGCCCGAACCCGAACCAGAACTCGATAAAAAGTTTTGGTATTAGGGACTGACACTTCCACTTTATTTTTAAGTAGATTTTTTTTATAGAAGAAGGGGCAAACGAGCATACTGCTCACCTGATGTTAAGTGACTACCGCCGCCCATGATCAACCGCAACACCAGGAGGATTGCGGGTGCGTTGCCGGCCCTTTAGAAAGGAGTAAGCTCTTTTCTTGAAGGTCCCCAGGTCGTATCGGTCCGGAAAAATCGCCGGTGGTAAACTATTCCACAGAGAGGTTGTACGTGGAAGAAAACTCTTGTGAAACGTACAGTGGTGGACCGCCAAGCATCCAGATGGTGTGGATGGTATCGGGACGTTTGCCGTGTAGTGCATTCACGAAATTTGGCGGCTGGGATTAATCCGAACAATTCCTCAGAGCACTCCCCGTGATACATGCGATAAAATACGCAAAGTGATGCAACATCTCTTCGCAGCGCCAGTGAATCGAGCCGATCGGAAAGCACTCGGTCATCGACGATTCGAGCCGCTACGCGCTGGATGCGGTCAAGTGGAAGGAGCTGGTACTGGGGAGCCCCAGCCCAGAGATGGGAACAGTATTCCATGTGCGGCCGAACCTGCGCCTTGTAAAGTTGCAGGCGGTGTACCGGCATGAAATACTGCCCCGCTCTGCTGAGCACGCCAAGCTTTTTAGAGGCCATTTTGGCCTTCCCTTCCAAGTGACCACGAAACTGCACGTCACTCGATATGTCGACGCCGAGGATTGCGATACTGGCTGAGGCAACAAGGGGAGTGCCTTGAAACTGAGGGGATACGACAAAGGGGTTCTTTTTAGCGGTTAACGCGCAAACTTGTGTCTTCTGGGGGTTAAACTGGACTAGATTTAGTCGTCCCCAATCCGAGACTCTGTTCAGCAAAGACTCGACTTCAGACACAAGTTTGTCCCGGCACTCGGAGACGTTTTCCCGAGAAATATTGGCTCGGCCGGTGTAAAGAGCATCACCAGTGCTGTCATCTGCATAGCAGTGAATGTTACGGGTATGCAACATCATCATTGATATGCAGAAGAAACAGCGTTGGCGATAGCACGCAGCCTTGTGGAACACCAGCATTAATAGGCTTGCAATCGGAGCTTGCACCGTCTACAACGACCTTGATGCTCCGATCTGCAAGAAAACTGGTGATCCAATCGCACAATTTCTCGGGAAGCCCATAGGAAGGGAGCTTCGAAAGAAGCGCTTTGTGCCAAACCCGATCGAAGGCCTTCGCAATGTCCAAACTAACGGCCAATGGCTCCCCCTTGAACTCTACTGCCTCCGCCCATCTGTGAGTTAGGTAGACCAGAAGATCACCAGCTGACCGACCACGGCGAAAACCGTGTTGGCGGTCACTAATCAGCTGGTGATCTTCAAGGTACCTCATGAGCTGGCAGTTTACAATGGACTCCATTGTTTTGGAGAACAAGGAGGTGATGGCGATTGGCCGGATTGTAACGTGAGTAGGAAAATAATAATTTGACACTAAATGCAATATGTCTGACGAAGATAATTATTTTATTATACTTTTTTAAAGAGGCATATCATATTCAGCTTTGGATATGATTTCAGCAAATACAAAACCCGTTTTCGTTATAATTAAATCGCAGACTCAGCTGCTACGATGACACAAGTTGCCGCTTATGTTTTACTTTTCAAGGCGAATAACTCACAAACAAATGACGATTCAGTTCGGCCTAGCCTAGCCTGTGGTCGCCCTGACTCATGTTCCCGGATGCGAACGCCCAATAAATATTCATTAATAATTAACATTACCCGAGCTTGACGAGCGAGTTTGACGGGCGCCTCCTAATAAGAATTATTTCTTCAAACTCATATCTATTCAAAAGTATTCATAATATTGGGAATGTATTGTTTATTGAATAAAAGATCTTTATTTGGCTGTAACTGTTATGTCTAGGACTTACATGAAGTCCTTGTTGATGGTTTTGATTTGGTTAATTTTTTGATCGTAGCCAGGTATTTTAGGGGCAATCTCGATTTCTCTTGCCTAATAAATACAAATCAAGAGCTTGTTCAGTTTGGCCAAATCCATCTATACTCGTGTCAGTTACACATATTATCGTGTTATGCATAGGTGACACGAGTAAATCGTGTTAATTTCTGAGACTTTAATATCTGAAATGACACTGCTCGGAGTGGCCCAAAAACCACTTAAACAATGTAATTTTCCTTTCCACCAGAATTTAATGATGTCTTAATTAGAAAGTAACAATTCGAAGAGATAGACTCTTCTTGACAAACGAAAAACGAGATGGTTTCTTCACATTAGATCTCATACCCTTGTCTCTTGGGGTATTGATTTTAAGCTCAACTGACCAGACCCTTTTTACTCAAAACGAGGCATTCCATCCTAATCCTCAAGACATATAAAGAGTAGTACCACCTATCTACCGCTTAAATTTGATATAGAATGTAGCTTTAGAATTCAATAGCCTGCTTCCTATGAGAAACTGATGTTAAAATCTAAAACAACCTGAAACTAAGAATATAGAGATGCAAAAAGTGGCATAAAATATAATGGCGACTAAACTTGTGATGACGCGTAGCATCGACAGGGTGAACGACACCTGACTCACGTCCTGCGTCGGCACAGACTTCGCTGAAGTTACACGGTCATTGCTTGTTGAAGTATTTATTGCTCTGCAATAACATTTTTGAAAAAAATTCTTCCTTTTCTAAAGTTACTTCTCAGTGTTAGTACAGAAAACTACTCGTCCTTAATATTGTTGTCCGCGATTCTCTTCAATATATAGATCAATGTGCAGTGCTCGTTATATAAACGAAAACTTTGTCTCTTATTGTAACTGTTTCTGAAAATAAATTATTACAGAAATTTTCATTTCCAAACAGGACTATATTTATATTCTTTCATAAAACACGTCTCTATTTAATATTTCAGATAAGATTTTAATTATATCAAATTTTATTTATATATATCAGAAGTATAAAAACCATTAATTTAGATACTTCTGACGTATTGAAAATGGGTGAAGTATTTTCAAACGTGAGAAAAATAGGAATTTTTCCTTTTTTAAAATAATCGTATCCCGACGTTCTGTAAACAATTTCAGTGCTAGAGCACTAGATTTATAGGAGCGTTAGATTTTCAAGCAAAAGTGTTATAGCAACTTAACAAGTGGGTGTTTATTTTGATTGAATCATTCTTATAAAAATCTATCCTGATTACTTAACAAATATACTTTAACCTTCTCTAACAAAGTCGTACAGCAGGTTTGCCTCGGTATGGCAGACATGAGTCACATTGCCAAGAAGCGACTTGTGACGCGATTCGGCTAATTGTTTGGTATTTTGCATTTTATTTATATTTCACTTTCTCTTTATGATCTAATATTAATGTAAGTAGGTCTATAATATAACTTATTACATCATTAATTCATTAAATTAAAAAAATAATAAAAAAATAAAGCAAATACTAAAATAAAATAAAATCTTAAACCGAATTTTCTTGTCGCCTAAATGCAGTTATTTTAGTTGATATAATATTATGTATATAATTCTATTTTCAGTTCTTATTAGGGACCTATATCGCCCAATTTTTTTTATAGCAACAAAAGTTTCTCCTAGAAAGTGAGCATTATATTGGAAATCCGATATAAACCATATTTTCTGAATTACTGATTTTATTACGGTATCACTAAAAAGTCCCTTTTAGTATCTAAAATAGCTTTGCTGGAATAATTTAGACGTTTTCGCAAGGTGATTTTGTCTCTTTGTTTTCGTATATTCGTAATTTTTACACTATCTTTTTTCATTAAAAAGCATTAATCAATATTGAAATAATACTACTTTTTACGGAATTTATCGCGTATATTTAACTTTTTAATACCCGACGTTTCGAGAGCTTTACAGCACCCATGGTCACGGGAAGGACTGAGATGTTTAACGTCCAGATGTCATAGTTAACCGCGGTTACTATAGATTAAAATTTAACTTTTGTTCCGATCTACACTGTGTAGATCGGTTAATCTACACTGTGTAGATCGGAACAAAAGTAAAATTTTAATCTATGGTAACCGCGGTTAACTATGACATCTGGACGTTAAACATCTCAGTCCTTCCCGTGACCATGGGTGCTGTAAAGCTCTCGAAACGTCGGGTATTAAAAAGTTAAATATACGCGATAAATTCCGTAAAAAGTAGTATCATTTCAATGTGTAGTGTTCGCGTAAATATAAGAAATCATTAAGCATTAATCAATAATCACACAACGGCTTACTCAGTTGCTTACAATAAAATTGCAGATTTGCTTATTCCAGTTTTTACGAATTAGGCAATGCCTGCCCCGAAGTGCATTCTAAAATCTTTTATAAAATAACAAATTAGGCCTGCCATGCAGTGACGTAAAATAATCCAATACCCGATATTATCTGATGGGTATTGTAAGAAGCGACAGAGAGAAAGGTAGCAGAAAATACACAGGCAGCAATAACTTCCTGATAACAACCAAAATAATAAATAAAAAACTGCGATTGCAACCCGCGTGGCAATGTGGCAATTCCTAGGCCTCCACCCTAGTCCAGCACTTGTCTTTTGATAGACTGTAGGAAATAATTAATGCTAACATCCGTAAGCCATATTGTTTAATATATGGGGGTCAAAAAGTGTTTTAACTGCTTCGTATCGCTACTTGTATTAAATTTAATAAATAAAATATTCATTCAAGTGTATATTAATATATAACATTCAAGTCGTATAAATATTACCTTACTTTTGTATGACGTTAAAGCAGAATCTTATTTCAAAGTTACCTCTATCATAGTTGTGGAAAGTCTAAATATGGCAACACATTTCTGCTCCCTGCTTTTTGTGGAATTTCACATAGGGACGAAAACCTCCGCAGTTGTTATGTTACGGATTTTTGGAAATGGTTTCATGATTTGCACACGTAGAGATAATTCGTAGGGAAACAACTATTATTTTTTTTTAGTTTAGTGATCGAATTATATAATATGCATCTTTGATAACTTGCCACTTTGCAAGCTTATGTAATTGTAGCATCATTAAATAAGTTGTATTAATAACAGCGAATGTTAATAAAAAAACATAACATTATACTAGACTTTAACCGCATGTAACACTGCACTGTAAAAGAAAATTTTAATGTTAAATATCCAAAGGAATATTACCTCAGTGATTTAAGGAAAATTATATGTGCGTAATTTTCCTTGAATCTCACAGAGGCTGTAATTGGATGCATAACCTACAAATGAAAAGACTATAAAAAGTAGTCTTCAAAGAGTTAATTAAAATGTTTATTAGTCGGGAAATAAATTTCACGCCATATCTAATTGCCACGAAGCAATTGTTGCGCGGTAACTCGCGATCACGATGCTGACGTCACGTCACTCAAGTTGCATCCGCCGATCCACCATTTTTATAACAAAATGTGTAATAATATCCGTAGCTTAAGTATCATATTAAGACGTTACTTTTACATAGCTAAATGAACAAGAGAAAATTAGAGATTGTAATAAAAATTACACTTACACTTGAAAAAATCTTCTTACCACAATAAACAATTCATTTAGTGCAGAATTTTGCTCAATGTTTTGATAGGATCAGAACTTACGGTGCCACACACCTGTTCTGCACCAAGCAAACAGCAAGCTAGTATATTTTCAGGCACATTTAGCCCTCAGATGTGAAAACGAATCTGCAGCCTTCTCTATCGATGTCTTTTGCAGGTTATATGGACTTCAGTAGCCATTGACCATCAGACGAACTTCGTTTCGTACTTCAATATTACAATAAAAATAAATATTTTAATTTTAACTTGGTCGGATAAGTGTTAGGTTATTCATATACTATGCTATACCTAATGTCAGTAAGTTTACAAATGGCTGAACAAATATCAGACGAAGCTAAATTGTAACACGGCAGTTCGTTTAATATAAACGAATGCACGTTTCAGCCCGCATGCATGATGCTTGAAAAAGAGCGCTGAAAGCATGACATCGCGTCGCGCGCCTAGCGGTCAACATTCGGACGAGCGGTTCCCGCCAAAACGAGCACAGGCTGTGGCGTGAAGGCTTGTGATTGGTTGGCGCAGCGAGGTGGCGGCAAAGCGGCGGCGCGGCAGTCGGCGGTGCGCAAGGCCGCCGGTTTTCCCGCGAACAATGCCAAATGGTGCATTTGTCAAGGTGAGTTCGTTCACCGCCGACGCCGGCGCCGCGCTCTTTCGTGCTCCCTCGCTCACTCACTCGCGCCGACCGAAGGTCGTCGGAAGGCAGCGGCGCGTTGAGCGCTCTTTTCGCCCGCGCCACCACCAAGACACGTTAATTGTTATTACACTTCTATATTACAGGTGAAATAAATATCCTTTTTAACACGCTTCAACAATAATATATTTAAATATTGCAACTATTTTACAGTACTTTGTTTTTTGTAAATAATAGTGACAATAACCTCTATATAACTAGCTTAAGATTTTATTTTATATAAGCTTGTAAATTAACGTGGTTGGACCACGCTGCATTTTTATTATGGTTGCAGCGCGAATGGGTCAGCTCGATCGGAGTAGAACCATATTCTCACAGAACACCAGCGTAAAAAGCTACTGAGTGTTGCTATTTCGTATGGTGAGTGTAGAGCACCAGAGACCTTTTTTACTGGCAACCGGGCATTCTATCTTACTCCACAAGGGTAGTCACTCTAATACAATTTGATTATTATCCGAGGATAGATGTAGGTGTACATGGACCACAGCATCCACTTACTGTCAGGTGCAACGTGTGCTAGCTTGTCGTTCTTATTCTATGAAAAAAATGCTCTTTATTCAATACTGTTATACTTATATTAAGCTTAATGAAAACCATTTATTTGCATTAAAATTAAACCATAATTTCATAAACTAAAATTTTTGTTTAATTTTAATGCAAGTAATATTGTTTATAAAGTTAAGTTTTAAATCTCTAACTGAGATGATATGTCGATGATGAAGCACCCTTAGCACAATTAAACAGAAGAAAGAAGAATACGATGAACAGAAGAAAGAAGAACGAAAAAAGTATCAAGTGCTACGCCCGGACGAACTTCCCAGCTCGGCCGACATTCGCGGGTCGGTGGGATCTTCGTCCGTTTGTATCGCTTATACGTTTAATCAACGATCATCAACATCGTGGCATGAAGACGTCTAATAAGAAGAAAATCTCAAGAATATCATATTTTTGTTATTAGTACGAGCTTGACACGGGGGTAAAACACCGCCAACTTCCTAACACCTGCGGGGAAAGTATCAACAAACTTGCAGAACACTTCAAATACCTTTAATAATAATAGGTAAAGAAGTGTCGCATATTTGTTGGTCATGAGAAAATAGCAACTGCGATGGATGTTTTCTTTTTAATGGAGTTCAAAAAACGAGAAGGATCGTCGAACGAAGAACATCAAATATGATGCGAATGTTTTTTTTTTTAAATTTATTTTCATCGGTTTCTCGTAAAGAGCTGAACCGTTTTGAATGATTTTTTTTTGTAATATAGGATAATTTAGGGGTGGTTCCAAGTAAATTTAAAAGGTCCATTCAAGTGGTAGAAAAATAGGAAAAGAACATTTTAATATAACTGTAATAACCCTTAGACCACGCAAAATTGTATAATAATTAAACTTTTAATAAAAAGCAAAAACTTAGCACTAACTTCTGAAGCTATATTATCATCATCACAGCCTATCATAAGTCCACTGCTGAACATAGCCTTCCCCCCCCCCCCCTCCGCCCCGAGAAATACTACTAAGCACGGTCCTGAGTCACCTGCACATCTTACCTGGTCATCACTCCATCTAGTGGGGGGCCACCCTACACGTACCGGTACGTGGATGACACACAAGAACCTCTTTTCTCCGTCGGTTGTCAGTTTTTCGAGCAATATGGCTATTATGTAGAAACCACTTAATTTCCTTTTTAGTTTTTGAAGTCGGTATTTACATTTTATTGAAAGTTTTATTATTTAGATAAAGAAATTATTTTATTTATAAAATTAATAAATCTGTAAGTAAATAAAATTGTCTCCAATTGAGTTGTTTATTTAAAACAAATATTCATATTCTTGTTTTGTATTAATTTACGAACTAACTTAATTTTTTTTACCTTTGAATTTTTTTTATTGTTTTCGACTTGGTATGATTTGTACATTTATCAGAGGCAAGCAAATTTTCAAGTGAAATCTCATCAATGGGTTTTGTTTAGACTTATAAGTAATTTTATAGCTCTATAGAAAAACCCCAAACATAGCTTTCTCTGTGACTCGCTGAATGATTTTAAACCGATTGATAGCTAAAAATTTCATATATGTCAACGCGCAACTCTACACACTCGTTTAATATAATTTATTTTTAACTTGCTACGTTTTAGGTGCTTTACAGCACTTAGGCCTCCCACCCCTCGTGAATAAAAATATCTCGTAATCCAATCAGTGATCGAAGCAATCAAAAAACTTTTCACAGATATTTTTTTACAATGTCTTGGTCATTTTCTGTCTGAATATAGCTATTAGATGGTCTTCATCATTACGAGCAACAGCGCGCAGTCTTTTTCTTGTGTTTGATCGTTTTAAGTCACGCGACGATATCAGTGTTTTCGGGCCTAACTCAAACACAAAATCGTTTGTTAAAGCTTCTAACATAATGTAACAATAAGAAGATTACATCGAATATAAGTAGTTTTTAACAATCATATTTTTCGATGGTACTAAATACACAACGGTTATAACTATATTTGTACTTTGTCAATTTGTATTCCCAAGAAATGTGCCTAAGGTGTATGTACTTATACATATAAATACATAATACATAAACACTCACGTCTGTTACCCAGAGTGGTAGGCAGAGACTACAGACTTCCATTTGGCACGATCCTGTCTCTCTTGCCTCTTTCACGTCCATATACGTACGGTTAATAGGTACTTCTAATCTTGCCCGTTTTCAATAAATCGTTAATTTGGTCGATAATTTTTCGCCTAGGACGTCCCTTTCCGACTCTGCCATTCACTTCTGCAACATAAATTTTCCCGAACTACCGAAGCATTCCATCTTAATCCTGGTCACAATATCATATATATATATATATATATATATATATATATATATATATATATATATATATATATATATATATATATATATATATTATCCTTTGGATTTAGAACTGAATAATACTTATTTTTTTTAGAATAAGGGTGAGAAATGATCAGTCATATGACAAATCAGTCCAACTGATGGTAAGTAAGTAGATGCTGTGGCTCATAATCATCTACTGCTATTTTATGCTGGTATTTTGTGAGAGCGTGGTCATTCTCCGATCGACCCATTCGTGTTGCAACCGTAATATAGCTGCAGCGTGTTTCTAATACATTATTTCACTATCAATATTGAAACAATATTGAATTCCTATTAGCCTGCAATAACAAATCACCTTTTAAATTTAAGGAATAGTCTTCAATGCGTTAAAGTGCTGTCACATTATTATCTGATTATATGTTTTACATAAAGCCTTACAAAATTCAACTGCAGAACATGGGCCCCTCACGCTGATGATGCGACCATTGATGGATTAGTTTGTGTTGATATTAGGCATTATATGTTTTACATACAGCCTTACAAAATTCAACTGCAGAACATGGGCCCCTCACGCTGATGATGCGACCATTGATGGATTAGTTTGTGTTGATATTAGGCAGACGCTACTGCCCATCATTCTGTATCAGTTTTCCACTGTCACCTCTTACGACACCTACAGGATTAGATGGCTAGTGGATTCTCTTGGGACACCACTACACAGCCAGCTCATCAAAATGTATCCAATATTTTAATAATGTTAGGAACAGTGTAAAAATTTTCACAGAACAGAGAATCTGATGAAATAAAGTACCTAGATATAATTTGGTGGATTTGAATGCGTTTTTAAGAATTTAATTTAATGTTTTTCATAATTTTATATTTAACTTTTTTATCTATGAACTAGCGGCGCGCTCAGGCATTGTCCACGTTAAATAACTATCTATCTTAATTATTAGGTCATCTTGTGTTCGTGTTTCGCTTTTGAGATTAATACCTCAAGAAATGATTCTCTGCATTTACTGACCTAAAGAGACCAATATGTCACCTCTGCGCCTTCCACCATAGTAATTATTTTGTCGCTTATGAGCTTTTTTTAAATAAAAATGGTTATTGTAAGTTATCCTTAGAAAATAGATATATACTATCGATGACTTTTTTAGAACTTTTCAAAAGTAACAATTAGGCCAATACATTATTTTTGTGCAACTTTAATTACTTTATTAGAACTTTAATATTTTTCCGAAATGGTGGGCGACTATCATCATATCTTTCAGCCAGAATATGTTTATACCCATAATATATAGCATATGTCCATCTGAAATAATGTACCTACCTTTAAAGCGGTGAAAGAAAGCATACAACATTGGTGATGCTTTCTACTTCAGCCGTACTAATATTTCTCAGGGAGACGTCGCCGAGTGCCGAAACAAACTTGTGTTCGAAGTCGAGTTTTTATTAAAGACTAGACTAACCCTCAGAGGACAAAGTTTTAGGCATTTATGGCAAAAAAGATTCCATTGTTGTATCTACTCAACTTCTGGGTGTTCTCCTCACACAATATTGGGATCCTCGGCGTTGACATATCGATTAACGTATAGTTCTGTAATCACTATGAACGGATGGCCAAATTGGCCTCTAGAAAGTTTAGTAAATTGAGACGGTACGTGATGCTAGCCCACCGCCTGCAGCTTAACAAAGCACAGGTTCGACCTCGCTTGGAGTACTGTTCTAATCTCCGGGCCGCGGCATCCCAGTATCAGCTTCTTCTACTTGACCGCGTTCAACGGAGGCCGTCGGTTTGATCCACTGGCCTTACGAAGTTGGCATCTCTGTGCGTCTATCACCGGGATGATAACGCATATCATATACCACAACGAGTGCTCTAAGGAATTGTTTAGAATTATTCCAGCAACTTAATTTCCCTACCTCATACTGTGACAGAACTCGGAATTTTATCAATATAACTTCGATGGTTGTCAGTCTACTACCGTGCGTTTTCTGGTAATATTCTGTAATGCGCAACAGCATTGTAGAATTTACTTTAGTCAGCGGTTTTTCCGGACCTATTTTGAGAACTTTCTTTGCTAATAAGCCTAGGTACTTCATCAATTAACCGAGAAAGTTCATTGCTGAACGTGGATCTCTCGCGTCCTAAGAAGGTTTTAAATCAATTGTATCGCTTGGCAGATGCCAACTCTCACAGAATCAAACTAAGATCTTTAAACTGTAACCAAAATTTTCGCACCTTTGACGATGCTCCTCATTGCCGGTCTAGTAAGAAAAGAGCCTACTGTTTTCTAAAAGACCGGCAACACACTTGCAATTCCTGCGATCTTGCAGATGTTTATAGGCAGCGGTGATCACCTACCATCAGTTGAGCCGTTCGCTCGCTTGCCTCTTCTGTATAAAGTAGATTGTAAGTTAACTCACAATAAAAATCAATACAGAACACAAAATGCCGCAAACGGTTATTATGTAAGTCGTTTGTCGTTTTGTAAGTCAGAAAACAGAAGCGCGTTAAGAAAGATTTCGAGTCCTATTTATTTCGAAAATGGTGGTCCACTCCGGTAAGCTGAAATATCATTGCGATTGGATTCAGGTGAATCATCATGCATCGCCAAATATTGCAAAATTTGGAGCGTGTTTGTTTCGAGGCGTACGGGTATTCATTTTAATACCTAGTGATAGATTAGAATTTAATTATTTTATCTTATCTATACCAATCTATATTATACTTATACCAACAGTAATAATATTATAGAGAGAGCGATTTTTTTGAGTTTGTGTATATGTGGAGGGTAATCCCCGGAACAATTGCACTTGTTTGAAAAATTCTTTCACCGCTTTAAAGGTAGGTACATTATTTCAGATGGACATATGCTATATATTATGCGTGTAAACATATTCTGGCTAAAAGTCGCCTACCATTTCGGAAAAATTTTAAAGTTCTAATAAAGTAATGAAATTTGTACAAAAATAATGTATTGGCCTAACTGTTACTTTTGAAAAGTTCTAAAAAAAAGTCGCCGATAGTATATATCTATTTTCTAAGGATAACTTACAATACCATTTTTATTTAAAAAAAAAACTCTTACGCGACAAAATATTTACTATGGTGGTCGGCGCAGCGGTGACATATTGGTCTCTTTAGGTCTGTAAATGCAGAGAATCATTTCTTGAGGTATTAATCTCAGAAAAGCGAAACACGAACACAAGATGACCTAATAATTAAGACATAGTTATTTAACGTGGACAACGCCTGAGCGGGCCGCTAGTTCATAGATAAAAAAGTTGAATATAAAATTCTGAAAAACATTAAATTAAATTCTTAAAAACGCATTCAAATCCACCAAATTATATCTAGGTACTTTTTTCATCAGATTCTCTGTTCTGTTCGTATTTCATTATGACCATCTTAAAGAACTTATTGATTCGCTCAACTCTGAACAATATCCACATTATACATAATACGCTAAGCTGTATTATATTATTCTAGTTTGGTCATTCACTACCTTCTAGAATTAGTTGAGAAGCACGTCGCCCGTTCAATATTGACAAGAGCCACGATAAGTGCTGCTGAACCGGACTGGTTTCATGTGAGAACTGTTTTTATAACCCTTGTAAGTAAGTTAGCATCCGACATTATTTTTAAATAATAAATTGTTAACTTCACGATATAAACCAACATTAGATCTAATTTTAGCGTATTTTAAATCACGAAACGGGAAAAACAAATAAAATGGCTCACAACCCGTAATTAGGCTTGCTCTCCTACCTAGGTCTGTGTAACATAGTACCAAGCCACACCATATGGAGTATCAATTTACTATCGGAAAATCGTATTCAGTATACTCATAAGCTCATAACCCTAACATGTTGCGCATTTCTAAAAGATGTATTTAAAAAAAATTATATTATAATAAGACAAATCCCTCGTTTAATATCTGCGTAAGTTCCATGTTGAGAAAAAATAAAGTTGGAAAAAGACGGGAGTTGTGTGTAGCCATAAATAAATAATAGAATAATCTCATGTTTCGGCAATCATATAAAATGCTTTACGGCGCAATGATTAATACAGAAACGTGCTTTTATCTTACTGCGCCAAGTCAAGATTTTTATTTTGGGTTACCAGGCACAGGCTGCACTGCTGGTTGGCAGCACATAATATAGACCCAGACGGACAGTTATCATACTATTTGGACGGAGCTCCAATAAAAAGTACTCTGTGCTTACTACCACCTAGGTTTGTATTTTGTGCAAAGCAGTGATAAATGTGGGCTCAGAAGGGCTAGAACCCAGAGCCGTAAAGCCAGTTAATATAAATAAGTGATCATTTTATGTATTTATGATAAGACACACTAGGCACTGGCCTATGGCATCACCTCACTGCAGAGAGGGCATCGGTTATTAAACTTCTCATAAAAATTACATGTTTTATTCGTTGAATTAATAAATATTAGAGAATAAATATTTGAAAATATAAAAAAGTTAAGTAGGTACTAATCAATCAAATCGAAATGAATCACCTGCTATTACAAATGCAATAAATGCATTCAGATTTCATTTATTGTGTAACATAATTCAAAGTAGAAAAAGAATATTACGTAAGTTTATTTTCGAAATTTAGCGATTGGTAAATTTTTTTATGATATCAGTATTTGCAATTTTATTAAAATTTCATATTGCATGTATTGTCATTTATAACTATGCTAATTGATAGTCAAAAGGCAATAATATAAACTTTGGCAAAAACTTAAAAATGCTTGAATAATGAAAAAGAAAAACTCATAAAGCTACATCAAAAAGCAAGAAATGAAGTAACAACACTCATAACTAAAACAAAAAGTGAGTGCTACTATAACTCATTTAATATCTGTAAAAATAACCCTAAAAAAATGTGGAGGCTTATTGAAACCCTAACAAAAAATAAAATAGAAACGGATAATATTCCTACAAAACTAAAAACTTGTTTAGGAGAAACTTTCTCATATTGGTATTAAAGGCCATGCCTTAAAAATTTTTGAAAGTTATCTAAATAAAAGATATCAAATTGTAAAGATTGGTCACTATCAAAGTTCCCGACAAACCATTACGTACGGTATTCCCCAAGGCTCTATATTGGGCCCACTTCTTTTCCTGATTTATATAAATAACATAGCTGATCTTAAATTAAATGGCCAAATTTCTTTATATGCAGATGATACCTGTATAGAAAATACAGGTATCATCTGATTATATATATATGCTATCTGTATGCTCATAACCCATTTATATATAAGTTGAATATTGTAACTTCTCATTACGTGAAATGTATATTTCTTTTGAGAATAAAATATCTTTAACCATAATACATCTGGTTTTGTTCTGATTCTGTTTTGTCATCACGCTTATAATATAATTAAAAAATTAAAATACATTTCACGAAAATTTTAAGTTCTTAACCGACTTATGAAAATTTTTTAATGAACTAAGAGGCAAGATTAACTGAAATTTCTGTATAATTTAATTTTCTTTGCATTATAAATGGATAAGTAGCTATTGAAGCCAGACGTTTCATTTTAAACTATGCAGAAGATAGTGATTTCTTAATGATTTCTTATATTTACGCGAGTATTTTTTCAATATGCAGAAGATCTTACTCCTAACCTGCTGATGAAACTGAACAATTTCATCATGTTTGGCAAAAAATTAAAATGATTATAGTTTCCACAATCCAGCTAATTTATAAAAAATAATGTGGGAGGATAAATAAACACCAGCTTATCCAAACGTAGATATTGCATTACATTATTCTTGAGTTTGATGGTTACAAATTGTCCGGCATAAACATTTTTACAACTAAAGCGAATAAAAAATCCTTTTCGTACTATGATGAAGCAGCAAAGAATGGATGCATTATTACTATTACTTTTCATTGACTAAGTGATTTGCTATGTGAAATTTATTTTAATGATATTATCAGAGACTTCGCTATTAAAAAGTCTAGAAAACAGTATTTCAGTCACTGAATTATTCCTTAAAACATGTAGCTATTTTACATCAAATAAAAACAAAAATAAAAAAACCAGGGCACCATTTGCTATAAAAGCCTAAAGTACTGGTGTAAAGGAAGCCACCAAAAATTGCCTGTACATATACAATAACCTTTAAGCCGTATATACAAAAGTACATCTCTAGTATAAAACTATTTTTTCTTTTTCAACCACAATACTATCAAGCATTTAAAATGAATGTATACACACCGGCAAAAGTATTTAATCGAGGAATATAAAATATACGCGTAAATAATCCGGTTTTTTTTTTATCGGGGAATGGTTTTTGTTTCTACATTGGTACCATTATCAGAAGAACTGGCATTTGGCTACGTTTAAATTGTAATTAAAACATTTTAGGTGTTCTCGAAAATAATTGTAGTTCTATGCGATCTAAGTTGACTTCATAGACCATCTAATTGTTTGCGCCTGTAGTATGTGAAAAAATTAGATTCAAAATTGTGAAATACACCTGCAACTAAAGTCACCAGAGCTGTAAGAAGGATCGTAGAAAGTATTCCAAACGCACACACTCACGCACATACCTACCGTTCAATTTGTCTGTAATCTATGACAATAGACTGCTGCGTAGACCTGAAATCTTTTTAAAAAAAGGCCGAAGTTTGTGAAAGTAAGAATAGATGATAGGCAGAACAGGAGTCATACCAACTAGATAAATGATTCCGATTCAATTAGATAATAGTCATTCTTACTACATAATGCAATTGGTTATATAACGCATACGGATTAGCCGGCATGATCGCAACAATAGTTTACATTGGTTTCGTATCACAAACTTAGAGGGCTACGATAGCTGAGGGTACAAGACTTTGCTTTAAATTTCCTAGTATGCGAGTAAACTAAATTAAACCCTCGCCGATACCTATGAAATCTTAGGTTATTCCGTTTCAACACCCCACATCAGCCATAAGTTAAATATATTATTTATTATTTGTACAGTAAGGTGGATAAACGAAATATCCGGAAAACTATGTACAATTTTGTGCTGACATACCACATGCTTGACTTTGTGAAGGAAATATCACGAGGGAACCCGCATGTAAATTAAAAAATTTCGCGGAAAAGTCTGCCAAACGCTCATTCCTGACAAGAAGGAAGCTTTTAGTAAAACGTAGTGATTGTATTTTCTCTTTGACTTTTGGTTTGCAGTGAGCTATTATTTTAATTTTTTTCTTAACACATCACAATCATACGATATTTTTAATTTCACAGATTGTGTTGCTCTTCAATTTAATCAAAATATATCGAGGGTAAAGGCAAGGAGGACCCCATCTCTGTCTATAGAAAAGTGTACGTAGAGAAGCGTCAAATTAGGGTGGCGCTTTAGTAGCAAGGGGGCAAATTTTAAAAATAGAGCCAAAAACCATTTATCAAGATAGTTATAAAAGTGAACAATTGTTAACTGAATAAATAATAATTCATATAATTTTACATACTGTTGGTCGGAAAAAGACGGAGGCTGGGACATATCATTTTCTCTATTTTTTAAATTTCGTCCACTTGGACAACTCTTCACTTCATAAAGTTCTTCAATATTGTTCAATTATTTTTCAAGCTTTATAACAGTAAAGACAATAAAATCACGAAAAAGTATTAACAGAAGCTTACAAAGTTAAAATCACCCGTTATCTTAGCACTTTCACAGGTTATATTTACTAAATTACTTTGAACTACGTAAGTAGTTGACGTTTAATAAACTGCAATATTCTCAACTACAGAAGTCACCGGAGATATTAAATTTAAATTAAAACTCAGCACACTTCACGCCGTTTACAACTGCAAAATTCATATTATTTCCTCTTGTTACACCAGCGCTATTTTAGTGGGTTCTTGAACTTTAAATGCTTACAGCTGGACACTTTTGACTTTTCCCTCAGATAAGATGGTCCGCCTTACCTTTACTTCCCATATTAAAATAGTTCGAAAATCCAACAGCTCCCGAACCACTTTCTCTAGGTATTTTGAATGATAAATTCTATTGACTGAAATTGAACACAAAGTACTTTTGAATTTTGAGGTTATACCTAGAATTATTTCAACAATAAAGTTATGTTCAACTTAATGGTCAATAATAAATAAATGAATTATGATGAATGATGACGGAAATGATCTAAGTGCAACTGTTACACTTGATGAGCTGTCGGGCGTATAATTCCTTGCGAAATCTGTTATTTTTAATAAAATCCATCTATAGAAGAGTGGGCAAATAAACATGCGCCACAACTGATGGTAAGTTTCGTACCGCCGCCCGTGAACAACTGCAGCACTAAGAGAATCGCAGGTGTGTTCCAAAGTTCCAAAAAGGCCTCTTTTCTTGAATTTCCCTTACTCGTATCGGACCGGAAAAATCGCTGGTGGTGGTCGATTGCACAAGGAAGTTGTACGAGGAAGTAAAAAAATTCTTCTTATAAATCGCACAGTGGTGGACCGCCAACCATCCAGATAGTATGGATTGTATCGCGAGTATTGTCAATATGCGCGATGGTGAAATTAAGCGGCTGCAATTAGTTCAAACAATTCAGAGCAATCCCCGTGGTAGATCGGTAAAATACGCAAAAAGATGCAACATCTCTTCGTAGCCCCAGTCGGTTAAAAAGAGCTTAGTCACCCACGACCTATTCAGCATAAAATACTTTCACATTCTGCCGAGCACGCCAAGCTTTTCGGAGGCCAATTTGGCCTTCTTTTTTGGAAAAGACGGCCAAATCGGCCTCTGAAAAACTTGGCGTGCTCAGCAGAAACCACTGAATTGCACGTCATTCGATATATCGACGCCGAGGATTCCGATACTGGCTGAGGCAACAATGAGAGTGCCCCAAAATAAAAGGATACAACGAAGGGGTTCTTTTTAGCGGTAAACGCCCAAACTTCTGTCCTCTGGGGATTGAACTGGACTAAATTTAGTCGCCTCCAATTCGAAACTTTGCTGGCCACATTCTCGACTACATACACAAGTTTGTTCCGGTACTCGGCCACGTTTTCCTGATAAATATTTGCACGGACGGTGTAAAAAGCATCACCGTACTGTCGTCCGCATAGCAATGAATGTTACCGGTTTGCGATATATCATTGATATGCAGAAGAAACGGCGTTGGTGATATCACGCAGCCTTGTGGACGCAAGCCGTTAACTACGTTCTTGATGCTCCGATCTGCAAGAAAACTTATGATCCAATTGCACAACCTCAGGAAGCCCATAGGAAGGAAGCTTCGAAAGAAGCGCTTTGTGCCAAACCCGATGGAAGACCTTCGCTATAACCAAATGGCCAAGGCCTCCCCCTTCGACCCCCACGAAAACCGTATCGGCGGTTACTAATCAAATTCAAATCGTTTATTCTATCCATATCAGCCGGTGATCCTTAAGTTACCTCATGAGCTGGCAGTTTATAATGGCGATACGATAGGCCTGTAGTTAGACGGGTCTGAGTGGTCGATTTTTTTAGGTATCGAGTGGACTAAAGTTATCTTCCATGAATTCGGGACTACGCCTAGTGAGTAGGATTAACGAAAACAAACCGGTGCCAACTCCGGGGCACAGGTCTTTAGCACAATAAGTGGTACTCCATCAGGCCCTCTCGACTTGTTGAAAGTCCAGGGAGAGGAGTGCTTTACGTGCCGAATGCTGCGTTAACAGTACCTCCTACATGGAACATTCATACCCCAGGGTGGCCGACGGTGTGTTACCCCCGTCATCGGGAGTTGAGTTGGACGCAAAGAGAGAGCCTGACAGATCGGCTTTCTCCTTTCCGGTACGCAATGCCGTCCTCCCTGCCCTGTGCAGAGATAGGAGAGATAATAATAATAATAATAACGTCCGTTTGTGCATATGACCCAACCACGAAACGGTGCCGGGCTTGGGCGTCTCCCGTTATTTGGCGCCCATAAAATGGATGATGGAAAAAACACGGAAAGGAACGCGCATAGTGCCGCTGCCTGGGGGTCGCCGGGGCGCGTCTGGAGCTGGCGCTGGGCGCGGCAGCATGCGGGCCGCCAGCCGAGCGCGAGGAGCTGCACGATCACCTAGCAGCCCCTCGCATCCATCATCCCCACCAGAAGGCTTGGTGTCAGCTGGGTCTTCTTGGACCCAGCAAGCGGCACCCGCCGCTGGTGGAGCACGTCGCATGCGTTGGACGAAATCCATGAACGAAAACGCATTGCGGGCGTACTATATGGCGAAAGGGGAAGAAACTGTGGGAATAGCGTATAGGTCTCGGATGCATTTCTTTTTTGCTGAGCTGGAGCCGTCTATCCCCGTCACGGAACAAAACCTGGCAGACCGAGTTCGGTACATCATGCGCTCGAAAATATTTGATGATGCCGAACTCGAACGACTACGACGTGAGGCTATTCCGTCGTCGAATGAATCGGCTATGGCTGGAGATGCAGCTCCACATTCGACAGACCAGCATCCACACGTGGAAGCCGCCATGGATCTTCCAGTTGTGGTTGATTCGAACGACGATGAAATAGTCTCTCACGAACTAGAGCAAATGAGGAGTATATTGGAAGAGGCGATTTTGGAAACGCGCAGCACCCCTCTCGAAAATCGACCGCGACTTCCCCGCATACCCCTAAGCAAGCGAAATCGGGCTGTCGTGAGGGCTCTTAACCCAATGCTGGTGACCTATTTGGAAGCCAGCCGGGACCTTTGCGAGACGGACTCGATTTTCTTTGGCGCCGCAGTGGCAGTTTGCCGTATTATTGGCGCCAAAGTTCCCATGGCTGGACGCGCTACTACACAAAGTAGCGCCATCCCAGCCTGGAGAAAAAGAATCGAGGACCGTTTCGCAAAGGCAAGGGCCCTTATCGGCAGACTGACAAGCTTCAGGTCGGGTAATAATAGACCGAGGATTATGCGCACCGTTAGGATGGCGTTTGCTGGGACAAATATCAGTTTGTCCCAGCCGGATATCACGCAGAAACTAACGGAGCACATAGACGACCTGAAGCAAAAGATCGCTGCTTGGGGGAAGCGGATTCAACGATTTTCCGAGAGGTCAAGGCGGTTCAACCAGAATCGTCTCTTCCAGAGTGATCAGAAGAGGCTCTATAAATCATTGGAGCGACCAAAGTTATGTGGAGCGGGCCAAGGACCGGATCAGGCTGACGTTATCGCATTCTGGCGTGGCCTGTGGTCAGAGCCCTTAAACCACAGCGAGGGCCCTTGGATGGAAGTTGTGGCGAGCCAGGGTGCGAGTGTTGCGCCTATGGACCCCATCACCATAACGCCAGAAGACGTGGCTGAGGCGGTCCGTAGGGCCCCGAACTGGAAAAGTCCGAGGCTCGACGGGCTGCATCATTACTGGCTGAAGGGGTTCATAGTGTGCCACGCTGTGCTCGCCCGACAGTTTCAAGAGGCTCTCGACCAGAAGTCACTCCCGAGCCTCTTCACTACTGGGATCACTCACTTGGTTCCTAAAGATCAGGATACCACAGACCCGAGCAAATACCGCCCCATCACGTGTCTACCCACCATATATAAGACACTGACATCCATTTTGAGCGCGAGAATCACTCGTCACCTGGAGCTAAACCAGGTGATGTCACGCGCTCAAAATGGATGTCGGGGCGGTGATCGCGGAACTAAGGAACCACTCCTCATTGACGCGGTCATAGGCAAAGTAGTGAAACGCAACCGTCGGAACTTCTCTGCCGCCTGTATAGACTACAGAAAGGCGTTCGACTCGGTGCCCCATACATGGCTAAAGAGGGTCCTCGAGCTGTACAAGACCACATAAGGATAAGAAGGGGTATCTTCCAGGGCAATTGTCTGAGTCCAATCTGGTTCTGCCTCTCCCTGAACCCTCTCAGTACCTTACTGGAGGGCTCCGGGAGGGGATTTCAGCTACGGAAAGGAGGGACAAAAGTGACCCACCTTTTCTATATGGATGACTTCAAGTTATTCGCCTCCAGTCGCCCTCATCTTATGGAGCTGCTAAACATCACTTGTGAATTTAGCAGTTCCATTGGAATGGGGCTGGGGACGGATAAGTGTGCGGTCCTCCATGTTGAAAGGGGAAGGGTTGCTAACTCTGAGGGCATAGACTTGTCTATGCCCGTCAACTCAAGGACCCTTTCCGAGGCTGAAACATACCGATACCTGGGTATGTCACAGAACGTCGGTATGGATGAGGCTGGTATGAAACAGTCAGTTTGCGACGTGTTTTATGCACGCTTGACCAAAGTGCTTAACAGCCTTTTGTCCGGTGTGAATAAGTCACACGCATATAACTGCTGGGTCATGCCTGTCCTCATGTATACCTTTGGCATACTCAGGTGGACTCAGACTGAGCTTAGCGCCCTGGATAGAAAAGTCCGCACTACCATGACGTCCCATAGGATGCATCATCCGAGATCGTCGGTAATGAGGCTGTACTTGCCGCGAAAGTATGGTGGGCGTGGCTTTCTGAGCGCGCTCACCATGCATAATCGCGAAGTGTGCAGTCTCCGTCAATACTTCTTGGCGAGATCGGATGAGCCATTCTATAATGACGTCATTTCTGGTGATAAAGGGCTTACCCCTCTATCCTTAGCCAACGAGCAATGGCAGGACCCAGCAGTGCTTAGCATTTCCGACCGGGAGACCGTATGGAAGGAGAAGGAGCTCCACGGGAGGTACTACAAGGCTCTACATGAGCCCTTCATAGATACAGTCGCCTCCCTCAACTGGCTACGTTTCGGTGACCTCTTCGGGGAAACCGAGGGTTTTGTCTGTGCAATACAGGATCAGGTTATTAAGACCAACAACTATCGGAGATACATCCTAAAGGATGGCACCGTCGACGTCTGTCGAGCTTGTCGCCATCCCGGAGAGTCACTCAGGCATGTCATCTCCGGTTGTTCGGCGCTTTCTAACTCTGAGTACTTGCACAGGCACAACCTAGTAGCCAGAATTCTACACCAGGAGCTCGCTCTGAAATACGGTCTCGTGGACCGGAAATTGCCGTATTACAAGTACTTGCCGGAAGCCGTGCTCGAAAATGACCGCGCCAGGCTCTACTGGGACCGGGCCATCATCACAGACAGGACTATTCTTACGAATAAGCCTGATATTGTGCTGATGGACCGGGCACAGTCAAGGATATTTTTGGTCGATATTACCATCCCGTATGACGAGAACCTCGTGAGAGCCGAAACAGATAAGCAATCAAAATATCTGGACCTGGCTCACGAGGTGACCGACATGTGGGGTGGTCTGCCGACAGAAATTATACCTGTAGTCGTGTCTGCAAACGGGTTAATCCCAGCCAGCCTCTCGGGCTATCTGAGGCGACTGGGACTCCGTGATGGACCGCTCCGGGCTCAAATGCAGAAGGCGGTGCTCCTCGATACCGCCCGCGTCGTCCGCCGGTTTCTTTCCCTTTCCCCCTAACCCTCGGCCGTTTGGTCTCCCCTGCCGAGGGCTTCCATCTGGTTGGGCTTTTAATTATTTATGTATTATTTATTTATTTGTGTTAATATATTGAATATATATTTAAGTATATTTATTTTTCCCTTTATAAATTTATCCAGCCCAATCAGATGTGATTACTCTATTAATAACCCAGAAATAATAATAATAATAATAATAATAAAGCCATTTATTCCATATCTTCACTTTCTTTTTACATTTCTGTATTTGTTAGTAAGTTATAGTTTAAAATTATGAAAGAAATACTTATAATAAATGTTAGTATTGTTTATGATATATGGACCTCTGTTTGGGTAAAGGCCTCCTCCATCCTTTTCCATGACTCCCTGTTCTTGCCTAACTTCATCCAGTCGTTTCCTGCGACGTATGTTATGTCATCAGCCCACCGTCATAATTGTCGACCGACATTCCTTTTCCCCTTTGGCCCTTTCCATAGTGTGGTTTTAATGGTCCATCTTCTATCTGGGTATCGTGAGATGTGCCCGGCCCATATCCACTTTAATAAGAGTGCGTGCCTGAGGGCATCTGTAAGTTTGGTATTTTGACGAATGACTTAGTTCTTAATTTTATGTATTCTTCTAATTCCCAACATGCTTCTTTCCATTGCTGTTTGACTGCATTTGATTTTTTGTTTAATTTTGTTTGTGAATACCCAAGTTTGGCAGCCATACAGCTAGCAGGGTAATAGGCATGTATCAAATATTGTCCTTTTCCTGTGCAAGTTGTAGTTCCCTTTTAGGACTTCTCTTAATGCCCAAAATTTCTTCCAAGTTGCGTTAATTCTTCTTGTTACTTCTTCTTCATTACTTGACGTTTTAAATGAAATTTGTTTACCTAAGTAGATGTATTCGCTGACATATTCTATATTGTTGCCTTTTATCGCTATCGGGCGTTCACGATTGTTGGTGTCTTGTCATCTTAGTTTTACCTGCATTCATTTCCAGGCCGATTTTGGAGCTTTCGCAGTCAAGTGATGTGATCATTCCTCTAGGTCTTTGGCGGTTTCAGCTATTACAACAATGTTATCAGCGAACCTCAGTTTAAATAGTGTCCGTTGATGTACACTCCCCAGTTTTTCCATTCTAGTTTTTGAAAAATACTTTCAGGTACAGCTATAAAGAGTTTTGGGGATAGAGGATCTCCTTGCCTGACGCCTCGTTCTATGTTTATTTCGTCTCCTCTATTTTCTAATTTTATTCTGCTCGTACTATTTTTATAAATATATTTCAAGATTTTGATGTATTTAGAATTAATGTTTGATTGTTGTAATGCGTTCCAGATTGAACAGTGACTGATACTGTCAAAAGCTTTGCTGTAGTCAATGAAGGCCACATACAGAGGTCTATTATATTCTCTGTACTTTTCTATAACCTGTTCTAATGTCTGTATGTGGTCCATTGTATTAAGCCTGATCTGAATCCCGCTTGTTCCTTTGGTTGCTGTTTATCAATGTCGTCGGATATTCTCTTTAGTATTACGGATGAAAATAATTTATATATACTTGCCATCAGACTAATGGGTCTATAATTCCCTATGTCCAAGGGGTTTCCTTTTTTGAAGAGCAGAATTATGTCTGATGTACACCATTGTGTTGGTACTTTTTCTTCGTCTAGTTATCATGTTAAATAGTTGCGTTAAATGGCGGATTAAGATGGGTGCTCCTGTTTTTAGGGCTTCATTGCATATTCCATCTGGTCCGGGACTCTTCTCAGCCTTCAGCTTTTTGACACATTCGTAAACTTCGGAGTCTTCAATTGGTCTGATGCTGTCACTCGTATTTTTGTGGGTTGCTTGCGTTTCCATCTCAGTGTTATTTTGTTTGTTGTATAAGTTTTTGTAAAACCTTGTTGCGTGGCTTATTACATCTCTTCTAGAATTTGTTTCTTGTGAGTTGTGCTCAAGTTTCTGAATCCATGATTTGAATGTAGTTAATTCTTTATAGGCTTTTTGGCACTCCTAAAATTGTCGATGTTTCTTGAAATAATCTCATATCTGTGATTGTTGTGGTCCTTACAGAATGATCTGTTAGCCTCTTTGTATATTCTGCCAAGTTCTTCTTTCATCTCTTTGGTTTTATTCTTTGTGTGTAGTAGTTCCGAGCGCCTTTTTATAAGTTGGACTGTGTCATCAGAGAAAATATTATGTTTATGAGGATTTGTAGTGTTTTTGCATTTTAAGCTTTCTGTTATACCTCTTTCCAGGATATTGTAATATGTTTGGGTGTCAATGCATTCTGTTACTATATATACCGTGTTTGCACGTAAATTTTCGATGTAATTTTTGATTTCTGCTTCTGTCTTGGGGATTTTTAGTGGAATTGTGTAGGTTTTTCTGCTCTTTATTGGGCGATTTAAGCGTAGTGTTGCTCTCACTAATCTGTGATCGGAAGAGAAATTGAGTTTGCTTAGTACTTCAATATTAGTTACAAGCTTATGGTGGTTTATCATTATAAAATCTATTTCATTTTTAGTTTTTTGGTCAGGCGATAACCATGTCCATCTTCGGTTCTCCCTCTTTTTCAAAAATGAGTTGATCATTATTGACAATTTGTGTTGATAAGCGTAGCTTAAGAGACGTTCGCCTCTTTCATTGCACACTCCGTAACCATGTTTTCCCATTATTGTGTAATAGTTTGCTTGTGGACAACCAATTTTAGCATTGAAATCTCCCATGACTATAACCTTTCCTTCGGTCTTGGTGTAAGCATATTCAATGTCATTGTAAAATTCTTCATTTCTTCTTCCGTTGATTTCTCAGTCGGTGAATATGTTTGAATTATTGATAAGGAGAAGCATTCAAATTTTTCTTGTAAGAGTGCTACTCTTTCTGATTCCTATAAAGTTGGTAATGTTGTTTTTATATTTTTTCTTGATCAGAAATCCTACTCCATGTAGTCCTTTGGTTTTACCGATGTAACAAAAAATAAAGTCGTTGTATTCTTCGATCTCACATCCCATTTTTCGGATTTCTGCGAGACCTAGAATATCCCAGTTTATATTTTTAAAGCATTAACTAATTCAAGAAATCGTTCTGTTGATGCAAGTGACCTTACATTATAGGTCCAAATTTTGAGGGTTTGTTTTATATCTCGATCTGTTTCTGTATTTGGTGGAGGGTTGCAGTCTGATTCCCCACGATGACAAGTCGGGTTGGGGAATGTTTTGTTTCCGTTATCTTTAAGTTCTTGTTTATTTAGTGTTTTGTTCCGGTAGCTGATTGCAATTTCCTATGCGTTCTGATCAGTTGGCGAGTTGTACGAAGGCAAAGAGTTGCTTCTATGCATCATTAAATCAAAAGCATTTAGACGGTGTGTTTTATGACACTTGTTGTTTACCCCCCGTGTTCTTTTGCATTGGGCGAGGTTGACGGTTCTCTTTTGCGTTTCTCAATTCCTGGTTTCCTCTGTTTGATAACTAGCTTGTTATAATTTATCTATGCATAATTTCCTTTCTTCTTCCAATTTGGGCTGTAGTTTCTTTCTCTTGTCGAGGATTTCTTTCGGGTAGTCTTCAGACACATAAACATTTTTCAGTTTCTTTTTATTTGCCATTATTGAGTTTTTCTTCCAGAAATTTACAAATGCCACGAGGATTGTCCTGTCCTTGCCATTTTCTATGTTGTTTTTGCCAATTCTGTATATCGTGTTTATGTCTCTGTCTTCTATGGTAATATTTAGATCGTTTTTAAATTTCTTTATAATGATTTCGATGAGATTGTCGGTTGATTTTTCAGTTTCTTTTACTCCATATAAAATTAGGATATTTGACCTTGCATGTTTTTCTAGATTTTTTATATATTTTTTTTAATTTCTCATTTTCTGACTTTTAATTCCTGCATTTCAACTCTGAAAGGAACTAATTTTTCATCGATTCGTGTCATGATTTACAATAGAAATGTCAAAACAAACCGATGACGGTTTGTTTTGACATTTCTATTTTAATTTGGTCGAAAAGAGATTGAAGGTTTTCCATTTTCGCTACTCTCCCCTGCACGGAGTGGAAAGTAATATTATAAGCCTTGGAAGAATTCTTCTAAGTTGTGAACGCAGCTTATTTAGTCTATGGTGGAACAAAACGCAATGTTCCGTTATAGGCTTAAAAGACACGTATCCAAGGCAAAAGTAATCTTTCTCTGATGTTGGTCATACTGCTATGAGTAAAAATTAATTATTGTTTATGTGTAAGAAGACAAAGTTATTTGCACTTATTAGCACTTATTTTGTTCTGGACAAAACACACACGATTTTTAATACTTTATTTGCACTTTTAGTCCTAATTTTTCGATACACTTGCACACTTTGTTGATTTATGCAGTTCTTAAAACAATTATGGATTTATATTTTCGGAGCACACTTTATGACGTTCCTACTATTCAAACACCGGAACCACCTCCTTCTCCTCATTTCTCCTTTCCGGTACGCAATGCCGTCCACAATGCCCTGTGCAGTGATAGGAGAGATAGCTTAAAATATAAAAGATCCCTTGGATAGCCTTGGCAAGAGACCAGAATGCACGTGTTGCAGAAGGAAGTCGAACTAGTATTTCACCAATTCTGCCGATATGCTCTACTGTGACTTTACCAATGACACTTTAGAAGGACCTGGAGGCGGAATTACGCTCCTATTTAAGAGCGTTTGTGTTTTTGCATCCTGAGACGTTGATGCCTCAGTCTAGGCTCGGTAGCACTGCTGCTTACTCATATTTTTACGGTAGTGACCAAACCGTGGCCGAGTTTTGCCCAGTCCCTGAAGTACCACATCAGCTACAGCATTAGCAATAACGTTGGGATCATCCGGCAAAAAGGAAACTCGAACCCATGGGTAGGATACATAAAAGACCGTCCAGCCAACTTATAGGGCTAAACACGACGGTAGCTTGCAGAACACAACCGCGATGGGAGCGTGAGTGGCACTGTACTCCAGATCAGAGAGTGATCCGAAGAGCCAAAAGGGGAATCAACAACAACCAATATCCTTCCAGATGTGAGGTCAGCAAAAAGTCCAACAGGGAAAGGTGCATGATCCACAACATCTGCAGCCATTTGGACATGGTCGATGAGTCGGTCTGTGTCAGCATTACCGATATGGAACCTATAGAAGCACCCGTAGACGCGAGGGTGATCGTTGCTGTCTATGCGCAGCCATTGGATGGACAGGTCCGTAATTTCAAGACAGAAGAGGCCTTGAAAACAGGAGTACTCTCTGACGTATACGCAAACTCCAGCCCGGAGCACAAAAGAGTGCTCTAATTTGTACCCCGGGTAGGAGAGTTACGAAGTATCAACAGGTTACACCTGTGTCTCGGTAAGAAAGAGCAAATGCGGGCTTTGGGGCTTTGCCGTCTCTGGTAGTGGACGCCGTAAAGTATGAATGAAGTCCTCTGATGTTGCAGAAATTCATAGATAGCGTGGCAGGGGTCGTCTGTGTCTAGTTGCTCCGCTTGCCCAGTTTTAGTTATGAGCGGTTTTTACTCCTCCCCCATAATATGTGGGGCAGCGGAGCACCCACGCTCAGGAAGACTAGGGTAGCTTGGGCGTGGATGCTCAGTGAGGGATCGCAGTCACCAGAGGTGTTGATACTCTCCTGGGGTAGTGTTTGATTTAACTCCATTACTATGTCAAGGGGGGATTTGGGCCTCCGACCACTTACACTTGCACTTACCAGGTGAAACGTAGAAGTAAGCTTCTACTTCCCGCTGGTATTCTGTGAGGTCGTGTACCACCCCGGTCCAAGCAGGACGATCCGTGCGGCAGCGAAAGCTGTGCACATTCCGAACGCTCTCGGCACGCCTCGCTGCTCCCAATTTGCGATCTCGGGCCTACCTTAGTTACATATAAGCTATTTCTCTTTCATCGAGATTGGAGGTAACTTGAATCTGAGGTGGAGCTTGAGGAGTTGTAAGATATATGTTTTCTAATATTTTTGTTCTTCAAGGAAACTTCTCATGTGTGACAAGGCAATTTGAAAAATATAAAATAAAAATAGTATTAATATTGTTTTTTTTTAATAAAATCTGTAGGTACAATTAGTAAATCTACTAAATGTTATGAAAAATCAAGATGATCTCAAAACTCTCACTTCATTTTTACGATTTTGCAGCGGCCGTTCCAAACGGACTCCAAATGACTGACACACACAACCATTAGCTGGTAAACAAATAGTCGCCACGTGCCCGAGCGCGAATCGTAAGAGCCTCCCGCCCCCTTTGGTCTTTACTTCCCCGTACAGCCCTCAGCCCACGGGAGCTCACTTTGCGGAAGTGTTTAAATCACCGATTTGAGTTGACAAAAACTTTAAAAATATTTGCAATATACGGTAGCAGGTAACGCGGAGTAATAGTTGGAGAAAAAAGTCGAACATACACAGCGCTGATATACGCCGAGAAGTAGCGACATACAAATGTGCGACAAACCGTGGCACTAAATTATTCGCCGAAATTTATTGAAATAACGTCCATGCCAATTATTAACATTTATGGTTTACCAATAATATGAAGTCTGTTGGCTAATTATCAGGGTGGGTCAATCTTGCGTCCGTACACTGTACGCAACAAGTACGCAAGTGTTAAAGTGTAACACAATACAGATTAAATAAATAAAAAATAACTTCTTCACGTGGATGTCGTAAATCACGACTTTAGATTATGCAAAAGTGTTATAGCTTCCGATGAAAAGCGGTGTCAAACATTCTCGTTTACGCCAGACGTAAAATAGCCGTACCAGCGACGGGGAGTAGCGTCAAAGGTGACAGATGTCTGGTGCTGCGAAAGACAAGCCACCAGTCAAGATTCAGTATTACCATCTCGTAATGACAGTAAAAAATATATCACCTTACTACTACAATAAAAGTTCATTGCTGAACTGGTCTATCCCACAGATTGCCTGAAAGTACGATCCTGATCCACCAGCATCCTTCCACTTCTATTCGATATTCGATTCTATTCGACTTTATTCAGGTCGTCACACCATCCAGTGGAGGGTCGCCCACACTGCGTTTTCCAGTCCGAGGCTGCCACTCTAACCCTTCATCATACCCATCCATCGGTTGTCGGTTCTTCAAGCTATATAGCGGCACTTTAGCTTACAGATCCTACGGGACTTCTGTGGATATACATACATTTGCAACATAAGAGTAATGGATTAACTCCAACACTGAAACAGGAAACATTCATTTACTTATTTATTACAAAAACAGTTACAGCATCACAACAGAACAAGACCAAGACAATGTTATACCAAAAATATTTTATTATAATTAAACATATATAATTATATTATTATAACTTAGTAAAATAATTATAAAATATTCTCATAGACCTCGTGCGCCGCTTCTGTGAACTTTATCAGGCTGTAGTGGCAGATGCCCGTTTCTTCCAATAATATTGAATAACTTTAAAGCACATGACATTCCTATAACCTGACTAGATTTGTCCCAGTGTACGGCTCTACGAATATAAAAATACGAATGACCTATTAATTTTGGCCCTATGGGCTCTAGGAGTACGACAGTCTATCAGAATAGAATGGAACTACATATTTTATTTAATACAGATAACAAGTAATTCGTCATTTTTTTCCTTACTATTGGTTCGGAAAAAACCAACGAAAAACCCATGGGGACTTTTTAAAAAATAATTTATACGATATGAAAGGTTACAAATTTTAGAAACACCTTGGAAGTGATCACCTCACTCCCAGTGGTTATCATCAGCCATGTATTAATTTATATTATAATAACCATTTTTGTACCGATTTTTTAATCAAAATATTTAAATTTGATATGTGATAGAGAGACCTTGTATATTTTCTGGGACTTTGTTGTCATAGCGTATACACAATATTATATTATGAATTACTGACTCTGTGGACTTTTTACATTAGACTGTTTACAGTTTTACATCATTTTGTTTACTATAAAACTAAGTACTTTTGATTTTGTGAACATTATATATAAAATTTTTGTAAATATGCTGAAAGGCTAAAGTTAATATAATAATTCCTTTAATTTTTACTCTGAGAGTTTCTATCGGTTTTAGGTTGTAAATAGCTCTTATGGTCCTCTTCCGCAAAACAAAAATTGTTTCCAAATCAGCCGCATTTCCCCATGGCAAAATCCCCTAACACATTATGCTATGTAAATAACTAAAACAAACTAATCTAGCTGTCCCGACACTAAAGAGACCTCTAATCTTTCTTACAGCATAATCTGCAGAGCTTAGTCTGTTTTAGATATAGTGGCATATAAAGCTTCAACGGGGACCTATGCATCGAGTTTGGTCGATAAATTTTCGCCTAGGACGTCCCTTTCCGGCTCTGCCATTCACTTCTGCAACATAAATTTTCTTTGTCACTCTTTCCTCATTCATTATTTCCACATGACCAAACCACCGAAGCATTCCTTTCTTAATCCTGGTCACAACATCATCTTGCAAACCACACTCTTCTCTTATTACAGTAGTTAGGTTGTACCAGTTCTGGCGCACTTGTAGTTAGGTTGTACCAGTTCTGGCGCACTGAGTCAGAAGTGGTACAAGTACGACGTTCGTCAACTCACGATCCCAAAAAAAAAAAAAAAGGTTTTGGCATGCTCTGATCACGAATCTGCGGTCCATTTTTGCGTAGGATGCACGGTTCCGGAGATGTGCAGATCAATTAACTCTTATCTAATTGATATCCGCTGCGAGCCTCCACCGTCATTAGCGCTCCATTGTTCTTATCTACTTATCTATTGTTCGTTCAATACCGCCATTATCTATTCTTCCTCAGCGTGGTGCTATTGTATTATAATCCTTTGTTCCTATCTACACTAATCTGACTCATTATTTATTAATGTAACACATTACCCAATTTTGTTAAAATTTTTATTTATAAAATACAAAATCTTATTATCTATAAAATAGGAGCGAAACATCTCATCCACTAAAATATCGTTGTACAATGTGTTCCCTGTAAATATACTCGTAAAACTATGCATTGAACATCCCTGAAACTTATATAGCAAATACATTAAGCAATATTCGCCACAAACTGAAGTCCACTCATTCTGAATCCTATCAACATTCCAGTTCCATCTTTTACAATTTCTTTTAAAAAACTCTAGATGATATCGTACAGGTGCCCGTCCGAATGAATCAAAATATTGACCGACGTCATTCGTATCGATATATAAAGCTACCCAATGTGACCCTGGTTTATCATCTGTATCCAAATTGCATCTTATATACGTTGGTACGTGGGTGTACATGGGTAGTTTATTGGCAGCATAAACATTATTTTTTAGAGTGGGGTGAATCTTTTTCAGATGTTGTTGTACATCTAGTGTATCCATAATATTACTGCTATTAGTAGATTATTACAGTACCAATCTACTCAATGACTAATATAGGAATGATCAATTATAGTGATTTCTAAATATTAAATTGCATTCTTTGTGTTATACAAAACGTATTTGAGTCACCAATACACTGAACAAGACACGACAGGAAGGACGTAGGAATGTAGAGATAAGCAACAGAATGTAAGGTAAGCTTGTTGACGCATAAAGATACTATCAATTCTACTGCAGAAATTCTTTAGATTAGAATTATTACACACTGGTACTATATAAGACCAAGCAACTGCAGTCATGTAGTTAGTGTATGGTCGTTTGACCGCAGTGGATCTATCAATACTACGTTTGTGTTACTTCAACGCATCAAAGGCCATGGATGTAAGTGTTTATTCTATTGACAAACTTACTTTTCTTTCTGTTATTTTCTTACGTGTGTATGATTTAGTGTTAACAAATTATATTTAAATATTATGTGTGTGTGTATATGGTTAAGCCGTAGTAGCTCAGATGGTTAGCGCAAAATGTAAAATTCACAGTACGCGACCCGGGTTCGATCCCCGCCGGCACCAATTAAATTGTTAATTACAATTTTAAGTGCTGATTTACCACGTGCTCAGCGGTGAAGGAAAACATCGTGAGGAATGCATGTCTGAGAAAATTTCGAAGGCATGTGAAGTTTGCCAACACGCATTGAGGTATCGCAGCGAACATTTCCTAGCCCTAAAACCCTCTCAGAAATGAGAGGAGGCCTATGTTCAGCAGTGGACTTTAATAGGTTGTAAATTTAGCTTTTTTAACTTTTATGATTAAGTGTTAACAAATTGATATTAACATGATAACTGTGTTGTTGCAGAAATCATTGAGCTTCGATGAAAATACCTATAAACAGTATTACTACTCGCCACTCTCCCCTCAAGAAGAGAGTGATGACATCGTCATTAATAATAACACATGCGATGGTGGAAAAAGAAAATCGCAATCGATTGATCATTTTTTTGAAGCTGAATCAAAAATAAAAAAGAGGAAGCTGTTATCATCAACCGTAGCACGAGCCGCTAGAGATACATTTCTACTAATTCTGACGACGGAGACCAAGCGACGCATCTCATCAAAATTGAAATGTACGATATGAAGAAGCTATCCAAGATTCCAACTACTGATCATTGGAAACATGCTTCCACGAGGATTAAATATTACGTAAGGACTGATAAGGATAGCATCTACGACAACACAAACGCCCTCGTATACAATATTACAAAGACAATAGCAGAAAGTGAAAAAGTTAAAAAATACTTTTTTAACAATGACAGTCATTAGCTGATCATTAGTGAATATGATTCTGTTTACTTAAATTACAGGAAGACAAGAGCAGAAGAAAGAGATGAGTGTGGCATACGTGTACAGAACACATCATTGAAGAACAAAACTACAACACTGAGTGGAGATGAAAACGAGAAGAATATGCAGTACTCAAGAGCTGAATATCCATTCTTCAGTTCAAAATCTAGCCGGTTGCTCAGTTTCGAAAACTGGCCTCTCGTTATGCGACAGAAACCTGAAGATCTTGCAGAAGCCGGTTTCTTTTATACTGGCCATGCAGACAGGACCAAGTGTTTCCATTGTGGTGGTGGCTTAAAAGATTGGGAAGATGATGATGATCCTTGGCAGCAGCATGTTCAGTGGTTTAGTCAGTGTGCTTATGTAAAATTTAAACTCGAACAGAGTTTTGTATTAGATTAAATAGAATATTTATAAAGAAATAAAAAATAATATATTGCATACAATTTGTTTTATTTAATTTTATAATGTTTCACATAGTTACATACACACAAAATGCATTACACATAACTCATAAAATCTAACACACAACACATATTATAACCTTAACTACTATAGTCTACAGTAACATTTCTGTTTTTATCTATCTCAATAATATTATCAAACTCAGCATAAACTATACAGTTAATTGTTTGTATTAGTGAGGATTCAAATCGTACTTCTAATCTTACACTACCATGCTTTATGAGATTCCAATGAGCTGATGAGTTGGCTGATAAATCAGGAGTTAAGTCAAATGCTAATAGACAGTAACCTTTGGCATACTGTTCACAAGAGATTCCATTTCCTTCATTAAGAAAGTGAATACCAGTTCCCGAGAATAGAGTATGATACGCTGATGTAAATATGCTATTATTAAAATATGGTTGCAAAGCTTTTGAAGGTATTTGTTAACCATCAATATATAAGCTGAAAGAATTAATACCATAGTTTTCAAAGTTAAATGGATTTTTAGTAAGGGAACCATTAAATGCAGAATTGTTCACAAATCCAATTATACATCTTTTGGGTACCTGCCCTAAAAATATATTATCAAGAGTTTTTCCTTGAACACCCGATGGAATTGTTAAAACTTTTACTTCAGCTCGAGTAATAGGATATTTAGCAGTGGTAGAAGCTAAAACTTTTTGATGTGCGAGTAATACACTTGGATTCATTCGTGCTCGTCGAACAATAAGAGTTGCGTCCGTAATGCAAACTTTAAACTTTACATCGTTTGACCCAGCAATTAAATTAAAGCTCTCTCTCGATCGAACCAATTTAACACTCATTTCAACACCATTAATTAAAAATTTATCTTGGTTGAAAATGTCACCGTGAAGATGACCAATAATTTCTATTTCCTTACTTTCACTAATCAATTCCTGTCTTTTAACAAATCCTATGTTTTTACCATCCGTAGAATCCATTTTTCCTGCTGTATCATCATACCAAAGACTACAAGTAAGATGAGATTGTTTAGCAGCAGGAGCATAGTTTAAAAGGGTTTCCATGTATGCTCGATATGCATAGGTATTATTAGGTGGTGATACAAGTTTTTGGTTTAAATAAACATCAAGTTGACTAAAAAGTGAATGCAGCCAATTATTTACAGGTGCTACTATTGTAGTAGATATCAAGTTAGTTGAATCTTGATTTAATACTTTTGCCTTTATGTGGAGTAATGTATGAGACAAATCTATGTAGTCATCGCCTGTCCCAGGAACTTGAAACTCGATAGGTCCATCATCACCAAGAGATGAAATTGGTTTATAATGAATCCACAATCCATTTTCAATGCTAGTTTGTGTAGACGGTAGTGCAAACAAATCCAATTCTGACTTAACGCACTCGCAAGAATGATTATGAAGGAAAGACATATTTAATTTGAAAATATATCTTTGCTATTTTTTGGTTTTAGACCAAGTTTTTTCGCAGCTTTCACTTTAGCAGTTAATGGAGGAATGAACGAGGTCAATCGTTTTCTTTTAGTTTTATACCCAGATCCTGTCATGTTAAATTGATCAATTTTCTCATCAGCCTTTCGTTTTAAATTCGTACTAACTTGCTTTAGACGATCTTTTATTGAGGCTTCCATAGGACGCGCTTGAACCATATCCGATAAAAGTCCCACTCCAGCGCTTAATGCCTCCTTACCAATCACTCGAGCACCATTTGAAAGTAAAGGTAAAACTGATCTAAATAACCCCCCTAAGAAGCTCCCAATACCATGACCGCGTTGGTATGGTGCACCCTTATAAATTACTCCAACTCCTGACCCAGCTTGATGTGTATAATAATTTTCATATGGACATTTATGATGATCACAAAGATAATTCATTATTATAATTTTCGGAAATGTAGTTTAATACACACGGTTACAAACAGGAATGGTATTTTTTGTCCTGTGCTCGATCTTATAACTATTTCCAGCGTATCGAACTCTCTTCGCATAACAGGTAAGTAGTGAGGTTGAGAGAAAACGTGCATTTTATTTGCACCATAAATGTATTTTGTAGGATCTAATGAAATGACTCTTAGTAAAGGAGTCATAACATCACCCACAATCTGAGGATCGATAATGTCACAATATAGAAAGAGTTGAGATGGTAACCCTAAGTGTAAATTAGCAGGACACTTTCCAAAATTTCTCTCTAGGAGATTTTTATTTGGTTCATAACCTAGTTGTAAACTTAATTTGGGTGATAATGTTACGGATGTTATATTTTTATCCAAAACAGAAATAGACACAAATTTTGTTGTTTCATCATAGCGAAATTTCAAGTTCTCTCCGATACCATTTAACACTCTTAAAATATGCTCAACGTTATCATAGTTGGTAGCTGGAATATGTTTTTTGTAGTACACTGTTGTATACATTACAAAATCTATGTTAATGCCTAATGGTTTATCTTCATTAGGCATTAACATAGATTTTGTAATGTATATAACATTTTCATGATCTTGAACAGTAAACATGCTACATGAATATTGAAACTCGACAACTCCAACCGACCATTCACCTTCTAATTTAATAGCTTTCGGTAATTTCGTTGAAAAATTTGTGGTCTTGTTATCAGGAAAGTATTCCATTGTACTATTGCTGAGCAAAGTTAAATAAAAACTTTCTTTATTCATATTTCTTTTAAACTAGAAGCTAAAATCCAACTGTTAAATTTATCTGGATAACCTTTCCACTTCACTAATACTTCTTTTCTGTTACCTGAGTAACGAGTGTCAATTATTTTATCTATTTTATATTGTGAGGTGGGGTTGTAAGTGATTTTCTGTAATTCTCTTTCATAAAAAGTACCAACTATTGGTTCATTTTGTAAATCTGTTATTGTATAAACAACCCATGGAGATCTATCAATTATTAAAGATATAATAAATATTTCATCACTCCAATTTGATTCATATCCTTTTTGGAAAGCATGTTTATATTTAGTTATTCGAACATAATCACCCACATTGAAATTTGGTTTAGGATTTTCTAAAGAAAGTTTGTTTGACCGTCTATCATAAAGATTAGTCCAAACTGTCATAATATTGTTGGAATTTACATCACATGGACACATCTTAATACTAGAGTGAAAGCTGTGATTATAAGAGTATATTAAATCTTGTAAAACATCTATATATCTATAAGTATTATTATGAGTGAAATAACGCCACATTTTCATTTTTAGTGTTCTTTGAAATCGTTCAACAATACTGGCCTTAATGTCAGGATTGTTAGTGGTATAGTAATTAATCTTTTTGGATTTAAAGTATTTTTGTACATCTTTTGAAACAAATTCTGCACCTTTATCAGATTGTATGTGAGTAGGTGTTAAATTACTTTCAGTAAATATACTTACAAAACATTCTTTAGTTGTTTCTGAGTTTTTCTTTTTCATAGGTCTTGCAAAAGCATATTTACTAAATACATCAATAACACAAAGTATATACTTGAAACCATCATTATATTGAGAATAAGTTCGCATATCACTTAAATCAGCTTGCCACAGTTCATTAATATTTGATAGAATGTACCTATTACGCGGGAATTTTTTTCGAATGGGTTTATGTAATGTGTATGTTTCTTGTGATTTTAACCATTCCTTTACTTGCTTTTTATTCATTTTACCCTTCATGGCTTTTGATAATTTATCAATACTACCAAAACCAGCGGGATTAGATGGATCATAATAAATCCTGTTAATTTCTTCTAGTACGGGGTCCATTTTTCCCACTCAAGCCTTTTACGTATTTTAGTTGTAGACTTTTTATCTCTACTGCTCGGTGTAGAAAACTCTTGAAATTCAATCTCAGAGGGTTTGTTCAGATCTTTTGCTTGAAGTTGGTTAATAAACTCACATCTCTTTGGATTTCCAATATAAGTAAGTGGTACTTTAATATTTTTTAATGCTTCAGCAAATCTATCCCACCCTACTGGATCACTTCTTTTTAAGGGTCTTAGTGAATCATTTATCAACAATAATCAACAATATTACTTCCAGGAATTTTTTCATTATCAATTATGACTGTACCTTCATTATCCCAATGTATTTTACCTTTACTTGTTTCAACTAAGTTTAATAATAACTGTCCTTTTTTATTATAAGTTTTTGGTATTAAACTGAGTATTTGAGCTGGCGTGTAAAGTGGATTTTCAATATTTTCTTTACTTTTGATGGATCGATTCTCCTCCAACAAAGATTCAGCATCAACTGAAGTTTTTAGATCTCTATCTTTATTTTTAAAACCAATTTTGGACTCGTTCGAATCTTCATTGATGTATCAGAATAAATTGGTAATCTGAGTGGTTGACGATCCTCTTCGTTAAAATGAAGGTATCTTTGCAGTGTTTGTAAATATAACATCCATTTCTTTCGGTCTTCCGTCTTACTATTCATAATATTTTGCATTTCAATATCTAATCGAGATAAACTACTACTCGTATTAACCTTATTTTCTTGTTTTAATTTTTCAATCAATCTAGGTTCGATAAGTATCATTTTCTTTGCATTTTCCATGTTAACTGGCTAATCCACTCACTAATCCACTCAATATTGCACCTAATATTATTGGTAGGAAAGCCCCTCCTTTTTGTATAATTATATTTTTTCTTAGTTTATGTTTACACTTACGCACTAGTTGACGGAGTATATTTATGTGTTTATTCAATTTTTGTTTATCTTGATCTTTAAGAGGTACTTTTCCTTGTAAAACGTTATGAATACACTCACAAATACGGTTAATTTCTTCTTCATCACACGTTTTAAGTAATGCTCTTTGATATTTTGGTTTAAGCGTATGCAAAGCGTTTAGCAAATGTTTATGCGTTGTGAGTCGACGATGCATCATTTAGCAATGATTTGAAATGTTTGATTCTTGGTGTATTTAAACTCTTTTGTGGGGACGTAGACTGTGCAGAAACCATTAAATGGGAAGACATTTGTCTTGATACGACAAAAATCATTGGTATTCTGTTTTAAATCTACCATTAAATATCCATGCGCCTCTAGAGTTGCATCCCTGTAGGCATCTTCAATAAATTTTGGGTTATCTGGTGACACTTGTCGTGCTAAATATCTTATTTGAGTTTTATCTCGAGGGTTTTTAAAATATATTATATAACTTGAGTTTAAGGATATGTCTCTTTGCCCTTTACACTGATGAAATAAATTTTGTGTTAAATAAAATACACTAAGATTCCTGTGATGACTAACTTTTGTAAATATATCCACAATTCTTCCATCGGACTCTCTCATTAGATCATCAATAATAACAAGATGTGGGTTTTCACCGTCAAACATATTAACATTTGGAATTCCTTGATGGTAGTTAACATTTGGTAAATTATATAAAGGTTGCATTTCATCAAAGCACCATGTGATCTGATTAAAATCACAATTACATATTTCTGTAACTGATTTTATGAAATTTGTTACAAAATTTGACTTCCCACATCCACTTGGCCCCGCCACAATAGCAGTAAACGGATGGATAAAGTGAAACATTACACACGTCTAAAGTTCTAAGGGGTGAAATAAAAAATGAAAGTGTTGGTGTTAACAATTAATATATAATAGCAAACATTATATAAAACAGAATGATCTGTATACTATTTCTAACACAATTAGTACATCATAATTTTACAATCAACTCAACCTCAAATAAATGCACACACACACACGCAAATATAAACAACAATTAACTTAAATTATTTACAATAAAACAATGATTAAATATGTAATAAACTCTACGTCATATTATACTATTATCATTATTTTACAATCAATACAAATTTTATTTACATGCAGACATAAAATTAAAAACTATCAACACTTAACGCAGTTTATAATGACCCCAAGCTAATGTTTCAATATTATTATCTAAAATATGCCTCTTTGTGTCATTATATGATAAACCAATCTTATTTAATTTTTGTGTAAAAATTGTGTGTTTAATTGATTTAAATCTAAGCATACTATAATACTGCACTTTTTTATTAAATAGAGAAGACTTATAATTATCCATGGTCATCTTTTTAGTGATACATTTATTTACCCCTTTTGCCTTGGCTATAGTCTTATTCTCTAAATTAAAAGCGTATACATTTTGGATCGTAAACCCACAAATTCTTTCATGATTTTACCATTATTTTCATCTTTAAAAAAACCTAATTTCTTTTTATTTAATTTTGGATATTCAAAAATATTATTTGCATCATAAGCTGAGGTATCAAAGTATGATGAAAGGTCAGGTTTTATATCAGAGTAAAAATCATCTGTAAATATATGATATATTAAACTATCCGTATCTGTATACAATAATTTGATTTTACTAAACTTTTTAACCATATAGTTATAATGAAAATCATACATTAATGTTTTTGTAATATCTAAAATGCAAAACCCTAAATAAATTGGTTTGTTATATATTAACTTTGTTTTTCGTAACTGAACCGCAACTAGGTTTTCCGAAAATACTGAAAGACTATGAAATTGTGGTTTAGCGATTAGATCTTGAGCAACTAAAGCTTTGCCCTGGTTCTCCCAGTGTGTAACTAATTTTATGTTAACCCTTTTTTCAATAGTACCCGGTTGACCGAGCTTTGCTCGGTATTTTTCGCTCGATTTTTTTAATTCGTGTGTTTTGGAAATTATATTTAGATACAAATTATATACTGATGAATTATAAATAATATTTTTTGATCTTAGCGACATAACAGAAAAAACTGAACTGGTTATTTGAATAAAAAATCATGAGTGCAATTATTTTTATTTAAATTTTCGTGTTTTTAAAAAATACTAAAAAAAGGGCTCGAAAAAAATATATTTTCTCAAAAAAGAAAGAAACTTGAAAAAAAAAATAAAAAAGTCGGTCGGTCGGTCTGGGCTCGAACCGGGGTTTTACGATTTTGTGACCGCCCATTATACCAATAAGCTATTTATAATCATTATCAAACTGTCAAAATTTACCTTCTTATTCTAACTATATTGTAGCAGTTTTTAATTGCCTAAAAACACGGACAAAAAGACATTTTCTAAAAATAAATCTTAGCTAGATCGATTTATTATCCCCGAAACTCCCTGGACACTAAATTTTATGAAAATCGTTGGAGCCGTTTCCGAGATCCCGATTATATATATATATACATATATACAAGAATTGCTCGTTTAATAGTATAGGATTCTCCATAGTCTTTCCGAAGACTGAATTATTCATTAATTTATAAAAATCTTTTTCGAAATCTGATTTTGCTAACGTTCTTAATTTTGTGTTTAGATCTATGTACATCTTCAACCAGCGAGACTGTTTAAATTTTAAAACTCTATGAATTTTAGTTAATTTAACCCCCATTTCTATGCACTGCTTTAAATTTCTGTAATGAATTACATATTTATCTTTATTATTTAAATTTGGGACTAGTTTATTTTCATTAATATTGCCTGCACAAATGTTTTCGGGGCATAAAGGAAAGTCCGAATGTAAATCATGAAGTTCATCTGGATATTCCAAATCAACTTCTAAAATAAAACCGAAGTTCGATGTCTCAGACACATTAAATTCTGTATTCGGATTTACCCATTCGAAGCCACCAGTAGGAAGACATTGAGACATAGCCCAACCATATAAATCGTTGGCATCAAAATATGTGATATATGAAATTGGTTTTCCTGCATCATAATCCCCCATATATTTGTTATTAGCTCTAGCATAACGATTACTACATTGAGATACACCACCCCTGATACCTGATCTAATAAATGCAATTTTCTCATAATCTGTTAAAAGTTCTAATTCTATTTTTGTATATTTTAACATTGCATCCCAACTTAAACCGGGTGCTGTGTAATAATGGGCAGGGTCTAAATCATAAGTATTAATACATAACTTTCTAAAGTTTTCAAATACATCGGTTAAAAGTAAAACGTCTGTTTTTAAATACATGTTTGAATAATCTAGCATATTACAACACCCAAAGTGTTCCCAAACATCTTTAGTATGATTGTAATCATCATTTGAAATGTGGGAATCTGTGAGCGAGCTATAAAAAAATTTTTGTTCGGGGAGCGATGTTAGGCTTAAACTATCATAATTAGTCATAAGTTCATATGGATAAACGCCTTTCCGTTTTAAACGAAAGAAATCTTCATCATTAGGATCATTTCTACGTAATTCTTGAAATTGATCATTACTGAGATTTTTGGCCAATTCTTCTAATTTACATGATAAAAACTTAAATGAATCTATGAATCTTAATATAATTTCGTGGTTATTCATTTTTAATTTTTTGGAAAAGGATATATATTTTTCTTTATTTTGAGGGATAACTTCGACTTCACCATCACAAAAGTTTAACGCGTGAACAATAAAATGAGCATCATAGTGACTAAGGTTGTGTAAAAATATTGGTATATAACGAGGTTTTCTGAACTTCGAGCTACATGATTCGTGAGCAACACCTGTAAAACTACCGGTGTACCAATCAAAATCATAAAAATGTTCTGCTAACTCTGTTTCACAAATATGACAAATGGTGCATTTGAAATTTGGTTTTTGTCTTCATTTGTTAGCGGAAGTGGAGGATATTTTTGAAGTCTATTTATTTCTTTGAGATTGTTAGATAAACTTTCCATAAACACTTGTGCACAGTTGGGTCCGCAATACGTTACATATTTTGATAATTTATCATCATATGAACATTTTATATAATAACCAAAACTATGTACTTCATGTTTCTGAATATTGTGTGTGAAAGGTTTGGAAGGATCGTTAGAACATGATTCTATTGGTTTTAAAAATGCTTCAAAATCAGCATAAACTACGAATGGTATCTTCAACTTTTTTTCATAACTATCAAATTTAATTTTATCATTTGAAATAGGTTGACCAAACCAATTCTTTTTTTTAAAGTTTCACTGTTTGGTAAATCTGTACAAATGTGGGCACAATCGTATTGTTCATGGTTATTTAAACTTTCCTTAGATGGAAAGTGAAGTAGACATGCTTCGCAAATGTACATGATGTGACCGTCTTTTGAAATTTGTTTACTAACTAACCGCGATAAATTTTTTATGTAACAATAATGATTTTTTGTATCCTTGGAAAAAAATAATAAATTGATATGTCTATCTTTACGACACTTTGTTAAAAATAATGGACCTACTATAGAATTACATCGTTTTTCTTTATTATATTCTAACCCAAAAACATTAATACTAATATCATTTAATTTCTCTACTTTTGCTATGTCAGAAATTTTAACTGGAAAGGAAATACCATCAAATTTAAGTTTATTTGCATGTTTAACGTACGATGATACACGATCCGCGTCTTTGTTTACGGGATATAACGCCGAGAGTAACGCCCATTTAAAACAAAAATAATCCTTGCTTTTTACATTTATAACAGCCTTTTTTAATTTTATGTCACGAGGAAGATCTATGTATGAAGTACCGCGTAGGGGGTTAAATTTATTAACATTCATGTCTATAGATTTTATGTTTTTTAGACTCCATCCACTATCTTTTTTTTTTCAAATGCACTAATTTTAGTAGTAATTGTATCATTTAAAGATGAAAAAAAATATTTAAGTCATCTCCTTGACAAATAATATACCTAGTTAAGCGTTGAAAATCGAACGTATCATGAATATCTTTAGTTTGTTGAACAAAATCAGCATGCAATATGAAGTTTACTTTAAAAATTATGTGTTGATGAATACACTCTTGTATTAAAAATAAAATATCATCTTTAATAGAATTTAAAAATAGTTCAGGAGTTTCAAAATTTACCAATGTCGAACTATCTACTCTACTCTCGATTTTATAAATTAAAATCCTATTTCCAAAAGCAGATTCAATAACACTAACGTTTGATAAAGAATTATGTGAATTTAAAAGATTATTTTTGTGAACATTACTTTTAAAATGATTAGCTAAATACCGTTTCTTGATAAATATATGACACGTTAGACATTCCACTTGATCATCGTTACTGATACTGTTCCCTGCAGAGGTAGGCGCTTCTGCTTCCGTTGTTGGTTTTTTGATGATCTTGGGTTCTTTGCTGCTCGTTCGCTTCGTTCCTCTTCCAAGTTGTAGTGGTTGACTACTAAAATGTTTAAATTTATTAAAAACTGTACAAGGCATTGTGTAAATTATGATCGAAATGAATGTTTATTTTACTTACTTAAACTGTGTTTCAACCATCGCACAGTGATTATACAACTCATCATCATACGATGAATCGAACAGTTGATCCTTCTCCATTTCATCACAAACTTTAGACAACTCCTGATTTAATTCGCTGTTAAATAGTTCCGTATTCTCTTCCATGGTTGTGGAGAAGAAAGCACTGGTGCACACTTTACTGAAGTTTGCCATCCTTATAGTAAAGAAGAAAATAGGTAGCAGAGTAAGTAACAGTTCAGTGTTGGTAGACCAACTGATACCCAAATTTCAAATAATGTCCGATATTTAAGTCTAACAAAGGATTAGAAATAGAATATAATGAGTACACGGAAGTAATTAAAGTAAACAGAATCACATTCACTAATGATCAGCTAATGACTGTCATTGTTAAAAAAGTATTTTTTAACTTTTTCACTTTCTGCTATTGTCTTTGTAATATTGTATACGAGGGCGTTTGTGTTGTCGTAGATGCTATCCTTATTAGTCTTTACGTAATATTTAATCCTCGTGGAAGCATGTTTCCAATGATCAGTAGTTGGAATCTTGGATAGCTTCTTCATATCGTACATTTCAATTTTGATGAGATGCGTCGCTTGGTCTCCGTCGTCAGAATTAGTAGAAATGTATCTCTAGCGGCTCGTGCTACGGTTGATGATAACAGCTTCCTCTTTTTTATTTTTGATTCAGCTTCAAAAAAATGATCAATCGATTGCGATTTTCTTTTTCCACCATCGCATGTGTTATTATTAATGACGATGTCATCACTCTCTTCTTGAGGGGAGAGTGGCGAGTAGTAATACTGTTTATAGGTATTTTCATCGAAGCTCAATGATTTCTGCAACAACACAGTTATCATGTTAATATCAATTTGTTAACACTTAATCTTAAAAGTTAAAAAAGCTAAAGTTACAACCTATTAAAGTCCACTGCTGAACATAGGCCTCCTCTCATTTCTGAGAGGGTTTTAGGGCTAGGAAATGTTCGCTGCGATACCTCAATGCGTGTTGGCAAACTTCACACATGACATGCATTCCTCACGATATTTTCCTTCACCGCTGAGCACGTGGTAAATCAGCACTTAAAATTGTAATTAACAATTTAATTGGTGCCGGCGGGGATCGAACCCGGGTCGCGTACTGTGAATTTTACATTTTGCGCTAACCATCTGAGCTACCACGGCTTAACCATATACACAAACACATAATATTTAAATATAATTTGTTAACACTAAATCATACACACGTAAGAAAATAACAGAAAGAAAAGTAAGTTTGTCAATAGAATAAACACTTACATCCATGGCCTTTGATGCGTTGAAGTAACACAAACGTAGTATTGATAGATCCACTGCGGTCAAACGACCATACACTAACTCCATGACTGCAGTTGCTTGGTCTTATATAGTACCAGTGAGTAATAATTCTAATCTAAAGAATTTCTGCAGTAGAATTGATAGTAGTATCTTTATGCGTCAACAAGCTTACCTTACATTCTGTTGCTTATCTCTACATTCCTACGTCCTTCCTGTCGTGTCTTGTTCAGTGTATTGGTGACTCAAATACGTTTTGTATAACACAAAGAATGCAATTTAATATTTAGAAATCACTATAATTGATCATTCCTATATTATTCATTGAGTAGATTGGTACTGTAATAATCTACTAATAGCAGTAATATTATGGATACACTAGATGTACAACAACATCTGAAAAAGATTCACCCCACTCTAGAAAATTATGTTTATGCTGCCAATAAACTACCCATGTACACCCACGTACCAACGTATATAATATGCAATTTGGATACAGATGATAAACCAGGGTCACATTGGGTAGCTTTATATATCGATACGAATGACTATATATATATATATATATATATATATATTTATTCACTTCGTCACATTTAAATGATTGACGTTTAATTTTAAAAATCAAGGAAGTATCATCAGCAAATAACCATGAATATCCCCTATAAGAGAAGGTAAGTCATTAATATAGACTAGAAATAGGAATGAGTAGAGAATTGAGCCGTGAAGGACACCCATTAATATATGTGACCTGGAAGAACTTTTACAATTGATAATAACTTTCGGAGTTCTATTACTTAAATATTAATAATAAGCTTAAGCGCTGTGTTCTAGACACCATAATACTGTAGCTTCCTGATTAATGTCTCGTAGTGAACACAGTCGAAGGCCTTGGAAAGGTCACAAAATATAACCAAAGCATGCTCTGAATTCTCCCATGCACAAAAATATGTTTAGTAAGCTCAACTCTGGCGTCAGCTGTTGAACGATCCTATAAAGGTACTGTTTTTTTTATTAAATCAGAAACACAACAGATTCGACGCTTGTATTAAATATAGCGGCTACATAAGGTGCTATTGTTTCAATTATAGATGCAATAACTTTATCCGCTTTAATTCTGCCGTTTTCTTAACACCAATAGTTTTTAAATAATAAATGATTCAGCGACAGTAGAATTTAAAAAATTTGTAATCAAAATATCCTCATTTCTGAGTCTATCACGCAGAGAAACTCCGAGCATAGCCCTCTTCATAGCTCGCTGAGCGACCTTGAGCGTCCTCATACGGCCAGAAGTGAAGGACCACGTCTCTGATCCGTAAGTCATCACTGGCAACACGCACTGGTTGTACACTTTAGTTTTCAGAGATTGAGGTATACCTGACGTATATAGATGCAATAACTTTATCCGCTTTAATTCTGTCGTTTTCTTAACACCAATAGTTTTTAAATAATAAATGATTCAGCGACAGTAGAATTTAAAAAATTTGTAATCAAAAAAAGTACAGCAGCAAAATTTTCTCAAAAGCCAACCTCTTGAATCTTGATCAGATTGAGTTAAATTATTGTTCATATTCAATTTAAATCCGAGTTGCGTGGTTTGACCTTGCCCGTTTCACTAATAATTATACTCCACGTCATCTTTTATTGGATGCAGTTTTAATTTTTATTGTTTTAATTGTTATTCATCTCAATTGAATACCTACATTCAATTGAATAAGTTCATACATTTTTTTACATACAGTAACATGGTATGGTGGTTTGGTATTGATGCCTATTTTTTAATAATTTTTGTATTTTCCTCATGCATTTATTAACTTTCATATATTTAATTTTTTAATTTGTTTTCGTTGCAATTAATTCTGTTGAAGTAGAAGTGTCGTCATCAGTCAAACCTATTTTTGCAGATTGTTGTAATATTTTAGAATTATTACATTGCACAAGCTCAGAGAGCAGGCTTTTAGGTTATCTATGTACGTTTTAAATTGTGATATTTGCTCATTAGCCTTATTCAACTGTAACTTCAATGCAACAATAAACCTGAGAGCGTCTTCATATTCCTTGTTTCATTGGTCAAACTCATTAACCATTCCCTGTAGCTGATCTCTTTCATTTATAACACTTGTGTAATGTATATGTAACTTAACCATATCACATTTTAATTTTGAGTTTTTGGCAATTATGCCATGTCCTTTTTATTATCCCTTCTTTTAAGCAACAGTTCACACTGCTTCTTGGACGCCTTAAGTTCTTGCAGCGCAAGCTGGAGTTAGTTCGCCATCTGGCTCGTCTTATCCTCATTTACAACCGTGTATAGACTCGACAAATCTTTCTTTTTCTCAATGTCTTAATTTCATACAAATGACCTTTTTGTTGAAGGCTAGGTATGTTATATAGCACAACTTAACAAAATTGACTTTATTGAAATTTCATCTCCGTTTATTACAATATTTATAAATCCCGTCACTAGAATAGAGGCGTTGCGCCTGGGGCACCCTGACAGTGCCCAGTTTCGCTGATGTACTCCGGTTAATTTTCTACGTTATTATCTACGAACGGGCCATTACATCACTTTACCTCCACATTACGCACAAACATGTAAACACTAAATTTAAAGTACGGTGGTTAATAACACGGATATTACTTACTTATCAATATCCAAAGACTGCGTTAAAATATTCCATTTAACTGTATTAAGTAACCTCTACAAAACAAATATATTCAAGCCTTCAAGCAATAAGATCTTCTGCATATGACAACCACGGGACGGCAAGTGATGGATCCTGGAGATTAGGCTGTTAGAATATTAGGCAAATTTCATCATCACTCGTGCTTAATTTTAAATATAATTATTATATTTACTTACTGACAGACGGTCACGCCTTTCCCATCCTATACGGGTTTTCCATCCCTGTTTCGAGTACTTTCCCTAGGGGACTTCGGGCAGTTTTGTTAGGGTTAGGGAATGTTGGGGCTTTTTAAAAAATAAGTAAAAATAACAATGTTTAAACAAATCAATATTATTTTCCAATAAATTTATCAATATTTTTCATTGAATGCATTATATTACTTTCTAGAATAAAACATAAGTCTTCGACAGCATGAAACTAAACATTGTAAAGTATAAGATATGACATATTTACAATAAGGTGGTTTAAACACAAATAAAACATAGAACATAACAAAATCAGTGCAACAATAAAATAATAAATAATTCTATAGACAGTGGTTCAACACAGTAACGTTACAGTTAATCTAGTGATAAAATTAATTTGTTAGTTATACAAGTTTTGTTACAAAATTATCTATTGGCCTTCACATCACAGAGCAAAGCGATCTCGAGGGTGGGCCGACACCGATATTGCAGAGATCACAAGCCGAGTGATACTAATTACTAACTGACCGCTAAGTTTACGTATCTAACGGGAAACTTAAAAGATGTCGCAACAAATAAACTGCTATCAAAATCTAACAACAAACCTGCAACGAATCGTAACCATATTTATATTAGGACCCCAAGTCACCTTTCAATTTAATTAGACAGCCGGGTCACGCTAGCTTCTCTCACACAACTAATACAGATATTTTGAGGTAAATCTTACTTAGGATAGGGGTCCCAATTACTGCTCTAATATAAAAAATACAAATTTAAAGTTATATCCCAGAGAAGTTCTCAAATAATCAACTCATTCACACAAAAAAAAACGAACAATCTATTGACATTCCTAAATCAAGGCTTTTGTAATATAAAACTGCAAGATGTAAAATGTCATGCAATCAAATTTAATCGATTCTAAAGGACTAGAAAATGCAAAGGATTCGAAAATATATCAATCAACGACCAGATGCAGACACGATGCCCACACTTCAAAACCTACACAAAATGATATGTGTGAGAGCTCTCGAAAGCGATTACGATGCGTTATCTCTGCGGCAGTCGATCGGCAACACAACCTATGTATAATATATTTACATTGATGAACACACTAAGAAATATCATTATAGATATATAGATTTCAATTGTACCGGTAGATTCGTTTCGCTAAAATACATCGCTCGACAGACAAATTTCTTTAGAGATTTCATATATTAGGAGACTTCGTACAATAATAATTTATTACAACTTAATACAGTCGTTAGGCCTTAACATTAACAATGTACAAGTTATTATGGCAGATATAAACTACGAATTTTATATTTTATCTTTTTTATCAAATACAAATACAGTTTTTTTACAGAAACAAAACGAATAAAATACATGCAATAACAAGTGCTCCGACCCCGCGACATCGCGACGCCATTTCACTAACGAATGGCACTTTATACGCAAAGCTCAACAACAGCAAAATCAACCTGCATCAATCGAATCAATCACCGCACTAGAACCACACTGAAGGCGTATACACATGAAGGTTAGAGAACAGGAGAACGATCACTACGTACTAAAGCACAGCCCGCCTGTCCTTGAAAATTGTAGAAGTTATAGCGGCGTTGACGTCGGTGAGTAGTGACTGCGAAGTTAGCTGTTTATGAGTACATGTAGATGAAGTTAGTTGAATAATGTACAAATTTTCATTTCATTTTTATTGAGAAAATTTTCATGCTCCGTAATTTTGTAATTTTTGACAATAAGAAACATTAAAAAATGGAGAAATATTTTATTGTGCGTGGATGTGCAAGTGGTTTAGCATCTGATCGGAAAAATAGACTGAAAATGACTTTTATAGACAGAACTTTGCGATCGCAGCGCCTCACTAATGGTGTCCATATTTCTGGGACACTATTTTCTACGGCGATCGTTCTTCTGTTCTCTAGCCTTCATGCTACAACCACACTGAAGGCGTATACACCGGGTATGTTCCGAAACGTTTTCAGTATACTGCCGAATACAAATGACGTCTTCAATTGACACTATATTGTACTGGCGTGCCGCCGCCATATTGTGTCAGATATCCGGCCACAATAAAACAATGTTTAATTGTGTGTGCGCTGAATGAAGCATGCCAGAATTTGTTTTTATTCATTCAAATACAAAAAATATAGAATAATTGCTGCTATCTCCATTAGGAGGATATAATGATTTTGGAGCACAAAATGACAAAATAATCGCCAACACTTTTCCAATATGGCGCAAATGTATGAAGTCATATACTGTCCTATATTTTGGAACGAATCACCAGTATAGCGTCGATTCATGACGTCATTTGCATTGGACAGTACACTGGGTTGTATTTTGGAACATACCCACCATATCCATTATATGCTAAATTATCCTAACTCATAATAATATCCATTGGCCTTCGGCTAGTGTATTGGTAAAAGATACGATTGGCGCGAATCGATTGCTCGTCACGTCGAATAGAAAAACTAGTAAGTAGTGAGCAATAATTTGAACTTGTATCGTGAAATCCCAAAGTGGGTCGAACGCCGCTCCGGGCGGGTGTCGGGGCTAAACGTACCCGGGGGGGTCCCAAGTGGCCGTCAATCAGGAGATGTAAGGCAGCAAGAGGTAATAAAGGCACGCGATCGCTATCGGCACTACCAGGGCTATTCCGTGCGTGAGATCTAAGCGGAGGGGTTTGTTCTGCAGTGCCGCCAACTGCGCTGTTAGCCGAGCTCTATCGGCGCACACTTCCGCCCACCTCTCCTTGGCCCGGACCAGTTCCTCCTCGAGCGCGTGTAGAGAACCGTTCTGGAGCGTCACTTGGAGCCTTTCTTCGTCGTCCAAGCGTACGTATTCGCTGACGATGCTCGTGTCGACGTTCGTCGGCGGCTCGCTCGCGTCGCGATTTATCTCCGTCGCGGCCGAATCCGTTTCATCGTCTTCGTCGTAATCCAGTTGGAACATTTCGTCTATTTCGGCAGAGATCTTCGTGGCGTCGATGTCTTCATCGGTTGCAGGTTGTTTTTCGTCGAGTTTGACGAGATCTTCTAACGAATGTGACGTTTCGACGCATTTGTCGAGAGTGGATTTTTCTTTGTTCAGAGCTGCCTGGAGGCTTTTGACCTCCTGTTCTTTGGCGAGTAGTTCGTTGCGTAGGCTGCCCACGACGGCGGTGAGGTCGTCGATGTCGGCACGTGTCGGTCGGAAGGCGAGCTCAGCCTCCATTTCGCAAGCGCTCGATGCTAACCGCTGTATTTCAGCAATGTTTGCTTCCTCGGCGACAATCGATCGACTGAGTTGCGTCTATAAAATAAGAATACATATATGATGCGAAGTAGTTGTGTTGTTACTTTAAATTTTAAAAGTTAAAGTCAAAAGTTAAATAAAAAGCAACTAGCGTTAGTTGCTAGTAGTAGTTAAAGCATTCTTTGGCTCAAACTGTGTATTTTTATATTACGTTATCATCAGTTTGTAGCAGACTAGTAGTGGTCATATCCTTGTTTTAAGCAATCCCGGTAACCGAATTTATGACTTCAGGAAGCTAGTTACTATAGCCACCATGTAAATCATATAAATATCACAACTTTATTATATAAGAAGGCTGATGGGACGTGATAAAATAACTTTTATGGAACAATTGCACATTACCTAAAACATTTTTATTTAAAAATCATCATATCCACTCCGCGTAATAGGTACCGACAAGAGTCAACCTGCTTCTTCATGTATAGGCGCATAAGAAAATATAGGGGTATGTTGCTACTGATGACGTATGGGCCTCTATCGACTTTTATGTACCGGGAACCTGCTCATTTATTCATGTATCCATACTCATCAAGAAAAATACCATCTGTATTTTATTCATGACTCTTTAGTAATAATACCAGCTAATAAAAACAATACTTAACTAGTTTATGACAACAAAACCATTTTGCTTGCTTGCTGCAACGAAAGTAATCATGCCCACTTTCTCAAGATTGATTGACCTGTCCATTGATTCCTAACAGGTCGCGTCTATTGACAAAAAATTATTGTTTACCTATACCTTTAAACGAGCAATTCTTGTATATAAATTATATATATATATATATATATATATATATATATATATATATATATATATATATATATATATATATATATATAATCTGGATCTCGGAAACGGCTCCAACGATTTTCATAAAATTTAGTGTCCAGGGAGTTTCAGGGATAATAAATCGATCTAGCTAGGATTTATTTTTAGAAAATGTCTTTTTGTCCGTGTTTTTAGGCAATGAAAAACTGCTACAATATCGTTAGAATAAGAAGGTAAATTTTGACAAATTGCTAATGATTATAAATAGCTTATTAATTGGTATAATGGGCGGTCACAGAATCGTAAAACCCCGGTTCGAGCCCAGACCTTTTTTTAATTTTTTTAACGACTTTTAATTTTTTTCAAGTTCCTTTCTTTTTTGAGAAAATCTATTTTTTCGAGCCCTTTTTTTAGTATTTTTTAAAAACACGAAAATTAAAATGATTGCACTCATGATTTTTTATTCAAATAACCAGTTCCGTTTTTTCTGTTATGTCGCTAAGATCAAAAAATATTATTTATATTTCATCAGTATGTAATTTGTATCTAAATATAAATTCCAAAACACACGAATTAAAAAAAATCGAGCGAAAAATACCGAGCAAAGCTCGGTCAACCAGGTACTAATAAAATAATAACTTACCATCTTTTCATTTAGAGGCCAGGGAAAAATGCTATTAAGTAAATAAGTTTTTGAGGTTTGTAACAGCCGTCAGATTAGGTCTGTACACTTATTTTTCTTTCCACGCCGTAGTATAAAACCATAAAAAATCGTATCTAATCATAAATTAATAAGTTATAAAAAAAGCAATTGGTTATTTTTAACATTCATAAATCACATGATGAATGAACAAGTTTTTCGTAGTCTGAAACGGAACGTGGAAAACACGTTTATTTATATATTTTGGCATGACTTCTGGGCCCTTGAGCCATTGTAATATACGTTCGGTCTCCAAAAGTCTATTGAGAATGATAAACATAGTAACATTACTTTTTCCTGGCTTCATTTGAAAATTTACTTATGCGATACGAAATAAGCAAAAAATATGCAATTTTATAAAATATTTACAGCACTAGACGCGTTAGAAAATTTTCAGGTCAAGACTGGACATGATTCTTTCTATTTCGAAAACAACACATAACACATGAGCGCACACTAACAAAAATAATGATTATTTGAGAATGAGATTTACAATGAGAGCGGTCATACAAGGTCACCTTGAAGTTTAAACCACTAAAGCAGATATTTTATATTATTATTCAATATAGGATGCTAGGAATCTATCTCTCTCAACTCTTTTAACTTATCGCTTATTTTTAAGTTCTTTTGTCATAAACGATGTTAAACGTCTTTTTCAACGCACGTTATACACTGAGACACTAAGCGACGATAAAAGGATGTGAGTTTATTTATTGGATTTGTAGTTTGTAATCGAAGGATTTATATTTTTAACTAATCGGACAAACAAGTGGCTTAGCCACGTAAACTTGGATAATTTATAAACTTCCATTTTTAATGAAAATGCTTCGCTTAAGAGGAGGTACTGAGAAGAATAGGCTTTTAGCGTTCCCTTCTCTGCTGCATGCACATTTGTTTAGAACGAAATAAGCGTGTGATATTCGGTGGATAAAAAGTTACTTTCTTTGAAACCTTTTTTGATTTATTATCAGGAAATATAAAACACAATTAAACTATCCTAAATGCAGCCAATTAAGGACCTCATTCAACTAGTTTTACATTATATAAAAAAATATTATATATGGTTATCATATAAAAAAAACGCGAACGTCAAAGATATTTCCCAGTAATTACATTTTTTTTGAAAATCCATTTGATTAAGAATTTAATTGAGTATTTCCTGTATACGCATATATTTTTCCTACTATAACTATTTTTCGAGAAGTATCAATTCCCAAGCGTTAATAGATTCTCTGTACGCGATATAGACACAATAGTTAAACAATCGAAATGTTCACAAATTATGCATGTGCATGGGTCAGGGAAAGTGTTAAAATTATGTCTTATACAACATGTAACGTAATTAACGCACACCCTCAGACACCCAATTAGTATATTATGTTATAATCGTAATACATACACTGAATTTTTAGTTAAACATTTTTATGCACTGATTATTTATCAAATTAGTTATACTAATTCCGGAAGAATGTTGTGGTCACAGTACAAATCCACGAACGCAAAGACTTTAATGTGCTTGAAATAAAGTTAATTTATCTTTATTTTTATTGAATGACAGAATTAGTAATAATACAAATAAAACTGCACTCTTAAAATTCTTATTGCATTAAATTACGATCCATTAAAGTTTGTTTTGACTGTACAGATTTAGTGTGACTGTAATTTAAGTTAGTTTTAATTATTTTTGGGATAAAAAATTACCTATATTAAAAATGATAGGAATCGATTCAGTAAACGATTCTGAACAAACTACTTTCTCAAAGTGCGTTAATTATGTTACGTGTTGTATACGATTTTTGTCCAACTTGGCGTTAATGAATTGGTTATTATTTAGACGGCTAGTTATAAGTTTAGTTGTGACGCAGTACCTGCAGGTCGTGTATCTTGGCGCGGTAGGCGGCGGCGTCCTCGTGGTCGGGCTGGTCAGCGCGCTCGCGCTCGGGCTGCGCGGCGAGCAGCTCGTCGCGCACGGCGCGCAGCTGCTCCGCCTCGCCCGTGGCCGCGCACACGCGCTCCCGCAGCGCGCGAATCTCCTCGTTCAGCCCCGCCATCACGCGCAGAATGTTCGCGTACTCCACGCCCGCTTTGCTCTAGTGTACACACTTATTTACATAAATAAACCATCATAAACTCAAATAATGTTCTTCTTATTTTATTAAGTACCTAACCGTTTGTTACGACCTAGAGTTACCCTGACAAAGGTCGGTGAACTAGGCCTCACCAGTAGTACAACTCGACGAGTAACAGAAGGTCAGGCCCAAAATGGCCTATGGATAGTGAAATTAGAAAGGTTGGGTACGCAAACACAAAACTTACCTAATTCCAGAAGTGGGGTTAACCACAGGAATAGTCAGGTGAAGGTGATGTGCGTGTAAGTGGTGTGCCGTATTGTGTTTAATGTGTAACCTGACATCCCCGCTGATCCTGGACAGCAGATCCCAAGGCGTTGCCTCTCTCCAATGGTAGGATCCATCCAAGGGGCGTTCGACAATGGAAAACTTACGGTTCTACTTTCACGATATTAGTTTATCACTTTATTGTACATTTAATTAACTTCAAGTTCAACCAAACCAACGTTAATCGACGTTAAGCAGTGACACGCGGTACAACTCAAGGACGGTTGGTCAAAGTTCAATGTCCCAGGCTCACGCCTAGCACAAAATTACTAACTCGCCGATGCAATTAACGGCATAAAAGTTTTTACTTACTTTAATCACTACAAATGCCAAGTAGACCTCTTGTCTTGTCTTGATTTACTATGAATTCTTTAGAATATAACAAAATGCTACTGCACAATTTAACCGTTATTGTTATCTGTTTTATCAATACATTTAAAATGGAATCATGTTATGATAATTAAACAAGTGAATTTTCAGCTGATTTATCATGAACTGTTTAGAGCATTACAATACGCTACTCCACATTTTAACTGTTCTTAAAATACATTTAAAAAAGAATTTAAATAAATAAGAGAAAATATATTTTAAAAAGCGTGTAGAACTTAAAGCGACTCAAATATTATTTTTTTTTATTAAATTACTAATCGAATAAAAATCGATATTTTTTCATTGTATTTATGTTAGTTATGTGGCAACATCAAACTGACAGCTAGGAAATATGTCATGCGAATTGCAAATGAAAATGAAATCTTAATTCAACAAGTAAAAAGCTACTAGAGAATTCACAACTAAATAGTCGCAATTGTGTTATTTTGTTTGTTATTTTTCAAATAAATTCTCAAGAACTCATACGGAGTGATATTGCCGATCACATTATAGTGTGACAACAGTTAAAAGTAAGTATTCAACAGTTTTTAATTTATTAATTTTAGTGGTAATGTTTGATAGTGATGAATGAATGAAAAGATGAAGTTTTTTTTTTATTTTTTAACATATGCACAAGCTATATCTGACAAACATAATAGATTATTTATAGCATGGCGATATGATTAGCTAGCTAAACACCAGATAGTTACGAAATTGACAATTTTTATCAAATACCAAGAAATGAGACGGTCGATTTTTAATTGTTTTCGGACTACTGGTAGTCAGTCAGTCCTTAATTATTTAATAATATAGGGCACTAAGTTTTAAGTAACTACCTATATTTGAGTTTAAAGTAAACAAATCTATTTTATTTTGTTCACTTTGTCTTATTATTTTATTTAATATTATTTCAGTTGCCATCGTCATCGCGTGAGTGTCATGATTGCTGGCGAAGGACTGATAAAGCAGCATCACGTTCAACTTTAGAACGGGAACCATCCGAATCATCTAGTCCGTCTTCATTGCAATCTAAAGTGAGTAATGTATTGAACCTAGAACAACAAAGCTTAGATCATACATCGTACAATATACTGCTGCTTAATTTTGTAAGAGCCACTCACACAAAATCAATGTTTTTTCCTGATTGTAACAATTCCAATCAACTCACTGTTCCATCAGCATTGCGGGTATGTCTTTTTGCGAATACCTCCAAAATGTAGAATCAGTAACTACCATTTAAATAGTAACTCTTGGTATTTACTTTTAGAATCAATATATAACCATATTAAAACATTTAGTGTAGCACAAATTATAGATTTTTCTACATTATTGTAAGATAATATATACCATCATATAGACTTTGAAAATATTCACAGTATGCCTGAACATACTGTACATTATTATCTAGGCTTATCAAAGGCACAATACCAACAAATTCTGTCTGAAGTTCCCAAAATGTCAAATAAACATAGTGGATGTTTTGCACTTGCTGTATATTTGATGAAAGTAAGAACAGGAGATAGTGATGAATGCATATAGGCATTATTGCAAGTGCCAAGAAACAAATTAGAGTGGTCATGAATATGGCCCACGAAATATTAAATCAGGATGTTGTTCCTATGAATTTTATCCATCGTTACCACTCTCTGTGCCAAATTCCATTCAGTAATTATGATATTATATTAGAGGCAAATAATTTCTTAGCTTTCCTAGATCATAGGTCACACTGTGTATAGAAAAAAAAACCCATACAAACTGATATTTTAGCGGTGAATCTCACCATCATCCTTCACAGTTAGTTACCATGAGCAAATCTTTGTTACAGAGAGCATATGGGATCTGAGAGAGCAAGCACCTGCCAGCGGAGCTTCAGCACGTCAAGCAGGTTCTGCACAGAATCAAGCTTCGGGTCCCGCGTCTACGTCACAGTGACCGAGTGAAGCCGACCGCAGTTGAGCGTGTGCCTGCTGTACTACCCTATGTCAAGGGTGTCACCCCAACCAGATAGCCATACATCAGATTTGATAGACCACAAATCCTCGCGAAAGAACCTTAATTCCTACCAAGGATGATATGTGAGGTTATTGAAATTAAAAAACACCCTAATTTCAATAGAGAAGGCGGTTGGGTACTACCACCCGCTTGGGGCACTACAATTAATAAAATTAAAACTAAACCCAAGCATACACTTACACACTGCAAGACTTAAAGATAGAGTAAGTTCAATCTGCGTAGATTGGACTATAAAAATAATAATAAAAAGCTTAAGGTACTCCATGTTAACTAACTGACATTGGGATGGCAGTCACCTCAGTCCCCCGTGACTATGGGTGTATAAAGCACCTGAAACGTCGGGAATTAAAAGTTAAAGAAATTAAAAGCAATAAAATTGGTAAAAGTAGTCGTTAGAAAACTGTATTTGTGAAAATAAAAACTTTTATATCATAAAAATCCCGACTTTTTTAAACCAATTCCTTAACCATTTCATTATTTTAATTGCATATTATCATTTCCATATGCTTTTATATGTGGGCACCCATGGCCGAAGTGTCTATGAACAGTGGGCATTCCCCTTTGGTCACAACGTAAGTCAGCATCAACCCGTAATAGCCACATAACTAGCCCACAGCTACACATAGGCCTCTTACGTTACACTTAATAGCTGGATTAAAGATGGCATAATCAGACGTTTCGCACCTTTGACGCTACTGCCCGTTGTCTGAATATTTGACTTGAGTGCTCAATTCAAACCAACTTACCGGCGACTCTTCCCTCGTGCTGGGCTCGCTGTATGTCGAGTTCGCGTTGTTGTCTGCATGCAGCTCCCCGTCTAGAGGACTGGACGATTCCTCATCGTGCTCTTGGTCTGAAATATAATTAGTTAACATTATGAAGATAGGGGTTTTTCGTTTGTCATCAATTCAATCAACATCAAATCCAATCAGAATTTCATGGATTTTTTAAAAGTATAGATAACTTTTAACGAAATAGATACTAAATATCTATTTAAGGCGCAAGAGAGATATATAGTTACAAAGTAAATTAAAACTTTAACGAACTACATTGCAGCTGCCATATGGTTGTAACAAGAATCACGCTCTTATGCTGGGGCTACACTAACGAGAAACGCCAATGCCCATAAACGCAACAATTATTTCCTTAAATTTAACGCGATAAAGTGAGTGAATACACTTGAACGGTCAAAGGCGTTTCAATTTCTATGCCATTGAACAGCATTAAAGTTGGCGTTATATAATTCCTTGAATTGATGTGTAATTGTTTTGTAATTAATTGAATTCTGAAATTGTTATATAATTCCTTGAATTTTAAGCAAGATGGACGTTGACGCTGCAACTCTATATTTGATGAGTGTACATTTTACTATATGAATATATTTCATCTTTCCTTTTTCTTTTTTTTTAAATATCTTCATTAGATGTTTGAAAAGATAATAATTGCATAATTCATCACCAAGCTTCATTTTACGACGTACGATTTTTAAAACTTTTGAGTCTTGGATCCCACAAACATGTCTCTGTTTGCAGAATCTCGAGAAACGTAACTTTTTCATTATTCCACTCCATCTTAGCCATACGTGCGACCCCGTTGCACTCACTTTATGTACCGCCCACTTGAGTTATCGCCAAACGGGAAACGGCATTGTTAATGCCGTTCTTAAATTATCGCGTTAATTCATGGCCACACCTACATTCAACATCCATTAACGCGATAATTAACGGCATTTCTCGTTAGTGTGGCCCGAGCATTACAGAATACCATCGTAAAATAACAGCATCGTAAAATATTTTTGCTGTATTTTATATGTTGGGTGTAGAGAACCAGAGACCCTTTTTACTAGAAATGAAGCATTCTATTTTAGTTCTCAGAGGTAACAACACATTTGCTTTTTGTTTCCTAATTGAGGACGGTTGTGGATGCCAGTGTGCCGCATCGTTCACAAGTCATTAGGTGAACTGTGTGCTCTATTATTTACATGTATATTATTTAAGTAAAAATATTTCGATCAGTGACCACTAAATATTCACAAATATATCAAGGCAGTGACACAACCCAATTTCTCATGCTGTGGATATTCACAATGAATAGTATAATTTTTTAAGTAAATCTTATCATCATTAATCACTATTACAGCTCTTCAGAAGTCCACTGCTAGTTTAAAATGGATATTATTCAGGCTTCCGTCTAGCTTTGCTAATTTACTTTCCCCCTTGCATAAGTACGTTTGAGATCACAGGTGAAAGTTGCTCTACTTCATTAAATATATAACTTACTAATTTTTTTACCTTTTTATATTTCATAAATGTCGTTTTTAGTAGTATTTATGGGGTATAGGTTTAAAAAGGGTATGTACAACCGAAGGAAAAAAAATTACTGCCTCTTCATACAAATTTCGATTCAAACTCGTACATTTTGTATGAAGAATCAGTCAATTTTTATTCTATTTTCGATTTTTTTTGTATTAAATGTGGTTAAGCTACATGATTCCAGCTCTTCCCTTCATATTTATTTATTTATTAAGGACAGCCAACAAATATATATATACACCAAAAACAATAAATTGTTAAGCTATTATCTAATATTGAAGCTAAGTGCAGATTCAATTACAGGCTTCCACGACATGCAAATGTGAGTGTTTAATGCTTAATTAAAAAGTAATTTTTATTAATTTTTAAATATTACTTGTTACTTATCACATTTTTATAACAAAAACTAAACAATCCAAAATTATTCCGTACTCATACTTGCACCTAGAAGTATTTTTTTAAATTTAGAGAAGCTATTTGAAAAAATGTCTACGTCCATTTTTTTCTGGAGCTCATTGTATTGTCGTTGCACTCTGTTCATGATCGCGTAATGGCCGAGATTGCTTTTCGATTCCTTGGTATCAACTCGACCTGATAAATAGGAAGAAAACCAATTAAGTAATCTATCCCCGAAACCATACTGTCAGTTTAGACAGCAGAATACTATGGTCAACTCTGTCAAAAGCCTTGCTGAAGTCGGTGTAAATAGTGTCAACTTGATTGTTCTTGTCCATAGACCAACTAATATCTGACACGAATTCAGCAAGGTTCGACGCAGTCGAGTCGTAATAAAATGTTTAATGTGCCAGGATAAAATAGGACAGAGTAGTGATTCGAATACTTTAGCAATTATTGGTAGCAAAGAAATCGGTCTGTAGTTTAATAACATGATTGACAATGATATCGGATATAAATGATTATTTTTATACAAACTATACATACAAATAACGCTTGTACCTGTTTTTCTTAAATTCGAAATCGTATAGAGAAGTAATTTGGAAGGCAGTTGATAAAAAAATCAAACAAAAGAATAAATGAATACACAAATATTTATTTATTTAGTTTGTTACAGTATTAATGTTACAGAATTAAAGTAAGGAAATTTTTTCGAGTGGTGTAATATTGTGTAGGTGTTAACTTTTTGGGATTTTTTGTTTTTTTATTTTCTATTGCTTCTATTGTATACGGTGGGTCTTTTATCGGCATAAAACGTTCAAGGACGAAACAATTAATTCTGGAAGCAGACAACTGTGATATAAAACTTTGTCAAAGGGGGCAGCATTTTTGTTCCCCTAAACTCTCTGTCGCGTTCTATATATTCTACTTTCATCATATGATGTTCACTGGTCCAAACTGTAAACACGCAAATATTTTGTTCTGTTATATTCAGTTGGTAGTAATAGTTGTGGTTTTTATCTACTTTGAATGTTTTTGTCGTATTTACAAAAGGTTATTTTTTTCTTTAATGGCGTCTTCAGGGTGCATATCTTTGGCAGCAAAAGAACATTTAACCTCCAGAACGCCTGTTTTTCCTTCCTCATCCTTGAAAATGTCATCAGGAGTAGCAGTCAAGAAAAAGGTAAGTCTTGTGAACATAAAGTCAACCTTTTGAAATTTTTATTTTTTCCAGACGGGACAGCTACAGTATTGCTTTTTCTTCATTTTATTTTCCATATACTATATATACGTATATATATATATATATATATATATATATATATTATTTTGTACGAGGCTTGGCGTCGCCAAACACGATTCGCTGTGTTGACAGACTGAATAAATTTACACATTTTAGACTTTTGATTGATGTTCAAGATAATCATTAAAAAAATCGTTTAAATTTTAATACATATTTATTTGTACAAAGGTGCAATTTGGCATTTTCTAAATAATTTGCACGCGAAATTTGGAAACGATTGTAACGTCAAAACACATCTCGAGTTACATTTATACGTGTGAATTGACGTGTCAGTGACATTTTAGTGGCTACGCGGGCTCCGCCCACTCCCCCGTTCTATTATGTATGTATTATAGTATTCTATGGAGGTAACTATTGATTTTACTAGTGGTGTACAGCTAATATTATTTTTTATTTTACAAATTTTTCAAAATATTGATTCGCGATTAAACGCGATAAAATCTGTTAAAGTAGTTTTAATCAATGTGTAGTGTTCGCTTAAATATAAGAAATCATTAAATATTGATGCTGTCAGCCTCTTTTTTTTTGTAAAACTAAACTAAACTAATAGTACTTGGAATAAAGGCTTTAAGTTATAATTATTACACCTTTGCAGAAAATTGGGGAAAAAACACTTTTCTTACTTTAATTTTCCATGTTTCCATTGGAAACTTTATTAAAAACTATCAGATTATGTATAACTTGAATACAGGTTTACTTCGAAAGTGATACTAATTTGAAAAGATTTTAATATACTTACCTTATATTCAAAATGTTTTGGAAATAGTCATTTTAATGAACAGCAGGAAGTAGTCTGGAAATACTTCGGGAAGTGCTCGACAGATGCGCCATATTGGCCAAAATGACCCCGAATTACGAGGGGATAAGTATAACAGTTTTCCCGTATAGGCACCTATAATTGCCGCTGCACCAGAAGAAGAAGCAGCATAATTATTGCGAAATGATCTTTTTGACCAGCAGCCATAAGCAATTACCGTTATCATGGTATTTCCACCACCGTCAACGCATTTAATTTTCTTGGCGTGTTTTGCTTTCTCTTTTCGTGCCTCCGACATTTCTTATTCCGCCGTTTTATGAAACCAGTCATAAACAACTTGGCTTGTTTTATTGTACAATTGTTTTGACAGCGGGTAGATCAGTGTTTGCCTCTAGGTTGTTCAAATTTTCAAAATACAACCAATACTGATCGTGCCCGCGACAATATCATGATTAACGTCGTAATTAGCATCGGTCAGTCAGTGCTTATATTAAATTCTGCGTTACATAATTGGAATTTCAAGCACAACGTTGAAATAAATCCTTTTCCGGTCACACCGATGCATTTTAAATTTGAAAATCTGCATCCCAATAATTCATGACTGATCAGCAACTGCTTGCAAAGAAAGTAAGTATCTAATAAAGACAAATCTACGCCCTCCTAACTACTACTACTACCCTCTAAATCAAAATCCTCTTTGTTTATTACACATGTCTTCGAGTTCTACATCGAAGTCGAAGCAATCACCCTTTTTACGTGCAGATGGCTGGCTCTAAAATGAAAAAGGTTATATATATATATATATATATATATATATATATATATATATATATATATATATATATATATATATATATATATGATTATAATTCTACGAGTAAAATTTTATGAGCCCATATTGATCATATTTTAATTACCTTAGTTTTACGAGAGCGGCACTGGAAATCAAGGAAGTGACAAAACATTACTATTTAAAAATGTATTTATTGCTTTTCGAAGTATTCTCCGCGAAATTTGACACATTTTTCTATACGGAAGTTGGGGTCTCCAAAATGGCCGTTTTGTAGGCGTCCACAGCTTCTTCAGGTGATGAAAATCACTGTCCACGCAATTTATTCTTTATTTTAGGGAAAGTATAGAAATCATTAGGGCTCATGTCGGGCTGTACGGCGGATGGTCTAATAATTCTATGTTTTCTTGCTCTAAAAACTATTTTGTTCTCTGTGCGGTATGAGAACTCGAAGATGGAGGATGATGCATCGGTTGCAATTCTCTTTACGGAGTTCTGAAACGACCTGTGACAAACAAATGCTAGCATACCATTCTGCATTAACCGTTCTTTGTCCCTCAAGAGGAATAGTCGTAACATGGCCGTTTTCGGAGACAAACGTGGCCACCATTTTTTTTTGCAACACTCCGTGATCGAACAATTTTTGTTGACTTTAACTCATTTTCGAACACCCAAACTCGTGACTTGTTTTTTGTTTCAGGTTCGTACGCGTATATCCAGGATTCGTCACCTGATACGATGTTGTATACAGTATTTGAGGATCCTGTGTGGAATCTTTCAAGAGTTCTGACGCACCAAGTAACGCGAGCCGCTTTTTGCTCTTCACAGAGCGAATGCGGTATCCATCGGGAAAACAACTTTTTACACCTAATTGTTCATGCAAGATTATTTGTATTTGACTCATGCCAATGTCTAAAGTTGCCTGAATTTCGCGGTATGTCACATGTCGATCTTCCTCTATCAGCTTACGCACAGCATCAACGTTTTCTTGTGTGACTGCAGTTTTTGGACGAACTTGACGGGGATCATCACTGAGCTTGACACGTCCACGCTGAAATTCAGCAAACCAGCGATAAATTGTTGTTTTGGATGGGGCTTCACACCAAATGCAGAAATCATCCGGTCAACACACTGTTTTTGTGTTAAACCACTTCGAAAGTCATAATAAATCATCGCTCTTGAATTTTCTCGAGTCAATTCCATTTTCTCAACGAGTTTAGTCGTCAACAAGTTTGACAAAACCTTGTGACAAGACCGAGAATCTTTTTTTAAATAAATAAATGGTATTCGATTTTTAAAACCAAGGAGTTTCCAATTAAAAAGATTTAAATATGACAGGAACAGTGGAAATATTCCATTCCCGATACTTTTAGTGCAGAGTAGTAACCTTTCTAAAAGGCAGTCCACTGGTGGCTTTTCGTTTTCGCCCCTTTTTAATAACCTAAAATAAATATTACTATTAGCTTTTTAAAGGGAAACTAAAAATATTTATTTATGCACATAAGTAAAAATGCATTACAATTTTAAAACAAATTCGATATTGTAGATATTAAACATGTACAAAGTTGTACGCAAAAATTACTGTAACACCAAATTACAATTTCTGACCAAAGTTTTATGCATGATAATTGGCTAATTGCTACTCAAAAATAACTGTCAATATGTACCGAGTTTTAATTTTGAGGGTTTATTGGCTGCATCTTGTTCTTTTGTTTCCTTTGAAGCATCAGTTGGTATTAAAATACTTTTCGAATAACATTGAGGTTTGTTCTCTTGATCACTAAAACGAAAAGTATTATATGTATAGCGTATATATTTTAATCAAAAAAGGTAACAACAGAAAATTTTACCAGGCATATTATCATTTACTGGGGGGGGCAAGTGTTGCTAATATTTGACATCGGTTGACGATCACTAGACTTGTGACGCTGACATTACTGAAAAGAATAAAGGTCACGTAAATAAATTACTGACAATTCAAACAAAATAAAAATAATATTATTTTAATGAATTCTATAATAATAGAGACAAACCTTGCATTTTCCGGTATAAATTAATGTTTATTAATTACCCTAGATGTTGACATGGCCCTTAAGAAAGCTGCGTGCGAAATTTCAAGAGAATCGGTCCAGTAGTTTTTACGTGATGCGTGCACATACGTACAAACAGACAAGAGTTTTTCTAATCAATGATTCGTCATCAATATCGATAGTAATCAACAAAATAAGAATTCTCAATAAATATTCTATGTACAGAATCAGTCCAGTTACTGTTTTAATATATGTATAAATAATACAATAAATAATATCTCAAAATATACTTATTATACTTATATCAATATTAGTATAATAAGTATATACCTAGGTAGTGTTCAACATACCTGCTTAGTCTGTTTCTTTTCTAATAAAGTAATAAATTGAAATTCACCAAATATAAAAGTCAAAGTCAATTAATCTAATAAACTAATACTAATATAAACACTAATACACTAAAAACTAGAACTAATGTGTACAATTAAATAAAAATAATATATATTTAAATAGAGCAACTTTCACGATATGCTCCGCTCAGTCCATAAAGACCGATTTACACTTCGACAAGTACAGTAGCGAGTTTAGTTACAGGGCAGTTGACAGTTAATGGTTAAGTGGGCAGTGACGTTCAAACAATGTCTTCGTGGCGAGTTTAGTTAAGGACATTAGTTCATAGAGTTCGTTGAAGTATGGCGTTACGGGACTAAAGAATTTTTCCGGTTTTCGTTTAAGACGGTTCTAGGATTACGTCAAGAATTAGATGATCCAGTCAGAGAAGTATTAATCGTCGTTGTTAAAGTTTTTAAGAATTTTCATGAGTGCAGCATCTCGAGCAGGTTTTATTTTACAATTTGAACACCTACTATTATATAAACATTCGTGTTCTAAATAGTCCTGTACGAATTTATACGTGATATCTTCCGTCCATTTTATTATTAAAACTCAATATAAAACGTATAAATATTCAATAAACAGTATCGTACAAACCTTGTGGCGAGTTTCATTATAAAAGTACAATTGTACGTTTTGGCGCGCAAACGTTGCGTCCTGTCAACTTATGCACTAAACTAAACTCACTCGTTTACACGAACGGCGAGTTTAGTTGCGAGTGGCGTGAGACGCGCGCGAGGGCAGCACTTCGCACTTAACTCGCCGAAAAATAGCTCGGCCGGCTATTCCGCTCAACTTAATCGTTAACTTGCTACTTAACTCGCTTATTGCCGTTCAAACGAGGTTCAAACTTAACTCGCCAGGTTCGCAAGTTAACTCGCTACTGTACTTGTCGAAGTGTAAATCGGTCTTAAGAGCTGCGCGAAGGAAAGAGATCAACCATGCGAGCGAGAGGTAAAGTAACGTTGAGCAACACAGCATACAATTGCCGGCACGAGTCGTGAGCACACTTTTTATTGTTCGATGATATGACGTTGACCACGCTGACGCTCAACGTGATTGGTTCGTCAGCTGATTCTCATCGTCTATTGGGTTCGCACGTATCATTCGACTATCGTACACTTGAGAGCAATTTTAGTGACAACTTTTTAATTAGTTGATTTTTGTTAATTGTAGTGTTACCTCGTTGTTAATTGTTGTTTGTGTATTTCTTGTTTTTAACTGTTTTTGATATTTCTTGTTGTTAATTTTTTTTGTTATAATTTGAGCATTCAGATTTTGGTCTAAATATGCAGAGAAGGAAGAATTCGGTATTAAATAGACAATCCCGACAAATGATCTATTCAGTTTTGTTACATGAAAAACTTAGGTATTGCGAAAAACATGAGAGACGTTTAGAAACAAACTGCTGAGGCGACTAATGTATACGTAGCTACTGTACGGCGTATATTTATAGGAGTTAACGACTCAGAATTTCGAAAAAAAAGTCAGAGAAAATATTCAATTACGAATTGAAATAACAAAGGCACCAAATAATTTTGGCCGACAGTGTACCTACGTTGGCTCAACCCCCACCATAGTTCATCTGTGCTCACGACTCGTGCCGTCAACTTATGGAATTTTCTATTACTATTAGAATTTTCACGAGCTTTTTGTTTATAAATGGTATATAGGTAAAAAGTACGTAATTTTTTAGTTTTATTTATTTTTAATTTACTTGAAAATAGTTCTATTTTATCATAGACTTATCATACTACTTCGTGTGACAGGAACATTGAACAAACAAAATACACCGACTCATTGGTGCTAAAATGTTTAGGGAGCACCAAAACGACCACCGATGCTGCCGTGCAGTGTTTCCACTTTTAGGTATTTTGCACTATTTTAGGGATAAATCTACTAATATAGGTAAGGAATTAGGCGTTTCCTCAAGTTAACATGGTTTTTGGATAATTTGGGGTAAAACTGAACCCGAAGAGGGCCATTAGAGCAATATATAATTTAAAACCAAAAGAGTCACTGAGACAAAAATTTAAGGAAATTAATATATTAACTCTGGCCTCTCAATATATTTATGAAAATGTAATGTACGTACATAAAAATAAAAGTAGTTTTGCGAAAATAAGTGATATTCATTCTGTAAATACTAGGAGCAGACACAACAAGCTGGTAGTACCAATTACTCGACTCCACCGAGTCAGTAATTCATTCTTGGGGCGATGTATACGCTTTTGCAACAAAATCCCAGAAAATATACAAAATTTGTCATACACAAAGTTCAAAAATGTTATTAAACTAAGTTTGTATAAAAAGGGCTATTGTAATATTAAGGAATTTATGGATGATAATAACCCCTAGGAAGGGTGATCGCTACCAAGCTGTTTCTAATTTGTCTTGTGTTGTTGATTGTGAACATGATTGTAAGCTATTATTAAAAAAAAAAATAGTCCCGCTGGGTTTCTTGCTGGTTCTTCCCAGGACAGAGGTTTTTTTGCGAACCAGTGGTAAATTAAAAAAGTGACTTTCAATAAGTATTTTTATAATCTACATTGAATAAAAAAGTTTCTATTTCTATTTCTATGACGTAACCCTGATTTTTTTAAAGATTTATCGAGGGGGATAGGGTCAAAAGAGGTAGAAAAGTGTAGAATGAAAAAGTTTTTCTTTAGTAAATATTATAATAAGATAAATAGAATAATGCTATATTTTTACTTAGTTTACATTGTTTCCGTGGTAGTTCATGAGTTTTTTCGCACGGCCATATCTTGTCGTTTATATCAATGTATTTTAAGTGTAGTTTAAGTACGACTTTGTTACATTTATACTTCTAATAAAAAATAGGTATTTACAGTAAAAAATCATGAAATTACAACTTTTTAGCTCTTCAAATAATTTCTAAAAGAGTGACTAGATTAGATTACTGTCGACAATATGGGAATGAATGTGATCTGAATACTTTTCTTGATATTGTTATATTTTTACATACCAAAGGCTTAAATAAGACCTTTTACGCATGTAACCTAAACATAGGCATGTTTAACGCCTAATAGAGTTATTAATTTAAACACCAAAAAATTAAAAAACTGTTTCGAAAATCTCGAATCCTACACTTTAAACAAATGTAAAATATGTTTGAATTTTTCCTTTTTTAATCACTATAAAAAGTATTTGTTTGCTGTAAATTTTGCGATAACACCAGTTTTTACAAGACTGGGCCCTTAATATAGAAAGACACACCTCAAGTCAAATATTCAAATTTTAAACAAAATCAATAAATATTAAAATCTTTCAAGTAAATAACAAAGTAAAGTACAAACCATGATTAAGTCGAGACTGTTTCTCATCATCAGTACAGGATTCAGGGTCTTCAGATTTTTCTTCACCGCTACCTCCAACCCCATCTTCTTCAGTCACTTGTTTTTCTATGTAATACATACAAGGATTAGGGATATTTGTTAAACTAGTGGAAGTGTTTTACGGACATAAATTGCACTAAGCCCATGTGCAATTTATGTCCGCAACTTTACAATGTTGTCTTTTTACTTGATTTAGCAATTAAAAATATTGTTAAAAATACGCTTGAAGAAAATATTTTAAAATTAACAGCCAATGACGCGACTTCCAGAGCAGTTCTCATTATTTAGCCTGTCAAATATACAATAAGCGTAGGAATGACATTGTAAAAAGAATGCAGAGGACGAATAAAATCTGAATGAACTTTAATAAAATCACTTCAACAATGTGTTGAAACCTCTTTAATAGTTGAAGAGGTTAGTGTTTTAAGTTTTTCAGCTATACTAAATCAAACAGTCAAATACAAAATATAAAGTATTATTAAAGTGAGCTTACCTTTACTCTCTGAATTGTAAATATTATTCTTTTTTAATATTAACTCGAATTCTTTTGCCGATTTGCCTTCAGCTGATATTGCTTTTATGCCCACCTAAAAAGGTGAAAATGAAAAATTATAGACGAAATTTTTTTAATAACGAAATACCTATATCGGTACTTATTTATGTGAACAGCTAAAACACCTTGTAATAGATAACGTACGTTTCCAAACCAAAATGATTCCTTAGACTTAAAATTAAAAACATCCTAATTTCACAAGAAAAGACGGCTGGGTGCTGTGCTACCAACTACTCCATCTTCAAAGTACTGTTAGTTTATTCTGCGTGAATGGAATCAAAAATTAATAATTTAAAGCTGTTGAACACATAGAATACTATAATATATACATAATAGAACGGGGGAGTGGGCGGAGCCCATGTAGCCACTAAAATGTCACTCACATGTCAATTCACATGTATAAACGTCAATACGAGACGTGTTTTGATGTTACAATAATTTCCAAATTTCCCATGCAAATTATTTAGAAAATGCCAAATTGCACGATATTTACAAATAAATATTTATTAAAATCTGTCTGTCAACACAGCGAATCGGGTTTGTAGTAGTGATAATACGACGTTATTGCTTGTGTGCTCCCGGTGACGCCTACCGTCGTATAAAATAAGGTTGACAGCCATTCTATTGTGTATTATAGTATTCTATGGTTGAACACCTCAGTCCCCTATCACCATGGTTGCTGGAAAACTCTAGAGAGGTCGGGGAATATATTATAAAATAAATTAATTCAACGCGATACAATTCTTAAAAATTTAAATTTGGTAGATTTATGTAACTTAAAAATAAGAAAATACCAAGCATAGATCCTTTATGCCTATTATACTACACAGTCAACAGAATAGCCGCCATTTACATAAATAAATGTAGTGTTAGTGTAAACAGATGAAGTCATTATGACGATAATGATGATGACTGTCTGAACTATGCGTGCGTGACAAGAATGGCAGAGTTAAAATGACATTTCCGTTGTCGACACACAATCCTTACAACGTTGTTAATGAGACACTTATAGACAATATATCCGACACGTCCTTGAGACACATGTTTGCCTTCCCGGTAATAGGACTAAAAAAATTTGACTGCCTCGTTGTTCTTGTGGTCATAAACTCGATTGCTGATTATAAGGTACCGAGTTCAAATTCCAGGTCGGGCCAAAAATCTGTTATTGGGGTGTTTTTGTCAAGAAATTGTAAATAGCAGCTCGGAGTAAGGAAATTGGCGGTGTTTGACCCCCGTGCCTCGGAAAGCATTTAAAAAAGCCGATGCTCCTGCGCCTGATCTCTCTCCGGTAGTGTCAGATAACCGTCGCATCGGACCATTAGAGTGAGGGAATAAGGAGCGTTTCTGTGCTTGCGCATACACTTGGGCACTATGCTCCTGTCTTGTGCAGACGGCTAGTCTCCGTTGAGACTGGCCGCCGTGGCTAAAATTCGTTCTGGAGGACATTATTATTAATAGAACAAGGTGTCGGATTTCAGAATTACAGTGTCCTTCCTCTCTCTTCGAACCTCAGATAATCTTATAATATCCAGGCGCAACCCAGGGTGCGTGCGTTAAAATATTTCAAGCTCGAGTCGTTTTAAGTGGCGAGGAAATTTCCACCGGAAATTCTTAGCACTTCCTGCCCCGCCGTTACCATGGCAACCGTAACCAGGGATAGCAGGGCAGCCGGAGTCGGTGCGGTTTTTTACCTTTATTATTATCACTATTTCGTTTGCATTTTTAGTAGGGGCGTTAAGTTTATAATGCTCTAAAATTATTATTTTAATTTACAAGTAGGTAAAAATTTTAGGTTATTTTTTTTTACATATTTGGAATTGGATCAGAATTGAGTATTGATTAACATTCTTAACATGTCCGATGCATGTGTTATACTTAAAAGTTATTACACTTCTACGTACATTTCTAACTGGCAATATAGAAATGATCGAAAGCAGAGTTGTCATCAAATGGCTTAAATACCGCTGATGAAATATGTGAATTTAAGATGTTGAACAACTTCGTGTGCACCATTTTTCACTTAATTTTGATTAAGATGTGGTATGTATGTGGTGTGAGCCGTGGTAGCTCAGATGGTTAACGCTCGCCGTAAATATTACAGAACGCGAGTAACCCGGGTTCGATCCCCGCCGGCACCAATGAAATTGTTAATTGCAATTTTAAGTGCTTAATTACCATGTGCTCGGCGGTGAAGGAAAACATCGTGAGGAAACCCGCATGTCTGAGGAATAAGAAAAAAAATATTTCGAAGACATGTGAAGTTCGTCAGCACGCATTGGGGCAGCGCGGCGGGCACTTCCTTGCCCTAAAACCCTCTCAGGAATGAGGGGACTGTGCCCAGCAGTGGGACGTATATAGGCTGTAACTTTACTTTAACTTTTTTATGTGTGTGGTGCGTGCCTTGTTGAGCAGGTGTTGCGGCAGCAGCAGCTTGATGTAGTCGGGCAGCGCGCGCACGGCGTCCTCGAGCGAGGCGCCGCGCTTGGCGTCCTGCAGCCGGTTGCTGTCCGTGCTCAGCACCAGCAGCCGCGCCTCGCCGTTCTGCACCGAGCACTGCCAACCGACATACACACATCACTGCTTGCCTTATACTCGCGCATGACGGCCCGTAGCGCCGCGAGTTCATATCCCGCACGGAACAAGTATTTGTATATAATGGCTTTGTTATATTTACGCGAACACCATTGATTAAAACTACTTTTTTTACGAATTTTATCGCGTTTGCATATTCGCATGGTCACGGGGGACTTAGTTGACTGACGTCCCGATGTCAGTGTTTAAGATACTCCGGGTTAATGAGCATGGGAGCTTGGAAGCACCGGAAACATCAGGTATTAAAAATAAATTAAACGCGATAAAATCCGTAAGAAAAGTATTTGTATAGCCTAATGTGGATGTTTGTCCTTCGGATATTTATGTAGTGTGGAGGTTACATTTTTTTTAAAAGTTACCATTACCTTTGCAGCCTAACAAAAGTCCACTAGTGAACATAGGCCACCATGCGATATTGGATAATACTTTGAGGACTATCAACATACATACAGGGAATTAATGCTGAAAGTTCAAAAACAGGGTGTTCGAGCAATGTGTAGGACAAAGCCTATAAAAAGTTGCATACCATACTTTAGATCCCTTAAGGTATTAATATTACGCTGTATTTATATAATAGAATCATGTTTGTTTGTAAAGTGCAATCTGGATCTTTTTGAGATAAGTGTACAACCATCTTCTATTAACTCTCATCCTCGGAAACAAAAAACCCAGACAAATGTATGTAAACTGCCCTTGTGAAAAAAAAATGTGTTGTTGAAATGGCCTTTAAATTATATAAAATATTACCTATTCACATATAATGTTATGATGTGAAAAAATGTAAATATAATGCAAATAATTTTCTTATAGATAAATGTTATAATTTCAATGAATTTCTATTTACTAATGATTTAAATATGTATCTTAATAATTTTGTTTTGACTCTGTTTACTAAATTTTATTGTTATTTGATTTGTTTCATTTATATTTAATTTTATGTGTGGATTATACATTCGTACACTGTAAAACATTTCACGGAGGTGCTGCAAAATTTTGCATTTTTCAACTTCGTTACCTGTGAAAACAATTAAATAAAATTGAATTGAATTGGAAAAGTACCTTCGCTTGGAAAGCGGCAAAGGTGTTTTTTATTTTTAGCTAGAAAAACACTGGTGTCCACTTTTTTGTTTGTCCTCTGTCATTTTTTACGACACCCACGAGAAGATATGGGGGTAGTGGATATTTTTACACCGCAACAGATGTGGTTCACTCCACCTAAGTGCATCATAATAGCAAATCTTAACTTCACCGGGCACAAATAGAAAGAACATAGGTCTCTGCAGTCTTTCATAAGATGCCAATGGCATGGCATACGTCAGAACAGTTTTTATTTATATGTTGCAGTCTCGCTCCGCCATATTCTGGCTGCAGTATGAATGGGGTGGCTCACCAGGGACCACCACGCTCGCACTTTTGTGCGTAGAATACCAAATTCAAAATAGCAGCATAATGTTTCCATGTTCCATACGGTGATTAATAAAAACTAGAGACCATTTTTACTAGTAATGGGGCATTCCATCTCATTCCACGGCAACAATGCATCTGCATTTTGATCTTAATTGAAGATGGTGTCTATGGGCTAAAGCAGCACTTGATTTAAAAAAGTTCATAGTCACTAAATTCATAACAAAATTGTGAACATGGCACTCAGTATATTGAACTGTAATTTTTTGTCCACAGAAATGATAATGCAACTGGATTTTGATACTTACACTTATAGATGTAGCTACCTTTTGGCCACAGCATCCTCTTATTGTCAGTTGTTTGTCACCCTTATGTAAAATGTAAAATATAAGAAGTGCATGCTATGGCCCATAGACATCTACATCTATCCTCGATTAAGGATCAAAATGTAGATGTGTTGTCACTCTGAAGACTAAGATACGATGCCTCTACCTCGTTCCAGTACAAATAGTGTCCATTTTCTACACCACATTGCGCACTATAATTAATACCTGATACATGGCGACATCAATTATCACTAGCGCCCTCTAGTATCGAGTAGCAGAACTAGGAGAGTCAAGATCTTTCTAGAGATTTCCAAGACAAGCGAATACTTCGAAGCGATAAACTGCAAACTAAAGTGATCAGTAGTACAATTGTGTTTAATTATCAGTGTGTTTTAAGTTGGTATTAGTGTTCGGTAATTAAAGTGTCAGTTTTGGTAATTCAACGGCAGTTTTTTACTGTCACGAACCCCAAGCTCATAACAATATGAAACACAGTAGCATTAAGCTGCTATTTTACGCTGATATTCTGTGAGAGCGTAGTCTCACTTCGATCAAGCCGACCCTTTCGTGCTACAACCGTAATATAGCTGCAGCTCTACCACCTAAAATATCCCCATTAAGCTTTGTTACTTACAGCGAGCGGCAAATGTTTGCGCACAGCTTGCTCCCGTTCCTCCGCGGCCGCTATGGCGAGTCTAGCCGCACACATTTTTCGCTCACAACGTGCTGCCAGTTTCTGTAACAAAAAATATGCAGCATTTTAAACTCTTTTTTTAATTTTTAAAATGCTTATGGCCCAACTCAGGCCACATCGATCCATAAACCCTCCGTGGCATCCTTATGTTGTATCAATCGATTTCATGCGACAAAAAACGTTGGATTCTTGATTTTTAGGTGCTAGTAGAACATACCTACGCGCTTTGCGCTTAAGGCATGCAATAAATGTAATGATTAAATCTTGACCAATATTATAAACGGGAAAGTGAGTTCATTTATTTGTTTATTTGGTATTCTTTGGCTTTATTATGCTATAGTCATGATTTGGGGTCGATATCATCATTCGTTTACTAACGACATATATAATACATTCATGAACGTAAACACACGCAAGCACACACACACACACACACACACACACACACACGCACACACGCACACGCACGCGCACGCACACTCACGCGCACACGCACACGCACACGCACACACACACACACAAGCTCGTATAAACACATACACACCAACATTACACAGACTAGTAGAATCGGAATCTTCCTATCATCATCAAGTCGTAAAATTCCACCGTTGGACATGGACCTCTATCGCCATAATCTTAACGCTTACAATATTTTTATAACAAGCAGGTCGACGATTGCAGTGTCTCGCACCTTTAGTACTGCTCTCTGTTTTTATACCTATGTATTTTATGGCCTGCCGTAAACCATAAGATCTCTTAGACTTATCCCACAGTCGCCTGTTACGACAAGGCAATAGGCCCATCGGCGACAGCAAGCTCAACAATGTGCGTAGCAGGAACTTTCTACTAAAACACACGATAGTGAATTATCAAGATAGTGGCATTTCGACTTATGTCGAAGTGTACAACGGCGGAATTAAGCAACTGGAATCAATTTGAACAGTTCGTCATAACACATTCCCTGCGATATATGCGATAGAATATGCATAGTCTCTTCGTAAGGCCAGTGAAAATAGTCGATCAGAAAGTACTCGCTTGAAAGTTTCACGTGGAAGAAGCTGGTACTAGGGTTCCCGGCCCAGAGATGAGAACAGAATTCCATGCGAAACCGAACCTGCACTTTGTAAAATTATTGTTTCAGGCTACTGTGATTTTTAAAGCAACCAAACACTGAACTTTGGTGGCTCTAAAAAGCATGAAATTGAAATACCTTTTTAAAAAGTTATCAAGACAAACACTTCTATAGAAATTGTATGGAAATATAGCATAATATCGTTTTTTCACTAAGTAATGATCTTATTTGTATATTTTTGAATAATAAAAAATCGAATCTAATCTAACTTACAAACTACTTTAAACACAAGTATTTTAAGCTTATCTTGAGTGGTTGTTTGTATAGCAGTTTGGTGGATTATTTTTAAAGCATTGCTAGTAATTCAATAAAAAAGATATGAAACAAATTAACAGAAGCAAGTTTTAACCAGAAGTAGTGGCGTTATAAGAACATGTCCCGAGGTTACTAGGGGCTATAGATGGAAAGTGCAACATGAGATGGCAGCTTCATCTTCCTGATAATAACTCAAATTACAAAAACTGTGGTTGCCAACCCACCAAATCTATGAGGGTGTCCTATGTGCACTTTTATAGGCTGTATGGAGTGGAATAGAAAATGTCAGTCAGCGCCCACAGTTAAGGGTACCTGGAGCTAAGCGTACCTGGCTCTCCTGCGCCACCTCCTGCCCGCACGCGCGCACGCACGCACGCAAGCACGCACGAATCACGCACGCATCACGCAAACACGTACGCAAGCATGCACACACGCACGCACGCACGCACGCACGCACTCACGCATCACGCATGCATCACGCACGCCCGCATTACGCACACACGCACGCACGCACGCACACACACACAAACACAATACCTGCAGTTCGGCGAGCGCGTTGTTGGCGGTGAGGCGCAGCGCGTAGTTGTGGTGGTGCAGCGCGGCTGCCTCGCGGCTGCGGCGCTCCAGCGTCTCCTCCAGCGCCAGCCTCTGCTCGTGCGCCGCGCGCAGGCTCTCCTGCGCCACCTCCTGCCCACAGACGCACACAACACCACAACATTATTTTACGTGTTACACTCCCCTCCCCCCAATTATGGGAGCCACTTCGAGCTATTGAAGTAGGTTAAGCAACAGTATTATTAAACATACTTAAGTAAGTGCATAATTATACTAATATAACCTCTTTATAGATAAATAGAAAAATACAACAATTATATGTCATCATCATTATAGCCCTTCACAAGTGACCACTACCGAACATAGGCGTCCCCCAAGGAATTCCACAAAGCACGGTCCTGAGCCACCAGTATCCATCGACTTCCTGCATTCCTGCATGTCTTACCAGGTCGTCACTCCATATAGAGGGGGGACGCCCTACACTTCACCTAGCGGTACAATGCTGCCACTTGAGAACGATTTTTCGCCATCGGTTGTCAGTTCTTTGACCTTTATGGCCGGCCCATTGCCATTTCAGCTTACTAATTCGTTGGGCTATGTCGGTCATCCTGGTTCTACTGTGGATATCCTCATTTTTATGTTTATCACGCAGACAAATCCCGAGCATAGCCCTCTCAATAACTCGCTGAGCGACCTTGAGCATCCTCAACCGGTCAGCAGTGAAAGACCTCGTCTCAGATCTGTAAGTCATCAAGTCTGCCAATGTTTCTACGACGTGATACAACTTGAAGTCATCACTTAGATTTTCGCCAAAATAAGGCTTCGCAATGTGACGTCATATCAACAAATAGTGAAGAGTTGTATGAACAAAACACAAATCAGACTAGGCTGTATGGTTGAAAATCTTTGCCCGCCATTTGGCAAATTGTAACAAAAACAATATCAAACTCTGAAATACTTTATCATATGGCAAAACTCCTTCCAATTTATTATAATGTTCTTACACCGCCACTACACATATACTCCATATTGTCCCGTGAGTGTCGTAAGCAAAGGGTAACAAACCAGTGGCAGTGTAAGAATATCTATTACATCATATTGTCTTGTGAAAGTAACAGAGGAAAACTGAAACAGGAAATAGACATCAGTATCTTCCTGATAACAAGCCAAAATAAAAAAAAACTGCAGTTTGTAACCAGTCTGTAAAGGATAGCACCTATGGCAAATATCCCCGTACGAAGCATATAACAGGGATGACTATGTATCTATGGCTTTGATGGGCTGAAACAAATGGTGTTTAAATAAACCTGGTAGTTCCTCTTGTCGGTGAGCAGCTGCACAACGTGGTGGTGGTCGGGTTGCTTGCCGGCCGCCAGCATGGCTTCGAGCGTGTGCACGCGCGTTAGCAGGCGTTGCTCGCCCACGAACAGCTCCCACGATGCTTGCGCGTCCGCGCGCGTTCTCTCCACGCATTCGCGCAACGTACGCAATCTACCCTCTAAGGAAGCCTCGCGCTGGATGGCCTCCTGCACGAACGGTAAACATAACATAAACGCAAATGATACTTTCACAATTTAAACTCTGAAAATGTACTCTACGTTAGTATAATAATAAAATATTTAAAATTATTTGCGATTTTTATTTTATTTCTTTAGTTTATTGTGTCGGTTTTGTTTATTTACTATTATCATGCTGCCGTTGCTCGAACTACTCGAAAAACAGCGGCTGTTCGCCACGCCAAATGCTAAATGCGACTTTTTATTGTCACGTTCGGCAACATCAGGTATTATTTAATCACGTTTAAAATGGAAAATATTATGCACAATATGACGTTGTCATTATATGGCGAATTAAAATATACCACTTTTCTGTATTTATTTTACATGTACGTTCAAACATAAACATTCTTAACTAACCTTGCTATGACAGAAGTTAATCATTTCGTTCTATTAAAAAATTTACCTGAACGTAATTATTCAGCTGGTATAACTCTTTCAAATGTAGCGGAGTCGTCATGGTGGGATTAAAGGACAGCTTTGCTTCTTTGCCATCGGGGTGGTATAGCTTGAGGAGTGCAACCACCGGCGGAAACGTGTTCTGTAAAATGAAAAATTTATATTTAAAAGCAAGAATAATAATACCTTGACTAATTATATGTGGTAGAGCGAAGCTGTGCGTTGGCTCGGACGTGAACAGTAGGACCACGTTCTCACAGATTCCTAGCATAAAATAGCAGTGGTGAAGCTTCCATAGAAGCCGAGAAGCCGGGCTTGCCCTATCAAACTGTTCAATCAATAGTATCAACTAATAAAATAACTCGTAAACTGTTTCAAACTATTTCAAATTTTCCACGCACTCCTCTGTTCTACACAGGTCATGACCTCGTAGCCTTATTATGTAACGTCAACACTTGGCAGATCGCTTTCAATTCGAAATACACTGATTCGTGCTCTCTCTGTCTCAAAGCGAACACGCAATGTACTTTCAAAATTAATGAAAGCAAGGAGTTGAGTTGAGCGATTAGTCGTCTCTCTCACACGCGTGGTCTTTTTACCGGGCTTTCAAGAAGACGATTGTTCCCATTCTAACCTGTGGCAAAATGTTCTATAACGAAATATAACTACGATAACAATTAGTTTGGAGCAATAAGACGGGCTTTCGGTGTAAGTTAGTCGAGCACCGGGGCGTGCAGGCGATACGTTTGCAAGTTCACTTCTCATTTTAATGTTTACACTGTGTGTTTACTTCAGCGAATGAATATTGCGAGTTGAACATTGATGCTTTTTTAAAGATTTGTAATGAAAATGAAGGATAATAGTGTTTCTTATGATAAATTGAGGTGTGTTAAAGTGCTAATCGGCGAGGATAACATAACTTTTAAACTTTGTTAAGAGAACCATTGAGCTATTATGTACTACGTATTAGAGGCGACACTGCATTCAGCTACTCTGTTCCACTCAACTGCGGTGCATACACCGCACTTTAATCAGTCACTCGCTAGGCGCTTGTAGAGTTGACACATGTTGTGTTGATTTAAAAAAAATCTCTTGATAAAAATATGCCGTCGTGTGTACTTAGATATTTCACAAATAATTCAAGAAATGTCAGTAAAAACCAAGGAATTACTTTTCATCGGTTAATAAGATAGGTACTTAATCAATAAAAAAAGTATTATAGATTAATAATAAAACAAATTATTCCTAAGACGCCATCTCGTGTCATGGAATATAGACTATGAAATTAATTTGTTCAGATGCGACATTTCTGTGGGTACTTAAGTATAGGATGAATATATTAGTATACACATTTTTTAGTAGATACATATATAAATTATTATAATTAGACAAAATTTTTCATTTCATTATTCTTTTATTTTATTTTTAGGTTTCCACATCTGAGTCAAAGTGGTATGAATTCGTCAATTTTTAACTCTCGCGTGCCCAGCATATATAAACACTCTTATTCTAATTTAAATAAACATATTTGTAATTTATATGTTATGTTAATAAGTTTTGTTAAACATACATTTAGTATGTTTTTTATATTTGACATAGATATCTTAAAATATTCAGATAAAAATATCATTAAAATGTAATTGTGATATAATATTATGTAATAATATATTAAATAAACAAATATAATATACAAAATAAATGACAAAATTTAAATATTATTCTCGATATAATTTACCTATTTAACAATACAATCTAATATTACCTACGGGTCAGTCTACCTATGTTTATTCTATGATAAAAAAACAACCGCGCGAACACAGAGTAGCGCACATTTTTTGTTTGAGATAGCTGTTCTAGTACGTAAGTACATATTACTTCAATGGAGAAAACCAACATTTTACGCCGACATAATCAAATATTTCTTTAAGAAAGAGAGAGACGATTCGATTTAAATTATAGTTAGTTTGTACTTTGTTCATGCTTTTCTTTTGTTCATATATTGAATTGTATGAAAATATATTTTTCTTTCGCTCAAGCAAACCCACACGGATTTTTCAAAGCCACCGAAGGTATGCAGTAGCCGATATATCATACAATCTATTTAGCAACAGTATGCCTTCTGTGTGATTTGTTAAACACGTCCTCGACAGCAATGAATATGAAACTGAAGTGTCGACAGATCAAGATTGGTGTATTTTTATAAAACTGCTAAAAACAACAAAACCATATCTTGGGCTTGCCCTAGTTTGGAGCCCTAGGTTCGCCACTGTAAAATAGCAGCTTAATGCTGCTGTGTTTCGTATGGTGACTGTAGAGCACCGAAGACCCTTATAACTTGCAATCAGGCATTTCATCTTAGTCCTCAGGGGTGACAACGCATCTGCATCTTGATTCTTAATCGAGAATAAATGTAAATGTCTACAGGCCACAGCGTCCACTTACCATCAGGTGGACTATGTTCTTGTTTGTAACACTTATTCTATTTTAAAAAAAACCTAAAAGCCATGTCGTTCACTCGTTTGCAAGAACAATTAGCAGCAGGTCAGCTGCTAATTGTACGCTTAGCTACTTTGAATATTACCTCTCAATAGAACTCTTTTTGAAAACTTCTATTATTGCTTGTGTTTATAGTCTGTGCAGACATAACTTTATCCCGAGTTGGAAGATAGCATTTTACAAAACGAATATAACAACCAAATTATTCCTAGTAAATACAAGTTATATTACGTCTGCATTATAACTTAAGGTCAAGGACGTGTTTAACAAAGCACACAGAAGGCATACTAGTGCTAGATAGATTGTATGACATATCATCAATTGCATACCTTCGGTGGCTTTGCAAAAAGCGGTTTGGGTTTGCTTGAGCGAAAGAAAAAGATCATCATCATCATCACCATCATCATTACAGCCCTTCACAAGTCCACTGCTGAACATAGGCCTCCCCCAAGTAATGCCACAAAGCACGGTCCTGAGCCACCTGCATCCATCGACTTCCTGCATATCTTACCAGGTCGTCACTCCACCTAGTGGGGGGTCGCCCTACACTACGCCTACCGGTACGAGGCTGCCACTCAAGAACCCTTCTTCCCCATCGGTTATCGGTTCTTCGAGCTATATGGCCGGCCCATTGCCACTTCAGCTTACTAATCCGTTGGGCTATGTCGGTCACTCGGGTTTTACTGCGGATATCCTCATTTCTGAGTCTATCACGCAGATAAACTCCGAGCATAGCCCTCTCCATAGCTCGCTGAGCGACCTTGAGCGTCCTCATACGGCCAGCAGTGAAGGACCACGTCTCAAATCCGTAAGTCATCACTGGCAACACGCACTGGTTATACAGTCTAGTTTTTAGAGATTGAGGTATACCTGACGAGAATATATGTCGTAATTTCCCGAACGCTGCCCAGCCGAGTTGAATCCGTCGATTGACCTCTCGGTCGAAGTTGGACTTACCTAGTCGGACTATTTGTCCCAGGTAAACGTACTCGTCAACAACTTCGAGCATAGTGCTCCCAACAACTACCGGCATAGGTGTGACATGGACATTGAACATGATCTTTGTTTTGTCCATGTTCATCTTAAGACCTATCCGTTGGGAGGCACTATTGAGGTCATTAAGCATAGTGCTTAAATCCTCCAGCGATTCTGCCATAAGGACTATATCGTCGGCAAATCGAAGGTGAGTGATGTACTCGCCATTGATGTCAATACCGTATCCTTTCCAGTCCAGTAGCTTGAAAACGTCTTCCAATGCAGCGGTGAAGAGTTTCGGGGATATAACGTCACCCTGTCTTACACCTCTCTGCAGTTGGATAGGTTTCGAGCTCTGGTTCTGTACTCGGATAGCCATCGTAGCCCTACTGTACAAACACTTCAGCACTTCGATATACCGACAGTCAACTTGGCACCGCTGAAGGGACTGTAGCACCGCCCAAATTTCGACGGAATCAAAGGCTTTCTCATAGTCCACATACGCCAGGCAAAGTGGCAGATTGTACTCTTCAGTCTTCTGTACAATCTGCCGCAGGGTATGTATATGGTCTATGGTACTGAAGCCTTTTCGGAAACCGGCTTGTTCGGGAGGCTGGAAGTCGTCGAGTCTGCGTGCGAGACGATTCGTAATGACTCTCGAAAACAGCACGTAGACGCGGCTCAGAAGGGAAATCGGTCTGTAGTTCTTTAAGAGAGCGTTGTCGCCTTTCTTAAAGAACAAGACCACCGCACTCCTGCTCCACGCCTCTGGAGTAGTGCCATCATGGAGGACGGAATTGAAGAGCTTCTGAAGGACTTCAAGTACCGGTGTTCCACCCGCTTTCAGAAGCTCCGCTGTAATTCCATCCTCGCCTGGGGCCCTGCCGTTTTTAAGGTGCTGGAGAGCCATTCTAATCTCGCTTAGACTGACGTCCGGGATATCATCGGAATAGTGTCGGATAAGATTTGCTCTTGGATCGTTACTCACACTTGCGTGTGGCTCCAACGATGATGTGTACAGCTGCCCATAGAACCTCTCAATCTCACTCAGAATCTCAGGTGTCCCGGAAACGATGTTGCCACACTCAGTCTTCAGCTTTGACAGTTGGCTCTCTCTGGCAGACAGATCTCTGGTAAAGACTTTGGAGCCCTGGTTCCGCTCGATCGCTTCTTTAATACGAGCAGTATTAAAGTTGCGTAAGTCTCGCCGCATGCATTTGGAGATCTGTCTGTTCAGTTGCCTGTATGCTGTCAAATCTGTTGACGATTGCAGCCTCATCTCCCGTCTAACAGCCATGAGATTGAGAGTGTGATCGGAGAGTTTTTGTGTTCTTCTGCGGCGGGTCTTGCAGAACTTAGCTCCGACCGCATGGACAGTTTCCACGAGCTTGTCATTCATATCGTCCACTGAATTGCAATCTTCTAGGCACTGAAAGCGGTTACGTAACTCGAGCTGAAAGTTTTCGGGATTCTGGATTAGAGCACGAGGGGGACGGAGCGTTGACTTCATTAGACGAGACCTCTCCAACTTAAAGTTTAGGTTCAGTGTGCCTCTAACCATTCGGTGATCGCTGCCAGTTTTCACCCTTGCGATCACTGAGACATCACTGAACAGTTGGCGTCTGGTCGTCTTAATGAAGTCAATCTCATTTTTTGTCGAACCGTCGGGGCTCGACCAGGTCCATTTCCTATGGGGCCGCTTCTGGAAGAAAGAGTTCATCATAAAGAGTCCCTCTTTCTCCATAAAGTCGGCCAGCTGCTGGCCCCTTCGGTTCCGTCGCCCTACTCCAAATTTCCCTAACTTCAGCTCACCGTTTTCTCTTGTGCCTAGTTTTGCGTTAAAGTCTCCCATCAACACCGTGTAGTGAGTTTTGGAGGAATGCATGGCTTTGGAAATATCCTCATACATTTCCTCCACCTCCTCATCGGGATGTGCCGAGGTTGGTGCGTAAACCTGTATGACCTTCAGCGAATACCGTTTGGTGATTCTGAGTATCAGGTACGCGACCCTCGTCGACACACTCCCAATCTTTACAACGTTGCTGACGAGAGACTTGTGGACGATAAATCCGACACCTCCTTGGGACAGATGGTCGCCCTCCCGGTGATAGAACAAGTTGCCGGATTCGAGAATCACCGTGTCCTCCCCCTCTCTTCGGACCTCGGATAATCCTATAATATTCCAGCGCAACTTGTCTATCTCTTCTTCCAGCTCCAGGATCTTCTCGTCAGTCCTCAGAGTGCGTGCGTTAAATGTTGCCAGGTCGAGTCGTCGTAGGTGGCAACCGAACCTCCACCGGAGATTCTTAGCACCCCCTGCCCCGCCGTTACCATGATCGCCACCGTAGCCAGGAATAGCGGGGCCGCCGGGGACTGGTGGCCGTCTATTTGTGTAATTGTTCATGGGGGGTATATTGCCATAGTTGCCACGCTTGGCGAGCGGGTTGGCTACCCCAGTTTTTTTTGTCATACAGTTGCTGTTATCAGGAAGATGCTGCTGCCCATCTCCTGCCTGTGTCCCTCTGTCGCCTTTTACGACACCCACGGGAAGATATGGGGTAGTGGATATTCTTAACCGCCACTACACGGCATAAAGAAATAATAAGAAAAAGATATTTACATATAATACAATACATAAACAAAAGAAAAGCATGAACAAAGTACAAACAAACTATGTACACAATTAAAAAAGGGACGCCTGGCAGATGTGAAACATCGAAATTATTTTGTTTAAGTTATATGCATAGAAGAACAGATTACGACAGGAATTAGATGTGGTATAATGAGAATATTCTTTAATTGAAATATTCTTTAAAAACCCCAATACATGTATTCATTTAACAATTATTTGCTATAAAATTAAACTTATACCTAGGTATCTCATATTTTATGCTGCAGTTCAAAATGATATTTTTAACTCAAAGGATCCTTTTTTGTACCTTTTCCGAATTTCCAGCATTCTCAACGACGGGAATGCCAAACTGGACCACGTCACCGGAGAACACCTCCTGCGGCTCAAGCTCCGATGTAGAACACCGTTTGTTGTTGATGAACGTGCCGTTACTGCTCTGGTTGTCCTGTAAACAACACGAAAATACATCCAATGGTCATCCTCAAAGATAAGCCATACAACAATAATTTCAGAGATTTGTTTACAAATTGCGGCGTGTGATTGAATGTTACATTAAACTAACACTGATCATCACCAATACTCTATTAGCTTAGTAACCATTGACTTATATATTACTAGCGTAAGGACCGGGCCGATCGAACAACTAAAACGGACCAGTGCGCTGGCCCTAAAATTACAGTTTAGGGCCAACGAGAATCGGTTGACAGTGGTGCCCGCGCAGGACAGATTTGTCTGGCACAAATATGTCTAGTTGCGTGGTAAAAGAATACAAAAAAATAAAATTATACTATTTAAAAAAAATTATATCACGTTTGACGTTTCATGTTTCTTTTTTCCCATGTGCCAGAATTTTGGCGTCACGCGTCTAGTATCTATACGTTTTATGACGGTTTTATTTTCATTTCTGTTTAATTTTTGTCTAAAGAACTTAGTGTAAGTTAAATTTTTTGACTGGCCTTTGACTGGCCTGTTGGTCTAGTGGTTAGTAACCCTGACTGCTATGCCGGAGGCCGTGGGTTCGATTCCCACCCAGGACTAATGTTTGTGTGATGAGCACGATCATTTGTTCTGTGTCTGGGTGTAATTTATCTATAATATTTATGTATTTAGAAATATATAAGTATGTTTATCAGTTGTCTAGTACCCATAACACAAGCTCTGCTTAGCTTGGGACTAGATGGCGTTGTGTGTGATAATTGTGGGATATTATTATTATATTATTATTTTGAATATTGATACCTAATATATTTTATATTCACTAAGGGTAAAACGATGAGTACAATAAAAACCATATCTGTTTAATTGATTGACATAAAATAGTTTGAAATTCTAAACCGTAAACCGATTGCTTCTGGAGCATAGAGTTTTTATCGTGATAGCCCCTCATTATAGTTGTATCAAGGATGCAACATAAATGCATCGGTCGAGCATCGATTGACCAGAAAGGGAGCTAATTCTAATTTTATTTAAAAAACGCGGTACTCATGTACAATACAGAAATTCTCGATATCTCTCGTAGGGTTAATATTAAAATGTAAAAGGACCCAATAATAATACAAGGTAAAATTATGGCATTTTCGCTTAGTATTAATACGATACCATGTACTACAAACTAAGAAATACTGGTAGAATTAGGATAATTATACTACGAAATTCGACCCTGGTTACGTCGTGTTTCGATATGACGTTTGTATTATGACAGATGCGCTACTTTTTCGTGTACGAAAAGTTACCTATGACTAAAATATTTAGATTGGCTATCCTTCCTTTTGAAGTCATTGTTAATAATACGTTGGTTAAGAAAAAAATGTTAAAAATATTCCATTAAATAACTTTTGTTATACGAGGCTAAAGCCATCTAAAACTGTATTGTGGTGGCAGCCTTGCTCGATGCTTGCTTGTCGGCGCTCTCACAAAACTAATTCATAATTTATTCATTACAGCTTAATTGGTGAATATAAGCCTCCACATGATAGTGGTGTTACTTGCCAAAGTCACCACGCTTGGCAACCGCTACTTTTTATTATTTTAAGCCGTTTTAAGTAAAATGCTGCTAACCGTTTCCCGTTTTAATTCACCTTCGTCGCCTCGGTACGATACCCACGGGATTATATTATAGAGTAGTGGATTTTTATACGCCACCACTAGACGACTCACACAGAACACCAACGTAAAATAGAAAATAGCAGCATAATGCTGCTGCATTTCTGATGTTTACTGACGAGAATCAAAGACCCTTTTCACTAGTAATTAATAACTAGTACTTGGTCCTCCTGGGTGACAAATGACAATGCATCGACATTTTGATTTTTAATCAAGCATAGACTTATATATGGGCTAAAGCATACATTGTAAAAAAAATAGTAGTCAATTCACAACCAAACTGCGAATATGGCACTCTATAAAATATAATGCAGTTTTTGGTATTAAGTAAATTAAAATCATATCAATATTTCATACGTGGTAGAACTGCACTGTACTGCAAAGCACTGTTTCCACCACGGTAGGACCACGCTCTTACAGAATACCAGCGTAAAATGGCAGCTTAATGCTGCCGTGTTTCGTATACCTAGTGAGCGTAGAGAACCGGAGACCCGTTTAATAGAAACGAAGCATTCTATCTTAGTCCTCAGGAGTGACAACGCATCTGCATCTTCATTCTCAATATATGATAAATGTAAATGTATATGGGCCACAGCATCCACTAACCATAAGGTGGACTGTGTGCAAGTTTGTCACCCATATTCTATAAAAAATTAATCACCATTATTTACTTTAACATTGCGTAAGATGTCCAGTCCGTTTTAATATTAATGAAATTCACTTTGGGAAAATTTACCACTTCTGTCAGATCCGTGGCGAATGTATTACCAAACTACCAGTATATTTGGGCATGTTGACGGCGACCTTAAAATTTTACTGATCCATGATAAATATTTACATTGTTAATTATTTTTCGTCATAATATATTAATTTACAAATTTTGTTTATATTATAATCCCGAAAAACAGGAAACCGATGGGGAAAGTCTCGTAACGGTAAGCGAAGGGTAGGTCGCCCGCCCCCAACACTAGATAGAGTAACGATCTGTTAAGAGATTTAGGAAGTCGATGGATGTGGAGTGTCTAGGAACGTCGTGGGTTCCTATGCTATGTTGAAGCCTATTGTTCGGCAGTGAACTTGCAATGGGCTGTAATGATGATGATAATTAATTTACAAACATTAGGCAAAAGTGTTTCTATCCTTATTTGATTGTATTGAAACTTATTAGTATATTGATTGTATTAACTAATAACAATTAGCTAATAACTATGGAAGATAAATCTATACTAACTTAATAATCGACTCATCGTAAGTTTAATATATTAACATAAATTAATACTAAAGGTATCTCAGCCTTGAAAATTGGTCGAACGTGTTAAATCTGTCCGTCTACGCATAGTATGCTGTATATTATTAACTAATTCCATCCATATTTAATACTAGTAATAAATGACATCCACGGTATCAATAGTTGCGGACAATATGCACGAACAAAGAAGCGATAACGTAAGGCGCATTGCATTTGAATAGCAGACGTGATGCATTAAACAACAATCACAGGAATGTTAAGGCGTTACAATTTTTTCTAAGTATCGCAGTAACATATTCCATCGACGCAGACAGCACGGCTTTGTTGAAATAGTATTAGCTAATGTAGCGGAGTAACTCAGTCAGTCAGTTAAACTAATTTTAATAAAAATAATTTCAAAATAATATAAATAAATGTCTGCTTGTGAACTTAAATCTTTTCAGTTTATATATCCTTACCATTCTCTCGTTAAGTTAAAAAATCTAATATTGAAAAAATATTTGGAAAATTCAAAAGTGCACGCCACACATGCTTATTATGTTAAAAATTAATTTAAAAAAAAACCAAAGAATCTGATGGACTTTCATTAACAACTTTTTAACAGTGTTGAGTTCAATAACAAAAATCGATCAAATTTTTAACCCACGCATATAATAAATAAATAGCAGCGTAATGCTGCTGTTTCGTATGGTGAGTGTAGAGAAACGGAGACCCGTTTTACGAGAATCGAGGTATTCCATCTTAGCCTTAAAGGCAATGATACGAAATTTGCGTAATTTATAAACCATTACAAAGAGTCTATGACGCAGAAACCGACATAAATGTCCTATTAACGAAATCAAAAGTGGACAATACAGTGGATTTCATTAATAACGACCTCGGTTGTAACGACTTTATGGTTATAGCGACGACAAACTTACGTCCCTTGAATTTAAAGCATACTTTCATAGGAAATTCATTCGGTAATAGCGACTTCGGTTATAGCGTCAATTTCGAGTATAGCGACTTGTTTTTATGAACCATTTATGACCGATTCCTAGAAATCCCTTGCGTATATCGCGTCGCTAAGGCACAAAGACTCATTCATAAAACTATTAAGCTTTCTTATCCTTTGTTTTTTCTTCAAACACAAGAAAAGGAGGATGAAGAAGAGGAAGAAGATTGCAATCTAAATGAGATTTCAACAACTAGAGATGCATTATGTGCTATAACAACGCTCAAAAAGTACTGTTTATTTGGTGAAGGCCAAAATAATTTAGATTTTGAAGGAATTATGAAAATGGAATACACCTTACAGCGTGCACAAAAAACTAAACTTAAACAGTGCACTATAACACGTTTTTTCAATTACGCCCGTGTATAACATAATTAAATAAATGATAAGTAAATATGTAATTTCGGCTATAGAGACCTCCGGATATAGCGACGACATTAAAGTGATTCCTCCGCCGTCGTTATAACCGAAATTCACTGTATATTAAAACAGAAAAAGTTAAAGGAGGAAATCTATTTCTACGACAACTAATGACAATTGCACGAAGTTTATCACACGTGTTTTCAATTTATTCCTACAAATAATAAAAATACAGCTCATTGCCCCTTTCAATTGCGATCACTTTAATGAAGAAATCATTTCAATGCCACAGTGGTAACGTACAACCAAGGTGTCTACATAAATATTTAAAAATAATATGCATTAATAAATTCGATGAATAAATAACAAACCCGTAATAGATACACTTTACAAAACTTAATCGATATTATATAATGGAAAAATTAACGAAACGCGAGTAGTCATAATTTTCAATATACTTTATATAATTTTATTTCATTCGGTCAATCATTTTAGAAGCGATAGACCTTTAAATTAGGACAGACATACAGAACAAAATTATAAGTATTCCTAATGAGTTTGGTATATTGATGCGACCATTATATGAATACTTTTACGGATTTTCCCTTGGTCTTTAACTTCTTGTCCGATGGTTTAGGTGCTGCAAAGCAATCGTAGTAAAGGTTCTCTCGAGTTAAAAATGTTAAATTAAAGGCGAAAAGTCCGTAATAGTAGTTTTATTCAGTATTAGGATAGGGTATTGCATAACAGCAAAACATTAAAAAATTATATTTTTCTCTCCAAACAGGCAAATCACGTATCGCATCAATCATCATAATGAGGCCAGTTACGGCGTGACTATGCCACATTTGCACCTATATATTATAACAATAGAAATAAATAATGAGTTGTAGGTATGATTCCTGCGATTGTAATGGAGCATAAGCAATGGCAGTTGTTTCTTCATTTCATGATATAAGTAGAAAATTATCAGCATTTATTACAATCAAGGAATTCAAACTTAATATTAAAATGTAAAAGGATTAAAATATCCATTAAATAATTACAATATCAACGGCTAAGAAAAGGACCTAGAGTGCTTTCTATCTTAAATCCGCTACTTTGGTAGATTTATTTTCCGACACCATAGGTTTTTTTAAGGATAATGGTGACAAACGAGCACATAGTCCACCTGATGTTGAGTAGTTGCTGTGGCCCATAGACATCCACATCTATCCTCCCTCGACTACGAATCCAAATGCAGATGCGTTGACACCCGTGATGACTAAGATGGAATGCCTCATTTCCAGTAAAAGGGATCTCCGGTTCTCTACACTCATCATATGAAACACAGCAGCATTAAGCTGCTATTTTACGCTAGTATTCTGCGAGAGTATGGTCCTTCTCCGATCGAGCGACCAATTCGTGCTACAACTACACTACTAATATAGCTGCAACATGGCTCTACTACGTACTAAAGAAACTATAAACGATCTTTATTATATACATGATATCACAAAATACGACTAGAATATGGAACCTCCAGTAAAGCCAATGAAAAATATTACACATGCAAAAAAGACAAACTGTTTAGATAACCTATAATTTAGAGGCTATTTTTTAATTTGTAAAAGTTGAAAATAAAAAAAATTTCCTCTGAGGAGTTAGTTAAATACGGATCGAACAAAAATATACTTATAACTCGGCGACCTTGTTGTCTTAATATGTGTAGCACGTTCCGACAAATAACACAAAAAGTAAGCGTTAGCCTAGCTACGAGCAGTAGCACTTGACTTGTAAATGTTCATGAAACTACGAAAAATCACGTCTACTTAATTACAAAGAGAGTGCAGAATATCATTACGTGTCTATAATGTAATCAAAGATGTGTCTGTGATTATTAATTATTAAGCCAACGCAAAACTAATATTCCCGGAATGGAGTCTCCAATCCGTTGAATATAGCCTCCAAATTAAGTAGCCCACAAATCATCGCAATAACTCCAATTTGAATCAAAGATGTTTCGTAAGGCAATAAGTGTTTCAAATTATAAGATTCATAGAAATTTACAACATTCTTGGAAATGCTATCTGCTATGTAACTTGGCACCCGTACAGATTTCAACTCTTTTATCAGAGAAGCTGACAACCTCGAAACGTCGTTTGTATCGAACTCGCCTTCTTTTCACATTTATGTTCTTGGTGGGATATTTTTTTTAATTCATCTTTTATTTAAATAAATACATGATGATGACGTTTTCTTGCCTTTAAGCTACACTGCTTTTCATCTTTTTTAATAATTAAATTTCAACGAAGTTAATGGCAGTATGCAGTTAGTTTCAAGTACAGTCCTTGAAACTACAAACTTGTGTCTGAAGTCGAGACTTTGTTGAACAATGTCTCGGATTGGGGGCGACTAAATTTAGTCCAGTTCAATCCACAGAAAACAAGTTTGCGCGTTTACCGCTAAAAAGAACCCCTTTGTGGTATATCCTCAGTTTTAGGGTACTCTCCTTGTTGCCTCTGGCATTATCGGAATCCTCGACGTCGATATATAGAATGACGTGCAGTTTTGTTGTCACTTGGAAGAGAAGGGCAAATTGGTCTCTAAAAAGCTTGGCGTAGCCAGCATAGCGGAACAGTATTTCATGCCGACACACTAACTTCAACTTTAAAGGCGCAAGTTCGGCATCACATGAAATACTGTTCCCATCTGGGCCGGGGCATTCCAGTGCCCACTCCTTTCATTTGATCGAATTCTGCGCAAAGCGGTTCGAATCATCGGCGACCGAGCTTTCTGATCGGTTTGACTCACTGGCACTGCAAAAAGATGATGCATCTCTTTGTGTATTGTATCATATCTACCACGAAGAGTGCTCTGAAGAATTGTTAGGACTGATTCCAGCCGCTTAATTTCACCATCGTACATTACGACAAATTATACATCGCGATCACATAACATGTATCCATAACATCTGGATGCTTAGCGGTCCACCACTGTGCGATTTAAAGAAGTTTTCTTCCTCGCACACCTTCCTTGTAAAATTGACTACCACCAACAATTTATCCTGACCGATATAACTTAGAGACCAAAAAAGCGTACTCTAATTTAAAAGGCCGGCAACGCATCTATGATTCCCCTGGTGGTGCATTTGTTCATGGGCCGCGGTCGGCACCTACCATCAGCATCAGCCACATGCTTGTTTGCCACCTATTCTATTAAAAAAAAGAACTAACTATAGCAATAACTTGACATCGAATATCGATAACTTGTACTTTTCAGATATTTTCCTTTGTATACGCCTTATGATCTACCTTGATAACAAATTACAAGTATCTGAGTAAAGTCAGTTTAGAAGTGCCTTAGGTTTTGTATACGTGAATTTGTAAATGATAGAAATGGCACTTTTCAGACCTATATAACTCAAGAATTAAAGTTACAGCCTATAAACGTCCCACTAATGGCCACAGGCCTCTCATTTCTGAGAGGGTATTAGGGCAAGGAAGTGTCCGCCGCGCTGGCCCAATGCGTGTTGACGAACTTTACATGTCTTCGAAATATTTTTTTTATTTCTCAGACAGGTCTCCTCACGATGTTTTCCTTCACCGCCGAGCACGTGGTAAATCAGCACTTCAAATTGCAATTAACAATTTCATTGGTGCCGGTGGGGATCTTAGGTACCCGGGTTGCTCGCGTAATGCGACTTTACAGCGAGCGCTAACCATCTGAGCTACCACGGCATCTTTCAAGAATAATTATGTTATTATTCAAAAATTTAGCTTTCTATATATTCACGGGGACCTTATTAGATATGCAAATTCGTAGTCTAATAATTTTTGAGATATGGGGGGTTCGAAAGATGCTCGAAATTGTTCGGGTAAATATACACATTGCCGGTAAGTCGCTCTTTTCTTTTCCAAACTTGGTTGACGACACACTGCCGTGAGTCTAGATACAGAATCAGAGACACGCGGACAATTACAATTCGCTCATCTCTGAAAATTAACAATAAGCGTTTTTACAAAACAGTAGTTAGTTAGTACCAGTTCTGGCTCACTGAGTCAGAAGTGGTACAACGTTCGTCGAGACTCACGATCCTTAAAAAAAAAGAAAAGCAAAGGTATTGGCATGCTCTGATTAGGAATCTGCGCTCCATTTTTGCGTAGGATGTACGGTTCCGGAGATATGCAGATCAATTAACTCTTATCTAATTGATATCCGGTGAGGGCCTCCACCGTCATTAGCGCTCCATTGTTCTTATCTATTTATCTATTGTTCATTGAATACCGTCATTATTTATTCTTCCTCAGCGTGGTGCTATTGTATTACACTCCTTTGTTCCTATCTACACTAATCTGACTCATCAATAAAACACGTTACCTAATTTTTGTTACAATTTTTATTTACGAAATACAAAATCTTATTACTTATTATCTATAAAATAGGAGCGAAACATCTCATCCACTAAAATATCGTTGTACAATGTGTTCCCTATAAATATACTCGTAAATCTATGGATTGAACATCCCTGAAACGTATATAGCAAATACATTAAGCAATATTCGCCACAAACTGGAGTCCACTCATTCTGAATCCTATCAACATTCCAGTTCCATCTTTTACCATTTCTTTTTAAAAAAAACTCTAGATGATATCATACAGGTGCTCGTCCGTATGAACCAAAATATTGACCGACGTTATTCGTATCGATATATAAAGCTACCCAATGTGACCCTGGTTTATCATCTGTATCCAAACTGCATATTATATACGTTGGTACGTGGATGTACATGGGCAGTCTATTGGCAGCATAAACATCAATTTCTAGACTGGGGTGAATCTTATTGACGCATAAAGTTACTATCAATTCCACTGCAGAAATTCTTTAGATAAGAATTATTACTTACTGGTACTATATAAGACCGCGCAACCGCAGTCATGGAGTTAGTGTATGGTCGTTTGACCGCAGTGGATCCATCAATACTACATTTGTGTTACTTCAACGCATCAAAGGCCATGGATGTAAATGTTTATTCTATTGACAAAGTTACTTTTCTTTCTGTTATTTTCTTACGTATGTATGATTTAGTGTTAACAAATTATATTTAAATATTGTGTGTGTATATGATTAAGCCGTGGTAGCTCAGACAGATTAGAATTATTACTTACTGGTATTATATAAGACCGCGCAACTGCAGTCATGGAGTTAGTGTATGGTCGTTTGACCGCAGTGGATCCATCAATACTACATTTGTGTTACTTCAACGCATCAAAGGCCATGGATGTAAGTGTTTATTCTATTTACAAAGTTACTTTTCTTTCTGTTATTTTCTTACGTGTGTATGATTTAGTGTTAACAAATTATATTTAAATATTGTGTGTGTATATGATTAAGCCGTGGTAGCTCAGACAGATTAGAATTATTACTTACTGGTATTATATAAGACCGCGCAACTGCAGTCATGGAGTTAGTGTATGGTCGTTTGACCGCAGTGGATCCATCAATACTACATTTGTGTTACTTCAACGCATCAAAGGCCATGGATGTAAGTGTTTATTCTATTTACAAAGTTACTTTTCTTTCTGTTATTTTCTTACGTGTGTATGATTTAGTGTTAACAAATTATATTTAAATATTGTGTGTGTATATGATTAAGCCGTGGTAGCTCAGATGGTTAGCGCAAGCTGTAAATTTCACAGTACCCGGGTTCGATACCCGCCGGCACCAATTAAATTGTTAATTGCAATTTTAAGTGTTTATTCTATTGACAAACTTACTTTTCTTTATGTTATTTTCTTACGCGTGTATGATTTAGTGTTAACAAATTATATTTAAATATTGTGTGTGTGTGTGTGTGTGTGTGTGTGTATGCTTAAACCGTGGTTGCTCAGATGGAACACACGTGCACGGCATTCCATATTTTGATGTGACCGAAGAATTAAAATGTGCCTACAAACAAGAGAACATCATCCCCATATTAAATTGGTATATTAGAAATTTGTGCAAAGACGAAGTGATCGCATACAAAGGTGGTTCAACAGAAAAACAATTTTTAAAAATTTTGACGACGAATGATAGAATTTTTAATATTGAAAAATACAAATGTCCAAAATACAATGATTTGGCAAATGTCATAAATTTAAACAAACGTTATGTGTGGAATAATCATATATTTGCAAAAAATAATCACAAAATTTTACATTGTTCTTGTGATGAAGTGTGGGTTTTTTACAAGTGGTTATTGCTTGAAAATAAAATTTTAAATTAATCACAAATTTTGTTTGATTTCCCAAAAACATTAGTTATAAGTAGTACACAATATATATTAATTGTTTACACCAACACTTTCATTTTTTATTTGTAGGCACATTTTAATTCTTCGGTCACATCAAAATATGGAATGCCGTGCACGTGTGTTTCACAATAACGAACAGTTTTTTTGTCTTTTGGCGACAAATAATTGAAAGGATAACTTGGCCGAAACAAATAATGATCGATAAACGCATCATTTTTATTAGATAGTTTTACGTCTAGAATAGCCATTTCTCTACACTGAAAATGTTTATGAGGATATGTAATGTAAAATCCGTCCATGTCGATGATGTATCTAATATTTTTTGGATTTTGTATCATTTTGAACCAAAATGAAAAAAGTATTTACACGTGACTAAAAATATGTTTGTTCCAACAAACTTCACATAACAATGCTTCATTACTTCCCATCATCCCATTTCTTCCTTCTGCTCTTGTCTTCCTGTAATTTAAGTAAACAGAATCACATTCACTAATGATCAACTAATGACTGTCATTGTTAAAAAAGTATTTTTTACCTACTCTAGTATTCGTAGATGCGGTACACACACAACATTTAAATATAATTTGTTAACACTAAATCATACACACGTAAGAAAATAACAGAAAGAAAAGTAACTTTGTCAATAGAATAAACACTTACATCCATGGCCTTTGATGCGCTGAAGTAACACAAATGTAGTATTGATGGATCCACTGCGGTCAAACGACCATACACTAACTCCATGACTGCAGTTGCGCGGTCTTATATAGTACCAGTAAGTAATAATTCTAATCTAAATAATTTCTGAAGTGGAATTGATAGTAACTTTATGCGTCAACAAGCTTATCTCACATTCTGTTGCTTATCTCAGCATTACTTCGTGTTACGTCTTGTTCAGTGTATTGATGATTCAAATACGTTTTGTATAACACAAAATAATGCAATTTAATATTTAGAAATCACTATAATTGATCATTCCTACGTTAGTCATTGAGTAGATTGTACTGTAATAATCTACTAATAGCAGTAATATCATGGATACACTAGATGTACAACAACATCTGAAAAAGATTCACCCGTCTAGAAAATAATGTTTATGCTGCCAATAGACTGCCCATGTACACCCACGTACCAACGTATATAATATGCAGTTTGGATACAGATGATAAACCAGGGTCACATTGGGTAGCTTTATATATCGATACGAATGACGTCGGTCAATATTTTGGTTCATACGGACGAGCACCTGTACGATATCATCTAGAGTTTTTAAAAAGGAATTGTAAAAGATGGAACTGGAATGTTGATAGGATTCAGAATGAGTGGACTTCAGTTTGTGGCGAATATTGCTTAATGTATTTGCTATATAAGTTTCAGGGATGTTCAATGCATAGTTTTACGAGTATATTTACAGGGAACACATTGTACAACGATATTTTAGTGGATGAGATGTTTCGCTCCTATTTTATAGATAATAAGTAATAAGATTTTGTATTTTATAAATAAAAATTTTAACAAAATTGGGTAATGTGTTTTATTGAAGTGTCAGATTAGTGTAGATAAGAACAAAGGAGTATATTACAATAGCACCACGCTGAGGAAGAATAGATAATGTCGGTATTCAATGAACAATAGATAAATAGATAAGAACAATGGAGCGCTAATGACGGTTTAGGTCCTCACCGGATATCAATTAGATAAGAGTTAATAGATCTGCACATCTCCGGAACCGTGCATCCTATGCAAAAATGGACCGCAGATTCGTGATCAGAGCATGCCAAAACCTTTCTTTTTTCTTTTTTTTAGGGATCGTGAGTCTCGACGAACGTTGTATCACTTCTGACTCAGTGAGCCAGAACTGGTACTAACTACTCAAAACTTACTACGGCTGTGGTTTGAATCCAAGACCATCATTTTATTAGACAATTATTCTAAACCAATACGGTAAACATAATATACTTAGAATACTATAATACACAATAGAATAGCTGACAACCTTATTTTATACGAAGATCAGTGTCGCCGGGAGCACACATACAAGCAGTTACCTAGTATTATCACTACTACAAACTCGATTCGCTGTATTGACCGACTGAGCGATTTTACACATTTTACACTTTTGATTAATGTTTTTGACACATCAATATTTCTTTATTTTTGTTTCTAATATTTACAAAATATAAATAGTTTTGTAGGATATGTCCCCTTTATTTAAATTCTGTTTCCCGCTGTTCTTTCGACACGTAATTATTGCACAATTTGCCATTTTTAAATAATTTGCATGCAGCGACGCTTGACAAGAAAAATGAAAACGATTGATTGTGTTGACATTCATAGGTGTGAATCGACATGTTATTGACATGTTAGTGGCTACACGGGCTCCGCCCACTCCCCCGTTCTATTATGTATGTATTATAGTATTCTATGATAGTAAACAATTTAAATAATAAGAAAACCAATAAGTGCTATCACTTCAACATCATGTTAAATCTAAATAACGGGCATTAAGTATTTAGGGCAAGAGAAAATCTGTCAAAGATGCCAATAACTTCAAAATGAGGACACTCAACCACGCGTTTTCGATAATGTAAATTGCAAGTGGGCGTAACAAGTGAGAGTGGACGCGTTACGAACCTAAACATAAATAAACCAATTAGGTTCTTTCATAATAGTAACATGTGATGAAAGCGTCGTCATTAGAACTTTTAACATACTAGCATTTCTTTTGTAGACTGCCAACTACAAGTGTGGTAACGTGCATTTGGCAATGTAGACAAATTTACATGCTAGGGTACTTTACTCATAACTAAAGAGTTTTACAAAGTGTATTCGGTCCTATGAAGCTCTAAAACCCTTCTGTTAACAACGCGAACATCTTCAAAAAACGCCGTACATTTGGCAATAATGTTACATTTTACTAGAGTAAATTTATTTTGCTTAAAACTTCTTAGAGCCAATGTTCACATAAAAGTTACAAAAAGATCATTTTAATCTTAAGTTGTCTCACATGACATGTGAAAACAAAAGACACAGATTATTTTGAATTTCTCAAAAACAAGCATATTATAAGAATTTATGGAGCCATACCCAAAAAGTTAATAACAGTTAAAATTTACTAAAACTTTAATAAAAGGTAAAAACCGACTTTAATAAGTAGCAACTGGAATGTCTAAATAGTTACATTAAAATCTTATTTCCCAATTTTTGTCAAATACTAATGACTGAAGTTTTTTATATGAAACTACCTCTAAAATTTAACCTACATAATAAAAAAGAATCATTTAAATTGGTTGAGCAGTTTCCGAGAAATTGGTGTACATACAGAAACAAAACATACGCGTCGAATATAGAACCTTTTCCTTTTTCCCTCTCCTTTATTTTGGAAGGAAGTGAAAAATACGAATAGCTATAAATATTAAATTCACCACATTATACGACAAAATGAATTTACTTAAGCACCAAATTTACATTGGTGTATCCGAAATTTTTAAAATAAAAAAAAAGAAATGTTTGAAATAAAATTCATTTTTTAAAACAGGCTAAAAAGTAAAAACTTATTAGGCGTGCGCCTTTTCCTATATTTAGTTTTTTTTTAATAGAATAATGGTGACAAACAGCACATAGTCCACCTGATGGTAAGTGGATGCTGTGGCCCATAGACATCTACATTTAACCTCGATTAAGAATTACAATGTAAGTGCGTTGTCACCCGTGAGGACTAAGATGGAATGCCTCGATTTCAGTAAAACGGGTCTCAGTTTCTCTACACTCACCAGACGAAACACAACAGCATTAAGCTGCTATTTTAAGCTGGTATTCTGTGAGAGCGTGGTTCCCTTTCCCGGTCGAGCCGACAAATTCGTGCTACAACCATAATATAGCTGCAGCGTTACTCTACCACTTATAAATTCTGATGAAAAATAGGGCAAATAGCAATTTAGTAAGAATTCTGATGAAAAAATTGGGCAAATTGCATTTTTGTAGTGGTCGGATTGTACCAGAACGACACCTCATGGTTTATTTATCAACTCATATTGAAATTGATCACAATAAGGGATAGTAACCCTGTTAACATGTTAAAGATAGGGTTTTAATACGAAACCTTAGAAACGTAAACAGTACAAATTCGCAAAAGCCAGAACTTGATCCGAGAGTTTAATTTTAAACTAAAATTTACACTAGGGTTATTTAAAAAAGTGGCGGCGTAAGACAATCCACTACCCCATATTATCATCCCGTGAGTGTCGTAAGGGGCGTCAGAGGGAAATGAAACAGATGAGCATGACGTGAAAAACATCAGCCTGATAACCACTCAAAAAAAATCGGTTGACAACTCCAGCGCCGGTAAATATATCTACGCGTCTATGGAAGAGGACTACTTTCTTTTCGGCAACTTGGTTAATTTTGTTAATTATCATTTTTTTTAAATTTATAACAGCTTGGGCTGTTATAAATTTAAAAAAAATGATAATTAACAAAATTAAAATCGATCCAAATTTATCATCGAGTCTGACTGAAATTTCTATAGAACTGCTGTGTAAGTTTACTCTAGTAATACAAATATCAGCAAAATCTATTACTTATCTAAAGTTAGTAAATATTCGAAGTGGTTCTCGTTCTTTTTTAACTGGTTCATCATCATCATTACAGCCCTCAAGTCCACTGCTGAACATAGGCCTCCCTCGAGGACTGCTACAAAGCACGATCCTGAGCCACCAGCATCCATCGACTTCCTGCATGTCTTACCAGGTCGTCACTCCACTTCGCTTGCCGGTACGAGGCTGCTACTCGAGAACCTTTCTTCCCCATCGGTTGACGGTTCTTCAAGCTATATGGCTGGCCGATTGCCACTTCAGCTTACTAATCCGTTGGCCTACGTCGGTCACTCCGGTTTTACGGCGGATATCCTAAGTTTATCACCAAGAGAAACGCCGAGTATAGCCCTCTCCATAGCTTGCTGAGCGATTTTGAGCTTCCTCATACGGCCAGCAGTAAAGTACCACGTCTCAAATCCACAGGTCATCATTGACAACACGCACTGGTTGTACAATCTTGTTTTGAGTTATGTCTGACGAGAAGCTCAGTTGTATCGTAATCTCCCGAACGCTGCCCAGCCGTGTTGAATCCATCGATTGACCTCTCGGTTGAAGTTGGATTTACCTAGTCGGACTATTTGTCCAAAGTAAACATACTCGTCAACAACCTCGAGCTTAGTGCTCCCAACAACTACCTATAGCACATACATGTGTCAAGGACATTACACGTGATTTTTGTATTCTATGTTCATCTTAAGATATATCCGTTAAGAGACACTATTTAGGTCATATGAGTCATGTGAGCATAGTGCTTAGGTTAGATCCTCTAGCGATTCTGCCATAAGGACCATATCGTCGGCAAATCGAAAGTGAGTGATGTATTCGCCATTTACGTTAATACCGTATCCTTTCCAACCCAGTAGCTTTGCATTGAAGTCTCCCATTAACACCGTATAGTGGGTTTTGGAGGAATGCATGGCTCTAGAGACAACCTCATACATTTCCTCCACCTCCTCACCTCCTCATCGGTATGTGCCGAAGCTGGTGCGTAAACCTGTATGACTTTAAGCTAATACCGTTTGGTAATTCTGAGTATCTTTACAACGTTGTTAACAAAAGACTTGTGGACGATAAATCCAACACCTCCTTAGGACAGATGGTCGCCCTTTCGGTGATAGTACAAGTTGCCAGATTCGAGGATTACCCCGTCCTCCCCCTCTCTTCGGTTCTCAGATAATAACCCAGCGCAACTTGTCTATCTCTTCTTCCAGCTCCAGGATCATCTCGTCAGTCCTCAGGGTGCGTGCGTTATATGTCGCCAGGTGGAGTCGTCTTAGGTGGCAGCCGAACCTCCACCGGAGATTCTAAGCACCTTCTGCTCCGCCGTTACATTGGTCGCTACCGCAGCCATCAATAGCGGGGCCGCCTGGGACTGGGGGCCGTTTATTTATGTCGTTGCTCATAGGGGGTATAATGCTATAGTGGCCACGCTTGGCGAGCGGGCTGGCAACTGCAGTTTTTTATTGCTTTTTGCTATTATCAGAAAGATGCTGCTGCCCATCTTCTGCCTCAGACACCCACGGGAAGATATGGGGTAGTGGGTATTCTTACTCGCCACTACACGGGCTTTAGCTGGTTAACAATGGATAACTAGTAAACTCAATCCTCCGAAAATTGACGAGTAAGCAGTATCTAAGAGATATCTGCGGTTAGCAATATCTATGAACAGATCATAGATTACAAAAAACTTTCCATGATACCAGCAACTATCTATTTTTTTATAATTTATTGAATCTAAAAATATTGACTGCTTTTAGATAATAAGACTTACCACGAGATAAAAGTGTCCTTTATCATAATAGAGCGTGGCGTGATGTCGGGAGAGAACTCTACATTCAAAGATAGTGTTCGTGGGTGTGGGAGTCGCTCGGTAGACGTTGCGTCCAATCTGTAAATAAAATTAAAATACAGATTATTAATAACAATGTATTAAAAAGAAGCTAGTTAGTTACAGCCTACATACGTCCCGCTGCTGGGCACAGGCCTCTTCTTATTTCTGAAAGGGGATTAGGGCAAGTAAATGTCAGCTACGCTGCCCCAATGCATGTTGGCGAGTTTCAGTTTTCGAAATATTGCTTCGTCACAATGTTTTCCTGCATAGCAAGTGCTGAGCACGTGGTAAATCAGCACTTAGAATTACAATTGACAATTTCATTGGTGCTGGCGGGAATCGAACCCGGCTTACTTGCGTAGCTACCACGTCTCTTTACAATTTATTACTATGTAACAATTTGTTCTTCTTTACCAGTCCGTGACAGTTCACAGCGGGATATGGACCTCTTATATAATTGTGAGATTTGTCGCAACCACGTGGTACAGCCACGCTGCAACTATATTATAGCTGTAGCACGAATGGGTCGGCTCGACCGGGATAGGATCACGCTCTCACAGAATACCAGTGTAATTTTTTTTATACAGTAAGGGTGACAAACGAGTACACAGTCCGCCTGATGGTAAGTGGATGCTGTGGCCCATATTCTCATTTATCTTCAATTAAGAATCAAAATGCAGATGCGTTGTCAGCCCTGAGGACTGAGATGGAATGCCTCGTTTCCAGTGAGGCATTCCATTTTAGTTCTATTTATATATAAATAGCAGCTTAATGCTGCTATGTTTCGTATGGTGAGTATAGAGAACCAGAGACTCTTTTTACTGGAAAGGAGGCATTCTATCTTAGTTCTCAGGGATGACAACGCATCTGCATTTTGATTCTTAATTGAGTATAAATGCAGATATCTATGGGCCACAACATGCACTTACCATCAAGTGGACTGTGTTCATTTGCCACCCTTATTCTATTAAAAAAAAACACTTCTCTTGCAGACAGATTGGTAATTGCAGTGCGAGTAGCATCATATCGTGTCATTGTATATCACATTTTTGACACTACAACACGTCGCCAATATGTTTATTCCACATTTGCATAGATGCCGAAATGGTATTCCGCCAGACGATTTAGATACGTTTTTAATACTCTCTATTTTTAATACTATGATTGCAAATACATTTGCCCATCATGGTTAAAGAGCAGTTCCATTTTTCAATTCCAATATAATTTTCAATTTGTTATTTATAAGTTGATGACGATAATAATGTTCGTATTTTTTGATCTAATACCCAAATAGCTCAGTGCGATTTGGTTTTAACGTTATTATCAACTACCCCTTTAATGACTAGTTCGAATAATATGAACTACAAATACAAAATATTTATTTAAACCCAATCATGTTTGATATGCAATTACGCGTCAAATACAATTCGTCTGGAGACGAATGTCATGACTTGTTATCTATATGATATGAAAAGATGACACAGCCTCACAAACAGTAAAATAAAACTCGACAGGCTAAAAACGTGGATATACTTTGAAATCCATATTGGAAAATAGTACTCATTACAATTATTACTACAATAGACACTGTTAATTTCACAGTACGCGAGCAACCAGTCTTCAATTCCCACCCGCACCAATGAAATAATTCATTGCAATTTTAAGTACAGATTTACTCTGTGCACGCGGGTGAATATAAACATCGTGAAGGTACCTGCATGTCTGAAGAAAAATTATTTCTAAGACATGTGAAGTTCGCTAAAACGCCCTGCAGCAGCGCTGCGGAGTAATGGTCCATAACCCTCTCAGAAATGAGGCGTAAAGGTGGGACGTAAATATACAGCCTATAAATTGCAGGCTGCAGATTTTCTGGACTACCGATATAAGTATAGGATAAATGATAAGTAGAAACAACCGTACCGCATATATGAGTGGTGTAATTTCAAAACCCCCTATAATGATTTTGTATACATTTTTACATTTTTGTATCAAAAGAAAGATCTTGAAATTTCCTTTGCTATACACCATATGTTAATTTTCAAACTCCGCTAAAATACACAGTAAATTCAGTTTGAAAATCAACATTAGTTGCAAATGCCGCTAAAATATCGAGTGTTACTATCAAATTCCTCTAAAATGAAATCGACCAATCGGAGCGACGCATTGCAAACACGTGACTTGAAAAACAGTATGGCGATTTTGGTTGTGCTGATAGCAGTTGCTCGCGGTTTTTAATTAAAATTTACCAAAAAACATGGATGATCTAGCTCAATTTGTCAAAAAATGTGATCCTAAATATGCTCGGAAGCGTCCACGCAATCCAAAATCTTGGAAACGTGAAAAGGAGCGCCGAAAACGGTGAGTACAATCTTACCTATAACTTACTTAAAAAGTTCGTTAGAAAGTTTTATGCAACATGAAGTAATGTAGGTAAGTCTCGCAATTAGGAGACTCACTGGAATTAAGGAAAACATACCGTTTTGACATGAATGTTTACTGTTTTATGTTACTTTCTAAGTAAAGTAGATACTTACCTACTTAAAATAAAATAAGGGCCTCCGTATTTTAAAGGCTATTAATATATTATTTTCAAAACATGTTCGATTATTTCAATTGACGACCTCTGTAGCCGAAAAGCGAAAATTTTGGACTTGGCATTGCCATCTCTGCGGTTCCGGGATCGATTCCCGGTTGGGCCAATGTAGAAAACTTTTCTGTGTATTCTCTTCTCTGTATTTATTAGTAACTACTTAACAATAAATATTAATCAATTAATTAGTATTTTAACAAAAACACAGAGTTGGAGTGAACCTTATTTTGTTTTGAGTAGTATACCGGCTGGCTTTTTAAGCTGTCTAAAAAAATTGGGTATATAGGTAAATGAAATAGGTGTCAATGGCACATAGTTATTTAAACTTTTTACTTTAATATTTTTTATTTATTTTTGTTTGGGGTCTATTATTATTTATTTGTAAGTTATTTACTAAAAGAATGGGGAAAAATAATAATGAAAACTTAATGAGTGCCATTGGCATCTATTTCAATTACATCATGTCTTTTTTGAGTAGCTAAAAAAGGTCAGCTCGCAAAATAATTCGTCAAGTATTACTATTCCCAAACTTTTATTGCTATTTTTGTTTTAGATACGAACCAAAATCACTCCCGAAATTTCCTTCTTGCGACCATAATCAAAAAGCTTTTCGGTGCAACCTAGTTTCTTGTCAAGACATCCGAAAATTTCATAGAAATTTTTATAAATGTAAGACCAAAATCGATCAAGATAATTTTTTGTTAAGATATTGTCTTGTCAATCAAACCATAAAAAATAATCCAAACAGTAAACGGAAATTAACTATTAAGTACAATATACCTGTCAGTGGATGTGGTCGAAAACCGGTATGTCAAAAAACAGTTTTGGACTCGCTTCAAATAAAGAAAGATAGGGTTCAGGGGGTGATGAAACGTTTTTATTTGAGCGATGGTTCTCCATTAAAAGAAAATAGAGGAGGAGATAGGAAAAGTGAACAATATGAAGCGAAGAGGTTGTCAGTAGATTGGTTTTTGGAAAAATTTAAAGGGATCGAGAGTCACTATTGCAGATCGCAAACAAACAGAATTTATTTGCCATCAGGGTTGAATATTAGAAAGATGTGGCGGATGTACAACCAAGAAAGAGATGAGGATTTAAAAGTTAAGCAAAGTTTTTTTAGAAAAATTGTAAATAATTCGTACAACTTTGGTTTTGGGTCTCCCAGAACAGATGTATGTTCCACGTGCATTTCATTACAAGAACGCCTGAAAAATGAAAAAAGTCCTATAAAGAGAAATGAATTAATGATAGAAAAGAGGATCCACAGGTTAAAATACAAAGCTTTCTATAACATTATAAAAGAAGAAAATAAAGATATTTTAACAATTACATTTGATTGCCAAAAAAACCAACCGCTTCCGAAACTGCCCGATCAGTCGGCTTATTTTAGCAGGCAATTTAATTTCTACCATTTTGCCATAGTACAAGGAAATTCAAAAACAAAACTGACAAAGGAAAATGTGCGTTCCTATTATTGGACTGAGTTGAATCATGCTAAGGGCAGCAACCAAATTATTAGTGCAGTTTACCACTTCTTGCAAGGAACCGTTATAGAATCGCACGTGAAGGTACTAAGAGTAGTTTGTGATGGATGTTCCGGCCAAAATAAAAATACGGGAATGGTTAGCATGCTAGGTAAATGGTTGTATAGTGAAGCGCCTCGGAATGTGAAAAAAATTGAGATTATTTTTCCAGTGGTAGGACACTCCTTCATTCCTCCCGATAGTGTTTTCGCTAAAATTGAGAGGACATTAAAAACCAAAGAAGTGGTTGTTACTCTTTCGGAATACACCAAAGTTTTGCAAGAAAATGGAACGTGCATCAATCTGGCAACGATACCAGTTTATGATTGGAAGGCAGCTTATGATCCCGTGATAAAACCTACATCATCCTGGCACTTTCCATTCATGAGGAGCAAACGATTTTTCCTTACTCGTACTAAAACAGAAAATATATTGGTACAAGGGGAAGAAACTTACCGCAATGAAATTAATAAAAAAAATTATAACAAAGAAAAACAAAAAAATAACAATGATTATACCACAAATGTTATCACCAAACACTATACTACCGAACGAAGCCAAAGTGAAAGATGTTTGTGATTTACTTCAAAAACATTTTGGTGGAGAATGGAGGGATTTGCCTCAACTAAAATATTATGTTGATATAGAAAATAAAACTTACATACCATCACATGGCATCGACAACATGAACAATGACTTATGTGAGCATGGTTTCCAAGACGTAACTGCACACATTTAATTTTTATTTCTTTTTCAATAAACAAATTGTTCCCGCTCTTTGTTTTTAATTTGTACATTTTCATACATAGCTACATACAGTTAAGTGAGATTGTTTTCTAGGCTTCATAGCATAACACCATCCATCGAGCATTAAAGGTTAGTTGCAAAACCCTCTATAGCATGACAGCTAATTTTCAAAATCCATTATAATGACAGGTTGTCTGCAAATTCCTCCATAATAGAAATGAATTTTAAATTTTCTTGAAAATGCTCTTAAATATGAAAAGGTTTTTCACATTTATAAGGATTACAATACCGTAGCAACCAATTTATCATGAATTATTACCTTTCGCGTTAAATTAACTACAGTAAAATCAATAAAAACTTCTCGTACAAAACTTCCTAAAGTTAGTTTAGTGGGTTTTGAAATTACACCCCTCATATCTACTTGTTTTACGTACGTTACCTGATTCGTGACTGAACTAGTAGTACGAGGGCTGCACCAAAAGTATCGGGAATGGAATATTTCCACTGTTCCTGTCATATTAAAATCTTTTTAATTGAAAACTCCTTAGTTTTAAAAATCGAATACCATTTATTTATTTAAAAAAAGATTCTCGGTCTTGTCACAAGGTTTTGTTCTTGTTTAGTCGTTGAGAAAATGGAATTGACTCGAGAAAATTCAAGAGCGATGATTTATTAGACTTTCGAAGTGGTTTAACACAAAAACAGTGTGTTGCGGTCAACACACTGTTTTTGTGATGATCCGGTGTCATCCGGTGATGATTTCTGCATTTGGTGATGAAGCCACATCCAAAACCACAATTTATCGCTGGTTTGCTGAATTTCAACGTGAACGTGTCAAGCTTAGTGATGATCCCCGTCAAGGTCGTCCAAAAACTGCAGTCACCCAAGAAAACGTTGATGCTGTGCGTAAGCTGATTGAGGAAGATCGACATGTGACATACAGCGAAATTCAGGCAACTTTAGACATTGGCATGAGTCAAATACAAATAATCTTGCATGAACAATTAGGTGTAAAAAGTTGTTTTCCCGATGGATACCGCATTCGCTCTGTGAAGAGCAACAAGCGGCTCGCATTATTTGGTGCGTCAGAACTCTCGAAAGATTCCACGCAGGATCCTCAAATGCTGTATACAACATCGTATCAGGTGACGAATCCTGGATATACGCGTACGAACCCGAAACAAAAAACCAGTCACGAGTTTTGTGTTCGAAAATGAGTTAAAGCCAACAAAAATTGTTCGTTCACGGAGTGTTGCAAAAAAAATGTTGGACACGTTTGTCTCCAAAACCGGCCATGTTTTTTTTTTATAGAAGAGAGGGCAAACGAGCATGCGGCTCACCTGATGTAAGTGACTACCGCCGCCCATGATCAACCGCAACACCAAGGGAATTGCAGGTGCGTTTCCGGTCCTTTAGAAAGGAGTAAGCTCTTTTCTTGAAGGTCCCCAGGTTGTATCAGTCCGGAAAAATCGCCGGTGGTAAACTATTCCACAGAGAGGTTGTACGCGGAAGAAAACTCCTTTTGGAACGTACAGTGGTGGACCGCCAAGCATCCAGATGGTGTGGATGGTATCGGGACGTTTGCCGCGTAGTGCGTTCACGAAATTTGGCGGCTGGGATTAATCCGAACAATTCCTCAGAGCACACTCCATATGCGAAAGAAAATGCAAAGAGATGCAACATCTCTTCGCAGTGCCAGTAAATCGAGCCGAGTCGGAAAGCACTCGGTCGTCGACGATTCGAGCCGCTCTGCGCTGGATGCGGTCAAGTGGAAGGAGCTGGTACTGTTACGACTATTCCTCTTGAGGGACAAAGAACGGTTAATGCAGAATGGCATGCTAGCATTTGTTTGCCACAGGTCGTTTCTGAACTCCGTAAAGAGAACTGCAACCGCCGCATCATCCTCCATCACCACAATGCGAGTTCTCACACCGCACACAGAACAAAAGAGTTTTTAGAGCAAGAAAACATAGAATTATTAGACCATCCGCCGTACAGCCCCAACCTAAGCCCTAATGATTTCTATACTTTCCCTAAAATGAAGAATAAATTGCGTGGACAGAGATTTTCATCACTTGAAGGAGCTGTGGACGCCTACAAAACGGCCATTTTGGAGACCCCAACTTCCGAATGGAATGGTTGCTTAAATGATTGGTTCCATCGTATGGAAAAATCTGTCAAATTTCGCGGAGAATACTTCGAAAAGCAATAAATACATTTTTAAATAGGAATGTTGTGTCACTTCCTTGATTCCCGAAATTTTCAGTGCCGCCCTCGTATATGTAGTAAGTAGTGTAAATAAATAAACATAGATTAGTCTTTAGTGCCTACAGATAATTTCATTAAGACTGTACATACAAACAACGACAAACTTAAACGAAGAATAAGTGCAAATTTTAGGAATCACTAGGAAAATCCAAAAAAGCACTGTGGCTGTGGCAAGTGTTATTGGATAAAAAGAATATTTTTCTAAAAGAATCTTAACCAAATTTTAAAATAATTAAGCAAGATACATTTGTGTGCTTATCAAATTTTTAAAATAGAATTTGCACTTGCAGAAAACGGAACATGTACCTACGCAGCATCAGAAAGCAAGGCCATGAATCTTAATCACTCATCTCAATTATCTTCTTTAATATATGAGTTTTCCACCTATGTACGGAGTCATCACGATATCTCTAGTACCATTAGGCCTAGATACTTAAAATTTGGTAGAAATATTCTTTTCGCCGAGTAGAGGTTAGCTAAAAACGCAAAATGCGTTCTTAGCTAACCTCTCGAGGAAATTCCACCCGCAAGTGGGGTTGCGGTGGCGTAAATTTTTTTTAAATCACATTTTCAAACTTTTTTTTATAAGATAGGGTGACAAACGCACACAGTCCACCTGATGGTAACTGGTTGCTGCGGCCCATAGACATCTACATCTATCCTCGATTACAAATCAAAATGATCTGCATTTTTGCGTTGTCACCCGTGAGGACTAAGATGGGAATGCCTCGTTTCCAGTAAAAAGGGTCTTCGGTTCTCTACACTCACCGTACGAAACACAGCAGCATTAAGCTACTATTTTACGCTGGTATTGTGAGAGCGTGGTCCTTCCCCGGTCGAGCCGACCCATTCGTGCTACAACTATACTACTAATATAACTGCAGCATGGCTCTACCACGTATAAAAGCTCTTATAGGCATAAAACATGGGACAGAATATTTTTTATTAGTATATTAAAAATTACCTAGAACGGATTTTATGAAATTCCACCAGGGCTGCCCTGGTGGAATTTCGGGAGCGTTAAAAATAACAAAAAAAATTACTTTTAATCTATAGCTCATACAGGTTTAAAATTTGGCCAAATTATTATTTTTGTCATCTTGAGTTCAACTGAGAACGAATTTTACGAATTTTCACTCACTAAGGGGATTGTGAAAGCGCTATAATGAAGGTAAAAACAAAAATATTAATTACAGTTCGGGCTATATTGAATAATAAAATATAAACTGTAGAATTTTTTGATTGGTTTCAAATCTCAATTGATATAAGATGATAGGTGGCGCTATTGTCGAGATCTAGAAATTACCCGTGCGTAGCAGGGGCGGATCACCAGTTCTTAATAAAAATCATAAACTTCATACTTTTACTTTTCCAGTAGTAAACTAGTCAGTTTGACTGAAGAACACTGTCATTGAAAAATCATTAAAGTTGAAATCAATAGAGTAAATACGACACAAGCCTCCTCTCAGTTTTGAGAGGGTTTTAGGGCAAGAAAGTTTCCGGCGCGTGAACTAATGCGTATTGGCGAACTTCACATGTCTTCGAAATATTTTTTTTATTTCTCAGACATGCAGGTTTCCTCACGAGCACGTGGTAACTTAGCACTTAAAATTGTAATTAACAATATTATTGGTGCCGGCGGGGATCGAACCCGGCTTGCTTGCGTAATGTTACTTTACAGCGAGCGCTAACCATCTGAGCTGAAAATCATTGCCTGCAATATATCACAGGTGAAATTAACTGTGACACAAAACCTTTGGACTTGTATGTTTTTTGATAAATTTATTTTTAAGCTATATGTACGACATTATTCTTTACAGCAACAGCAATACGAAAGAAGTCATTCAAGCTATTTCAATGTTAGTAAATTGATGAATATTTATTTTAACCAACGCGGTGTTATTAATTAAAGACATTATTAGACAAAAATTCAAATTGAAACATAAGTACATACATTGTATTTTATGTACTTATATATTGTATGTACATTGCATGTGTACATACATACGTACACTCCAATGCAGTCGCGCGAAAGTATATATATATATATATATATATATATATATATATATATATATATATATATATATATATATATATATATGCTGTAAATGTATGAGCGGAGTACCTTAACGTAACATTATATCAAGGTTTTTTATAGGATAAAGGTGACAATGACAAGCGAGCACACAGTCCACCTGATGATAAGTGGTTGCTGTGGCTCATTGACATCTACATCTATCCTCGTTTGTGAATCAAAATGTAGATGCGTTGTCAGAAGTGAGGAGTAAAATGGAATGCCCCTTTTCCAGTAAAAAGGGTCTTCGGTTCTCTACACTCACCATACGAAACAGTAGCATTAAGCTGCTATTTTACGCTGGTATTATGTGAGACCCCGGTCGAGCCGAAGTTTATTGTGTGAGGAGTAAAATGGAATGCCTCTTTTCCGGTAAAAAGGGTCTCCGGTTCTCTACACTCACCATACGAAACAGTAGCATTAAGCTGCTATTTTACGCTGGTATTATGTGAGACCCCGGTCGAGCCGAAGTTCATTCTATATACAGGTCCTAAAAAGCTGTATCAAGCGGAAGTCTAAATATAGAGTACTGCCAGAATACAAATACAAAACAACAAAAAAGAAGAAATACTCTTGCACCATAAAAATGTTGATTTCCAAAAATAGTTAAATTTCAAAAATTTTGAAGTTTATTCGTGGATGATTTAAAAAAAGTCATAACATAATTCCACCTACTCGTTTTTTTTTATTTTTTTTAAATAATTTTTGAACAAACTTCAAAAACGTGGCAGTTTTATTATATTTATCATTACATACACACTACACAGGTTACTTATATACTTAAAAAATTTCAATAGCATATTCTAAAAAAACTTGTTTAAAATGAGCTAACTGGCAATTGTGATTAATTTTTTTTATATTTGTAATACAAAAAAAATCAAATCAATTTCCAAAGAAATTTTTCATATTAAAAAGTTATCTCATTATTTCTTCTTGCTCTCTCAATATTGTTCGTAAATCCGCTAAGGTTTTTTACCTTTATAGCGTAAATAAACTTTTTGTAATACTTTGATAATTTTCTTCGTCTAGGGTAAGATTGAAATTCAAGTCGGACCGTGACTGCTACGCGATCGGATTACAATCCCGAATGTCATCTAAATTCTTTTAATAAACTTTTTTATTTTAATCATAATCTTAAGCGCGGCTTGTCCATGTGACCGTTCTGAAAATTAAAGAAGATTACTAAACAAGAAATTTAAAAAAATACCAAGTTTTTTTACTCATATTCTTGCATTGTCATCCGAAATTGAGCTATGTTCAAAACTTTAAGTTTCAAGCTCTCGGGTTAAGATCAATTACCTACTAAATTCGACCCGGACCACAGACAGACACACAAACATAAAGTCACTTAATAAAAACGGGGTAAAATATAGATATGTTAATATACAGTTGCGGTTTTATTTAAGAAGGTAGTGTTTAATTCTGTTTATAATGGAATAAAAAACTGTACTTAAAACGTTACACAAATCCTCCTTGTGCCTAATAAGAAATATAATTAATTAATTAACATTTCATTGAATATAACAGCCTATCAAAGTTTACTGCCGACCATAAGCCTCGCAGTAGATTGCCTCATTGGGGGAATAATAATAATGTCCTCCAGATCGAATTTCGGTTATGGCGGCAAGCCTCAAGGGAGACTAGCCATCAGCTAAGGACCGAACTATATTGCCCAAGTGTATGCGCAAGCACAGGTGCACTCTCTATTCCCTCACTCTCATAATCCGATGGGACGGTAAGCCGACACGACCGGACAGAGACCGCAAGACCAACCTCTTTACGTGCTTTCCGAGGCACGGGGGTGAGACACCGCCAACTTCCTGACTCCGGGCAGCTACTGAGAATTTCTTAACGGAAAAGCTCAATAATTGATTTTTTTGGCCCGAACCGGGATTTAACCCCATGACCTCATGATCAGTTGCCTCGTTGGTCTAGTGGTGGGGAATATTTGCTATAGGTGTCAACGCTTTGTATGCGGGTTGACTAGAGCAGTATTTTTATTTTCTAGTTATTATAATGAAGACGCTACTGCCTATGTCCTAGTTAGTGTCCCTCAGTTATTATAATGAAGACGCTACTGCCTATGTCCTAGTTAGTGTCCCTCAGTTATTATAATGATGACGCTACTGCCTATGTCCTAGTTAGTGTCCCTCAGTTATTATAATGAAGACGCTACTGCCTATGTCCTAGTTAGTGTCCCTCAGTTATTATAATGAAGACGCTACTGCCTATGTCCTAGTTAGTGTCCCTCAGTTATTATAATGATGACGCTACTGCCTATGTCCTAGTTAGTGTCCCTCAGTTATTATAATGAAGACGCTACTGCCTATGTCCTAGGTAGTGTCCCTCAGTTATTATAATGAAGACGCTACTGCCTATGTCCTAGTTAGTGTCCCTCAGTTATTATAATGAAGACGCTAGTGTCCATGTCCCAGTTAGTGTCCCTCAGTCGCCTCTTACGACGCACTCGAGGCGATATCGGTGTAGGAAATATTCCTTACTACTTTCGTAACTAGCTAATCCCTACAATATTGTTTACTAGTTGTGCCCACGACTTCTTATTATTTATTATTTACCTATACATATTATAATCTATTACTTTCCTATTTTAATTCCATCTTGTTCACGGGTTTTAATTTATTTTGCGCGGAAGCCTAAGTTACCGCTTATAACATCAGCTATCTGCCAGTGCAAGGCCCGTCAAATTCGGTCCAGTCGTTTCGGAGCACAATTTTAAAAATTGTTTTATTGTTATTAGTACCGTGTGTACTTTCATGTGCATTTAATTAAAAGCTGTTATATTGACGTCATTACAAACAGACTCTACAATTTTATTTATTTGTATGTATATGTATAGATGAAAAATTTTCAGATCGTTCAAGTTTTGGAGGAGGAAACAAGAAAACGCGGAATGAGGATGATTTTGGTAATTCTTCATAGGTACGAGTATGAAGTCCGAGCTAGTTGTCTCTTTTCATTACCTTGTTCGGTAATCATTTAAGAACCATTCTTAAAATTTCTTGCAGCTAGCACATCCGCCTATTATTTAATATAACCCATACGAGTTTCAAGGCGATAGCTTTTAGAAAAGATTAATGCTAGCAACTACAGAGATAATTGTAGCGATAGCAGTTTGATACAATCCTCACGGTCCGCGTAACAAACAACATAGGTAGTAAAAAAATTGCTTCATATTTTCTAAAGTAGTGTAATTTCCCTGGGAGAAAAGATAACAGAGGATAAGTTTATATGGACTAAATGCTACCTAGATAACAATAGGTAACTTTTTTATTAAATAGGTTTATACTTAGAGGTGGTCCCCTATATTTTCATTCATGATTTGGTGAAAAAATTATATGCTCAGAGTGGAAAAATAGTAGAAGTTTTTATTGTAACTTTTATTATTTAAACGACATTCTCATTTGAGCTTGTGATATTTCTTTCTTAGTCCACTCAATAGGGCCTAAAGATTACATTTTTTTAAGTGAAAACCGACTTCAAAAAGCTAAAAGACTAAACTTCTATAGAGTATGAGTATGTCTTAACAACGACTTCTGAAGATATCGTGTGCATATTATTTTATTCCTTATAGTTGTTTGAAGTCAACTTTTATTTTTAACACGCTTTTATTAGCTTGACCTGTATGTATGTATGTATGTAACGGAATCTTTTAATTTCATTTTCACCTACTTCTAGGAGTCTAATTAACTTGAAAATTTGCACAGGGTTCCACGGTCAATGACAATACAATAATCCTATAACTTTATATTAAAATCCTGACTAAGATCATCAGGATAAAAAATATACTTAGATTTCTACTTTTTAGTTCGATTACTATTAAAGCGCGTTTTTTGTTTTTTTTTTTTAAACTATAATTTATTCATCCTAATGTGCACAGTTTATTGGAAATAAAAGAGCTTTGTCAATATATTACAATATAAATACAATTTTAAAAGTGTATTTAGAAAATATTTCAATGTAATTTAGATTTAGAGTATACAAAACGAACAAACTCGCGGATTAAGCTTTCTATATTATATCATATATCTTTGTATTGCATTTATGGACAATCGACATTTTGCTGCATCCATATCAGCAGTTCTCTAAGCGGATATCTTAGGTGTTAGGTGGCCACTCTAGCATCTTCATCTATACAAAAAAAATCATAGAGGTTTGCAGTTGTGCGCGCATCACAAAAAAAAACTACTGGATAGATTTCAATTAGGTTTTCTAAGTTTTATTTCTTAGACACTTGGTCCTTATCTACAAAAAAAATTGAGGCTATATCTTCATTCAATACAAAGTTATTAAAGTTTTAGGAACGCGGACGAAGTCGCGGGTATCAGCTAGTTATTATATAACGCTTCCTGCACGTGTAACACAAGAGTGATAAGAATCAACTTCCGCTGCGAGCGGATAACAGATGCGAGGTTAGAAATAGCACAATTTAATCTCATTAAATTTAATTGCCAATGCACAATTGTGGCCGTCTCGAGCACCACGGGTCAAGCTGAGTCAGGCACGCGTGCTCGCACACATACGCATCGGGGGTACATGACTTCCATAAAGAATCACTTGAAGACAAATGCAATGCCGTACACTATATGAATCAACAAAGAGGTTTTGGTTTAATTCTTTATTAAGAGATTTATTTTTCTTTGCAAACAATGCAGCATATTGGAAAAAAAATCTAATGAATCTGTTTAGTGTTTATAGAAAAAATGGTCTAGAACCTTAAGCAATCCTTTATAAGCCTGAAACTACATAAATTGCTGGACATGATCCTCTCTTATTATTCAGAATATTTGCTGTAAGGCCCGGTGTATATTTTGAGAAGTGACAAGTGCGAGTGGCAAGTGCAACTGATAAATGACAAGTGCTTAGTGCGAGTGAACAAGTGATAAGTGATAGATAGAAGATAAGTGACAAGTGATAAGTGTGAATAAATTACGTACTAAGCACTTGCCATTCGTCATTTGCACTTGCCACTCGCACTTGTCACCTCTCAAAATGTAAACTGGGCCTATGTGCCACGCTTGTCGACAAGGCGGATAGAGATCGCAGTACTTTAGCTCTTCCAGTTGTACGGTCAGGGTTTTTTTTACATCCGGTATAGTTATCATACTGGTACAAGGTGGTTATAATGTCATATATCTGAGTCATTTTCCTAAGTCAACCCTTACAATATTCACAGGTTGAGAAGAGGAGTGACAGATCATCTTTTGCCTTCGTCTACAACAATTTTGTAGCTAACTAAAATCGTCTTTCATTTACAGACTGCAGACTTCCGAATGAACATGTTCAAGATCGTCCCAGCCATTACATTAGCTTTAATAGACCACAAATACACTCGCAAAAGAACACCGATTCCTACCTAGTATGATTCGCGAGGTTATTGAAAATTTCCATAGGGAAGTTGAAAGGGTACTAGGGTTGCCACCTGTACTATAGTATATAGTATCGTACTATATTTCCGACAATTGTACTATATATTACAGAAAAGCAATATAGGAAGAAAAAATACTACATTTTATTCCTAATTCAACTGTCGCGCTTTTTATATTAATTGTGATTAGAAGTCTTGAACAAGTAAAAGTTTACGGAATGAATTTTTTCCCTCATGAATGTAAAATTGAAAGAAACATATACAGAATGGGTCCCACATATATGCAATAAATGAAACCATATACTTGTTATCGCCTTTGCTGACGATATACAAAAAATGAACGTAATCGGTCCAGTAATTAGGTCAAAAAGTAGAGTTTTAATTTCAAGCAAATTTGAACACTCTATAGAATTGGGTCACTAAGTCAATGATTCAACGAACTTGAATGAATCCTTGAACATTAAAAAGCGACGTTACCACGCAGTGCAAACTATTGGTATTGCGACATATCGACAGCGGTGTCTTTTGTCGGCGTGCCACCCGCGTGCAACGTTGTCACTCTTCCAAGGGGTCAAGGTACGTTGTCTAAACAGAGTGTTCACTTTTACTGAATTTATTTTAATATTTATTTTGTTTGAAAATTTCACTTTTTTATTTTACGGGTTTTAATTTAATATTTAATTTTTCTACACTTCTACGGACTAGTATTACTTGTGGTTTCATTTATTGCATATATGTGGGACCCATTCTGTATATATATATATATATATATATATATATATATATATATATATATATATATATATAAATATATATATATATATATATATATATATATATATATATATATATATATATATATATATATATTTAATATGAACCCAAATTGCTTAGACTCCTATAATTACTTAAAAGTTAAGGTAGAAGGTAATGTGGTTAGGTGATTGATGGACAAAGCAAGGAGAAATAACAATATACCGGGTGTTTTTGAAACGCTCCCAAAAACGAAAACAGACGATAAGTACCTACTAAGGATATCTTTGATGATTGGACAAAAACAAAAGCGACCCCGATGAAAAAAAAATTTAATTAGCTTTATTCGCGCTCTATCATGTTAGTACAGCTAAATGAAACGATAATTTCATATATGAAAAAATACATAAAGATTATAAATAATTTGTATGTGTACGAGTATGTGTAATTTTATTTCTCCTTTATAGGGACAAACACTATATTTGTTCAAAAAAAATGTGGTATCCCTAATGGGTACCTACTACCATCTGCTTGGGACGTCAAATTAAATCCAACCCCAAGCATACTACTGCAAGACTACAAGATACTGTAAGCTCATTCTGCGTAGATCGGATCAACTATGACATCGAGACGTCAACCACCCCAGTTCTCTGACTACGGGTGCTGCAAAGCACCCCAAACGTCGGGAATTAAAAAAAAAGTTAAATTAGACGCGATAAAATCAGGAAAATTAGTTTTATTCGGGGTCGAATATTCGTGTAAATAATATTAATATAAGAAATCGTCTTATAATATTTCTTTATGCAAGTTAGTATATCGTTGGTTAAGAAAGATTGACATATGCTAGCAATATTGAATTGTAAACAGATAAAATTTTATCAATGGTCCACTTGTAATACTTGAGATTAGAATGTACCGAATTCAAAAAAATATTTACCCTGCATCAAGCTATTCTTTTCCTATGAAATTGCAGTTTTAGTATGCGAACAATGAAAAAAAAATTGTTTGCGATGCAATAATGAATACAAAAAAAAAATACTGGGGCAAGGACTGAAGATAGATTAGATGAGGAAGCCTTTAACAAAGCATGTTGTGCAGTATGTGTTCGAGCGTTTTAATGAAGAAGCAGGAGAGAAGAATGATCACCATCATCGACAATTCTTGACAATAACGGTCAGTAGTAACTATGACGCCAGATGGCAGGAAGCTATGGTAAATAACACTAACAGTATACCACCAATATGTCACCATAAGCTTCTTCTAACCAATCTTTCGTTTCGGGCACTGTTTGCCTTGAAAACCCGAATCTAACCACTGTGATGAACTCCGTACTGTCGTACATGATACATCGCAAGTAACAATTGTACTCTAAACTCCCTTTGACGTTTTAGAATTATGATGCAAGCTTAGACGCGGAGCTCTTTCTGTGAGTCACCCAGTTCGTGAGGTACTCATTCGTCAAACTTCTTTATTTTACCGATTTGCTTTGCGGCAAATCAGTAAAATAATCAATATATTATCAAATATTGATTATTTTACCGATTTGCCGCGTCAAAACAATATTTGATATATTGTTTTGACCAAAACCACAACAGCCTAAAAAAGTCTACAGTTGAACCTAGGCCTCCCCTTAGACTGCCTCCTCAGGGCATAATTGCCATAGTTGCCACGCTTGGCAGGCGGGGCGGCAATCGCAGTTTTTTTTATTTTTTACTTGCTCTTATGAAGATGCTGCTGCCCATCTCGTGGTTTGCTTCCCTCTGCCGCCTCCTACGACGCCCACGGAGCGATATGGATTAGTGGATATGCCTACACGGCCACTACACAACTACACGGTTCGTGTCACACTACACACCAAAAGCCAAACCGTAATCCGCTTCCACTATCGCTTACGTTTCATCATGATTAACCTTCTACTCCGGGCGGCCACGAAGTTTATTTGCGAGATCAAAATTTCCCGAACAAAAGCGAGTGAACCAGTACTTTACAGTTTGTTTGTTATACAGACATCATTATAGGTGGGTTGGGGTAATACCGGACGATTTTCGACTAGTTAAAAGAGTCGGGCAAAAACTTTATTTTCTCGACATACATATACGTCAGATTTCTGAAACATGGCACAAATCGTTAAATAGTTACACGTAATTTAGCTATAAGAAGCTTTTACTTTTCAAAACTCAACAGTTTCTGCTTAAAACGTGTGCGAAGACAAGACATAATTTTTTAAGAAAATCATATATTTGCAAGAACTATGCTGATATGCTGGAACTACTGGATGGATAAAAATTAAATTAAATAAAACTACAACTTACACTATGTGTGGTTACACATTAGGCAACATTTAACCTATACATATAATCTGAAGTGATTATACATATTATAAAAATAACTGCCTTTTACAAGCTCAGGAGATTATTTGCATGCAATTAAAATATGAACAGCCATTTGTAAAATTCTGTCCCGACTAAACTTCAGAACGGCTAAACCGATTGTCATAAAACTTCTAACATACCAAGTGCGGGCAGGGCTAGTCTTGAATAAAGAAAAAAATCCTGTAGAATAAACATTGAAAATTATGAGTCTTTTTACCCAATCAGTATCAGGAATGAAAGGAGGCCTACGCTCTTACTGCTAAACTTTAACTTTTTCATTCACTTTCTTTTTTAACCAAATTAAAAAAGGAGGTGCTCTATTCGACCATGTCCATTTTTAGGGTGCATAATGCACTTAGAAAAATATTTTACAGTATCCTTACAGGAACAGGCTTATATAAAATATGTACCACATACAAACAAAACAAAAACAAAGCTATATGCCAGAGAAAATTTAAATTTCGTATGTTTGTGATAAATATCAAAACAAAATAAGAGCTTTTATCAACAAAACAGCGATACTGTGAGTAAGCATATTTTATTGTTGGTGGTGAGTAAAACAAGTGCCTTGCAGCAATCTTTTGTATAATGATTCCATTCTAAAATAAAGTAATAAATATGTACATTTTGGGAAAGGTTAACCAATAATTAAAAGAGAAAAAGATAGGTAAAATAATAATAAAATATTCTAAAATTACCCTTTTTTGTTTTTGTAGTAATCAGATGTTGTATTCCTACATTTTAGCTGACATGTCTTCTTAAAATTTGATTCATTAGCTTATATCTTGAAAATAAGATGATTAAATTGAGAAAGTTCTGTAGGAGAGTGAAATAATATTTTTTTGATTTTTATATGATTTTAATGTTTAGTTGTATCACTGTATTCTGTGTGATATTGTCTGATTTTAACAAGAAAAATAAATCTATCAACCATTCTTTGTTTTATTTTACTAGTCATAAGCATAACAATTGCATATTTTGTAATGTGTCATAAAACACAGAAGAGTTTCCACTTTAGCCTTTGTCTGAGATTTTAAAATTTTTGTCCTTAAGGCAATTAAACAAACATCATCCTTCATCTTCAGGCACTTTTTAATCATTTTCTAATGATTACTACCGAATTACAACTGTAGGAAAAGGGAGCCATTTCCAGCTCAGCATAATCAAGATATTGTATATACATTTTATTTTCATAATATTCATTTTCACTTTCATATTATGGTGCAGCTTATAAAAACAAGTCTTTAAACAAAACTTAGTTAGCAGAAAGTTAGCGGAAGGTTGCAAAGTAATAAAATATTTATTATTATGGATTTCCGCAAAGTAACGCCTGATTCTATCAATTACTTTAAACAAAATATTGCAAAATAAAAAAATAAAAAGATAATTCAGTATATTTATGATTAGTTTAGTTTATGACGGGCTGTTTTCCACAACTCCACATCTAAGCGCATATTTAGTGTGACATGCGCATGCATTTATGATATAAAAAATAAATACAGTTAATATTTATTACCTTGATACACCAACTAAACAAGTAATTTATAAAAAAACTTGCTATAACTAATAAAAATGGCAATTGTGTGATCTTTTTTTATAGAATAAGGGTGACAAACAAGCATACAGCTCACCTGATAGTAAGTAGATGTTGTGGCCCATAGAACTCTACATTCATTTTCAAATAAGATTCAGAAAGTAGATGCGCCATCCCTGAGCACTAAGATGGAATGTCTCATTTGCATTGAAAAGGGTTGCGGTTCTACACACTCACCATGCAAATCAGCAGCAAGCAAGCAAGCAACATTAAGATGCTATTTTGCCATAGTAGACCCAATTGTGCTACAACCATAATATAGCAGCAGTGTGGCACTACCACGTACATATAGAACTATGCCAATTAGCCATAATTACAGAAATAAATATTGTAGCTTTAATACCTATCTCAGATGTTGAAAATGCGTATTTGTATTCTGATAAACTACACTTGCGAGTCGGAGGTACCAGTTCTATACATGTATTTATTGTCATAGGCACCACACATTATATATTCCTTTGTATTGGTCAAGGCCAATAATGGATTGAACAAAATAGCAATTTCATAGGTAAAGACCTAACAAGCATAATATTTAAGTCAGAAGTCATTTCTAGAAATTTTGAAACAATAGTAAAATCAAAAAATATATATCAAAAATATAATGTTAATGATATTCTAAATAACAGTTTAATTGAGTAATAGTGGAATATATGGTCATCCTAATCATTACCTGCCTTTTGTAGTCCCCTGCTTCTGAATATGGGTATATACTTCAATAACAATAGTTAATTACAAGCGCTCACATATTCAATGCAATTCCCTATCAAATTTGATTCTATATATTGTATATTAAACTATCTATCAGAAGTCATGATGATGATCTTTAAACATTCTCTATAATCATAGTAATTCATACAATATCAAATGTTTTAAACATTGAGTACATTTTATTGAAAGAGTGCAACTGTAACCTTCTAGGAACATAATTTATGCATCAATAACACAACAGTTACAAAAGTGCTGTTTTGGGAAGCTGCTAATTAAACTCAAGGTTTGTAAACAGTATTTACTGAACTCACAAGCATTTGCAAGGTGTTTTTGATGTTCATTCTATTTCTACAAATATTTATAAGACATTTAAGAAAGTGCTGTATATACCAACTAATTTTTACAGACCATGTAAGAAATTCATTTGTTTATTTAAATTATACCAATGGAAAAAATTACCTTAATAGGTTTCTCCAAAGTCACACGTCTTTCGTCAAACGGCAAAGAATTTGAATGGGGAATGAATATAGCTTGAGGAACACCCACTTCTTGGTCGTTAGGCTCTTGACCAGAAGTCCAATTAAAATCCATATTTTTCATAGTATTGTTCATTTTTGGCTTAACTTTTTTACTCTTTGCTATCACCATCGCACACGCTGCTCCTCAGATTCAACATCCGTGCTTTGTTTGTGATAGAAAGACGAACACATTGATGATAAGATTTGGTCAATTCATTTCATGGTGAAAGGTGAACATTCCCCACTGCCATTTTGAGTAGTAAATAGAGCCCAGTAAACAGAAGTAGTAAATTCTTCTAATATTATATTTCCAATCTTCTAGCACTCGGGCAAATCTTCATGAAACCGAATAAATGAAACTTGATTCCACTAGCCTCTACTGTTTTGTCAAAATATAAATTTCTTAAGAATTTGTATACGAAATTCAAATTAAGATTAGACTGAAGGCAATAATTTACAAAAACACGAATACCCATACGTATTAAAACTTATTATTACGAGGGCGTTGATCGAAATTATCGTTCGAAGAACTTACGAAATGGGCGCACGAATCGGACATTTGTTTTGTTGAGTTGGGTTCCATCCGTAATCCGTACGTATCGTAATCGTAGCTTCATAGATCATTTGTTTTTATTTTAACAGGTTCTTTTTCTGTATAGTCTGTAGACGATTATTAAACTCTATTAATATATTGTTAAGGGTGGCCATATGCCGTCCGTCCGTTTTAGCCAGCAACAGTTATGATTAGCTTGCTACATATTTATTTATGGTTACGATGGGCGTTTAAATTTCTATTCCTACAGATTTTAATACGAAATAATATAAAATATTATGCTATCCAGTACGCTGGCTGCGTATGGATGATAATAGTGGGGATGAGACTTATTTATTAGGGTACCTACGTACAGACAAAGAATGGGAATAGAAATGCCGGCACATCGAGCCCATATAGTTGGCATGCACAGTACCAATAGTGAAAACCGCTGATAATGGTTTATCGTTATAACGCTATATTGTTTGATTAATTGGCAATTTTCTATTAATGCAAAAATATTTGAAAAGAATTGCATACGCAAGTAAGTACATTAATTTTAAAATAACATTTATAAGTAGCGACCCGCTCTGGCTTCGTCTGGGTGGGATCTATTATTGTTATTTAGGCTCAAGATAATCATTAAAGACCCGTAATTTTATTCCACCAATATTTCTATTTTAATAAAGTCTCTAATTTTATCGGACAGAATTGAGTCTAGATCACTCCCAGTCCTAGTAGTAGAGAGTAGTTCGTTATTGGTTCGTGAAGTTTTATTACAATTCGTTCAGCCCTTCCAAAGATTAGCTTGACCAGAGAGACAAAATAAAATTAAAAAAATGGTTACTCATGTCTCAACAGCATATAAATAGTTTATAAAAATATTAACAAACAAAATTAACAATAATTATGAAGAAAACTCTCAGAACGCGCTGTAGTTCATAAATTAGTGAAACCGGACCGGTGAATTTTTAAAGTAAAACTCCTTTACGCACGCTTGACTTGGGGAGTAAGCTGGCGAAAAGTGTGATAGGGCGAGGCGAACGGGAGTTGAATGGAGGACATAAGCAAGAGAGAGCAGTGCACGCGCAAATTTTCTTTCTCTTTCTCTCATAGCCAGTTATTTTTCGTTATTTTATTTTGTTTTGAACAATTTTATCAATTAATATTTTGTTAAATACATTAAATATTCTACGTTTAAAGTAAATAAAATTGTGAATTCATTTTAAAGTTCATGTTTTGTGAATTTTCGGGTGAATAATAACAAATTTAGGAAGAAAGTAGATAATAAATTTAAATATTTGTGGAAATTGTGATTGGATTACTAGCTTTCTTGCAGATCGGAGCATCAAGGTCGTTGTAGACGGTGCAAGCTTCAATCACAAGCCTATTATCTTTTTTTAAATTAATAATAATAATAATAATTTGGTGTTCCACAAGGCTGCGTGCTATCGCCAACGCTGTTTCTTGTGCATATCAATAATATGTTGCAAACCCGTAACATTAATTGCTATGCAGATGACAGCACCGGTGATGCTTTTTACACCGGCCGTGCCAATATTTCTCGGGATAACGTCTCCGAGTACCGCAAAAACTTGTGCCTGAAGTCGAGTCTCTGCCGAACAGAGTGTCGGATTGGGGGCGACTAAATCTTGTCCAGTTTAACCCCCAGAAAACACAAGTTTGCGCGTTAACCGCTAAAAAGAACCCCTTTGTCGTATTCCCTCAGTTTCAAGGCACTCCCCTTGTTACCTTAGCCAGTATCGGAATCCTCGGCGTCGACATATCGAGTGACGTGCAGTTTCGTGGTCACTTGGAAGAGAAGGCCAAATTGGCCTCTTAAAAGCTTGGCGTGCTCAGCAGAGCGGGACAATATTTCATGCCAGCATACCACCTGCAACTTTACAAGGCGCAGGTCCGGCTGCACATGGAATACTGTTCCCATCTCTGGGCTGGGGCTCCCCAGTACCAGCTCCTTCCTCTTGATCGCATCCAGCGCAGAGCGGCTCGAATCGTCAACGACCGAGTGCTTACCGATCGGCTCGATTCACTGGCGCTGCGAAGAGATGTTGTATCTCTTTGCATTTTCTTTCGCATATAGCATAGGGAGTGCTCTGAGGAATAGTTCGGATTAATCCCAGCCACCAAATTTCGTGAACGCACTACGCGGCAAACCTCCTGATGCCATCCACACCATCTGGATGCTTGGTGGTCCACCACTGTACGTTTCAATAGGAGTTTTCTTCCGCGTACAACCTCTCTGTGGAATAGTTTACCACTGGCAATTTTTCCGGACCGATACGACCTGGGGACCTTCAAGAAAAGAGCTTACTCCTTTCTAAATGGCCGGACACGCACCTTCAATTCCCCTGGTGTTGCGGTTGATCATAGGCGGCAGTAGTCACTTAATATCAGGTAAGCCGCATGCTCGTTTGCCCCCTCTTATATAAAATATATGTATATACATGTATATATTATACATATATACATACATGTATATATATATACACCGTTATCGAACGTAAATTCTCTCTCTTTTAATTATTTATTACCACTCTCCTTACACCTAGGAGAGTGGTAATAAATAATTAAAACGCATTTTTTAAAAACACGAAAATTTTAATTAAAATAATTGCACTCATGATTTTTTATTCAAATAACCACTTCCGTTTTTTCTGTTAAGTTGCTAAGATCAAAAATATTATTTATATTTCATCAGTATGTAATTTGTATCTAAATATAATTTCCAAAACACACGAATTAAAAAAAAATCGAGCGAAAAATACCGAGCAAAGCTTGGTCAACCAGGTACTAGCATTTAATACTGTAGATTTTAATATCTTGTTAGGTATTCTGCGCTCTCTCAACATATCGCCAACTGTACTTGACTGGTTGCGAAGTAACTCGTTTGGTCGCCAACAGCGAATTCAGGTGCAAGATGTTTTTTTCACCTGGACTACTACAGCGGCTGGTGCACCACAAGGTGGCGTGTTGATTTTTCTTCTGTTTGCAATTTTAATTAACCCCATAAGTCATATTCATAATTTGTACCGTAGACGAGTATCGTCTATACCATAAGGGCACACGGGGATCGTGCCCATTGTCACGGGGGCTCCCGTGACGAAAGCCGTCGGCCATATTCGCTTACGCTATTCAATCTTTTTCTATTTTATTAAAATATAACCCTACACAAAAATGTATAGGGTAAATGAGGGCGTTGTTAGTGACTTTCAAGCAACCCTGAGCAAGCCACACATTGTCAAGTTAACCAGAAAAAGACGCATTAGTAGATTTCCTAGGTATAAAATTTATTGGTTATTTAACGTGATTAACGTCGTTTGGTTATTTAACAGTGGTAGAGCCACGCGGCAGCTTTGCTGTTGCACGTATGGGCCGGCTCAAACCGGGGTGGTACCACGACCTCACAGAATACCGGCGTGAAGTGGAAGCTCTGCTTCCGCGTTTCGTCTGGTGAGTGCAGTTGGCCGGAGGCCTAAATCCCCCCCCCCCCCCATCAACATGGTAGCAGAATTAAATGATAATAGACTAACACCCAGGAAGGTACCAGAACCCCTGGAGAATCCCTCGCTGAGTATCCACGACCATGTTTCTCCACTTCTGAGCGTGGGTGCTCAGGCTGCCCCGCGTATTCTGGGGGGAGGGGGGGGGGAAATTCCGCTCAAGACCACAACTGCTCGGGGTAAACGGAGCAACAAGACCTAGGTGACCCCTGCCACGCTGCCCGTGAATTTCTGCAATATCAGGGGACTTCACTCTAACCTAAACGCCGTCCGCATATTTCTGGTCATTTTTATTGAAAATATAAGAGAGAACTTCAATAGAATCAATCATTTTCATAGCAAAAATTACTTGTCAAACAGAAAACTTTAACTAAAACAAATTTCAAATCTGTTAAAAATAACTTATAAAAACTTTCAGTAATAAAAATCAAAACACTTCAAAAAATTGAGGTAATTTTCTTTAACAAATTCTTATTCATACGCGCGCGCTGCGTGACGATCGAAAAGTAAAATGAGTAATCTACGAATAAAAATTGAAAACTGGTGCTAAACTTCAAGTTTCATACTTAAACATAAATAGTGTTATAGTACAAGCAATACGTAATGTTACGAGCTTAGGGTTCGTGACAATAAAATCTGCGTATTGAATTACCAAAATTAACACTTTTATTACTGAACGCCAATTAAAACTTAAAAGACACTAATAATTAATCACACTGATTCACTTTATTTCGCTCCGAAGCTTCGCTTGTCTCACCAAATTCAATACTGCCCCGATAGCGGATTGCAGCGGCTTTAAATACACCTTTTACACCGAAACATCCAGAATATTCCAGTAAATACGGGCGCCGACCGACCGGGCGCAGAAATTTCGAGTGTGGGACTTCTAGAAAGCTTAATTCTTCTGTTCGATACTAGATGGCGCTGTTGGTGGAAAGTTCTAGACTGGCATTTTCTAGGAAGGCCTCCTCGCTCTGTTCCCTCGCACTAGATGGCGCGCAACAGTAACATAATGATACTTAAATTGGTGTAAAGTGCTTAGTTTATTCATGATTTTAAATCCAAATAACTTATGCGTTCGGTCGGTACTCTTCAATTTATATAGTCGTAAGTTGAACTTTGGCCCCATTAACGCCTCGTACAAACATACTCGCATGTCAGTAAGTGATCAACTATACTGTGTATTTCGTCGCTCAGCAGGGACAACAGCTAGCGTAAAGGAGTTACGGATGGTCTCAGTTACTGGCGAATAGATCGAACCCAGGCGCCATAAATTCTTTTTTTTATTTTATTTTTATTATTATTTTTTTTTCTTTTTGTCTCTGCTGAAAGAAGAAAAACAAAAACATTTATCATTATTATTTTGTAACACGAAAGAAGTCAAAGAAGTGCAAAATGATCTGCGGGGGTTGCCGTCTATTACTGAACACATATTGTTCCACATTGTGATACCTATCAACTATCACTACGAATGCCTAAATATAAAGAAGGAGCAGTTTGTGTCGTTTTCGAAGGAATTTCGTTCCTCTTGGACTTGTCCTGCATGTGTGAATGTAACAAGATGTGTAAAAACTAACTCAAACACACCTGTACTAGTCGTTCACTTCAAGAATGCAGTTACCTCCCGCCACGCCCCCTCATTCCGCGCCTCAAGCGTCGCCCTTTTAGTACCGATAGCAACGTCGAAGTGTACTTACGTCCGTTTTTTATGCTCCCGTACGTTCTCTAGTTTGTTACTGTTTTTGCTGTTGTTTTTGTTACTGTTGATTTTTTGTTTTTGTTTCTGTTGATATTCGTTAATTTGTTCTGTTACAATGAGTAATTTTATTTTTTTCGAATATTTAAAAATGTATATGTGTAAAAATGAAAATTTTATTTTATCGAACACGTTATTATTTCATCATCATCATCATTCAAAAAATATTTTATTTCATCGAACACGTTATTATTTAACTTTACTGAAAATATGAATACTAAAAAACATAAACATGATGACTTTTTTCGTCTACGGTACCGTCAGCTGTGACGTCGTAACGGTCTACGACGGCAAACTCGAAATGAACGCGTAATACGTTACAATCAGGTACCATCTTAGACCATTCAACGCAATTAACTCGCCTCGCGTGATTATTCTCTTCTGCGCAAGTATTGGATTTTAAAAATCTTGTGTGTTTATAATAACTGTTTACGGAATCTATTTCGTCATTACAAGAATCGTTTCCGTCGTTGTAGGTGCTCTTTAAAAAATGCCGATTTGTGCGGTTAACGTGTGCAAAAAGAAGTCTGATACTTGAAATTTATAAAAAGATGGAGTTACATTCCATACGTAAGTATTTTTACATATCCATAAATAAACATAAACACTCACGCCTGTCTCCCAGGGGGGGTAGGCAGAGACTACAAACTTCCATTTGGCACGGTCCTGACACACCTCTCTTGCCTCCTTCACATTCATATACCTACGCATACATGCTCGTCGGTTAAGGGTACTCCTAATTTGGCCCGTTTTCAAGAAATCGCCAATTTGGTCGATAAATTTTTGCCTAGGACGTCCCTTTCCGACTCTGCCATTCACTTCTGCAACATAAATTTTCTTTGTCTCTCTTTCCTCATTCATTCTTTCCACATGACCAAACCACCGAAGCATTCCTTTCTTAATCCTGGTCACAACATCATCTTGCAAACCACACTCTTCTCTTATCACACAATTTCTCACGCTGTCATTCAGATTCAGCCCTAACATACTCCCTAACGATCGCATCTCTACTGCGTTCATTCTACTCTCGTGCTTCTTGTGCCACACCCAACTTTCACTACCATACGTTAAAGTAGGGACCAACACAGTATTGTGAATTGCCATACGTGCCTTTTTCGACACATTTTGACTCTTCACAATTGATTGTAGGGCCCCATTTACTCTATTTCCTGCATTCACTCGTCGTTCTATATCCTAATCACATCTCCCATCCCTTCTAAATACGCAACCCAAATATACAAACTCATCCAATCGCTCGATTAACTCCTCTTCTATTCTTATTTCACATACCGTTTTACTTTCTTCTCTTTCAAAAACCATAACTTTCGTCTTACTTGCGTTCACTTTCATACCCCTTTCTTTTAATGATCTGTTCATTAATGTAACCATCATTTGCAGCTCGGCCGCCGACGACGCAAGAATAACTTGATCATGGGCGTACAAAAGGCATTTGACGGTTAACTCACCCATTCATAGTCCGCATTCTTCAACTTTCAAATTTTGCAAACAACTGTCCATAAATAGGTTGAACAGCCACGCGGAAGCCACACAGCCATGTCTGACACTTTTATGGATTCCAAAACAGTCTGAGTAGACCCCGTTGATCCTAATACAAGCACTAGAGTCCCTGAGTCCCTAAAAAGCGACTCCAATGCATGTATCAAGCCAGCGCTCAACGCAAATGTATTCAGTGTTTGCCATAGCACATCCCTATCCACTCTGTCATAGGCCTTTTCCAAGTCCATGAACGCACAAAAAACCTTTTGGTTTTTGGGCAAAAACTTCTCCGCGATCATGCGCATGGAAAAGACTTGATCTGTTCATCCCAATCCCTTTCTAAATCCCGCTTGCACATCCCAAATTTTTTCATCAGTTTCTTTCATGACCCTTTCAATCAGTATCTTAGCATACAGTTTTCCCACAATGCTAAGAAGGCTGATACCACGGTAGTTTTTACAGTCCTGCTGCGACCCTTTTCCTTTATATACTGGGACTATCACGGCTTTGCACCAGTCTACCGGTACCCGCTTCAGTTCCCAGCATAAATTAAACAAGGTGTGCAGCAGGCCTGCCACCACTTCTTCTCCAGCTCTTAGCATTTCAAGTGGAACTCTATCATATCCTGCAGCCTTACCTGCTTTAATGTTTTTTATTGCTTTCATTATTTCATCCATACTTATCTCGCTACCTCTTTCCTCTTCATTCGGAGTTTCTACTTCATTAAGTTCGTACGTTGTCTCCTCACTCATAAACACGCTTTCAAAATATTCCTTCCATCTCTTTAAACTCAAAACTTCGTCATTCAGAATATAGGCATTCTCATCCCTTATAGCATTCATAGGCTGTTTTGAATGTCCTCTGGCAGTTCTTACGAGTTTCCATAACATTTTAATATTTGCCTGGACGTTATCCGATATTCTTCTATCATTCTTATTCGTTCTTTCTTGCTTTTTCCTTTCAACTACTTCTTTTACTTTTTTTCTTTCAACATCTATCATCATTCGTACCGCCTGAATTACCAGCTTTTGTTGCTAGTAAATCTAGCCATGCTCTGTTATTTGCTTCAACTTCCATACATATCTCATCATCCCACCATAACTTATTATTTTTCCTTTCCTTCTTTCTCTTACTAACACTGCATACTTCGGTAGCTGCATCCACTAAACCTTTCTTAACATTTATGTGAAACAGAAATAAATTTGTCATTTTTGACATAAAACTGTAGTTTTCATTCATTTAGGTTTTCATCATCTAGGTTTTCGGCACCTATTTTGTCATCCAAAAATAATTTCTGATTATGAAATAATGAAAGAATCTGAAAAATGCAGAGCCGGTTTCGCCAACTGGAGATGGTATAGGTTGGAGTGAAGTCCTCTGATATATTTTTCTTTTATAGGATAAGGTGACAAACGAGCACACAATCCACCTGATGGTGCTGCAGACCATAGACATCTACATCTATCCTCGATTACAAATAAAATGCAGATGCGTGGTCACCCGTGAGGACTAAGATCTAATGGCTCGTTTCCAGTAAAAAAGGTCTCCGGTTCTCTACACTCCCCATACGAAACATAGCAGAATTAAGCTACCATTTCACGCTGGCATTCTGTGAGAGTGTGGTCCTTCCCAGGTCGAGCCAACCCATTCGTGCTACAACTATATTACTAATATAACTGCAGCGGCAGGGGTCACCTTGGTCTTGTTGCTTAGCTTGCCCCGAGCAGTTATTGTAATACGCGAGGCAGTCAGAGCTCCCACGCTCAGGAGTGGAGTAGCTTGGTCATGAATGCGTAGCGAGGGATTCTCCAGGGGTGCTGGTACCCTCCTGAGCAGGGCCGGATTAACTCATAAGCAAACTAAGCAGCTGCTTAAGGCCACCGTAAAATTGGGGCCCTGAAAATCAGGCGTTTAATTTTTCAAGTATCAAAAAGAAATTTTAAGTCGAAACAACATTTCCATTTCCATGAAATGTGTTTTTCATTGCCGGTTAAAAGAAGTTGGGAAACTGCCTTTTTAAATGGGGGCCCTAAAGATTAAGCGTATTATTAGTTTTTAGTTTCAACAAGAAATTCTGGATCAAAAGAACATCAGAATTTCTATACAATGAGTCTTTTCAATTGAAAAAAGTTTGGATAATGACTACTTAAGTGGGGCCCCCAAGATCAGGCTATTGTTACGAGCTTGAGGTTCGTGACAATAAAAATTGCCGATAGAATAACCTAAATTAACACTTTAATTTTCTTTACACAAATTAAAACTTAAAACACTAATAATTAAGCACACTAATTCACTTTATTTCGCTCCGAAGCTTCGCTTGTCTCGCCAAATTCAATACTTCCCCGATCGCATCATGCAGCGCCTATAAATACAAATTAGCACCGAAACATCCAGAATATTCAAGTAAACACGCGCAAGGGGCCGAGAGTTCGAGTGTCAACTTCTAGAAGCTTAGTTCTTCGTTCCGAGACTAGATGGTGCTGTCGGTTGAAAGATTAGTGATGTCATTTTCTGGAAAGCTCCCCTCGCCCTTGTCCCTGACACTAGGTGGCGCTAGTGCCGGATTCATGACGTCGACTTATTCGCGCAACACTGCCCCCTCCTAAGACATGCTCGTCCCGAGCATTATCGGACCCATAATAACGCACCAGGCGATCCACATGGACGATCTTAGGAGTCCCTCTTGCGCCTTTCTGTATCCGGTAGGTTACATCGTTGATCCTGGTTACAATCCGGTACGGGCCGTCCCATTTAGCTTGAAGCTTAGGAGATTTCCCTTTGCTGCGGACTGGATTGTGCAACCACAATAGTGAACCTTCGTCGAACCCTTTGTTGTTCATTTTGCGGTCATACCGGGTTTTCATCTTCTCAGACATTTGCTGGCCCAATTGTCTGACGTGCTCATAAATGTCATTCTTTTTGTTCCGCAAGTCATTTGCATAATCGGTTATACTGCGTGGGGCATCAGGTGGCATCCCAGTGATCAGGTCTGCAGGCAGCCGTAATTCTCTTCCAAAGTTTGCGAAAGCTGGTGTCACTGCTGTACTTTCGTGAACAGAACTTCGATATCACAACAAAAACGGTTGTATGTGCTTGTCCCAATCTCGTTGCCGATTGTCTACAACTTTCGCTAGGTACCTCCCCATGGTCTGATTAAATCGTTCTACCATTCCATCAGATTGCGGGTGATAAGAAGTCGTTCTTGTTTTATGAGTACCCATAACTCGGCAAGTTTCCTGGAATATTTGAGACTCAAAATTCCTTCCTTGATCGCTGTGAATCTCTAAAGGTACTCCAAAACGACAGAAGACTTTATGAACTAGTTTATCTGCAACTGTTGAAGCTTCTTGATTTGGAATGGCGAAGACTTCTGGCCACTTAGTGAAGTAATCCATCACAACCATGAAATACTTGTTACCGCTTTCACTCTCCGGAAACGGCCCCGCCACGTCAATGACTATTCTCTCCCATGGTGCACCAACATTGTACAACTTCAATGCACCTCTACTACGAGTCTGAGGTCCCTTTACAGCCGCACAACTTGTACATTTGCGACACCAGTCCTCGACATCGTTTCGACAGTGGACCCAATAAAACCGTTCTCGGATCTTCAGTAGAGTTCGTTTAACTCCAAGGTGGCCTCCTGAACAATCATTATGGTACAGCTGTAGAACATCCGGTACTTTAGCTTTAGGGAAAACCATTTGCAAATGACAGCTGTCTCCCAGAACATTTTTCCATTTACGGCACAGGACTCCATCCTAAATCAGCAAGCTGTCCCATTGGGCCCAATAGCTTTTCGTGGTTGAACTCATCGCTGAGACGTCGCTCCACTTAGGCTTGGTAGCACGGGCCTTCATCCATTCCAGAATCGGCTTGATGTCCGGATCTTCCTGCTGTGCATTTCGTAGGCTGTCCTTCCACTCGTTGCTGAGGTGGTCTGTCCTAAGCATCCTCACGGATACCACTTCCTTACTCTCTTACCTAGTACAATGTTTCCAATCTTCGGGACAGGGTCTTCTTGACAATGCATCTGCGTTGCCATGAGATTTCCCGCTGCGATGTCTGATAGTAAAGTCGTATCCCGGCTGCTGCTAGGCGGTGATGTTAGCCGCACTTCCCTTCTGAGATCGTTCACCTTCCCTTTCTAGGGTTCGCTTAGGGCAGCTGGATCGAAGACGGCCCCTTTCCCCACAGCCATAGCACCTAGGGCTGTATCCTTTATTGTGGTCGCGAACCGTAACTGCTGCAACCTCCATAGCGCGAGGGGAACGACGATCCTGCCACCGCCATGCGGTGCCGGTGGCTGCACTACCCTCTCGAGATCGATCAACTCTCCTTTCTACAGTTCGCTTAGGGCAGCTGGAGCGAAGATGGCCCCTTTCCCCACAGCCATAGCACCTAGGGCTGTATCCTTTGTTACAGTCGCGAACTGTAGCTGCTGCAACCTCCCTGACGCGATGAGAACGATGATCCTGCTGCACGGCTTCCACCTCCAGTGGCAAGGCATCCTTAAGCGTCTCGTGGTGCCCGAGCCTCACAGCAGCTCTGACTTTCAGGTCGCAGATGCCGTCGATGAATGTCTGCACCAGGTTCCCTTCAATGAGCGCAGGTACAGACCGGTATGTTTTTTGCACCAGCTTCTCCACCTCTAGAGCCCACTGCTGCAGGTTTTCGTTGATGCGCTGCACGCGATCTTTAAGCTGCGCACGAAAGACGTGTTCCAGGTGAGCGTCACCATATCTCGCCTCCAATGCCTCAAGGAGTTGCTCATAAGTCACTTCCTTACCGAGAGCTTCCAGAACTGTTAAGGTCTGGTCGCGCAGACCTAGTGTGAGAGCAGTCATGGCCTGACTTTTATTCCAGCCGTTCGCCTTCATAACAGCCTCGAACTGGATTTTGTAGGCTGACCAGGAAGAAGTCCCGTCGAACGGTGGCACCTTGAACCCACGTAGCGAAGGTGTAGTAGCTACTACGGGAGCTGTAGTTCCATCCCCAAGTTTGAGTTCATCCAGCGTTTTCTTAACTTGGTTGATTTGGGTCTCAGTTTCCGACAGGCGGTTGTCATGTTGAGCGTCTGTTCATCGTGTCCGCCCCGCAGCTGCTCTTTCAACTGACGGACCTGTTCCTTCTGTCGGCGAGCCTGTTCCTCCTGTCGACGAGCCATTTCCTCCTGCTTCTCTTTCAACCAACGGGCCTGTTGCTCCCGTCGGCGAGCCTGCTCCTGCAGCATCACCATCAGAGCACCTAAGTCAGGTGCTGCAGATGTAGGAGCTACTGACGGGCCTGCAGCCGGCAGCTGGCCCTCCGACGTCTGCGGCGTTGCACCACCAAATTTTCTTTGTTCCGTCTCCTGCTGGCGTTGACTTCGGGTACGGACACCCTCCGTTTCCTCCTTAGGTAAAATCGGCATGATTTTATCCCAATTCTGACACCAATTGTAACGAGCTAGGGGTTCGTGACAATAAAAATTGCCGATAGAATTACCAAAATTAACTCTTTAATTCACTTTACACTAATTAAACTTAAAACACTAATAATTAATCACACTGATTCACTTTATTCCGCTGCGAAGCTTCGCTTGTCTCGCCAAATTCAATACTTCCCCGATCGCATCTTGCAGCGCCTATAAATACAAATTAGCACCGAAACATCCAGAATATTCAAGTAAACACGCGCAAGGGGCCGAGAGTTCGAGTGTCAACTTCTACAAGCTTAGTTCTTCATTCCGAGACTAGATGGCGCTGTCGGTTGAAAGATTAGTGATGTCATTTTCTGGAAAGCTCCCCTCGCCCTTGTCCCTGACACTAGGTGGCGCTAGTGCTATATACATGACGTCGACTTATTCGCGCAACACTATTATATTTGTTTCAAGCTACCTGAAATGTTTGTTGCTTATCGAAAACTTATTGATGTCGGCCTTAACCTACTATTGTTTAATCGTACTTGTTCCAATTCCGTATTTTTCCTTATCGGTTTCTATTTATAAATAGATTATAATAGAATCACAAAATGTCAAAATTAAGGTTTGACAATTTGTATCACCGAATAATTGGCTTAAAGTTAAGAACTAAAAACCAAAAATGTGGGGATATATGGTTTTCATCAAACAATAGAAAACTTAACTATAAATGTTTGTACCTTGTTGACTCTAAGTTAGTTCTAATTGAGGAGCGAAGACGTTAGATCTCCAGAGTTGAGACGAAAGGTATTGGGCTTAAAATCTCAGTTGGAAAATGGAGGAAGAATTTAAATACTAGAAGCATATCTTGCACCGAGTTGTATCTGTCGTTCAAACATTGGCAGAACGAGGATTGCCTTTCCGAGGTTCAGATGAAAAATTTGGATCCGTGAATAACGGGAACTACTTAGGATTGCTAGAACTTGTCGCTAAATTTGATCCGTTTTTGGCCTCGTACAGTTCAAATTATGGAAACAAAGGAAAAGGTAACATTTTAATCACGATTTAATTTTTAGATCAATTTTTTCACTGCATTGTCAATATTATATTAATATTATATCAATGTATTGTCAATATATTATCAATGCATTGTCAGTATGTGACCTTTTTCAAGAGAATTCACTATATACTAATAGTAGACTTTACATTTTTTACAGGGAATGTGTCGTACTTGTCGAAAACTATTTGCGAGGAGCTCATTGAACGAATGAGTCAGGAAGTCCGGTCTGCGATTTTGGCTGAAATAAGAGCTGCTGGATATTTTAGTTTGTCTGTCGATTCATTTCCTGATCTATCTCACATTGACCAGTTGTGCGTCATCATAAGATACGTTTCACCGTTTGATGATTTGCCTGTAGAGCGATTTTTAACATTTTTAGAATTAAAAAGTCACGTTGAAAAAGATGTTGCGGATGCGGTTTTAATATTTTTTATCGAAGACTGCAAACTTGATTTTTCTAAGTGCAGATGGCAATACTATGACAACGCAGCAAACATGTCCGGTATTTATAAAGGGATGCAAAGTATCATTTTACAACTCAACCCATATGCAATATACATTGCGTGTGCAGCACATTCATTGAATCTTGTCGATCGTAGCGCAGTGGATTGTTGTTTGGAGGCTGTCAACTTTTTTTCGTTGGTGTAAACACTTTACGTATTTTTTTCTGCTTTTACACAAAGATAGAAAGTACTAAAGGATCATATCAATGATGAAAACGTTTTGAAGAAACTCTTAAACACGCGGTGGGAAGCGCACGCTGTTGCCACAGATGCAATTTTAAAATCGTATCCTCAAATTCTCGACGCGTTAGATTCTATTTCGGAAGATATGGATCAAAAAGGGAAACTAGACGAGAAGCAATGAATATTGCAAAAAAAATGCAAGAGTTTGAGTTTGTTTCCATGGTTACGATGTGGAATGATATTTTGCATCAATTTCATCGGACATCACAAGCCCTTCAAAATGCAGAACTTAATTTGCAAGTTTGCAGTAATTTGTATAAAACGTTGGCTTTTTATTTACAAAATCTCAGAGAAAGATTTGACGAATTCGGGAACAAGTCCAAAGAAATTTTGTCCCACCGTGATTATCGGGGAAATGGTAACCGAAGTCGTACTCGGAGAGTAAAAGTCAATGATGGTCCAGCTGAAGATGCTGTTTTATCTGCAAGGGACAAATTTCGCGTTTCGACTTTTTATTTCATCGTCGACACTCTTCAAGTCGAGATGAAAACGAGAGGCGAGGTTTACGAAAAGCTGGCAGACAAATTTCTTTTTTATTAAAAATGGATTTAACCAACGATGAGTTGTTTGCCAAGGTTGAATCGCTTGTCGCATCGTATCCTGAGTGTATCGTGAATTACAACAATTTCACCAGTAAGTTCCTTTGAAAATGGAAAAAGATCAAGGTATTAGTGCGAATTTCACTGATTTTTACAACATCATTACGAATGATCAACTTCAAACAGTCTTCCCTAATTTGGAAATCTGCTTCAGAATATTTTGATCATTAATGATAACAAATTGTTCTGGAGAGCGTTCTTTTTCACAGTTGAAAAGGATAAAAAATCCTTTAAGGACGACGATGCGATAAGATTATGATTTATATGATTACGTTCGTTGGCACTTCTGTCAAATGCATTCATAAACAAAAAAATATTAACAATTAAATTAAATAACAAAAAATACAAGGGGCCCCAAATCATTCACTGCTTAGAGCCAGTCTCTGAGGTAGTCTAACATTTAATTCCGCTACCATGTAGATGGTGGGGGGGAGGGGAGAACTGGGCCTCCGGAAACCTGCTTTCACTACAAGAAATGCGGAAGCAGAGCTTCCACCTCACGCTGGTATTTTATGAGGTCGTGGTACCACGCCCGACTTGAGCAGGCCCATACGTGCAACAGCAAAAGCTGCCGTGTGGCTCTACCACGGTCTACTCTTCGATCAATGTTGTGTATTGGTTGGAGGCGCTCACACATAGGGCTGTTTATGGCCAGTGTGCCTATTATTCGACTTGTGCCTAAATCGTGTGAGGTAAATTCCCTGTAGCTGGATTTGATCTTATTCTGTATATTTATGCGCATTGACTTGCACGTCTTTGGTTAATGTTTTTGCTTACGCACCACCATGGACCAAGCCCTCTTTTACTGGTTCGTCAGTTATTTTGCTATGAATTACGGTCCAATCATCAACTTCTCGTTCCACGTTGTTTAGTTGACGCTCACCGTACACGGCATTGGCCTGTGTTGGGACCGTTTTATTTAATGTGGTAGAGCGAAGCCCTTGTATCGGGTGTTTTTATACAAATATTTACAGTTAAAATTATTTTTATTTAGATGCTAGCTTTTACCCGCGACTCTGTTCAGTCTGTTCACGTTTAATTAAAAGCCAAGTAGTTTTATTACTGTAATTATTTTAACCAAACATTGCAGAACGCTCTTCTGCAATACGCTTGTTTCGCTCTTCGAAAACCTACAAAGAAAGCTCTAGAAACACGTAAGCAGACACATAAAGCTAGCCATGAGTAAATATGCCATACGCAAATGTATTCCCGCAACCTTCAATTTATGACCCTAGTAAATTATGTTCATTTTTTATAAAATTAGGATGATGAACGAGCACACAATCCACCTGATAGTAAGTGGATGCTGTGGCCCATAGAATTCTACATTTAACCTCGATTAAGCATCAAAATGCAGTTGCGTTATAACTCCTGAGGACTAAGATGTAATGCCTCGATTCCAGTAAAACGGGTCTCCGGTTGTCTACACTCACCATACATAACGTTACAATACCTAATACCAAAATTGATAAACGAGTTACCTACAACAGTTAAAGGCCAAATTACTAAAGTAAACATCAAAAATAAACTTAAACAGCCCTACTTATCTTTAGCATTACTAGCGTAAAATATAAAAAAAAATGTACAAACAATGTCACCTGTGTGAATCTACAAACCCAAACGAGTTACTCTGGCTTTTGGAGTTAGAGGTGCATAATATGTGTTATGCATGTTGATTGGTCAAATAGCGTGCGCAGTAATCACATCGCGCAATTAATGTGTAAGTAGGTAGTTAAGAATGAATATTACTTAGTTCTGTTCGAGCGACAGATGTCGAATCGCAATGTGCGGTAAAACCAATGCTGGTTTATGTCACACTGTCACTAAATGTATTTAGATTAAGTTATGTGTAAATTAATTAAATAAATAAAATAAAATAAAAACACAGCAGCACCAGGCTGCTATTTTACGCTGGCATTCTGTGAAAGTATGGTCCTTCCCCGGTCGAGCCGACCCTTTCGTTCTACAACGTATAAAATTTATTCATTACACCCTATCAAATGTCTACTACTGAACCTAGATGCGTAATATGATAAATATAATTAATTACGTCACCCTCAAAAATTTCCTATCATTTGCCATGATTTCTACGCTTAGCTGGCGGGTTGGCTGTATAATATTATGATTTTTTTTTGTTTTTCAGCATCATTTAGTTATTTTTATTATTTGACTTTACTGCCTACGATACATATTGTGTGCAAAATAAAAGAATGAGTGATATTTTAGTATTTATTTTAATCTATTTTTAAATCTACACTCAAAATAGATCGTGTTTTTTTCTCTGCATGAACACAGTTGTTTTATACAGAAAACAGTGTTTCGCTTGAAGTTAATAGTGTAGTCAACTTTTAATAAAAAGTTTGATGTCTAAACTGAAAAAAAAAATGGCAATAATTTTAATTACATTGTAACGGGTCAAAACGACAAGTTGAAAACTGAGCGTATGTGTCTACCCTTATTTCGTTGAATTTTCCTCGGTTTTACTCCTTAAACTTCTTTTATCTTCTTCTTTGATGTTAATGCCGCAGTCCTCCATGACTGCTGCTGTGCTGTGTTAGAGAACACGAGAACGATCGCTACGTGCTAAAGCATAGCCCACCTGTCCCTAAAAATTTGTAGAATTTATAGCCGCGCTGCCATCGGTAAGTAGTATCTGCGAAGTATTTTTTAATTATTGACAAAAAGAAACATTAAAAAATGGTGAAATAATATAAAAGAAGTAATAATATTAAATCAATAATAATTTATAACATTTATAATAATTAAAATTATAAAAAAAAAACAATTTAAAATTTATTTTTTGATAAATAATAATAAAAATAAATAACAGTAATTTTGTTATTTTCTTTGAATGATATTATAATTATTTCAAACAAGCGCACCACAGCCCGTTTTCATGGAGACAACTTAGCGATTGCAGCACTTCACTTATTTTGTCCATATCTTTGGGATACTATAATTTTCTACAGCGATCGTTCTCCTGTACTCTAACCTCCACGGTTGCAAGACTGACTGATATTATTCTCTGAAGGGCTAGATACCAGAGCCTTAAAGCCAGTTAATAAAAAAACTGATATTATTTAATATCTGTGTGTACAAAACTTTAATTATTGTTTTGTATGGAGTATAGATGGCGCTTTTGTGTTCAAAATGAAGAGAAAAAAGGAAAATCGAATCGAAACTCGCCATTGGAACTTGTATTGAGTGATTTTGAGCCATTGCAACGAAAACGGTTTCTGCCTTGGGTCTTGTGTGAAGTGTGTTTTACTGTGTGTGGTTTTTATTTGGTAAAAGTGAAAATTTGAGTGTTTTTGCTTATTGTAAGTATGATTTCACCTTTTAAAGTTGTTAAATATATAGGAAACTAGAACAAGAAGGCAATTTCTTATTCGATTAGGAGTTACGGTTCAATATGGCCGTTCTGATATTTCAATATTTTATTTACTTTTACTTCTAACGGGTTCATGTAATATGATGTAGAAATTGCCAATTTTTCTTGAATTTCATTGAATTAGATTCTGTTCTTTCATACGTTGATGTGGCAAAATGACACTATGATTTTTGACGTTTATATTCTGAGTCATTTCCTTGCAGTGCTTCTTGAAATTTGCATTATTTATTTTTGCTTTATTTTTGCGCAAACCATTTTTATTCATGGAGATTTTTTGCCTCCATTTATCAGATAACTTCTACAAATTAAGATTATAATTTATAATGTTTTATTCAACAATTACCTATGAAACGTAGCAAGATAAACTTCGACAAATGTTTTTGATGCTCTAAATAAAAGCAAGATTTGTAATGAGTACGCATGTTGCATTAGCGTCGAATTTAATTTGATTATTGGTTCGGTGCATCCTATTTGTCTTACGATATTTATTCTACCACATGGGGCATACTGGCGAGGGAAACCTTGAAACTCAATAGTTCTAGAAATATGAGTAAAATCAGCCATTACTTTGCAGAAATTGGTTTCATTAAAACTAATAATTAATTAGCTAGTATCATCATCATTACAGCCTATCAAAGTCCACTGCTTAACATAAACCTCCCTATGATTACTTCATAGGGAATCCTTAGGAGGCAGTTTGCCAACTGCAGTCTTTATATAGAGTTATAAGGAGGATGCACTTGCCCATCTCCTGTTTAGTTTTCATTTGTTGCTTATGACACCCATGGAATGATCATATGGAGTAGTGGTTTTTCTTAAAGCACCTATTAGATGTCATACACATATCATATTATTTTAGATTCAATATATAGTAAGAATTTCCTCATCTTTATTTTATAATACAAATATCAATAAGAAAGTAAATCGAGCCTTCCTGTGGGCTTCCCAAGAAATTGTGCAATTGGATCACCAGCTTTCTTGCAGATCGGAGCATCAAGGTTGTTGTAGATGGTGCAAGCTCCGATTACAAGCCTATTAATGCTGGTGTTCCACAAGGCTGCATGCTATCACCAATGCTGTTTTTTCTGCATATCAATGATATGTTGCAAATGGGCAACATTTATTGCTATTCAGATGACAGCACTGGTGATGCTCTGTATACCAGTAGTGCCAATATTTCTAGGGAAAATGTCTCCGAATACCGGGACGAACTTGTGTCTGAAGTGAAGTCTTTGCTGAACAGTCTCAGATTGGGGGCGACTAAATCTAGTCCAGCTTAACCCTCAGAAGACACAAGTTTACGCATTAACCGCTAAAAAGAACCATTTTGTCATACCTCATCTGTTTCAAGGCACTCCTCTTGTTGCCTCAGCGAGTATCTGAATCCTTGGCATCGACATATTGGGAGACGTGCAGTTTCATGGTCACTTGAAAGACAAGGCCAAATTGGCCTCTAAAAAGCTTGGCATGCTCAGCAGTGCGGGACAGTATTTCATTCCCGCACACCACCTGCAACTTTATAAGGCGCAGGTTCGGCCGCACATGGAATGCTGTTCCCATCTATGGGCTGAGGCTCCCCAGTGCCAGCTCCTTCTAGTTGATCCCATCCAGCGCAGAGCGGCTCAAATCATTGATGACCGAGTGCTTTCTGATTGGCTTGATTTCTTCTTTGCATTTTATTTCGCGTATACCATGGGGAGTGCTCTGAGGAATTGTTCAGATTAATCCCAGGTGCCAAATTTCATGAATGCACTATGTGGCAAACCTCCCTGATACCATACACACTATCTGGATGCTTGGCGATCCACCACTGTATGTTTCACTAAGAGTTTTCTTCCACATACTACCTCTCTGTGGAATATTATATCACTGGCGATTTTTCCGGACCGACAGGACCTAGGGACCTTCGAGAAAAGAGCTTACTCCTTTCTGAAGGGCCGGCAATGCACCTGCAATTCCCCTGTTGTTGAGGATGTTCATGGGCGGCACTAGTCACATCAGGTGAACCATATGCTCATTTGCCCCCTCTTCTATAAAAAAAGACAGCTTTCACTCCATCAGGAAGTATTTTCTTGTTTTTCCATAATTGACCTTTTTAGCAATCCTAAGTATCTATAACTATAGTCTTCTTCTTCTTCTTCTTTTAAATTATGCCTTCTTTTTTTTGTTTAACTATAGTCAAACAAATTTAAGAAATACATTTTGACAGCTGTCAGGCTTATTGCACCAAGCATGGCATGCTATAAATATTTACACCAAAATAAATATTTGATTCTTAAAAAAATCTATATAGATTATTTAGAGTTTGTAATTGTTTAGTTTAGTTTGAATGATACCAAAATAAATTAAAAACAGATAATTCAAAACACAAGATTTATCAATTTCTTCATATTTGTTGTTACTGTTAATTTTTAAAAATAAATTTATTCATCATTTTCAGTACAACTAGTTAAGCTGTCGTTGTTTAGATTAATTATTATTTGATATTAAATGTCTCTTTCAAAGTAATCCATAATCAATTTTTTTGTTTTTTTCTACCACTTTTGCCCAATCATTCTTTGTGACATGTGCACATGCTTGAAAAAATATAGAAGAAACAGTCCAAAAAGTTATAGCCGAGTCACAAAATAAGAAGACAAACACAAAATCACAAAATTACGCACAGTAAACTCCCAAAATAACGGGAGACAGCATGGCCTTGTATATGAGTTTTTTAAGTTGACAAAGTAAAAAAAATAACTTGTTTTATTCATGATTCATGAAATTTAAGGAATTTTAAAAATAAAAATTTATGATTCGATTATATTAATATTTTTTATATACATAGATTATATAAATATTTTTAACTGTTATTTGTTAATTTTTGCTGATTATTCGCATAACAATGAATTTTAGTCATCCAAATACTATGGTAAGGCACATAGTGACATACACTCACCGGCACGGAAACTTGGCCACTCGTGAATTTGCTGATTATTTGCACTGAAACTTTTTTTAACAGTAAATTAAGGGTAGATGCATTCAATAAGTGTCTCTAATGGTTTTAGAACATAGAAATTTAATGTTTACTTCACCGAAATTTTTCTTTTCAAGATAACATGTTTTCACTAAAATTAACATCTTTCCATTGTCACTTTAAAAACACTACAAAGTTAAAAATTAAGTCTGTTTCTTTATTGTCTATCAGTTTTAATATCGGGTGTTTCCTCCTCTAGCCCTGATAACCGCTTGCATTCGATCTGGCATGCTTTGAATGATGTTTCTGACATCAACTTGCGGTATGCTGTCGCAAGCGGCCAGCGCTGCATTTTGGAGCTCATTTAGAGTTTGTGGCGGTTTGGAGCTGGACTTTATCTTTCTTTTGAGCATACCCCATACATGCTCAATTGGATTTAAGTCCGGGCTACGAGCTGGCCACTGTAATTTTTGTATTCCAACCTCTTCCAGATATTCCTCTACACAATGTGCGACGTGCGGGCGTGCATTATCGTGCATGAGGAGGAATTGGTCGTGTCCAATGAATCCCGAATAAGGCATTACGTGCTCCCGAAGAACTTCCTCGATGTATCGAGTAGCTGTAAGCCGATTATCGACGATGACCAACTCTGTACGTGCGTCGGAACTTACACCTCCCCATACCATTATTGAGCCTCCATGGAAACTCACAGTTTGGGTGGTGGTAATGGGTAGAAACCTCTCTCCTCTTTTTCTCCACACTCGTTCTCGACCGTCTGGAGCACGTAAAGCTGTTCGACACTCATCTGTGAACAACACTCTAGCCCATTGCTCGTGGGTCCAATTGACATGTTCTCTTGCGAACTGAAGTCGGGCTACTCGGTGCTGTCTGAGAAGTTCTGGACCTCGTGCTGGTCTACGAGCTTTTAAATTCACTTCCTCCATTCGTCTTCTCATCGTACGCTCACTAACATTAACGCCTCTTGCGATTTGGAGCCGCTGGCGTATCTCAACAGCGGTCAGGTAGCGGTTTCTCAAAATCTCCATAACAATAAAACGATCATCCCGGGCCGATGTGCACCTTACGCCCCCACTGCCTGGCCTGCGGGTGTAGCGGCCTGTCTCCTGGTATCGTTTCAGTGAATACTGCATTGAGGACCGTGGTACATTAAGCACAATAGCAACTTCACACTGTGTCAGCCCTTGGTCAATTAATGCTACTGCTTGTGCAACTTGTGCTGGTGTTAATGGCATTTTTATTGGCTTTAAAGCACCTTTAGTTATTTAATTAAGACACAAGATCACAATAATTGAATAACCTTACAGTAAACTTTTCACAACACACAAATTTAAAATGTGAACTTAGTCGCTCAAATGACCCGATTCAACTAAAAATTAAAGAATTCGTCATGGTGCACTTTAACATAATGAATTACCCTCTTGAACTTGAGGGTAAACATTTTTTGACATACTTGCATAACAAACATTCATCAGAAACACTTAAAGCTTTTGCTATCGCGAGATAACCGCTTGGCCAAGTTTCCGTGCCGGTGAGTGTATAATTGAAATGACATCAAGTAAAAAAGTTTATACTGGTTATTTTTTTAACACACAGTCCACCTGATGGTGAGTGGATGAATTAGCCCATAGACGTCTACATTTATCCTCGATTAAGAATCAAAATGCAGGTGCATTGTCACCCCTGAGGACTAAGACGGAATGCCTCGTAACCAGTAAAAAAGGGTCTACGGATCCCTACACTCACCATATGAAACACGCAGTATTAAGCTGGTGTTTTACACTGGTATTCTGTGAGAGTGTGGTCCTTCCCCGGTCCAGCCAACCCATTAGTGCTACAACTATAATATAGCTGCAGAGTGGTTCTACCACATGTAAAAGGTTATTATAAATTGTGTGAGTATGCTTATGCAAAGTTATTGTGGAATGATTAATGTGAAACATCAAAAGGTACTTCTTAGATTTGGTTGACTATAAGAATAGGGCTTTCCTCAAACTGTTCAATAAATTTACTAGGTACCAATATTTAAAAATTTAGAATGTGGGCTTATATTTTAATTGGCAATTTCTAATTCTTGATGAAGAGTCAATTAGGGAAGGACCAAATGTAGAGTCAACTGGCTATATGAGGTATGTTTGTATGGTAAATATTGTTTGGGTGTCTGTTGTGTCCTGTATTAGCTAGTTGATAGTCAACAGAAATAGTAGGGAGAGCTGTAACTTAACTATCCCAACATTCTATTATTAACCTTGTTCCTTATCATTCTAATGGCACTAGCCCTAGATATAATGCATCCATTCGTTTCATTCATTCAAGTTAAATTTTTGTGTAAAGATTTGGCTTCACAGCAGATCAACAACACTCTTTCACAAAGTTATTTCTGTGTGAGTTATATAATAAAAAACAAGTATTATTACGCATTTACAAATTCAGCACTGTATTGCATTATGAAGTCACAGTTATTTGGGTCTAGTCACTTTATTGTTGAGTTGCATATTTTATGCTCACAGCATTTGAACATTTGAGATTGTATATTTGTAAGGTGAGATATCCAAAATTGTGAAACTGTTGGCCATTTTCAATGAAAAATTCAATTATAGGTTAAATTGTATGTAGTTATGAGTTCATCTCTTTTTTTTTGTCAAAACCTATATCAAAGGACAATGATAAGAATGGTCTTAGATTAACTAGCCCTTAATATTGAAATGAGATGATGATAATTAGAAGCCTTTGTTGTCCTTCCAAAACAATGTTTTTGAAGTTTATTGCACAAACTTGCTCTCAATTAAATTGGTGTCACAGTGCAATCCTGCTTCATTTTAACTTCTTGTGATCTGGAATTTGATGAAGCATAACAGTTCCTCTACCATGCAAGTAATAAAAAACTGCGGTTGCCAGCTCTGCTGGTGAAGTATCCCCTCTGAGGCAATCTATGGGGGAGGCCTATGTTCATCAGTGGACTTCTGATAGTCTGACTTTTGACATATTAATTTGAATTTTTAATTAATAGAACTGGACAAAGATTAGGCATGTTAAAGAAGCCATAAGGAAACTTTAATGGGTCAGTGTGAAACCTAAAAAGTTACAAAGGGATATTAGAAAAAATGCCATATGGTGTTTGCATGGCCAGGTTACAAAAAATATTAATTAAAACTTAATATGAAATACTATCTCTTGTATTTGTCTCTTTCTATGGTCATTAAAAAAATTGATATTGATTTTATAAGATAAGTAAGGCTGTTAATGCCTATATTTTCATGGTAATTTACATAAAACTACAAGTATTTTTTTTACAAGTATTCCTTTGAAAATACTGATTAAAGATCGATAGGTTCTTCATTTTGGTTTATAGGGATGAACCCATATTTCATCCTTAGTCACAATTTGGTTCATAATTTCATCCTTGTTCTCACTACACAGGTCCATAAATTCGCGCGAACACTCGACCTGCTGCTGTTTCTGAACCTGTTTTTTGGCACCAATTTTGCACTGACCTTAGGAAAGACGTTAACAGTACCTATGTTACCAACTAGCTGCACCGAATCTTAAGTAGATTCGGTGCAGCTAGTTAGTGTAATAGCACATAAGAAAAACATACTTGATATACCAATTTTTTATGGAATAGGTGTAACAAAGAGAACACAGTCCACCTGATAGTAAATGGATGCTGCGGTTCATATTGATCTATATATATCCTCAATTAAGAATCAAAATGCAGATGCGTTTTTTACCCCTGAGGGCTAAGATGGAATGTCTCATTTCTAATAAAAAGGTCTCCATTCTCTATACTCATCATACGAAAGACAGAAGCATTATGCTGCTATTTTATGCTGGTGTTCTTTGAGAGCATTGCTCTTCTCTGGTCGTACTGACCCATCGTACCACAAGTAATGATAGATAAAATATAAGATGGTCATGGAGCTTGTTTGAAACAGTTGTGGATAGATACAACCAATTTTTGAAAATAAATTTTTCAACTTTTGATGTCTAAAGAAGTTGCTTCAATTGTTCGACCTGAGCGGCCGATTTTCAATTAAGTCTTTGCTTTGCATGAAAAGACTATACCACTTATAAATCATCGTTTTTCTAAGGCAACAGTCCCTATAAACTGATCCATAATAATATGTGGCGTTTTTCCTTGCTTAGTGAGAAATTTAATATCGGCATGAAAATTAATTATCTACCTAGTTATGTTCACTTCACAATTGACTTGTTTATCATGTGATATCTCAAAGGTTAATAAACCGATCTGGCTAAAACTCTGTATTGATAGTTGTATTGAGTCATCAAGTGGTGACAGTAAAAAAAATCCCCCCTCCTACATTAACCCCTCCATTGCGCGAACTTTTTGGCCCGCCCTTGTAACTTACTACTACTACTAATGCATACATAACTACATATTATATAGTCAATTAATTATTATATATGAACATATGACTATATTTACTAAAACATTAAAGGAGATCGGTTTGATTAGTTTTCTTATTATTTTCTTTTTACATTTACAACATTAATATAAAGGTTATGTAATGGTAGGATTGTCTAATGTAGATGTGTGCTAGCTTGAACCCTGAGAACTAGGATTGAATATATTTATTTAGTGTTCAATCTGTACTATTTTTACAATGTTTATATTAGGTCCAATTTATTAAAGTACGGTGTAAACAGTGTGATTATGCTGTATCCTTTTATGTGCATCTCAAGAGCTATTTTATTTGACAATTTCTATGACTTAAAAGAAATCATTTTAGGTTATATTTTTTCCTTTACTGATCTATATCTTTTATATACCTAATATAACAACATTGCATAGTATTTTTCTGTAAAACCAGGTTTAAACATGGAATCACATAATATATAATATTAAATACAAAGATTTTTGCAAAAATGTCATACACCCCTTATCCTATTCTGATTCCCATTTCTTCACTTGTAATTTTGGATATATGCAACTCAACTGAGAAGTAGAGAATAATTTTTTGTGTAATTATTTTTCAAGCCTGATAATTAAATTAATTACAATCTTTGCAAATAATATAAAAAGTCAGGGAAAAATATTTTCTCTTCTCTCTTCGTATTTTATATACAAATTCAAGTCTTTTTTTCAAAGTTTAGTTACATTTAATTATAATATATATGTGCCATTTTGTTCGATAGCTTGTTCCTATCTTGTAGGTAGTGACATAATCCCATTGCTGTAGAAATCTTAGGATTTTTTGATATAAAAAATGCGCCAAGTAGTTTTTGACAGTCCTCTCATGATGTTAACCTAACACTCTAAATAATTCTGAAGAGACCGAAGCAGGCGAAATTCTGAAGTTGCAAGGTCAGGACTATAATATGGTGGATGCATTAACACTTCCCAACTAAGCTCTCTCAATTTTTGCTGAGTGGCCAAAGATGTGTGTGATCTGGTGTTATCATGATGAAAGCCCACTCCTTTTCTGTTGATTCATTGTGGCCATTTTTTGTTCTTCAATTTTTTGCTTGAGTCTTATTAGTTGTTGGCAGTAGAAATCCGAATCAATGGTTTTGTCCGGCGGTAAAAGCTCATAATAAACAATACCATTCCAATCCCCTTATTCACTTCAATCAATCACCTTATTGCATGTTAAACCGGGTTTCGTTACAGTCTGTGGAGCTTGACTACCCTTTGATTGTGATCTTTTTCGCACGTTTTTGTCGTAGGTGATCCACTTTTCATCACAAGTGATAAATTTTTTCAAAAATGGTTCGGTTTCATTACGTTTCGATAGAGAATCGCAAATTAGTACATGATTTATTAGGTTGCAGTGGGCTCGTGTGGTACCTAAATATCAAGCTTTTTTGTATAGCCGGAATTTTCAAAATGGGTCAAAACTGTTTTGTGGTCAATCCTCAATTCCTCGGCTATGTATCGAATGTATGTACCTGTATGTATTGAATTTCATCGTTAGATTCACTCATTTTGGCGGACACAAAAACAATTGAAAAATGGCCAGAAAGTGATTTCTTTTTTACTTTTTTTACTATATATGTATTGATATTAAAGAAGCCAGATACAAATGGTACAACCAAAGAGATATTTCTTCAATTTTATATAAACAAAATACAAAGAAACTTTTTCCCCAACCTATTATTATGAACAAAATACCAATTTCCTTTACCATAGTTGACTACCAGAGCACTTTACTAGGTGGTAAAACTCATTTTCTGCCTAGGAATCCATCTGGGTACTCTCTTACCTTTCTGGCGTCAAAAAATTCCTGTGTTTACAGCAGTGCTTGCACTACTGTGTTCCGATTTAAAGGGTTTAGAGAGCCAGGGTAGTTACAGGCTGCGAGGTGTACCATTTCGGCTCTTGGTGGTGCATCTGTAGCTTTCTTTGTTTGAAGTTGGCTGTATGTGCTTTTGGACTGCGGTAGCTACTTACCATCAGGTGGACTGTAAGTTTGTTTGTTGTGGAAAAAGATTTGTATAAAATCAGGAAGAAAAGGAGGAATTAGCTGGTCTTTATTTAATTATATTTCAATATTACGGTAATTTTTTATAGAATGAGAGTGAAAAATGAGCACACAGTCTACTTGATGGTAAGTGGATGCTGTAACCCATCTATATTTATCCTCGATTAAGAATTAAAATGCAGATGCGCTTTCACCAATGAGGACTAAGATGGAATGCCTCGTTTCCAGTAAAAGGGGTCTCCGCTTCTCTACACTCACCATACGAAACACAGCTGCATTAAGCTGCCATTTTACACTGCTATTCTGTGAGAGCGTGGTCCTTCCCCGATCGAGCCGACCCATTCCTGTTACAACTATACTACTAATATAGCTGCAGTATGACCCTACCACGTTTACTACGCTCTACTATTCACTAGTAAATTAATATGTTTTTTGTCCTCAATATCGAATATTTAAAAGGAAGAGTTTGTCGTTCATTGTTGACAGGTGTGATAATGGCAACGGCGTTCCCGCCGTCGCCCGCGTGAACAAGTAAGACTCTAGTGCAGTTAACCTCCCGGGCCCGCCGCCTCAAGCGTCACCCGACCACGATGAAAATGGTGTTGTCACAACGGCAACGAGAGGAGCTGTAAGTAACACACACATTATGCATTATTTGTTATTTCGTTATATAATTTTTTGTTAAATACTTTATAACTGTTTATAACTGTCCTCGCGATGTTTTCCTTCACCACCGAGTACCTATGTGGTAAATCAGCACTTAAAATTGCAATCAACAATTTCATTGGTGCCAGCGGGGTCGAACCCGAGTTGCTCGCGCACTGTGAAATTTATAAATATAATCTCAGGATGAGTGTTTTTGGAATTTGATTTATATTATATACTAGACATGTGTCAATCACGAATGATTCGTTCGTTTGATCTGGTAAACTTAAAATTAACTTATTGATCGTTCATTCATCTGTTTTTGAATGTTTCGGTACAACAAATCACAAAAAATTGAGAGAACCTTTTTAACTGTGAATTTTGATTGAGTCGAAAACCGACCGAATCCCGAATGATCTGAATGAATTGTTTTAGTGTACCCTACACCCGCCCGAAATGATCCATTTGAATGATCGATCCGAATGTACCTGTACGCGTGACGAAATGTACTAGAATGATTCGGTCACGAGAAATGAATGATTGACACATGCCTATTATATACTAGCGGCCTACCTTAGATCCAGAATAGATATACCAGGCGGTCCCATAATGAACTGGCCTGATATAGTTCAACGCGACATGTTGCTACATGTTGTGTTGCATTAAATAGTACGTTTATCGTGCACTTAATATAAGAAACATGCATCGACATGAAATGCTTAGTCTTAGTTTAACAGGCATTTGAATAACGAGAGTCGCGTATTTTTTCAAAATGTCGAAAACTGAGTATCGAAGTGTCATAAAGTTTCTGTTTAAAGAAGGTTTATCCCCTGCCCAAATAAAAGAACGATTGGATGGTGTGTATAAGAAGTCTGCCCCCTCCTATAGCACAGTGAAAAATTGGGTGAAAGAGTTTCGCCTCGTGAGAGAAACCGTCGAAGACTTTGGCCACGAAGGTCGACCTGTGGAAGTGCTCACTCCCGAAACGATTGCTCTTATCGAAGAGGAGGTTCTGAGTGACCGCCGTTTGAAGATTAGAGAAATTGCAGCAAGGCTTGGGCTCTCTAAGAGTACCGTTCATCGCGCGATCCATGAACATCTTCACATGAAAAAAGTGAGTGCAAGATGGGTACCGAAACTTCTTTCAGCGGTACAGAGACAGGAAAGAGTGCGCTGCGCTTCGGAGTTTTTGGATTTTTGTGGCGAAAATCCAAAGACTGTGATCGAGCGGCTAGTGACTGGTGATGAAACTATGATCTTGTATTATGATCCACAAAGCAAGCGCGAGTCAATGGAATGGCGTTATAAGGGTGAAAAGCCCCCTAGAAAGGCAAAGGTGCAACAATCGACTAAAAAACTGATGTGCACAATATTTTGGGATTTTCAAGGCATTTTGATGGTGGATTTTAAAGAACGTAATACAGTCGTGAACGGCGAATATTATGCTTCTTTAATATATAAAATACGAGACAAGGTAAAGGAGAAACGAAGAGGCAAGCTGTCTAAAGGTGTCCTGTTGCTCCATGACAACGCCCCTGTTCATACCACTGGTGTTTCGAAGGATGCAGTTCGTCAATGCGGGTTCACAGAAGTTCAACATCCACCTTACAGTCCAGACATGGCCCCATCCGACTATTATTTATTTCCAAATTTAAAGCGGGACTTAAGAGGAAGAAAATTTTCAAGCGATGAAGAGTTGCAGGCGGCCGTCTTCAATCATTTTGAAGATAAAAAATGTGATTATTTTTATAAAGGTTTAGAGATGTTGATTCACAGATGTCAGAAGTGTGTTAGTATTCATGGTGATTATATTGAAAAATAAAATTAGTTTCGTTTCATTTCCTTCATTGGTTCATAGTTAGGCCAATTCATTATGGGACCGCCTACGTAACATGGTAAATTTATAGAAGTTCTTTGATTTTTTTCTAATTTAACGCTAAAAGCATTGATGTTTAAGTTATTTTAACTGCCAAAAGTATAATTGATCGTGATTGCCTTCTTATTCCCTCTCTTAGTTATTATATCACCACAGAAGATGCGACTGCCTTTCAGATTTTTTGCTTCTACTTTGCTCTGTCCAACGCTTCAACTTCAGAGTTAACTTTTGAATATATCCGTCCATCTCATTTGGCCTGCCTGTTCTCGGGGCCGATAAACGTTCAGACTAGTTGCTTTGATTCCGATGTATTTTGGAAAGCGGCGCTTTAAGTGTCCACATTAAAGCAACCTTCTTTCATGGCGCTTTTCGGCGATGTGAAATCGTGATTGCAATAATGAAAATATTACAATCATCAATGCGTCTTACGCTTCCAGGCCACATCAACCATGTGTAATAAAATAAGTAAATAAGTTCCTTTAGTAGGCGTAGTCGTCCGATAGTGGATCGCGGAAACAGTGAATCGTGTCCATTTCCTGTTTATACTCTCTCAAATGCAACTTGTACAACGACAAGACTTGCAACTATGAAACGGTGTTCAAGACTTCGTTGCTGTTTCATAGTATTCCATAGCACTCATTAAAATGTAGTATCGATCATAAGCCATCACGCTTTTTTAAGAGGTCAAAGCAAACTGTACTAGCTTTTGATTTACAAGTTTATCTAAAACTAGCGATCCGTCCTGGCTTCGCAAGGGAGATTTGTGAATCTCGAAAAACAGTACCAACTGCCTGGTCTAATTGTGAATCTAAACCATACTCGAATTAACTTAATCCGTCCAGCCGTTTAGGACAAGTTCGGTCACATAAACACGAGAAAAGATTTATATATACAACATGTAACAAAAACCCTGTGGTTCCCGTTAACTGCGTTATCAGAATCAGTATCCAAGCATATAGAAATAATTTTTTTCAGAAAAAACACATTTAAAAAAATTATTTTAATGAAAAAAAAATTAATTTGCAAATTGTATGTGGTTTTATTATCTCTGCATTGGCCGAGGAGTAAGAGGATTGTCAAAGACCCCGCAGTACCGATACCCGTGTAAGTTAGAGGAAATAAAACCACATACTATTTGCAAATTAATTTTTTTTTCATCAAAATTATTTTTTTAAAACGGTTTTTTGAAAAAAAAACTATTTCTATATGCTTTGATACTGATTCTGATAACACACTTAGCGGGAACCACAGGGTTTTTGTTACATATTGTATATAAATATAATTGGAGTCTCGGAAACGGCTCCAACGATTTTCATAAAATTTTGTGTCTAGGGGTTTTCGGGGCCAATAAATCGATCTAGCTAGGATTTTTTAGAAAATGTCGTTTTGTCCGTGTTTTCAGGTAATGAAAAACCGCTACATTATAAGAAGGTAAATTTTGACACTTTGTTAATGATCGTAATAGCTCATGTGGATATCGGGCCGTAGTGAAATCGTAGTGCCCTGGTTCGCCCATTTTACCTTTAAATTCGGTACTTTCATTCGCCGGGGCGTTATCAGAGGTCGCTTAACAGGCCGTCCTGCACCTCACTCGACCTTTGAAAGTAACAGTGCTCTCGTAACGCCATGTCGTTGACCCCGGTGTCGGCGCCTTCATTCGCCAGCGCCTTTGCCTTGCAACTTTCTTTATGAATCTAGAAATCTCATCTTCATTATAACTACGTTGATTAAGCAAAACTGGCCAGCTCGTCACTGATTACCATTTTCAAAGAACTTAGCTCAAGCAAGAAACGAGATTAAGCTGTTTATTACTTGTCCAAGGTGTATTAATGTGCGAATAACTGTATGGGCAATGTATATTTTAACTGTATGTCATTAATGTGAAAAAGTTACACGAACCAAAGTGATAAAATGTTAATTTGACCAAATTAATACCTACCACGCCATATATGATTTTTTTTAAATTTCGTTTCGCATTTTTCTATACTAACAGCGTACATTTAAAGCTTTTGTATTATTTAAATAAAAACTGCTCAAAGCTACTGGTACTAATTTAGGTTTTGTGTAAAGCAAACACCTTTTTCATTATCTAATCTACCTTCAAATATTATGAACTTTTTACGTGACATTTAACTTGGTGAGTTCTTTATAAATCAAACATCAATAATTACTGTGATTCAACATTAAAGTAGGTACCTTCATTACGCTTTTAACGATTAATCATTTATTGTTATTACAATCGATCTATAAATCTTTCATTTAAATAAATAAATTAATAAAAACATCATTATCTGGAGTCAAGAAACTACTCGTACGCATTAACTTGAATACAGTTGTGTAAGCTAGCCGATAGGTTTCCTTGGTCAACATTGCTACTGAGATTTTACGATTTAATAATGTCCTTTTTTATATATAAGTAAAATGGATAACAGTTCACCTGATTGTAGAATGGATGCTGTGGCCTATAAACATCCTTATTTATCTTAAATTAAAAATCAAAACGTAGATGCGTTGGTCACCTTGATGATTATGGATGGAATGTCGCGTACCAGTAAAAAGTATCTCTGGTTTTCTCACTCATTATACAACACAACAGCGTTGCTGAATGCTGCTATTCCTTCAGTCCATAAATTCCGTTAGGTGTCTGCTTTTAACGAATTTCTAGTAATGTATTCTACTAAGTTGTAGTTTGCTAGACAGTGGTGTCGATTTCAGATATTCATTATCATTTGAAGTCGCGCCTACAAGAGGAACTTCAGTCAGTGCACTGTACCATATTCGGCTGCTTCAAAACTTAATATCAGAGGGGATTAGGAACGCCAGATTAGAAGACCAAAATATCTGGACATAATTTGAAAATGTCGGGATTTTGGGACTGACTGTCGGGAGAAAAAGATTATAAATATACATGTGAAATAAAAAGTTTATTTTTAAATGAATAAGCTACAAAAAGACACCATCGTAGACAGATAACTAATTTAAGTACACTTCATTTTTAGCTTGCGGCATGTATTTTGCATTAGCCTTTACTAAGATCATCGATTTGGATCCTTTATATTATTCTTACTTATATTATATAGTACCTGGTTGACCGAGCTTTGCTCGGTATTTTTCGATTTTTTTAATTCGTGTGTTTTGGAAATTATATTTAGATACAAATTACATACTGATGAAATATAAATAATATTTTTTGATCTTAGCGACATAACAGAAAAAACGGAACTGGTTATTTGAATAAAAAAATCATGAGTGCAATTATTTTAATTTAAATTTTCGTGTTTTTAAAAAATACTAAAAAAAGGGCTCGAAAAAATAGATTTTCTCAAAAAAGAAAGGAACTTGAAAAAAAAAATTAAAAAAAGTCTGTCCGCCGGTCTGGGCTCGAACCGGGGTTTTACGATTCTGTGACCGCCCATTATACCAATTAAGCTATTTATAATCATTAACGATCTGTCAAAATTTACCTTCTTATTCTAACGATATTGTAGCAGTTTTTCATTGCCTAAAAACACGGACAAAAAGACATTTTCTAAAAATAAATCCTAGCTAGATCGATTTTTTATCCCCGAAACTCCCTGGACACAAAATTTTATGAAAATCGTTGGAGCCGTTTCCGAGATCCCGATTATATATATATTTATATACAAGAATTGCTCGTTTAATAGTATAGGATACTTTTTAGTATTCAGAAAAGATCTAAAATCCAAATTGTAATTTAATTCAAAGGTCAGGATAATGACTAACTCAGCTTTTATTAAATCAAAAGGAGCTGTGATGTGAAGAGCTATATGTCTAGAGATTTGATTTTTGTCGGGAGACTGGAGATCATTTAAAATGCCGGGAGATTCCAGACGAATCCCGACCATCTGGAAACCCTAGAGGGGATAGTAGTCAAGCTTTGGCTTACAACAGTTTAAAAAAGTGCAATGTAGGTACTGAGCTGATAGCACTGTCTGTTTTATTCAGTGTATATTGAAACTGAAACAGCCAGCAATAACGCCGTAATGTTGCTTATTACGTAAATCAACGTTTAAAAATATTTAAACCAAACTTGGTACTATAATTATGTTACGTAAATATAATTTTATTAAAAAGCTGTTCCACTATAATCTGCATTTGTTACGAAAGTTGAAGAATTGAAAGCTGAGGAATTGTTCGGACCAATTCCAGCCAGTATATTGCGCGCATTGGCAGACCGTTGGGACTCGCCGATGCTTGCTCGATGGATACGGCTGCACGCAGTCAAGTAGTCATCTTACGGGCGGGGCCGGGTGCCATATTTGTTTGTGTGGTTTTTCTGTTTGTCTGTGTTTTATATTATGTGTTATATGTTCAATTGTCAATTACTAACTTTAGTTATAAGCTCTAAAAATTGTTACTAACCTATCATCATGATGGATCATGATGTCCGAAATAAACGTTTATTATTAATTATTATTATTATTAATTTCAACATCGCACATTGCGACAAAACTCGCGATACCATCCATACCATCTGGATGACTGGCAGTCCACCACCGTGTGATTTAAAAGAAGATTTCTTCCTCTTTTTAAAGTTAATTTTGTTAAATGTTTTTACTTAATTGGTACGTCATTTGTATAAATTTTGCAAAGGAAGTAATAATGTTTTAAACATTTTCGATATCCTTGATGTAAGTAGTTGTAGTGAAAATGTATAGATAATACTCAATATTAAAAAAATCCTTCTGATCTCTTCAGAGTTTGAAGACTGTATTTTTAAATATGAAAAAGATATTTTATAATATTGACAAATGCGTAGCATACTAGTCTGTATGTGTACCTACGCCTTGGAGTACTAAGTGGACTTGGAATCCTAGACACTAATAGTAGTTGTTGTTGGTTTCACGTCTAAATGTGTTTTTGTCTTAAAAACATCTTAATAAGATATTTTATTTTATTAAAAAATAAGATTAAACCACAGAAATAGTAATAATAAGACAATAGAAATGAATTAGTGCTCGATTACTTCCAAAACCGATGTCGCCACATCTTACCGTATTATACAATGCACAATGATAACTAATGTTTCACATTACATCGCTTGGAGATTTTGTCAACGTAGAACAAAAGCAGCAATAGTAATTGTACAATACGAAAAGTAATAAATGAAAGTTTAAAAATGTAAATATCATAGTAAAGTATTCATCTAGATGTAAATTAGTTAAAACAATGATAATTAGTAAGTAATCAACTTACCGATGAAATGTTATGCCTTTATTAGTTGAATTACACGTCCTTGATGAGTTTTTGCAACTGATTATGCTGCAGTTCACCATTATAAATTTATAATAACATAAATTCACGTACGACGTTCCCCGCGCAAATAAATCACAAAATAGTGAATTATGTTCGTCAACACATGATAGCGGCCACAAGGTCACGCATCTATGCGACTTCTATTGTCTTATTATTACGATTTCTGTGGATTAAACAGATGTACGTAATAATGTAAGATTTTGGAAATGTTCGTAATATGTGTGATGTAGTATTATATTCTTTTTTATTTTTTTACTTAAAGCCAGTGCTTGACCGCAACTCCACCTGGTGGTAAGTGGTGTTAAGCCTTAAAGGGTAAATCGCAACGCCCTGTCTTAGCATAACAAAAGCACTCTTGCCTTGAAGACTTTTGGTAGAGCCATGCGGCTGCTTTGCTTTTGCACGTATGGGCCGGCTCAAACCGGGGTGGTGGTACCACGACCTCACAGAATACCGGCGTGAAGTGGAAGATCTGCTACCGCGTTTCGTCTGGTGAGTGCAGGTGGCCGGAGGCCCAAATCCCTCCCCCCCCATCAACATTTTAGCGGAATTAAATATTGATAGACTACCCCAGGAGGTTACCAGCACCCCTGGAGAATCCCTCGCTGAGCATCCACGACCATGTTTCACCACTTCTGAGCGTTGGTGCTCAGGCTGCCCCGCGTATTCTGGGGGGGGGGGGGCAAAATTCCGCTCAAGACTACAACTGCTCGGGGCAAACGGAGCAACAAGACCAAGGCGACCCCTGCCACGCTGACGAGACGCAGGTGTCCTCTCCGGCTGATGTCTCGTATCTCTCCTACCCGGGGTACAAACTGGAACACTCCTTTGTGCCTCGGGCTGGAGTTTGCGTTTACGTCAGAGAGGACATCTGTTCTCGACGCCTCGGCAGACTTGAAGGTTCGGACCTGTCCATCCTTTGGCTACGCGTAGACAGCGACGACCATCCGCGCGTCTACGGGTGCCTCTATAGGTCCCATAGCGGTAATGCCGAAACAGACCGACTCTTCGACCACATCCAAATGGCTGCAGATTCGTTGCTACAGCAGATCCCCTCCGCAGAGATCGTGATCCTCGGCGACTTTAACTGATCATGCGGGGAGATCTGTTCATGATTTTGCCTTGGCATATGGTCTGACACAACTGGTTACTTCGCCTACGCGGATTCCAGATGTGGAGGATCATGCACCTTCCCTGTTGGACCTTCTGCTGACCTCTCACCCGGACGGATATCAGATTTCCGTCGACGCCCCTTTAGGCTCCTCGGACCATTGTCTGACGCTGAAATCGCGTTTGCATTCTGCAGGCTGCCGCCGTGTTTGGCACTATAGGTCAGCCGATTGGGATGGGATGCGGTCTTTCTTTGCATCCTTGGGCGGGTTTGCTTCTCGCCGGATGATCCCAACGTTGTTGCGGATTCTGTTGCTGATGTGGTACTTCAGGGTATGGAACTTTTTATTCCTTCCTCTGTGGTGCCCATTGGAGGCAAATCTCAGCCATGGTTTGGTCGCTCCTGTAAAATAGCATCATGCTATAAGCAGGAGTGCTACCAAGCCTGGGCTGATGCATCAGCGTCCCGGGATGTAAACACCAGCGCTCTAAAAAAGAAGTATAATTCCGCTATACCGCTTCTAGGTCCTTCAAAAGAGTCATTGCCAAGGCAAAGTCAGAGCACATAGGCAGAATTGGCGAGAAACTAGTTCGCCTTCCTTCTGGAACCCGTGCATTCTGGTCTCTCGCCAAGGCTGTCCAGGGGAATTTCTGTCAGCCATCTCTTCCATGTCTGCACAGGGAGGACGACTCACTGGCCCATACCGCAAAGGAGAAAGCCGATCTTCTAGGCTCTTTCTTTGCGTCTAACTCGACTCTCGATGACGGGGGGAGTACGCCGCCGACCATCCCGCGGTGTGAGTGCTCCATGCCGGAAGTGCACTTCACACAGCGCTCGGTTCGCAAAGCACTCCTCTGCCTGGACATCCACAAGTCGAGTGGGCCCTACATCCCCCCAATTGTGCTGAGGACGTGTGCTCCAGAGTTGGCACCGGTCTTAACGCGTCTTTTCCGGTACTCCTACTCCCTAGGCGTAGTCCCAAAATCATGGAAGACGGCTTACGTCCACCCGATCCCTAAAAAAGGCGACCGCTCTGACCCGTCCAACTACCGGCCAATCGCCATCACCTCCTTGTTCTCCAAAACAATGGAGTCCATTGTAAACTGCCAGCTCATGAGGTACCTTGAAGATCACCAGCTGATTAGTGACCGCCAATACGGTTTTCGCCGTGGTCGGTCAGCTGGTGATCTTCTGGTCTACCTAACTCACAGATGGGCGGAGGCAGTAGAGTTCAAGGTGGAGGCATTGGCCGTTAGTTTGGACATTGCGAAGGCCTTCGATCGGGTTTGGCACAAAGCGCTTCTTTCGAAGCTCCCTTCCTATGGGCTTCCCGAGAAATTGTGCGATTGGATCACCAGCTTTCTTGCAGATCGGAGCATCAAGGTCGTTGTAGACGGTGCAAGCTCCGATTGCAAGCCTATTAATGCTGGTGTTCCACAGGGCTGCGTGCTATCGCCAACGCTGTTTCTTCTGCATATCAATGATATGTTGCATACCCGTAACATTCATTGCTATGCAGATGACAGTACTGGTGATGCTCTTTACACCGGCCGAGCCAATATTTCGGGAAAATGTCTCCGAGTGCCGGGACAAACTTGTGTCTGAAGTCGAGTCTTTGCTGAACAGAGTCTCGGATTGGGGACGACTAAATCTAGTCCAGTTTAACCCCCAGAAGACACAAGTTTGGGCGTTAACCGCTAAAAAGAACCCCTTTGTCGTATCCCCTCAGTTTCAAGGCACTCCCCTTGTTGCCTCAGCCAGTATCGGAATCCTCGGCGTCGACATATCGAGTGACGTGCAGTTTCGTGGTCACTTGGAAGGGAAGGCCAAATTGGCCTCTAAAAAGAAAAAAGCGCCAGTAAATCGGCTCGATTCACTGGCGCTGCGAAGAGATGTTGCATCTCTTTGCGTGTTTTATCGCATCTATCACGGGGAGTGCTCTGAGGAATTGTTCGGATTAATCCCAGCCGCCAAATTTCGTGAACGCACTACACGGCAAACGTCCCGATACTATCCACACCATCTGGATGCTTGGCGGTCCACCACTGTACGTTTCACAAGGAGTTTTCTTCCACGTGCAACCTCTCTGTGGAATAGTTTACCACCGGCGATTTTTCCGGACCGATACGACCTGGGGACCTTCAAGAAAAGAGCTTACTCCTTTCTAAAGGGCCGGCAACGCACCCGCAATTCTCCTGGTGTTGCGGTTGATCATGGGCGGCGGTAGTCACTTAACATCAGGTGAGCCGCATGCTCGTTTGCTCTTTCTTCTATAAAAAAAAAAGACGCCCGAATTGTTTTCGGACGGAAAGACCGACGCCAGAAAATTATTTCACTTATTATATAGATGTTTAAGTTTTTGCGTACGGTTTTTTTTTTTTAAATTAAAGTATCAAAATTATCTTGTTTAACGCTATTTATTAGTCTACTAGAAGTAGAATCCGTCTCAAGGTGTTTGTATTTAATTGTGCCTTTTACTTATAGCGTATTTCCCATTGTTCGGTATCGTGACCTGAAGTCCTCGGTCCATTTCTTAATGTTCTTTACTATCAAAGTGCGCCAAAGTGAACGGAAAACATTGCCATTTCTATTAATCATCAATGTAGATAAAGATGTCTGCAAGTCATTGATAATGGATTGTTTGTCTGTGAATCGGCATCCAAAGTATTAAAACATGGTAACTCACGAGGGCGGAACTGAAAATTTCGGGAATCAAGGAAGTGACACAACATTACTATTTAAAAATGTATTTATTGCTTTTCGAAGTATTCTCCGCGAAATTTGACACATTTTTTCCATATGATGGAACCAATCATTGAAGCAACCATTCCATTGGGGTCTCCCAAATGGCCGTTTTGTAGGCGTCCACAGCTTCTTCAGGTAATGAAAATCTCTGTCCACGTAATTTGTTCTTTATTTTAGGGAAAGTATAGACATTATTAGGGCTTAGGTCGGGGCTGTACGGCGGATGGTCTAATAATTCTATGTTTTCTTGCTCTAAAAACTCTTGTTCTGTGTGCGGTGTGAGAACTCGCATTGTCGTGATGGAGGATGATGCGGCGGTTGCAGTTCTCTTTACGGAGTTCAGAAACGACCTGTGGCAAACAAATGCTAGCATACCTTTCTGCATTAACTGTTCTTTGTCCCTCAAGAGGAGTAGTCGTAACATGGCCGGTTTTGGAGACAAACGTGGCCACCATTTTTTTTTTGCAACTCTCCGTGAACGAACAATTTTTGTTGGCTTTAACTCATTTTCGTACACCCAAACTCGTGACTGGTTTTTTGTTTCGGGTTCGTACGCGTATATCCAGAATTTGTCACCTGATACGATGTTGTATACAGCATTTGAGGGTCCTGCGTGGAATCTTTCGAGAGTTCTCTGACGTTACTTGGTTAACGCGAGCCGCTTTTTGCTCTTCACAGAGCGAATGCGGTATCCATCGGGTAAACAACTTTTTTACACCTAATTGTTCATGCAAGATTATTTGTATTTGACTCCTGCCAATGTCTAAAGTTGCCTGTATTTCGCGGTATGTCACATATCGATCTTTCTCAATCAGCTTACGCACAGCATCAACGTTTTCTTGGGTGACTGCAGTTTTTGGACGACCTTGACGGGGATCATCACTGAGCTTGACACGTCCACGTTGAAATTCAGCAAACCAGCGATAAATTGTGGTTTTGGATGGGGCTTCATCACCAAATGCAGAAATCATCCGGTCAACACACTGTTTTTGTGTTAAACCACTTCGAAAGTCATAATAAATCATCGCTCTTGAATTTTCTCGAGTCAATTCCATTTTCTCAACGACTAAACAAGTTTGACAAAACCTTGTGACAAGACCGAGAATCTTTTTTTAAATAAAAAAATGGTATTCGATTTTTAAAACCAAGGAGTTTTCAATTAAAAAGATTTTAATATGACAGGAACAGTGGAAATATTCCATTCCCGATACTTTTAGTGCAGCCCAGGTAATCTTTAATCACATAGATAATTTTAATTTGGCAATGCATTACATTACATTGCTGGCATTTTGTTTATCCTGTTCTTATTGAATTTTTATATTTTTTTTATGTAAGTGCTTGAAAAACATCGGTAAAGATTTACTTTGTAGCTTTTTGATTACCTTGTGATTTTAAATACTGGGTACTTATTATTCAGCTCTAGTTTGATTTCAAATTGCGTTCGAAGTCGACCGTCAGTTGCAGCTAAACAAAGACGTTGCCCTGTTCGCACGGTGTTGCGAAACAAGTACGTCCTTACCGGTTTAAGCTCTTATGTAAGTTAGGTATAGTAATAATGCGATCATGCTCTTGTTAAAGAACATTGCTGTGAAATAGCGACCCTGTAGTGTCAGTACCCTTAATTCGTACGATAAATCATCTTGCATCACGTAGAAGTAGTCTCTTAACGAATATCTTATTACAGGACTTTTCATATCATTCATCACCAATCAGCCGATCTTAATTATCACATCTTTCTTTGTTGTTTATAGTACCATCGCTTTCAATGTTGACGCTCATGCTTACATTTAAGCCCTATAAAGTTTTTAGCAGACTTAAAAAAAAGGATTAGGGTATCAATTCGATTGTACATCTTTTATATTAAATAAGTTATACTCCTAGAGTAGTCCCATACAAATTGAAGAAAAAACAGCCCTAAGCGTGGCATAATAGAAGATGAAGATTTTAATGGAACTATTTGGGCAACATTGAGATCGTGTTATACCTAAAAATCATCAACAGAGTATAGGGATAACTTAATTCCTATATTATTTACGATTTAACAGCTTAAAATCTTTTGAGTTTTCATTAAAAGTTTATATACAGATTGAGACATATTTTATTCTATTTTCAAAATTTAAAAATTGTAAACAAAAAAATGAAAAAGTAAAATTGTTATTAATTCGTTACGTGAAGGAAAATTAAAATTGTTCTACTGATATTAATTATTGACAAGGAGTTAGATTGTTTTTCTTTTTTTATTTACCACGTGGCAATCGCGGTCGACGGCTTTCCTGAGCTCTCTATTCTATTATTTTTAGTTATTTGAAGTCGGCAATGGACAGTAAATTTTTACCTGCCTAGTAATCTGCTAGGTAAATGCACCTGTAGCTTTTTATTTATTGTTAATTACTAGTGAACTGTTATAATCAAATAGATTGTGTGTTCATCAAAAAGGTATAAAGCTCTGACATTTTAGCATAAAAAACATCGCTGAAGAACATTTTCTTTTATATACACTTCCCGTGATTATGCTGAATCGTGTTGTTTAATTGCGACGACATAGAGCGATACGTTGCATACATTTAATAGTTTTTTGCGTTACTCGATCTTTGGCGTGGTCTAATGACTTCAATTAATTGACGTTAGTAGCTAGACTCGCAATCACAAAGCCTTATATAATGAATTCCCACTGTCTAATTAATAGTTCATTCTTTAATAAAAAATGTGTCCTTTTAATGTTTCTGTTGTGCTCACAAGATTTTTTTAATTTGGTTTTTTTGGTTAAAAAATTGTACATAATCATGTTATTTTAAACATATCCATTTTTACTAAAGTAAAAACATGATGGTATATTTTGAATTATACATAATTTATTTACGTTTATTAACATAAAATAATTTAACAGAGACTTCACTATTACTTCTCTAAGATCTAGCTCATGACTCGGCAAATCCGTTTTTAATTTAAATTCTTAGATTAATTCGTAGCGTTTCATTGCCATCGCTCGCGAGTACTTGAATTTAGACCAATAGTCACTTTATCTTAGTCAAGAAATCATTTATAAGCCTAGGTTTTGCTGAGAACAAATATTGAATTCATTGTTTATTTACTCACAAAAAGCCTTATGTTTTGAGATGTAAAACCAATAAAATCGGTTCCTAATCTGAGTAACATACATACAAAAAAAAACATACACTCGAATTGAGAACCTTCCCCTTTTTGAAGTCGGTTAAAAAGCAAGTTAATGAAAAAGTCGATATGTTTTAAGACTGGGAAGAGTTCGCCGCGCTATTCAGGCATGCTGATTTGAGAGGTGATATTTTTCTTCATCGCCTAGAATTAGTAAATCTACAATTAAAAATTTGAAATTAATAATTTCAGTATTTCTGGCGGAGATCGAACTCTGATCTGCTCGTGTACTTTAATGCGAGTAGGTTCTTATCTAAAATACCACTTACTACTTTGAAACCCCTCAAATTTAAAAAGTTATTATACATAAATAATTTTGCATACTTAATGTGAACTCTGCGAATATTTAACATTTCATTATTAAACTTATTCTTGTCCTAAGTTCTTGAGTTATCAGTTCTGAAGTGCCTTTTTTATTACTCAATGACTCACTCATCAAAATCCTGTGCCATCATTATCATAAGGCATTTACAAGAAATCTGAAAACAGCGTACTTTAAAATAAACACATCAATAACTTTATCGACATTAACTTAAATAGCTTTTTTTTTAAACATGAAGCGAAAACGCAAGAAAAATCGTTAAGGTGATGTTAGATAGACTAATAAAAGGATAAAACTTCTTTTTCAAAAATTAATAATATTCCACTAAAAACAAATGTGAAAGGAGGCAAATTCGGTGTAAATGACTTTCAGGGTTTTGAACTTCGCCCATAAAGAAATTGAGATCTAATCAGGCGCCATATTCCATAGCAGTTTCAAGCACGTTGTAGTTACATTCCTATGGATCTATTTAAGCAACTGAAACAACAAAATAGTCGTTCTATCGATGGCCTATTAAATATTTGACCGTGTTTCTAAGTTATCAAATAATTTTATCGCTAAGATTTGTTGTACGATAAAAATTAGATCGATCGATTTTCTCTAATTTGCATTTCAGAGTTATAAGCATTTGAATGAAATCCAATTACTCCACTCAGTTCACTGAATATCGTATTTAATTAATATGACCATCAAATTTTACAACTTGTGTTTCCTAATAGAGGTGAAAACAAGTTGATATTTATCGTTGACACAATATGCTTACGTCAATTATAACAATCAAATAAGATGATAAGTTAAATAAAATAACGGCTAAGACCAGGATTATTTATTAATTAACAAAAGTATCCGAAGTTTTGATTTTTCATTTATTTCCTAGTTCGTAACTCTTGAAAATATTGACTTTATTGTGAAGTCATATAATCTTTTTATTATTCATAAAATATATATAAAAATTGTCCTTTTAAAAAAACGAATCCTTGCAATTGAAAAAAAATCTGTTTAAACAATATCGCACCGAGTCGCAATGGTTGTATAAATGCATGTTGCACCAACATGCATTTATATCATCAGTGGGACAATTTTAAGAAAATGGCATAAAAATTGAGGTGAAATGGTTTTCGGTACCTACTCATGCGCTGATTTCTCCTGGGCTAGATTGCCGATCATATTTTTGAAAGGTTATACTTATAAACTACTTATAAATTAATGAGAACATGATTTATTTAGTTAAGTTTATATGTTTTCTTACCCCTATTTACATATTTTAAATAACTATTTTGTCAAATACCTTTAAAGTTTAAACTAATTCTTAATTTTACTTATAAACATATTTGTTTGCCCTTTAAGCGTAAGAAGTGTAAGACATTAGATAAGAGGGCTGTATGGGGGGGGGGGAGGGGGGGAGAACCACATGAGTAAAGAAACCGAAGTGCGACGTGCGAATGCGATGTTCCGGTACGTTTTCTATAGAACCAGAGCGGCTGTCATTCTGGAACATTGCATTACAATAGCGTGTTCTTATAACCACGCTGCATGCTACACCGAACGCTTTCTATGGAGGCTTGACTTTAGACTAAGGCCTCAGCTGAGAGCGTTCGGCTTAGCTCCCTCTAAGCTCTAAGGACACTAATAAGCATGTGTTTATCGTAAACGCCGAACACTCCGTTCATGTTCTTTTTACTGGAAATGAGGCATTCCAGCTTAGTCCTCAGGGGTCAACATGCATGGGTTCCAATCGATATTATTAATATTGGTAATCCCCAGATCACAGACCTTCGCTGGTACAGGTTTCCTGTGATACCCTGTATATCCTGCGAGGAGTTCATATGCTTAATTTTAATAATAGTTCAGCTGACCCTGTATATCTTCCGAGGAGTTCATATGCTTAATTTTAATAATAATTCAGCTGATAGACATTAATTAATGTATCATAATACAGTGTCACAAATCGTATTTATTTTATATTTTATTTCCGTGTATTACTGCAAAGAAAAATTTAATTACAAATAAATGGAACTGAGATTTGACTATGAAGTTCAAAATTGTTTCGTATTCATTCTGTTCGCTTACTTATACATTTTAAACTTGCAATGAATGTTTCTTTCGGGTCAAATCATGAAACTGAATTTTAAAGCAGTTCTTCACCAACCGATTGAGTTGAAATTTTGAATACATTTAAATTTGGGCGAAAATGCATGGTTAGCAAAGTGAAGTCATACTAAATTCAAAATGGGACTGGCAAAAATGGCGGGCTATTTATTTCTAATATTTTTATTGCAATTACTAAATACTCCTTGTTGTAAATTAAGCTTTGGTAAATGGGAACGATAATTTTTTTTCTCTTTTTAAATACGTTATACTAGGATTTTCACCTGTATCGTGGGGGCAGTTTGCAAACATAAATTGCACAAGGACAAACATCTAGACCCGGAACAATTATTTGTAGGCCATACAAATACTTGTTACGTGCGGGATTCGAACCCGCGACCGCCAGCGCAGCCACTCATTGCTAAGCCACTGCGCCACGGAGTCATAAATTTTACATTGTTTCATTTACGTATTTTGGCCATTTGCATGACACAGAACGGCAATAGCTTTCTCTGTCATGCAATTTTGTGAGAAACACCGAGTCACCGAGTGCCGATTGCGGACCGACTCCACCTGAGCAGGAAACAAAAGAAAGACGACTGCGCTCCGCCGACGCATCCGTGATTTCTAACACACAAGACTAATTTAGCGATAGACTCTCTTATACTCTGACACAGATTAGATAATAGTTACTACGTAAACTCTGATACATTATGAAAGCGCAGATAGATATTATCATTAATTATTCATTCATGCATTGCAGCCTATCACATCGAAGCACATCGATGAACATAGGCCTGGTATGTTACCTCTGTCGCCTCTTACGACACCCACGATGATATGGAGACCATAGAATACTATAATACACATATTTTGTACGAAGATAGGCGTCGCCGGGAGCACACATATTAGCAATTACGTCATATTATCAGTTAATCACTACTACAAACTCGATTCGCTGTGTTGACAGACGGATTTTAATACATATTTAATTTGTAAATAATCTGCAATTTGGCATTTTCTGAATAATTTGCATGCGAAATTCGGAAACGATTGTAACGTCAAAACACATCTCGTGTTGACATTTATACGTGTAAATTGACATGTTAGTGACATTTTAGTGGCTACACGGGCTCCGCCCACTCCCCCGTTCTATTATGTATTTATTATAGTATTCTATGCGAGTAACGGTATTCTTAAACAACCAGCACACGTTACGTTTAAGTAATTATTATGGCGCAATACTTCAAATTCAAACATCATGTGTTACTAACCCTAACCTGCTCATATTGGGTAAGATATGTCTAAATGGCACAAAATATTCTTTTATTTTATAGAGTAAGAGTGACAAACGAGCTTACAGTCCAACTGATGGTAAGTGGACGCCGTGGCTCCTAAACATTTTCATTTATCCCCGATTAAGAATCAAAATGCAGATGCGTTGTCACGCCTGAGGACTAAGATTGAATGCCTCGTTTCCAATAAAAAAGGTCTCCGGTCCTCTACACTCACCATATGAAATTCAGCATTCATTCTTGTTGTGCCCAGCAACCACCCAGCGTGGTTCTACCACGAATATATGTATCAAATTATTTTAATGCAAAGTAAAAAAAAACCTGACTTCAATTTTTTATGCATTCTAGTGCTGAAAGTCAAAGTGTGCGAATATACACCAAGGTTTAGCCGGCTACCACTAGCTGCAGCCGGTTGCGGTTGGTTACACTTACGAGGCGAGGGTTACTGAAAGTTCTTAGAAAATCAAAAACTGAACAAACTAGAAAGTTATTAGTTTTAATATAACTTTTCAAAATAGTGCTCATTTATCCGATCCGTGCATCCGATGGAACCACTGAGAAAAGCACTTTGCCCTCTCGTCCTTAGAGGTCTCTTTGACGGCATTTTGAAACGCAGCCACTGCTTCCACGGCGTCCATAAAACATGTTCCTCGAACTTTTTCTTTTATTTTCGGAAATAAATAAAAATCGCAACGTGCGAGGTCGGGGCGGGTAATAGGGCGGGTGACCCAGTAATTCCACGTCTGACGTCGCTAAGTAGTCGATTGTTTGCTTGGCGGTGTGCGACGAGGCGTTATCGTGATGAAGAAAGATCCTACTGCGAGGTCTTTTCTTCCCGAACTTTTTCCAAGACAAGTGGCAAACAATTGTTACTGTACCACTATGCAGTAACTGTTTTCGATCCTCTAAAATAATTGTTGCGTAATGACGTGTCCCTCCGAAGAACGAGGCCACCGTCTTTTTTCCCACACTTTGACCTCCTCTTCGCTTTAGTTGGCAACTCCTCGGAAGGAAACACCCAGACAGCAGACTGTCACTTAGTTTCAGGATCATAACAATAAATCCAGCTTTCGTCACCCGTAAGTATGTTGAACACAGCATTTGAGTCACCTCCGCTAAATCTCCTAAAACCATTTTACGGCACCAATCAACACGACGGAGTTTTTGGGCCTCTGTCAAATTATGAGATATCCACCGGGCACAAAGCTTCCTAACCGCTAAATGTTCATGGAGGATTTTGTGCACTTGACTCATACCGATGCCTAAGCTTGTCCGAATCTGCTGATAAGTCACTCTTTTGTCAGTCTCTATCACACGCTGCACAACACTGATGTTATCTTCAGTCGTCGCCGTAGAAGGCCGTCCCTCACGCAGATCATCGGTGAGATTAGTGCGACCACGTTTAAACTCATAAAACTTGTTGTAAACAGTGGCATGAGATGGGGCTTCATCGTGAAAGGCCAATCGAAGTCTATCATAACTTGTTGACTTAAATGACATCGAAAGTCATAAAAAATCATTGTACGAAAATTTTCTCGCGTTAAATTCATGATGACGTGACACAGACAATTTTCAATTTGCCGCCAAATCGTAAACAAATGACAAATTAATAAAATACATACACAATAATATTGGCAAAGAATTCCATTTTCAAAATTTGAACTTTTTTTTTATTATGTCGTTTACAAGTGGCCAGTTCTAAAAACTTTCAGTGTCGCCCTCGTAAGTAGGATACTGTTTAATTTGTCAAAAATACGAAAGCACTTTAGTAGGGCTACCTTAAAGTTGGGGATATACCTAAATCTAAACAATCGCATTCGGCTGCACCTAGTTGTAGCTGGCTAAACCTTGGTGGATTCGCACTTCTACCTTAAGCCGTATCACATACAATACATCATACACTTGTACCGCAGCCTTTTTATTGAATCCCGTATAATGAGTGAGTACATATTTAGTTATTTAGCTTTCTACAATATATCCTACTTGCATAAGAGCTAGTTAATAAATTGTGTTTATAAACTATGACGTAAGCTGTTTTTTATGTTTTCTAATACCGCCTACGGCTAGATAGATTCATTCAAGACAATGGGCGGTCCCGATACTGAAGCTGTTTGCGATCGTTATCACTGAACCGTTTTGAATAGTATTAAACTAGAACAACACGTGTATTTATTGTACGCCGTCGGTATACTTTCACTCATAATTTATTATTTCAAGCTGTACATCCAAAACGTGATGGTAAATAATAGATGATGATTTCAATTATAAAACGAAATTGCTATATGTATGTAAATTGCACAATTTTAGTATTACTACTACAGTAATTGTCTCTTAAATATCCTTTTGTTTAGAAATAGAAACTTTTTATTCAATATTGATTATAAATAATGCTTATTTAAAGTCACTCGTTATGTTTAATTTACCTTTTATGAACTTAAAGGGCTTATTAGAAAATGTTATGAATCTTTGTGGTAGTGTGTGTCTACCGTGAAATCTTTAACAATATCTCTTAAAGCGAGCAGGAAAACATTCTAACAACTTCAAAACAAGCTTACTGTTAATACTTAAACTATGAAATTATTTTTTAATAAACTTCATACTCGTAGTGACAAATGAGTTAACCTTGAAGGCTACAGATGCATTGTCACCTCGAGGATTAGGATTATATACCGGTTCTCCTGTCCTATCAGCTCAAAATTATGTTGATTTTTAAGTTTCTGGGAAAGCCCAAATTACTACTCGCATTGCTCTCTATCTGTTCGTCAAGTTTCATTAAAATCGGCTCAGCAATTCTGAGGATTAGCTGGGATAAACAGACAAGACATACTGACCGACAAAAATTATAAAAACAATTGTTTGTGTCAAACAGCTTCCCTGTCCGCGAAACAGATACAATACCAATAGTTAAACAATTGAAATGTTCGTATAATATATGATTCATGCGATAATGGAAGGGTTAATGGCATGCAAATAAAATAATCCCCTTAGCTCAATATAAGGATAGATATTATAAACAGACACTTCAGTTATATTATATAGATAACGGAGACGTATTAAAAAAAAACGGACTCGTTACCTTTTCTATGGCATTTGCAAAGTTTTCCACGAAGACACTATTGATTTGATATCTTGCGACATTTTAAACTTGTATTATAGACCTTTACTTCCATATACATATCACCTGGTAGACTCCGTCACTTTTGTAACTTATTAATTGTCGAGTGACTCATCTTCTGACGTCATCGAGTTTTTGATTGCGACTATGTCTTTGCTGACCTCTGCTTTTGCTTAAATTAAACTTATTGCCTGAAATCTTGGAGGCTGTTCTTTTTGCGTAATACTGCATAACAAAGAATTTCTTATATTCACTTGATAATTCATTATATTATAACGTAACAACTAATAATTACTACGGTAAGAGAACACGTAAATTTCTAATACCATACATATTAAATTCTATACCTCGTAAATAAGAAGCCAGCTAACCGCACAAAACTTGAAAACAAAACTTAAACATTTTTTCGCATAATAAGAATTCAAATAAAAGTGTATATATATATATATACATATATATATATATATATATATATATATATATATATATATATATATATATATATATATATATATATATATATTATTTCAATGAGAATCATAACGAGCTATATCTATCTATGTCAATAATTGTTAAATTGGACTAATAAACAAAACGTGTAACAAAATAAAATACATAAAAAAAATTATTCCTTAAAAATACACTCCGTGTGTACGCACATAAATAAGATAGTACAGTATATCGGATAAGCGAACAACTGAAGACATCAATCACGTTTTTACTTCACTACTCCAGGTAAACAATACCAAAAACTACCTTCTCCACAAAAAAAAAATAATTTAAGAAATAAGTACATATTATAGATTTTATATAAAATTTTTATGCCAACATTTTTTTTAATATTTTGTAGCACAATTGTTACATAGTACTTTATATTTAGTTTAAGTAAAAGTTATTTAAATAATAAGCTTAAGTAAATTAATGTATAAGGGCAAACTGTGCAGTGCCAAGACAAACAATAGATGTTTAATGGCACGAAGAAATTGATTTTATAATTAAAACTGTTACTTTGTTCAATAAATTAAAAAAACAACGTTACTATCAAATATTGTGGACATATTTCAAGTAACGAAAGGTATCATTTTGTAATGGCCAATAGCCGTTGTCCGTAAAGGCGATGTTCGCCGTGGATCGAAAGGAATGCTGTTTCCATTCCACCGGTCGCCCCTAGTTATACCTATAGTTATTCTGCAGCATGCCTCTCTTCGCAAACTGCATATTTATTATACCGTTCTAGTAAAACCTATACATACGTATGTGCGTTTTTAAGTTCGCGTAATGGGTAGATACGTAATAAGTGGGGACGTCGCTGAATTACGTGCTAATTAAGCAACTCATCATTAGTATAAATACCGGGTTTTATTGTAATTAGGTATTTAGTCTTTAAGTTATCGTCAACCAAACAAGTCAATCGGGAAGAAATTGTGAAATATGGAGAAAATAGAGTTCCATGCCGTTATAAAGTTCCGCGTAAAATCAATTCCGTTTACGGAGACTCTTTTCCAAGTAAAACTATGGTTTACAAGTGACATACCCTTTTTAAACATGGCAGAGAGTCACTTGAAGACGACCTTCGGAAATTATTCAAAATGTCGAAAAATTAATATCACAAGATGCCCGCCTAAAGAAAAAACAGTTCGTAGAAATAGTTGGAGTATCAGATACAACCATTTTCAAAATTCTTCCTGACCATCTTGGCTTGACTAAAGTCAGCGCAAGATGGGGTGCCTAGAATGCTCACGCCGCCTCAAAAACAACAGCGCGTGGAGTGTTCTCGTGCATTTTTGGACCTCTGTATGGATGACAAAGATGGAGTGTTGGCTCGAATTGTTACTGGTGACGAAACTTGGGATCACCATTATGGACCTAAGTCGAAACAGGACTCTATGCAGTGGCACAAAAAAAGGCACACCACCACCCAAGACATTTAAGGTGGCACAATCGGCTGGGAAACTCATGGCGACAATCTTTTGAGACTCAGAAGGAATCCTATTGATTAATTATAAAGATAGAGATATCTCCATAACCGGAAATTACTACGCTTCAATCCTAGAACAATGGAATTAAGCCATAAAGGAGAAAAGAGGGGGAAAATTGACCAAAGGAATCCTTCTTCTGCACGACAACGCCTGTTCACAAGTGCCATGTTGCGATGGCTGCCCAGCAGAAGGTGGGCTTCGAAATTTTACCACACCCACCCTATAGTCCTGACCTGGCCCCCCCAGTGATTATTATCTATTTCATCAAACTTAAAAAAAGGAAAAAGTATTAAAGTGATGAAGAGGTGAAGGAAGCAGTTTCGGCGTATTTTTTAGACAAAGACAAATCATTTTTTGAGGGTATACATAAATTAATTGAAAGATTCGAAAAATTAGGGTAGCAGGTGAATATATTGAAAAGGAAAAATCAATTTTATTTCCACTCCTTAGCTCCTTACCCCCCATTCCGCGAACTTTAAAATGTCCCCTCGTACGTAGTAGGCCTATAGACGACACAATCCCACGATAATCTACGCTTCAAACTTGTTGATCCAAATTATTATTTCACACCTTTATTAAACATAACTTACCTATATATTTTAGTCTTGCCGCGTTGGCGCTTGGCAAAATAGTATTTTACTATTTAATATTTATATACCTATTATTAAATTTGTTATATTTTTGCAAAATATATTAAGATTTTTTTTACTTTTATTTTATATTTACGTTTAGCAAATATTTTTATCCACATCTTATATATCCACAATACGTATGTATGTACATAAGACGCTTGTGCGTTTGTCACTTATTCTTATGATATACTAGTATATATGATTGACTATATGTATGACAGGCCTGTTGGTCTAGTGGTTAGTGACCCTCACTGCTATGCCGGAGGTCGTGGGTTCGATTCCCACCCAGGACAAATGTTTGTGTGATGAGCACGATCATTTGTTCTGTGTCTGGGTGTAATTTATCTATAATATTTATGTATTTAGAAATATATAAGTAGATATGTTTATCAGTTGTCTAGTACCCATAACACAAGCTCTGCTTAGCTTGGGACTAGATGGCGTTGTCTGATAGTTGTGGAATATTATTATTATTATTATTAATATCATAATACATAATAAGGTAACTTTAATAACCTACAAGTATTCTATTACTCAACTAGCAATCTGCCCGTGCAAATCTCCCGATCTAGACAACAGCGCCACCTCCCGGGTCCAGTTGTGAATCTAAGCCATCCAGGGAACCCACTCAAACAACGCACACACAAAAAAATCATTAAAATCGGTAGAGCCGTTTTCGAGTTTTAGCGAGACTAACGGACAGTAATTGATTTTATATATAATATAGAGATTTGCCTTGATGCATTGCGATTATTAAAATAATATTCGTCCACCAGGATGCTTCCACCAATTCTGAGAGATTTATAAAGCAGTCATACTGCCGCTCTAATCCAGTACGTGTCGACTTCCTGGTAAAATAAATTATTAACTTACTTTGTTTACTTTAATAATTGATATAAAATATTTTTTCCCATTATTTACTTTCCATTTTAAAACAATAAATAACTTATTGGCGAAATTTAGTTATATTTTATTGGTGGTGTAGACCTCTTGCACTATAGGAAGAATTTGCCGTAATCACTACGCTCGGCAGGTGGATTGTTGATCGCATTACCAAGTACACCGCGTTTTGAAAGGTGCGGAATATGTAATGCCGTGAGGTCCCGCCCTGTAAATCTTGTAAATAACCACTTTCACTCCGGAGAGGAGCTTGTTCAACTCTAATGGCTAATGGCGAGATGAAAACGCCTCATTATGATTCTGATCTTATTGTCCCCAGCAACGTTACCTGCCAACTCGAGAACTTCAAAATGCCATAGAGACCCTATGGCTTCCAAATAGATGGCATGTATTACAATCTAGTATTATTTACCAGATGTATAATACTTAGTGTGAAAAATGATTTCACGATGCTGTGCATTGCTTATAATTACTGTAGAATTCAAAAAACTTTCATATAATTCATTGCATAGGTGGATAAATGATACTGGATAGGTAGATAGAATGATAGAATGGATTTAATACACTGTATAACGTCATAAATTTCCCCTTCTGTGTATATGTGTCACCCTCATGTTGTTTTAGTCCCCTTGTGTTTGACCCTAAAGCTGATGCCATAGTTTCAGGCAAACCTATTTATTACCTTCATTAATACGACGTTCGTATATACCAAGTCCGGAAAAGCAATGTCTTCTGTTTGTTAATAAGGGTATTGAGGTTTTTATTTCTGTTTAATACGTAATAATTTGTTAATTTATACTCCATTTGTCTCTTCAACGATTGACTTACACAAATAAATAAATTGAAATACGAGCACACAATGTCGTGTCTTTATATTATTATTTATGTTAAGCGGGAGTTATCACTCATGTTCTAATAAAAATAAATGAATAAATAACCAGGATAGAAAACTGTTATTTTTACCAACTTTACAAAAAGGAGGTAATAATCAATTCGGCGGTATTATTTTTACTTATACCCCCAATACAAGACGAGTTATTTATGATATTTTTATTGAAGCAGCGTTATATTTTTTACAGTAGTCCATGTTTTTACTTTCACTTACCTAGATCCGATGAAAATTGTACTCGCCTTATACAGTTGTGAGTATTGCCACTTACGATTATCGAAAGACTTATGTTGATCACATGAACTTAAAAAAGGGTTTTGATGTGACGTTTTAAATAAATTGATTATCCAACCTATGTATTTTTATTTATGGAAATAAGTTTAATATAAAAAAATATTAATCGTATAGAGTATAGACAATATTGTAGAAACATATGTATGGATTAAAATATCATGTTCAATTTCTTTCTGTTATTATCAGTCTTTAAAAAAAACTTTTTCACTATTTATTTTTTTCAGCAGACCTTTTGGTAGAAATAGAAAAATAAACGATTTATCCTAAATTAAAACCGCAGACATAGTTGGAAAGAGATCAGAAATGACGCAGTAGTGACGTAGCCAGCCAGCGCTCGGAGAAGCCGAGTCGATCGATAGAGTCGCGTGGGTGACCCTCCCCCCTCTTCTATAGTCATACTACATAACCATAAATTTATACGTAGCGTTACTGAAATGTGTGGTGATGTCAATTTTTTTTTTCATATGAGATTGATTTTTTCATATGATAACACAATAAATTTTAGCGTACCTTTACCGGATGATGTGTTTTGTGGTCTTGTGAATATTTGATTTTCAATTTTAAAAAAATGAACTGTTTCAGAAGGTATTATATGCCTTGCCGGGTAAACCTTTAAACATTTAGCAACCAGTATACCCAGTAAGTAAGTAGAATATGAAGAATCTTCGATTAAGTTTATAAATATTAAATACCCTGTCTAGGAGTAAAATGAGTCTAATACCACGGTTCTATTAACTTAACATACGAAACACAGCAGCATAATGCTTCTATTTTAATCTGGAATTCTGTGCCAACAGGACCGATTCCCGGTTAAGCGGCTTTCGTGTTGTAGCCATAACACTGCAGCATCGCTCTAGCACATTTATAATATAATATAATATTTACTTACGAAGAGTGATCCAAAAGTAATGATCAAGAAACGGGATTTGAACTGCTCTAACACCCGCCCATTGGCCTCCAGCTCCATCTTCTTCATCTTGCTCCCAGTGACTTCTATCAATAGATAGAAGTCACTGGGAGCAAGATGGAAGAAGAAATATCTTCAGCTCAAGAAACACTTTCGAGGCAAGAAATTTGCAAACGATAACGAAGTGATGGACGCTGTTGAGACTTTTTGGGGAGGGGGGGGGGGGCAAGGTAAAGAATTCTGAGTTTAGATAAAATATGGACTAAATTTTATTATATTAAAATTTTACGTTGTACAGCCATGCTATAATATTATGGTTGTAGCACGAATGGGTCGTCTCGACAGGAGTAGAAGGATCACGTTCTCACAGAATACCCACGTAAAATAGAAGCTTAATGCGGCTGTGTTTCGTATGGTGAGTGTAGAGAACCGGAGACCTTTTTTATTAGAAACGAGGCATTCCATCTTAGTCCTCAGGGCTGACAACGCATATACATTTTTTTTAAATCAAGGATTGATTTAGATGTTTATGCACAACAGCGTCCACTTACCATCAGTTGGGATGTGTGCTCGGTTGTCACCCAAATTCTATAAAAAAACACATTGACTTGTTAGGAGATTATGTAGAAAAATAACTAATTTTTTTAAACATAATCACTGTGTTTAATATTCATTATCGTTACTTTGGGATCAACTCCCGGAAAAATAAATCATCAAAAGTTCATAAATTACTAGGTAGTGGAGTAAAAGTAATCTTGTACTATAATAATTAATAAAACCTTTAATTGTTTATTAATGTGTGATGTAGACTAAAGAGTAGGTACTAAAAATAAAAGGTTTTCCAATAGGGACGGATCGATGGTGACAGTTTGGGACGGCTATGTTTTTTTGGCAACATTTCTGTCAAATAGGTATATTGTTATTATTTCATTACTGATGCGAAATCATAATAACAAGTTACACGATTGAGCGACGCGTCCAAATGATAAAACTTTATTATCAAAATGAGTGCTTGTTAGTGCAAACGTTGCGCGCGTTACGCACGGTTTACGGCAGACGCGTAGGCCCTTCAAAGTCGACTTTGCAGCGTATGGTTGGAGACAGTTTCGAAATGACGAAACGGTAAACAATCAGCCAACACCAGTAAGTCAAAGGAACTCCAGATTGGCCGAGAACATCGCTGTGCACAAGAACTCGGCCTTTCGCAGACTTAAACCTTGCGGATTTTGCGTCGTGACTTGAGCCTGCACCATTACAACAAAATACAACTGACCCAGGAGCTTAAAGTTAATGACCACAAACAACGCCGTTTCTTCCCTAACTGTGCTTCAGAGCGTTTGGAAGGGGACCCAAATTTTGGGCGACAAATAATCTTTAGTGTGATCAGGCGCATTATTGTTGTCTATGTATTAACATAGACAACAAAAATGCGCCTGATGAAGCAAAATAGTTAAAAACACAGACAGATTACAATGAATCCACAAAAAGAATTTGTTTGGTGCGGATTATGGACCGACGACGACGGCGTCAATGGTCCGTACTTTTTCGAAAACGACTTGGTGAGGCCATCACTGTCAACGACGAGCGCTACAGCTTCAGATCGATGATAACCAATTTCCTTTGGTCCAAATTAAACAATATGGCCGTGGACAATCTGTGGTTCCAGCAGGACGGCGCTACGTACCCATACGGTGAACGCCCCAATGGAAATTCTGCTTGAACTTGAAGGTTGTGCGATTTGACCCCACCCGACTTTTCCTTGTGGGAGTTTTGTGAAACGACAGGTCTAGGCCAATAAGCATTAATCGACCGATGCCCTTAAAGTCAACATAACCCAGGCCATCGCTCAAATTCAGTCAGATTTATGCGGCAGAGTAATTGAAAATGGTACCTCACGGATCTGGTCTACAGTGAGGTGCAGCGGTAGACACTTAACCGAATTTATATATTCCATAGTTGATGGCATTAATTGACTTCTCAAATAAAAAAAATAATATCGTTAATACCTCAACACAGCTGGTTTTATTCCATTTCAAGATCAACCCTTTCTTATTGGAAAAATTCTTGTATAAGATTGAGTAAATCATTTCATAACACATTTTGTGAAGTATCTATACCTATCATGACTCAGCCCTCTCATTTTACTGAAATTTTAATATCTTTTTGTAGGGGCACAAAAAGACATAACGCGTTGTATCATTTCCCTAAATTATCTTGACCTTTGTTTTGTGAACGGAAAAATAAACTCGGAATTTGGTTTGAGCAAACGCGAATAAGGTTAATTACAGATATTGCAACATGTGCGGTAGCTGCGCCTCCACGTAGGTACGTAACTAATTTTCAACAACCTCTGAAACAATGGGATCGTTCGGAAAGTTACACTTTCGAGTCACGTGTGTCATATTATGTAAATCGTTCCGTGCGTTGTATTGATATTACTAATTGTGATTTTGTTTTAGTTTTTCCTTTAGTCTACGTGTTTTATCGTTTTTTATTGGTTCCGTCCCGTTAGACTCGAAGTAGACGATGTTTTCGTAAATATACCGTATTACACCGCTACTTTTAGTGCCTGTTACTTTTCTCTACAATAATTAAAAATTGTTCACATTCTTATTTATTCTCACGTTGTGGACGGTGACCTGTTTTGCCTTAAATATTCTCAGGAAACGGCCTGGGTTATGTTGCGGAAAACTGCCTTGTATCCCTGTTGTATTTAAATTTTTGCATTTCCTTTTTTTATTTGGGTAACACCTTCTGCTATAAAAATATTTTGTATACTGTCGTCCAAAAAAATCGAATCTCTTTGTGAGTTTTTCGTTTTCATTTGATTATAAGTAACAGTATTAAAAATTTAAAAGTATTATGTAACCTTGTGACTAACGAGTTGATTTAAGGCTATATCTTAAAACGTAATGGGTTAATGTAAACTTGACAATAATTTTAAGTTTCTTACTATTGCCAATGAGTGAGGCGGCTTGTAAGGTAACAAATAACAATCCATATCTGTGAGGTTATGAAGCAAGAGAGTTTGCCACGCAGCTTGAGCGCGAATTGCCTAACATACATATTTTATACTGCTTTTCTAAGACATGTTTTCTTTTACCACGTCTGTTCACATATTTTAAATCCTCGACCGAAACACGGGGAAATAGTGATTGAATTGATGAAATTAAATGCAAGCGCTCTGCCTCTAATCATTACGGCCCTAACTTTTGGGCGAGACCCTAAATTGCGTGCGGAATCACAGTCTAATTGATTGCTTTCTATTTGTATATAGGGTGATAGCCCTGCACCTACAACCTGAGCCTCGGAAACTGGGGCTACTACACGTCCGTATACCGGGGTATGTGTCGCGGTTTGAAGTGTTGTGTTCTTTTGTCCTGTGACTAAGTCAAAATCATAATAAGCTATAAACCATTAAAATTATTTGTGTAGTGTTTGTATAAGCTTAATAATTATTAAAACAAATAGTAGACAGCAAAAAAATGGATAGTTGGTTTTTATAGTATAAGGGCGACAAAAGAGCACACAGTCCACCTGATGATCATGATCCAGTTAGACGACCAATGAGTGCATGCTGCGGCTCGTAGACACTCACACTTATCCTTGATTAAAAATCAAAATGCAGATGCGCTGTCACCCCTGATGACTACGATAGTACAAAGGGTCTCCGATTCTCTTACACCCACTATACGTTTTATATTATATTTTTTTAGTTGCTATTTTACGCTAGTATAATTCGAGAGCGTGATTCTACCCCAGTCGAGCCGAGCTATTCTTGCTACAACCATAATATAACTGCAACGTAACTCTTCCACGTACTAATGGTGACTGGTAAAATATACAAAAGACGACCAATAACATTCATGAAATTAGTGTGTTAATTTATGACAGATAATATGTTAGATAGAGTTAATAAAACGAGTTTTCCAAATGCCTCGGGTGTTTCTACCCTACTGTAAGCGGTATACACTTTTATCCATTCTCGAAATAAAATCATTATTGATAGATTAATTTATACTTTTAAGCACCAAGATAAAATGCTTCGTTAGGTCCCAAGATGTAGTAGTGAACTACACTGACTATTAGACGGCGATTTTGCTATTTACGAGTAAGTGTTACCACACTAATCGATCGATCATCGACCGATGCCATTGATCGACATCGATTGATGTCGATCGATTTGTGTGGTAGCTTTAGCTGATCAACGGATATTGGTCGGTATAAAATATTGTTCAATCCGATCGACGTCGATCGACAATTATTAATTGATGTGGTTATGGACCCATCATCAGTATCTTTGAAAATCTATTCAGAAGAGGACGTGTTGTTATTGGCCAGTAAGCTCTTGCCCGTATTATTATTACGGAGATGCAAACACAGAAGACTGAATGGTAGCTTAAATTCATTTAGACGACATCTTAAATAGCGGTCGGTAGAGCGGAGCTGGTTCTTGATTAATCAAGCAGCTCATTCGTTCAAGACTAATTTGTTCTACCATCGATCGGTGTGTTAGAAACTATCGATCGATGTCGGCTAATCCGATCCATCATCGATCGATCGATTAGTGTGGTAACACCCTGACGCTACCACTAGGAGCGGGAGCTGATAGGCCTTTTTGCCTAACAGTACGTGTGGGCAGATACCGCTCTCTTACTTATTTCCAGTGTTCGTGTTCAAATATGTACTACCGGTATAGTAAAAATGTCTTTGGGGTGCACCAGTTAGTTACCAAAAGATAGAAAAAAAGTATTTAAAATCTTAAGCCTGCAATATTATTGCAATCCTATACTACTAAACGAGCAATTCTTGTATATATATATATATATATATATATATATATATATATATATATATATATATATATATATATATATATATATATATAATCGGGATCTCGGAAACGGCTCCAACGATTTTCATAAAATTTAGTGTCCAGGGAGTTTCGGGGATAAAAAATCGATCTAGCTAGGATTTATTTTTAGAAAATGTCTTTTTGTCCGTGTTTTTAGGCAATGAAAAACTGCTACAATATCGTTAGAATAAGAAGATAAATTTTGATAAATTGTTAATGGTTGTAAATAGCTTAATTGGTATAATGGGCGGTCACAGAATCGTAAAACCCCGGTTCAAGCCCAGACCGACCGACCGACTTTTTTTATTATTTTTTTCAAGTTCCTTTCTTTTTTGAGAATATCTATTTTTTAGAGCCCTTTTTTTAGTATTTTTTAAAAACACGAAAATTTAAATTAAAATAATTGCACTCATGATTTTTTATTCAAATATCCAGTTCCGTTTTTTCTGTTATGTCGCTAAGATCAAAAAATATTATTTATATTTCATCAGTATGTAATTTGTATCTAAATACAATTTGCAAAACACACGAATTAAAAAAAATCGAGTGAAAAATACCGAGCAAAGCTCGGTCAACCGGGTACTTATCATTAAATTATAAAACTCGATATACGTGCATATTTGATCATATTTCTCACATTATTTCAGAATGATGCTTCCACTGCTAATGTTGTTAGTATTTTACATAATACTCGATATACAGCTTTTGATGTGTGAGCGAATGTTTCTCATTAGATGAATTTCTGAATGATACATCAATTTATATTCGCGTAGTTAAACAAAATTGGAAATTCTTTCATTAGCGGTTGTTTCAATTTTATTTCTTTGAATTCCCGTAGTAATTGTAACAAAACCTAAATTTTTCCTGGAAAAAAAAGCTACCAGCTACTCAGTTATGGACGAAATGAAAACAGAATGTGTAATATAACATTGGTATTACTACATGCCAAATACGCGCTTAGCTTAGCCGTGCAGTTGTAGATATTAGCCCGACTCTATAAATGTAGTGAGTGCTATAAAATGAAAGCTGATTCAGAAACTCCTCAATACTTACAAATTAATTTTAAATCTGAATAATGTAGAATTAATGGTATTAGAAATGAAAACTATGAAAAGGACTCGCAATATAATATTAGTTAAGTTTATAATATGAGACAATAAAAACGTAATTATACTTGGTAGCAATTTTCGAAATTCATAAAAAAATCGTCATCACTAATTTCGGCGTGCATTTATTTGTTATTTGCCCTTCGACAGAAGTTTTAAACTTGACACTTCAGGGATGGTGTCATATAAATAATAGGCTGCAAAAATAGGTCCCCTCACGTATTTTTCAAAAACAGCTTCAAAATTAGTTCTTAATTTGATTCTTAGAATTCTGATTCTTGCAATATCGCTACTCAAAGGTATTTACGCAATTTCAATGACACATACAAGCCTAGCATTACAAACAAACGAACTGTGCGTTATTGGTTCAACTTTCGTCTGGGAAATTTTGAAGGGGGTTAGTAATGATGAACTGAAGGCGATTGCGTAAGCCGATCTGTTTCATACTGCGTTTGGCCTACCGTCGCGTCGGCTTTTGATGTAAGTAAATATAAATCAAAGGAATCGTTGATTTCTTTACGGGAGTGTTATAATGTTCAAGAGGCAGCGAATTTCGGTCACGAAGGCAAGTCTCGACGGGACTGCCAGCCATAGGAGAGAGATCAAGCGCATGATCAACGGATTTACATGCTTTCCGGGGCAAGTGGATGAAACACAGCCAATTTGCTGACTTCAGAAAAGTTCTTGGCAAAAAAACCTAGTATCTTCTATCGTTTTCGCCAAACCATCACTATCCATCCAAAAGTTGTCTTTAAGAAATTGCTTTTAGCGATAAAACCGTCAAACCAAATTTCTTTTGGCTCCTTTTTTTGTTCATATTTATATTACACTTCTTGGCGTACAAAAGTGTTATCTATCTATCTATAAATACTTTTAGCCCGACTCGGGATTCGAACCTGACATATCATAATCAGCAATCGCGTTTATGACTATTATACCAATGAGGCAGTCAGTTACGGTAATTTACTTATTTATAAACAGTAGGCGCCCTTCAATCACAGGCGTATCAACGGAAATGTACCGTGAAAGTTAATTTCTCGGGCTGCCTCCGTACCGCTTGTTCCTCAACGAATGAAACCACTTTCGCCAGTCCATAACGTCTATCGCTATTGAACTTTATACCTATTAAGGGTTATCAGGTCCGCGGACTAGATTACTGCAACCCCTACAGGTTTAATAATAGTTAGAGTAAAAAAATTTCTTTAACATAAACTACGAAATCCAATATTAAAAATATATTTTTCCTAAGATTTAATTTTTTTTTCTCTGCGTGATACACTTAGAAATTAGGATATCCGCAGTAAAACCAGTCACCGACATAGCTCAACGGATTAGTAAACTGAAGTGGCAATGGTTCGGCCATATAGCTCGAAGAACCGATAACCGATGAGAGGGAAAGGTTCTCGTGTGGCAACCTCGTCCCGGTAGGTGATACAAATTTTGATGATTATTTACGTTGGTGACTGGTTTTACTGCGATATCCTAATTTCTAAGTTTATCACGTAGAGCCGTTGAGAAAAAAAAATTTAAAAAATTTAAATCTTAAGGAAAATATATTTTTAATATTGGATTTCGTAGGTTATGTTAAAGAATTTTATTATTCCGGAAACAAAACTATTATTAAACCTGTAGGGGTTGCGGTAATCTAGTCCACGGACCTGATAACCCTTACTTGGTGTAAAATTCAATAGCGATAGACGTTATGGACTGGACTCAGAGTTGAATGAAGATATCATCAAAAATATATACACACAAACCAATCGAAGTTAGAACCTTCATTTTTGAATTTGTCTTATAATACTCGTTTATATTCATTATACTTATTGCGGTTGTATCTTGTTGGCTTCACTAATCAAGGTTTAAAATCTATTGAGGTCAATTCCAAATAGTACTGGCTTTCTGATAAATAAACAGTTTGTATTTGGTATGTATTGAAAATTGAATTTCGAGTACCTGATTGATTGGCGCATGATCAACTATCCACGCGCTCCTCATACTTTTCACTTTTATGTAAAAAATCTTCGATCGCACGATTTTTCGTTCCCACATAAACAATAGAAGCGCCTAAGATTGTTTTTAGTTTCGATTCAGTTTCACCGAGTGAATATCGAACCTTGATATAGCAAGCGAGAAATGAACTTTGCACAAAATAATGTGTTCCGATGGTTAATTATTTCTCTGTGCCGCATATAGTTCTTTTTTTGTTAGAGCAACGTTTAAAATTAGGTAATTGTCTACTTTCCTCTCTGAGCCATGTAACATTCGACTTTATTATAGTGAAAAATTACAAAAGATTATATTGAATGAGGACATTACTAAATATCGATGGCCGATTGACGGAAAGAGTAAATCTGATATAGAAAGAATTGACTGATCTTTCGACGCCTATTTTCTAAGTAAAACTTCTCATATATCATTTATGAGCAATAGAGCAGTATTATAAATATTTAAAGATGCTGCAAAAGTAAATGGTAAATTCAAGTAACCAGTCGGAAACAGTGATTAACACATTATTCTTAGAAAATCACCAATAAATAGAAATCTTAGAAAGCTGTGAGCACCGAGAGTACAATTTTAAAGTTCGCATTATTTTCTCATTTGTTCCACGTACCTTGTCACAAATTTCTAATTTTAATTAAAATTTTTCACCGGGTGATACACTAAATTTTTTTAAGTTTCCTAGTGTCTCGTATGTCTCACAATAAAAATGCCCTTATAAGCATTAAGAAGGTATTGTGGTACAATCCACCACTCTGATAAGAAGTCGGAATCATCTTAAATTTAACATACTTATTAAAAATTTATAATTCAAAAAAATCAGGTGCGGCTTGTCTCAAAATTTCATAGCCAATAAGCGAACTGTGTTCGATTTCTACCGGCACGAATGAAATTGTTAATTAATTGAAATTTTAAGTGCTTATTTATTACTTGCTCGACGGTGAGAGAAAACATCTTAAGAAAACTTGTGTCTTTTTCGTAGACATGGCAGTTCGCCAAGACAAAACCCTTTAAAAGATGAAAGGAGGCCTGTGAGATGTATGTAGGCAGGTTATTACTTTACTATACTAATATGGCATTCCATGGTATTTTTCGTAATTTTCTGAATTATTCCGTGGAACAAATTTTTGTCGACACTATCGGCATGAAATAAACAATACATCGTGCGGGTTATTAATATCAAATAGTAAGTTACCTTTGGTTAGAGAGTTCTAATCTTTGTTGAGGTATAGGTTGAGGTACTGCCAGAGGCTATACTGAAAACTTAATTTGTCCTAGAAAATAATTCTATATCGTCATTAATTTCAGCTTAAATGTTCCCAGGATTTAAGAACTCCCATTATTCAAAAATCAACAATTTGTGAATGCGATTAAAGTCAGATGCATAATGACAACTATTGCTTAGTGATATAAGCGCTTGTTGAGTGACATCAACAGCTTAGCCATACGATGTGTAACAATTAAATGGCTTTAGTTACGTAACAAACTGTAATCGTATGGTATATCGGTGACTGACTCATGGATTATGTATTGAATTCATCGTAAAAGAATTCTTTCTATTTAGGGCAACTTCGAATTTAGAATTTAGATACGCCGTTACTTTTAGAACTTTTGGAATTGATTGAATGGACGGGAGAACACACTAGTACGAGGGTGGATTGAAAAGTACTCGGCCTAACCAAGAAAATAAACACATACTAAATCAGTTATATTTTTATTTTTCTACATAATCACCATCAAGTTCAATACACTTTTGCCACCTCCCCTTCCAAGCATTTAGACCGTTGAAAAAAAATGATTCTTCCTTAGAGTCAAAATATGCGTCTACGGCTGCTTGGACCTCGTCGTTTGTCGAAAATCTTTGACCTCCCAAGTGCTTTTTTAGGTTAGGGAACAGAAAGAAGTCTGATGGTGCCAGATCAGGTGAATACGGCGGATGCGGTAACAGTTCAAAGCCACAGTTGTGAATTTCAGCCATTGACTGTACTGACGTGTGAACACGGGCGTTATCTTGATAAAACAGGACTTTTCTTCTGAGCATTCCTCGACGTTTTTCTTTTATTTCCTCTCGTAAACGACGTAGTAAGGTGCAATAGTAATCAGAGTTTATAGTCTGACCCCTTTCAAGATAATCAATCATAATCACACCTTTCGAATCCCAGAATACTGAAGCCATCACCTTATTTGCCGACAAAATCGACTTAGCCTTTTTAGGGGGTGGTGAACCAGGTCTTCTCCACTGTTTTGATTGTTGTTTTGTTTCCGGTGTACAGTAATGAACCCATGTTTCGTCCATATTAACAAAACGATTCAAAAAATCATCTGCATCGGCTTCAAATAACTCCAAAGAGTCGCGTGAAATAGTCAATCGCGTCCTTTTTTGTTCAACTGAAAGCAGTCGCGGAACCCACCTCGCAGACACCTTGTGGAAACCCAACTCGTTGACAATGATGTTTTGACTTCGTTCATAAGAGATGCCTATAATCTCGGCTATCTCTCTAATTTTTAATCTGCGGTCTCCCATTATTAAATCAAGTACTTTTTTAATATTTTCGTCAGTAGTTGACGTCGAAGGCCTTCCAGAGCGGAGTTCATCTTTCACACTCTCTCTACCATGCTTAAATTCTGCTATCCATTTTTTGACGGATGAATATGACAGAGCACAATCGCCTAATGTACTGACCATGTCATCATGGATGGCTTTTGATGATAGCCCCTTCTTATGGAGGTACTTAATGACGGCACGCTGCTCGATTTGCTCCATTCGCGGAAATTATGTCCGATTACTTTGTTAATAAATTTATAAAATCACAACTAATTATCGCACACGTTTCGAACTTCACACAATGAACTAGTCTGAACTGAACTAATTAATGTGGTTAGATTTGATTTTTAGAATTGAATGGATCTGTGTTAGGCCGAGTACTTTTCAATCCACCCTCGTACTATCTGTGAACTTAAACACTAAATGTAGCAAAGACAATGCATATCGCTCAAAATACGTTTTTAAATTGGAGAAATATGAGTACCCCTCTTGGTTCTACTCTTTCTAAGGATATAGATTACGACGTTAGAGCCCGTATTAGAAAAGTTTAGAGTAAAAGGCCCGAGGTCAGAAAATTTCCGCATAGTCTTATAATATTATGGTGGTGAGACCTCGTTGACTTTTGCCTACATGTTCAGGAGCTCGACGTCACGGAAATGAAAATACAATGTTTGATGAACAGCGTTACGAGGCGAACCTACATATGTAACAAATTCATCCTGGGTAATCTCGGATTAAGTAACATTGTGAATAAGGACCGTAAAGTCAATTATGGTGGTACGGACACGTGTTACATGTGCGTAAGTGTTAACTGGGAGCATATGTTTGTAGAAAATGCATTGCCGATTGTATTGATACAGTTGTGGAATAAGAGAGACAACGCGACAGCCCCATAAAGCATTGGCTCGACGTCGTCTCGTTTGGTCGGTTAATATGAGAAATACCTGAGTGTGATTGGTAGGAAATGCGGTTGTGGCATAAGCGGGGCAACGCGACAGCCACAAAAAGCATTAGCTCGACACCTGGAGTCGGCAAGTAACAGAGTTAATGGACACACCACCGAGGACCTTAAGGACCGAAAAACTGGAAAAGTTTGACTAGATAAGCACGCCCTGGTAAAAACTTAGTAAATGTGTTTTTAATACAAATATAATAATAAAGATATTAATAGTTATTTTGCAACCATCCGCTAAATTAAATAAAATGATGTGTCTTACCTAGTTTGAAGAGCACCTCCCGCCTCCCTCAATTACGTGCACTAATCCCGTCACCACCAATCCCAACACCACTATTCCCAACACCACTACTCCCAACATCACTACTCCCAACACCACTACTACCAACACCACTACGACCAACACCACTACTACCAACACCACTACTACCAACACCATTATTCTAGGAAAGACACACCATCGACGATAATACGATTTTACGATTATAATGGCTTTCCGCAGAGTAACGCCTGATTCTATCAATTACCAATATAAATGTTTTACACCCACACCTCGGACAAAAAAAAATTAATGAATGCCTAGAGTAAAAAATAACAGCCTACTCTAATTTTACCAATAAACATAAAAACGTTACTCATGTACAATCAGTTTTTGATCAACAACTAAATTTTATGTAGTTGAGAGAGTCGTATATATGTGCATTTAAGATAAACCGGTAAGGGGATAAACAACATACAAGAAAATGCATGGACACTTAGGAAATTGACCTTATCATGGGAAGGGTATATCTGTTCCTTTTAATCTATCATAATGTGTCGTAGTCAAATTATACTCGTCCGAAACGGCTTTATCGATGTAATCTACTATAGAGTATGTATATAAACTATCGGTATTTCAATTTTCATAATTGTAATTATTAAAATGTACCGGCAAATTGTACAATTTGACAGTGGGCACGTGAATTATAAAAAAATCTATGGTGACCAAAATTAAATCATTGCATCATAATCATAAATAATTGTTATTTCCAATGTGTTCCTGTCGCTCACACGACATACATATGCCTACTTGCATGAGTTATAAACTTTTCATTTTTTTTCAGGAACAAAGCGATCGCCGATTATTTAGGCAGCAATGGCTACACGGACGCGCTGGAAGCGTTCAAGAAGGAAGCCGAAATGACCGGCGAAATGGATCGCAAGTTCGGCGGACTCTTAGAGAAGAAATGGACTTCAGTAATAAGGCTACAGAAAAAGGCAAGTATCATTTTCTTGAATACAATACAAATAGTTTTAAAATGGTTATTTTATATTAAATTCACATAGCTAGTCACTTAATAACAAATTGAAATTCCTTTAAACATAACATGCATAATGTGACATGATATAATAAAAATGAAATGATAATTTACGGTGAAAAATGACAAAATATTCATAAAATATTGTTAATTTGAAATATCATCCAACTAATAATAATTCAAATTTTTAGATAGTCGATATTATAATTTCATAACATCATTTGCCTTTCAAATAACTGGTATTTACTGATTATATTTTTGAATACTAATTTCATCACATTCACACAAGTAATTAATTGTGTATACCATACCAGTGCCATTATTTTATCATTTATTCTGTGACTATAATGCATTTCAGAGAAAAGATATTTTAAAGATGTGGAATCACAAGTGTGCACTTGACTAATAACATTTTGCAAAATGCGAGGAAGCCTACGCTAATGCTTAAATTGTGCTGTTTTATAGGGTTATTTTCAGTTTTAACTTCTAATTTAACATCAGGAGAAATATATTTTACTGTGAGAAAAACCTGCAATTATAATATATAGAGTAAAAACGGCAATTGTTGAAAATGCAGCTCATAAAAATTGAGCGCAGTGTATAAAGCTATCCGAACTAGGCAGTGAGATGGATCGATCGACTTGTCAAAGTTTCTAGGTCGCCTACAATGTCCGCATATCACATGCCAACTGCCTGTTCTTACATAATATATTCTAATCAAGTATAATAATATATCAAAGTCAAATTTACTGCTAATGTTCCCAGCTGTTTTTAACCACGGCGTCAATTTTCAAATATTTTCGTAAAATTTCAACTGAAACATTATAATAATACTAACACTACAATATAAGAATTCACTATAGTAATATATAAACAAAAAAAAAACTAGAGGTATTCGGCATCTGTCAGAGTCTAGCTCATTTTGATGATCCTGGGAATTAAACAGTAGATCGACCTTGACTTAATGTGATAAATACTTGACATATTATATTTGAGTATTGGGGCGCGTTCACCTGCATTGTATCTAAATTATATTTAGATACAATGCAGGTGAACGCGCCCCATTAAGACGTATTATGAAAGTATATAACATGCATTTTTCAAATATTGATCTATTCACTTCATCACAGTTACAATTTCGCAAGAACGTTCTAAGAAAGTTGGTAGATTCAATAGTATCTTTAAATATTTTACAAGATAAATTTGTACTGCTAGCAATTTTTTTTCCTTTTGTCTCATTTAGATTTTTATGAGTACTGTCAATTTTATTTTATTTTCCCTTTTTAACTTATACTCTGTTTATTGTGCATTTATTATTTACTGTTACCAATTTAATATTACTTTGTGGATAACGGTGCTGGTTACATAATGACTAATATTATTTATAAAATGTTATTTGGTTTAAGCATTATTATGTAATTGTTTATTGTCCTGAATAAATTAAAAAAAATACAAATTACATACTGATGAAATACGAATAATATTTTTTGATCTTAGCGACATAAGTAATAGAAAAAACTGAACTGGTTATATGAATAAAAAATCACGAATGCAATTAGTTTAATTTAAATTTTCGTGTTTTAAAAAAACTAAAAACGGGCTCGAAATAATAGATTTTCCCAAAAAAGAAGGGAACTTAAAAAAAAATTAAAAAAAAGTAGGTGAAGATAGGACTCGAACCAGGGTATTACGATTTTATGACCGCCCAATATACCAATTAAGCTATTTATAAATTTATAATCATTAATAAACTGTCAAAATTTACCTTCTTATTCTAACGATATTGTAGCAGTTTTTTACTGCCTGAAAATACGGATAAAACGACACTTTCTAAAAATAAATCCTAGCTAGATCGATTTATTGCCCCCGAAACTCCCTGGACACTAAATTTTATGAAAATCGTTGGAGCCGTTTCCTAGATTCCGATTATATATAAGAATTGCTCGTTTAAAGGTATAGGATTAATATTTCTGTACCATCGACGTGATACAATAAGTCCATGATCATATAATAATCATGCTTTGAAGTTACAGCAGTTATCTGTAATGGGCCGATCGTCTTAAACACTTGTTGTCTATGACAATTACAGGTGATGGAGTTAGAATCCAAGCTATCCGAAGCTCAGAAGGAGTTCATGGAGGGCGCCCCCACGCGCGGGAAGCGTACGCCCGCCGAATGGATCCCTCGTCCGCCTGAAAAGTTCTGTCTAACTGGTCATCGGGCAACTATTACTAAGGTAATCCTAACATACAAGGATATTTTTTACGTAACTCTCCATTACATAAAATAGATGGATTCTAAGTTCTTTCAGTATTTAGTAGGAAGCCTATACTTATCCATTTCAATGGATTGTGTAGCAAAAGTATATTTGAACAATGTAGAGGCATTAAATTTCGTACGAATTTTATATAACCACTTATTTTTAAATTGCCAAGCATTATGTCTGGCGAGAGTTTAGTCAAATAAATATAATGTACCAGGCATGGATTTTTTAAATAATTTCCATACACGTGACGCGAATTAGGGTGGATTGCCAACTACAGAACCGCTCCTTGTGACTGGTAATGTTGTTTCTTGTCCTTATCATTTGGGTTTGGCAATATTAAAATGGTTTTTTCCCATTCCCACTTATCACTGTGCACTATGTAATTATTGTTATGGTCGCAAACAGAAAAACCTTCGACCATCCTGAATTTGTACAGAATGTAAATAAATATTACAAAAAAATTGGTCTTTAGTACATATATTTATAATTTCATTTATGAAAGTGCCGTTCTGCAGTACCTGGCCATTACAAATAATAAAATTTTACAAAAAATTAATTTTATTTTTTCTTCAAAATTAGTCATTTGTTTAATGATTAGTGTTATGTTTTCATTGCATTTAAATTTATTTCGTCATCAAGGATACGTTAAAAGATTATGTACATTGTTATACTTTTACCTACGGATGGCAAACCGTTTTGATCAAATTGAAAGATATTCGTAATACGGGTGGCGAAAAGGTTTGATCGCCCATAGAGGTTTGTTGAAAGCAAAAAAGAAAAAAAATATCCGTGGTTTGGACGGGTCTACGACTGGGATTTGACGTTTATTACATATGACAGAAAACCGATAAAAGTATTCAAGTCTTCTAATAGATTAAAATTAAATAAAAATTGTAGTAAAAATTTGCATGTCAAATACTTTTGAAAAAAATGAGTTATATTAGGTTAAAACAATTATATTTATTTTGTTTTAGTTACGAGCCATTTTATTTCTGTCAAATATGTCTGATGATGGGGATGTCGATAATTATGATATAGTATTAGTAAACGATGATGAAATTATAGAAAGTCTACATGATTTTGATGAAGAATTTAACAATAATTCCGGTACAGAAGATGAGCCTCTCGGTGTCAATAACTCCAACGAGTCAGACTCCGATGATGAGGAATCTCTTCCTCCACGCTTTCAACCAGACCGTCCAAGAATTCTCCAAGCCTGGTGCAACGACGAATATGATGCTACTAAACATAATTTTATTAATACCAGCAGTACCTTCACGTACTTTTCGCTCCACGCCCGACGAAGTATTTGAACATTTTTTGTCTTCAGATATTATTGAAAAAGTTTGTCAATTTACCAACAAATACGCGGAAAAGGATTATTCTGAGGATTGCTGAGAAAATAAGATCGTCATCCAACCATTCAATAAAATGGTCTCCTGTTACAGTGACAGAAATGTACGTGTTTATAGCTTTATCCTTTTTGATGACGAGAAAAAAAGCGTTAGAAATACACGAATATTGGTCGAGTCATAGGTTGCTATACTAACCCATATTTAGTCAAACAATGTCTCGAGACCACTATAGATCAATTTATTTCTTATAATAAAATTCGGTCACAGTTTTGCCTGCGTGGGTTAATGTCGCTGTCTAAAATAGGTATACAAAAAAAGCAGCTTATAAGCTTATAACTTTTAATTTTAAACAAAAAATTAAATAATAAATCTGTGATAAGTTAACAATTTTATCCCAATCGGTTTAATGGTTTAGGCGTGATTGATTGAGTTACAAACATACAAAAACTAGAGATTCAATTATTTTCTATTTAAAAAATAAAAAACTAAAAAAATTCCTATATACAATAATTAGTAACATAAATTAAAATAAGTAAATAAATTAAAAATGGCTAACATTTAATGCGGATTTATGTATGCACTGATGTCGTCTTTCCCTATCACTATCGATATCGACAATAAAATTCGTACAACACTAACATGTGCAATTTGTTGACATGCATTTCTTTGTGCATAAATTGAATTTTTTTGTGATTAATATATGTATTTTTTTTTTCAATTTATAGTTGTGATTGAATTTAAGACAAACTATAGAGCCAAACTATAAAAAAATCTCGATGAAATGTGTCAAAGTATTGAAGCAATTACGGATCCATTTTTCTAAGTGATTTTCCTTAGTTTGTAAAAATATTTAAGTGAAAGAAGCTTCTTACAAGGTTAAAAAATACATTAACAACATCTGTACTGAGCTTCATGGTTCTATTTGGTCTATTTTTAAGATATTCCCAATTTAAGGGGCTATGGTAACTAAGCTCAAATTCTAATTTCGCCCCCACTTCCCTGCGCGTCGTTGCTATGTTAAACTTATGTTATATGTAAACACGCCGGTTGTTTTGCAATCACTAATGCTGTAAGTAGATAGGTCGTTAGATACTTATTTCATTAGGTTTATTATATTTATGCCTGTTTATTTACGCCAACCCAGTCGCTTCTTATTTTTATTACGGTTATTTCCCATTTTAATTTTACGTCGTTCTGTTGCGTAATGTGTATCCTGATCGTAAGTGACACAACTTCCCTATTCAAAAGCCGAAGCGAGACTAACCGGGTGGCAGGAAACAAGCTTCAAGACGCCGATAGTTTTAAGTAATTTCTTCTTACAGTGAAAATAATGGTAATTAAAAAAATAAAAACATAAGCCCTGGTTTTTTATAGTTAGTTCGGTTAGTATGCAAAGTTTCATGATCTAATTTAAAGTATTTTATGAATACCAGCGGTTTATTAATCAGGTTGGAGGTAACTTTAGATTTTTTTTCTATCGAGAAAATTTTACGAAATCGTGTTTTCGTCTAACATAGTACTTAACATTAATCATCAACTTTACCATATATTTATTTCAAAATTAATGCTGCAATATTTTCTGCACAACGGAGGATCTTGCTAAGCCATTTGAGGTAGTATTTTTAATATTTCCCCTTAATTCTGCCCGTGTTTTCTTATTCGCGTACAGTGAACCCGTATTGAGATGCTGCTTCACTGATCAGCGGTACCGTAGGTAAAAGGTTAACGTCATATAGAGAATATGAGGTAACGTCGTGGCAGCAATGTGACACAAGAGGCACAAACATTAAAAGAATGTTACAAGAGCGCACAAGCGTTACAAGAGCTGGGGTTGGAAGCTCTCCGTCATCTGCCGTACTCACCAGACCTTGCATCATCTACAGACTTCTACTTTTTCCAGAATTTGGATAACTTTTTGGCGGGAAAATAATTCAATATGCGAGAGGTAGTACAAAATGCCTTTGAAGAATTTGTTGCCTCCCATTCAACTGATTTCTTCAAGAAGGGCACCAATAAACTGCCACTTTGCTTCCAAAGATGCATCAATTACATGGATGATTACTTTGATAGAAATAAAAAATACAGAAATAAAATTATGTTAACTTATTTAATTAAAAACGGAAATTTCATACGTAAAGACCTAATATACCACTTTGTAAATATGTTTGCATCATTGAAAATATTTCTTATTTAAACAGGGCAAGAAAAATGAAAATACTAGTTTTTTAGGTCTACTATAATTTGGAAAATAAAACTCATTAATTTAAACTTTGCATAGTACATTAAATGTTTTCCAATGTATATGTATTCCTACTAGTATAATAGATTTCGTGTTTAGGTGCATGCGTGAGTATGTTTGCGTGCGTTCATACGTGTCAGTAAATGTTTGGCAAAGTTAATGTAACATATTAGCAAGGAGCTCTCGTAACTCACATGAGTCATATTAAAGCATCTTTGTTGTAAATTTTCATCACAAAAGGTCGATGCTGTAGTTAACAACAAAACACTTGAATGTATTTAAAACCGAAGAATAAAAATAGAATGCTTACTTTTGTGGGTAAACGTAATATGATACATTCTAATAAAATTTTATCAAAGAACAAGTTTTTTCATTTAGTGCGGCAGTTCAAAACAAATTGTTTGTACAAGTTCATTTGATCTAAAATGTTTAAAACATTGCAAACATATATACAGTTCTGGTCTTGTATATAGATAATGGATGATTTTTTACTGTCTGGAAAAAATAGGGTGTAACAGGTAAACGGAATAGAAGCCTATGGCACAGATATTTTACAATTTTTTTGCTTACATTAACAATATTATGAAATTAAATTGGAAAAATAAACAAATGCCAGAGATTTTTGCCGTATTCTTAATAGCCTATATATTACAGTTTAATTTCGCAGAATATGACGAGACACTTTGAAATGTTTTGAAGGAATGCCTTTGCTTTTAGACCTGTCTCGGTATAGACTGGGAGCTAGTGTCATACATTTTTGGATAATTAGTTTCATTGCTCAGCATATGATGATGAATGCAAACATTTAAGTAAAATAGAAACATGTCAAGTCGGTACAATCTAGACTTTATAGTAAGGATAGAAAGGTTTCTCTTAGGTGTCTGGGTTGATATTATCATGCCTATCAGCCTACATGAAGCAATGTTTCTACTACCCGTGTTCCAATTTGAGAGATAAAAGAGCTAGTACAATTAACAGGCTCTGAGGCATTTCATCTTAGGCGTCAGGGGTGATAATGCATCTGTGGTCTACATTGTTTAAAGTTAGTGTAAAGTAAAATAAAGTTAGCACCAAGTGTCCATGGGTTGCATTAGCCACTTATTAGGAAGACTTTCAACTTGTTTGTCACTCTAATAATATGGATAAACAATCATTATGACTTTTGTTGATGACAAATGTAATGACTAGCATTCACATTCGTCATTGAAGGATTTAACAATCTGCGATAAAAAATAATTTGCATTATATCAGGGCTATGTATAGATGGGGACTCTGTTTATAACTTTGTGATCTTCCTTTCATGCAGCCAGTGATGACATTGTGGCAAGTTAAGAGTCCACTTATCTTAGTTTAAATTCAAACCTGTTACAGGTAATATTTCACCCGGTGTTCAGTTTGATGGTGTCCTCGAGTGAGGATGCCACCATTCGTGTGTGGGAATTTGAGAGCGGCGTGTACGAACGAACCCTGAAAGGGCACACCGATTCCGTTCAGGATATTGCATTCGACCACCATGGCAAATTACTTGGTGAGTGACAAAGCTTTCAGATATGTATCTGATCAGTATATTATTATTATTATATATTACTATATTGAGCTAGGTTAACCTAGTAAGGCACAGAATTACTAACAACTACATAACTTTACATAGAAAGAAGTGCCTCTTTCTTTCCAAGTCATCCTAGATATAATCTTTTATCTAGAATGAATCTTTTTAAAATATATGTACTATTTTAATCTATTAAGGCATCATGATTTACCTGCAGTATTTTTTTTGTATTTTCACTCTCGCCTCAATCTCAATTAGAATTCAAAACTAAAATTAGAATTTTTAAATTTAATCATTTCATTTTTAGCTTTACTTTTATTTAAAAAATAATTGTGATTTTTTAAAAATATATGTTTACAAAATTCATTCCTGATTGTGTTAACCCACTTGTTAACACAATCAGGAATGAATTCGAATTCTCGATTGTGAGTTAATATTCCATATTTGAACCAATATCTTTTATTTCTATTAAACAACTATTTATTTATTATCTAAAACACTGGAGTGTTAGAAAATTAAGTGTATATAATAATTGTAAATATTTCAGTATCGTGCAGTGCTGACATGTCAATAAAGTTGTGGGATTTTAACCAGACCTTTGAGTGCATAAAAACTATGCATGGCCATGAGCACAATGTATCGTCCGTGGCTTTCTCGCCCAGCGGCGACATCGTCTATTCAGCCAGTCGGGATAAGACTATCAAGGCCTGGGATGTAGCCACTGGGTATGTTCAATTGTACAATTATTAAGAAGTTAAACATTCCTAAATTAATAAAAAAAAAAAGCTAAAATAACAGGTTCACAAATATATGTGCTTCAAAAGTTTCAATTGTATCAGCAATCTGTCCCGTCTGAATGGAGAATGCAGGTATGTTCACACACTCGTGAACTATATATATTCTGCCCTGTGAAATAACTAGTTTCTGTTGAAACTGGGCGCCATCACTGCAAGTCGTCTGGAGGATATAATATGCTACTACTAGCTTGTAATTCTTGGGAATATTTGGTTAAAAAGCAATCTGGGAAGCATTTTAGTTTTTACAAATGTAGTTCATAATTTTTTTTCATAATTCATAATTGCATGTCACAATGTATAAAGTTGGAACAATATATTTACAGAACATGTGACACCCTGTACGGGCGTAGCATATTAAAACAGATTTTAAGTTTTAATTAATATGGAATTCATTTTCATTTCATTCAAATTTCTGTTTTATGTTGTTGTATGTTTTGTTAATATTTGAATATTTGATTACAATACAATTTCTAAACTATAATTACCACTGGCATGTTCCATGTTTTTACATTATAACATTTTTATATCATTATTTTGAAAGCTGACCTATAATGACTAAAACTGCCCAGTTATACCACTGTTAACGACCATTATTAGACATCCAGCAAACGAAATTTAAATTTGGTCGATTTTGTCTGAAATTATCAACTGCAGAATGCACTTAGTGTTACATGTCTTAATGGAAACAGAAATAATGTATCACCTAAGAGATAAAATTGGAGGTAGGCTTCTTTCTTCCCATGCTACTTCCAAGGTACATCCAATAACAGTAACAATATGTGCAGGTACTGTGTGAAGACGTTCAAGGGTCACCGCGAGTGGGTGCGTATGGTGCGCGTGTCGGCGGATGGAGCGATGCTCGCCTCCTGCTCCAACGACCAGACCGTGCGCATCTGGAACACCGACACCAACACCAACGAGTGCAAGGTGCTTATCCATCCATACATTACACTCTCCACACAAGCACACCACCTTATTTAATTAAGGTAGTTTTACATTTAATTGGGGCACTGACTTGCATCACATTTTTATTTATTTTGATTCAGTAATCATAAAGAATTCACTTACAAATTACCCATTACCTTATTTCAGATAAATATGTACCATCTTTTGTAGGCATCAATCAATGTTTAACATTTGTGAACCTATCTCGTTCTCTTTCTTTTATCGTCTTTTACTTCATTAATCCAACAACAGTGATTTCAAGGTTCTTCTGGTTTAAAATTAGTAAGAAAAAACTAATTCGAAAACTTTTACACGGTGTCTTCCATGCCAGCATGCAATTGCCTTGTATGAATCAGTGGCGAAGCCTCTATACAAGCCCAGAAGCCCGGCTTGTCTCATTAAAATGAATCAATCAATTATATCAAGTAACAAAATAACTCGTAAACTGTTTCAAACTATTTCAAATTTCCCGCGCACTCTGTTCGACCTCGTAGCCTTACGAATACTGCTGTCATACATATAAGGAGAGTTGAATTGAGCGATCGGTTTCCTCCCTCGCGGGCTTTTTACCGGGCTTTCGAGAAGGCGATCGCTCCCTTTATAACCTGTGTCAAAATGTTCTCTAATAAAATATAACTACGAAGTGTTTATATAGCATTTACTATTGAGCCACAAGCCTGGCTTTGCCCTGAAGTTGTTTAGGAGTGCGTTAGCGACTAGCGAATGGGGTGCGGGCCATTCGTATGCAAGTTCACTTCACATTTCAATGTTTATGTTTGTTTTTGTTGTGTTTGTTAAAAATTTATGCTTTTTCAAAGATTTTCAGTGAAAATGGGAGGATAATAGTGTTCATTGTGATGAATATAAGTGTGTTGAAGTGATAATCGGCGAGGAAAAGGTAAAATCTTTAAAAATGAAATTTAATATTCAATAAACATTTCTTCATACTTTAAATATAGGTACAGGACTCTTTAAATTGAATTAAGTTAGGCGTATTTAAAGGTTTAATAACTCAATGTTTATATTACCATATGAATTAAAAATATCATTTTGAACGGCAGCATAAAATATGAGACAAAATATGTCATACAATCTATCTAGCGGTAGTACGCTTTCTGTGTGCTTTGTTAAACACGTCCTTGACAGCACTGAATATGAAACTAAAGAGTGGAGACAGCTCAAGATTGGTGTATTTTTATTTAACTGCTAAAAACAACAAAACCATATCTTGGGCTTGCCCTAGTTTGGAGCCCTAGCTTCGCCACTGGTATGAGTCCTTTTCATGAAGCAGTTTTTCAAAAAGTCCATGTGATTTTCAGAAACCTTCACAGTAACAAACTATATGATTTCCTTTCAAATCTGTAGAATGTAATAGATTTTTTTTGTATTCAATTAATATTATTGATTTTTTTATTTAATACTGGTTCGAAAACTGCCTCTGTTGTGGGAAGAGCTAGCAGGAGACCCAGCGGGAGTCCACATAAGTTTAATTTCTCTGCTTTTGTAATAAATACTTAAAAGGAAACTACCAATTTTGGATGTTGACATATTCGTTAATTATTTATTATCGCTTAAGAGGGCATATGCGTTTCGCGTCGAAAACTACATGTTTTATGGTTTTTCCAAAGGCGATATCGTAACAACGTGAGGAGATTATTTGCTGAAAATTAGGGCTTTAGAAAGATGAAGTCTCTATTTAGTACATAGCAATGCAAAATCATAGTTTTTAAGGACGGTTTTTTAGGGCGAAGACAATCCCTTCACAGTGTTTTACGAAAATATGCATCAGAGTTATCTTTCAGGTTGAATACAACCATTATTATAAGCTAAAATACTTTATTTTAAGCATTATTATAATGGAATATATAGTCTTTTAGTGTATAGCAAAACCTAAATTACGAAAATATTTCGATTTAATATTATAAAATAATATTATAAAATCACCAAAACTGTCTATTTCAATGTAATTTTTTCCATGTATTTGCTTATAAACATATCTATTTTAATTATTTTATCAAAATACATGTAATGTTAAATATCCAAAAAAAATCTTAGCTCGTTTTATTTTCTCAATTATTTTATATAATTATTTTAAAAATACTATAAAACATCATGTGCAGACGCCATTCAATTCAGTACGCTCCGGGTAATCCCAACGACAGGACGTATTACTTTTTCTCAGCGACACCGCGCGATCGCGTTGATACACCGATAGGGCTATACTACACCATACTATAACTAGATACTTATAGCACCATCGAGCATTTTAAACGATTCAGACTTTTATAAGCGATATTTTTGGTAGTAAGTAATTTTGAAATATGTTTATGATGGTAATATTTAAATATTAAATGATGTAATGGTGATAAATTTTCATTTCATACATATTTTTTTAGAAATGAGTAATGAACGTAAGCAATTCGGATCAAGTAAAAATACAAAATCGTTGGCCTTTTTCACCTTTGGCTCCGTGGCGGAGTGACTTGGTAATGAGTTGTAGCGCTGAGCGCCGCAGTTTCGAATCCCACATGGAACAAAAATTTGTATTACCTACAAATAATTGTTCCAGGTCTGGATGTTTGTCCTTGTGAAATTAATGTATTTAAACTGCCCCAACGATGTACTTAGGAAAAATTCCTAGTGTGGAGAACGTTATGGTTAAGCAAGGACATGCCATCAAAAACATAACTTGTAAAATAACCAAGTCTCGCAATGATGATACGGCCGTGCCGCTGTTTTGGTCGACATGGCGGGGGGCACTACCGTGCCCCCAGATATAAAACATATGAGCCGTGCTTCAGTTGAGTAGCTCAAGGGCGTAGTGCTCGCCGTAAACGCGAACAATCCGGGCTCGATCCCCGCTAGTGTTGCCAGGTGTCCCAATTTTCGCGGGACGTCCCGATTTTCAAGGGTCTAGTGACACGTCCCGATTCACCCTTGATCGGGACGCCAAATGTCCCGATTTTCACTAACCTTCTTATTCTATACTTAATCCATAATTTTGACAGCAAAAATGATTATATCTGTTAGCTACTACCACATTAAAATATTTTTACTACGACATTGTCTCACCAGTCGAAAAAAAAACCACAAAAGTTTTAAACAGAATTATATTAAAATGAGTGATTTGAAAAATTCAGGGACTGCAAAAAATAACAAATAGTTCAAAAATGTTTTAATTTGCCTAAAATGAAAAAATTCAGTTTTTACGATGTTTGGATGAAAAGTTATTCGTTTATGAGATCAGACCCGAATAATAATTATAAAGCACAAAAATAAAGTAAAGTTACAGTCACAATTTCTCGCATTAATCGCATACTGTGATATTTACAGTTAGCGTTGACCATCTGAGCTACCACGGCTCTCAATAAAGCACAAAAGGCTACAAAGAAACCTATATTTTGTAGTCATTCTAGTTGTCCGGATATGAAAACCAAATCCCCGATTATTTTTACCTTCCGTCCCGAAATTTTACTTGCTAGACCTGGCAATACTAATCCCGCCGACACTAATGAAATTGTTAGTTTGATGAATTATGTATACATTATGAAACAGAATAAAAGTTTATCAAATGATATATGTATATTTTATACAATACATATTTTTCAATTAGAACATATACACATATTATAATATACTCAATAGGGTGAAAATGTAAAGCCGACTTCAATTTACTAAAAGAATAAAACAATTTCCACATAAGTATTAGCCTCCGATTTCCATACACTATATATTTGTTTTATCATTTTAGTTCCAATAGTATCAAAGACAGGTAAGTATATAATCAAAGATCTAAGTGATTCGTAGTCATCGTTAGGCAACTATTATAGCCTCACACTCGCCCTGACACGCACACAGAGATAACATTGTAGTGTGCGTCAATATTACGCCGTTCCAAAGCGATCGCGTAGATTTCGACTTTGACATATTTGAATATGCGCTCTTAATACTAATAATTGTTTATATTCAGCTGGAATTAATTAAATTTTCAAGTTGTATAAATGCAAGCTGCTTTTCATTTTCAGTTGCACTAATTGATTTATAAAACAGATTTCCAATAAACAAGAGTTAAAACAAATGCCACAAACACAGTCCACAGAATATTAAAAAGGAAATTTGTAATCACACAAAATTCACTCAAAGCTCACTCAATCAATCTGTCAGTAATGATTTGTTTGCAACATTTTAAAATTCCTTGGCGAAAACTGTGTGATTGTGCTTATGTAAGTTATAATTCTTACGGCCTTATATAATATAAACACAGACTAAATATATTACTGGGATTAAGACTTAAAGCATGAACTAAATAAAACGATCGTCTCGAATTTCGTGTTTGCGGCAGCTATGTACTTCACGCCTTTTCTTCTTTCTTCTTCTTTTCTTAGTTCTTAAAATTAATACAACTTGTTTATAAAAAGTATAAGTTGTCATTGTTCAATAGATTTTAACCTTAACAAATAACAATTTATTATATATTTGTATTGATAAATAATAATTTAAGCATATCAAGCATGATAGTAACAATAATATTTAGAGAAACAGAACATTGCTTCGAATGAAACTTGTATGAACAAATGAAATATAGTAGAGCGTCGTTAATCCGGAGAGGCAAAAACAAGACTCTTTCCGGATTATCGAGGCATCCGGATTATAGTATGCCATATTTAGTGGTTATAAAAATGACCATGTTCTGTTAGGCTAACAAACTTCAAGATTTTGTCTTTGTTTTTCTTTTCCGACTCTGCCATTCACTTCTGCAACATAAATTTGCTTGGTCACTCTTTACTCATTCATTCTTTCCAAATGACCAAACCACAGAAGCATTCCTTTCTTAAACTTGGTCACAACATCATCTTGCAAACCACACTTCTCTTATCACACAATTACTCACCATGTCATTCAGATTCAGCCCTAACATACAGGTTTTTTACAGTATTAACATTAATACTGTAACAAAACTGGATTTTTATTAACCCTAGATAGCTAACCTTCTGGTGTCCTCTATTTAAGCTTAAATTTTTTTTCATGAAATGTAAACGTAATCAAGCTGTTGTTGTGCATTAAAGTTGATTAATAGGATTGACAATAAAAATACGTTTTGAGAATTGATCTTACGTATTTACTTTTATAACTGGAGTAACTTTTCTTAGACGCATAAAAAAAAGATTTTTTTTCTAATTAACAGTTTTAACATGCAAAATCAACAAAAATATAATATAATATTCAGTCTTTTTGTTACACATGGCACTTAGGAACATAATAGGTAATTATAACATAAAAGTAATTATTTCTCTTTGGCACATGTCACACAAAAATCAATTTTATGTTCACCACATATAGCCACCTTACAGTTTGCGCAAATACTTTTAGTCATCCGCTTTTTCTTGTAGTGACACTTGCCACATGTCTTTCTTTTGCGGTTTTCTCCCCTTGAAGAAGTTGATGACTCTCCTTCATCAATAAAAACTTGGTCTGATGGCTGCAGGCCTTGACTAGTGGTTGGTAGTTGCAAAGAAATAACTCTCCTGATTTTTTCTTTTACTTGGGTTGGCATCGTTCTTTTGGCCAGCCTGACCTTTAGCCAAGGCTCCACAAATTGAAAATGAAGTGTTTTCATAAAGTCCCTCCTTGGAACTATTTTTCGTCCTGCCGTTAATAAATTGTGAGAATGTATAATGTAACTATTGATCGAAGCAATATTGATCATTCCGTAGAAGATAGACATTGGCCATCTACTAGTTTTTCGGCTGCTCGACATATTAGAGCACATCTGATCGAAAGTATCTACTCCTCCTTTAGTGGAATTATAAAATTCTATCATATGTGGTTTTTTAGAGCATGTATTTACAGTGCCCTCCTCATCACAGGACGATAACAAATATATAACTTTCGATGGCTTGGGCTTGAAGGACAGCAAAGTAAGTGGTCCGTCGTAACAGAATATTGAAGAGTTAACTGGTCTGGTTCTGCTATTTTTTAATTCTTCAGGAATCTCTCTTTTATTTGCTCTAAGTGTTCCAATGATCGTCAATTTATATGGCTCAAGTTGTAGGCTTTTTGCTAGAGGAATTGATGTACCCCAGTTATCGGTTGTAACATTCCTGTTTGAACCGCGAATTGTGTGCGTCAACTCTTTTACGAAATATTCACCTAAAGGCAAACCTCCAGTATTAGTCCCCTTTCCCAAGTATGGTTTAGCATTTATCATGTAATAGGTCCCACTATCGCACATCATTTCAATTTTAATCCCATACTTAGCAGGTTTATTTGGTATGTACATACGAAATTTGCATCTGCCTCGAAAGCCCAGTAATTGCTCATCTACTGTAACATTAGTCCCGGGAACATAATTATTGTTACATTGTGTTATAAGCATATCCCAAATTATTCTAATGGGTGTAAAAAGATCGGTCTGGGATCTTTGCAGCCGCTGATTTCTGTCATCAAACCGTAAACATCTTAGGAGAAAATCGAACCTTTCTCGGCTCATAACAGCAACGTATGCAGATCCACAATAGTTCGAATTGAATAACTCGTCTGAAGTTAAATGATTATCTTTTAGAGCAGCACTCAAAATAAGAAGGCCCACCAGCGCCTTTATCTCTAAAATATTTGTATAGCTTTGTGTTGAGGTCACAGTCTGATACATGGATTTTTTCACAGCTATTTCGACGTTCGTCCATTTGACGATCTCCTCGTAAATTTCATTTGTGAAAAACATATCAAAGCAAGATATTTCACTCGTTAATCCTCTACATGAACGGCTAGGTCCCTTTGAAGTATGCACGATGTTCCTCGCCGAGGTTCTAGTTGAAGTGTTCCCTTTACTTGTAGACTAGACTTACCGGTTTTTACCACGTATGTTCCCTTGAGGCAGTTGTATGATACTGCTTTGTGAGGTTTCTGAAGGGGCAGTATCTGAGTTACTTGATATAACTCGATCTACGGTTAACGATATGTCATTGTATGAACTTACGTGTCTTTCTTCGGAATCCGAAGGTTCATAATTTTCATCACTTTGGACATCATCTTCCACCACAAAATCTTCGGTCTCACTGGCAGAACCATCATCCATGACATCGTCACTAAGCTCTTGGTTTAGCAGATTTATTATGCTATCTTCATTTAGCGACGACATGGTAAAAATCTAAAAAGAAAGACAACTTACGTCAAAAATATATACGCACACTGAAATAAAAAGTGAACACTAAAGCTAACCACCCGTCGAAACGACGGGCAAAAGTTACGTATCTTAAAAAATATGGCACTTAGCTGTTCGATGCGTGTGCCACTACAACGGCCTTACGGGCGACTGAGTTGACTTAAAGAGCCAAGACGTTCGGACGCGTCGTTAAAAAGAAACAGCGATATTACTTTTCACTGCCCGTCGATTCGACGGAGGTTAGCTATCTAGGGTTAAGTCCTAGTTCAAACCGGCACTAAAACAATATTTTGGAACAAGACTGTTAAGGTCTAACCACTGACTTGTGTTTGACATTGGCAGTATGAACGTAAACTGGTGGAGCCACGTGTTTAAGGCTGCCGAAAATCTAGTTCCCCGGTCAAACCTCAAACCTATTACGCGAGATATTTAACTAGAGTGGACTGTATTTGCGATTTGCTTCTACGCTTACGTAAAAGCAACTACTATAGCATGCGGTATAATGCACTCGCTCTTCCCCAAACTAAACTATTACTTGTCGAATCGATGAAAGGAATCCTGCTTGATTAGGAAAAAAAAACACAGATTGGAGCGGGTTAAACTATTATCAAGCAGGTATAATTAAGGAATATTGACTCACCGGGGTTTCTGCTTCCTGTCGATCACTATAGCGGCGACTTCCAGAACCTCCTCTGGACAGACACTCTGGGGCCCCAGTGGTGCGTCAGGAGAGGAGCGTTGATTCGACGACGGCTGCGGCGGGAGAAGAGGCTCGCGCATCGGTCGCGTGTGTCTTATATATCCTCGGCAGGGGTAATTACGCGATGTTCTAGAATCGTCTTCTTTCCCCTCCCACCCCACCACCCCGATGTGTCGATAGGAGGGTACGAATGATATTGTTTTGGAAAGGAATAATGATTCGACAAGTTCCTACCGTCATAAATAAAACGCAAATGGTTTTCCGCGCAACCATCTCCCCCGCCCTTGAAGGATTTCCTTCAAAAAAAAATAACTAAAGCAACTAGAGCTAAGATCAACTAACAAATAACTAACTAACGCTAAGATTACCTAAATTAAACTACAATTTCAATCTAGAAAGCTAATTTAAATTATGGAAGAGGCAAGGGGCACAAACGGATAACAGGACGTAGGTAAGACCCAACCGTGGTCTTAACGCGAGCTATCCTAATTACTCCGTCGGAGCCGGGAAAGACCTCCTCGACGATTCCTAACGGCCAGTGGAGAGGCGGCGTATTCTCCTTAGTGAGCACAACTACGGTTCCTACAGCTAAAGGCTCCGTCGCTGTGTTCCATTTTTGCCGAGACTGCAAAGTATGCAAGTATTCCATCCTCCATCGTTTCCAAAACGATTGCACTAACCGATCTAATAATTTGTGGCGTGTGGAAATGCTAAGTCTGTTCTCATCTATATCCGCGGCGGGCAGATACCTTAGAGGCGTTAAAGTCAAAAAATGTGCTGGAGTTAGAGCCAGCGGTTCCGAGGGGTCGCTAGATAACGTCCGACAAAGTGGGCGGCTATTCATTACGCATTCAATTTGAGCGAGCACCGTACTTAGCTCTTCGAAGGACAAAATTTGATCTCCTATTACTCGGTATAAGTGGCTCTTTAGACTTTTAATATTAGTCTCCCAATTGCCCCCAAAATGACTCGCGGCTGGGACGTTCAGAGACCACTCAATGCGGTTCTCGGCTAGAATGTGAGCGAACTCCGAATTATAATACTTGCTGGCTAAGAGCTCATGTAGTTCCGATAGAATACGTTTTGCACCGACGTAGTTCGTACCGTTATCCGAATATAATTTACTTACAGGGCCTCTGCGCGATAGAAATCTTTTAAATGCACCCATAAAGCCTGCTGTGCTTAGATCACCAACGAGTTCTATATGCACTGCTCGAGTAGTTAGACATACGAAAATGCAGACGTAAGCCTTTGTGGATCTTATACCACGCCCGCGAGTGAGCGTGACCTTAAACGGACCAGCAAAATCAGACCCGGTGTGCGTGAAGGGCTTTGCCGATTGTATCACTCTACAAGATCTAAGTTCCGCCATTTCCGGAAATGACGGCTTGGGGCGTGCCCGAAAGCAAGCTATACATCTGTGCACCCGATTGCGTATTAAACTACGTGCAGAAAGAATCCAATAATTCTGACGCAAGATCGACATCAATAAATCGGGGCCAGCGTGCGAGTTCAATTTATGATGATAATCGACTAATAAGTTCATGATATGGTCTTTACGCGGTAAAATTATAGGGTGCCGTTGGTCGAAACTCAATTGCGAGTTGGACAAGCGTCCACCTACCCTTATAATCCCATCCCGTAAAAATGGCTTAAGGCGTTGAAAAGCGCGACTACAAGCTCTATTCGATTGTAATCTTGTAATTTCTTCAGAGAAGTGCGCGCGTTGAAGTTCACGCAATACTAGCAACTCGGCATAGTTGTAATCGGATGCTAAGACATACGAACGTCGCGGTAAAAGCTTCGCGAATCGACAAACGTAAATTACGCTACGCAATAATTTCGACCAAGAGGACAAGCGGTTCGCCAGAGCAATGATTGGAGAAACCTCGCTCGAAACGTTCGCCACTAGAGCGTGTCTCTTCTCTTCCGGCGGTTGTGACACTGACGAAGGTTCGAAATCGGTTATTGGCCATTGTGAGGGATCCAAGTGAACCCAAGAAGGTCCATGGAACCAAAGCGGGTGGTCCATTATTTGCATCGGGGTGAGTCCCCGGGATAGACAATCGGCAGGGTTTTCTTTACCGGACACGTGATAAAAGTTCCGCGTTTCTAACTCGTCTTGGATCTTGGCCACTCGGTTCGCGACAAACGTATCCCAACGGTGGGGTGAAGAATGAACCCAACATAAGGCGACAGTGGAGTCGGAAAAGGCAAATATTCTTTCTATGTGAACTCTATCCCTACATGCGCCGATAACTGTGGTAATAAGCTTGGTGAGTACTAATATTGCGCAAAGCTCTAAGCGCGCCAGAGAGACAACCTTACGGGGGGAGACTCTCGACTTAGAACTAATGAGGCTAATCGAATTTATACCATTATTCTGGACATGGAAATATACAACGCCCCCGTAAGCCTTCTCGCTGGCGTCTGCAAATCCAACAACCGTTATGCTGCTATTTCTATCGACATTTATATGACGCGGTATTTTAATTTCTCTTAGTAAAGGAAGTTCCTCTCTAAAGCGCTGCCACAATCGAACAATGCTGTCAGGCGGCGAGTCATCCCAATCGCATTCAAATAACCAAAGTTGTTTAATCAAAAGCTTAGCGTACAATACCACCGGAGCTACGAAACCCATGACGTCCCATAATCTAGCAACGCATGACAGCATTGTGCGCTTTGTGCATTTCTCTGCAGGCGGATTTACCTTAAGGCTAAACACGTCGGACTCTGGTGACCAACACAGACCGAGCACCTTGTGTGTATCGGAATCGTCGAATTCCTTTATCGCCGAAAGACGGTGTGATAGTGGGATTGTATCTAAAACCGGACGCGAATTACTAGTCCACTTCACAAGATCGAATTGACCCGATTTCATGAGCCTTATAACCTCGGCGGTGGTTAGGGTGGCCTCCTCCACGCTATCGACCGAATACACAAAATCATCCATATATAATCCGCTCTCGATTGCCCTCTTAGCTTTAGGATAAGAGGGACCTTCATCGTGAGCGAGCTGTCTCACCGTGCGTAACGCATGAAATGGGCTCGACTTTAAACCAAAACAAACGCGGTTAAATTCAAACACCATTAGAGGTTCCTTTGGGTTGAAACGATATAAAATGCGTTGGAATCTACGGTCGCATTCACGGACCCCTATGCAAAGAAACATTTGGCGAATATCGGCGGATAGTGCTATACTAAACAAACGAAAATTGACTATTATATCAAATAAACTGCCCTGTAAATTTTGCCCACTATAGAGGATATCGTTAAGCGACAGGTGAGTGCTAGTTTTAGCACTAGCGTCGAGCACTACACGTAATTTAGATGTAAGTTTGTCCTCTCTAATGACTCCGTGGTGTGGTATAAAATACGACGGAGTGTCTTCGTAGTTATCTAATCTCGAAGCCACAAGTGATATGTAACCTTCTCTTATATATTCGTTAATGACGCCGTCGTAAGCTTCCTTTAACTGGGGCGAAGCGAGCATCCTACGCTCCAAGCTGTAGAAACGTTTTTCCGCCATTTGACGCGAATCGCCGAGAGATAAAACATCTCCTTTAAAGGGTAACGCTACACTATATCTACCGTCGCGATCACGAACGGTCGTGCGGACGTAAATTTCCTCGCATATCCTGTCATCTGAACTAGCTATGGGTGGGACGTTCACCTCCTCCATCTCCCAAAATTTGCGGACTAACGACTCGAGCGGTTCGACAGCCATACCACAATAAGAGGCTGCCGAAATACTATCTAGGATGGGGGCGGAGCCAAGGATCACATAGCCCAATACGGTTTCCAGTGCGTAAGGCGCGGTATGCGAAGAGTTGCCCCTGACCTTATTGTTTAACAAAAGATAAGGGAAAAGCGATGCTCCAATGAGCATGTCTATGTTTCCAGGAACGGCGTAAGTGTCGTCCGCCAGAGTCAAATTCTTAAATTCAATCATTGCCGAGGTGTCAACCGAAACGGTTGGCAACCGTTCAGTGACCCTATCTACTACTAGTGCATTTATATCAAAGTTAACATTACGATCTATCCGAGAATGAATTTTTAAATTTACATATCCCTGTGTCGATTTACTAGTGCCTCCGATGCCTTTAATTACAGGACATGAAAGTGACCTATTTATCACTAAGCCTAAGCGCCGACAACATTGTCGCGTTATAAAGCTATTTTGGGCTCCGCTGTCCAGCAGTGCACGGACGCTTTGTTCGTTTCCACGCGAATCCCTAACCAAAATACGTGCCGTACCCAGTAACACGGTTGAAGGAGGTTGTGCTCCCATATTTGCCAATGAGCACAGAGCGACATCACCAGGTCGACCGCTAGAATCGTTGACCTTAGTAGGGGTGAATTCCTTATCCGCCTTACTTGACGCCGCTATGTTGCTATTTTCAAAATGTAATAGCGTGTGATGTTTCCTGGCGCACTTGCTACATACGGAACTCGAATTGCATTTTGCAACTAAATGCTTATCGCTTAAGCAGTTCAAACATAGGTTGTTTGTCTTTACTAACTTATAACGTTCGCTTGGTGAATATTTACGAAAAGTCGCACAGTTATATAAATTACCGTGTTTATCTTTACATACTATACAAGTATGCTGGAGTGATGTCGGCGTAGCGGTTACGTAAGTTAACGACCCTGCTATTTTAGATGGTTGAGTCTGTCTACGGTCGGCGCACCTTTTAATCTCCTGTTTAACGTTCGGTGAGCGCTGCATTACCTTTATTTGATCTCGCACGAACGATGCTAATGAATGAAAGGAAGGCATCTCCGAGCTACGATGCTCCATTTCAAACGCACGCACGGTGTCGGAGTCTAGTTTCTTTAATGCTATATGGAGAAACACCACGTCTATGAGGTCATTAAACTTCAAATTCTTAAGTGCAGCCACCGATGCCACAAATTTATCGAGAAACTGCTCTAAGCCGTTGATGTTCGCGGATGATATAGGTTTAAGATCGAATATCTGGTTCAAATATTCGGAAGCTAACATTCTCCTATCTTCATATTTAGTTTTAAGCGTTTCAAATATTAATAAATAATTGTTTGCTGTAGGTGTAAAGCCCGAGCATATCGATTGTGCTCTGCCACTAAGTTTGCTAATTAAGTAATATAATTTTTCAGCGTCCGATAACGATGGGTTGTTGTGTATATTGTTTTGAAAACTACTGAAGAAGAAGGGCCACGTCTTAATATCACCATTGAATACCGGAATATCTATTGGCGGTAACCTAATTGAGTCACGAGGGCGTACCTGCATTTCCGGATTCGCTTCATTTTGAGATTGTAGCAGTTTTGCAGTTCTCTTCACGCGACACAGCATATCTTCGAATGCCAGCAGCGGTTGGTAGTTCACTATGTATTTCGGGTCGGTTTGTAGTTCCGAATGATTAATTTGGTCTAATATTCTTTCGTAATCTATCCGCAGATTATCTATCGTTTCGATTTCATTTAAAAAGGCCTCCCGCACTGCCTCTATATGAATGTTCTTTATATAATCACTTATATTCTGCACACGCGAAAAGAGTATGTCCCTCTTGGCATAAAGCGTTTTAATTTTGATTTCACTTCCACTAACTGCCATTTTAAACTATTATAATGAAGTTATATTAATTACAATTAATCTCACACGTATAAACGACGTAGGATGAATACTCGGCGTGCCGTATTACGTAATCAGATCGAGCGCCCGATGCAGTCAAGGCTACGCGTCGTTTGCTAAACCTAATAATTTTATAAAATTGTGGGGGTAAGCGTATCAAACGGTTGCTATCACACCGTTTCAATTATTTAATAAGCTTTAAATTTAACCAAATACGAGCGCTATTAAATGAATAATTCTGTTTGCGAGTAACAAATCAAAATTTTAATTTAAACGAACACTATTTAAGTCTATTCCATAAGTTAGAGTGCGTTATCTAAACAATTAATTTAATAATTCGACCAGAAAATGGTTGGATAACCACTAAACACCAATCCAGATCCTGCCGAAGTGACCATAAAATGGTGGAGCCACGTGTTTAAGGCTGCCGAAAATCTAGTTCCCCGGTCAAACCTCAAACCTATTACGCGAGATATTTAACTAGAGTGGACTGTATTTGCGATTTGCTTCTACGCTTACGTAAAAGCAACTACTATAGCATGCGGTATAATGCACTCGCTCTTCCCCAAACTAAACTATTACTTGTCGAATCGATGAAAGGAATCCTGCTTGATTAGGAAAAAAAAAACACAGATTGGAGCGGGTTAAACTATTATCAAGCAGGTATAATTAAGGAATATTGACTCACCGGGGTTTCTGCTTCCTGTCGATCACTATAGCGGCGACTTCCAGAACCTCCTCTGGACAGACACTCTGGGGCCCCAGTGGTGCGTCAGGAGAGGAGCGTTGATTCGACGACGGCTGCGGCGGGAGAAGAGGCTCGCGCATCGGTCGCGTGTGTCTTATATATCCTCGGCAGGGGTAATTACGCGATGTTCTAGAATCGTCTTCTTTCCCCTCCCACCCCACCACCCCGATGTGTCGATAGGAGGGTACGAATGATATTGTTTTGGAAAGGAATAATGATTCGACAAGTTCCTACCGTCATAAATAAAACGCAAATGGTTTTCCGCGCAACCATAAACAATGAATGTTTAGTTTTATTTCATGCATTTGTAAATTTTAGCTTTCTGTACTCCTCCATATAAACTTTAAGTAGGTACGCCAAACGTCACAACTCCGTGCGTATGGTTCAGGTACTAAACATTAATATGTAGCTAACGATGATCGCACGACAGATGGAGCTGCGCGAGCACGAGCACGTGGTGGAGTGCGTGGCGTGGGCGCCCGAGGCCGCGGCCGCCGCTATCAACGAGGCGGCCGGCGGCGACAACCGCCGCGCCAGCCACGTCGGACCTTTCCTCGCCAGCGGCTCCCGTGACAAGACCGTCAAGGTGACCTACCACTCCTCCTCATTATATCTCTCCTGGTGTTACTGCATCATGTGCAAGCCTCTAACCAAATATTGCATTTCGTGATGCCGGGGTTACACTCTCGCCTTGCAGCTCGCGTGTGTTGCGAGGTAACGAGTGCTTGTCTCCACTCTCGTGATGCGTTCACTTTGCGTTGAGCCAGCAATGATGGAAGACGTCGAAATAATAGCGGCAACAACTTTTGCATTATAATAATAATGATTTAATAATAATAGCAACCGTCGGAACTTCATTCGACTCGGTTCCCCATACATGTCTAAAGAGGGTCCTCGAACTGTACAGTTAGAGACTTCCTCGAGCAATGTATGGGGCGGTGGAGTACGATCCTTTGTCATCTGGGTGAGCGGATGACGGCTGCGGAAAGCCGCATATGGATAAGAAGGGGTCTCTTCCAGGGCGATTGTCTGAGTCCAATCTGGTTCTGCCTCTCTTTGAACCCTCTCAGTACTTTACTGGAAGGCTCCGGGAGGGGATTCCAGCTTCGTAAAGGAGGTTCAAAAGTAAACCACCTTTTCTATATGGATGACCTCAAGTTATTCGCCTCCTTAAGAGTAAATTTCATTATCTTTCCTCATCTCATGATAGGGTCCTATGCTCTTCTTCTAACAACAACATCTGTATTCCTGTTCACTTCACCAAATTCTATGTTAGCTCCTCTATAGTTCAGGCTACACCCCTTATGATAGGGTATTTCAGCTTTGGAAAGGAGGTACAAAAGTGATCCACATTTTCTATATGGATGACTTCAAGTTATTCGCCTCCAGTCGCTCCCGTCTTATGGATTTGCTAAACATCACTTTTCAATTTAGCAATTCTATTGGAATAGAGCTGGGGACGGATAAGTTTGCGGTCTTCTTTGTAATAAACGTTGAACGCAGCCTAATTCCTATATGTTGTCAGCATTGATTATTAGAGGTGTAATGTTGGTAGACACTTCGCTGCTTTTCCTTGTCTGTGGCCTATAACACTTATCACTTGACCTAACCTATCAATATATAGTTCACACACCTTGAAGGTTTTTATCTTCTTGTTTTTACAAAGCTTATTAGTTATAAGTGCACTTGACTATGTTTTTTATATTAACTTTTCCCTTTTACTTAATTGGGATGACTTTTTGAATTTATTTTGGAGGTAAACGAGATTAATACTACTTTTTGCTACGGTAACGCCGAAACCGGAAAAAACTTTTGGCTCAATAAGTATTTATCGATGCTTGACCATTTGAAAAAGGAATTTAAAAATATTACAATAAAGATATTAATTCGCAACCATCCGCTTATTTTTCAATACTTAATATTAGATTATTAAATTAATATCTTTATTATAATTGTTATGATGGATTTTCGCAAAGTAACGCCTCCTATCAATTTAAAAATATATCAATTATAGTATTGCAATGTAGTTTATTAGGTACTAGTGTGATCAATCACTATAAGATATCTCGCATCACCTAAAAATTTTGCTAGGGCCGCCACTGTATGGATTACTATTTCGTATGTGATTGTACCTGCGCAGGCTCCCCACTACTGATGCTTGTCACGTCTCATCTTTCGTGGCATATTCTATATGCGCGCTTCTCTGTGTGCGATTCAATTCACACCGTTTTTACCGACCGATCGACTTTTACGAATGTGTGTGCGTAATAAAATAGTAGGAGTTAGATATTTATAAATGAAAATCAGTTAAAATGATGCCTTACCATGCATCCTGAATTTAAAAGAGAAAAATGGCGGAATGTTTGAGGTTTTTATTTATAAGAGAGGGGGCAAACGAGCACGCGGCTCACCTGATGGTAAGTGATTACCGCCGCCCATGAACAGCTGCAACACCAGGGGGATTGCAGATGCGTTGCCGGCCTTTAAAAAAGGAATAGTATCTTTTCTTGAAGGTCCCTAAACCGTACCGGTCCAGAAAAATCTCTGGTGGTAATTGATTCCACAAGGAAGTTGTGCGAGAAAGAAAACTTCTTTTAAATCGCTTAGTGGAAGTTGAATATGTATACTGTATAGTAGTATATTATATAGATGTTGTGTTGGGTGCGTAGATCTGGGACGTGGGCACGGGGCAGTGCGTGGCGACGCTGGTGGGGCACGACAACTGGGTGCGTGGCGCGGCCTGGCACCCGGGCGGCCGCTTCCTGCTCACGGCCTCCGACGACAAGACGCTGCGCGTGTGGGACGTGGCGCACACGCGCTGCCTCAAGACGCTCTACGCGCACCAGCACTTCGCCACCAGCCTCGGTGACAACCCACACTACCTTACGCTCCACCGCCAATCATTACATCATTCAATTAGTGCTTACATTACCGCGTGAAGTAGCCTGGTGACACTAGAGTTGACCTAGATATGACAGTGAAATAGGTGTAAAAAATGTAATTATTCAAGATAGAGCTTTAGGAGTGTCAATAACTATTATATAAATATTTTACACTTAAACAAAGCTAAACCAAAACTAAATAAAAGAGGGTGTTAATTTTAATAAAATGTGTCAATAAAAATGCACAGAAAGCATAATAGGTCAGTTTTTTTTATTGAGCTCATGTCGCACTAAACAAACTGTCCACGGCCACTTGACGCAAAAATAACTGTGTTAATTGTTTTTGATAAGTGAGAAAGATCGCCACCGGAACTATTGCCCACCGTCATATGCCATATTGATTGACATTATTAAATTATCGTCATACATCATGGCTACACCTAGGTATTGTTTCAATTATGACCATAATTATTACCATTTCACGGTAGTGTGGGCATAGCATAACACTACTGCACTGTTTACTGTGTGTGTGTGTGTGTGTGTGTGTGTGTGTGTGTGTGTGTGTGTGCGTGCGTGCGTGCGTGCGTGCGTGTGTGCGTGTGTGTGTGTGTGTGTGTGTGTGTGTGTGTGTGTGTGTGTGTGTGTGTGTGTGTGTGTGTGTGTGTGATATTTACATGCCCGTCTACACATACCCCTATAAAAAAGCGCAAAAAAAAAACACCACCTGCAAGGTTTCTGAACAGATTTAATTGTAAATTTTCCGTTTGGTAAGAACCACGATTCATTTGCTAAATCAAATCTTGTAACTAAAACATTAAAACTTATCTATAATTCCACCTGATGTAGCCGAAGATGGTGAAGCGCACTGACTTAACAAAAGCCTTTTCACTCTTGTCTTGTTTTTATCAGATGGAAAAAACAGATGAGCTAGCAACTTATTGGCTTAGCTAAAAAGGAACCCCAATTATGAATAATAGTAATGTGGTCCAATTGTGTGTTGTGTAGAAACAATACTAAGAACTTGTATACATAACTTTTTTGAATCTGTAAAAAGTCCGCACATGCGTGCATATTTATTTCTGCTCGATGTCAATAATGAAACTGTTTATAGTAATTTCTTGCTGACAGAGTTTTAACCACCATAACTTCAATTAGCAGAGACAGTGCTGCTCAGAAACTACTAAAGTTGGCACATCATATATAAAAAATACACTCACTTGTTTAAACTTATACCACCATACACAATAATCAGAAATCCAACAATTAGTATTTTTACAAACTTCTCTTCTTTTTTTTATTAAGACCATTATTTGTTTCACTGTAAATAAATTATGGATACACAAGGCGAGACGCTGACCTTTAACAGTCACTAAACATTTATAGGTCTGTCTGGTGCATGATAACAAACCTGCTATCCGATTGATTAGTTGTACATATTACATAATTAATTATTGAACTGAGGTTTTATATGATTTATGACGAAGACATTATTTTCATCAATTTTCAATGTTAAAGGACAATGGCGAAATAATAGGTGATGAAATTATTAAGCGTCTACTTAAGGCACCATTACAAATATCAATAAAATAATTTACTTTGTTTTATCTAATCAAGCTTATGGCCTATCGAAGTCTGGAAAAAAATCATCATACCTAATTTAAAACTAAATTGACTAGTTGTTGTCGCAAATTGTTGATAGAATTATTAAGCGTCTACTTGTGTCACTATTACAGATATCAATAAAATAATTTACTATTTATTATCTAATCAAACTTATGGCCTATCGAAGTCTGGAAAAAATCATTATACACAATTCAAAACTTAATTGACTAGTTGTAGTTGTTATGATTCACCAGTTAAGACAGGCTAGGTGTTATACCATACAGCAGAGTTTGACGTGTATTTTATTCAGAAAACTCTTTTATATATACTAGTACATTCGTTAAGGATTCCCTCTAGTAATTAATTACCCTATATAAACATATATATATATATATATATATATATATATATATATATATATATATATATATATATATATATATATATATATATATATAACTTATATTGACTAGTTGTTTAACGATTTGCCAATTAAGGCGTTTTATACCAAACAGCCTAGTCTGATGTGTATTTTGTTTAAACTGGAATATCTTAAATTTCTGACTTCCTGCAGTAGTGTGACCGAAAAAAAAATGTTCAGGATTTTAAACTCTCTATTTTTACATATTTTACCTTTGTAGACAGAGTAGAAAAAAATATCAACTAAAATTTGTTTGGAAGGTCGCCATTGTCCTTTTTGAAATCAATGGATTCAATTGAAAGATCATAAAATGTAATAAACCGGCGTTTTATTTCTTTGATTCTCCGTTATTGATAGATATTGTAATTTTTATTTTCAGATTTCCACAAGAGCTTGCCATACGTGATTTCGGGCAGCGTCGATCTGACCGTGAAAGTTTGGGAGTGTCGCTAAAAGCATTGCCATTATAGTAACTTAAACTCACCGATGATATCTTTATCATTATTTTTTCACATTATAACTGCAGTGAGAACGTTATGAGTTTCGATTTTAATGTTTACATCATTTAGAAAGAAAAAGAGTTTTGATTGTAATTTATTGATATTATGGTCCTTTAGCTGTCCTTCGGTGTAATTGACGAAGCTATGTCCTGATGGTTTTGGCCACTGCATCCTTCACAAAATATCCCAAAATTGTTTCAGGTTATCACATTCCATTATAAAATAATTGATTCTAGATTTTTTTAAAGTTAATTGTTTATTAATATTAATTTTTGAAATCGCGATGCAACCTTTAAAAATTTTCCGTGAATGTTGGGACATAGTGTTTATCTGATACCCGATCGGAACAGTGCAGTGAGGAGTTAAAGCTGTGTTATAATTTAACATTTCATTATTCTGTTTTATTTTATAGTTATTGTTTATTCATAAGAGCGTTTAGATGTAATTTTATTTGATATGAATAGTTAATATGGTTTCTTATATGTTCGCTCTTGAAAACTTGTACCTTGATTTGTTTATGGATAATTTAGTGTTTATTACATTTGATATTGATGGTTATTCATGACAATCATCCAGAAATTAGTCATTTTTACGCGAATCAATGAAAAATTAATTAAAATCTTTTTGTAAATAGAAATGCTTAATGTCTCTGCTCGATTCGATCCTCATTATGTTTGTTTGCTTTACTGCCAACAACATTAATGGATATCAATGGAGACACAAACAAGCTCATAAGTTCATTACTACTATGGTAATGTGTAACATGTTGGTGGAGCTATGTTGCTTTGGTTTTTAACGAATAGCTGTGTCTAATAGCGACTTATTTTAAGTTTTGTTTGATTCAAAACTTTAACTATAAGTTAGAGTGTTATATTAATTTTTTTTACTATTTATTTATAAACGTTTAATTTTAAATGTCTCAAAACAGAATCACTATAATATAGCTAGCCATCAAAATGCTAGGGTAAATAATTTTTTGCAACGGTTTTTTATTTAATACTATCTTTAAATCATACTATAAATTTATATAAATTGCAGCGTGTGATATAATTAGTTATATAATTTTTAAATGTCGCTCCTTTCCGAGGTAGCTATGTGCAACGTTAATATAACTTAATTCTGTTGTTTACGTTAGTTATTTATTTACGAGTCGGAGAAGTTCAGTTGCCCGGTAATGTTCTAAGAAATTAATGGTAGATGTAGTTGAGTATGGTCATATAGTTAGATGCTTTGCAGTAATTGCTCGTGAGTAAGTATAAATACAGAGGTTTTGTTGCGGTGCCATGGTGGTGAACAATTTTTGTCATCGTGAAAAGGTTAGATTGCTTATGGATGGATTCAAGAGCCTATAACTGCCGAAATACCAGGGAGTTTGTAATGGAGAACTTCAATCGCTAATATTTCCTAATCAGCAACTTTCTACTTTACATACTACCTAGCGAACTTCGTAAAACCGATATTATTTACTTCTACAAATTAAACTTCCAAAAATGATTTTATGAACATTTTTTTATAAATGTTAAATTAATAATAATAAATTGCTTAAAGAAACTTTATATAACTATGTTTAGATTATTTCAATACATTAACAAATAAAACTTAATTCATATTTTAGAATTTTATTCTGGTATGCTTGCTCAACGATTATCAGTAGAAAATAAGTCTAGAAAAATTATTAATTTTAACTAAATAACCGTCGGGCAGTAAGGATGTCACGAGTTTTGTGTTCAAGAACGAATTAGAATTTGAAAATGCGCTACACATTGATACTTGCGTCACGGGCACCGCAGGCTTGTTGCTTAATCAGTGTAGACTGATGGATATGCAGTGATCAAGGAGATTATATTGTAGTTAGGAGTTTCCTTTCGATAACTTGAATCTTATAGTACTTACATACTTTATAAAACAAAGGTTTCCACATTGTTTTTTAAGACTACGATGTAGTTAAACTTACAGATTAAAAGGCTTAATTGTTACTTGATAGATTGATTTAAATTATTTGGTAGCAATTTCAAGTGTAGTAAACCTTTTGTATGTTTTTTTTTTATCTTTTCTATTATCATTGCCACCACAGTAATTATATAATCTCCTTGAGAGAAACTAGGAAGCAGTGTTATGTTTAATGCTTATAAACATATGTTTTACACATTTTAAGGAATTTGTATTACAATTACAGTATAATAATATTTGCACTCATGCCAACATTATAACTTAACTTAATATAAAACGTGTATCTTAACAAAATCCTCTTCCCACAAAAATATCTATCTCGATTAATACTGAACTACTACTTTCTTAAAGAGGATTTTGTAAATACAGCATGTATGTAACCTGTATTTTGTCTAAATTTATATAGGAAGTTACAACCAAAATTTAATAGGATTTGGTCTAATATTTTCTGTAAATAAATCAATAAAGTATGTAATTTATCTTCTGCGTATTTCTTTCTTTTTATATAAATATGTGGCGGCGCTGTTGTCGCGCCGCAAGCGAAACACATCGAAGCCTAAATCACGCTATCAAAATTCCAAATCATAAACAGTATATATAGAACATCTCCGAATTATCACGGAGTGTTGGCTGCTCCCCGGGCAGAACACCTTGCCCAGCGGTAGATCTCCCCTTTTCCTTCCACGGCCACAAATGCATGCCGGTTTTCTTAACGATTAAGGAATTTATAGATGATAATAACCCCTGGGAAGGGTGATCGCTACCAAGCTATTTCTGATTTATCTTGTGTTGTTGATTGTAAACATGATTGTAAGCTATTATTAAAAAAAAAAGTCCCGCTGGGTTTCTTGCTGGTTCTTCCCAGGACAGAGGTTTTTTTTTGCGAACCAGTGGTAAATTAAAAAAGTGACGTTCAATAAGTATTTTTATAATCTACATTGAATAAAAAAGTTTCTATTTCTATTTCTAGATCTCGAGTTTGGTACTGTCCCAGTGTTGCAACGAGATACACTTGGCCTCGTATGCAACGTACACTTGGCGTCAGACACTCAGGTAAAGCCGCGTGTCGACTTAGCGCGACTTTTAGCGCACCGTTTAACTACAGGGTCATTCCATGTCAATGCAACACAATTTTGGGAGAATTTCAGAATTGATGTCTCAGATTTTCGTGATTTTTTTATGTAGCAATATGTCATAGACATGAAAAAATACCAAATTTCAGTTATATAGCACATTTATTTTTTATTTTTAAAGATTTCAATTTTTATGAAAAAATTTCATGTTTTAGCACTGTTGGATCCCTATAGACTGACAACCAACGATATAAACCTGGGAGTGATCTCAATTTAGAACTGTTGAATAAGGCTTTAATATGATATGCCACAATATAGGATTATTATTTAAAATAATTAAAATTTTAAAACTTGAATTTTTGAAAAAGTGGCAATTGTTAAAATTTCAAAAAAATTATGAAATATAGTTTATAATGTCTTAATACATATAAGCAATTCTATCATGGGATCAAGAAATACACGTTTTATAAATAATGCACCAAATTAGTAAAATTGTATTTTTTGATTTTGCTATGCAGTGTGAATGGACACTATTAAATTAATAAAATGCAATGATTACTTTAAATACCATGTTTGGAAACCTCTCTTTAAAATAAAACTTGAGATGATTGGTCTACAAGCAGAGAGAAATTCCCTTTTACTCAGATAAATTTCCCTCAGGGGAAAATCCCCTTTCAAAAGGCGGAAGCGGACACTGTGGATTCCTTTTGCAGATGTGATATGCAAAGTGAACCCCGTCACTGGCCGAACATACAGTGTACCAGACAGTGAAGTGAACAAATGTGTGGATATCTTCCAACAATTGAAGTCTCGAATTAATTAATTTGTTATATTGATTTGTTTTTTTAAACAAAAAGGGGCACTAAATGACACTCAATATTATATGAAAGAAGATTACCCGGCATATATTTTACAAAAAAGAAAAGAATTACAACAACAACTAAAAATAGAGAGAGAAAAGGGAAATAATGCAATCATAAAATACGACAAACTAATTATATTAAAAAACAACAATAAAAGAACACTACCTCACCTGAAAACTTTCTCCATTCACAAGGACACAAAAACACGCAAGCCAGTAAGAAAAACAAAACCCTGAAATTACACTCATCGGCTCCAAGATCCAATAGTATTTCTGAAGGAGTTTTGAAACCTGGCATGCTGAACTATTTAGTTAATAATAATACCAACACAAAATAAGTCAAATATGACAACAAAGATAAAAATACATAGCAACTAAGCACCCCTCTCTACTACAGATTTTATAAAATAACAAGTCCAATTAAGCAATATAAGATATCTTCCAACCCGGCTGGTCACCGTGGAAGATTATGACCACCACCCTCCAAAGGAAGACACCTTAAATCGTCGAAAAAAACAGAGACTAATGGAAATCTTTGGAGGAGACCTTCACCTAAGGGGGGTCCATGCAAAGTAAACAAACATAAATGTGTACATTTATATAAATTATTAATAAAAATATTTGTCAATTTGCAACTAATGTAAATTAAATATATCCTATTCTTAATTTTATAAAAAACAAATCCATTTAAAAAAATCACTTAAAATTTATAAACATTGATTTATAAATTTTAAGTGAAGTATTGATTGAAAGTATTAATGTTACTAATATAATGCATACCTATTTAAACAAACCAAATATTATGAAAAATATTTATCATACTCAAAATTACGACATTAATTAACTCAATCAAATTCATTCAATTGTATTAAAATCTAAAAAAAATCATAATTTATATTTTCTTTATAAAATGCAAATTACATTGCAAAAAAGTTATATTGTAAAACTTATTTAGCATGGAATAAAAGGATTTTTATTTTATTTATTTATTTATTGTTGATTTGTTTATTATATTTTTATGTATTGAAAGACCGAGGTAGACTGTAATAACTTTTTAACCCTTTTTAACTTTAATTAATTTGTTTCACTTGTTTTAATTAATTTGTTAAACCCTTAACTTTACCCATAATATTGGTGTCCATGTGACATTCTGCATTAAAAAAATGTTAAAGTAATACCCACTGCTTGTTTCATTGTAATGTGTTGCTTGTTTCATTCAATTAACTATTCAAAATTTTCTGAAACAATATTCAATATCTTATTTTTTTTTACAAAACGTGTATTTCTGATCCCATTCTCTAGTATATATACAGTAATCTATGGATCCCATGATAGAATTTTGCTGTATGAATTAAGACATTATAAACTATATTATTTAATAACACTGGTCGGCATCAAAATAAGAGCAAAAAATGTATATATGGAAGTTATTACGTAAGTTACTGGTTGCGCGGAAACCCATTCGTATTTATTTTATATTTTGACGGTAGGTTGCCAAGTCGTTTATTCCTTTCCAAAACGATATCATTCATACCCTCCTATCGACACATCGGGGTGGTGGGGTGGAAGGGGAAAGAAGATGATTCTAGAATGTCACGTAATCATCGGAACCGAAGATATATAAGGCACGCGCGACCGACGCGCAGCCCCTTCCCGCCGCGCTCGTTGTTGAAACCACACCGCTTCTCTCCCGACGTATCTCTGGGGCCCCAGAGTGTCTGTCCAGAAGAAGTTCCAGAAGTCGCAGCTATAGTGCTCAACAGAATAGAAGAAACCCCGGTGAGTCAACATTCCTAATAATACTGCCTGCTTGATATAATTGTTTTAACCCGCTCCAATTTTGTGTTTTCCTAATCAGGCAGGATTCCTTTCATCGATTTGGCAAAATAATAGTTCATTCAAGGGAAGAGCGAGTGCATTGTACCGCGCGCTATAGTCGACGTTATATAAGCGTAGAATCATTTAGTAGATACAGTCCACTTAGATTAATATCTCGCGTAATAGGTTTAAGGTTCAACCGGGGAACTAGATTTCGGCAACCTTAGACACGTGCCTCCACCATTTTATGGTCCTTCGAGCAGGATTTGGACTGGTGTTTAGTGGTCGTCCAACCATTTTCTGGTCGAATTATTAAATTAATTATTTAGATAATGCACTCTAATTTATGGAATAGACTTAAATAGTGCTCGTTTAAATTAAAATTTTGATTAGGTACTCGCAAACAGAATTATTCATTTTATAGCGCTCGTATTTGGTTAAATTTAAAGCTTATTAAATAATTGAAACAGTGTAATAGCAACCGTTTGATACGTTTACCCGACAATTTTGATAAAAAAAAATATTGAGTTTAGCGAACAACGCGTCACCTCGACTCGCTGTAACAGGTGTTCGATTTAATTACGTAATACGGCATACCGAGTGTCCATCCTTCATTGTTTGTGCGTTGTGAGATTAATTGTGATTAATATAACTTTATTATAATAATTTAAAATGGCAGCTAGTGGAAATGAATTTAAAATTAAAACGCTTTGTGCCAAGAGGGACATACTTTTTTCGCGTATGCAAAATATAAGTGATCATATAAAGAACATTAATGTAGAAGCAGTGCGGGAAACCTTTTTAAATGAAATTGAAACGGTGGATTCTTTGCGGACGGATTACGAAAGAATATTAGACCAAATTAATCATTTGGAATTATAAATCGACCCGAAATACGTAGTGAACTACCAACCGCTGCTGGCATTCGAAAATATGTTGTGTCGCGTGAAAAGAACGGCGAAACTCCTACAATCTCAAAACGAAGCAAAGCCGGAAATACAGGTACGTCCACGTGACTCAATTAGGTTGCCGCCAATAGATATTCCGGTATTCAATGGTGATATTAAGACGTGGCCCTTCTTCTTCAGTAGTTTTCAAAACAATATACACAATAACCCATCGTTATCGGACGCTGAAAAATTATGTTACTTAATTAGTAAACTTAGTGGCAGGGCACAGTCGATCTGCTCGGGTTTTACACCTACAGCAAACAATTACTTGTTAATATTCGAAACGCTTAAAACTAAATATGAAGATAGGAGAATGTTAGCTTCCGAATATTTGAACCAGATATTCGATCTTAAACCTATATCATCCGCGAACATCAACGGCTTAGAGCAGTTTCTAGATAAATTTGTGGCATCGGTGGCTGCACTTAAGAATTTGAAATTTAATGAACTTATGGACGTGGTGTTTCTCCATATTGCACTAAAGAAATTAGACCCCGACACCGTGCGTGCGTTTGAAATGGAGCATCGTAGCTCGGAGACGCCTTCCTTTCATTCATTAGCATCGTTCGTGCGAGATCAAATAAAGGTGATGCAGCGCCCTCCGAACGTTAAACAGGAGATTAAAAGGTGCGTCGACCGTAGACAGACTCAACCATCTAAAATAGCAGGGTCGTTAACTTACGTAACCGCTACGTCAACATCACTTCAGCATACTTGTATCGTATGTAAAGGTAAACACGGTAATTTATATAATTGTGCGACTTTTCGTAAATATTCACCAAGCGAACGTTATAAATTAGTAAAGACAAACAACCTATGTTTGAACTGCTTAAGCGATAAGCATTTAGCAAGTGCGCCAGGAAACATCACACGCTATTACATTTTGAAAATAGCAACATAGCGGCGTCAAGTAAAGCGGACAAGGAATTCACCCCTACTAAGGTCAACGATTCTAGCGGTCGACCTGGTGATGTCGCTCTGTGCTCATTGGCGAATATGGGAGCACAACCTCCTTCAACCGTATTACTGGGTACGGCACGTATTTTGGTTAGGGATTCGCGTGGAAACGAACAAAGCGTCCGTGCACTGCTGGACAGCGGAGCCCAAAATAGCTTTATAACGCGACAATGTTGTCAGCGCTTAGGCTTAGTAATAAATAGGTCACTTTCATGTCCTGTAGTTAAAGGCATCGGAGGTACTAGTAAAGCTACCCAGAGATATATAAATTTAAAATTTTATTCTCGGATAGATCGTAATGTTAACTTTGATATAAATGCACTAGTAGTAGATAGGGTCACTGAACGGTTGCCAACCGTTTCGGTTGACACCTCGGCAATGATTGAATTTAAAAATTTGACTCTAGCAGACGACACTTAAGCCGTTCCTGGAAACATAGACATGCTCATTGGAACATCGCTTTTCCCTCATCTTTTGTTAAACAATAAGGTCAGGGGCAACTCCTCGCATACCGCGCCTTACGCACTGGAAACCGTATTGGGCTATGTTATCATTGGCTCCGCCCCATCATAGATAGTATTTCGGCAACCTCTTATTGTGGTATGGCTGTCGAACCACTCGAGTCGTTAGTCCGCAAATTTTGGGAGATGGAGGAGGTGAACGTCCCACCCATAGCTAGCTCAGATGACAGGTTATGCGAGGAAATTTACGTCCGCACGACCGTTCGTGATCGCGACGGTAGATATAGTGTAGCGCTACCCTTTAAAGGAGATGTTTTATCTCTCGGCGATTCGCGTCAAATGGCGGAAAAACGTTTCTACAGCTTGGAGCGTAGGATGCTCGCTTCACCACAGTTAAAGGAAGCTTACGACGGCGTCATTAACGAATATATAAGAGAAGGTTACATATCACTTGTGGCTTCGAAATTAGATAACTACGAAGACACACCGTCGTATTTCATACCACACCACGGGGTCATTAGGGAGGACAAACTTACATCTAAGTTACGTGTAGTGCTCCACGCTCTTGCTAAAACTAGCACTCACCTGTCGCTTAACGATATCCTCTATAGTGGGCAAAGGGGAATGCCCAGTCTTCATAGACACTTCGGCCATGAGTGCCCACATATAAAAGCATATAGATATGATAATATGCAATTAAAACAATGAAATGGTAAAGGAATTGCTTTAAAAAAAGTCGGGGTTTTGAAAATATTTGAAGTTTTTATTTTCACAAATGCAGTTTTTTTAACAACTATTTTTATCGATTTTATCGCGTTTTATTTCTTTGATTTTTAATTCCAGACATTTCGGGTGCTTTCCAGCACCCATGGTTACGGCAGACTGAGGTGACCGACGTCCCAATGTCAGTGTTAACCCGGAGTACCTTCAGATTTTTAATTTTTATTTATTGTCCGATCTACAGAATGAACTTACTGTGTCTAGAAGTCTTGCAGTGGTATGCTTGGGTTTTTAATTTCATTAATTACAGGGTCCTAAGCAGGTGGTAGTACCAAGCATTCTTCCTAAAAAAGAATTTATATATTAGATATTATATAGAATTTATATAATAAAATACACTTTACGACTAATAGTGATGACTTGCAATTCTAGCCCTAAGTAAAGATCAGCTAGGGCTTAACTTTATTCCTTCCATAATGCTGCTCCTCTGGTTATTACAGAGTTCTATCCGGTAGCAACCATTAAATCTTATATGCTCACCATAATAGTAGCGAGCTTGCTTTAATTGGTATGTGACACAAGCAATTAATATTAAGTCGCTGTAAGTTAAAACAGGAAATTCCCTAACATTTTAAAGTCTACATTTATATTTCTAAAGTCTGCCTGCCCTAGCTCTATTTAGATTGTTTTCCCTAGCATACTCAGAAAAATCATTATTTGTCTCCATATTTTGATGAACTATTTCAAGTATTTGAGCCGCATCATCCCTGTCCCTTATTTTTGTGTGGAATTTATTAACTATAGCAGAAGCCACAGCAGTCTATCATCAAATGTGTAGAAGCCCTGTTAAAGTAATTTTGATGAAATATTTTAAATTCAGTTTTAAAAATGCCATTCACCACCTCTACTACCCATATCGACACATAGTCACGGCTCTGGATTTATTAGCATATCTTGTCATTAACTGAGATTCACCATCTGCTGGAGACATTTCTGCGACCCTTAGACATCCACATCTATCCTCGATTACAAATCAAAATGCAGATGCGTTGTCACCCATGAGGACTAAGATCATTTTCTCGTTTCCAGTAAAAAGGGTCTCCGGTTCTCTACACTCACCAAACAAAACACAGCAGCATTAAGCTGCTATTTCACGCTGGTATTCTGTGAGAGGGTGCTCCTTCCCCGGTCGAGCCGACCCATTCATGCTACAACTATACTTCTAATATAACTGCAGCATGGCTCTACCAAGTATAACACACATACATAGTACTTGTCACTATGTATGTTTGTTATCGCAAAATGTAGTTAATCACAAAAGAGACATACTTGCAATGCTGATGGAACTGTTACAACCTGGTAAAAAACATTGTGCTTTTATATAATTAGTTATCAGTACACTGTGTGATGTATGATCTAAGCTTTGTTGTTCTGGGTGCAATACATTACTCACTTCAGATTGCAACGAGGACGGACTAGATGATTCAGATGGTTCCCATTCTGCAGTTGAACATGATGCTGTTCTATCAGTTCATTGCCAGCAATTATGATATACACGGCATGACAACTGAAACAATGTAAAATACAAAAAATGAAGTCAAAGTGAAAAAATAAAAATAAAATAGATATATTTCAAACTCAAATATAAATAAAATATTTATCAAGTTAAATGTTACTGCACAAGGACGGATTTAATGCCCTATATTATTTAATAATTAAGGACTGACAGACTACCAGCAGTCCAAAAACAATGAAAAATCAACTGTCTCCATTCTTGGTAGTTGATAAAACTGGTTAATCTCATAAATAAGCTAGTATGTTTGTCAGATATAGCTAGGGCAGATGTGAAAAAATAAAACAAGTTCTTGAGTTGATATACAATCAGTGTAAAAACATGTATAATTATCAGATATATGGATCACATTTAATAAATTGAAATGTTAAACATGTTAAACACTTACCTCACGTAGCGCAAATATTTCCTCACGTGGAAAATCGAAGACAAACAATGTGTGTGATCTTATTCTCATAAGTGTCAGTGCCACAGCTGATGTATAGATGTTCAAGACGAACTATTGGTGCATTTTGCGAGTGCCACACTACTAGAGCATGCAATTATCGGAACTTTTCGATAATCGATAATTCAATTTTTATCGGGTTTTTTTTCGATAAAAACCGAGAATTACCGATTTACATTAAAAAAATACCTGTCTATTAAAATTGCTTTCTTTGTGCATTCTACTCTCTACAAGAAAATTTATTGTTTTTATAATTCAATGAAATACGTTATTTAATTAAAAATATGGTTTTATTTCCATAAAACTAAAAATCAATATAGAAAAAACAAGTCTTAATCATAATAGCACTAGCTATACTACTATCTTTTTCTCACAAACAAAAACAAAAAATATATAAACAATAAAATAAAATATTAATATTAACCTATTACTTAACATTTTTTGGTTTCATTAGGAATCAATTATTGTAACATTTAAATCAGTCGTTTAATTTAGAATAATTTGTAGGTATATTATTAACATACATAATCTATTTACAATTTTTTTGTTGTTGGAAATAAGTGCGAAGAAACTACAAGCAATTTATAGTTTTGTCGCTAAGGCTTGTGCGCAGTTTATTACATAATATTCCAGCCGCAGAAAAAGCGCGTTCACTCTCTACACTTGTTGGCTTAATTGAACGAATCCATCGATAAGCTTTTGACAGCAATTGGCCTCGATCACCTCCATTTTCAAATAACAGCATTTCAACCTTCAGTAGTGTCAATAAGTCTTCTTTAGACGTTGAAAGATTTCCAATTCCAACTCTTCTCGTGTCATCAAAGATAATTTTGCTGATTTGTTGGTTAATTAATTCTTTATTTGATAATGAGGAATTGCTGCCGACTTCAATCTGCGAATCATCAGTAGGTAAGTCATTGAGATCGTTGCAAGTAAAAGATTGTGCGGCCGAATCGTATTTTAGAAGCCCCAATACCATCTCTTGCAGACAATCGTTAGGCAAGCGCGGATAAACATCTGCGTCATATTCATTTTCTTCAAAATATGTTGCTGGGTTGTGAAGGTATTGCATTAGACTTGCAACTGGTAGCCGCCTTTGTTTGATCCTTTTGCTCAGACTTGCATGAAGCTCCTTACTAAGCAACGTGTTACGAGTTTCAAGTTTTTTAAGTGCAAAAATCATGGCAGCATCAGCACTAAGCAGAGTAGCATCTTCGCGACAAACAGCTTCAACAGTAACTTTCATTACATCGAGATTCTCATAAATGTCTTCGAGAATAGACCACTCCACTTCATTAATCTGGATATCACATTTTACATCAATGAGTGTTTTTAAGACTGCTCTTTTCACTTTAATAAACCTACCAATCATATTGCAAAGAGTACTCCAGCGCGTCTTGCAGTCTAATATCAGTGCGTATTCTTTACCAAGCTCCATTTTTATGTAATTTTGAAGAATATCGGATTTCGTTGGTGACTTTCTGAACATCCGCACAATATTCCTCACCTTTTCTACAACAAGCCCAAACTTAATATTTGTCTCCACGTCAACTGTTACAGTTGGAGCTTGCTCTATTTGAAATCCACCAGTCTCAGTATCATCTTCAGTGCCAATGCAAACAGTGTTCAGATTATTTTCGTTTTCGGCAAGTTCTTCTTGAGCCTCATTTACGTTTTCTTGATTTTTTACGTAGAACGTATCCACGATGGCCAATTGCAAGCCATGAGCTAAGCATAACTGATGTATGCAGTTTAAATTTCCTCCTAGTTTTGTCATAACAGAAGCTCCATCAGATATAATGGCGATCACATCAGTGTCAAAATCTAATTTAAATTCGTGTAGCCTTTCTCGCAGGTATTCTTCACACTTGATAGCGGTAACAGAGCCATACGTCCTACATAAACCAAGATTTCTCGTCGTGTGGTGGTTACCTTTGAAAAATGCACAGTGAAGATTCACATTCATATATCGCCTATTTCTTGAAGATGTCCATTCATCTATTGAAACCGAAAATTTGTGTCCTTCATCCTTTAGTTCCTGTATTTCCTTTATAAGGTTTTTCTTAGTCTTATCATAAAACTTTATAGTCACATCTTTTATAGTATTTGCGCTCGTAGGTAATTTATAACCAGCTTTTTTAAATAGATGCTTCAGGTCTTCAGATTCTGTAAATGCCCTGTATGGCATACCGTCAAGTGCTGTCATTCTTGATACCATAACATCCAATGATCTGTTTGATTGTGAGAAGTAGTCGGTCATTCTGCAATTTTTCGCTGAAACTGGTGACTCCAATAAAGAGTTATCATTTTTTCTTTTGGAAGTCCCAGCAGTTTCCCTAGCTACTTCTGAAGCAAGCCTTTCGCTGTCAAGTGAAATATTATGTAATCTTAAATGGCTGCGTAGTCCTGTTGTAGTACCACCCGCACACTTAATAACTTTTTCACATGTTTTACATTTTGCAGAATCACCCGTATCGGCCTTTAGGAAATGATACCAAACCGACGTTGGATCGGAACTTTTTTTGTATACAGGAATGTAGTTTATTTTATTTGACATTATTGATTAATTCACTCGTTGCAGTAAGTACCTAAAATAAAAGATATTTTTAATATTCACACTACTAATAATATTATGATTCGAAATTCGAATCTACGGGCAACACTGGTAGACTGAGACACACTGAGACGTGATCTCGATAAAAATACGGTAATTTGGTAATACTGCGAATGATATTTAAGTATTGTGTAAGTAAATAAACTTTTAAACACACTACGTAACATTTAAATAACGTGTGCCTACCTAAAGTTAAAATATTATATAAAATTACCTACTTATATGACTGACCACTGTGGGCTATGAAGTAAAGAAGATGTATGAATATGAAGTGGGCTTATAAAGCGAACGTCAAACAAGTACATAATATAAAAAATCTACTTAAAATCTATCTATCTAGATTATTTTACTTACCTACTGTAAATCCTTTAGCGTCGTGTCGACAAAAAAGCAAAGCACGCTCAACAGAACACAACGCAACCAACCAAACATCACACCACACTGGATCACACTGAACAAACTTCCCACGCCGCGCTTAATGGCGCGTTCTGTCCTGCACGCGACTGCGCACTTGTGTTGGTCATGAAATGAGTGAGCAAGAGAGCTATAGACACGGGCTAGTGGAATGCCACTGCACGCAGCGCGAATTCCAAAAAATAACTCGCGGTAGTGATGGAAATGATTGCATAAAACCTTTATGAAATTATCGTTTATCGGTATTTTTAAGAAATTTTTCGATAATTATCGGTGAAAAAAATGAACTGATTACCGATAAATTATCGGTTATTGATTATCGGTTTGCATGCGCTACACACTACACGTTCACTGTACTCGAAACTTGTACCTAATAAAGAAGCTACAATTATTATATTGATATTATTCAAGTAAACTCAGTTATAAAGCATTTCTTAGAGGAAGACATACCACATCGTGATATGTACCAACTATTTACCTGCTGTGTTCGAACCAATTGTTGAGAGATCAACAATTGCATTTTACTTTTACAACAAAACAATAACACGATAACAACACGTAATTTAATTCTTGTGACGTAACAGTGACAGCGGCCTACCTGTCGGATACGATGTTGCCACTTAACGGTCATAAAATCTATGGAATGATATCGATTTTTATTCGATTAATAATATCATAAAAAGAATAATCTTTGACGCGTTTTAAGTTCTGCACGCTTTTTAAAATATAATTTCCTTTATTTATTGAAACTCTATTTCAAATGTATTTTTAAGAACAGTTAGCTTGTGCTGTATTGTTTTGTTATGCTTTAGAGAATTCGTGGTAAATCAGCTGGAAATTAACTTCTTGAATTATCATAACATGATTCCATTTTAAATGTTATGTTAAAAACAGATAAGAATAACAGTTAACTTGTGCAGTAGCGTTTTGTTATACTCTAAAGAATTCTTGGTAAATCAGCTAGTAATTCGCTTGTTTAATTATCATAACTATAAATGTGAAGGTTGTCAATGAATTCAACCGAGCCTATAACAACGGTTGTTTTAGTTTTTAATGGTTGACTGCCGCTTTTGATGACTTGAAATTAATAAAAACCTATTTTGCGCAATAAGTTTTTTCTCTTTGGTAATGAATAAACCACAGAAACCCCTTTAATGTATAATAGTCCTTTTTTTGATACAAGTAGCACATTTTAAGGAACCGCAAAAACAACTTTGTTATTTATACAAACACTATGAAAAACAAAATAATTTGTTGCTGGCGATAATGATAGTGGTATTTTGACTCGATTTAAAATATATGCTTGTTACTACTGAACTCTTCATGGGCCTGCGAGTCCGACTCGCACTGAACCACTTTTTTTCAACATTTAGTTTTATTCTAATAAATAGTTTTTTCGTTTAAGCGGAGCTCTTTTACTTTAGGTTTATTACCTCTTTATCTACAATAATCAATCTGAGTAAGTAAAGTGTGTAAATACGATTCTTAAATTGTAAAAATAATAATTGGATTTGAACATCTTAGGTAGGTATTTAGTTTTATTTATTTAGAAAATATTAATCTCACAATTATTTATTGTAATAATATAATTTATCACACAGCTAACGCCCTCATTAGCAATGTAATGGTGAAAGAATTTTCAAAATCGGTCTAGTAATTTTTGAGATTAGCCAAAAAACGTATTCATTGAAAGTAGCGCCCTCTATAATAAAATTAACCCTATATTAGATATCTAAAATTATACATAACAATCTAGTGGTGAAAGAATTCTTAAAGTTGGTCAAGTACTTTACGAGTTAAGCGAATAAAATATTCTTTGATAGTAGCTCCCTCAATAATAAAATGCATCCTACGTTTTAAGCACCATAGCAAAAAACGATTCAACATAGCCTAATCCGCACACACAGTAAAAACATAACCATCCTTTTTCGTCTGTAGTCGGTAAACATTTGGTTAATAACGGTTGCGTATCGACTGCTTTGGATAAATATCCATTGTCAACGGTTATTTTAAACCTATATCATAACATCGTAATAATTATCGAAAGATCATATAAGCATTGTAATAATGACACCATAAGTAATCGATCGAAAAGGGGAATCGATTTTTTAATGATTTTTGTGATTGGCAACATTTTTTATTTTATTCACAGACTAATGAATTACGTATTTACCTAATTTTATTTTTATCTTTTCGGTACTTTTAATTTGTGCAAAAATATTCCCATTGTTTTAGGATAAATGAATACCGCGATTAATAACCATAAATAAAGATATATTTTTTTAACAAATGCACATTGTTGGGCGTTCCATGGCCTAATATGGGCATCCCCCTTTACAGGGCAGTTTATTTAATATAATAGCCAATTTTCGTTTGTTTAGTATAGCACTATCCGCCGATATTCGCCAAATGTTTCTTTGCATAGGGGTCCGTGAATGTGACCGTAGATTCCAACGCATTTTATATCGTTTCAACCCAAAGGAACCTCTAATGGTGTTTGAATTTAACCGTTTGTTTTGGTTTAAAGTCGAGCCCATTTCATGCGTTACGCACGGTGAGACAGCTCGCTCACGATGAAGGTCCCTCTTATCCTAAAGCTAAGAGGGCAATTGAGAGCGGATTATATATGGATGATTTTGTGTACTCGGTCGATAGCGTGGAGGAGGCCACCCTAACCACCGCCGAGGTTATAAGGCTCATGAAATCGGGTCAATTCGATCTTGTGAAGTGGACTAGTAATTCGCGTCCGGTTTTAGATACAATCCCACTATCACACCGTCTTTCGGCGATAAAGGTATTCGACGATTCCGATACACACAAGGTGCGCTCTGTGTTGGTCACCAGAGTCCGACGTGTTTAGCCTTAAGGTAAATCCGCCCGCAGAGAAATGCACAAAGCGCACAATACTGTCATGCGTTGCTAGATTATGGGACGTCATGGGTTTCGTAGCTCCGGTGGTATTATACGCTAAGCTTTTGATTAAACAACTTTGGTTATTTGAATGCGACTGGGATGACTCGCCGCCTGACAGCATTGTTCGGTTGTGGCAGCGTTTTAGAGAGGAACTTCCTTTATTAAGAGAAATTAAAATACTGCGTCATATAAACGTCGATAGAAATAGCGTCATAACGGTCGTTGGGTTTGCAGACGCCAGTGAGAAGGCTTACGGGGGCGTTGTATATTTCCACGTCCAGAATAATGGTAGAAATTCGATTAACCTCATTAGTTCTAAGTCGAGAGTCTCCCCCCGTAAGGTTGTCTCTCTGGCGCGCTTAGAGCTTTGCGCAATATTAGTACTCACCAAGCTTATTACCGCAGTTATCAGCGCATGTAAGGATAGAGTTCACATAGAAAGGATATTTGCCTTTTCCGACTCCACCGTCGCCTTATGCTGGGTTCATTCTTCACCCCACCGTTGGGATACGTTTGTCGCGAACCGAGTGGCCAAGATCCAAGACGAGTTAGAAACGCGGAACTTTTATCACGTGTCCGGTACGGAAAACCCTGCCGATTGTCTATCCCGGGGACTCACCCCGATGCAAATAATGGACCACCCGCTTTGGTTCCATGGACCTTCTTGGGTTCACTTGGATCCCTCGCAATGGCCGATAACCGATTTCGAACCTTCGTTAGTGTCACAACCGCCGGAAGAGAAGAGACACGCTCTAGTGGCGAACGTTTTGAGCGAGGTTTCTCCAATCATTGTCTTGGCGAACCGCTTGTCCTCTTGGTCGAAATTATTGCGTAGCGTAATTTACGTTTGTCGATTCGCGAAGCTTTTACCGCGACGTTCGTATGTCTTAGCGTCCGATTACAACTATGCCGAGTCGCTAGTATTACGTGAACTTCAACGTGCGCACTTCTCTGTAGAAATTACAAGATTACAATCGAATAGAGCTTGTAGTCGCGCCTTTCAACGCCTTAAGCCATTTTTACAGGATGGGATTGTAAGGGTAGGTGGACGCTTGTCCAACTCGCAATTGAGTTTCGACCAACGGTACCCTATAGTTTTACCGCGTAAAGACCACATCATGAACTTATTAGTCGATTACCATCATAAATTGAACTCGCACGCTGGCCCCGACTTGTTGATGTCGATTTTGCGTCAGAATTATTGGATTCTTTCTGCACGTAGTTTAATACGCAATCGGGTGCACAGATGTATAGCTTGCTTTGGGCACACCCCAAGCCGTCATTTCCGGAAATGGCGGAACTTAGATCTTGTAGAGTAATACAATCGTTAAAGCCCTTCACGCAGTCCGGGTCTGATTTCAGTAGTTAGGTTGTACCAGTTCTGGCGCACTGAGTCAGTACTACTATACTAGTAGTTAGGTTGTACCAGTTCTGGCGCACTGAGCCAGTACTAGTATACTAGTAGTTACGTTGTACCAGTTTTGGCGCACTAGTAGTTAGGTTGTACCAGTTCTGGCGCACTGAGTCAGTACTACTATACTAGTAGTTAGGTTGTACCAGTTCTGGCGCACTAATAGTTACGTTGTACCAGTTCTGGCGTACTGAGTCAGAAGTGGTACAAGTACGACGTTCGTCGACTCACGATCCTAAAAAAAAAAACAGGTTTTGGCATGCTCTGATCACGAATCTGCGGTCCATTTTTGCGTAGGATGCACGGTTCCGGAGATGTGCAGATCAATTAACTCTTATCTAATTGATATCCGGTGCGGCGGGCCTCCACCGTCATTAGCGCTCCATTGTTCTTATCTACTTATCTACTGTTCCTGAATACCGTCATTATCTATTCGTGCGTCGGATTATCAGTGCTATTATATTATACTCCTTAGTTCCTATCTACAACGGTAATCTGAATCATCAATAAAATACATTACCTAATTTTGTTACAATTTTTATTTACGAAATACAAAATACAAAATCTTATTATCTATAAAATAGGAGCAAAACATCTCATCCACTAAAATATCGTTGTACAATGTGTTCCCTGTAAATATACTCGTAAAACTATGCATTGAACATCCCTAAAACTTATATAGCAAATACATTAAGCAATATTCGCCACAAACTGAAGTCCACTCATTCTGAATCAACAACATTCCAGTTCCATCTTTTACAATTCTTTTTTAAAAACTCTAGATGATATCGTACAGATGCTCGTCTGTATGAATCAAAATATTGACCGACGTCATTCGTATCGATATATAAAGCTACCCAATGTGACCCTGGTTTATCATCTGTACCCAAATTGCATATTACCTAGTCAGGTCATAAATTCTATTACATGTTTAATATAAAATAAATGAAACAAGCTTATTCATTATGTAACCATTTATATACCAAAATGAACTTAACAAAACATAGATTCTTATGATACTATAGTTTATTCAAAATGACCTCCGTGATTTTGAATACAGGCCTTCAATCTGCGCGGCCAGTCGTCTATCGCAGCACGAACGAGGTCCATGTCAATATCGGCGGCTGCCTTAATCAAGGATGTCTTGAGTGACTCCAAATTGGGATGAGGCTTTGAGCACGCCTTTTCCTCCAAGTGTTGCCATATCTTGTAATCTAACGGATTCAAATCTGGACTGGAGGAGGGCCAGTCTTTGTGTCGGATGAAGTCGATTTCACGCGCCGCCAGCCAGACTTGTGCGCTCTTCGCTCTATGAGCTGACGCCGAATCTTGTTGAAATACCCAGTGCCTGTTATTGAACATGATATGAGAAACAGGTCACACAAGGTTCGTCAGGACTGTATTTTGATACACAACTGCATTCGTTTTTAACCTTTCTCACAAAAATATACCTCTGTTAAGCCCCAATAAGAAACTCCCAACCATACCATGAGCGAGGATGGAAAATGATCCCGTTGGACGCGCGGAATACGGTTGCTCGCTTCTTCACTACTGTGTGCGTACACCTTATCATTTTGTTTGTTGTAGCTCTCTTCTACGGTAAAAATTTTTTCATCCGAAAAAAGAATTTCCCGATATTTTTTTCCCGCGTACCGCTTCAACAAAGCGCGGCATCTCTTCAGTCTCAGATCCATTAGACGAGCATTCAAACGATGTCCTGTTTTTCTTCGATATGCCCGAAGCCCTAGTCTTCATTTAACACCCTTTTCACCGTGGTTCTGCTTAACCCCATCTGAAGGGCCAACAGTTTCTGCTTACGTTTGGGATTTCTTTGAATTCGCGCCTTTACAGCTTTTATCACTGCTGGAGTCCTAACGAATCGAGGGCGACCACTTCTTGACCTGTCATCTACACTAGAGTCTTCATTGTATCGTTTGATGGTACGATAAACGAATCTTTTAGTTATATACAAATTTTTCAGTATATCAAAAACTTAATTGGCGCGTAATCGCAACGATGCAACGCAATAACTGCAACACGGTCTTTTTTAAGCGTCCACTCCAAATGTAAAAATGAGTAAAATTCTAAAAAGTATACAGTTTTATTTTCATGAACAATTCGAATTCAATAAACTTTTTTGTGGCCAGCATTCTAAAAGAAAAGTTTTTACTAAGTGACAATACTTACGACCTGACTACTACTACTAACATAGGAATGATCAATTATGTGATTTCTAAATATTAAATTGCATTTTTTCTGTTATACAAAACGTATTTGAGTCACCAAAACACTGAATAAGACGCAACACGAATACTGATATAAGCAACAGAATGTGAGATAAGGTTGTTGACGCATAGTTATTATAAATTCTACTGTAGAAATTCTTTAGATTCGAATTATTACTTACTGGTACTATAAGAGACCAAACAACTGCAGTCATGGAGTTAGTGTATGGTCGTTTGACCGCAGTGTATCTATCAATACTACATTTGTGTTACTTCAACTCATCAAAGGCCATAGATGTAAGTGTTTAATCTATTGACAAACTTACTTTTCTTTCTGTTATTTTCTTACGTGTGTACGATTTTGAACGACAGGCATGTTGGTCTAGTGGTTAGTGACCCTGACTGCTATGTCGGAGGTCGTGGGTTCGATTCCCACCCAGGACAAATGTTTGTGTGATGAGCACGATCATTTGTTCTGTGTCTGGGTGTAATTTATCTATAATATTTATGTATTTAGAAATATATAAGTATGTTTATCAGTTGTCTAGTACCCATAACACAAGCTCTGCTTAGCTTGGGACTAGATGGCGTTGTGTGATAGTTGTGGAATATTATTATTATTATTATTATTTAGTGTTAACAAATTATATTTAAATATTTTGTGTGTGTATATTAAGCCGTGGTAGCTCAGATGGTTAGCGCAAGCTGTAAATTTCGCAGTACCCGGGTTCGATCCCCGCCGACACCAATTAAATTGTTAATTGCAATTTTAAGTGTTTATTCTATTGACAAACTTACTTTTCTTTCTGTTATTTTCTTACGTGTGTATGATTTAGTGTTAACAAATTATATTTAAATATTGTGTGTGTGTGTGTGTGTGTATATGATTAAGCTGTGGTGGCTCAGATGGTTAGCGCAAGCTGTAAATTTCACAGTACGCGACCCGGGTTCGACCCCCGCCGGCACCACTTAAATTGTTAATTGCAATTTTAAGTGCTGATTTACCACGTGCTCTGCGGTGAAGGAAAACATCGTGAGGAAACCTGCATGTCTGAGAAAATTTCGAAGGCATGTGAAGTTCGCCAACACGCATTGAGACCGCGCCGCGGACATTTCCTAGCCATAAATACAAAGACAATAGGAGAAAGTAAAAAGTTAAAAAATACTTTTTAACAATGACAGTCATTAGTTGATCATTAGTGAATGTGATTCTGTTTTCTTAAATTACAGGAAGAAAAGAGCAGAAGGAAGAAATGGGATGATGGGAAGTAATGAACAATGAATTGTTATGTGAAGTTTGTTGGAACAAACATATTTTAGTCACGTGTAAATACTTTTAACATTTTGGTTCAAAATGACACAAAATCTAAAAAATATTAGATACATCATCGACATGGACGGATTTTACATTACATATCCTCATAAACATTTTCAATGTAGAGAAATGGCTATTCTAGACGTAAAACTATCTAATAAAAATAATTCGTTTATCGATCATTATTTGTTTAGGCCAAGTTATCCTTTCAATTATTTGTCACCAAAAGACAAAAAAACTGTTCGTTATTGTGAAATACACGTGCACGGCATTCCATATTTTGATGTGACCGAAGAATTAAAATGTGCCTACAAACAAGAGAACATCATTCCCATATTAAATTGGTATATTAGAAAGGGGAATGACCAGTCTTCATAGACACTTCGGCCATGAGTGCCCACATATAAAAGCATATAGATATGATAATATGCAATTAAAACAATGAAATGGTAAAGGAATTGCTTTAAAAAAAGTCGGGGTTTTGAAAATATTTGAAGTTTTTATTTTCACAAATGCAGTTTTTTTAACAACTATTTTTATCGATTTTATCGCGTTTTATTTCTTTGATTTTTAATTCCAGACATTTCGGGTGCTTTCCAGCACCCATGGTTACGGCAGACTGAGGTGACCGACGTCCCAATGTCAGTGTTAACCCGGAGTACCTTCAGATTTTTAATTTTTGTTTATTGTCCGATCTACAGAATGAACTTACTGTGTCTAGAAGTCTTGCAGTGGTATGCTTGAGTTTTTAAATTCATTAATTACAGGGTCCTAAGCAGGTGGTAGTACCAAGCATCCTTCCTAAAAAAGAATTTATATATTAGATATTATATAGAATTTATATAATAAAATACACTTTACGACTAATAGTGATGACTTTTTCTAGCCCTAAGTAAAGATCAGCTAGGGCTTAACTTTATTCCTTCCATAATGCTGCTCCTCTGGTTATTACAGAGTTCTATCCGGTAGCAACCATTAAATCTTATATGCTCACCATAATAGTAGCGAGCTTGCTTTAATTGGTATGTGACACAAGCAATTAATATTAAGTCGCTGTAAGTTAAAACAGGAAATTCCCTAACATTTTAAAGTCTACATTTATATTTCTAAAGTCTGCCTGCCCTAGCTCTATTTAGATTGTTTTCCCTAGCATACTCAGAAAAATCATTATTTGTCTCCATATTTTGATGAACTATTTCAAGTATTTGAGCCGCATCATCCCTGTCCCTTATTTTTGTGTGGAATTTATTAACTATAGCAGAAGCCACAGCAGTCTATCATCAAATGTGTAGAAGCCCTGTTAAAGTAATTTTGATGAAATATTTTAAATTCAGTTTTAAAAATGCCATTCACCACCTCTACTACCCATATGGACACATAGTCACGGCTCTGGATTTATTAGCATATCTTGTCATTAACTGAGATTCACCATCTGCTGGAGACATTTCTGCGACCCTTAGACATCCACATCTATCCCCGATTACAAATCAAAATGCAGATGCGTTGTCACCCGTGAGGACTAAGATCATTTTCTCGTTTCCAGTAAAAAGGGTCTCCGGTTCTCTACACTCACCATACAAAACACAGCAGCATTAAGCTACTATTTTACGCTGGTATTCTGTGAGAGGGTGCTCCTTCCCCGGTCGAGCCGACCCATTCATGCTACAACTATACTTCTAATATAACTGCAGCATGGCTCTACCAAGTATAACACACATACATAGTACTTGTCACTATGTATGTTTGCTATCGCAAAATGTAGTTAATCACAAAAGAGACATACTTGCAATGCTGATGGAACTGTTACAACCTGGTAAAAAACATTGTGCTTTTATATAATTAGTTAGCAGTATAGATGTATGATCTAAGCTTTGTTGTTCTGGGTGCAATACATTACTCACTTCAGATTGCAACGAGGACGGACTAGATGATTCAGATGGTTCCCGTTCTGCAGTTGAACATGATGCTGTTCTATCAGTTCATTGCCAGCAATTATGATATACACGGCATGACAACTGAAACAATGTAAAATACAAAAAATGAAGTCAAAGTGAAAAAATAAAAATAAAATAGATATATTTCAAACTCAAATATAAATAAAATATTTATCAAGTTAAATGTTACTGCACAAGGACGGATTTAATGCCCTATATTATTTAATAATTAAGGACTGACAGACTACCAGCAGTCCAAAAACAATGAAAAATCAACTGTCTCCTTTCTTGGTAGTTGATAAAACTGGTTAATCTCATAAATAAGCTAGTATGTTTGTCAGATATAGCTAGGGCAGATGTGAAAAAATAAAACAAGTTCTTGAGTTGATATACAATCAGTGTAAAAACATGTATAATTATCAGATATATGGATCACATTTAATAAATTGAAATGTTAAACATGTTAAACACTTACCTCACGTAGCGCAAATAATTCCTCACGTGGAAAATCGAAGACAAACAATGTGTGTGATCTTATTCTCATAAGTGTCAGTGCCACAGCTGATGTATAGATGTTCAAGACGAACTATTGGTGCATTTTGCGAGTGCCACACTACACGTTCACTGTACTCGAAACTTGTACCTAATAAAGAAGCTACAATTATTATATTGATATTATTCAAGTAAACTCAGTTATAAAGCATTTCTTAGAGGAAGACATACCACATCGTGATATGTACCAACTATTTACCTGCTGTGTTCGAACCAATTGTTGAGAGATCAACAATTGCATTTTACTTTTACAACAATAACACGATAACACGTAATTTAATTCTTGTGACATAACAGTGACAGCGGCCTACCTGTCGGATACGATGTTGCCACTTAACTGTCATAAAATCTATGGAATGATATCGATTTTTATTCGATTAATAATATCATAAAAAGAATAATCTTTGACGCGTTTTGAGTTCTGCACGCTTTTTAAAATATAATTTCCTTTATTTATTGAAACTCTATTTCAAATGTATTTTTAAGAACAGTTAGCTTGTGCTGTATTGTTTTGTTATGCTTTAGAGAATTCGTGGTAAATCAGCTGGAAATTAACTTCTTGAATTATCATAACATGATTCCATTTTAAATGTTATGTTAAAAACAGATAAGAATAACAGTTAACTTGTGCAGTAGCGTTTTGTTATACTCTAAAGAATTCTTGGTAAATCAGCTAGTAATTCGCTTGTTTAATTATCATAACTATAAATGTGAAGGTTGTCAATGAATTCAACCGAGCCTATAACAACGGTTGTTTTAGTTTTTAACGGTTGACTGCCGCTTTTGATGACTTGAAATTAATAAAAACCTATTTTGCGCAATAAGTTTTTTCTCTTTGGTAATGAACAAACCACAGAAACCCCTTTAATGTATAATAGTCCTTTTTTTGATACAAGTAGCACATTTTAAGGAACCGCAAAAACAACTTTGTTATTTATACAAACACTATGAAAAACAAAATAATTTGTTGCTGGCGATAATGATAGTGGTATTTTGACTCGATTTAAAATATATGCTTATTACTACTGAACTCTTCATGGGCCTGCGAGTCCGACTCGCACTGAACCACTTTTTTTCAACATTTAGTTTTATTCTAATAAATAGTTTTTTCGTTTTTTCTCTTTTACTTTAGGTTTATTACCTCTTTATCTATAATAATCAATCTGAGTAAGTAAAGTGTGTAAATACGATTCTTAAATTGTAAAAATAATAATTGGATTTGTACATCTTAGTTTTCTCTCTATCTATATCTCTATTATCTTAATTTTTGAGATTAGCCAAAAAACGTATTCATTGAAAGTAGCGCCCTCTATAATAAAATTAACCCTATATTAGATATCTAAAATTATACATAACAATCTAGTGGTGAAAGAATTCTTAAAGTTGGTCAAGTACTTTACGAGTTAAGCGAATAAAATATTCTTTGATAGTAGCTCCCTCAATAATAAAATGCATCCTACGTTTTAAGCACCATAGCAAAAAACGATTCAACATAGCCTAATCCGTGCGGATTAGGCTATGTTGAATCGTTTTTTGCTTTTTTTGACACAGTAAAAACATAACCATCCTTTTTCGTCTGTAGTCGGTAAACATTTGGTTAATAACGGTTGCGTATCGACTGCTTTGGATAAATATCCATTGTCAACGGTTATTTTAAACCTATATCATAACATCGTAATAATTATCGAAAGATCATATAAGCATTGTAATAATGACACCATAAGTAATCGATCGAAAAGGGGAATCGATTTTTTTAATGATTTTTGTGATTGGCAACATTTTTTATTTTATTCACAGACTAATGAATTACGTATTTACCTAATTTTATTTTTATCTTTTCGGTACTTTTAATTTGTGCAAAAATATTCCCATTGTTTTAGGATAAATGAATACCGCGATTAATAACCATAAATAAAGATATATTTTTTTAACAAATGCACATTGTTGGGCGTTCTATGGCCTAATATGGGCATCCCCCTTTGTGTAAAAACGAAGTGATCGCATACAAAGGTGGTTCAACAAAAAACAACTTTTAAAAATGTTGACGACGAATGATAGAATTTTTAATATTGAAGAATACAAATGTCCAAAATACAATGATTTGGTAAATGTCATAAATTTAAACAAACGTTATGTGTGTAATAATCATACATTTGCAAAAAATAATCACAAAATTTTACATTGTTCTTGTGACGAAGTGTGGGTTTTTTACAAGTGGTTATTACTTGAAAATAAAATTTTAAATTAATCATAAATTTTGTTTGATTTTTCAAAAACATTAGTTATAGTATACTATATAATACAAAGGTGGTTCAACAGAAAAACAATTTTCAAAAATGTTGACGACGAATGATAGAATTTTTAATATTGAAGAATACAAATGTCCAAAATACAATGATTTCGTAGATGTCATAAATTTAAACAAACGTTATGTGTGTAATAATCATACATTTGCAAAAAATAATCACAAAATTTTACATTGTTCTTGTGACGAAGTGTGGGTTTTTTACAAGTGGTTATAACTTGAAAATAAAATTTTAAATTAATCATAAACTTTATTTGATTTCCAAAAAATTTGTCATACTATACTATATAATACAAAGGTGGTTCAACAGAAAAACAATTTTTAAAAATGTTGACGACGAATGATAGAATTTTTAATATTGAAGAATACAAATGTCCAAAATACAATGATTTGGTAAATGTCATAAATTTAAACAAAATTTATGGCTAGGAAATGTCCGCGGCGCGGTCTCAATGCGTGTTGGCGAACTTCACATGCCTTCGAAATTTTCTCAGACATGCAGGTTTCCTCACGATGTTTTCCTTCACCGCAGAGCACGTGGTGGTAAATCAGCACTTAAAATTGCAATTAACAATTTAAGTGGTGCCGGCGGGGGTCGAACCCGGGTCGCGTACTGTGAAATTTACAGCTTGCGCTAACCATCTGAGCCACCACGGCTTAATCATATACACACACACACACAATATTTAAATATAATTTGTTAACACTAAATCATACACACGTAAGAAAATAACAGAAAGAAAAGTAAGTTTGTCAATAGAATAAACACTTAAAATTGCAATTAACAATTTAATTGGTGTCGGCGGGGATCGAACCCGGGTACTGCGAAATTTACAGCTTGCGCTAACCATCTGAGCTACCACGGCTTAATATACACACACAAAATATTTAAATATAATTTGTTAACACTAAATAATAATAATAATATTCCACAACTATCACACAACGCCATCTAGTCCCAAGCTAAGCAGAGCTTGTGTTATGGGTACTAGACAACTGATAAACATACTTATATATTTCTAAATACATAAATATTATAGATAAATTACACCCAGACACAGAACAAATGATCGTGCTCATCACACAAACATTTGTCCTGGGTGGGAATAGAACCCACGACCTCCGACATAGCAGTCAGGGTCACTAACCACTAGACCAACATGCCTGTCGTTCAAAATCATACACACGTAAGAAAATAACAGAAAGAAAAGTAAGTTTGTCAATAGATTAAACACTTACATCTATGGCCTTTGATGCGTTGAAGTAACACAAATGTAGTATTGATAGATACACTGCGGTCAAACGACCATACACTAACTCCATGACTGCAGTTGTTTGGTCTTATATAGTACCAGTAAGTAATAATTCTAATCTAAAGAATTTCTACAGTAGAATTGATAATAACTTTATGCGTCAACAACCTTATCTCACATTCTGTTGCTTATCTCAGTATTACTTCGTGTTGCGTCTTATTCAGTGTATTGATGACTCAAATACGTTTTGTATAACAGAAAAAATGCAATTTAATATTTAGAAATCACATAATTGATCATTCCTATGTTAGTCATTGAGTAGATTGTGCTGTAATAATCTACTAATAGCAGTAATATCATGGATACACTACATGTACAACAACATCTGAAAAAGATTCACCCCAGTCTAGAAAATTATGTTTATGCTGCTAACAGACTGCCCATGTACACCCACGTACCAACGTATATACCTAGTCAGGTCATAAGTATTGTCACTTAGTAAAAACTTTTCTTTTAGAATGCTGGCCACAAAAAAGTTTATTGAATTCGAATTGTTCACGAAAATAAAACTGTATACTTTTTAGAATTTTACTCATTTTTACATATGGAGTGGACGCTTAAAAAAGACCGTGTTGCAGTTATTGCGTTGCATCGTTGCGATTACGCGCCAATTAAATTTTTGATATACTGAAAAATTTGTATATAACCAAAAGATTCGTTTATCGTACCATCAAACGATACAATGAAGACTCTAGTGTAGATGACAGGTCAAGAAGTGGTCGCCCTCGATTCGTTAGGACTCCAGCAGTGATAAAAGCTGTAAAGGCGCGAATTCAAAGAAATCCCAAACGTAAGCAGAAACTGTTGGCCCTTCAGATGGGGTTAAGCAGAACCACGGTGAAAAGGGTGTTAAATGAAGACTAGGGCTTCGGGCATATCGAAGAAAAACAGGACATCGTTTGAATGCTCGTCTAATGGATCTGAGACTGAAGAGATGCCGCGCTTTGTTGAAGCGGTACGCGGGAAAAAATATCGGGAAATTCTTTTTTCGGATGAAAAAATTTTTACCGTAGAAGAGAGCTACAACAAACAAAATGATAAGGTATGCACACAGTAGTGAAGAAGCGAGCAACCGTATTCCGCGCGTCCAACGGGGTCATTTTCCATCCTCGCTCATGGTATGGTTGGGAGTTTCTTATTGGGGCTTAACAGAGGTACATTTTTGTGAGAAAGGTTAAAAACGAATTCAGTTGTGTATCAAAATACAGTCCTGACAAACCTTGTGTGACCTGTTTCTCATACCATGTTCAATAACAGGCACTGGGTATTCCAACAAGGTTCGGCGTCAGCTCATAGAGCGAAGAGCACACAAGTCTGGCTGGCGGCGCGTGAAATCGACTTCATCCGACACAAAGACTGGCCCTCCTCCAGTCCAGATTTGAATCCGTTAGATTACAAGATATGGCAACACTTGGAGGAAAAGGCGTGCTCAAAGCCTCATCCCAATTTGGAGTCACTCAAGACATCCTTGATTAAGGCAGCCGCCGATATTGACATGGACCTGTATTCGGATAACGGTACGAACTACGTCGGTGCAAAACGTATTTTATCAGAACTACATGAGCTCTTAGCTAGCAAGTATTATAATTCGGAGTTCACTCACATTCTAGCCGAGAACCGCATTGAGTGGTCTCTGAACGTCCCAGCCGCGAGTCATTTTGGGGGCAATTGAGAGACTAATATTAAGAGTCTAAAGAGTCACTTATACCGAGTAATAGGAGATCAAATTTTGTCCTTCGAAGAGCTAAGTACGGTGCTCGCTCAAATTGAATGCGTAATGAATAGCCGCCCACTTTGTCGTACGTTGTCTAGTGACCCCTCGGAACCGCTGGCTCTAACTCCAGCACATTTTTTGAATGTAACGCCTTTAAAGTATTTGCCCGCCGCAGATATGGATGAGAACAGACTTAGCATTTCCGCACGCCACAAATTATTAGATCGGTTAGTGCAATCGTTTTGGAAACGATGGAGGATGGAATACTTGCATACTTTGCAGTCTCGGCAAAAATGGAACACAGCAACTGAGCCTTTAGCTGTAGGAACTGTAGTTGTGCTCACCAAAGAGAATACGCCGCCTCTCCACTGGCCGTTAGGAATTGTCGAGGAGGTCTTTCCCGGTTCCGACGGAGTAATTAGGATAGCTCGCGTTAAGACCACGGTTGGGTCTTACCTGCGTCCTGTTGTCCGTTTGTGCCCCTTGCCTCTTCCATAATTTAAATTAGCTTTCTAGATTAAAAATTGTAGTTGAATTTAAGTAATCTTAGCGTTAGTTAGTTATTTTGTTAGTTGATCTTAGCTCTAGTTGTTTTAGTTAATTTTGAAGGAAATCCTTCAAGGGCGGGGGAGATGGTTGCGCGGAAACCCATTCGTATTTATTTTATATTTTGACGGTAGGTTGCCAAGTCGTTTATTCCTTTCCAAAACGATATCATTCATACCCTCCTATCGACACATCGTGGTGGTGGGGTGGGAGGGGAAAGAAGATGATTCTAGAATGTCACGTAATCATCGGAACCGAAGATATATAAGGCACGCGCGACCGACGCGCAGCCTCTTCCCGCCGCGCTCGTCGTTGAAACCACACCGCTTCTCTCCCGACGTATCTCTGGGGCCCAAGAATGTCTGTCCAGAAGAAGTTCCAGAAGTCGCAGCTATAGTGCTCAACAGAATAGAAGAAACCCCGGTGAGTCAATATTCCTAATAATACTGCCTGCTTGATATAATTGTTTTAACCCGCTCCAATTTTGTGTTTTCCTAATCAGGCAGGATTCCTTTCATCGATTTGGCAAAATAATAGTTCATTCAAGGGAAGAGCGAGTGCATTGTACCGCGCGCTATAGTCGACGTTATATAAGCGTAGAATCATTTAGTAGATACAGTCCACTTAGATTAATATCTCGCGTAATAGGCTAGACTTCGGCAACCTTAGACACGTGGCTCCACCAGTTACGTTAAATCCAAATATGTAGTTAGAATTCACCTAGCACGTCTAGTTTCGACGCAATAGCATTTTTTGTTTGCACTAGAATTGTTTGCTTATAGTTGCAGGCAGCGGTATTTGTGAACGTTGGTATGTTGTTGGTATTTAGTTGTGTTCTGAGTCTGTCTCTATGTTAGAAAGAAACAACAAGCTATTGTTTACTGCTCTAACTGACATGCGCGAAGCGCGAACGCAGTGATTGTTTTGAACAAGTGAGCGACGTACGTGTGCAAAGTTGAAAAAAAACAATATATGAGTTATTTCGTTGTTTTAGTTTTCGTTTGAAAAATTTTGGTGTTGCTTTCAATATTTTACTTTTGTGGATAAAATTAACCACCGTATACTATTTATTGAATATAAAACATTTTAATATTTTTATTTTTATTGTTTTAGGTTAAAAAAATGCCACGTTCATGCAAAAATTCGCCAAACAATTTTTGTTACGTTTGTGGTAATTTTGTAACAGCCTTACATCGACGAAAACTAACACCTTCAATAAAAAAGGCTTATCATTTTTATTTTGATATGGAAATAGATAACAGAGAGAAAAGCTGGTTGTCAAAGATATGTTGCAAAACATGTGCAGCATCTCTGAGTGGTTGGCTGAAGGGGTCTAAAAAATCATAGCGATTTAGTCGTCCTATGATATGGAGAGAGCCACAGAACCATATAAACGACTGCTATTTTTGTATGACAGAAATTAAAGGATTCTCTAGAAAAAATAAACACAAAATAAAATATTTCAACCTTCCTTCTGCTCAAAGACCAATTCTACGCAACAAAGAGCAGCCAGCGCCAGTTCCTCATTTGGGTGAGCAAATTGAAGACGTATTTGACATAACAACTTCGCTATCTATAAAATCAAACGAATTTACACCTAGCGGTTCATCTAGCATAACCGGTGAACCACATATTCTCAACCAGTCTGAACTTAATGATCTTGTCCGTGATTTGGAACTTTCGAAATCTAAGGCACAACTTTTAGGTTCCAGATTACAACAGTGGAACCTGTTAGAAGTGGAAGTGGTGGTAGAAGTGGGACACGAATTTCATTTTTCAGGAAGAGGGATTCTCAATTCTTGCAGTTGTTTTCCAAAGAACAAGATTTAGTTTATTGCAATGACCCGCTAACACTTCTTCAAGAACTACACCTGCCAGAAGACCCAACGGCTTGGAGACTCTTCATCGACTCATCCAAACTGAGCCTGAAAGCAGTGTTGCTACACAATGGAAATAAATATCCGTCAGTTCCATTAGCTCATGCAGTAAACATGAAAGAAACCTACGAAAACATAAAGTTCTTACTCGATAAAATTCAATATAAACGCTACTTATGGAATGTATGTGCCGATTTACAAGTAGTGGCGGTGCTGACAGGATTGCAAGGCATTATGTTCAACAAAATTGGCCCTTAAGGTCACATGTAATTCCAGGAAGTAAAAACATCGTAAACGAGCCTTTAGTTGACAGCCAAAAAATATTTTTGCCGCCACTACACATAAAGTTAGGCTTAATAAAAAAATTTGTCAAAGCAATGAACCGGGATGGAGAGGCATTTAAATATCTAAAAACTAAATTTCCTCATAAAAGCGACGCGAAATTAAAAGAGGGCATATTTTATTGGCCCTGAAATAAGAAAAATCTTTAAAGACCTACTGTTCAAATCAAAGTTGGTAGATAAAGAAAGAAGAGCATGGGTAGCTTTTGAAAATGTATGTCACAATTTTCTTGGCAATAAAAAGGCTGAAAATTACACAGAGCTGATAGAAGAACTGCTTTCGTTGTATCATCAACTTGGATGCAATATGTCTTTAAAAATTCACTTCTTGCATTAGCATTTAGATTTTTTCCCAGAAAATCTTGGTGCCGTGTCTGATGAGCATGGTGAAAGATTCCACCAAGACATTGCACATATGGAAAAAAGATACAGCGGCAAGTGGACCCCAGCCATGCTAGCTGATTTTTGCTGGGAAATAAATCGAGAAACAGCAGTTAAAATGTATAAAAGAAAGCGATCTACCAAATAGTTATCATTTTTATTTTTTCTTATATTTTTTAATTCATATTTCATTTTAATTTGTGTTGTAAAAGTCTTCAATCAGTGAAAATATTTTTCGTTCTAAAATATATACATAATATATATAATACCGATATTTTATTTACATGTAAATATCTGAAAAACTAGAGGTGATAGTTGAAATCTTTAAACAGATTTGGACTCAACAAATCAAAGCCAATAGAAATCACATAGTAAACTTTTTGCTCCCGGATTTTTTTGCCGACCATTGTAATTTTTTAAATTTTTAAAATTACCACTTTCGATTCGATTCAATTGAAAAAATTCGAATTTTAAAATCTCATTTTTTTAATTGTAACCATATCTTGTGGTACATATAAAAGCCCCATTGAACAGCTTTAAAATGAGACTACTCCCAGGTTTATATCATCAAGGTTGTCAGTCTATAGGCATCCAAAGGTGCCAAAACATGAAATTTTTTTCATAAAAATTTAAATTTTTAAAAATTAATAACTTCAAAAATAATTGTGCTACATAACTGAAATTTGGTATTTTTTCATAAGTCTATGATATATTGCTGCATAAAAAAAATCATGACAATCTGAGACATCAAGTCTGAATCAGTTTGTTGATTTGACATAGAATGACCCTACAGCGAGACAACCGCGCGTGGCAGCCGATCCTCTAACCGCTAACGAACGTTCATTACTAGTGTTGCCGTTTTAGCGACTTAGTCGCTAGATCTAGCGGATTTCATGACTGTTTAGCGGGAAAAAAAATCGTTTTAGCGATAAATAAATATTTAGCGACTTCTAGCGTTTTTTGAACCGTGTACGGTGGCGACTTTTTTCGGAAATAAAAATCATGACATGAATAAATAATTTAAATTAATTTTATGTCTGATTTTCAAGTCTACTGCTGGTATCACTTAAGTAGAATGAGAATAAACGGGAATTCCCCTTATATAAACGAAACATACCTAGTCAGTCAAGGTTCATTCGTTCATTTTTACCCTTCTCGTTTACTAATATCAAGTATGAGTGAGACAAATATACGGATTGATGTATATAGTCATTTATTCATGCACATTTTTTATAACGAGTTAATTAGGTATCAGTGAGATTCTAATTCATTAAGTGAAAACGTGAAAAAGACTTGTTTTTTTTATTGTAAACATGGAAGTTCCGATAAGAAAAAAGTTATACGCACAGAATTATAGAAGCGAGTGGGAAAATTATGAAGAATTTAAACATTGGTTGAAACCCGTGCCAGGTAACTCAACTAAAGCATTTTGTAGTTATTGCCACTCTGAAATGTACGCGAAACTTAACGATCTTAAGAAGCATTTGGAAACAAAAAAGCATAAAAAACAATGCGAAATAATTTCGCAAAATAAACAATTGACATTTTCTCCGACAGCACCGAAAATTTGCAAGCATACTTCAAGAGCTGAATGTACTTTAGCTTTGTTTATTGCTGAACATAATTCAATTCGCCAGATTGACCACTTGACTGACGTATGTAAAAAATGCTTCAAAGACTCGAAATCGACCATTGACATGAAATTGCATAGAACGAAATGCACAGAAATCATTAATGATATACTGGCACCTCATTTCAAGCAGGAACTCCGAAGTGATATAGGTGATCAAAAATATAGTTTACTATTAGATGAATCTACAGATGTAAGCGTCACAAAATATCTTGGGGTCGTCGTCAGGTATTTTAGTTTGAAACGGAACAGAGTAGTTTCTGCGTTTTTAGCTCTGCAATCGCTGGAGAGTTCAGATGCTATTGGAATTGTTACCGCTCTGGTAAAGTGTTTAAAAGATCATGATCTGGACCTTAATAATTTGATTGGCATTGGAACTGACAACGCAGCTGTTATGACTGGATCCAGACATAGCGTTTATATGATTCTCAAAACACAGTATAATCTTCCACATCTCATACTGATACCATGTGTCTGCCATTCATTACAATTGGCGGTAACTCGCGCATCAGAAAACACTTTACCAAGAAACATAGAGTTTTTATTTCGTGAAACATACAACTGGTTTTCACACTCAACGAAGCGCCAAATTGAGTATAAGAAGATTTATGAATTAATCAATTGTGGTGAATCCCCGTTAACAATCTTGAAGACCTGTGACACGCGGTGGCTCTCGATTGAACCTGCAATAGTTAGAATTTTATCTCAGTGGGAAGAATTAAAAGTACATTTTTTTACTACTAAAGACGGTTGCTATACAGCAGAAATGCTGCATGCCATGTATGCAGATGAACAAAATCGTCTCTATGTAACATTTTTGAGAAGTATTTTGGGTGAGGTACAAGAGACGATAAAAATTTTTGAAAGTGAGAAAGCAAATGTAGTAAAACTGTTAAATTCACTAATGGCGTTGCTACGTTCTGTCTGCCAAAGAATTATATTACCAACGGCAGCAACCACCGACAAAGACTACATAAATCTCAAAATTAAAGACCACCTCAATCCTGTGTCTTTCCTCGGATATCTTTTTGAGTCCCAAATACAGAAACTTCCAGCGTCACATAATGTCAATATTGCTGTAGTAAGATCACGATGTATTGATTTTAATGTGAAATTAGGAGAGGAACTACAAAAACGGCTTCCAACTAACTATGAAGCCCTAGAAAAATAGGCTCTTTTGAGTGAGGAAGAGACACTAAAACAATCGAAAAATACATCAATAATAGATCTTGCAAAAGAAATGGGCATTTCCGATGAAAAAATAGATAAAATTTTGCAGCAATGGCAAACTATTCACTTTGTCGATTGGGCTCCGCTAAATGGAGATCCTATTAGCTTTTGGGCTAAAGTGGCTGCATATAAAAACGCAGCAGGAATAAACACCCTTCAAGATTTATGTGATTTTGCTTTAGCCGTCTTGTCATTGCCACACTCAAATGCAGAAGTAGAACGAGTATTTAGCGCAATGAATATAGTGAAAAACAAACTTCGAAATAAAATTTCTGAAAAAACATTAAATTCTATTCTTCTGATCAAAAACCAACTCAGAATTAAAAACAAGAATTGCTCAACTTACGATCTCCCAGACGAAGTTGTTAACGAGGTTGGCAAAAAAAGACCAAAAGTTACTGAAGACCATGGAGAGGCTTCAACTTCCGCTGACATTATATTTGAACAGCAGGATGACATCATACTTGATTTTGAAATTTAGGTACAAGCATTAAAGCTAATTATCCATTTTTTCTAACGTGTTTAGTTATATATAACTGTGTAAAAATTAATAATTACTGTCACAATAAAAATGTTACATCTACACATTATCTTCAATAAAAATGTTTTTTTTTACAAAAATTTTGTTGAATTATTATTTATACCTTCGATTTAGGAGAATAAAAAGATGTTTTCTATCATCAGACAACTATAAAATCATATACAGACTTATACGATAACGATATTACATATCAGATAAGATCTAGGGACATTTAGCGGATTTTCAGAAGATATTTTTTCCCATATCTGGCGGATTTTTTAAAATTATCTAGGGACTTCTAGTTTTGTAGAACGGCAACACTGTTCATTACGTTCATTACGTGCGCGACAACCATGGACGTTATACGTCGGCGAAGTGTAGCGGCTGCTTTTGTAATTATTTATCATAATATTCGCAAGAGATCGAAGCGAAATGTTCGTTGGTGGATGAAAAAAATATATATGAACAGAATGCTACATGGTAGAACCAGTAATAAGGCTTTTGTTAAGTTCAGTTACAGGCAAGCCCATTTCTGCACTGATTTCATTCCAAGGATCTTTTCTTAATGATTTGTTGTGATAATCACTACATTTAATGTTCCATAGGAATTGTTTAGTACCATATAATCTAATTAAAGTACGAAACTTTTCGTTATCCATGTTTTTCCCGCGCACACCTAACAAAATACGTAAACCACCGTCCCAACTGCGCAAACACAACTCAGAGATTCCTTTGACGCGTCGTCAAAATCCGACACGGATTGGTTAGTCACGCGGCACGTTCGAGCGCGCCAATGTTCGAGTATCCGCGCGCGGCAACACAGTATCCACTGTGCGCGGCTGCCGCGCGAGCCAATGTTTGATGGTTTGCCGCGCGAAGTCGATACGCAGCTAAAGTTTTTAGCGGACGCACTACACAAGTACTAATCTATACCACGTTTTTTTATTCTGAGTGTTTAAGAATGATTTACTTAGTCTGATGTTCATAAGAGAATACATCCACGCCACAGTAGTAATTCTGTTTAAAATGATTTATAATGCAAACAAATACGAATACAATGTGTCATTTCGTAAGTAGTAATTGGCATCAGTCGAAACTATTAAAATGTAATCACTAGGTATTCCAAAGTCCAAATTAATATCCCATTAAAACCCTGTTGTTGTTTTCAATATCGCCACTTTAGTGAAGCTAGCACCTCTACTGTTTGTCACCCACGCTTTTGTGATGATTGTACTCCAGTATGCTTGGCTAAACTCAGGATTAGGGATAGTTCAATTTGTGAATGTGAGCTAGATAAAGGATCTGTCAATCATCTGTTCTTTGAGTGTCCTAAACTTTCTTTCTCTCTATGATATCCTGCCTATTTACATCTCGCGTCTTGTTAATTTCCAATATTTGTTGACCCTAGTGTATACTCCCTTTGTAAATATTTTGTGTACTTTTATTCGTAATAATAATATTAGACCGTAAAATTACTAACAACTTTAGTGATGGTATTTTAAAAATGTGACGTCCGAAGACGAAGTCGACGTCGTGACGAAGAACACATTTTACGTAGCGAATCCGTCTATATCCGAATATCAAAAATTCTGTGGTGTAAAGCCCGCACACAACAGAATTTTTGATATTATTATAGTTACAGTATGTACATTATACATGTCACTTTGAAGTAATATGTACTAAGCGTGTGAATGGATAAATTTGATTAATTTAACTATTGCTAGCATATTTTTATATAAATATTTTATAATAAAATAAAGATGACGGACGAACTCTCAATCTATCGGATGGTTAGTGGATGCTGCGGCCCATGGATATCTACATCAAGCTTCAGTTAAGGTCCTATACTACCTCAGCTCAAATACTAATTTCGCCCCCATTTCTCAGCGCGTCGTATACAATCTACCGACATGTTTGTAATCACTAATACTGTAAGTAGATAGGTCGTTAGATACTTATTTCATTAGGTTTATTATATTTATGCCTGTTTCTTTACGCCAACCCAGTCGCTTCTTATTTTTATTACGATTATTTCCAATTTTAATTTTACGTCGTCCTGTTACGTAATGTGTATTACACAGCTTTCCCGTTTGAAAGCCGAAGCGAGACTGAGCGGGAGTATCGGGCGGGCGTCAGGGAACAAGCTTCAGGACGCTGATAGTTTAGGTAATTTTTTTACAGTGAAAATAATGGTAATTAAAAAAAAAACCAAGCCGTGCTTTATAATTAGTTCGGTTAGTATGCAAAGTTTCATGTTCTAATTTAAGGTATTTTGTGAATACCAGCGGTTTATTGTTCGGTTTGAAGGTAAATTTGGATTTTTTCTATCGAGAAAATTTTACGGGATCGTGTTTTCGTCCAACATAGTACTTAAAATGAATGCTTAACTTTACCATATATTTATTTCAAAATGAATGCTTCAATGCCTTAAGAATCAAAATGTAAATGTGTTGTCACCCCAATTCAGTGGCAAGTAGGCTGCTGTTTTTCACTGGTATTCTGTGAGAGCCTGCAACCTCTGTGCTGCAGCTATGAATCATGGCCACGCTGCAACTGTATTATGGCCCATAATACAGTTGCAGCGTGGCCCCACCAAGTGGAACCAACAATTATTGCATAAACTTTTAAACTGAATCATAATAGCTTTGCTTCCATATAAAAAAAAAGTTTTGTCGGGCCTGTTGGTCTAGTGGTTAGTGACCCTGACTGCTATGCCGGAGGTCGTGGGTTCGATTCCCACCAAGGACAAATGTTTGTGTGATGAGCACGATCATTTGTTCTGTGTCTGGGTGTAATTTATCTATAATATTTATGTATTGAGAAATATATAAGTATGTTTATTAGTTGTCTAGTACCCATAACACAAGCTCTGCTTAGCTTGGGACTGGATGGCGTTGTGTGATAGTTGTGGAATATTATTATTATTATTATTTAAATTTACTTTACAAATGGTAGATATCTTATAAAAATTAGGTGGTAGTAAAAATTAAGTGGTAGATATCTTATATTAATTCTTAGCGGTCAGCCGCCGTAGAGTCTATATTACCTGAGGATGCCTCGTGTAGAGGCGAAACACGTGTCGTATTATCGTCGATGGTGTGTCTTGCCTGGAATAGTGGTGTTGAGAGTAGTGGTGCTTGGTCTAGTGGTGACGGAGTTAGTGTATACAATTGAGGGAGGGCGGGAGGTGCGCTTCAATCCAGGTAAGACACATCATTTTATATGTTTAGCGGAAAGTTGCAAAGAAATTTATATTTTTATTTTTTATTAGACTAAGTATAATTTTCGACACAGAATAATTCCGATATTAAATTCGTTTTTACAACAAAAACCAAATTATTTATTACTATACTTATTTAGAATCTAATTACTTGCCCAAAGACCGCTATTATAATAAGTCGTGGATTGAAGTCGGAGGTAAAAGCTCATTTGTATTATAATACATATATAATTTAAAACTGTGTTAAACAAAACTTTGTTTTAATATGAACAGTTATGTACAAATGCGATTATATACATTTAACGCTTATCATTATCACCAAACAGAAGCCCAAATCACGAAACCTCAATACAAATTATTTGACTTTAACTACTGCTTTTCCAATGTTCTCTCCTCTTAGTATACCAACTAAAGCTTCAACCATGTTATCAAAACCGTGATAAACTTTCTCTTGATATTTCAATTTGCCCTCTTGTAGCCAGGCTAGATTAGCTTTGATACCCTCACTCCAACGATCAGCCCAACGATTGACCAAAAATCCCTCTACTTTTAATTCTTTAAAAACAATTGCTGGTTGCAAAATTGTCACTGAAAGAAATATCATGTAATAATTAGTATATTCTTAGAAACACTGCCTATAAAAAGTAAGGTAAAAAAAGACAAGTTTATAACGAACCTTTCGGTAAAACAGCATCATTGTAAGATGATATAGAACCACAAACAGCCACCCTTCCATTCTTATTCATATAACTCATTATTGTCGAACTTATTTCACCGCCGACCTACAATGATAAAGTCATTACGGAATGTTCATTAGAATATCCAGGTACACCAAAGACTGCAAATATGGGAAATTTACAGGATGCGCGACATAATTGGGTGAGATATCATATAGAGAGATGTAAAAGATTAGGACACTCAAGAACAGATGATGATTAGCAGATTCTGCGTCTAGTCCACATTCCCAGATTGAGCTATCCATAATAAAACTGTAAGATTGCTAATCAAGTTTGTGTTAAAAGCAAAAATCAAAAATTATCATGCCAATTTATATTTTTTGTAACGTCAAAATGTTTAATACATGAGCGAGCACCTTCTAGTTTTATTTTCATATGGCTACTAATACCTGATGCATAGAAGTTCCTGCTCTTCTAGTATTTGAAATAAAACTAATACAGAAAACTACAAAAATATCTAAAATTTAAATAAAGATCTTTGTCCTTTCACACACAAAAATTTCATCAAAATTGGTTGGATGGTTTAGAAGTCTATAACGGACATAGGTAGAAACATTATTTGTTACGAGGGCGGCACTGAAAATTTCGGGAATCAAGGAAGTGACACAACATTACTATTTAAAAATGTATTTATTGCTTTTCGAAATATTCTCGGCGAAATTTGACACATTTTTCCATATGATGGAACCAATCATTGAAGCAACCATTCCATTCGGAAGTTGGGGTCTCCAAAATGGCCGTTTTGTAGGCGTCCACAGCTTCTTGAGGTGATGAAAATCTCTGTCCACGCAATTTATTCTTTATTTTAGGGAAAGTATAGAAATCATTAGGGCTTAGGGCGGGGCTGTACGGCTAATGGTCTAATAATTCTATGTTTTCTTGCTCTAAAAACTCTTTTGTTCTGTGTGCGGTGTGAGAACTCGCATTGTCGTGATGGAGGATGATGCGGCAGTTGCAGTTCTCTTTACGGAGTTCAGAAACGACCTGTGGCAAACAAATGCTAGCATACCATTCTGCATTAACCGTTCTTTGTCCCTCAAGAGGAATAGTCGTAACATGGCCGGTTTTGGAGACAAACGTTTTTTTTTGCAACACTCCGTGAACGAACAATTTTTGTTGGCTTTAACTCATTTTCGAACACCCAAACTCGTAGCTGTTTTTTTGTTTCGTCTTCGTACGCGTAAATCCAGGATTCGTCACCTGATACGATGTTGTATACAGCATTTGAGGATCCTGCGTGGAATCTTTCGGGAGTTCTGACGCACCAAGCGAGCCGCTTTTTGCTCTTCACAGAGCGAATGCAGTATCCATCGGGAAAACAACTTTTTACACCTAATTGTACATGCAAGATTATTTGTATTTGACTCATGCCAATGTCTAAAGTTACCTGAATTTCGCGGTATGTCACATACCGATCTTCCTCAATCAGCTTACGCACAGCATCAACGTTTTCTTGGGTGACTGCAGTTTTTGGACGACCTTGACGGGGATCATCACTGAGCTTGACACGTCCACGTTGAAATTCAGCAAACCAGCGATAAATTGTGGTTTTGGATGGGGCTTCGTCACCAAATGCAGAAATCATCCGGTCAACACACTGTTTTTCTGTTAAACCACTTCGAAAGTCATAATAAATCATCACTCTTGAATTTTCTCGAGTCAATTCCATTTTCTCAACGACTAAACAAGTTTGACAAAACCTTGTGACAAGACCGAGAATCTTTTTTTAAATAAATAAATGGTATTCAATTTTTAAAACCAAGGAGTTTTCAATTAAAAAGATTTTAATATGACAGGAACAGTGGAAATATTCTATCCCCGATACTTTTAGTGCAGCCTCTGTATATATATATATATATATATATATATATATATATATATATATATATATATATATATATATATATATATATATACGCATTACTCTCATTGTAGCAAGGTTGGATATAAAATCCACAAGTGTTTATTCTTCATTTGCCTCATCAGTAAACACTTACAAAACTAATACACAGAAATGCAGTGATTTTTTTTAAATTAAGAAAAAATAAATCCTTTTTTATTTTAAAGATTCACATGTAAATAAATTGTGTTAATTGTGTTTTTATACATACATTGTCAAAATAGCAGTCGACGCGGTTTGGCGCGCCCTCCCTCAGAGCAGCCTTTATATCGACCGTTTTGTAATTAAATGCGCGATCGAATTTTAACTCTTTTTCCAAGTATTCACATTTCTCATCTGATCCGGCGAAACCAACAACTCGACAACCTTAAAAGGAAGTTTTATCGTTATTGCTTTAGGTTTAAACAGTAAGATTGGCAGGGTCATCCTAACCTGGTGGTGCAACTTGCACCCCCGTTAGGAAAATAATGATGAAGAAAATTACCTAATATTTTGCCAATTTGTCCAACATGTGAACCAACAGCGCCAGCTGCCCCAGTTATTACAATAGTTTCACCCCTCTGCGGCTTGCATATTTCTTTTAAGCCAAAATAAGCTGTATTGCTGTAATAAACAAACGTTGACTAAGTAATCAGAATACAATTAATATATTATATTACATTAAGACATTCTTACCCGGGCATGCCAAGTATTCCTAACCCAAGAGAAACGGGATGTGGGTTAATATCCGGCAATATATTTAAAGGTAAAAAACCCATGTTAGGGGGCGTATTAGGGTTACAAACAGTATGAGTTCGCCATCCAAAAGACCCTGCGACATAGGCGCCAACCGGATAATTTTTATTTCGACTTGCTATAATCCTGAAAAGATTATTATTGAACAGTAAAGACAAGAAAACGTATTAGATCATAAAGATAGTACTGTCTTTATGATAGTATATCTTCATAAACTAACATCAGTCAATACATACATACGTCAGTACTACTACAGTGCACTACTTGACTACTCTATTAAATATAAATATATAAATATACTTCGTCGATCATTCTTCAGATATGATTTACCGAACAGGCAGTAATTCTAACTTATTAAGCAACTTCGCACGTTTTTTAAAGACTTACAATTGACAAATTTAATGGTGACTTCCAGTCCACTCCTTTCCTACGCCGTTGTCTTGATTTGGGCCTTTCTTCTTCAGTAAGCGCCTTTAGATCACGATGTAAAATCCAAGTGCGCAAGGAACAATTTAATATTATTAAATAATTAGAAAAAAAAGAAAATAGAAAACTAATGATAAACGAAGTAAATTATATCTCCGTATAATTAATCACCGGATCCTTTGATTCATCATTTGATTGCACAAAAGTGATGATATATATCTCCAACGATGACAATAAACTGGAAAACGTACAATCTCTATTTAGACGTTCCTTAGAAGTGAAAAAAGATCCAAGCATCTATTGCCGATAATTGTAGGATGCACAATATTTAACAACACTAGGTGTGTTGTGTTAAATATTGAGCAGCAAAATATTTTGCATCCAACTTTTCTCTAAACAAAGAAAACAAGCAAAAACACAAAAGTGCACGGTTCATTCAAGCTGGTGAGCGTCTACTCAATATCAGATGATTAAGAGTAAGGGGGGGTATAAGGCTAGGGCAGCACTCTTTTAAGTCCATGTATTACTTGCATGACATTTTATGCATCACCGATACTAACTTTCCTGAATTGTTGATGTACCTGATGATAGTGCGATACACAAACATCTGATGCTTTTAAAAATACTAACGGCTCCATATCCAGATTAAGCAGAGAAATCGCAGCAATTCTACTTTCCTTAACGCCCCACTCCATGATGTAATTCAATAATCACGGTGAAAAGTAATAATATGATAATATGTGATGGCGGCAAATCGATCGAAGTTCTAATGTAAGTAATTACTTGTGTTTTGACAATAGATAAAATTAATTTTTTAAATTTCAACAATACGCAAAAGTATCTAATGTAATAATCACTAGGTTTGTGTTTTAATTATAATTTTAATTAGTGTTTAATACAATATTGTAATATTAGGTAAACCGTAAATGATAAAAACATCACATTTTCCATCAAAAGTATTTTATAGGTTTTCATGTTATCAATTAGAAATAAACCACATCATGAAAAGATTTTTGAAAAGAAAAAGAGAACAATGAAGCAAATATTTTGATAAAATCATATAACCGAGAGGTGTCCTGAGTCTAATATTTCAGTGATTAAGGGTTTTATTGATTAATCCTAAGTATTTCAATGCGTGCGCATCTATAATGAGAATGCCTCAAGCCTTTCGTCAAAACTGGTAACTTAACAACCGATCCTATATGAGAATAGAAACATAATATTTAAATGCTTAAAATTGCAATCGATTGCAGCAAGTAGTTAATATAGTCTTCCAGATCTCATTCCACTCACGGCCGGTCAGCGGAGACTAGCCATCTCCAGCGGAGCCAGCCAGCACATGGACTAGGACAGATGCACTCTGTTCCCTCACTCTAATAATCCGATGAGACGGCAATCCGACACAATTGGAAGGAGATCTCAATTAATACGTTAAATTGCATGCGCTAAAATAAAAATAAACGTTGCTGAACACAACTTATGATATTAACTGGCAGGACACGTTCAGCTAGTTTTATAACATTCTTATTTTTGTATTATTCGCTTCATCAGCCTGCAAAGTCCACTGCTGGTCGCGGCCCTCTATCGTTGTAGGGGAGGTTTGCTTTAACCGTTTACTCTTTCGGTTTGACAATTAAGGGCAAACCTCTACAACGATAAAACGCAATTCACAACCTTCTCTCATCTCTACTACGGCAAAAGAAAACAGGCGCTTTTTAAGCGTTTTTTATAGTATTGGGTGATAAAACGAGCACACAGTCCACCTGATAGTAAGTAAATGCTGTGGCCCATAGACATACACTTTTATCCTCAATTTAGAATCGTACTTTACTGCTACTACTGAGGATTTCTTTAGAGAAAAACACAATAACTGATGTTTGCTCGATCCGGGATTCGAAGCCTGGACTGAAGAATAAGCAGTTGTACTGACGCTTACGACCACTAGAAAAACGAAGCAGTGACAATAGTGATAGTTTTAGGATAAGGTGAATGCGATAGGCAGCCATGAGATACTGAATGATAAAAAGACATGACGAGTATTCGGCTCGTCGAACGTTGTTCAGGCTTTTGTTTGATTACAATCATCATGAAAGCCTATCAGAAGTATAGATATAATTGCCATAACAGCTACGCTTGGCAGACGGGTTTTTTATTATTTTATGTTATCAGGAAGATGTGGATGCTCATACTTTTACGCTGCTACTTTTGTTGTTGAAGCTTGATTTATGCAGATTAACATGTTTATTCAATTTAATAGGTCCTTACATAAGAAATTGGCGTTTTGTACGGGAGGAATATAGTCAATTTTTTTTGTAAAATATATTTAATTAATCAAAGTACGCACCATTGTTATCTATGCACTTTAGCCATCTCATAGGTTCATTTATCGCTTTACTCAAAAAAACAATGGGGGCGAGAATCAATAAACTCTTTGAAGGCGGTTTGGACTGCTTTTCCTTGTAAGAAGTTGTCCAAATTCCGGAAAAAAAAATGGTAATCTTTTGGAGCAAGGTCCGGGGAGTACGGTGGATGTCGCAGACATTGCAATTGTAGCTCACTTAACTTAGTGGTTGTTTGTTGTGCAGTGTGTAGTCTAGCGTTGTCGTGAAGCAGCAGTGGCCTAGATCGATTGACCAATCTCGGTTGTTTAGCACCTATTTCTTCTTTCAGGGTTTGAAGTTGCTGACAATAAATATCTGCCGTAATCGTTTTGTCAGATTTTAGAAAGCTGTAGTGAACTACACCGGCGCTAGTCCACCAAACACTCTCTACACAAGTAACTTTTTCTGAGTCAATTTTCGTTTAGGGCAGGATTTGGCTGGGTCTCCAGGGTTCAGCCATTGCGACGAGCGCTTACGATTATCATACAGTATCCACTTTTCGTCACAAGTAATGATTCGATTTAAAATCCCTTCATTATTGTGTCGGTTGAGCAAAGTAACACAGCAGACGTCACATCTTTGCAAGTTCGATTCACTCAATTCATGAGGTACCCCATCGTCTAAGTTTTTTTTTTACTTTCCCGATTTGCTTCAAGTGGATTAATACAGTTTTATCACTTACCCGAAGCCTGCAGCTATCTCTGAAGAGCTTTGTGATGGATCCCTTCCACAATAACCTTTAATTCTTCATTTTCCACTTTGATCTCCAGCCGTCCATGGAGTTGGTTCTGAAGGTCGAAATTTCCAAAACGAAAACGTTAAAACCAAAAACGTGCTTTCTTTTGCGACACCAGCGCCGTATACATCATTAACCCATCGAGCTATTTCTGCAGCACTGGTGCCACGGTAGAACTCGTACTCGTAAATATACCGATACTTCATGTTTTCCATTGTGCGGTAATAAGCGACGCCAAAGAAAAAAATAATGAGAAAAACGTATGAATGACTGTTTTCGAAACTCAAATGTACCAGCTAAAAGAATTTATAAATTTGAATTTGGAATTCTTAACCAAAGAGGAGATATTTCAGATCAAAGTGGTCAGTACGACAAAACGCTAATTTCATATGTAGGGACCCAATATTAATTAATAAATCAGTAGCGTAGCAAGGAAGAGGCAGGCCGGCGACTTTGAGAGTGCGACATTTAGAAAAAGAAACGTCAATATTTGACAGTTCTGCAAATGGAGGTATATATCCATACCATATACCTCCATATACCATGTGTATATAGACTGTACCATATACACACACTTACTTGGCAAGGGTAAGTATAAAAATTGCATTATAATATTCTAATTTACAATATTTTAAATAATATACGAGAACTAGGTACAGAAAACTTACTGATTTAGTATGGTTTAAGATATTTAAATTAATGGGGGGATGACTTTTTTGACTCCCACGACTCCGGGCGGCAGCAAGATCTGACAATATTCAGCTATTATAAACTGTAGTATCGGATCCATCATATGTTGATATACCAAAGCTCTATCTTAAACCAAATTAAGTTGAAAATGAATGACATATTAAATTGTTGGTCATACCTCGCTACTTGTCCGCCTATCATGTCTGTTGGTAATTTGTAACCTATCATATAAGCTCGCATATAAGGGTCTACACTAAGGTATTCAGCTTCCGTTAATATTTCTGAAAATAAAAAACAAAAGTGAGCGGAAATTTTATGAATAATGAATTCAGTGAATTCATTTTAGATTTTCAACCACGTACAATAACGGGTGCCCATAGGTACACTTTTGGACACAATATTGTGACCGAGAACAAGTGTACTCTGGTCAAAAAGCGTGATGTTGAGACTTAATTTGGTTAGGGTGGGATGTAGTGTTAGATATATGTACTGGGCCGTATGTATACATTAAATGTTCACATATGTTTTAAACGTATACGTGTCAATACACAAAATTTGCAGCACACTTCGGTATTCAAATTCAACGACGAAAATACAGAAGCAGCGAAATGCTTGTTAAATAATTTTGCTAGTTCCTGCAAAAACCTCTTAATATCATTTCGTAAAAAATATTTTCATACCAAAACACGCGTGTTTGAATTCATTACACAAATCGTCGGACGAATACGTGAATATCAATTATAATATTTTTCGAAACAATAATTCTAGAAGTCATGGAAAATGTTTTATCAGACTGCGTTCGTTTGACACATAACTTGTATGAAAATAAGGATAAAAAATAAACAAGAAGTGCCAAGAAAAGGCAGATCATATAGGGCCAAGACCCATATATATATGCCAGTCCAATATAGGGCCAAAGTTTTTTCTTTTTTTTTTTTTTAAAACATTTGAGATGCTAATACGAGGGCGACACTGAAAGTTTTTAGAACTGGCCACTTGTAAGCGATATAAAGAGCGATTTACACTTCGACAAGTAGCGAGTTAAGTTTGAACCTCGTTTGAACGGCAGTAAGCAAGTTAAGTAGCCAGTTAACGATTAAGTTGAACGGGATAGCCGGCCGAGCTATTTTTCGGCGAGTTAAGTGCGAAGTGCTGCCCTCCCACGCGTTTCCCGCCACCCGCAACTAAACTCGCCGTTCGTGTAAACGGGCGAGTTTAGTTCAGTGCATACGTTGACAGGACGCAACGTTTGCGCGCCAAAACGTACAATTGTACTTTTATAATTAAACTCGCCACAAAGTTTGTACGATACTGTTTATTGTATGAAAATACTTTTGATTTTGAATTTTAATAATAAAATGGACGGAAGATAACACGTATAAATTTGTACAGGAGTATTTAGAACACGAATGTTTATATAATAGTAGAAGTTCAAATTGACTCATGAAAATTCTTAAAACTTTCTTTAACAACAACCATTAAAACTTCTCTGACTGGATCATTTAACTCTTGACGTAATCCTAGAACCATCTTAAACGAAAACCAGAAAAATTCTGTATTCTTGAAACGTCATACTCCGACGAACTCTGCGAACTAATGTCCTTAACTAAACTCGCCACGAAGACATTGTTTCAACGCTACTGCCCACTTAACCGTTTACTGTCAACTGCCCTGTAACTAAACTCGCTACTTTACTTCTCGAAGTGTAAATCGGTATTAATAAAAAGTAAGTTCAAATTTTGAAAATGGAACTCTGCCAATATTTTTGTATATGTATTTTATTAATTGTCATTTGTTTACGATTCAGTCAGACGTCAGCATGAATTTAATGCGAGAAAATCTTCGTATAATTAAGTCAACAAGAAAGTTATAATTGACTTCAATTGGCCTTTCACGATGAAGCCACATCTCGTGCCACTGTTTACAATTGATGATCTGCGCGAGGTACGACCTTCTACGGCGACGACTGAAAATAGCATCAGTGTTGTGCGGCGTATAATGAGACTGACAAAATAGCGACTTATCAGCAGATTCGGACAAGCTTAGGCATCGGTATGAGTCAAGTGCACAAAATCCCCCATGAATATTTAGCGGTCAGGAAGCTTTGTGCTCGATGGATACCTCATAATTTGACAGAGGCCCAAAAACTCCGTCGTGTTGATTGGTGCCGTAAAATGGTTTTAGGAGATTTAGCGGAGGTGACTCAAATGCTGTGTTCGACATACTTACGGGTGACGAAAGCTGAATTTATTGTTATGATCCTGAAACTAAGAGATAGTCTGCTGTCTGGGTGTTTCCTTACGAGGAGTTGCCAACTAATGTGAAGAGAGGTCGAAGCATGGGAAAAAAGATAGTGGCCTCGTTTTTCGGAAGAACAGGTCATTACGCAACAATTGTTTTAGAGGATCGAAAAACAGTTACTGTATAGTGAGACAGTAACAATTGTTAGCGCCACTTGTTTTGGAAAAAGTTCGGGAGAATCGACCTCGCAGTAGGATCCTCCTTCACAATGACAACGCGTCGTTGCATATCGCCAAGGAAACAATCAACTACTTGGCGACGTCAGACGTGGAATTACTGGGTCACTCGGCCTATTGCCCCATTTACATTCAGCCCTGTTGGGCAGGGAAGTGAGCAGGGCAGTATGTAAACAGGCTACTCGCGCTGACACTGCCGCTGCCACTGCACGACGATCCCTCAAATGTCGGTTTTTCGTGTGGAAGTCAAAGGACGGGCAGCGCGAGCGGCAGTGAGTGTTCACATTCAGCTCCATCGCTCACTTCGCGCCAAGCGCCTGGATGAACGGACGTGCGTGCCTTCTTATTATTAAATAAGTACGATCTACCAAAATGCCTTTTGAGTGGAATAATGAAAATACAATAAAGGTTTTAGAATTGCTGGAATCAGAAAAAACTACACTCGGCGTCAAAAATCGCACATCCGAAAAAAATAATTTAAATACTATTTTAACACAACAGGCCAATAGCAATGTTGTGGTTTGAGGGTATCATTCGAAAGGTAATTTCATTAGCTTTCAGGAATTTTACTTTTATAACGAGACGAAAGAGAAATTAAAGAAAAAGACAGGGTATGTACAAATTTGCAAATTAATAATTTAAAAAAAAAAACTTAATAAATAGGTACAAAAAAGTTCTTAAAACCTAGTGTTACCCCCCCCCCCCCTTGCCTTGATAACGGCTTCCATGCGGTCTTTCATGGACCTTACAAGGGTCGCAACAGCCTCTTGGGTTATTTGTTCCCACTCTTCAAGTAAATCATCTTAGAGCTCTTGAAGAGTGGTTGGAGCTGGATCTCGAGCTCGCACGCGCCGTTTTAGGTCATCCTAGATGTGTTCTATTGGTAAGGTCTGGACTTCGTGCTGGCCAATGCATAACAGGGACATCGACCTCCTGTAAATAATCCCGTACAATAGCCGCGGTGTGGCAACGAGCATTATCATGCATTAACATGAATCCATCACCGACATAACCAGCATACGGGACCACATGTTCCTCCAGGATTTCAGTAATGTACCGACCAGCATTTAATGACCCTTGCCCACGGCCACCCCGAGTCTGGGAAACGCACACAAGTTCCGTTTTCCCGTCGACGGAAATGCCGCCCCAAAACATACACGAGCCACCCCCGTATTCGACGGATTCTTCGAAACAGGGTTGTATGAACCTCTCCCCCTGTCTTCTGTAGACCCTTCTACGTCTGTCATTGCAGAAGAGACAGACCCTCGTCTCATCAGAGAAGGGTACGGTCCACCACTGTTCTAGAGTCCACTTGCAATGATTGCGAGCAAACTCCAGGCGATCTCTGCGATGCTGTGTAGTAAGTTTTGGACCTTTAGCAGGTCTATGGGCTGTTAAACTCTTTTCGTGTAACCTTCTTATCGTAGAAACACTCACAGATGTTCTCCGAGTTGATCGAAGCTGTTGTTGCAACTCAACAGCATTTGTAAAACGGTTTCGTAAAGATGTCGTAACGATGAAACGGTCATCTCTTTCTGATGTGCACCGTTTTCTTCCAGATCCCGGTTTTCTAACATAACCACGAGTCTGCTGAAAACGTTGAAACACCCGTCGAACTGAAAAACGGGACAGTTTCAACTGTCGAGCAACGTCACACTGCCGCATCCCCGAATGCAATAGGGCAATCACTTGAGCGGCTTCTTCAGAGCTGGTGTCCATCTTTACTTGTTCTTACTTGGGTTACTTGTTCACGTGTGTTCACTGCAAAGTCTAAATTACGACTGACCCATATTTCATCCAGATCGACCCTTTTATACCCTTTTTAGGTGGTGTAACTAGCGTCCTTACTAACGAGCATTTGAGTGTTTATTTTTGACGCTCTATAATGATAAATGTTTTAATGATTTTATGATTTTTTATTAATAATGTAAAGCTATTCAAATATCCATTTCAAACATACCAATATTTATATAAATATAATTCGTTTCTAGCCATTACAGCCATTTTTCGCGCAAACTCAGAGAGGTGCGATTTTTGTGACGCTTAGTCTATATGGGATTTCAGCGATAAAAACCACAATTCATCATCCTCTACGAATACAAATTTTCTTTTTGAGATAACATAGTACCTATGTATAGATCGTCTAAGCTGAAATGACGCGCCCCACTATCGCATTAACGCACACAAGCAAATTTAAAATATGGACGCAATACATATACAAATGCCATTGTAATTGGTCATTCGGTTGTCGGTGAGACTCAAGCGTAGGAGCACGCGTCGGTTTCGGATTTTTTGTCCAACTTGTCATAATTGCCTGAAGGTGGCAGAGAGCGGACGTTTTGTTTCATACAATGCCCCAACGCTGCTCCCTAAGGAGAGCGTTGTCGGATTTATCACGCGACTAGTCGACCGTCACGTAGGCATACAGATCATAGTTCGCGGAGCAGTTGACGCTCAAACACAGATGAAGCGTCGTTATTAATATTTACACTCACACATCGAAATCAACTAATTAAGTAGTGGGGCGCGTCATTTCAGTTTAGACAAGCTCTACATAATTAATTATAAATTCGTCAAATTTATTATATTAATATAAAATTTAGTTTAAGGAATTAATGAAAATTGACATTTTATTTCTAAAACGATTAGTAACTCATATTGATTATTTATTTATTAAAATGTAAAATAAGTAAAATGGTAATATTTGCATAATAGCCTGAGATTTTTAAATTATAATTTTATTGTAATTAAAATTATGAATTAATTTATACTGTAGTGTAATTATTAAAATAATAATAGCTTAACTAATCTCATATAGTATTAAATATTATTTATGTAACAATAATGTAATAAACCAATTAATAATTTATGAACAATTTACTGTATAATAATTCAAATAGAGTGGATCTGTATAAGTATTTAATAGTACATAATATTTGAATTCAAAAAGAAAGCAATGCAATAATTTTAAAATGTAACATTGGGTTTGTGTAATTAGCTGTATGTCATATAAATTTCACACGCCAATTATGGCAAAACATGTCAGTTCCACCTCATTGATCATCTTATGTACCATGTTTATAAGCAAATAAATTTTCTATCTATCTATCTATCTATCTATCTTCTTTTGAACTTGATATATTTTTAAATTATTAACATAATTTTGTATTGCAAGAAGACACAGCGCGGACGCTGTAATTATTTCGACGTCTGCCATAGTCGAAAGCCGAAAGTGATGTTAGTGGTAGGGCAGAGTGTAAATATACACTTCCCGCGATCCTGCTACGGCCTACGGCAGTAGCGAAGTATTGCCGGCAGCGCGAGGAGCAGTGGCAGGGGCTGAATGTAAATGAGGCTTATAGCCCCGACTTACCTCTTTGTACTTGATTTTAATTATGTTTCCAAATTAGGAGGTTTTACAGGGTTAACCTTGAACCTTTTAAAATATTTTAGATTTCAAAAATGCATTTGGGATTAATAAAGGCAAAAAATAAATTTCACCAAAAATTACACAGAAATATGACAATTTTTTTTAACATTTTACATATAATTGTACCCATAAGAATTTAATCACACAGACCCAGACAATTCATTTAAGGCTGTAGATGGGAGTCATACAGAACAAATGAAGTTGCAGTGGAGAGCAAACAAAAGGTTATTATTCAGTGAACAAAATTATAACAATTCACATAACATTCTTTAATTTACCACTATCATAGCACAGTTGGAGCCACACGCAAGTGTTAGTAACGATCCAAGAGCGGGTCTTATCCGACACTATTCCGATGATATCCCGGACGTCAGTCTGAGCGAGATTAGAATGGCTCTCCAGCACCTTAAAAAAGTCCCCGGGCGAGGATGGAATTACAGCGGAGCTTCTGAAAGCGGGTGGAAAACTGGTACTTGAAATCCTTCAGAGACTCTTTAATTCCGTCCTCCATGGTGGCACTATTCCGGAGGCGTGGAGCGGAAATGCGGTGGTCTTGTTCTTCAAGAAAGGTGACAACGCCCTCTTGAAGAACTACAGACCGATATCCCTTCTGAGCCGCGTCTACGTGCTGTTTTCGAGAGTCATTACGAATCGTCTCGCACGCAGACTCGACGACTTCCAGCCTCCCGTACAAGCCGGTTTCCGAAAAGGCTTTAGTACCATAGACCACATACATACCCTTCGGCAAATTGTACAGAAGTCCGAAGTGTACAATCTGCCACTTTGCCTGGCGTATGTGGACTATGAGAAAGCCTTTGATTCCGTCGAAATTTGGGCGGTGCTACAGTCTCTTCAGCGGTGCCAAGTTGACTGTCGGTATATCGAAGTGCTGAAGTGTTTGTACAGTAGGTCTACGATGGCTATCCAAGTACAGAACCAGAATACGCAACCTAACCAACTGCAGAGAGGTGTAAGACAGGGTGACGTTATTTCCCCGAAACTCTTCACCGTTGCATTGGAAGACGTTTTCAAGCTACTGGACTGGAAAGGATACGGTATTAACATCAATGGCGAGTACATCACTCACCCTCGATTTGCCGACGATATAGTCCTTATGGCAGAATCGAGTACATCACTCACCTTCGATTTGCTGACGATATAGTCCTTATGGCAGAATCGCTGGAGGACTTAAGCACTATGCTCAATGACCTCAATAGTGCCTCCCAACGGATAGGTCTTAAGATGAACATGGACAAAACAAAGATCATGTTTAATGTCCATGTCACACCTATGCCGGTAGTTGTTGGGAGCACTAAGCTCGAAATTGTTGATGAGTATGTTTACCTGGGACAAATAATCTGGCTAGGTAAGTCCAACTTCGAACGAGATGTCAATCGACGGATTCAACTAGGCTGGGCAGCGTTCGGGAAATTACAACGCATCTTCTCGTCAGGTATACCTCAAAACCTGAAAACTAAGTTGTACAACCAGTGCGTGTTGCCAGTGATGACATATGGAACTGAGACATGGTCCTTCACTGCTGGCCGTATGAGGACACTCAAAGTCGCTCAGCGAGCTATGGAGAGGGCTATGCTCGGAGTTTCTCTGCATGATAAACTTAGAAATGAGGATATCCACAGTAGAACCAGAGTGAACGACATAGCCCAACGGATTAGTAAGCTGAAGTGGCAATGGGCCAGACATATAGCTCGAAGAACCGACAACCGTTGGGGAAAAAAGGTTCTCGAGTGGCAGCCTCGTACCGGTAGACGAAGTGTAGGGCGACCCCCCACTAGATGGAGTGACGACCTGGTAAGACATGAAGGAAGTCGATGGATGCAGGTGGCTCAGGACCGTGCTTTGTGGCATACCTTAGGGGAGGCCTATGTTCAGCAGTGGACTTGTAAAGGGCTGTAATGATGATGATGATGATGATAGCAGAGTTTAGGGAAACATGACTTTACAGATTTGATAAGTAGAATCTTTACTAAAAGTGAAGCAGCACGCCCTGACTCCACCTAATCTTGACTGTCCTACCACTAGTGTTTTTGCTGTAGGGGTGTAGGGAGAGCAGCCCCCGTAGTGAATCGCAGGCACCAGTGTTAGCTGTAGTATCCGAGGCTGATTGTCGAAGGTGACCAATAAGCCAAAGCTGTAAAGGTGAGCACGGGTGCCTGCGATTCGCTATGCAAGAGCGGGGCTGCACTTCCTGCAGCGCCGAAGCTGTTGCAGAAGTAACTTTGCATCAACATTGTGTAAAAAAATGGGGTTATGATTAGGGATGGGCCGAACATGGATTTCACCGAATACGAATATTCGGTCGAAAGTTCGGTAAAACTTTTACCAAACCCAATATTCGGTCGAGCATTATTTGGCAAGATCACCTCAGTACCTAACCAATTTCTGTCGAAACTTGTTACCGTAAAACGCGCAGGATTAGCACTGGACCCTGCCACTCACTTACCTGCCACACCTGACATGCCTTTGTATCATCATCTTGTACTGAGCAAATTGCCCGCTTACATGCTTATGCTTTGACTAGTTTTGTGCAAAAAAAAATTTGTAGTGTTATTAGTGAAAATTGATAATTATATGATAAAAATAAGTAGCAGGAGAACTACTATTTGGACTTATTTTAGAGAAACTGACGACCAAAGTAAAGTGAAGTTTTCTAATGTAATGTAATGTTTCTTTGATTCTAAAATCATTTTATCAAGCTTTCTATTTGTTATAATTGGAAATAAATCTAAATATATAATATATCTAAAAATAATACAGGTAGATTTAACCCATAAATCATTCAACAGTAAAATTATGAAAGACATGGCATTACTCAATTTATACATTCAATATAGTGGACACTGAGTATACTACTTTACCGAATGTTCGGTGATTTAGCCGAATATTCGGTAAAGTTGCCGAATATGCCGAATACCGAATATGAAACTAATATTCGGCCTATCTCTAGTTATGATTTAACACAAAATATCATTCCTCATAAACTATACTTTATCTCAAAGGGGAAGGGTAAGACTTCCCCTGAAGCCTGAATAGTCTTGCCCTATTTAAGATAAAAGCTAACCCAACTACTAATCTTGCGGATTATTCACTGAGCACAACACAGATTTAAAATATTGAAATTATTCAAAATATTCATACCTCCATCTGATAATTCTGGAAGTTCTTCGTAAACAATTTTAAAGTCACTTTTCTTCGGTTCTCCGCTAAAATGTTTAGTTAGAATGTATTTTTCAGCTTGAATTCTTCCAACAGAACCAGAATATAAGCGTCTGGTTATAGATAAGACTCTATATTTGTTAGCCATTATTTTGCGCTTTATTTCCTTACAGAGATAAAATTATAGAAGCGATAAAACCAAATATGAAAACTGGTATTTTATTAGTAAAACCTAACTAAAACAAACAAATGATTGGAACATAGATTACTGTGTTTAAACCTTATTTATCTATGGTTTAAAATTTAAACTAGAGAAATTGGAACATAGAGGAAAGTAATATATCGTAGACGTGGGCGTTATTTCACGTCACTAGATACAGTAACTGGCTACGCGGCATGTAACCGAATCACTAGTTTCGAGTCATGTTACAAGTAGTAATTTTGGTAAATGCGTGATTATGATTACTGTCGGGAGTCGACTGTCGGTCGGTCAAGCGCAAAGCGCACATGTGGCATACAACAATAAACAAAACATCGTAAGTAACAGTATTATTGTAAGTTTAAATTTCATACGTAAGACTATAGACTTAGACAATAAAATAGAGTAATCTCTGTTTGTAAATAATTTCAACGGTTTGCGATTCCGGGAAGCGAGTCACATAGAAATTAACTAAAATAATTTTTAAAACATTTTTGACGGAGTCATGAACTCGTTTATTCATAAAATTAAAATAAAACTAAAAAATGTGTATAAAAATTTAAAAATTTAAATGTTTTTAATATTATTAAACTTAAAAACTGTGTGTAAATAGCCAAACAAACAAACGAATTAATTGTACAGTGCAAATTAAAGTGCGAAAACAAATGATAGTGAAAACGTTGAAAAAGTGTAAATAAACTGTAAATATCAATAATCTTTGTATATACAATCAAATTGACTTGCAAATATGCCTGCATTAATAATTTATGAAAATCTTAGTGTCATAGTAAACGCAAATCAATCATAAATACATTTAATGCAGTCAGACCTAAACCTGAATAAAGTATGAACGGAAGTTAATTTATTCATTTAACAGTATACAGTTACTGTACAGCTACAAACACAGATTGTGATTAAATTTGTTTTCGTTTCGTGTGTAACTCTGTAACTGTATAGTTGGTGGTGATATTTATGCAAACAATTACAGTAGCCGAATAAAAATAGCCAGTTACAAAAATCACTAGTTTTGAAACAGGTGACGCCGATCAAGTCACAGGTTTCGTTACGTTTCTTGAAAATGACGTAACGACCCACGTCATATATATCGTACAGATTGGAAGTTGGAAGATGAAAGTTGAAAGTTGGAACACTTTTTCACAAACAACGGGGTGGAGTCAATGACTATATATAGTACAGAACAATAGTGTCCCAGAAATATGGACACCATAAGTGCTTGCTACATATTTATTTATCTATGGGTGGAGTCATAGACTATATATATAGTACACGTAGACAGACAATTTGCGTCAATCATCGTTATTTAAAGTACCAAAGGTAATATCTTCATACGTTATCGATTCATAGCTGATGGAATTATTATTTACTTAATTAGTTGTGGTTTTTTTTACAAAATTAATCTTTCTTGAACTTAAGACATTGTTAAAAGTAGGGTTAATTAGAAGATGTGCAATTTAGTAAATTCTTAAAATTTATAATATTTGTAATAATTAAAATTATGAAAAACACAATTCATAATAATTTATTTATTAATAAATAATAATAATAAATAAAAATAATTTCGTTTTTTCTTTGAATGATATATACACGTATTTTAAACGTTGATAGATCGTTTCAAACTATATATATATACTATATATATTATAGCGCACAACAGCCATTGAACTATATTACTAGCGTATAGAATAGACCTGTGTCGATCGCGATTGATCAAATCGTTTTGATTCGATCGCAACCTACAAACGAGTGATCGAATCATAAAATAAAAATATTCGATCATATTTGACAAAATTGTACTTTATTGGTATATATTTACACGCATACAGTTGATCGAGTCGTGTATTCAATCGCTCGTGTCGTCTTCTGCGTGGGCTTTCTGCCCAGCAGGTCTCGGGCCTCGGGGTAAACACAGCGATGTTACAAACAAAGTGTCTTCCGTCTCCTTCGTTTACATATAATTCAACCACTTTCTTTAAATTCACTCTTTCTCGTGTTGTATGGTTAGTTTTGTTCATCGACCTATCGATGAATTTTGTTTGAAAATTTTGTTTTGTTTTTGTTTGAAAAACGTTGAGAATTGAAATCCAATTTGCACCGGTGACTTATGACCCGCGGCACGTGCTTGAAAGTGTCTTGATATATTACGCAGGTTTTGCTTGCGTTTTAGTGGTTTTACTTGACATTATTAGTTTTGGTCGTTTAGTAAGATAACACTTAACAAACTATTTGGTGTTGGGTTTTATGCAATTGCATGACTCTGTATATGAATATTTTATCTCATGCATATGATCTTATAATTCTGACGGAAACTTGGTTAATACCAGAAATTGATAACAGCGTATACAGTTTACCGTTGTGATCACAATCGTAAAGTTACTTTCAAGAGGGGTGTGGGGTGAGGTGGTGTCTCGATTGCAGTTTTGAAGGGTTTAAGACCTATGCCTACTATCTCGAGGTATCAGAACACTTTGTTGAATAACATCGAGAATGTGTGTGTTTGCCTTCCTAGCTCATGTGGCTTTAAGAGTCATATCGTTGCTGCGGTCTACATACCTTCTTAAACTTCATTTGACACGTATTCTGCGTATTTAGAGTTATTAACAACATTTCTTGAAGACACGCCTGTAGTAGGTTTTTCACTTTTGGTTATTATAACTTACTTCAGATCGCATGGGTTCCTAAAGATGGATATATTGGAGCCTTGGACTGTATTGCATTGTCACCACTATCTACCCAACTGTCTAACTTCATATCACTTCATGATGCTAGTCAGTATAATTTCATTAAAAATATTCCGGGTAATTTACTAGATTTATTGATCTCCAATATTGAATGTAGAATCACTCCGCTTACGAATACCTAGGGACAATCATCACCCGCCGTTTAGTATAAATTTCATATTTAATGCTTTACCATTATCTACAATGCGCCGACAATCTATTTTGAAGTACAACTTCCACAAAGCTAATTATGAGTTTATAATTTATGATTTGGATAAATTGGACTGGCCTATAGTTCATAAAAGGTAGCTTGATCTCTGCGACAGCTGTCAGTAAAAATTACGCCTATGAAGTCCTGAATTTCTTAGTAGTACAGACAGTACCTGTCAATGTCATACTTTATGGGCATGCACTAATTAGGTCGGCATGCCCATAAAGTATGACGTTGACATGTACTGTCTGTACTACTAAGAATATCAGGACTTCATAGGCGTGATTTTACTAGCAGCTGTCGCAGAGATCAAGCTATCTTTTATGAACTATACATTGCTTAATACGAATGACATAGAAGAGGCAGTTAAGATTTTCTATAATATATTTTTAATATAGTTATAGTCGATAAGCATCTCACATCAGTATCGTCCAGATCTGCAAGATATCCGGTGTGGTTTATGTGATGTTTATGAAAGCCGGAGAGAACACAAAGAACGTAACGCAATCTATATCGTTTATTCCATAATGAATTCGCTGTATTATCTTAATTTACCCGCCACCTACATAATAAGTCTTAACCTACTACCCTACATTACACTCCTCTACACTTATTTATTATTATGCTAATCTTAAATATAACTTAATTACTTAACATTATTGTATCAGCGCTTAATCAATAATAAGGTTTTTGAGTCTACATTGCCTTATAGGGCGACTCCGAGGCTTTGTGGGCGGTACAACGTTTGGCAAGGTATCCTGATACGCCTGTGAACCCGGGTTCTCACTGGTCGTCTCCCTTGCCGACTCCTTTAAGCCGATTTCAGCCTCTGAGGTTTTTACCACCCCCCGGTCATCCCGATCCGCCGACGGACCCGGCTGAGCCTTTTCCACCTCTGGTGTCACCGTCGGCTCGTTGGTTGAATTTGTGCTGTAACCTGACGGAGGATCATTGTAAGGACATGTCATAGATGCCCTTAAAGATCTCCTTTTTAATTGGTCTATATGTCTATGAATTATTTCGCCACCTTTTCCCTTAATTGTATAGCTATTAGGACCCCTAACGTCTACTACTTGACCACTGCCCCACTTTTCCCCTTTCAAGTATTGTCTATACCAAACATCTTCCGAAGGATTCAGTTTCCTGTCTCCTCCTTTGGCTAAGTCTTTCTGGTGTCGTTGCACCTTATAAATCCTGTTTTCCCTGTCTGGTTTTAAAATATCTAACTTAGTGCGCAGTCGTCTACCTAACAATAACATAGCGGGACTCTCGCCGGTGGTTGAATGCTCCGTATTCCTATAATATAGCAAAAAAGTTTGTAGTGCCCTGTCTACGTTTTGTTTTTCCTGCACCGCTTTCTTTATAACCCGCTTCAAGGTTTTTACCGCGTTTTCAGCTAAACCGTTCGAAGCAGGGTGATACGGAGCCGTGAAAATATGATCGATACCTTGACTGCATATGAAGTTATTGAATTCTATACTTGAGAACGGGGGGCCGTTGTCCGTCACGATTTGTTTGGGTAGTCCCCAACGACTGAAAAGTTCCCTTAACTTATCTATTACCCCCGTGGCTGCCGTACTCGCTACTTGATAGATTTCTAGCCATTTTGACATCGCATCGACCCCTACCAAGTACGTTTTTCCAAAAACGGGCCCCATAAAATCTAAATGTATCCTTGACCAAGGACGATTGGGCCATTGCCACATACGAGGCGTCTGTTTTGGCGGAGCATCCGCTTGCGCCGCGCATATCTCGCACTCCCGGCATATCCGCTCCACCGCCTCGTCCACACCGGCCCACCAAACATAGCTTCGAGCTATAGCCTTGGATTTGACAATGCCCATATGAGGTTCGTGAATCATACATAAAACTTTTTCCTTACAGGCCTCCGGAACAACTAGTCTATGCCCCCACATCACACAGCCTATTTCCTCATATAATTCATTCTTTCGATTAAAAAACGGTTGTAAACCCTTAATATTACATTCCCCTGGCCAACCATCCCGAATATAGCTAATAACCTTCGAGAGAATTGGATCCCGAGCGGTTTCATTTTTAACTTTATTATAATCTAACAACAATGATTGCTGAACGAAATGCAGATACGTTTGCTCGGGCGCCGCATGAGTCATCTTACTAGACGAAAGCGGCAGACGCGACAGGCCGTCCGCTCCATTCACATCGGTACGTATGTACTCAATATCAAACGAATAAGCGGACAAAATAATTGCCCACCGTTGCATCCGACTCGCTACCATAGTTGGTATACCTGTGTTCGGTCCAAAAATGGACACTAGCGGCTTGTGATCGGTGCGCAGAGTAAAATGCCGACCGTACAAATATTGATGGAATTTATTTACGGCAAATATAATCGCTAATGCCTCGCGGTGTATCTGCGAGTAGTTTTTCTCGGCGTCGTTAAGCGTGCGCGACGCATAAGCCACGGGGCGCTCGCGACTGCCGTCGTCGCTCGGCTGCGACAACACGGCCCCTATCCCTCTGGCGCTCGCGTCGCACGTTACTATAACCGGCCGCTGGGGGTCGTAGTGAGCTAATACTTCCGCGCTGATTAATACATTTTTGACTTCAACAAATGCGCGCTCACATTCCTTCGACCAAAACCAATTTTGACCGTTTTTCAGTAATTGGTATAATGGTACGAGCCTACTACTCATGTTTTTAATAAATTTTGCGTAGAAATTTACTAAACCCAAAAAAGACCGTACCTCGGTCACGTTACTAGGCCTAGGTAGCTTAGCAATTGCTTCTATCTTTTTCGGGTCTGTTTTTACTCCGTCTTTACTAAGTACATACCCTAAAAACTGCACTTCGTTTACAAAAAATATACATTTATGATTTTTTAATTTCAATCCGTTCTTATGTAACCTGCTAAAGACAGCTTCTACGGCTTGAAGGTGGTCGAACTTATTTTTCCCGCCGATTATGACGTCGTCTAAAAATACTTCGACATTGGGGATGTCCTTTAACAAATTATACATAATACGCTGAAATATTCCAGCACTTGATGCTAGCCCGTACACTAACCTATTATACTGAAATAAGCCGCGGTGCGTATTAACTACGGTTAACTTTTTAGTATCGTTTAGCTCTATCTGATTATAGGCTTGAGACAGATCGATTTTTGAAAAATATTTCGACCCACTCAACCTAACAATTAAATCCTCAACTCTAGGTAAGGGATATCGATCAACTAACAAAACAGGGTTTATCGTCGCCTTATAGTCAGCACAAATTCTCAACGAACCGTCAGCTTTGTTTACCGGTACCAGCGGCGAGGCCCAGTCGGAGCAGTCGACGGGCTCGATGACGCCGTCGCGCAGCATCGCGTCCAGCTCGGCGTCGACGCGCTCGCGCAGCGCATACGGTATTGGCCGCGCGCGGTGAAACACCGGCGCTGCCCCCTCGCGGATTCTTAACGTCGCCTTGCCGCCCGTGTACCGTCCCAGCCCTCCATTAAACAATTCTTTATATCTGGAAAACAAATTTTTCAATTGATCATCTAAATTACTTCGGTTACTCTGCAAGTTATGGCAGTTGGTAAATAATGGTAATTTTATTTTTAATTCAGATAACCACTGCCTGCCCAACAAGGACGTGGTTCCTCCTTTGACAACAAACAATTCTAATCTTTTTTTCTCTCCACCGTAACAAACTTCCGGTGTGATTAATCCTAAAGGTCTAAGTGACGAACCGTCATAGAACTTCAAACTAACACTTGTGTTATCTAACTTAATGGTACTAAAATATAGCTTATAAGTTTGTTCGCTAATGCATGACACTGCCGTTCCCGTATCAACCTCCATATTGATGACTTTATTATTTACAGTCACTGGCAAACTCACCGCCTTATAGTCACCTAAACATAGGTGATGAAACTCCTCTAATTGACCCCCGTCTTCATCATGCCGTGCCACGTTTGCCTGATGACAAGCGGTATGCCTGGTTGTGCGAATACATGCCGCGCCCTGTCCCGGACACACGCGTCGTAGGTGACCCGTGTGCTTGCACCTGCTGCACACGTATTCCCGGAACCGACAATCCTCATAACCGTGGCCTGTCCCTCCGCATCCGCTGCAATTTTGACTGCTAATTGCATCGGGCCTCCTTACAGCTGTAGACGATCCCGGCCGATTGTGTTGTGGCTGGCGGTCTCCGCGCATTCCGCGCCCGCCTCCCCCCAACGTTCTCCGCGATCCATTTTTCCCGATCACCAGCGAGTGCACCCCCGCCATATCTCTTCCTGATGTTGCTGACTCGGTTGCATCTACCGCCGCAGCGTCCCGCTCCGCGGCCTCTAACGAGCTGGCAATCTTTATCGCATTGGTGAAACTTAATGTGTCATCCTCCGCAAACAGCCTCTGCCGAATAACATCGCTCCTTAATCCGCAGACAAATTGATCCCGTAGACTTTCACTAAGACCGTCGCCCAGTTTGCAGTGACGTGTTAATTTTTTTAACTCTGCTACGTACTCTGCTATATTCTCATCCGCTGCTTGCCTCCTTTGTCTAAAACGATACCTTTCCGCTAACGCGGATGGTGCCGGCTGTAAGTGGTTGCGCAATAGACTAATGGCGGCGTCGTATTTTAATTCCGACGGATTCACGGGGCTAGCCAGGTTCACTAGCAACTCGTAGGCCTCATCGCCCATGACCGCTATTAGCGTGGGCAACTTGAGATCACTATTTATTTTATTTGCCGTAAAATACATCTCAAGTCTATCGACATACGACGACCACACCCCGGTTTTTACATCGAACTCGTTTACTTTTCCAATCGACATTGTCCTCGAATTAACTTGTAAACTTTTACTCACAACGATTAAAAACACAATAAAACTACGTTTTTATCCTCGTCGCCAATGTGATGTTTATGAAAGCCGGAGAGAACACAAAGAACGTAACGCAATCTATATCGTTTATTCCATAATGAATTCGCTGTATTATCTTAATTTACCCGCCACCTACATAATAAGTCTTAACCTACTACCCTACATTACAGTTTACATCTTCTCTGATTCACATCGCAAATAACAAATGCAAATCTTGGGTTAGATGGAAAAAGTATAAAAATGCATCTGATTATGAACTGTTCTCAATTTATAGGCAACGTTTCAAATTGGAAGCGCGTAAATGTTTCTCTAGATATTGTTACGAGCTTAGGGTTCGTGACAATAAAAATTGCCGATAAAATTACCTAAATTAACACTTTAATTTACTTTATACAAATTAAAGTAAAAAAACACTAATAATTAAACACACTAATTCACTTAATTTCACTCCGAAGCTTCGCTTGTGTCGCCGAGTTAAACTCTGTCTCGATCGCATCTTGCGCCATCTATTTATTCAAATCAGCAAAACATCCGGAATGTTCAAGTAAACACGCGCAAGGTACCGAGAAATCGAGTATAGATTTTCTAGAAACTTAGTTCTTCGGGCGGCGCTGTCGGTCGAGAGATCCGCGATGTCATTCTCTGCAAAGCCCACCCCGCTCTCGCTCCTGACACTAGATGGCGCTAGTTCACACAACACTGCCCCCTCCTAAGACATGCTCGTCCCGAGCATTATCGGTCCCATAATAACGCGCCAAGCGATCCACATGGACGATCTTAGGAGTCCCTCTTGCGCCTTTCTGTATCCGGTAGGTCACATCGTTGATCCTGGTTACAATCCGGTACGGGCCGTCCCATTTAGCTTGTAGCTTAGGAGATTTCCCTTTGCTGCGGACTGGATTGTGCAACCACACTAATGAACCTTCGTTGAACCCTTTATTGTTCATTTTGCGGTCATACCGGGTTTTCATTTTCTCAGACATTTGCTGGCCCGATTGTCTGACGTGCTCATAAATGTCATTCATTTTGTTCCGCAAGTCATATGCATAATCGGTTATACTGCGTGGGGCATCAGGTGGTATCCCAGTGATCAGATCTGCAGGCAGCCGTAATTCTCTTCCAAAGTTTGCGAAAGCTGGTGTCACTGCTGTACTTTCGTGAACAGAACTTCGATATGACAACAAAAACGGTTGTATGTGCTTGTCCCAATCTCGTTGCCGATTGTCTACAACTTTTGCTAGGTACCTCTCCAATGTCTGATTAAATCGTTCCACCATTCCATCAGATTGCGGGTGATAAGAAGTCGTTCTTGTTTTATGAGTACCCATAACTCGGCAAGTTTCCTGGAATATTTGAGACTCAAAATTCCTTCCTTGATCGCTGTGAATCTCTAAAGGTACTCCAAAACGACAGAAGACTTCATGAACTAGTTTATCTGCAACTGTTGAAGCTTCTTGATTTGGAATGGCGAAAACTTCTGGCCACTTAGTGAAGTAATCCATCACAACCATGAAATACTTGTTACCGCTTTCACTCTCCGGAAACGGCCCCGCCACGTCAATGGCTATTCTCTCCCATGGTGCACCAACATTGTACAACTTCAATGCACCTCTACTACGAGTCTGAGGTCCCTTTACAGCCGCACAACTTGTACATTTGCGACACCAGTCCTCGACATCGTTTCGACAGTGGACCCAGTAAAACCGTTCTCGGATCTTCAGTAGAGTTCGTTTAACTCCCAGATGGCCTCCTGAATAATCATTATGGTACAGCTGTAGAACATCCGGTACTTTAGCTTTAGGGACAACCATTTGTAAATGACAGCTGTCTCCCCGAACATTTTCCCATTTACGGCACAGAACTCCATCCTGAAGCAGCAAGCTATCCCACTTCTGACACCAATTGTTACGAGCTTAGGGTTCGTGACAATAAAAATTGCCGATAAAGTTACCTAAATTAACACTTTAATTTACTTTATACAAATTAAAGTAAAAAATCACTAATAATTAAACACACTAATTCACTTAATTTCACTCCGAAGCTTCGCTTGTGTCGCCGAGTTAAACTCTGTCTCGATCGCATCTTGCGCCATCTATTTATTCAAATCAGCAAAACATCCGGAATGTTCAAGTAAACACGCGCAAGGTACCGAGAAATCGAGTATAGATTTTCTAGAAACTTAGTTCTTCGGGCGGCGCTGTCGGTCGAGAGATCCGCGATGTCATTCTCTGCAAAGCCCACCCCGCTCTCGCTCCTGACACTAGATGGCGCTAGTTCACACAACAATATATTAGCTCAGTTGAAAATAGTATTTAAAGTAATATTAAATATTTTTGGTATTACATTTCCAATTACAATACTTCGTCTTGTGTTCCCTCGCATATGTGTTATAATGGTTTCATAGAGATTAATGGTTTGTAGCCTGTGAACCTGATATGATCTGAGACTTATTCTCTAAGTTTTTCTACTCAGTATATGAGTCATCAACTTTGTCTATTGAAAATTGATCTGTACCCTCAACATCTGTTACTAATAATGCTCATTTATGCAATCTATACTTTAGTGAAAGTAAGGTCCTCAGAGAACTACAATCCTCATTAATATTCTTTTTTAGTTGAGTGATATAAATTAGTTAATTAAATTCATGCTCCCTCAATAACTAACAAAAAATTATCGATATCGATCCGCAATCACATTAGACATCAATTTTGGAAAACCCTAAAAGTTACACAGCAAACAAACATTTTTGATCTCTTTGTTTTATGTGTATATATATATATATATATATATATATATATATATATATATATATATATATATATATATATACACAACACAGTGTTTTATAGAATATATAAAACAGGGTAACATTTAGTCAACGGTAATCATATTAAATAAAAAACATACCTCCATTTTTATTCAAATATTAAGGTTTTTTATATAATGTTTTTTATATAATATGATTACCGTTGACTAAATGTTACCTTGTTTTATTTAAAATAGAGTATTTTGCATTGTATGCATTTATTAGTTAATGTTGATATTTTACGGGTTTATTCTTAAGCTAGATTGGAAAACATATGAAATCCATGTGACCACTAACTTGTTTCTATAAAGCGCGACAACTGCAGGGTTAATAAATAGTCTCGTTACACTTATTTAGCTGTCTTGTTATTCGTTTATTCGAACCAACCTGAGCTTAATGCATTGTTGGTTGAAATTGCTATACAAAAATAAACTAATCTCTTAAGGAGTGCGTTTGTGCTGGCGTGTTCAAATTTAACCTCCTCTCTAAGCTCCATAACCACTCGATTGCTTGCGAACAAAAAATGGATAGCTTAGTTTGCCAGTAATCGGGACTGTGTTTCTCACGTTCGACCCACCGTCAATAAAACTTAATTTATGACTTACTCGAGAGGAGCACTTCAAATATTTTAAATTTTATAAATAGCCATTGAAATAAGAAATGAAAATACGTATGTTATTCTATCAAAATATTATTACAATAATATTTTAGAGGTGTTGAAATCACAAGTACAAGCCATTTTCGCGACTTTTTGTAAAACATCGGGTTTATCAACAAAATAAGATCGATAAGTGTATGATTATTTATTATATCCTTAAACTTAATGAATTACTTGATATATTTATCTATATTATAAAATTATTTATATTTAAAAACATAGTAAAATATTAAGTGAAACCCAATGAAGAATTCACGGATTGTACAATTGATCGTGATTTCTTAGTTACAATCTAGGCTGTTATTACTTACATAAAAACTTGATGAACAATTTATAAAACTTTATTGCTTAAATTTAATAATTATATTTAACTACCACTACGATTATTTCGTATTTAAAGAATACAACATAATTACGATAATGTAAGCAATAGAAAATTATGTTTAGATTCGCGTCATTCTGAGTATTTTTAAAAGTCGACTTTATCATATTTTTCATACGCTATTTGCAAAATATTACTTTAATACAATAAATACCAATAACACATTAAGTTAGTATATAAATACTAGCAAAAATCAATAAAATTCAATACTCATGGCATATTTTATCACCTCCTTAAATCCACTCAAGCGTCACTTCACTCATTAAATTTTAACCACAGAACACTATTACTCCTTTCGGAGAAGAACGATAACTTCACACAAAATTTAAGAAATGCTATATATAACCACTAGCTCCATCTATCGTAAGCCTCCTGCACTTCTCGTGTGGCGGGAAATTTGAACGTGGTCTTTTTTGTTTTTTTTTATTTGAGGTATTTTTGGGTTGCCTATCCCAGCGCTAAATAAAAGAACAAAAATTACAAAATTTCTATTTATTTATTCAAAATTATAAAAAAAAAAACATACATAACTCAAGACAAAATTTCTCCAGCAGCTCAGTTCTTTCTATAAAGACATTTGATGGGTTTAAACATGAAAAGAAAATCAATATTGATTACAACATTTCAATTACTTAAGTAAACAATATATATAAGATTTACAATCATGGATGAATTGATAATGTGCACAATCACAAATCACAGAATGTCTACAAGAACCCAAATATCAATATTTTAATCAAAAACAAGTTAATTAGTAAATAAGCTCCTACACAAGTGCAAAATTCACAAATAATAATTTGGTTTTGATAATATTTGGTTCTCCACCTATTTTTTTCATAGGATAGGGTGACAAACGAGCACACAGTCCACCTGATGGTAAGTGGTTGCTGTGGCCCATAGACATCCACATCTATCCTCGATTAGGAATCAAAATGCAGTTGCGTTGTCACCCGTGAGGACTAAGATGGAATGCCTCGTTTTCAGTAAAAAGGGTCTCCGGTTCTCTACACTCACCATACGAAATACAGCAGCATTAATCTACTATTTCACACTGGTATTCTGTGAGAGCGTGGTCCTTCCCCGGTCGAGCCGACCCATTCGTGCTACAACTATACAATACGGCCGACGTATCTTGGCGAGTCTGAATATAGGCTCTGCGAAGTTTAGCGCATGAACACTCGTGAAGAAAACTGTTATTGTCATTTTTTTATATATACCAATGTACAAATAAAATTTCCCTAATACAGTGACCAAAAATATCAAAACACTTTGGAGACATTATAAATTAAAGATTCAATTTTGATACCTCACCTTTCGATAGGGGCAGATTTTATCACAAACACATACAATATTATTTACATTTAATACTTTTTATTTATTTACACTTATTATTATTTAATCACTGTCGCTGAGGGGGGAAATTCCTAACATAAAGTCGTCGGCCCCTTGTGTACCATGTGAGGTACTTGGCATAGGTTCATCTTCGTAATCGTAGCTCTCACTTTCAGACTCACTTTCTGAATCTGAAGCTGTATTAATGATGAATAATTGATCCGTCATTTCGTCAATAATATGGTCGCTCTTCCTATAGTCATGTTCGACCTCTTGCACTTTTCTGCATAAAGCACTCCATTCATTCTGACCCATTAAATTTACTTTTTCTTGTATGAGCTCCATTGTCCGGGTTACGTTCCAGTCGACGTTTTTAGCGGCTACGTGCCCTTTAATGGCAGCCCACACCATCTCGATGGGGTTTAAATCGGGATGATATGGGGGTAAACGAAGGACATCGTGGTTGTTTTGTTTAAACATTTCATCTATTACGTATTTTTTATTCACGTCTTTGTTTTTTTTTATTAGATCGTAAAGTTGTGGTTTACGCATGTCCTTTTCATATGGTATACCCTTTTCTAATAACCACGATTCCATTTTTGCCTTCTTGTCATTAGATGTAGGGGCAGGATCCATTAATTTGTTGTGGTACGGAGCATTATCGATAACCACCACCGAGTTATGGCTCAAATTTGGAATCAGTTGGGTCCGTAACCATTTCTCATAATTTTTGAAATTCATGTCATCATGATAGTCTCCGGTTTTGCTGCCAGATTTGAACATTAGTAGCGCGTTCGGAACAAACCCTGCTTCTGACCCAGCGTGTACCATCACTATCCGCTGACCTTTTGATATCGGGCGCTTTAGTCCTTGAGCGGAACCATCTGACCACGCCTTACCTTTTGTATGTGATGAGTGGGCATACGACTCGTCAGTGAATACAATTGGTCGCCCTTCGTCCCTGTATTTTTTCATTGCCTTCAAGTACAAGATCCTTTTCAGGCGAATGTCGGTCTTGAACTTGAAACCCAAGTTTTTGATAATTGTCTTTAAGCTCGTTTTACCACCTTGAAAATTTATATCCCGTTTGAGTTTCGCTAGTAATTTGTTTATCGTCGGCATTTCTTTTTCAGTTTTGTGGAAGTTGTGTATGCATCTTTTTACTACTCCCTGGTCAAAATTATCCATATCAGTAATAGGTTTTGATCTAGACCTTTTTTTACCAGGCGTGCGGAATACTGAAAGTAAGCCCGAAATATTGCCTTCAGTTGCGATCCGCTGTACTGTGCGTTGGGACACACCAGTTGCGTTAGCAACTCTTAAATAAACTTTATCGACATCTTTTACGCCTTCTTCTTTTTCTTTTTTCATATATTGCGTTAAATCGTAAATAATTTTTCTCGCCTGGCGATTTAACACACTGTTATGTTTTGGTGGCATGTTTGGCGAATAATATAAGTGCTAACTGACACTTGCAAATAAAACAAATAAAACAAACAAAACAAACTTAACACTATTAATAAAAACAAACAACAATAACAACGAAAACTTTTGTAACCGACTGTGCTCAAGACAGAGATAGCGACACGAACACGACACCAATGCTAACGTGTGACTGAGAAATATTACCGTGTACCGAGCATTGCCGAATAAGCACGAAGCTTTACGAAGTAACCAGAAAGGGATGTCCAACACGCGTGCCTGAGGGTGTTGTTTAATCGATTTTTATTCAAATCGATTAAAATTAAGACATAAAAATATATTTATTTGCAATTTATAAGGAGGTTCTAAATTTTCTCAAATAGTCGTTACTCAAGAAGACGTTAATAGATAATTGATATTTAAGTACATTATGTCTTTCAGCTGAGAAAATAATATGTTTTTAGTTTTTTTTTTTATTTAAGTCGAAATCTTGTTTATTATCAACAAAATTCACTATATTTGTAAATCTATTTCGTTTAATATCTTATATAAACAAAAATCAATAACTTCTAAATAAAACTAATCGATTGCGATATTTTATGACTAAAGGGTCGATTGTGTTTACTTATGGTCAATCTCTAGCCTAGACCACCGCCCCCCGTACGTCGCCTCATGCCACCATTTTGTTCCTTAAAAAAGCTATTGCGCAACCTTCTGCGCGAAGGTCGGACTCGCCAAGATACGTCGGCCGTATCGTACTTCTAATATAACTGCAGCATGGCTCTACCACGTATAAAATTTCCATTAATTGACACCAAAAATTTTGTCTCTATATTATATGCAATATATTAATTATTGAATGAGCTTATAAATAGAATAATTTTAATTCAAAATTATAAAACATATTAAATATTAGATTACAAAAATATTCCTTATATAATTGTAAAAATTTTCATATAGAGCACTTTCTTTTTCAGGTTCAACGTTATCTGTTATGCTTTGATGTTTGTGGTTGTTCTTCAGTGGATATAATGTTGTCCTTTTTGAAGATCCTGCTTGTGGTTTTGCAGCAATACCTAATTTGCGGGGAGCCAGCTTGTGATTCCACAAAATAAAATGGGAATACACTTTGTTAGTCTGGAAATAAATAAAAACTGAAATAAATTATAGTATCATAAAATTATTATATAAAATTAAATTAACATTATATTCACTGACATTACTTTTACAGTAAACCGGTCCGTACTCGTGGCGCTACAATACCCTGGTACCAATACAAAATAAATGAATGGATCTTGTTCATCCAACTTGCTCTATAATACACCCACTATTACAATTAATATAACAAAATAAGATAGTAAATACAATAACTATGTGAAAAGAAGTCTAGTGTTTATCTATTATTTGAGAATGTATTTCTACTGTGTTGTACAAGTTGTGCCTTTAAATTTGATAGGTTTAGGACAAAATGTAATTATTCATATATTGTGATGCCGGAACTTTCTTGAGGTTTGTTGTTGTTAGGTTGTTGTGAGGAAGGGCTTGTGCTAACTTTATAGAGTTATAGACTTCAATCCTTTGGATGCCTTGTCCGTCCAATTATTATAAATTAGTTTAAAGCATTTGCAGGATTCAAACTACTGTATGTGGTCTGTCCATCCATGTTAGATCCAGATGATGGTCATATGAATAATCATCATCATCGTCATTACTGTCTATCAAAGTCCACTCCTGAATATAGTAATCCCCATATAAAATATCTGAGTAATCCTTAAAGAAAACTATATTGTTGACATTTTGTATATTTTCCGATAACATCCGGTTGGTAAATACTCTGTTTTGTTATTGACTATGGATTTGACTTTTGCGGAAGTCAAATCCAAACCCTATTTTATTCTTGCTATTGTTGACATTTTGAATATTTTCCGATAACATCCGGTTGGTAAATACTCTGTTTTGTTATTGACTATGGATTTGACTTTTGCGGAAGTCAAATTCAAATCCTATTTTATTAAATGCTGTAAGGGTAGACAGTGAAGAGGTCATTCGTAGATCAACAGTCGTAACGCATAGACGTGTATTGTGGAATCTATGTAAATGATACTAGATTAGTGAAGTGTTCACTACGGTTGTGATAAATGCCACATGAAATATACAGTTGTTAAAAACAAGCATTTAATTTGATGTACCGCCATTCCTGTGAAAAATTCGTCGATATTAACATCATACATACCATATTACCATATACATTATACACTTTACTTACATCACATGGGAATGCAGTCCTTAAGAGCTTTTTCTTGGTTGCATCGTTAAATTAACCATCATGAAAATGTTTTTCACACAGCATTCTGGGCTTATTATATAGCTTTGTCTGGAAAGCTGAAGTAGTACACTGTTCTTGGGAAGGAATATAATATTTCGCCCACAACTTACAGCTGAAAACAAAAGATATAATTATTAAATGCAAATATAATCAAAGTAGGTCCAATGGTTTACAAACCAATAATTTGTTTTTAAAATGGTTAAAGAGAAACAATAAGTTGGACAAGAGATTTACTTTAAGGTTAGAACTTATTAAATAGTGTATATGTATATTGTATACGTACCGCAAAGTATACTTTACTGCGGGTTTCGGAAACCTAAATAATTTAATGCTGTCAATGGTTGGTAAGCTGTTGCACTTAGAACACTTTTTCTATTTTCTTTATCCGCCATTGAAGCGTAGTTTTTAGAGTCACTATTTCGTATTTCACTACGAATTATTGACTAACACATTGCACATCATATAAACGAAGGACATTAATCTCAACTCAACATCGTAAACTTGCAAAATCTTAGAAAAAGACAAGCAAAACAAACATACCAACCGATCATGAACAACAATAATTTATACGGCGGCGCCATATTTTGAGAAATGAGAATTATATAATCATTTAGATATTTTGGTGCTACCAGTAAAAAATCTACACATTGAAAATCAAAACAAAAAGAAAACATTTACTTTTCTTTTATTGTCAAGGATATGCTAATATAATAATGTAGAAAAATACGACAGGCATAGTTATCTTCCAATGGATTATTATTTCTATATTCAAAATTTTTGAGTGTAATTTATCTTTAGAAAAATCTTACTAATTATAAAACAAGACATTTATCCGACAAATGGCAATAATAAAATTCAGCCCCCGTAGGTATTTCATTCTGTCCATATAGAGTTGACCGGGCCTGATTTTAACTAACAAAGTTTCAATATTTTTCGTCCAAGAGGTTGGTAATTTTGATCCAAATCTATGATTTATATATTTGTTTTTGGTTTTAATACGTAATAGTTAGACTCTGTGCGTTTAAAATACGGTCTAAATTCAATTAAAAGAACTTCGTCGCTTTGCAACCACACTTGCAAAGAGTAAAGTAAGGGATTATGTTTTTGCAACTGTGGTTGCAAGAAGCAAACGAGCGGATAAGGAGAACGATCGCTGTAGAAAATAGTGTCCCAGAAATATGGACAAAATAAGTGAGGCGCTGCGATCGCAAAGTTGTCTCAATAAAAGCGGGCTGTTGTCATTGAAGTATTACTACTACGTATAGAGAAGACAACGCCTTGTATGATTTTGCGCTAGACTGTTTACTGAGTGTCCAGCAACACGAGTACGTTAGTACTCATATTAGTTTGTGGTATCCAACGCCCGCACAGAAGAATCGTGTTCGCTTTGCAAAATAAAACTTCAAAATGACTGGTTGTGTTCTTAAAAACTGCAGTAAACACCCAGAACATCAAAAAAAGTGATGGTTTAACATTTCATCGGTAGGTAGACATTAAAACGTTTAAAACTCTTTTATTTCAAGTTTTTTGCATTGTTACAATGCTCTCGAGAATCGGGCTGTCGACCGCCGCAATTTTGCAGTTGTAAAATCTATGGGGGCGACTTGTACCTTACGTTGAGCGATACGCATAAGTGTCATGAAATTCCTGTTTTGATCGCGAGAAAACTAATCCCCAATGGCAACTAGCGCTACATGTTTTAATAGTTTGATTAGAAATTCAATTATCACAGACTCATGCAATTGCATAAAACCCAACACCAAATAGTTTGTTAAGTGTTATCTTACTAAACGAACAAAACTAATAATGTAAAATAAAACAATTAAAACGCAAGCAAAACCTGTGTAATATAACAAGACACTTTCAAGCACGTGCCGCGGGTCATAAGTCACCGGTGCAAATTGGATTTCAATTCTCAACGTTCTTAATTTTTCAAACAAAATTCATCGATAGGTCGATGAACAAAACTAACCATACAACACGAGAAAGAGTGAATTTAAAGAAAGTGGTTGAATTATATGTAAACGAAGGAGATGGAAGACATTTTGTTTGTAACACCGCTTTGCTTACCCCGAGGCCCGAGACCTGCTGGGCAGAAAGCTCACGCAGAAGACGACACGAGCGATTGAATACACGACTCGATCAACTGTATACGTGTAAATATATACCAATAAAGTAAAATATTGTCAAATATGATCGAATCTTTTGATTTTATGATTCAATCACTCGTTTGTAGGTTGCGATCGAATCAATAAGATTTGATCAATCGCGATAGATACAGGTTTATTCTATAATACTAATATACGCTAGTAATATAGTTCATATGGCTGTTGTGTGCTATAATATATATATATATATATATATATATATATATATATATATATATATATATATATATATATATATATATATATATATATATAGTTTGAAACGATCTATCAACGTTTAAAATACGTGTATATATCATTCAAAGAAAAAAAAAAAGAAAAAACGAAATTATTTTTATTTATTATTATTCATCATCATCCTCATCATTACAGCCCTTTACAAGTCCACTGCTGAACATAGGCCTCCTCAAGGTATGCCACAAAGCACGGTCTTGAGCCACCTGCATCCATCGACTTCCTGCATGTCTTACCAGGTCGTCACTCCATCTAGTGGGGGGTCGCCCCACACTTCGTCTACCGGTACGAGGTTGCCACTCGAGAACCTTTTTTCCCCAACGGTTGTCGGTTCTTCGAGCTATATGGCCGGCCCATTGCCACTTCAGATTACTAATCCATTGGGCTATATCGGTCACTCTGGTTCTACTGCGGATATCCTCATTTCTAAGTTTATCACGCAGAGAAACTCCGAGCATAGCCCTCTCCATAGCTCGCTGAGCGACTTTGAGCGTCCTCATACCACCAAGGTATATATATAAGCCATAGGTCCAAGGACCACGTCTCAGTTCCATATGTCATCATTATTATTATTATTTATTAATAAATAAATTATTATGAATTATGTTTTTCATAATTTTAATTATTACAGATATTATAAATTTTAAGAATTTACTAAATTGCAAATCTTCTAATTAACCCTACTTTTAACAATGTCTTAAGTTCAAGAAAGATTAATTTTGTAACAAAAAACCACGACTAATTAAGTAAATAATAATTCCATCAGCTATGAATCGATAACGTATGAAGATATTACCTTTGGTACTTTAAATAATGATGATTGCCGCAAATTGTTTTTCTTTTTATTGAGCGAACTTAACGATCGCAGCGTCTCACTTATGGTGTCCATATTTCTGGGACACTATTGTTCTGTACTATATATAGTCATTGACTCCACCCCGTTGTTTATGAAAAAGTGTTCCAACTTTCAACTTTCATCTTCCAACTTCCAATCTCTCTAGCTTCTACGCTCTGACAGCGCGCGACATTGTTACACTCCCGTTCACTCGGGACCTTTTTGGCGGGAAAATTTCTAGGTTAGGAAATTTTTTGCAATATTGCAAATTTTGCTATATTTTCACTTTGAGACAATATTTATGGATAAAACTTACAGGAAGTCTTGTTGAATGTATAAACTATCGAATAAAATTATTTTTGGTTGCTAGAAATTGTAATAAAGTATATAAATTACACTGTATAGCATAATAGTAGTATAAACTTCAATTTTAGTGACAAAATTACTACTAATTTGAATTCTACACCTTTGTTTTTGGAGAAATTTATATGAAATTGTTTGGAAATATGTATATTTTATGTTTTATGTGTTTCCATTCGTTACTCATACCAAAATATTAAAATATTAAAAAATTAAAAAAAAAAAATAAAATAATATTTTATCTGTGACATTTCGAACAATATTTCTAAAATATGTTCGTGTGAATTTGAAATAAATACAACGTCATGTTATTTCAAAATATGTAGGAAAACTATTTTTACTTACATTTTACACTAAAAATAAATGAGAATTTGAAAAATAACACATTTATAACCCGCCCGCCAAAACAGGCCTTTCGGAATTTGAAGTACTTTTGGCAATTTACTTTTCACTTTTTATACCACAAATTATATATCTACGTGTTGACTATATTACAAGAAATGTAAAAAGTATAATACTTTCGTTTTTAGTCCAGACACAAATATAAAATTCTATAAAAAAGACAGAGCAACTTCATCAAAGTGACACGTGGAACGCCGGAAGTTCAGAGTGATTTCTTTTTTTTTTTTTCTAAGAAACATTGCCAGGTTATGGTTTAAAATAAAAGAGCATATCTTTGTCTTTGATACTAATATCTATTGCATAGTGTCTTTGGTTTTGTTTAAAACGAAAAAATAGTTTTTTCATAGGTAGACATGTTTACATAATTCTGATCTAATTCGATCACTACTTGGCGGGCGTAAGGTTGGTATTGCGCGATCGAAAGTGAGCATGGCTTGGCGTACAGGCTAGTATATACACAGTAATCTATGTTCCAATCATTTGTTTGTTTTAGTTAGGTTTTACTAATAAAATACCAGTTTTCATATTTGGTTTTATCGCTTCTATAATTTTATCTCTGTAAGGAAATAAAGCGCAAAATAATGGCTAACAAATATAGAGTCTTAACTATAACCAGACGCTTATATTCTGGTTCTGTTGGAAGAATTCAAGCTGAAAAATACATTCTAACTAAACATTTTAGCGGAGAACCGAAGAAAAGTGACTTTAAAATTGTTTACGAAGAACTTCCAGAACTATCAGATGGAGGTATGAATATTTTGAATAATTTCAATATTTTAAATCTGTGATGTGCTCAGTGAATAATCCGCAAGATTAGTAGTTGGGTTAGCTTTTATCTTAAATAGGGCAAGACTATTCAGGCTTCAGGGGAAGTCTTACCCTTCCCCCTTGAGATAAAGTATAGTTTATGAGGAATGATATTTTGTGTTAAATCATAACTAGAGATAGGCCGAATATTAGTTTCATATTCGGTATTCGGCATATTCGGCAACTTTACCGAATATTCGGCTAAATCACCGAACATTCGGTAAAGTAGTATACTCAGTGTCCACTATATTGAATGTATAAATTGAGTAATGCCATGTCTTTCATAATTTTACTGTTGAATGATTTATGGGTCAAATCTACCTGTATTATTTTTAGATATATTATATATTTTGATTTATTTCCATTTGTAACAAATAGAAAGCTTGATAAAATGATTTTAGAATCAAAGAAACATTACATTACATTAGATACATACACTTTACTTTGGTCGTCAGTTTCTCTAAAATAAGTCCAAATAGTAGTTCTCCTGCTACTTATTTTTATCATATAATTATCAATTTTCACTAATAACACTACGAATTTTTTTTCGCACAAAACTAGTCAAAGCATAAGCATGTGAGCGGGCAATTTGCTCAGTACAAGATGATGATACAAAGGCATGTCAGGTGTGGCAGGTAAGTGAGTGGCAGGGTCCAGCGCTAATCCTGCGCGTTTTACGGTTACAAGTTTCGACAGAAATTGGTTAGGTACCGAGGTGATCTTGCCGAATAATGTTCGGCCGAATATTCGGTTCGGTAAAAGTTTTACCGAACTTTCGACCGAATATTCGTATTCGGTGAAATCTATGTTAGGCCCATCCCTAATCATAACCCCATTTTTTTACACAATATTGATGCAAAGTTACTTCTGCAACAGCTTCGGCGCTGCAGGAAGTGCAGCCCAGCTCTTGCATAGCAAATCGCAGGCACCCATGCTCACCTTTACAGCTTTGGCTTATTGGTCACCTTCGACAATCAGCCTCAGATACTACAGCAAACACTGGTGCCTGCAATTCACTACGGGAGCTGCTCTCCCTACACCCCTACGGCAAAAACACTAGTGGTAGGACAGTCAAGATTAGGTGGAGTTGGGGCGTGCTGCTTCACTTTTAGTAAAAATTCTACTTATCAAATCTGTAAAGTCATGTTTCCCTAAACTTTGCTATCAAAGAGTCCACCGTTTCGATTTCACATAAAAACGTCTCCCGCACTGCCTCTACGTTAATATTCTTTATGTGATCACTTATACATTGTATACGTGAAAAGAGTACGTCCCTCTTGGCGTAAAGAGTTTTAAGTTTAATTTCATTTCCACTAACTGCCATTTTAAATCACACTTAGATTAATCAGAATTAATCGCACAACGCTGGAGGATTGACACAATGTTATACAACTATATCCCACAACACTATTGTCTTATTGTGCCGTATTACGTCGTTAAATTGAACACCTTTGCAACGAAACGAGGTGACGCACGTCGATAGATAAGCCAAACTCACACTGTTTTTTACAAATGTTGGGTAGGCCGAATAAGCCGTGCGGAACTAAACTATTTTAAATAAATAAGTCAATTCACTTATGCGAGTAACCAATAAATTCCAAACTCAAACCAAACAAACACTATTTAAATAAATAATTCTATTTGCGAATGAAACAAACCAAATTTTAAATTTAAACTAAACGAACACTATTTAAATCTATTCAATTTTAAATCAGAGTGCATTGTCTAAGGAATTAATCTAGCAATTCGATAATTGAATGGTTGGTGAGGCTATAAGGCACCAGTCCAAATCCGGACGAATGACCAGAAAATGATTGGGCGCTACAAAGTACCAGTCCAAATCCGGTCGAAGGACCAGAAAATGGTTGGGCGGCGGGCCTTAAGGTTGCCAAGTCACAATGCCCCGGTCGAGCCTTGACCCTACTACGCGAGATGTTATACTAGCTGGACTGTATACGCGGTAAGCTTCTTCTGCTCCGACAAAATGACGGATGTGGCATGCGGTTCCTTGACAATGCACTCGCTCTTCCGAAAAAAACCTATTGCTTGCCGAGGTTATGAAGGAATCCTGCTTGAGCACATTAGGAGAAATGAAATTGGGGCGGATTAATTAACAAAACACAAATACTCAAGCAAGTGTCATTGGAAAAGAAGCACGCTTACTGGGGTGTGACTTCGATGCGACTTGGACGCTTCTATTGCTGCGGTGCAACTTCTGGCGGATCTCCTGGGGCCCCAGGGATGCGGTCCTGGCCGGTGGGGCGATGGAAGAGAGCGGTGCGCGACGATATCTCACTAGGTGAGGCGGTTATTTCTGTAGCTCGACTGCTCCAGGTGGTGCGGTTAAAAACTAGCGGTGCGCGTGGGCAAGGGCCCTCTAGGACGCTACTGTCCCAGGCGGTGTGATTGCAACCAGCGGCACAAAGGCAAGAGAGTGCACGAGGGCCGTGCGCGCGCTTATATTACTTCGGTCCTTCTCTCAATGCGTCTCGGGGGGGGGGGGCGCTTCTCATTGGTTGCGAGAATCACGCGACATTCTAGAATTATCGTCTTTCTCCTCTCACCCTACCACCCCGGTGTGTCGGAGGAACGATAGGTGAAGGAAAGGATAGGTCGAAGGAAGGACAACGCTTGGCAGCCTACCCTCGAATAAAATTAAAAATACGAATGGTTTTCCGCGCAACCACATAGTATACAAGGATGAAATTTAAATTCGCTAGTTTTTCGTTTTAACGCGGGCAAGAAACTATCGTAGCCCCAGACATTCTCAATTTTTTTAAAGGTAATTAATGAAGTAAACGTAGAAAAAAATACGATACTATTAGAGAATTGGCGCTGTTTAAAGATGAAAGGGATAACCAATCGTTGGTAACCAATCGGTGGTAGTGTGACTTCTAATAAAGCGTATTGTCAATGAGTTAGGTTGGTTACAGCGGAAGCGAAATAAGTGTTGGATCTCTTACAATTCAGTTGAATCGTCGCGCGCTAAAGTTTGTTTTATATGTTTCTAACTCGGTAAGAGTTAGAAACTAATTAAAAAAAAACTTTACTTTTTTATAGATTTATAAGCACTTAATAAAAGGTCGAGGCAAAAATAATATACATTCGACTAAATATATTCAAGACTGTTATGGAATTTGGAATATTCATGTACACTTACCTCGCTGCTTACGTAGGTATTGTCGGGTATTATAACAACGGGCAAGTTGTTAATGTCAATGTTTTCTAAGTTATCCCTGGTGGTAATACTGTCAATTTTCTTTTTTGGCGGTATTCTTATTCCTAGTTCTTTACATAGGTCAAGAACCCCCTCATCATCACTGGATTCGTAGTCCATGGTGTCTTGATATCTGCAAATTAAAAAATGTATTAAAAACCGCTATAAAAACACCGCGTAAGTAATTTTTTCATCAAGCATAACACCGCGTAAGTAAAATAACAGTTTCATCCTATTTTATACAACAATATACACGATATTTAGACTTATTTTTACATAAAAATCAAAGATCAAGTTTGTATCTCTTAGATAAACACATGATAATACATACATATATAAACACTCACGCTTGTCACCCAGAGGGGTAGGCAGAGACTACGGACTTCCATTTGGCACGATCCTAACATACCTCTTTCGCCTCCTTTACATCCATATATCTACGCATACATGCTCGTCGGTTAAGGGTACTTCTAACCTGGCCCATTTCCAAAATGTCGCCAATTTGGTCAATAAACTTTTTTCTAGGGCGTCCCTTCCCGACTCGGCCGTTCACATCTGCCATATAAATTTGCTTTGTCACTCTTTCCTCATTCATTCTTTCTACGTGACCAAACCACCGAAGCATTCCTTTCTTAATCCTGGTCACAACATCATCTTGCATACCACATTTATCTCTTATCACGCAATTTCTCACCCTGTCATTCAGATTCAACCCTAGCATATTCCTTAAAGACCGCATTTCTACAGCATTTATTCTACTTTCGTGCTTCTTCTGCCACACCCAGCTTTCACTACCATACATTAAAGTGGGGACTAACACAGCATTATGAATTACCATATGTGCCTGTTTTGACACATTCTGGTTCTACATAATAGAGTGTAGTGCCCCATTCACTCTATTCCCTGCATTTACTCGTCGTTCTATATCCATATCATATCTACCATCCCTGCTAAATACACATCCCAAATACACAAACTCATCCACTTGCTCAATTAACTCTCCTTCTATTCTTATTTCACATACCATTTTGCTTTCTTCTCTTTCAAAATCCATCACTTTCGTCTTACTTGCGTTCACTTTCATTCCCCTTTCTTTTTATTCCCAGTTCATTAATGTAACCATCATTTGCAACTCAGCCGCCGATGACGCAAATATGACCTGATCATCGGCATACAAATGGCATTTGACGGTTAACTCGCCCATTCTTAACCCATATTCTTCATCTTTCAAAGTTTGCAAACACCGGTCCATAAATAGGTTGAACAGCCAAGGGGAAGCTACACAGCCTTGTCTGACACCTTTTTGGAAGCCAAACCAGTCCGAGTAGACCCCACTGATCCTGACACAAGCACTAGAGTCCCTATAAAGATACCTTAATGCCTGTATCAAACCAGCGCTCAACCCATATGAGTTCAGTGTTTGCCATAACACATTCCTGTCCACTCTGTCATAAGCCTTTTCCAAGTCCATGAACGCACAAAAAACTTTCTGGTTTTTGGCCAAAAACTTCTCCTCAATCATGCGCATGGAAAAGACTTGATCTATGCACCCCATTCCCTTTCTAAAACCCGCTTGCACATCCCAAATTTTTCCATCAGTTTCTTTCATAACTCTTTCAATTAACACCTTAGCATACAGTTTACCCACAATACTAAGCAAGCTGATACCGCGGTAGTTTTTGCAGTCCCGCTGTGACTCTTTTCCTTTATCTATTGGTACTATAACTGCTTTACACCAGTCATCCGGTACCCGTTTTAATTTCTAAAATAAATTAAACAAGGTGTACAGCAGGCCTGCCACCACTCCCTCTCCAGCCCTTAGCATCTCGAGTGATACTCTATAGGTAAGGCAGCTGGATATGCAGCTGCCTTACCTGCTTTCATGCTTTTCATTGCTTTCATTATTTCATCTACACTTATCTCCATACCCCTTTCCACTTCTTTCGGAATTTCTAGTTCATTTAATTCAGACGACTCTTCACTCATAAACACGCTTTCAAAGTATTCCTTCCATCTGTTTAAATTCGAAACTTCATCATTCAGAATACATCCATTCTCGTCTCTCATAGCATTTATTATAGGCTGTTTTGTATTTCCCCTGACAGTTCTTACGATAAACACATGATAATATTAATGTGAATTATATTTACCTTGATTTGTGATGTACTTCTTCAGAGCATAAGTCGCCACCTGTTACAGTACGAAAGTAAACTGACTTACGCGCTGTTTGCAAGACGATTCCCGCACCACGCAGATACACTGTGTATTTGTTTTCAAAATAAAAGGCTATCATTGGTTGAAATCCCTGATTCTGATTAGTCTAGAGATGCGTCTTTCGATCGTCTATCTAATGGCATGCAAAAGTCAAATCTAAACAAGATTAAGGGTATGTGCAATCGAATTGTTAATAAAGTTGTTTCATTGCCATATTAAAGTTGGGAATGAATGCAATCATCTATTATGTAAAGTATCATATTGTGCGGGGTTCGCATTCATTATTTATTTTATATGCCTTAAAGTGACATTAATTTATTATTCCAACTATAAGAACGGGTAATATAGTGTCTTATTATCAAAACTGCAGAGGTATTCGTACTAAGCTACATAGACGTATATTGGTTACTCGTATAAGTGAATTGACATAGATGAATGATTGGTCTCGCAGCGCTCGACTAGATACCGCCGGCGTACTTGACAAATGCGGCAAAAAAATACTACGCCGAAGTCGGCGTACCCGGGCCAGTCGCACTTCAAGCTGTCTGTGACGTGCACGATTTGAATGTTTTATTAAATTTTGGGCATAATCAGAAGTAAAATGCCAGTATGCGTAGTGAAACTGTGTAAAAATAATACTACAAGAAATAAGAAAGACAGTGGGATCACATATCATCAGTAAGTATCGTATAATTTCGAAATTTCAACATAAAATAACATGAACCCTAAACGCCATTCAGTGTTGCCGCGTATACAAGAGTCAAGTTCCCCGTGGTTGAGATTTTCGTATGTGAATTTATTGTTTTTGTGTTATAACAAATAACATATTTCATTTATCTAACCTAGTTATTGTATAGTTAACCTAGTTCTATAAATTATTTAGGGCCGGTTGTTCAATCCTCAGATAGAAAGTCTGTCGTTAAATAAGTCGTTAAATAACTACTATCACTACCTGGGTTTGGGTGGGATACTCTGGTTACTGTAAAAAATTAAAGCGCGTGGGTATTATTAGGTTCAGCACGTGGTAGTTTTTTTTTAATCTGATCTAGTTCACAAAACTAACCTTTGAGATGAAATTTAGATGTAAATTCCAAAAGGCAAATGTATCGTAAACTTGTACAAGTTAGTGGAATGTAATTTTAAGTAATTAATACCTACTTAATAAATTTTATTCTTTTATTAACCTGTTTTTCTTTTCTAAAGAAGAAACCTACTCCTAACCTATACACAAATATATTTATATTATTTACTATTCGATTTTAATTCATTGTTCATTATTAAGTATTTTCTGAGACTTAACTAATAGACCACATCATAAAATATTTTTCCCATTAACACGGGTAACAGTTGAGCAGCTGGTAACAACTGACAATAGTCAAGTGACGATGTCTTACGCACACTACAATAATGAGTTGCCGCATTCACGGAGCTATTGTTCTTAGATAGCGCGGTATCTAGTCGAGCGCAGCGAGACCAATCATTCATCTATGTGAATTGACTTATTTATTTAAAATAGTTTAGTTCCGCATGGCTTATTCGGCCTACGCAACATTTGTAAAAAACAGTGTGAGTTTCGCTTATCAGTCGACGCGCGTCGCCCCGTTTCGTTGCAAAGGTGTTCAATTTAACGACGTAATACGGCACAATAAGACAATAGTGTTGTGAGATATAGTTGTATTACATTGTGTCCATCCTCCAGCGTTGTGCGATTAATTGTGATTAATCTAATATTAATTATAGTGATTTAAAATGGCAGATAGTGGAAATGAAACTAAACTTAAAACTCTTTACGCCAAGAGGGACGTACTCTTTTCACGTATACAATGTATAAGTGTACACATAAAGAATATTAACGTAGAGGCAGTGCGGGAGACGTTTTTATGTGAAATCGAAACGGTGGACTCTTTGCGGACGGATTACGAAAAGATAGACCAAATTAATAATTTGGAATTACAAATCGACTCTAAGTATACAGTAAACTATCAGCCGCTGCTATCATTTGAAGATATGTTGTGTCGCGTGAAAAGAACGGCAAACCTCTTGCAGTCCCCATCTCAAAGCAAAGCAAAGCCGGAAGCCCTGGTATGCCCACGTGATTCACTTAGATTGCCTCTCATAGATAATCCGGTATTCAATGGCGATATTAAAACATGGCCGTTTTTCTTTAGTAGTTTTCAAAACAACATACATAATAATTCATCGTTATCGGACGCTGAAAAATTATATTACTTAATTAGTAAATTAAGCGGTAGGGCACAGTCCATTTGTTCGGGCTTCAGCCCACCAACAGCAATTCTTTAATATTTGAAACACTTAAGAACAAATATGAAGATAAGCGAATGTTAGCCTCTTCATAATTAGACCAGATATTAGATCTTAAAGCTATTTCATCCGCGAACATCACCGGCTTAGAGCAGTTTTTGGATAAATTTGTAGCAACGGTGGCTGCACTTAGGAACCTGAAATTTAATGACCTTATGGACGTGGTGTTTCTCCATATTGCCTTAAAGAAATTAGACTCAGACACCATGCGTGCGTTTGAAATGGAGCATCGTACTTCTGAGTTACCATCGTTCGATTTATTAGCATCCTTTGTGCGAGATCAATTTAAAGTGATACAGCGCTCCTCGAATGTCAAACAAGAAGTCAAGAAATGTGTCGACCGCAGACAGACTTCATCATCTAGACCCGCAGGGTCTCCAACGTACGTAACCACTGCGCCTGCATCGCTTCATAGCGCCTGTGTTCTATGTAAAAATAAACAACACGGTAATTTATATAATTGTGTGACCTTCCGTAGACATTCACCCAGCGAACGTTATAGAATAGTAAAGACGAACAACTTATGTTTGAATTCTCTAAGCGATAGACATTTAGTTGCTAGTAGCTCCGTGTGTAACAAGTGCGCCAGCAGACATCACACGTTATTACATTTCGAAAACGGCAACATACCCGCGTCAAGTAAATCGAATAAGGAAATCACACCTACTAAAGTCGACGATTCTAGCGGTCGACCTGGTGACGTCGCTCTGTGTTCATTGTCGAATGTGGGAACACAGTCTCCTTCAACCGTGTTACTGGGTACAGCCCGTATCGTAGTTAGGGATTGGCGTGGAAACGAACAAAGTGTTGTTCATTCACAAAACATTGCTAGACAGCGGATCTCAAAGTAGCCTTATAACGCGGCAATGTTGTCAGCGTTTAGGACTGCCAATAAATAGGACACCTTCATGTCCCGTAGTCAAAGGCATCGGAGGTACTAATAAAATTACCCAGGGATATATAAATTTAAAATTTTATTCTCGGCTAGATCGTAATATTAACTTTGATATAAAGGCGTTAGTAGTAGATAAAATCACTGAACGTCTGCCAACCGTTTCGGTTGACACCTCGGCAATGATTGATTTTGAAAATTTGACTCTGGCAGACGATACTTACGCCGTCCCCGGAAACATAGACATGCTCATTAGAGCATTGCTTTTCCCTCATCTTTTGTTACACAACAAGGTCAGGGGCAACTCCTCGCATACCGCGCCTTACGCACTGGAAACCGTCTTGGGCTATGTCATCGTTGGCTCCGCCCCTATTATTGATAATATTTCGGCAACCTCTTATTGTTGTATGGCTGTCGAACCGCTCGAGTCGTTAGTCCGCAAATTTTGGGAGATGGAGGAGGTGAACGTTCCGTCCATAGCCCAGTTAGCCCAGATGATAGATTATGCGAGGAAATTTACATCCGCTCGACCGTTCGTGATCGCGACGGTCGATATAGTGTAGCGCTACCCTTTAAAGGAGATGTTTTATCTTTTGGCGATTCGCGTCAAATGGCGAATAAACGTTTCTATAGTTTGGAGCGTAGTATGCTCGCCTCACCCCGATTAAAGGAAGCTTATGACGACGTCATTAAAGAATATATAAGGGAGGGGGTATTACATATCACTTATAGCTCCAAAATTAGATAACTACGAAGACACACACATATTTCATACTGTTGATGTTTTGGGATGAAATCATTAAAATAACTGTAGAACACGGAAATATGCAACAACGTTTTTTTTATTAGTAATAACTACAGAAAACATAGATTACTGTGCCACAAACTATAAAAGATGAGAATGTAAAAATGTTGCCAACATAAGGCAATTAAATTAGCAGTAAAGCCAACAAAGAAATACAAATGGTTGTGTTCTCATTTACTAACACATACCACATCACGGGGTCATTAGGGAAGACAAACTTACGTCTAAGTTACGTGTAGTGCTCGACGCTAGTGCTAAAACTAGCACTCACCTGTCTCTTAACGATATCCTCTATAGTGGGCAAATTTTACAGGGCAGTTTATTTAATATAATAGCAAATTTTCGTTTGTTCAGTATAGCCCTATCCGCCGATATTCGCCAAATGTTTCTTTGCGTAGGGGTCCGTGAATGCGACCGTCGATTCCAACGCATTTTATATCGTTTCGACCCAAAAGAACCTCTAATGGTGTTTGAATTTAACCGCGTTTGCTTTGGTTTAAAGTCGAGCCCATTTCATGCGTTACGCACGGTGAGACAGCTCGCTTACGATGAAGGTCCCTCTTATCCTAAAGCTAAGAGGGAAATTGAAAGTGGATTATATGTGGATGATTTAGTGTATTCGGTTGATAGCGTGAAGGAGGCCACCCTAACCACCGCCGAGGTTATAAGGCTTATGAAAGCGGGTCAATTTGATTTCGTCAAGTGGACTAGTAATTTGTGTACGGTTTTAGATACAATCCCACTATCACACCGTCTTTCGGCGATAAAGGAATTCGACAACTCTGATACGCACAAGGTGCTCGGTTTGTGTTGGTCACCGGAGTCCGACGTGTTTAGCTTTAAGGTAAACCCACCCGCAGAAACGTGCACAAAGCGCACAATGTTGTCATGCGTTGCTAGATTATGGGATGTCATGGGTTTCGTAGCCCCGGTGGTGCTATATGCTAAGCTTTTGATTAAACAACTTTGGTTATGTGAATGCGATTGGGATGACCCGCCGCCTGATAGTATTGTTCGGTCGCGGCAGCGTTTAAGAGAGTAACTTCCATTACTAAGCGAAATTAAAATACCACGTCATATAAACGTCGATAGAAATAGCGTCATCATGGTCGTTGGTTTTGCAGACGCTGCGAGAAGGCTTACGGGGGCGTTGTATATTTCCACGTCCAGAATAATGGTAGAAATTCGATTAGCCTTATTAGCTCTAAGTCAAGAGTCTCCCCCGTAAGGTTGTCTCCCTCGCGCGCTTAGAGTTTTGCGCGATATTAGTCCTTGCCAAGCTTATCAACGCAGTTATCAGTGCATGTAGTGACAGAGTTCACATAGAAAGGATATTTGCCTTTTCTGACTCAACCGTCGCTTTATGTTGGGTTCATTCTTCACCTCACCGTTGGGATACGTTTGTCGCGAATCGAGTGGCCAAGATCCAAGACGAGTTAGGAACACGGAACTTTTATCACGTGTCCGGTACGGAAAACCCCGCCGATTGTCTATCCCGTAGATTCACCCCGATGCAAATAATGGACCACGCGCTTTGGTTCCACGGACCTTCTTGGGTTCACTTGGGACCCTCGCAATGGCCAATAACCAATTTCGACCCTTTGTCAGTGTCACAACCGCCGGAAGAGAAAAGGCACGGTCTGGTGGCGAGCGATTCGAGCGAGGTTCCTCCAATCATTGTTTTGGCGAACCGTTTGTCCTCTTGGTCGAAATTATTGCGTAGCGTGATTTACATTTGTCGATTCGCGAAGCTTTTACCGCGACGTTCGTATATCGTAGCGTCCGATTACAACTACGCAGAGTTGCTAGTATTGCGTGAACTTCAACGTGCACATTTTTCCGAGGAAATTACAAGATTACAATCGAATAGAACTTGTAGTCGCACCTTTCAACGCCTTAAGCCATTTTTACAAGATGGGATCGTCAGGGTAGGTGGACGCTTGTCCAACTCGCAGTTGAGTTTCGACCAACGGCACCCTATAGTTTTACCGCGTAAAGACCATATCATGAATTTATTACTTGATTACCATTATAAATTGAATTCTCACGCTGGCCCCGACTTGCTGATCAATCTTGCGTCAGAATTATTGGATTCTTGCAGCACGTAATTTAATCCGCAATCGGGTGCACAGATGTATAGCTTGCTTTCGAGTACGTCCTAAGCCGTCGTTTTCGGAAATGGTGGACCTTAGATCCTGTCGAGTAACACAATCCGTTTGTGTGCTTTACCCATTCAATATTTGGATTAGTTTTCTAGATTAGAAATTGTAGTCGAAATTTGGGTTTAGTCTTGGCGTTAGTTATGTGGTTAGTTTAATCTTAGCGTTAGTTGTTTAAGTTATTTTTGAAGGGGACCCTTCAAGCCGGGGGGGATGGTTGCGTGGAAAACCATTCGTATTTTTAATTTTATTCGAGGGTAGGCTGCCAAGCGTTGTCCTTCCTACGACCTATCCTTTCCTTCACTTATCGTTCCTTCGACACACTGGAGTGATGGGGTGAGAGGGGAAAGAATATAATTCTAGAATGTCGCATGATTCTTGCAACCAATGAGAAGCGCGCCCCCCCGAGACGCATTGAGAGAAGCACCGAAGTAATATAAGCGCGCGCACGGCCCTCGTGCACTCTCTTGCCTTTGCGCCGCTGGTTGCAATCACACCGCCTGGGACAGTCGCGTCCTAGAGGGCTCTTGCCCATGCGCACCGCTAGTTTCAAACCGCACCACCTGAAGCAGTCAAGCTACAGAAATAACCACCTCACCTAGTGAGATATCGTCGCGCACCGCTCTCTTTTCCATCGCCCCACCGGCCAGGACCGCATCCCTGGGGCCCCAGGAGATCCGCCAGAAGTCGCACCGCAGCAATAGAAGCGTCCAAGCCGCATCGAAGTCACACCCCGGTAAGTGTGCTTCTTTTCCTATGACGCTTGTTAATCCGCCCCTATTTCATTTCTCCTAATGTGCTCAAGCAGGATTCCTTCATAACCTTGGCAAGCAATAGGTTTTTTTCGGAAGAGCGAGTGCATTGTCAAGGAACCGCATGCCACATCCACCATTTTGTCGGAGCAGAAGAAGCTTACCGCGTATACAGTCCAGCTAGTATAACATCTCGCGTTGTAGGGTCAAGGCTCGACCGGGGCATTGTGACTCGGCGATCTTAAGGCCCGCCGCCCAACCAATATGACTAGAATGAAAACGATGATATATATTCAGAAATCTAGAAATCTAATCTAAAGGACTAGGTGTTTCAAATTAAAATTATTCGAGTATACGAGAAGCTGTGGTGGCTTAGGGTCTAAGCCCTCTCTCTAAATATCATAGTAAACAAGCAAACTGAGTTTGGTATTACTCAACTAAATTATCAATAAGAATGGCCAGTGCCTAGCAGTGGCATATAACAATACAATATGTTAATTAACCCCATATTTTGTTCTTACTTCTTATTAACAGTGTACAAAAAACGGGATTATCATTAAAAAACGAGATCCATTGATATATTACTTAGTTATTATTTAACCATAAGCTCCTCTTTTCTACAATTAACACTGTAGGCGATGAACCACACTATTAAGAACTCGGCACACTGTAGTTGGCCATCGCAGTATGAATCGGGCATCGAGCTTTGTAAGTTACAAGTACTATGGAATTTATACTATCCTGGTTCCTGGCACACTTAAGCGCGTCACACGTGCGGGTGTCTAGCGGCGCTTCATGAGCATTACTTAAATATTTATACCTAACTACACTAAGCTTTATCATTGTGGCTTATGAATAATACCCGAAGCTCTGCTTAACCCCTTGTGGAAAATAACGTAACACCACAGAATAAATAATAGTACTACGTACCGAAGTTTTACTCTTTTGATGTGATTGCTTGCCGTTTAATAGCCTACATAATTATTATTAATAAGATAAATTGCGCATGCAAGCTAAATAAACCTTTATCGTTACGCGCGAGTGTCCGTATTACTTTGCATCTTTTCCCATTTCCACATCACAGCTGTTTTTCCATGGTTACTTAGGGCGGTCAAGAATATATTTAAAATATATTAAAGACACATATAAGTAGGTACTTATTAAGCTTGTAATATGTATTAATATATGCTCATTTATCTACTTGTGGGAGGTTAAGCTGGGCAATGATGGAAACGCCTTTCACTCTTCCAAGAATATAATGTTTTCTTTTTACCAAAGGACAGTTTGCAATACAGATATTACAGCACCAAACAAGAGAAATTAAGACTAAATACAGGTAATTAAACGTACAAAAGAATTTAAGGTATGCAAGCCAAAAATAGATTTATGCAATTTGAACGGTAACCGTTACACCAGCGGCACAAAGCGTGGGGTCTAACTCTGAGGCCGTTTCAATGTCCGTACAATCTCTAGTATATATGTATACAGTAATCTATGATGCTGACTGCCGGGAAAAACGAAGACGTCCGGGCTGTCACGAAAGCAACCCAAACGTCGCCGAGCATTCCCGACAGCAACCGACACGAACATCGCGTCGGCGTGTGCGACGTTCAATACATAAACAAAATAAATAAAAAACTGGCCAAGAGCGTGTCGGGCCACACTCAGTGTAGGGTTCCGTAGTTTCCCGTCCGTCACAATAAGTGTTCCCACATATGAGTTTAAAGGTGGGTATCCATTATGTTCGCGCTCCAGCAGCGCTCCGCGCTCCTGCAACTGCTACCGGTAGTGGGTACTGTTGTTTCCATCCAAGTTCAAAATAATTTTCCTGGAAAGTCCTTATAAAGTTCTACTTTTCAGATTTTTTTCATATTTTTTAAACTTATGATTCAAAAGTTAGAGCGGGGGGGACACATTGTTTTTTAATTTTGGAGCGATTATTTCCGAAATTATTGACATTATCAAAAAATGATTTTAGTAAACCCCTATTCATTTTTAAATACCTTTCCAACGATATATCACACGTTAGGGATTAAATTAAAAAAAAATCACTTCCCACTTTACATATAGGGGGGCTACCCTAATAAAACATTTTTTCAACAATTTTTATTTTACCACTTTGTCGGCGTGATTGATACACATATTGGTACTAAATTTCAGCTTTCTAGTGCTAACGGTCACAGAGATTAAGCGAGGACGGACAGACGGACAGACAGACATGGCGAAACTATAAGGGTTCCTAGTTGACTACGGAACCCTAAAAAGGTGCATGTCACCATATACTATTTATGCACACTTCTATTTACGGATCTCACGAATTTCACCAAGGCATAGAATAAATAATATGTAGTGCTACTCGTACGTTACCAAGGTTTGCCCGGAAGAGATCACTGTTAAGGTTGCCCTAGTCGATGGCACGAACTAAGTGGTGGGCGGGGTAAAAATTCATGCTATCTCAACCGACATTACGTGCGAAAGGGATAGACGCTGTGATGAGCAGTAAGAAGCTAGTGTGCGCACACACACGCACTCCTGAGTGACGCAAAGCGACGGCGTCATCGCGTATAATTATAATTATACCTACCTATGCGGTTCATGTTTGAATGATAACATAAACTCAAAAGGCAATTCCGAGCTCCGTGACGCAGTAGCTTAGCAATGACTGGCTGCGCTTGGGGCTGCGGGTTCGAATCCCGCACGGAACAAATGTTTGTATGGTCGACAAATAGTTGTTCCGGGTCTGGATGTTTGTCCTTGTGTAATTTATGTTTATAAACTGCCTCAACGATACAGGAGAAAATCCTATTGTGGGGGTAACGTATTTTAAAAAGAGAAAAGAGAGAAGAAACAAATTGGTGTCATTAGAACTTAGGATCTGCTGTGTGAAACGTAATTATTATGAACCCAATTTGGTTGTTATTATGAAAGTTCTTATGTGAATTTAAGTGGGTGTTATTATATACTAATAATTTCATTGATTTGTTTTTACCTAATTTTTAACCGACTTCGAAAAAAGGAGGCGGTTCTCAATTCGTTGGTTTTATGTATGTTCTAAAGAATATACTTTCCAGATGATCCCACGGTAATCGATAATGGTCAGGTCAGGATCTGATGAAGGGATCTTGGAGAAATCGAGGGAACTCTTCAATAAATGACAGCAAATCAACCGCGATTGCTGTTATCGCGTATCTATGCATTCTTTACCCAACCACACAGTATAATATCACGCCTGTACCCACTAAAGGGACATAACTCTCAACTAAAAATGGTAACATAAAAAACTTTTTTTTTTTGAAAAAAATGTAACCGACTTCTAACACAAACATAATTATTTTACACTTTTTTCTGTTTTCTTTATGTTTTCGTATTTTATTGTAGGTTATGCAAATATTACTGTAGGTACTATTTATTTTAAATAGGTATTTATTACCATAGCTAGTTAGCTATAATAGCACACAGGCAACTCCCCGAAGTATTTGCAAGCCAGTGTCAGGATAACTGCTTTTTCAACTGCGCGATTTTGATGTGAGTGGGGCTTTTATGTAGGTTAATTAAATAAATAAAAAATGTTAGTTTGTAAATTGTTTATTGATTGTTTGTGTTCAATAGCGGTTTGCAATATTCTCCTAGTACTTAGAAAGTTATCAACAATAGGCATTGTGTCACTGCAGGGATAATTACATACGTCTATCTAAATAGTAACGTACCTAAACGGAATACTAACAGCACAGACTTCCTTACAGAAGTCCAAAGAACACGTCTAGACAAGGAAACTAATTAGAAGAAAACTACAACTTGAGATTGATTGTAAATCAAATTCACAGTACAGACACAATTAGCGAAATATAAATAAAAATTTGATTTATTTTATGATAGATAACGCTAGTTGAAAACTAAACACTGTATGGGAATGACATCAGTGAACGAGTCTGGTGGTCAGTCCAAACAAATAAAAGGCGCGATTGTAGAAAGCGATTCGTTACGAAACGTTTGTAGGCTAGGGGCTTGGCCTGTTTATGCTATTGATAACGAAGGCTATAAAATATGTACAACTTAGAAACTAAATCCTATTCTCCTATATTTACGTAATCTGTATTCATAACCCAATATCTGAGGTAGGTTTATGCGCTCCTTAGTTTTTATATAGTTCGTATTATTCTGTAATAAATTAAATCCATTGAAATTATAAGAAATTAATTATAATATCATTGATTAAATCTAATTCAAAATATACTATAATACCATAGCAAAGCTACTATTTTATTTAGTAGTATGTTATATAGTGGTACTTATAGTAAATTATATGTAAAAAATATGAGTATGTCTGAGGTAAGGTTAAATATTATAAGGTTAATATTATAAGGTTATATATTATATTATTATAAACAAATATTTGCCAAGTGCGAATCAGACTTCCAAGCTACTACATATTACTATCTATCAAAAAAAGCCAAAAATACACGTTTCTTTTTCTAGTAGGAAACCCTTTAATTTCAAATTTATTTTTACTATTTGTTGTTATAGCGGCAACAGAAATACACGTTCTGTGAAAATTACAACCATCTACCTGTTACGGATCATGAGATGCAGCCCGCAGACAGACAGACACACGGACAGAGGAGGCTTCGTAATAGGGCCCTGCTGGTTACCCTTGGGGTACGGAACCTCTGTATGGTTCTTTCTTCAAAGGACCATATTAGCCACCTGCCTGGTTCTCGTTTGACATGACCAATGTACTGAACTGACCTCTCAGAGTTTGTTTCGGCAGATCGGGTGTTTCTTCTCAGTTTCATGTTCTTGTTGTGTTAAAGTGTTTTAAAATTATTATTGTTCTTAGATTACTTACATAAATTACATTAGGTATATTAGGATATGAGGCTCCTATACGTAAGCACGATTATTGAAAATCTAAAAATTACCTATTCTAATTAAATTTATAGATAATTTTAAGATTTTCGACAATCGATAATTGAGATGTTTTCGTTAGTTGGCAAATTAAAGTAGTTAAGTACCTAATGTACTAGCTGTATCGAAAGTTCATTATTATGTACCTACCTGTTTTCAATTTTAACTATCATACATGTGCTTCAACAAACTTATGGGTACATTTTACCAGCTATATTCATCCCGGCTTCAGCCTTCAGCAAGTGGACACGAACAAAAGGAAGCAATTATTCTAAATAAAGATGTAGATAATATGTATGTAGGTACCTATTACAACCATAAATAGATTGCAGCGGCTAACCTAGTGAGCATGTGTGAGTGCGCGCTGCGCCCCCCCTCCGTCCGTCCCACTGATCGGGGAAACAATTTGTAGCGAAAGGCAAGATGTTTTATAACAAAAACGGGCGCGCGAAATTTTATAAACAGACCTTTAGTAGTCTGGATGTCATGAAAAATCTATTGAATGTATCTGTTTAAAATAAAATTATTTGCATTTTTGAATAACTAATCTATCCCTGTATGGTAAATGTTTTGCAATTTTCGTTCTTCTTATGGTATTTATTTCCGCCCAAAGATGTGTTAAAAATAGTGTGGAAATTCGGAATTTTCGACGCTTATTACTTTTAAACATAATCTTTTTCTACTTTTTTGTTTCCATACAGGGCTAGATAATGATAAGACAAATTGAAATCATTTTTTATTTTGTACCTACACCATCAAACAGTAGAGTTATCGCCAGACTACGTTTGTATGGAAGAACGAGCGACTAGTGTACCCTTAAGCGATGAGGCCACCTAATTGTACATAAATTTATATGTTGTGTGCAATAAAGAGTATAAATAAATAAATCAATTAAACGTTGCGAAATGGTAAGTGAAATAGGTAAGGTACCTATTCTGACTGATCGAATGAACATATTTTAGCCACTATGCGAATTCTGTGCTTAACGCACGCAACGTGCAAGGTCACTCGTCACGAATCGCGATTTAATAAATCGCTCGGAAGAAATAGGTAGGTAGTGTAAATAACAAAGGAACCTAAAATACGATTCCTAAATGAAATGTGATTGTATTGTAATTAGTTAAAAATCTTGTGAACAAAGTTTAAATTTCAGTTTAGCTTCAGCTTTGTGATAACTTAAAATATTTTAATTACAAAAGACATGTAAGTTACCTACTTCAATTTACCTACGTAAATTTTGTAAGTTACCTACGTAAATTTCAACCAAATTTTGTAATAAAGTACTTAGGTATTACTTCTGTAGGTATTTAAATTATTACTTAAGTCTTTTTTGCTATAAGTATTTATTTAACAATGAAAAGGAAATAAATGTATCTTTCATTATCCTTAGGATTTCTGTTGATTTAGTCACTTTTTGTGTAGGTATATTTAGAAATGTAGGTGACCATTGATATATTAAAAGGGGAAGATATGTTACACGCTAATATCGCAATCACTAAACCTGGGCTCGGCGCACGACAACAAGCACCAAAACTTACACATCTGTTATCGTAACCGCAAAATTACATTTAACGATAGACAAGGACAGAAATAGGAAACGTCGTAGTTGTGCGAGCGAAATCGCGTTAGCCAGTTAGGCATCGCGTGCGTATCGTGTCTCTCACGCATGTTTTTATTATTTATCTCGCTCTTACAAACATGGCGAAGTCGACAATAAATATTACCATAATTTTCAACAAAATAGAATTTTTAGCTATACTTACGAGTGGTAAGTAATCCCGTGTATCTTATTTTTATTTCTTGAATTATTAGCACACTGTTTAGCTGCACAAGAAGTCATTTTAATGCGTGTTTAATACCAAAAGAACTGAAATTAAAGAGCTGTATGATCAACGACGTTTCGCGCGCGACTGAGTGTCACTACGAGCCAAGTACGGGCAATCCCGTAGTTTTGTAGGACCGGGCGCTTTGATTTAGTGACCTATCTTCCCCTTTTAATATATCAATGTAGGTGACACGACCTAACTACCTATGTATGTTAATTAACACAAAGGCCATAAAAAATGTTAATAAACGACAGTGACTCCCAAATGATAATTTAATTAAATTATTTTTCTTCACGTCCACCGTCACCGTCCACCCCTTTCTAAGTAACTAAACTGCTGAATACGAACCTCTTCAGTTACAGAGTGAATTTGCCTTAAAAGCAAAGTTTGACGGTCGGATTGACCTCTAGCACCGTTTCCGCCGTCTTCAGTCTATCTATATGTAACTTAAAAAATGATATATCTGAATCCTTTTGTTTGCTCATTCATGCATCCATCCACGCAACAATTATAGTAGGTTCGAAGTTTGCCATTATATTTTATCAAATAGATAGGTTATATACACATATATTATCTTTAAATCACATGAAAAAATTTTGAACTATAGGCGCGGGACCCGAAGCTTGTTGTCTTGCAAAACTTGCTTGACATGCTGAAGCTCGGCGGCCGGATGTTTTCTGTCACAGATCCCTCGTGCGCTCTGAAACAAAGATTTACCCACGGTAGGTAACTGTGAAGGATGGTGGTGAGATTCACCATTTAGATATCGGTTGGTATGGGGCTTTTTCTATACACAGTCAAAGATGAAATTAAAAAAACATCCAAATTTCAATAGAGAAGATGGATGGGTGCTGCCAGCAGCTTGGGATCCCATAATTAACAAAATTAAACCCAAACCCAAGCATACCACTGCAAGACTTCATGATACTATAAGCTTGTTTTGCGTAAATCGGACTAAAAATTAATATTCAAAAACTGAAGGTAGCCGGACTAAATATGACATTGGGACGTCAAACATCTCAGTTCCCTCCGTGACCATGGGTGCTGTAAAGCACCCGAAACGTCAAAAACAAATTAAAGTAATTAAACGCGATAAAATCCGTAAATAATAGTTTTATTCAATATAATATAATAGGATTATCAGAGGTCCGAAGAAAGGGGAGGACACGGTAATCCTCGAATCCGGTTACTTGATCTATCACCGGGAGGGCGACCGTCTGTCGAATTTATCGTCAACAAGTCTCTCGTCAACAACGTTGTAAAGATTGAGAGTGTGTCGACGAGGGTCGCATACCTGATGCTCAGAATCTCCAAACGGTATTCGCTGAAGGTCATCCAGGTTTACGTACCAACCTTGGCACATCTCGATGAGGAGGTGGAGGAAATGTATGAAGATATCTCTAGAGCCATGCATTCCTCCAAAATCTACTATACGGTGTTAATGGGAGACTTCAACGTAAAACTAGGCACTAGAGAAAGCGGTGAACTGAAGTTAGGGAAATTTGGAATAGGGCTTCGGAACCCAAGGGGCCCGCAGCTGGCTGACTTCATGGAGAAGGAGGGACTCTTTATGATGAACTCTTTCTTCCAGACGCGCCCCACGGGAAGTGGACCTGGTCGAGCCCCGATGGTTTGCCAAAAAATGGAATTGACTTCATTATGACGACCGAACGCCAACTGTTCAGTGATGTCTCAGTGATCAGGAGGGTGAAAACTCGCAGCGATCACCGAATGATTAAAGGCTCACTGAACCTAAACGTTAAGTTGGAGAGGTCTCGTCTAATGAAGTCAACGCTCCGTCCCCCTCGTGCTCCAATCGAGAATCCGGAAACCTTTCAGTTCGAGTTGCAAAACCTTTTTCAGTGCCTGGAAGATTGCAATGCAGTGGATGATATGAATGACAAGCTCGTAGAAACTGTCCATGCGGTCGGAGCTAAGTTCTGCAAGACCCACCACAGAAGAAGACAAAAACTCTCCGATCACAATCTTAATCTCATAGCTGTTAGACGGGAAATGAAGCTGCACTCTTCAGCAGATTTGGCAGCATACAGGCAACTGAACAGACAGATCTACAAATACATTCGGTGGGACTTACGCAACTTCAGTACAGCTCGTACTGAAGAAGCGATCGAGCGGAAACAAGGCTCCAAAGTCTTTGCCAGGGATCTGTCTGTCAGAAAGAGCCAATGGTCGAAGCTGAAGACCGAGTGTGCCAGCATCTTTTCCGGGACACTTGAGATTTTGAGTGTGATTGAGAGGTTCTATGGGCAGCTGTACGCGTCATCGTCGGAGCCACAAGTGTGAGTAACGATCCAAGAGCAAGTCTTATCCGACATTATTCCGATGAAGGTATGATACCATAGACCACATACATACCCTTCGGCAAATTGTACAAAAGTCCGAAGAGTACAATCTGCCACTTTGCCTGGCGTATGTGCACTTTGAGAAAGCCTTTGATTCCGTTTAAATTTGAGTGGTGCTACAGTCCCTTCAGCGGTGCCAAATGGACTGTCGGTATATCAAAGTGCTGAAATTTTTGTACAGTAGGGCTACGATGGCTATCCGAGTACAGAACCAGAGTATGAAACCAATCCATCTGCAGAGAGGTGTAATACAGAGTGACGTTATATCTTCGAAACTCTTCACCGCTGCATTGGAAAAGATTTTCAAGCTACTGGACTGGAAAGGATACGGTATTAACATCAATGGCGAGTACATCATCACTCACCTTCGATTTGCCGACGATATACTCTTTATGGCAGAATCGCTGGAGAACCTAAGCACTATGCTCAATGACCTCAACAGTGTCTCCCAACCATAGAATACTTTAATACATACATAATAGAACGGGGGAGTGGGTGGAACACGTGTAGCCACTATCATGTCACTAACATGTCAATTCACACTTATAAATGTAAACACAATTAATCATTTCCAATTTTCGTGTCAAGCGTCGCAGCATGCAAATTATTTAAAAAATGGCAAATTATGCAGTAATAACGTGACGAAATAACAGCGGGAAATGGAATTTAAATAAAGGAGATATATCCTACATCCAGTAAGTTGAATATTTATATTTTCTGAATATTAGAAACAAAAATAAAGAAACATAGATGTGTCAAAAACATTAATCAAAAATCTAAAATGTGTGAATTCACTCCGACAGCACAGCAAATCGGCTTTGTAGTAGTGATAATACGACATATTTGCTTGTATGTGTGCTCCCGGCGACACCAATATTAGTACAAAATAAGGTTGACAGCCATTCTATTGTGTACTATACTATTCTATGCTTCCAACGGATAGATCTTAAGATTAACATAGACAAAACAAAGATCATGTTTAATGTCCATGTCACACCTACGCCGGTAGTTGTTGACGAGTTCGTTTACCTGGGACAAATGTTCCGACTAGGTAAGTCCAACTTCGACCGAGAGGTCAATCGACGGATTCAACTCGGCTGGGCAGCGTTCGGGAAATTACCTCACATCTTCTCGTCAGGTATACCTCAAACTCTGAAAACTAGATTGTACAACCAGTGCATGTTGCCAGTGATGACTTACGGATCTGAGACGTGGTCCTTCGCCGGCCGTATGAGGCCGTATGAGGCCGTATGAGGACGCTCAAGGTCGCTCAGCGAGCTATGGAGAGGGCTATGCTCGGAGTTACTTTGCGTGACAGACTCAGAAATGAGGATATCCGCAGTAAAACTAGAGTGACCGACGTAGCCCAACGGATTAGTAAGCTGAAGTGGCAATGGGCCGGCCATATAGCTCGAAGAACCGATAACCGATGGGGAAGAAAGGTTCTCGAGTGGCAGCCTTGTACCGGTAGGCGTAGTGTAGGGCGACCACCCACTAGATGGAGTGACGACCTGGTAAGACATGCAGGAAGTCAATGGATGCAGGTGGCTCAGGACCGTGCTTTGTGGCATATCTTGGGGGAGGCCTATGTTCAGCAGTGGACTTTATATCGAGCCAATAAAACCAGCAGTGTCTATAATGATGATGATGATGATGATGATGATAAGAATGGAGCTGGGAACGGATAAGTGTGTGGTCCTCCGTGTAGAAAGGGGTAGGGTTGCTAACTCTGAGGTCGTTGATTTATCTATGCCCGTCAACTTAAAGACCCTTTCCGAGGCTGAAACGTACCGATACCTGGGTATGTCACAGAACATCGGTGTGATGAGGCTGATAATACAGTCAGTTTGCGACGTGTTTTATGCACGCTTGACCAAAGTGCTTAACAGCCTTTTGTGCGGTGTGAATAAGACACACACATATAACGTTTGGGTCATGCCTATCCTCATGTATACCTTTGGCATACTCAGGTGGTCTCAGACTGAATTTAATGCGCTGGATAGAAAAGTCCGCACTATTATGAAGTCCCGTAGAGTGCATCATCCAAGATCGTCGGTAATGTGGCTGTACTTTCCACGAAAACATGATGGGCGTGTCTTTTAAGTGCACTCACCATGCATAATCGTAAAGTGTGCAGCCTCCGTAATTACTTCTTGGCGAGATCGGATGATCCATTCTATAGGGACGTCATATCTTGTGATAAAGGACTTACCCCTCCATCCTTAGCCAACAAGCAATGGCAGAACACGGCAGTACATAGCATTGCCGACCGGGAGACTGTATGGAAGGAGAAGGAGCTCCACGGGAGGTTCTACAAAGCTCTTTCTGAGCTTTTCGTAGTTACTGTAGTCCACTGGCTACGCTTTGGTGACCTCTTCGGGGAAACCGAGAGTTTTGTATGTGCAATACAAGATTAGGTTATTAAGACCAACAACTATATGGCACCGTTGACATCTGTCCCGGTGAGTCGCTTAGGCATATCATCTCCGCTTGTTAAGCGCTTTCTAACTCTGAGTACTTACACAGGTACAACCCAGTAGCTAGAATTCTTCACCAGGAGCACGCTCTTAAATACGATCTCGTAGACCGAAAAGTGCCGTATTACAATTAATTGCCGGAAGCCGTGCTCGAAAATGATCGCGCCAGACTCTAATGGGACCGGGCTATCATCACAGACAGGACTATTCTCGAGTGAGAAAGGACGATAACGTAGTTTTAGGTTATACAATAATCTTTATGACATTGAAACATATTTTGATAAAAATTTTAATTGTTCTAAGAACTGAACTGAACAAAATTCACCAATCTTAAGCTCACAAAACACTTTTTTTCTCACTTAAACCAACTTGTAAACTCCTTAGATCGCTACGAACTTTCAAAGTTGTTTAGCAAAGTTAAAAAACGGCACGGAGAAAGGGACAAACAATCACACCACTTTGTCTCATTTCTATGCAAGACGTATGCATAAATCTATCTTTTTCGTGTGCGAATGCGAAAGAAGGCGTCAATTTCCTATAGGTTTCTCTGTCTACGTGTGGCAAATATAGAATAAAAGAACACAAAACAAATGATAATTAACTACATAATATACACATACTACTAATAAATATACTATACATATATGATCTATACATACATATATATAAATACATGCATATACATACAAATGTACATATTTAAATAAATACATAGTCAGTACATACAAATTACTGAATATATACGTCTGTTTAGCAATATATATTAAATGGATGAGTCATGTAAAATGCGTTGTCTTTAGTAGATGTTCACGGACCAATTTTTTAAAAGCGTACCTCATTGGGCAAGGAATTCATAAGGGGTGTAGCCTGAACTATAGAGGAGCTAACATAGAATTTGGTGAAGTGAACAGGAATACAGATGTTGTTGTTAGAAGAAGAGCGTAGGACCCTATCATGAGATGAGGAAAGATAATGAAATTTACTCTTAAGGAGGCGAATAACTTGAGGTCATCCATATAGAAAAGGTGGTTCACTTTTGAACCTCCTTTACGAAGCTGGAATCCCCTCCCGGAGCCTTACAGTAAAGTACTGAGAGGGTTCAAAGAGAGGCAGAACCAGACTGGACTCAGACAATCGCCTTTGAAGATACCCCTTCATATCGTTATATGGCTTTCCGCAGCCGTCATCCGTTCGCCCAGATGACAAAGGGTCGCACTCCACTGCCACATACACTGATCGAGGAAGTCTCTAACTGTATAGACATGTATGGGGCACTGAGTCGAATGCCTTTTTGTAGTCTGTACTGGCAGCGGAGAAGTTCCAACTGTTGCGTTTCACCACTTTGCCAATGACCGCGTCAATGAGGAGTGGTTCCTTGGTTCCAAGACCACCGCCTCGACATCCATTTTGAACACGCGACATCACCTGATTTGAGTCCAGGTGACGAGTGATTCTCGCGCTCAAATTGGATGTTAGTGTCCTGTATATGGTCGGTAGACACGCGATGGATATGCCGGTATTTGCTCGGGTCTGTGGTACCTGGTCTTTAGGAATCAAATGAGTGATCCCAGTAGTGAAGAGGCTCGGGAGTGACTTCTGGTTGAAGCCTCTTGAAATTGTCAGGCGAGCACAGCGTGATACCACGAACACCTTCAGCCAGTAATGATGCAGCCCGTCGAGCGGTTCGGGGCCCTACGGACTGCCTAAGCTACGTCATTTGGCGTTATGACGATGGGATCCATGTGCATAATACTCTCACACTGATTGACTCGCTACAATTTCCGTCCAAGGGCCCTCGCTATGGTTTACGGGCCCTGACCACTGGCCACGCCAGAATGCGACACTGTCGGCCTGATCTGGTGCTGGGACTGTTTCACTTACCATTAGTCGTTCCAATAATTTATAGCGCCTCTTCTGATCACACTGGAAGAGACGATTCTGGTTGAACCGTGTCGATCTTTCAGTATATCGCTGAATCCGCTTTCTCCAAGCAGCGATTCGTTGCTTCAAGCCGTCTATGCGCTCCGTCAGTTTTTGCATTATTATACGACAGACTGCCAATGCGGTGTCAAAAAGAATTCAGTTCGTCTCGCAAAGTTCCTGCCTGGCTTCCAAATAGGTCACCAGCATTGGGTTCAGAGCCCTCACGACAGCTCGATTCCGCTTGCGGGGAAGTTGCGGTCGATTTTTAAGAAGCGTACTTCGCGTTTCCACAATCGCCTCTTTCAATGTAGTTCTAGTTCCTGGGCGACTGTTCAATCATTGTTTGAAGCAACCACAACTGGGGTATTCACGGCGGCATCCACGTGTCACATAGCCGTAGCACATTCATCTGATGAGGGAACAGCCTCACTTTGTAGCCGTTCGAGTTCGGCGCTATCAAATATATTTGAGCGCAAGATATACCGAACTTGGTCTACCAGGTTTTGCTCTGTAACGGTTATAGAAGGCTCCAGCTCAGCAAAAAGACGATGCATCCTGGCTCTAAAATACACCCTCACCCTAAAATACACCCGCAATGCGTTTGTGTTAATTTCGATTGTCTATCGCATGTGGCGTATTCCACTAGTGGCGGGTGCTGATTGCTGGGCCTGCGAAGACCCTGTCATCTCCAAGCAAGCTGGTGGGGGTGATGGATGCGAGGGGCTGCTAGGAGGTCGTGCAGCACATCACGTTCGGCTAGCGGTTCGCAGGCTATCGCGTCCAGCGCCAGCTCCAGACGCATTCTGATGACATCCAGGCAGCGAACCTTTGCGCATTCTATTAAATTCCATCATCCATTTTAATGGGCGTCATTTAACGGGAGACGCCCAGCCCAGCGCCGTTTCGTGGTGAGGCCATGTGCACTAACGGGCCATCTCCACTTGATATATGTATGTATGTATATATAATATATATATATATATATATATATATATATATATATATATATATATATATATATATATGAATTTGCGCATCATACTGCAACTATTGAATATGTTTGGATGCAATTAGGAATTAGAACAAACACAATTCCGTACCTTGTATTTGTAATATTAGTATGTATTTAAAATATTAGTATGAATTATCGTTTGTTTTACTTTTTCAGATTTCCGAAAACCCTCACTTAAAAATGAGTTAAGTACGTAGACAGAGAAATCTATAGACGAATTGACGCCTCCTTTCGCATTCGCACGTTGGATGTTTCTCAGTGCAAACGTACTGTAACAGATACTGTATGGTTCATAAAAGATAGCTTGATCTCTGCGACAGCTGTCAGTAAAAATCACGCCTATGAAGTCCTGAATTTCTTAGTAGTACAGATTATAAGTGTTATTCATTAAGGATTGTTTTTGGTAACCCACTTCCACCAATTGTTGTTTTGGTACTGATAGCCTTTTTTATTTCTGGTGTTCACGTATAACTATGCAAAATTACAGCTCTTTAGAGTACTAATAGTCTCATCGCTAAGCCACGGATAGATGGACAGACGGACGGACTTGATGTTACTGTAAAGGTTCTTGTTGTTTTACTTCCGGACATAAAAAGACTTGTTGCGCTAACCTAATCAAAGAGTTCAAATGATTTTATTTGTTCGAGTGTATTTTGCTTATGCTTTTTTCGCTTAGGGAAGATAATAATTAATTCGCCTCTCTTACACTCATAACTTTTTAATGTTGCGAGGCCCTCTGCCCGCGCAAGAAGACGGATTATATAAAATGAAAAAGAAAACACTTGAAATTATGAAATTTTTATTTTTAAAAAATCATTAAGTACCAACACCAAACAATTTCAAAGAAAAATGAAGTAGTAATAGATATTCCGCTTGATGAATTAAAAGTACATTTAAAATTTCTTGCCACTTTTTATCTTTTTGTTGTATTTCAACACATTGTTTTCTATCTTTTAAATAGCTATGTATCCAGGAGTAAGCTGGCCCCCTTGTACCATAAGCTTCAATTTTTTTTTAAGAGAATATCATGACCAACACTATCAAATTACTTTGATCGCTTTTTTTTTTTTTTTTTATAGAAGAGGGGCAAACGAGCATGCGGCTCACCTGATGTTAAGTGACTACCGCCGCCCATGATCAACCGCAACACCAGGAGAATTGCGGGTGCGTTGCCGGCCCTTTAGAAAGGAGTAAGCTCTTTTCTTGAAGGTCCCCAGGTCGTATCGGTCCGGCTATCGCTTATATATCGCTTAGGCCCGCCTTATGAACTTGAGTGCCTATCGTAATCGACTAATCGACTGTCTGCTCGGTTGAGCTGTCGACAAGATCCCCTAAAACTTTGCAATGTGTCGCATCAGCGTCATCACCAGTGAAGAAAAAAATTTATAAAAACGAAGATCACGGATGAAGGAGGATATGGCTTAAAGGATAAGCATCCAAACCAAATATACTATATCTACGTGCTACATAATTTATTGATATTTATTAGTTAGTCTATGATTCAAAATGGCACGCTTTTCGCTTGTGTTTTTATCGCTGAATTTTTGGAAAATATATAAAATAAAATAAATACAAAACGCTTAATTGTGATAACTTTTTAATCAATAAAAGACAATGTGGTATTTGTTTATATCTTAGATTTTCTGGTGAATATGGTTATTTTATTATACAAACCGGTGAATACTCCAGTTCTGAAATAATACTGAATTCTTTAAGATGACTTCGGTACAGGAATTTTCGTGCATATTTTGCAAGGAAGTTTTCGAAGATAAAGAGACATTACAAGTTCACTTCAGGTGGTTTATTAGTATGATATATACTTACATGTTCAACACTATTCTCAGGTTTTTAAGAATTTAACAGACTTGTTATTAACTATTGTTGTTAGGAAGCATGGAGATCCAAAATTTGATCAAACTGCAAAAGCCAAAGTTCGGAACCAGAACGATTCGCCGACGTCCGTTGATACTTCAAAAGACGACAATGAAATGGTTTCATGTGATGTATGCCCCGAAGTATTTCCCACAATATCGAAAGCGATAACTCATAAACACAAATTGCACCCAGACCATGACGCGAAATATTTTTGCCCATGGTGTGGCAAGCTATTCACTTTAAAGGTAAGTGTATCCTTAAAATAATTGTAATTATTTTAATCTACCTACATAAAAATGAACTTAAACTACACTGCTACTATGTGCAAAATTGAATTGAATTTTGTAAGCTGTAATACATATAAAATGTTAATCTCGCATTGTATCATTTAAGTTGCACGTAATTAACTTTACATCCTCAGATTTAAAAGATTTTTGGGAAAAAAAAGGATATTTTATAATCATTTAAACCAGTTTTTAAATTAAAACTTCACAACCGCAATATACCATTTATTTTATTTACTGAATGAATACTTTCAAGTCATTTGACCCAAATATCTTTCAAAATCCTTTCTTATTGGATGCCTATCTGTATATAAAAAGAACCTACTGTTCCAATTTAACACTTGTATACAGATGTTTGGGTCGTGATTATTACAATACTTATTATAACATTTTTATTTACTTAATGAATACTTTCTGTAACTTTCAAGTCATTTGACCCAAATCTCTTTCAAAAATCCTTTCTTATTGGATATAAACAGAACCTACTGTTCCAATTTAACACTTGTATACAGATGTTTGGGTCGTGATTATTATAATACTTATTGTAACATTACTTACATCCTTACAATTCAAGAGTATTTGCACCGGCTTTCAAGTAAAGAAAAAAAAAAAACATTTTCTATTATGTATATACAGTCCCTGGCCAAATTATTAGACGCACTGTATTTTTTTAGTAATTTTATGTTTCTTAAGAGTTTTTATGCAATAATGGTATATTTAAACTACAATATTATTGATTTTTATTTAAAAGAATTGTTGTAGACTACATATTTGTATTTATTTTTAACATATGGCAACACTGTGTTGACAAAGTGATACATGAACGTAAACAAGTACAAATCTGTATCAGTCGCGATCGGAATCGAATCAGGTACGAACGTGTTTTTGTGGCTTTATGGACTGTGATTGTTTGTTTAACAGTTTTATACTACTCAGTTATTAGTTTATTTTGTATGCAGTGTTTTAAAAAAGTAATTGGATTATTTTCATTATGGGTAGAAAATGCGATCTTTCACCACGTAAAAAAGCTGAAGTGAAGGCCCTTGTGATTGCGAAAACATTTACAAACCGAGAAATATCACGAAGATTGAAGGTTTCTGAAAGTAGTGTACGACGCATAAAAAAGAAAATTGAGTCAGGGGAGGAATTAAGCCCGAAAAGAAAGAAAAGATGCGGTAGAAAACCAATTTTCACTCCACGGTCAGAGAGATGTTTGAAGAAAATTTGTCTACAAAACAGATTTGCTACCACAAAGGTAATAAAATCACAACTCCAGGATGCTAGCGTAAATGCTTCTGAGCGCACTGTTCGAAGAAAATTGAAAGAATTAGATTTCAAGGCTTGTCGTCCCGCCAGGAAGCCCAAGTTAACAGCTGCAATGAAAGCAAAGCGCCTGAAGTGGGCCAAACAATGGCAAGACAAAGATGTGGACTTCTGGAGATCGGTAAGATACAGCAATTTAATCAAAAATTGATACATTGTTATCATTTTCAGTTAAATAAAGCAAATAAACATGGAAGTTTATATATTTTTTCCTATTTTTGACAGGTCTGCTTCAGTGACGAAAGCACATTCGAAATTTTACAAAATAAAGCTCAGTATGTGCGTCGTCGTCATGGAGAAAAGTTTCATCCTGATTGTGTCGTCCCGACGGTTAAATATCCCACCAAAGTGATGATTTGGTCAGTCATCAGCGGCAAGGGCACTGGACGTCTGTACGTCGTCAAAGGAATAATGAGGCAAGATCAGTATAAAGAAGTACTGGAAAATCGGTTGATTCCGCAGCTCAGAGAATGGTTTCCAAATGGGGAACCATTCACTTTCATGCAAGATGGAGCTCCCTGCCACACTGCTCGGTCTGTTAAAGCTTTTTTGGCAGAAAAAAATATCCCTCTGTTGGATTGGCCCGGTAATAGCCCTGATATGAACCCCATTGAAAATGTGTGGGAGCTGATGAAAAGAGAAGTGGCTAAAGATGTGATTACCAACAAAACCCAGCTCCTAGAAAAGATTATTTATGTGTGGAATCATCATCCTCAAATGCAGGAGACAGTACAGTCTTGCATTGATAGCATGCCGCGCAGAATTAAAGCTTTGATAGCGGCTAAAGGTGGCTCAACTAAATATTGACTTTTACTAGCATTAATTTCACTTTTCTTTAAAATTTAATAAACTTACTCTTTTCTAAATTAATGCTGTTTTATTTATGTCAAATAAATAGGTAATTGATTGGATAATATAAAAATAAAAAACAAATCAATTTAAAATAATAAAACGGTACAATATCACTCGGTAATCAATATTTTACATGAAATCTTGCAGTGCGTCTAATAATTTGGCCAGGGACTGTATAATACTTGTATATTGAAATTGGTTTAAAACAGGAGTACCCTTAAACAATGAGCATGTATGCATAGATATGTGGATGTGAAAGAAGTGGGACGGTGTGTTAGGTTAGGATCATGCCAAATGAAAATCTGTAGACTTTGCCACCACTCTAGGTTACGGGGAGAGTTTATGCATGTATGTGGTAAAAAAGTATTGTAAATATTATGTAGTAATTTTCTAAGCTATAATATTCCATTATTAATTTCAAGTGTTCATTCATTACAGCCTATCAATAGGGGACTATGTTGAAAATAAGTCATTTGCCATATTGAATAAAACTATTATTTACGGATTTTATCGCGTTTAATTACTTTAATTTATTTTTATTATTATCCCGACGTTTCGGGTGCTTTACAGCACCCATGGTCACGGGGAGGACTGAGATGTTTGACGTCCCAATGTCATTGTTAGTCCGGCTACCTTCAGTTTTTGAATATTAATTTTTGGTCCGATTTACGCAAAACGAACTTACAGTATCTTGAAGTCTTGCAGTGGTATGCTTGGGTTTGGGTTTAATTTTGTTAATTATAGGCGAGCATGAGGGATCTGTGACAGAAAACATCTGGCCGCCGAACATCAGCATGTCAAGCAAGTGCTGCAAGTCAACAAGCTTCAGATCCCGCTCCTACGTCACAGTGACCGAGTGAAGCCGGCCACAGTCGAGCGTGTGCCTGCTGTACTACCATATGTCAGAGGAGTCACAGACAAGGTTGGCTACATCTTGAAGCGAACTTCCATTAAAACATACTACAAGCCGCCGAAGAAGATTAGTCAATTTTTACCATCCGTCAAGTGTAATATCCCTCTACAAGATGCAGGAGTGTACAAGTTAGATTGTGAATGTGGTCTCTCTTACATAGGTCAAACAAAAAGATCCATAAAAACGCGCGTGAAAGAACATATAGCTGACGTGAAGCACCGACGCTCCAGGAAGTCTGCAGTCTGTGAACATGTTCAGGATCGTCCCCACCATTACATCAGATTTGATAAACCACAAGTCCTCACAAAAGAACACCGATTCCTACCAAGGATGATACGTGAGGCTATTGAAATTAAAAAACATCCTAATTTCAATAGAGAAAATGGTTGGGTGCTGCCATCTGCTTGGGACCCTGTAATTAACAAAATTAAACCCAAACCCACGCATACCACTGCAAGACTTCAAGATACTGTAAGTTCGTTTTGCGTAAATCGGACCAAAAATTAATATTCAAAAACTGAAGGTAGCCGGACTAACAATGACATTGGGATGTCAAACATATCAGTCCCCTCCCCCCCGTGACCATGGGTGCTGTAAAGCACCCGAAACGTCGGGATAATAATAAAAATAAAGTAATTAAACGCGATAAATTCCGTAAATAATAGTTTTATTCAATGTGTAGTGTTCGCGTAAATTTTAGAAATCATCATTTGCCATAGTTGGCATGCTTGGCAGGCCAGTTGTAGACAGCAGTTTACATTATTTTAAGTTATCAGGAAGGTGCTTCTGTCCATTTCCAGTTTCAGTTTCCATCTGTCATCTCTTACAATATCAATAGGATGCTATGGGGGTAATGGATGTTTTTGAATTTTCTAGTGGAGAGTACAGACTTCCTTATGGCATGATCCTGTCATACCTTACAATCAATCGGGGTAACTTTGACAGTCAAATCGCAAAATACTCTTTTATTTTCTACACAAACAACATTTAGTGCATAACATTGAATTTATACAATTCATGTACTTAACAAACTTCGTAAACGAACTCTCCAGAAAAAAGTAGCAATACTTAATAATAAAAAAATAATAATTTAGGTGTAATGAGTATGAAAACGAACCTGAGAGCACAGATTAAGTACACTCTTTCGTCTAGTTTAGTTTAGTTTAAGACGGGCTTTTTTCCGCAACTCCACGTCCAAGCGCGTATTTTGCGTGTGGGCAGGAATAATATGCTTATTCGAGCCATGATATCGCCCCGAAGAAGCTCAGCAGTCCCTTGATGTTGCAAGCAACTTCGGGGAGCGGTCCCGGCGTACCGAGATGTTTAGCCCTGTTTGAAGCAACTTCTGGACATGTCATCAACACGTGAGCCGCCATTTCTTCTTCTCCCATGCATGCCCTGCATGGGGGGCTGTCAGTAACACCTACATTGAACAAATGTTTGTTAAAAGAGCCATGTCCACTCTTTTGTTCTAATATTTAACATAGTAAAAGTAATATACAAAATAGAGTGATGATCTGTCGAAGTTACCCTGATTGACTGTACTTGCTTCTTTCATATCCATATATATATATAAGATTATATGCTCTTTGGTTTAAGGATACCCTTGATTTGGCCCAACTTCAATATATTTGGTTGATAAACTTCTGTCTACAGTGTACCTGTCTGACTCTACCACTCAGTTATGCAGCATAAATTTACTTCGTCAGTATTTCCTCATTCATTCTTTCTACCGTTCTAAACTACTAAAACATTTCTTTTCTCCTGGTCATAACATCTTGCACAACACACTATTCTTATCACACAATTTTCACGCTTTCAGTCAGAGAATAAGGGGACAAATGAGCACACAGTCCACTTGATGATAAGTAATTAGCTGGTGTGGCTCATAGACTTTTTTTTGTAGCCTTGTGTGACAAACATGCATACAGCCCACCTGATGCTAAGTGGATGCTGTGGCCCATTGACATCTACATTTATCCTCAAGCAAGAATCAAAATGTTGTCACCCCTGAGAGCTAAGATAGAATGCCTCGATTCCAGTAAAAAGCGTCTCTGGTTCTCAGCATTACGCTGCTATTTTACACTGGTATTCTGTGAGAACATGGTCCTAACCTGGTCGAGTTGACCCTTTCGTGCTACAACTACAATATAGCGGCAGCGTGGCTCTACCACATAAAACAGTAAAACATTTATCTTTAATTAAGAAAAGAATCTGGATATTTTGTCATCCATGAGGACTAAGATGGAATGCTGGGTTTCCAGTAAAAAGGTCCCCGGTTTTCAAAACTAACAAATGAAACACGTCAGCATTAAGCTGCTATTTTACGCCAGTATTCTGTAAGCAATATTTAATGCATGCATGTAAAATCCTGGAGCTGTAAGAAGAGATGGACAATTTGCGCTGGCATATTATGAGTTTATCTGACATCCAAAGTGAGGGGGGATATGGTAATCCTCGAGTCTGGCAAAATGTACTATTACAAAGAGGGGGACCATCTGTCCTAAGAAGGTATCAAATTTATCATCCACAAGTCTCTTGTTAATAATGTTCTAAATATTGGGAGTGTGTTGACAAGGGTTGATACTCAGAATTTTCATATACCAAGTGGTATTTGTTGAGGGTCATACAGGTTTACGCACCAACCTAGGCATATCTTGATAAGGATGTCTAGGAAATATTTGAGGATACTTCCTAAGTCTACTTAATACTTCAATGGTGAAACACAGAGGCACAAGAGAGAATGGTGAGTTGAACATAGGCAAAATCAGAATAGACCAATGGAACCCTAGGGGTAAACAGCTGAACAACTTCATGACAAAAGAAGAACTCTTTATAATGATGGTAAACTCTTTTTTTCTGGAAGCGGCTTCACAGAAAGTGGACCCCTAGTTAAGTTCTGACAGTTCTACAAAATCTGAGATTGATTTCATTATGACAACCACACTGCAATGGTTTGTTGACATGACGTCTAAGTCGTCTAGTGATCGCAGAGGTGCAACTCATACCAATAACCAAATGGTTAGTTAGAGGCACACTGAGCCTTAATGTTAAGTTGGAGAGGTCACGTCGTTTTACCACACGCAAAATACGCGCTTAGACGTGGAGTTGCGGAAAACAGCCCGTCGTAAACTAAACTAAGAGGTCACGTCAATGCTACGTTCCCCTCGTGCTCTAAAGCCCTGAAAACTTTCAGCTCAAATTACAAAAAAAATAATTATTTTAAGTGCCTAGAAGAATGCAATACAGTGGACGATATGGATGATAAGCTGCTATGAACTGTACTTTCATGCTTTACATAAAATAAACTAGAATATTGTTAATGCAGACTTCAAAGACATGTTACGTAATTACGACTGGATTAAATCACTAGATGGACAGTGGATATCCACTGTCCATCTAGTGATTTAGTCCAGTCCTTTAATCCACCTGAAGAATGAAGCCGAGATACTTTTAGACTGGCATGCTCCTCTCAAAAAGGTTAGGAGAAAGAAAAATCTAACTAAACCCTTGGTAAATGCTTCCATTGTTGAATTGGCAAAACCAAAATGATTTTATGGGACTCATATGTAGCAAACAAGAAATACGATGCGAAATATAAGGCCTACAAAGACTGCAATAATACGTATGTTAGTGAAGCAAGAAGACTTAGAAGTCTTTACGAAGCTAGGATTGTCGAGAGGGGAAACAAACCTTTCTATGCTCACCTACACAGCTGTATGTCTTCTAAAGTCAGTCTTCTGTCTACCCACGGTATGTGATGAACTTGGCAATCTTGTGGTTATAGGGTCTAAAATTACCGAAGCAGTTGCTTGTGAGTTTGAGAAAGCATGCTCATTGGAATCTGACCTTAATAATATCTCCATAACTGTACCAAGAGTTGAAAACCAATGTACAATGTACAAATGACATCAATTACACATCACAGGATGTGCTTATGGTTCTCAAGTTCTTAAATATAAATTCTGCTTGCCAGGCCATCACACTACCACCAGTCTTCGCCTTCAGATGAGGTACCAAAAGATTCAAGGCATGCTATAGTAACAGCTGTTTTTAAAAAGGGTGATAAATTAAATCCAACTAACTATTGGCCAATCAGTTTAACTAGTATTGTTTGCAAATGTATGGAGATTATTTATTTATTATTTATATGTAAAAAAGTCCTAGCAGGTGAGAAAATTATTCCAGATAAATAGCATAGCTTTATGGAACAGCACTCAACTATAACTAAAATATATATATATATATATATATATATATATATATATATATATATATATATATATATATATATATTCATATATATATATATATATATATATATATATATATATATATATATATATATTGGAAGATATATATTCATATATATATATATATATATATATATATATATATATATATATATATATATATATATATATATTGGAAGAACCTTTCAAGTAAGAGAAAAGAAGTTAGGAATGTATATTCGCAACCTAAAGACGTCGTTGGCATTCATTTTGTTGTGGACCTGAGTTTTATATTATAATACACTCATTTTTATTTTGTAACACACTCAGAAGCCTGTTTCTTTGTTGATGATGTGAAATACATCGGAAATTCTCTATTGAACTAGGGAACCTTAAGAAACGAGGTTTAGTACCATAGAACACATACATTTACCTTTACTATACCTTACCCTGTACCCTATACCTTTCTGCAAATTGTACATAAGAGTATAATCTACCACTTTGCCTTGTGTATTTGGACTATGAAGTACTTTTGGCGGTGCCAAGTTGACTGTCGGTATATCAAAGTGCTAAAGTGTTTGTTCAGTATAGCTATGATGGCTATCCAAGTATAGAACCAGAGTAGGAACCCACCGAACTGCAAGGAGAGGTGTAAGACAAGGTGATGTCTCTTCACTGCTGCAATATAGACATTTTGTAGCTACTGGACTGGAAAGGAAACGGTATTAACATCAATGGCGAGTGCATTACTCATCTACGATTTTCTGATGATATAGACTGTCTGTGTAGTGTCTGTGAAGTCTTAAGCACTATGCTTAATGACCTCAATAGTGTGTCCTAAAGGATAGGTCTTAAAATTAACATGGACAACAATGGTCATTTGTAACATACACGTCAGGCCTATGTCGGTAGTTGTTGGGAACACAATGCTAGATTTTGTCGACAAGTGTGTTTACCCTAATACAAATTGTCGAACTAGGTTAAGTGCAACATCAACCCAGGGGTCATTTGACGGTTTCAACACAGCTGGCAGTGTTCGGGAGATGACGACACATCTTCTCATCATGTATATCTCAATACTTGAAAACAAGAATATACTATCAATGCATGTTTCCAGTGATGTGACATATGGATCAGAGACTTGATCCTTCACTGCCGGCCGAATTAAGAAGCTCAAGATTGCTCTGTTTTCAAGTTTCACTCTGTGTACTGCAAACTCCTTTCACTACTGTTCCCTTGTTTTACATTTACTTTTATATTTGTACCCTATGAAAATACAAGAACTTTAAATCAATTTAATAAATATTAAATTTCAGCATCTTTTCAACAAACATTTGTTGTCAAGTCATGATTCTTCCGGCTTTGAAGTAACAAACAATTTCCATTGTGATTGTTGCGATGTGGATTTCTATAACACATCAGCTATGGTTTACCATAATAAGTTTTATCACAGACAGGACACGGATTTACCTGCTATTGGTCATTCAAAAAAACTTAAATTATTGAATCAGGTTAGTTGTTTGTTTTTTTATATAGTAAAGCTTTTTAATGTTCTACTGTAAGTTATATTAAATGAAAATTTTTTCAGGAACTAGTGCAAATCTATTATTGTCCATTTTGCGGCGAGGAGTATAACAACAAAGTCAATTTACATGTATGTAATTTTTGTGAGACTAAATTTCATTGCTAATTTTTGTTACTAGTAAACACTATGTATTTATTAATTCCAGAAACATATGACAGATGATCATAGTGATGAAAATCAAAGCCCTGAGGATATACTTAGGTGTCCATTATGTGAGGCCGTATTTTACCATTTAGATGCTTATGAATTGCATCTTACATTTCACTCATCTGAAGACTTATACAGTGAAGAAAATGAAATGTTAATATTGTTTTACTTGGTTTATGTGTACTTTTTGTTCAATGCATATAAATATTTTTTCATATACTTACAGGCTTAAACAAATAGTTGAGTTTTCATTGGATACCATACCTCCTTTAATAGAAAAAGTGGAAATTGATGCAATTGATGAAGAAAATGAAGATTTAAAAACAATTGGAATTGTAAGTAAAAGAATACACTTCATTTACGTTTATTGTAAATACAGTCAAAACCTTTTTCAACCAAACAACCAACAGTCAAACCAAAAGATTTTTTTTTCTAAAATGAATATTACAATATTTTATGTGCTTGTTGTTAATAAAACTTTCATAATCAACTAAGATACATACTCAATCGAATAAAACGTGATTAGGAGTAGGCTTAGGAAGTAGGGTAAAAGTATTTTTTTTAAATAATTCAATGAATTCTGGATTGTATGCTAGATCAGAAATGAAGAAGTACAGATTAAAAATTCATGTTTAATACTATGCCTGTATTTTACGGGTCAATGTCCCCAATTGACAATTTAATAAAATGTGTGCGTAAGAGTGTTACCACACCAAACGATCGATTGTCGACCGATGATAGAATGGATTCGTCGACTTGATCAAAAATTTGTACCAAACACATAGAATGAATTGGTCGACGTCGAACGAGATGCTTGATTATTCAAGAACCCGCCCTGCTCCACCGACCGCATTTTGAAATATTTGTCGATCGACGTCAATCGATGACTGACCAATGTTTTATCGATCAGTATCTGTCGATCAGCTAAATCTACCACACCAATCAATCGCCGTCGACTAATTTGTTCGATCGAAGATGAATCAGGTGGTGTGGTGGTAACGCCCTAAGAATAAATAATGCTCAGAATTATTGATGCAAGCAAAACGCAACCTTATTTATAGCTATATTTTTAATGTCTTTTTGTCTTTGGGAATATTGTTAATCATGATTGTTTTAGTATTTTCTTATTGAAAGAGTGGAATGTTTGTATGAATCGGATTGACCCAGTATGTTCGATATATCTCTTATTGGGAATAAATGCCTGAGCTGGCGATCGTAGAAGTAATTATTCTGGGAATGCGATAGTGCAATCTATTATATATATTTGTACTTTACTACTCAATACTTAATAGATTCAAAAATAATCGAAATAATTTGAGTCGATTGTTAACTAGCGACCCGCCCGGCTTCGGTATTAATGTGGCGTTATTTATATTTAAGAAAATCAAAAACCATTTTTTTCATCATTTTTTTATTTAAAAAAATCTTCAAGTTTTTCAAATAAAATATAACTTAGATGCCTCCTGGCATTGCTCTCTGCCTGTTTGTAGTTTCATTTGTTCATCTGTTAACCAATTCCAAGATCAGCCCGAACATACAGACGGCTCAAATATTAAAACGGTTAATTATGTCTTAATAGCATGCAACTAAGCTTGCCCTCTGAGCTTAATAAAAGACAGTTATTTCAATATTATAGACAGACACGTCAATTTTATTTTTATGTGTATAGAAAATTGAGTGAGCAATTATTGCATTTCTCTTAATGCGCAATTTATTATTCGTAGTTTTGGGCATAATTTTTTTAGCTCAATCCAGCTATATTCTATTGTATAATAAGTAAATGATTTTGACTGTAATATAATATTTTATAAAAAATTGTACTAAAATACTACTACTAATATAATATTTTGTAAAAAATTGTAATTGACTAGCAAATGTATGATTTCTGTTTTTCAGGATCAATTTCTTCAATTGAGTATGAGCAAAGATTCTGAAGAAGAACAACTGGAACAAACTGAGAAAATAAAGGCGAAAAAACACAAGAAACATAAAAAATCTAAAAAAGCTATTACACTAGATGAATTTTTAAATATGAACGCAGATGTTTTTGGAGAGGGTTTGAATTTTCAGGGAATAGAAGAGGTGCCTACTCGTGTCGTTGCAAAACAGCTTAAACCAAAAAAAGAACAAGGAATAAAAAATCAGGAAAAAAAAGTAGCCTTGTCTTCTGATATTGATAAATTAAAAAAACAAGGTATAACTATAAAAATGAAGCCTGGAAAAAAGCTAGTTCCGTCTAAAATTACAGAACAACCAAGTTCTTCAACGACTAAAGCTAATCCAATCAAATCGAATGTAATAAGTACCTCCAGCGAAGTTCTGTCAAAGCTTATGAGTCAAAGTAACAGTCAAATAAAAATAATGAAAAAGCCTACATTAATGATTCAAAATGTGGAGCAGAATGAAAAAAAAATTTCTAAAGCAGAAACATATATAAAACCTCAAGATGTTAATTATTTTGATAAAGAAGCAAATCAATATGACTTGAAGCAAAGTAAGGGGATAGATAACGAAAATACAATGAGTGCAATAGACGAAAAATCAAATGACGCTTTATCTGCAAAATCAGACGTAACAGCAAAAGATACTGAAGGAAATTTTCACAAAAGTCTAGTTTCAATAGATACTTTACCTGAAAATTATACAAATTACTCAGCACCACTAAATGAATCCTTAGATAATGATAACATAGTTTATAAAAAAGATAACGAAAAAGTTGTTCATATAAATGCTAACAAAAGTGATAGTGATACATTTACAGATGAGGTGTTATGTAAGGGTACCGAAGTTTCAAAGGCAGAAGTCATTCAAGATAATAAAAAACACACTATTGCAATTGCAGGACAAACACTTAATGACTTTGAAGAAGATCTTTCTAGTACAAAAATACTACGAGCAAATACCAATGAAATTAATGAAAAGAAATTTGCAGAGGATGAAACCGTTAGTGAGCTTTCTCAAAATGTTACAAATGATACTTTAAATGCTATTAAACACCTAAGTCACCTTATTACTGTTAAATCTATCAATAATTCTAAATCATCACCGGTGAAAAAAGAAGACTATCCTTTGAATGATAATAGTCAGAATCAAACTGAAGACTGTTTCAATGAAATAGAAGATAAAAAGTCGTATAATATTGATGATATAGAAACTAGCATAGGAATAAATAAGTCTGGGAACCAGAAAGAATCGGAACCTAAAACGTTGGATGCTTTAAAAAATATAGGAAAACATGTTACAGTTAAATCTTTAAGCTCACAAGTATCATCGCCTAAAAGTGTAGTAGATAAATTCAGTGATGACAGTGATGATGAGAAAAATAATGATGGAGCAGAAAATGTCGAATCTACATATAGAAGCTTAGCAAATAATATTGTAGGTAGAAAAGTCGTTAATTTGAAGAATCAAAACAAATTAGGGACGATAACAAAAGATTCACAAATAGGAAGTCCTATGCAAAACCCTACCAATAAAGTTACAATAAAAAACACAATAAATAAGAAATCACTACTGAATGAGGATGAGGACATCAATAGGTCTAATTCAAATGCAGATCTTTTGAAACGTTTAAGTAATGTTACGGCAAAAACAATAACATCGAAAAAAAACATTAAGCAAGAACATACAATTGAAACTTCGATGCATGTAACAAATTTTAAAAAAAGCAGTATTACTGAAAGAGTAATGTCAAAACAAGAAGTAAATGAAGATATTGAGATTTTTAATATTGATGACTCTGACAGTGATGGCCAAGATAAACAAGATTTTAACAAAAGGATAGAAACAACTAAATTGTCTATAAATCCGGTCAGTGTCAACAAAACGGGCAATGTTAGCTCTGATTTCAAATCTCATGAGGCGTTACGAAATCTCGGTAAGAGTATAACTGTAAAAGCAGGAAACCAATCAGTTAAAAACCAAAGTAATTTTAAAGATGAGGAAAATATTTCAGAACATAGTGATACATTTACAGACGAAGACGAAGATGTGGATATTAACAACATTAAAGATAAAAAATCTGTGAAACATTTCATAAATCAAAGCAATAATAATTTGCAATCGACATTAAAGAATCTTGGAAAAAATATAACGGTAAAATCGAACAATTCGTCTCTCAATTTACCCTTAAGAAAAACACAAGACAAGAATACTCAAAATATTAAAAATATATTTAAAAAAGATACTGAAAATGACTCAGGTTCTAATGTTGGTAAAATAAAAATAACTGAAATAACAGATGATGTCGCTAGTGATAATGATTTTTTTTCGGATGAAGATGAAAGCAAATATAATAAAAAAAATTCTTTACAGTCTCCCAATGTTGCTAATAGTGACATGGAAGATGATTTTGCTGAAGAAGAAACCTATGAAGAATTTTCTGATGGTGAAAACAGCAGCCATCAAGCTAAGGTAAAAATGAAATCAAATGAAATTACTATCCAGTCACAACTAAATAATTCACAAACAGGTGAAAGTCAAAAATGTTCTTTAAATAACTTTCAGATATTTAATAAAGAAATCACAATCAGACCATTAAAAGAACAGAAATGTTCTATAGATACGGAGGCTGATACACGAGGTACAAATAAAGATGCTTCCAACATCTCAAATAATCTTAAAGAGTCGTGTGCCAAACAATTCACACAAAAACAAAATATTAAACCTGATAACCTTCCAGCAGCAACAACAAGTCAAACACCAATAAATGAAAATATCGGAACAACATCAAATCAAATGAACACTGTAAATAAGGAAGTATCAGTCAAAACCTTTGAATCACAAACTGTTATTGAAGAAATAACGACAACTGTAACCAAAACGATAAGAACTGTGAATCAGACAGTTAAACAAGAAGTAAAAAATACAGGCCAAATAAACTCTAATGCGACATTTAGACCTCAGAAAATTGCAAATTATAGTCAGCAAGGTAAAAATACACAGAATATTACATTTAGACACCCATCTCCTAGCATAGGAACTAAAATAAAAAATGCAACTACTCCAATTAGGTCCCCTAGTAACATAACTGTTAGACCTTCAAACCAGTTAGTTCCTGTACGAACAGGGTTAAATTTGACAAAACCTTGTAATTCTACAATGCCAAAAATAAGAAATAAAACTCCTTTTAAGCCACCTAATCAAAAACCAGTTACAGGAAGAGCGCTTAAAATTTCACCACAAGCAATGAACCCATCTATGAAAAGGCCTTCGGTGGATACATCTGTAGAGTTAAGTTGCTTTAAAAAGCCAAAGGAGACATTTCCACTACAAATACCAACATATAAAAGTGATCAAGATGGAGAGGCCACCATGCATTTTTCGGCATCTCAGAGCAGATGTGATTTCACAAGCACTGTTAAGAATGTACAAGGAAAATCCGTAGTGACGTCCACACAAATAAAATCGGAAATGAGTACGAGTTCACATTTGAGTAAACTTGGTAAAATGTCTGGTCTAAAAATAGTGAAAACAAGTTCAAAACAAGCCACGCAAGTTGAAGAGAGAATAGAAAGTTGTGGAGCTAAAAGAACTATGGAAGCATTGCAAAAGTTGCAGATGCAAGGTCTTTTGGTAAAAAGACCGCGAACAGACAGTAATGATGATAATGAATTTTCAAATTCTGGCAGTGAAACCGAGGAAGCTAATGAATAATGATCACATATTATTTATATGAAATACTGTTAATAATAAAAAATATTAAACTGTACAAAATTTAATTTGGATTAAAATATTGAAAAAAAAAAGAGTAAACTGAGTAAGATTTAGTCAGCACAAATATGTATAATTTTTATTGCCATTCAACTCTTCAGTTGAGAATGTGGGAATGTTTTCGGAGGTGAAGGAAAACATCGTGAGGAAAACTGAATGTGCAAGAAATTAAAAATTACCTTGGACTTGGAACTATGCATGGGTGCATCGGACTATTATATGCTTCAAAATCCTCTCAAACTGAGAGGAAGCCGGTACCCAACTATAGGGGCGTTAATAGGCTATTACTTTACTTTACTTATAATATAATTACTGAAGTGTTGAAATTTCTCTACTCTGAAAACAACATTAATACTACTTATTTGTGTGTGTTGAGGACACAAAAGTGTAAACTTAGTAATGCCTAAACAAATTTCTTAAGTTATTATTTTTGACATCATTAATTTTGAATACTATTACATGTGTAAGTTAGGAAAAATGGTTGTATATATATACATGCGTGCGTTTTTGTAATTTCATAAGTGTTAAATGTAAATACGATTTCGAATTAGATACCAGAAATTAAATAATTAGTAATAGTCCATGTTTTGTTATTTCAGTGCAGTAAGCAAATTAAAATATATGGACAATTAGTACAATAATGAGAAGACAAAATGATTAATTATTATTTATTATAATAGCTATTTACATACAGATAAATACCATCAAATACCATGTTATAAGAAAATATAAATGTCTTGATCTACATATTACACAAAATACACTAATTAATCACATTTAGGTTAATTAATAACCTTATTCGGATTTCACCTCCACCTTATTTTGTCGCCATTTTTGTTCCTGTAAATATTAAGAATTGTTGAATCTTAAAACTGTATGTGGCGTTCACTTAGCGGAATAATTTATATTATGATAGTTCGATTACAAGGTTTTCACGAAATCTTAACTCTGAGTATTTATTGATATTAAAGTTAGTAAAATATTATAGTTAGTAAAATATTATTTAATTGTATTATGCTTTAGTACTCAAAGGCTGCTCAAATTTACGATTTCGTTAAGTCTCGTGCTGTCTATATCATTTAATTCAGTGACTGTGACACCACGAGACTTAACGACTTCATACAATCGAGTAGCGTTTGAGTATTTGGTCATTAGTCAAATTACATAAAAGCGTAACAAACTATCTGTTAGTGTGAAATGATAAGAAAGCCCTGGTTTAGTTAATAAAATGAAAATGTTATTCCCAGTATTTATTAATCCTGTTCCTCAAAAAGCTCATACAATTTACCAATATTAAATATAATAGAACAAGTACTAGTAAATATTGTTTTTAAAGATCGTTAAGTACAGCGTCAGTTGCAGTTTTACCTATGGGCTATTAAAACTAATTCAATTTATACTAAAGTAGCATTTGATTTTGGTTATAGGTGCAAATTCAAGTGAGTAACAATAGAAATTATAAAGATATTGCTATGCCAATACATAATATTTATTAGTTAAACAAATTACAAACTATTAGTCAAACTACATAAAAACATCTCAAAATATTAGATAAGTGAGAAAACAAAGCGCTACTTTAGTTAAGAACTTAAATATTACCCAACTCCATTATACGGTACGGTACCTTCACAAAGTCTCAAGTTGAGCTCGCAAATTGTAGCTACACAAATACGTGCAATTGAGAAGTGCAGTTCTTATAAAGGCTATAGCGGCTGGCGATTAAAGTCTTGTATGATGTAGATAAAGAAAACGAACATAATGTGCACATGCTTATCTTATTACTCGAACGTTTTTATCTTGAAGAATTTAAATTTTATTCATTGTCAATTGTAGTTTGCATATATTGACAAGCTTTTGTTAGCGTCGTATGTATGTATGTATGTATGTATATATTTGTCTATCTATTTATCTGTCTATGTAACAGAATCTTAACGTTATTTTCACCAACTTGTAGACGATCGGTTGACTTTAAAATTTGCAGTGCAATAATTTAATGACTATCATAGGATACTATCCTGATCAGGATCATTAGAATAAAATTAACTATGAGGATCATCCTTCGATCAACAATACCAACTAGGTAACGGGTCACGTACAAAATTATAGCTACATACTGTCCGCATGAATATAAACTATGAAAAGACATAAATTAAATAACATTTAGTGTGTAATCAACCTTAAGCTATAAGAAATAAAGTTCTATTTCCCGTTACTGCCTTGCGAGCTACACTCTCACGTGCAAGAGCTCACGTCTCATGTGCGCTCTTATTTACTGAGATGGATTTCTTGCGCCGACCCGACATCTAGTTGGTATTGTTGATCGAAGGGATCGTCGCAGCTGATGAGTCATAGTTTTTTTAAAACTTATATATTGTTATTTGTTAAATTAAATGAAGTTCGTCTTGATTTCCCCGAGTAATAATCATGAGTATTTTTATTTGAATTCAAAAAGAAAGAGATTCTCAATTCGGCTGTATTTTGTTATGAGTACGCAGTTTTTTTAAATTATATATAACGACTTTTCGCCGGTGGGGCGGCGCCACTTAGGAACGAGGTGAAATATTTGACAAATTACGTGGCGGGGAATTTAATTTGTTAGCAAAATATAACATATTTTGTATTTATTACATAAGAAATGAATAAACCAAATATACGCAAAAGTAGAAAAATTAAAAAAGGTAAATTTGAGAAACAAGCCACCGAGGCATTGTTTTGTGAATGATCATCATTAAATACACCATTAAAAGAAGACTATATTATAATGACAAGTTCAATCTACCAGCGCCGAAAGTTGAGCGAGGTTTTTCAGCGATTATATTATACATCTGTAATCGTTTGAGGTCTTTGAATGAGGGATGGGATTTTTTTTTATCAAAGCTTTATTGTACCTTTTAGAGTAAAATAAATTTTCCTTTATTTTTGTTATGTTTTCTGCTTTAAAATTAATTGAGGGAAAAAAATTGTTTTTTTTTACCCTAAAAATGATTTCATTTGACCATATGACTAGTTCGATTTTCAAGCTCTGGTTTAATTCTTCGATACACTGTGTTTAACAACTGACAGACACTATTAAACTATTTGGAAATTATTTTACCTTTTTATTTTCTTACTTTTTATTAGTTTACTTTTTAGGGTCGGTATTCGCTTTTTTAATTTTGATTTTCGACCCCCGACGAAAAAGATGAGTGTTACATGTTAAATGTGTATCTGTGTGCGTCTGTGGCAGCACCGTCCCTCCCGAACGGATGATCCGATTTAGATTTAGTTTTTTTTGTTTGAAAGGTGACTTGATAGAGTGTTTTTAGCCATGATTCAAGAAAATCTTGTCAGCCGTTTGAAGATCTTCAGCTCTTTTTGTTTCGGGGTTTTTTTTAATTTAAGTTATAAATGTATGGATTGTAGAAGTAAGGAGTACAGACTGTGTATTTAAAAGTGTCCATGGAAAACCGTTAAATAAGGGTGGCGCCACTATAGTTACGGGGTGATTTTTAAAGAATGCACCGAAAATAGTGGGATGGACGACTTTTTCAAGGTTATATTTACTAAATAAAATTATTTTACATTTTAGAGCTACTGAGCAGTTTAGCAGCACACTTAAACCGCCGACAACTGCTAAGTTCATTTCATCCAGTAGCTACTCCAGCGCTGTTGTGGAGAGTTTTTGAACTGTTATTTACTGCTTACAGATGACCACTTTTTCAACTATTCTACTATGGGAGTTGGTACTCCTTACTTCTACACTCCATATATAAATGGTAACAAATGCGAATATGTCGCTCCTCAAGAACAAAGACGACATTTTGTTATGGTGAATCACTGTAGACTACATGCAGTTGGATATTTGTTTTTAAATATGTAATTTACTAATCATTCCCAATAACGCTTTAAACAACATTACGATTTATCTTCGAGTGCTAGAATAGTTATGTACTTAAACAGGGGAAATAATTTTTTTTATGTATTTAAAGGTTAGGATTTAATAAGTCTTGTCTACAAAGCATAAAAGTCAAAACTACCTCTGTAATTTGGATAGGGAGGTGACTTCGACTTACTACTACTGCCGCTGTTATTTTTTTAATTATTAGTGACTAAGGGTCGCCCCAGTCGCGGATATCAAGTTGATTCTGTTGGGCCCAAAATAACTAGTTTAGTGTAGAAAAAACGAGTTTGCACTAAAATCACGTTTAGCTGATAAAAAAGCGCTTTTGATTGCAGGCTGCGGATACGGTCAGAACTTGTTGTTTTGACCAAAATTTCAATCAAAACTACTTTTGAACGAAGCCTGCTATCTAAAGATCTTGACTGCTTTCGTCGGTCAAAAGTAGTATTGAATGAGAGTTTTGACTTTAACTTATAGACCTTTTAGTACAGCGGCTGCTATTTTTGTACCTTTGGTCTATTCAACCCAATTCTATTTATACATTCATTTAAAAGCTATGTATCTATACAACGTGTCTCAAAATTCAATGATAAACGGGCACCAGAGGGTGGACCTGCTCATGACTACTCGAGAAAAACAAAAGAAAAAAAAATCAAAATCGTTTTTGAAATTACAAAAAAAAAATGAAATTCTTCGAAAATCGATACCCCGATATGGTAGTTTAACCACATTTTTTTTGTTTGTATCGGCAACCTTAGTAGTACTGCTATCTACCACAACTCTTATAAATCCCAGAATACATGTTTTTTACACAAAAATCAATCAAAATTATTTTTCCCCTAAAATTTTGAAAGATTTTTACCTTCATATTAAATATATTTATGGCTTAAATACAAATCATCTTTACTTACCTGCATCGTTTACATTTCAACTAAATAAAAATGAATTACGCACATAATGCAATACAATGCTAAAACAGAAGCCGTTGAGAGGCAAATGATTATTGCCATTCATCGTTTACCCTAGTGTCTATACAAAAAGCGCCATTCGATGACTAAATTCCCCATAAATTATTTTTAAATCAATCGTGTTCTCTTTGGTGTAATAATAATTCTCAATTCTTAATAAATTTATTACCAAAGTAGTGCTGGTTTTGATAACTAAAACATTGGTAGCAATCTGGTGTCGAATTTTATACACTTACTCATATATATGGCACTCAAAGTTTGCATAATGTCCCTATATCTATACCTACTACTCACAAAGATTTAAATTCTAGCTATTACTTTAGAGCGCATCTAACGAAGTTTCTTTTAGTGAAGAAAGTAACCTGTTTTCAGGCGAATTTAAAAGCAAGTGCTATAATTCAAGCTGAAATTGAAACACTTATGTAATCATAATTTATAAACGATATCATTTTAAATTTAATCTTGTATAAAAAAAACAACAGTCAACGCTTTTTATTCCGCTTAGTGTTTTCAATATACACCAATAAAAAAATTCTTAAGAATGAAAACTTATATTTACCAGTCACCTATCAAACAAAAAAGTAGGTATCAAAGTGACATTTGGAGTGAAGAACGCAATTCGCGAACATTTTGAGAACACACGATTTGAAATCATTCAGAATGCACTAGTTGTCATACCTATTAAATCGGGAAAAGCCACAAGATGAAAGATTAATTTTACAGCAGAGAAAAATCTAACAATATTTTTAGATATACCTACATCTACAACGAGAGAAAATTAGTTAATAATATGATTATTATGGTTTCTTATTAGGGTTTAGTACTTCTAAAAAAATTAAATTATTTTGTGGCGCTCCTTTTCATAACGGGCTCAGAATGCAGTTTTATAAAATATCAGACTACTAATATCTTGTAAAAATCGTAAAACGCATCTGTATGTGCTCGTAATTTTTAGTTACTGTATTCGCAGCATATTTTCGTAACGTATTTCCGGCGATAAAGGAGATTTGGCTGTCGTAAAATTTTCACTTCGTATCTTGTATATGCGTTAACTTAAGTATATATTCAATGTATCATATAAGGGTAATGTAATTGTAAAACAAACTATAATACTTATTTCAAAAACACCTGTAAATATTTACTTGATCATTTTTAATATTCCGCAATAGTTTACATAACCTAGCGATACCTATGTCAATATTACAATCAAAGTTTGAAACACGTACCAAAACAGCAATTTCATTGGACAGCCGGTACGCGATCGCGCGCAATTTGTAGCGCAGTTTCAAGCCACCATGCATTTTCTTTTTCAATATCTGAAGTATTGTGTACATGTTGCAACAGTGCAGCACAAGAAACAAAGCAGCCAGGTATGAAACCTGTCGAACGTTGCAAAACAAACTAAAGTAGCTAAGTTATATTAAGCAAGAAAAAAAATCTGCAACTGAAAAAACAAATTTATTAATATAATTTAATAACAGTACAAAGAGAATCTTACACATAAAATTATAAATACAAGTCGTAAGTACATCATCTCACCTACCACACCATTTTACGCAGAAATTTAAAAAAAATTAGACATCGAACAGCAATTGTTAATACTTTTTCAAATTACCACCAAACACAAGCTTCGTAGTTAGAACGAGCAGCATCTAACAAGACGAATATTTATTATATGCAATATTTAAAAAAAGTTAATAGTATTGACATAATATACAATGACTAGTTAAAAATAAAAATAGTATTAGTTTTATAGAAAAAGTACATACATATTATGTATATTATTTATTTAGTCTTTCGTGCATTCTCTGTTACAATTACAGGAAATATCTACATCTGTTTTTAATAAGTTTAGTATTTGTATGGTGTCCACGGTTTGTTATAAGTATTAAAATACATTTGAAAAAAGTTACTATTCGACTCCTTTTATTAGTTTTTGGAATATTTAATCATTCAAAATTATTTTGTTTCAAAACGTTATTCTTCAAATTACTTATAAAATTTGTTATTTTGTTTTATTGAAAGGGTTATTAAAACTAAATTGATTACAGTACAATATTTAACAATTTGTACAAATATTTTTTTCTAATTTTTAATTCATTAAAGATACAAATCTTAAAAGATCTTCAATGACATGAATTCAATGTCTAATAACTCTAAAATTAAAAATATTTCAAAGTTCTTTAAGCAACGTCAACAGATACAAACAAGTTGAAATAAAATAAAACCGAATGAAAAATATACTTATACCGATTTTCTGCATATTTAATCACAGGCGTAATTGTAATAATTTTTTCAATGCCTTGTAATTTGTTGCGTTTTTAGCCTATATGTACGTATGTATTTATATTATTTTTGTTTAAAAGAAATCATTTATTACATTTATCAGTTCGAAACTTAATTGACATTAAACGTATTTTGATTCTATGTTAGTAGGTAATATGAATCGTTAAAAATAAGTTTAATGTTAAATTCAATCACCCCCATTATGAGGATAAATATTGGATTATTATTACATTTTATATAAGAAGTTAATCCAACAATTAGTAGAGACTAAAATATAGCTGAAAAGTTCTAATATATTAGCTTATATGCAAATATAAATGCTTATTGCTAAATGTTTTATACAGAAATTCTTTATATGTACACTTAAGTTGATTTGTAACATAAATCTATCAAGAAATTGTATGAGATTGGTAAATGTAAGCATCTGTGTAGAGATTCATTTTTTAATTAATTAAAAAAGTATTTTATTTAAATATTGAGATGAATGAATGTACACAAAGTACATTTTTTTTCGTTTCATTACGAAGTACACACAATTTTAAAGATAATTTAAATATTTATAGTCATCGAGTGTAGCAAGGGAGGTGGAACCGGAATCATTCAATGCAGATTGAGTATATTTTTTTGTTTTGATTCAGTTAATTTAACACCTATTATTGATTTGACCCCAGATTTGTTCTGCAATTTTCACCAGTTCAAAATTTATTTAAGTTTTGATAGAGAATGATCCACGACTTTTTCTGCCATCAGGGCGATGTCACTTTGGAATGAGGTGTAATATTTGACAGATTTCATGGCAGGGGAAGTAAATTTGTTAGTAAAGCGTAGAGAGATGTTTCTTTCTGAAATGTTGGTAATATTTTATATAAATTAGAATAGAAATGAAAGAGCTAAACTACGGATATACCTAAAAGAACTTGAAAAATGTTAAAAATGTACAAAATAATTAAAAAACACATCACTGTGCCATTATTTTTTTAAGTATATACATAGCCAAGAAAACGAAAAACTTTTGATTAAAACGTAACTTTTCAAACGATAACCTCAGTTCAACATAGCGACATCTGGTGAGAGTAAGATTTATTAGCCCTCATTGAAATTAGATTTTAATCTACTTTACGACTGCAGTTAAACTGAGGCTTACGATAATATTGTTATTATTTATATACACCATATTAGGTTGAGTAAAAAAATCTTAGTATTAACAAAAATATATATTTTTTTTATTTTTCAATCATTTTAATTGCTTAGTGATTTTGAATCAATAAGCAATTAAAATGATCGAAACTTTTCTACCTATTAGCATGTGTGTACAATGCGTGCTAGAAGCGGCTCAACGCTCAACGGCTCTGGACCACATATACTTAATATTATTTTACAGAGTTCTCTCTTCTTTTTTGACACAATGACATTGTAGCGAGGTTCACTTATACTTTTAATACCGCAACAGGTTTGTGTAGAGCCTTTCATATTTTTTCTGGCATGCTTAAAGAATATGCTATTTAAATAGCATGCTGTAATGAAACATACTTTTTACCATTGCAGTATTTTCAACATAATACTTGCAAAAGACTAATGAAATTTAGAAGATTATTATTGTATATTTTTCATCAATTTCTCACAGAATTAGACCGGAGTAATGGATGGAGAAGATATATCCTGTGTTAAAATAATATTAAAGTACATGTAAGGCCCAATTTTAATAAATCTTAATCATAAACCTCATGGTTAAAGTATGGTAATCAAGTTTAGCATAAAATGTAATGTCTACCTAAATTTGACAAAACTTTAAATAACTATTGAACCGATGAATTGTAAACATAATTTACATACAACATAACTCGATTATTGAACTCTGTATTGAAGTCTCCTCTGTGGCTATAATTTCGGTGATCCACTCCTTTGTTACATTCACATAATTCAATACATGAGCTAATTCTAAGTATAAAGGAGTGCAGCCAGCGCTAGTCTTAATAAAAATTGAGGTAACAAAAATAACTTATAATATAACATTAAAAGACACATGCTTCAAATATAACAATGCACCATAGACTATGGTTCATAAAAGATAGCTTGATCTCTGCGACAGCTGTCAGTAAAATCACGCCTATGAAGTCCTGAATTTCTTAGTACACACAGTACCTGCCAATGTCATACACAGTACCTGCCAATGTCATACTTTATGGGCATGCACTAATTAGGTAGGCATGAACAACTTCATAGGCGTGATTTTACTGACAGCTGTCGCAGAGATCGATCATAAAAGATAGCTTTATATTTTATGAACTATAAGCAAACTATTAACTACGACACAATAATTGGTCCACATAATTACGGCTTATTCGATAAAATGCATTCGAGTTATACATTACAAACACTACAAACTAAAGCAATAGATATGGGATTTAAGAATTGACAAGAGAATCGCCCGCCACATTATTAGCTGCCACTGATATGAGAAATACTGTTTCATACTATTTAATGTTATGAATGTAGGGAGGTCATTAGGAATGCAAAAATATAGTTCTTATTTAAAATGTTAAAAGCAAATATTATTTTCGATGAAAAGTGAAAGGATTTTAAATGATAATTAACAAATTATAACATGTCGCAATACAAGTATCTTTTACCACTCTAATATACAAATTTTTAACTTCATAGAAGAGCGATAAAAAGCAAATACAAACACCACGGCCTTATTACAAAAAGCAGTTTATATTTAGTTAGTATCAGGTTTAAAGTAAAATCTGTTCCACGAAAGAAGTCCCGTGGAAAGCGAACTAAAATGTAAATGTAATGTAATGTAATTTGACAGCAATTTTTTTTTAGTTCTCAAAACCAAGCCCTGTCAACTAATGTATGGAATCTATGCAGCAATAATAACAGCGGCATTGAATAAATTTACAGAGAACTACGTCGGGTTCGCAGCAAGGTCGAAGTAGTACTTGTCAAACCGTGTAGATGGCGCTGTTACGGTATTATTTCATTTCTGAGATTTGTTTTACCGGATTCCTACCTTAAAGGTGCTAAGTTATTTTAAAACCTCTTAAATGGGAGTATTTACCTATCGATTTTGTATCTATCTATTGATTTTCAGATATACTATGTTGTTTTTTTACAATGATATTCTGGATTTTCTGAAAAACTACAAAAACCTCAAAAATACCTGTAACGTTTGATCTACAAACAAACTTGAAAGCAACAGCACAGTTATTTTCTCTATGTTCTGTGTTAGGAGTGACTGTGCTAAAGTGACTGCGGAGAAGCGAAATTCACTAAACCCAACGTAATAATGGAGAAACATAACTGTAATAAAGTAAAAAAAAAAAATTAAAGGAAAACAAACAATATACCACAATAATACGTTACGTTGAAATTTGAACGAAAACATGCGCGCCCGACTTTTTATAAATTTAGTATTCTACGATAGCCAAATGAAATTATACTACACTACTACTACAATGTGTAACAGCGCGACCTACATGGTTTGTCAATTACTACTACATCGAAAATCAATAGATAGATACAAAATCGATAGGTAAATACTCCCATTTAAGGGGTTTTCAAATAACTTGGCAATTTTAAGGCAGAAATCTGGTAAAACAAATCTCAGAAATGAAATAATACTGTAACAGCACGATCTACATGGTTTGTCAATTAATATTACATCGACCTGCAAAGCCGACTTAGTTCTCCTTGTATTTATTCAATGGCGTTGGTGAAAGGTCGTCACTTTATGTAAATTCTTTTAATTTATAGAAATGTAATATAGCAAAGAAACTAATTCAAATATCATTTTTGGAATTTTAGTCGTATAATACTTTTAAGTTAATATAACATTTAAAAAATAATTTTTCTGAGGTATCTACAAATGTGGCATGTGCTAACCTAATGTGTTGGGTTTGGGACACCACAGTTTAAATCCGAGGCTATATATATTATATTTTGTAATGTAAGACGGACATAATAATAAATACACATAAGATTGTTTTTCGTGAAGGAGTAACTTTATAAAACAATAATTTTCTTACTTGAGGAAAAATTGTAATCTTGTAATACAAATATTTGTTTACTTTTTATATTAGACACACAAAAAGCTGCATATGTATTAAGTAACACTGAAAGTTCGGCACCTTCTTTCCTACCGCAAGATTATAGATCTTAGAAGAGCAACTAAAATGGTGCTTGGTTTTGCAGTCGCTAAACCGCCTTTCAGGCAAACTATAGGAAATTTCTTAAATTTCTGAATTATGCTAAAAAGCCGATAAGGAAACCATGGGTTCAAAAAACATTAAAATTGAGTATATTTGGAATTTATAGAAAAAATGAAGTCTAAAATGAATAGGTTTAATTAGATAAACTTTCGGTGTTACTAAATTTGTTCTATTAAAATAATTCTATAAAAAACAATGGTTTGCTAACTACGCTACTAATACGTGCGTTTGATGTGCAGGTAACACTCGTTACACGGTTACCTGCTCGTTGAGTTTCTGTGGTATCACCATGAGGGTGGTAGCTGTGTTGCCAATTCCAATCATCAGGAACGATATGCTTAAAGCTGGCACCTGTAGTTTGTTTTGCACACAGACATATGTTATATATATATATATATATATATATATATATATATATATATATATATATATATATATATATATATATATATATAGGATATGTTTATTTATTATTAAAATAACATTGCACAGAGGGCGTTCAGGTATTCATTAGGTAATTAAATAAATTTACGTATATTATTACATAAAAAATCATTTGTTCAACCCACAAGGGTAAAAGTAAAAAATATTTAAATAGATAACAATGCAGAAAATATTTATTTGTTACAAGTCGTTAGAAGCATGCTTAGTGCTTAATGAAACATTTAAAATAAAATGGTATCAGGAATGTCGAATTCGCCTTATTTCTGAGCTTTAAAATTCACAACAACCATAATAAACATAATTTTCATTAATTTAGTATACTTAATAACTTACATGAGTTATTATAATTTATACGTAGCAAAGTGAAAATGTTGAAGGATGTCTATAGCAATAGTAAGAAATATGAACCTTTTAACCCCTCTGTTTAAAATACTTGAACCTATACAATTAACTATAAACTCTTTTACTATGTCAAAGTTGTAACAGCCCTTTAATTCAGTACTGACCTTCGTACACCCTCCATAACGTATATAATTCCATCCTTATATATTTTATATAATAAGGGTGACTAGCGAGCACACAGCTCACCTGATCGTAATTGGGTGTGGCCTATAGATGTTTACATCTATCCTCGATCAAGAGTTAAAATGCAGATGCGTTGGCACCTATGAAGACTAAGGTGGAATAACTTACAGCCTGTAATTATAACGGCTCTCTATACCCTTCCGACCGAGCACAGCTATGCAATAGTTGCTATTTAGCGACGGAAATAGCTAAAAGATTGGAACATACTTAGACGGACCCATAAACAGTAAACAGTCCTACCACCTAAATACGTAAATTATGAATGTGCTGATTTTCAGTAACAATTATCAGCCTATTTTCTTTCTTTTGGTTCATATTATTTGTAATAAAAATGTGGAATAAGCATCTTTTCTTTTTAGAATAAAGATGACAAACGAGCACACTGTCCATCTGATGGTAAGTGGATGCTGTGCCCCATAGTGATTTCAATTTTTAAGTTCCTCCACACTATAATATATTATGTCCCACACAATACTTTTGTAATTAGGAATAACTTTTAAATAAACAGCACTAACATACTGTTAGTATAAATATAGTTTACAAACCTGCCATGTAGCCTCGGGATGATAACTTAAATGGTACAACGTGTAAGCAATATAGAGCTGGAAAATGTATCCACCGAAAAGGAACGGCAGCAGATACGACAGCCCTCGCCACATCCAGGAGTGGAAACCCTCAATCGTAATGTCCATGTTATGCCTGGCACCTAATGCCTTGAGCCTGTACAATACTCCGCTTTGATATCTGAACTGCATGTATTGAACTACACCTGTCAAATGATTATTTAAAGCAAATATATTATAAATCATCATCATCATCATTACATCCTTTTACACATCCACTGCTAAACATAGCCTCCCCCAAAGAACGCCACAAAGCACGGTCCTGAGCCATCTGCATGCATCAACTACTTGCATGTCTTACCAGGTCCTCACTCCATCTAGTGGGAGGCCGCCCCACACTTTGCCTACCGGTACGAGGAGACTTCCACTCGAGAACCTTGCTACCTCTACCTTGGGCAGCGTTCGGAAGATTCACACATCTTCTGGTCAGGTATACCTCATAACTTAAAAACAAAATTGTACAACCAGTGCGTGTTGCCAATGATGACTTATGAATTTGAGACATAGTCCTTCACTACTGGCCGTATGAGGAAACTCAAGGTCGCTCAATGTGCTATGGAGAGGGCTATGCTCGAGGTTTCTCTGTGTGATAAACTTAGAAATGAGGAAATCGCAATAGAACCAGAGTGACCGAGATAGCCATATGGATTAGTAAGCTGAAATGGCAATGGGTGGTCGGCCATATAGCTCTAAGAACCGACAACCGATGGGGTAGCTAGGTTCTCGAGTGGCATATTTCGAATGAAAGTACATTATAGGAAAGCAAATCTCCAGCTGATAAAACTATTATTACAAAGAAGTCAACTTCATTTGTAAGTACTTTAACAAACTGATGAAATTCAAGATTCAATTTCAAAAACAATCAACAAATATTAAAATAGTTTAACAAATAAATTTTAAGTCTATGATTTGGGAAAAACTAAGTTGTATATAAACTAGGTTGATTTGAGTAAGAACTGATATAATTAACCACAAACACAATAATATAATTATTAAGGATCTAATGCACAGACACAAAGATTTGTAGTTTGATCCTATACCTTTAAACGAGCAATTCTTGTCGGAATCTCGGAAACGGCTCCAACGATATTCATAAAATTTAGTGTCCAGGAAGCTAGGATTTATTTTTAAAAAATGTCCTTTTGTCCGTGATTTCAGGCAATAAAAAAACTGCTACAATATAAGAAGGTAAATTTTGACAGATCACTAACGATCGTAATAGCTCAGGTGGGATGTCGGTCGGGCGTGATGTCGGAGGTCCGTGGTTCGCGTCCTGTCTCCGGTCCAGCATTCTTCCTCTTTTTTTTTTCAAGTTCCCTTCTTTTGTGAGAAAATCTAATATTTCGAGCCATTTTTTAAATATTTTTTAAAAATACGAAAATTTTAATAAAACTAATTGCACTCATGATTTTTTATTCAAATAACCAGTTCAGTTTTTTCTATTCTGCCAATAAGATCAAAAAATATTATTTAAGTTTCATCAGTATGTAATTTATAAATGTAATTTCAAAAAAAAAAACCGAGCAAAGCTCGGTCATCCGGGTACTATATAGTAATAGGGATTAGCTTTAAGAAGTACTTACTAATATACGCAATAAACCACATAAAGGTATGTCTGAATTCTTCCCATGGTTTATTTTGTGGCCAAATGAGTAATATGCCCGCTACTACCGTGGATATAAAGTGATGTAGACGCCACCAACCCTTGATTCTCGATCCATTAACCTTAAGAATGCTTTCTCGGATTGTCAGTGTGCAATAATACCAAACTAGCAGGAAAATTAAAATTAATTGCAGCGGCCTGAAAAAGACATATTTAAATTATACGATTGTAAAGCCACAACACTACTTCAAATGGATTTTCATTTTTATAAGTCACTCAAGAAGTGTTCATTCTTGGTTTTTAAAATATTACATTAAAGTTACAGCCTACGTGTGTCCCACTGCTTGGCACAGGTCTCTCACTTTTGAGAAGGTTTTTAGGGCAAGGAAGTGTCCCTCGCGACATCCCAACAGGTTTCCTCACGATATTTTCTTTCACGACCGAGCACGTGGTAAATAAGCACATAAATTGCAATTAACAATTTCAATGGTGCCGGCGGGAATCGAACCGGGGTTATAATTTTATAATATAATATTAAAATTGAATAATTAATAGTACGCACAATGTGGAAGCAGAAAATAATTAATAGACCGTAAATATTTTTTGCTCAAGGAAAAGAGCAAATAATTTTCACATCTCAAAATAGAGAATAGGTAATTTTCATTTCGGAAATAACTTCTGCATAAGGAACTTTGCAAATAATTTTTACATACATACATAAACACTCACGCCTGTCACCCAGAGGGGTAGGCAGAGTCTACGCATACATGCTCGTCGGTTAAGGGTACTCCTAATTTGGCCCGTTTTCAATAAATCGCCAATTCGGTCGATAAATTTTCGCCTAGGACGTCCCTTTCCGACTCTGCCATTCACTTCTGCAACATAAATTTTCCTTGTCACTCTTTCCTCATTCATTCATTCCACATGACCAAACCACCGAAGCATTCCTTTCTTAATCCTGGTCACAACATCATCTTGCAAACCACACTCTTATTTTTAACATTTGAAAAATAGAGTATATTTTAACACTTTCAATACCTCTTGGAATTGTTCTATTTTTAAAAGACTACCTCAGGTGTAAAGTAATGATTTAAGGTGCATATGTATATATGTATGTTTATCTGTCTGTCCCTTTTCAACCACACGGGTTTTGAAGTGTAAGTTGTCAATAGATCCAAATTCGTCTCCTGATTATCATAGGTTGCATTTAAGACAACAATATCAGTATTCACAAAAGGACAAAACTTTGTTGAAGCACATTCTGGCAATAATATATTGATTTTAGTAGTTATAGTCAACCAAATCTAAGAAATATATTTTGACAGCTGTCAGACTTATTGCACCAAGCATGCCAACCAAAAAATGGAAGCGTACAATATTCGATTCTTAAAAAAATCGATATTGATTTTTTAGAGTTGGTAATCATTTACAGTTTGGTTTGAATAATAACAGAATGAATTAGAAACGGATAATTTAAAACACAAGATTTATCAGTTTCTTCATATTTTTTGTTACTGCTTATTTCTAGAGGCAAAGTTATAAAAATTTAAGATTGAAATTAGATTAAAAATAAATTTATTCCATCACTTTCAGTTCAACTAGTTGAACTGTCGCTGTTTAGATTAATTCTTATTTGATTTTAAATAATGCAGTCAAAATTAATGTCTTTCAAAGTCATTCATAATTTTTTTTGTTTTTTTTTCCACCACTTTCTACCCAATCATCCTTTTTCAACGAATATAGAAGAAAAGTTAACATTTTCTAAAAGGTTAAAGCCGAGTCACAAAATAAGAAAACAAACACAAAATCACAAAATTACGCACAGTGTGATCCCAAAATGGGGGGAGATTGAAATTACGTATTGGTTTTTTTTAACGCGGCCTTGTATATAAGTTATTTTGCCTACACAGATTTACATTGACAAAGTAAAAACTTGAACTTGTTTTATTCACGACTCACGTAATTTAAATAATTTTAAAACTAAAAATTTAATTAAACAAATAATACATTAAAAATTAATGTTTCGATTATTCGAATATTTATATCGATTATTTTTTTTTGCCGATTATTCGCATAACAATGAATTTTAATCAACCAAACACGGTAAGGTACATAGCGACATATCATTGAAACGACGTCAAGTAAAAAAGTTGATACTGGTAATTTTTTTAATATTTTGCTTTGTTTGAAAGATTCGAATTTAAATGAGTGATAAAAACTTTACAAGTTGTAATGAATTATAGATAAATTCTTCGGATTTACGTAAAAGGTTATTTTAAATCGTTTCAGTACGTTTGTGCAAAGTTATTGCGGAATGATTAATGTGAAACGTCAAAAGGTATTTCTTAGATTTGATTGACTATAATAATCACAGTTATTTTCCTAGTGAAACATATATCTCATGATAATTTTTATAGGATTAACATATTATTATGTGAATTAAGAAGAAGCCACCATATAAGACAATACAATAGTCACATAAAAAAGGCACTTAAGACACCATTTTCTTACAAGGTTATAAAAACAACAGTAAAAAAAGAAGTAGTCGTTAATTACCTGAAGTCTATATAAAGATTTGCAACAGCCAATACAAATGCAATTGCACTAAGAATCAACTTGAATTTTTCGTATTCATCTTTGTATTTAAATCTGTAGGAAATATAACAATTTTAAATTAAGTTTTAATTTAAACACTTGTAGTAAAATATTTGACTAAGTATTAATAAAGATAAGAACTTTATTATGTAAAAGTTCACTATAAAACATAGTCGTCTTTCATTGTAGAAATAATTTAGGTTTATCGCCGCACTCGATAGGCGGATTTATAGTTGCAGTCCCTTAGTACTTTGGTTCCATCAGTGTTAACACTACATTTGGAATATAATAAGAGTTGATTATACCTTTTAACACAGGCTATAAAATGTTTCTAGCACTACTTAGACTACTCTTACAACCGACAGCACGTGATTGTTCGATAGAATCTCGTAAACCGCAACTCTCTTTACCTCCATAACAAGACATAAACAAGGCATTGCTAAACAATAACCTGTTTGACAGTTTTTTTTATAGAATAAGGCTGACAAACGAGCACACAGTCCACCTGATGCTAAGTGGATGCTGTAACACGGTCATTTACATTTATCCTCGATTAAAAATCAAAATGCAGATGAGTTATCACCATAGAATACTATAATACATACATAATAGAACGGGGGAGTGGGCGGAGGCACTAAAATATCACTAATCATCACGTCAATTCACACGTATAAATTTCAACACGAGATGTGTTTTGACGTTACAATCGTTTCCAAATTTCGCATGCAAATTATTTAGAAAATGCCAAATTGCACCTTATTTACAAATGAATATTTATTAAAATTTAATGATAATCTTGAACATTAATCAAATGTCTAAAATGTGTAAATTTACTCAGTTTGTAAACACAGCGAATCGGGTTTGGCGATGCCAATCCTCGTATAAAATAAAGTTGACAGCCATTCTATTGTGTATTATAGTATTCTATGGTTATCACCCATGAGGACTATGATGGAATCCCTCGTTTCCAGTAAAAGGAACCTCCGGTTTTCTACACTCACCATACGAAACACAGCAGCCTTAAGCTGCTATTTTACACCGTAATATGTACACAGTATGTAGGATTTGCTGTTATCCACTATAACAAGAACCAGCAAAAGCAAAAAAGATAGTTTGCACATACTATGATTATTTTAGGTACTGGTAGAGAATTTGTGGAAAGTTTTCAATGTTTTTTGTCAAAAATAAATATGTCGAAACTGATGTGGGATATTCAGGGCAATAATATGTAGATTTACAGTAAACTTACTTGTCATTTTTATTCAGTATTGATACATTTACGTTTCCAAGAATAATTTTTAAGTAGAGACTGTTTTGTTTTGGGAGAGTAGCTTCAATTTCATGAAGCATTGCTTTCCTCTTCATGATTTCTTTTTCCAGATTAGACACGCGCTCATCCTTAGTGACACCTTTTTTTTCTAATCTGCGAGTCGAAAAAATACTTTTTATATAACTTTTGCATAAATGTTTTGTTTTAAGGTTTTTAAAATTTCTGTAACAAAATTTACATAATACAAGCTATATAGAAGTTCTTTTTTATCTAATAAATAAATCAGTTTTTTTAATAGAATAAAGGTGACTAACGAGCACACAGTTCACCTGACGGTAAGTGGATGCTGTGGCCCATAGACATCTACTTTTATCTTGAATTAAAAATCAAAATGCAGATGCGTTGTCATCCCTGAAGACTGAGATGGAATGCCTCGTTTCCAGTAAAAAGGGTCTCCGGTTCTCTACACTCACCATATGAAACACAGCAGCATCAATCTGCTATTTTACGCTGGTATTCTGTGAGAGCGTGGTCTTACCCCGGTCGAGCCGATCCATTCGTGGTGCAACCACAATATAGCTACAGCGTGGCTCTACACGTAAGATAAAATAATTCTAAAAATATTGGTAAGCAGTATTTAGAATTTTCGTAGTTAGAACTGGACGTAAAGAACATTTTCTTTGTTTCTCTACTTCTTGTTCATCGTCTTCTTCTTCTCGCTTTCTAGAGTTTAACTTTAGTTGAACCGATGGGGAAGTCTAATCGTCGTTATTTTACCCGCTTTCTAGGGTATAATTTAAGTGCAACCAATGGAGATGAAAGATTCTCAAGTGGCGGTCGGTACCGGTAAGGGAGTTGTAGGACGGCATCCCAGTAGTTAGAAGTGATGACCTGGTAAGACATACAGGAAGTCGATGGATGCAAGTGTCTCTGGGCTGTACTTTGTGGCATTCCTTGGAGGAGGCCTATGCTCAGCAGTGGACTTGCGATGGGCTGTAATGATGATGATAATGAGATGGATAAAACGATTTCTCGCTATATGTTTTCGGAACGAAAGTTGGCGTGAAAATTCCATATATGCATAAAACATAAATTCCTGTGGTACAATCGAAACAATGATAGAAAATGAATGGAATATTATCATGTAAAAGACCTCTGGACCTCTAAGCGAGGCATTATCAGGATAAATAGTCATCAATCAATCGCTAACCTTCAGGGAGGGTGGCAACAAACGACCACATCGCGAGAGTGTATTTCTCATGATGATGCTTTGTTCAAAGGCGAAACACGTGTCGTATTATCGACGGTGGTATGTCTTTCTGTCTCAGTTAGTTGTCTATGACGCCACACAGGGCCTGATTTATTCACAGGCTAACTTCGAGTCTAGTTACCTTTGCAAGTACCACTTACGTACATAATTTGGTACAATATTCTCAATAGAGTAAGTTTTATATTTAAGTATTTTACTTGTAGCTCTTTCTTTTTTTGGTACAAAACAAATAAATATGGGCTTCCTTTCTACGGGCTTCCCGAGAAATTGTGCACTTGGATCATTAGTTTACTTGAAAATCAGAGCATCAAGGTCGTAATAAACGATGCATACTCCGACTACGAGCCTAGAAGGAAAAGGGGAGATCTCCCACCGGGAAAGGTGTTCTGCCCGGGGAGCGGCCAATACTCTGTGTGATAGTTCGGAGATGTTCTATATATACTGTTTATGATTCGGAACTTTGATAGCGCGATTTAGGCTTCGGTGTGTTTCGCTTGTGGCGTGACGACAGCGCTGCCACAAGCCTGTTTCTTCTATATATCATAACACAGACAGAACAAGCCGGTGAGGGGTGGGGGGCATATTCAGTTAGCCTAGGGCTATCGGAACTGTAAATTAGGCGCTGACGTCACATATGACACCCACGGGATTATATTTTGTATTGGAAACTCTTACGGTGATTAATACAAAGTATAATATTGAGTGGATATTTTTCCAATTCATACATTACTACTACTACTAAATTATCATTAGCTATCAGTGCCGATATTATAAGATTGGGAAACTGAAAAAGATATAACATACTGTTATCTTATATGAGTTAATTTAAAATAATCTATAATTTAATCCACATAAATTTTTTATCTAATCAAATACTGAAATTTTTCACATACTCCATTTAATATATAATATTATTTTAAATAACTCTCGAATGTTGTTAACATCAGCACATGCAATATAGTTCAATTAGTTCTTAATATTATAACAAGCAATAGACTAATAAGATGAACTATCGAAAGACCAGCATGCAATTGAAAAAATTGAAAACTAATGGGAATAAAGGAGTTTTTCAGCAAAAGCCTTATAGGTGTAACACGAGTCTGTGTGGAAAGCATATACTCAGCTGGAGAATTATAATGCACTGTAATGATAATGATAAATTAATGACAGAATAATTATTAAAAATGATTTCAGTTATGTTACTTGTATATAAAATACACGCGATCCGGCCCGGCTTCGCAGGGATGATTTCCAGATCAACATAGTTGTAAATGTGAATATAAAAAACCATTTAGTGACTAATTCAAACACACATGAAAAATTTCATAAAAATCGGTTGGATGGTTTCAGTCTATGTTGGACATAGGTAGAAACATTTTTTGTGTTTTATATGGATAGATAGTTTGTACAGAAATTAAGAGAAGACATTTGATAGAAAACATTGGTATGAATATCAAAGATTTTGTAGATGCTTATGACTAAGTTATAAATTAAAAATGGATTAATATATTTGTTGGTCCAGATATCCAATTAATAATTTACAAAGTAAAGATTTATAATCTGGTAGATTATATTGATAAGACTCTACAAAGACAATGAACAATTTTGTTCCGTCTAAACCAGTATTTTTACTTTTTATAGAAAAATAAATCAGTTGCCAAAATTTTTGTTATTATGTGTAGTTTATAATTCTTTTTAATTACGTAACTTAAAAAAAAAAACTAAAACTTATTAAAAAATATTTCCCACAGCTTCTGAATTCGGGACTTTGATTCTATGATACAATATGTCTTAGAACCAACTTTATCTGTTAAATCACATGGATCGTAACTTTTGGAATAAATCCTTGATTTAATAATCTAATGTATAAACTCATTTGCAACATATATAAATATTTTATTTTGAGCTAAGACCGTGTTTGAAACAGTTATGAAATAAAACGATAAGACGTATACGTTATACAAATAATACGATAAGAGTTAATAATAGCAGCAGTAACTAACTATTATATCTGACCTTTTCAGTGCACCTGTGATAACCGACATGCGATATCTTTGATGATTAAGTTCCTTCATACATGCTGCTTGCAGCTCTCCAACTTCTTCTAGCTTGGTTGCATAATCCTTGTTTATTGTCTGGAATATATTATATAATTTATTTATTTACACATTATTGTTTACCTACATCTTAACGAAAGGGTTTCAAGGGGCGGACTTCAGGCATTCTCTCTCAGTCAACCTTATATTCATCACATTATGGGAACAACTAGACACTTGGTATTTTTTATACACCAACAAGTGGTAATATTAAAATTTTTGTACAAACGACTTCAATATAAATAAAATGAGAACATTATCATTGTAAACGAAGTCAATTTAATAAGCTATATTAATATTAAAAAAGAAGAATAATTCATTTATTTATGTATCTAATGGCCAAATACTCAAACGCTGCTCAATTTTAAGATGTCGTTAAGTCTCGTGGTATCACCGTTGAAGCCACACGCAATTGTGATTAACTATTCAAAAGTAAAGTTACAGCCTATATACGTCCCACTGCTGGGCACAGGTCTCCATTTCTGAGAGGGTTTTAGGGCAAGTAAGTGTCCACCGCGCTATTCAAGAGCGAGTATTATTCGACACTATTCTGATGATATCCCGGACGTCAGTCTGAGCGAGATTAGAATGGCTCTCCAGAACCGGTACTTAAAGTCCTTCAGAAGCTATTCAAATCCGTCCTCCACGGTGGAACTACTCCGGAGACGAGAAGCGTAAGTGCCCACCGCACTTTTTGAACACTCTTGTTCTTCAAGAAAGGCGACAACGCTCTCTTGAAGAACTACAGAACTATTTCTCTTCTGAGCCGCGTCTACGTGCTGTTTTCTAGTCATTTCGAATCCTCCAAAACGCAGACTCGACGAATTCCAGCCTCCCGAACAAACCGGTTTCCAAAAATGCTTCAGTACTATAGACCACATACATACCCTGCGGCAGATTGTACAGAAGACCCAAAGAGTATAATCTGCCACTTTGCCTGGCGTATGTGGACTATGAGAAAGCCTTTGATTCCGTCGAAATTTGGGCGATGCTACAGTCTCTTCAGCAGTGCCAAGTTTGACTGTCGGTATACCGAAGTTACCGAATGCTGAAGTGTTTGTACAGAAAGGCTATCTGACAGTATGGCTAGATCACTGTGCATTTTGTGTTTAGAGTTTGTTTATCCCGATAAACCATCGATAAACTTTACAACGCGCAACGTGTTTTTTACTGTCGGAATACTATCGCGATGTGTGTGTGGTCTAGGCATTATAAAATAGAGGGCCAAAATGGGTACCCTGTGGAACGCCTGCGGGTACTGTAGTGAAGTTTGATCTGTAACTACCAAGGACAACTGTCTGCGAGCGTTTCGAAAGGCTGTGTGTAGTAGTCCACCTTGATAGGTCAATACTTTCAATCTTTGAAGTAGGATAATGTGATCCACGCGATCGAACGCTTCGATCCGCCGTAAAAGTATCTTTCTTTATAGAGGTGGCAAATAGAAGCGATAAGGGAGCCAGGCTCTTAACACAGTTTGATAAAGATGGGTGGTATTCCACGGCAACAAGAACTCTTGGATCACTCTAGTTTACTAAACAGTTTTTCTACTAATTCTGGAGAGATGTGTATTTGGGACACTGTTTGAGTGTTAGTATAACAAACATTGAGTTGCAAACTATTGGTTACGGTGGGCGAAGACTTATATAGGGTTTCTACGTTTTCTTTTACGAGCCATTTTGCAGTAAATGAAATGCATGAAAAACTCTTTTTTTAAACAAAATACCATTTCAAATTTTTATGAAACATAAAGTATTTCCATTTTAAGTCGTACTAAGTTTGCTCAATGAATAGTTAATATAGGCTTGTAATGTACAACTACAAATACGTATTTAATATTTGTACCTTAAACAAAGCGGATACCGAAACCATCCGATGATTTTTTAATTCAAATCCAGCAGGTCAGCCATCACACGTCTTAAAGTTAAAACTCGTTAACCCCTATTACAATATTGAGAAATTAAGACTTTTAACAAAATAACTAAAAGACAAAGTGGTTTTTGCAAATATTCTCACTGGGCCTGAAGCCTAAACTTGTCCGAAAATCAATATATTCTGCTACCAGATACTAACATCACTGCAAATATAGTATTCAGAGAAGCTTTCAGGTAATTTTAGAATTTATAATCCATAATAAGTATGTATTATAATTATTGAAGTGAAAACTTCTTTAGAATCGTTTTAGTTTCAAACGAAAAAGCGGCACTAAAAAGAGAAAAAAAAATTACCGTGAAATATTTTTATTTTATATTTCATTTTATTTCATGTTTTCACTTTTACTTGATTTAAAGAATTGCACTCATTGGATCGAGCCGTGGTAGCTCAGTGGTTAACGCTCGCTGTAAATATAACAGAACGCGAGTAACTCGGGTTTGATCCCCGCTGGCACCAATGAAATTGTTAATTGCAATTTTAAGTGCTGATTTACCACGTGCTCGGCGGTGGAGGAAAACATCGTGAGGAAACCTGCATGTCTGAGGAATAAGAAAAAAAATATTTCGAAGACATGTGAAGTTCGTCAACACGCATTTGGGCAGCGCGGCGGACACTTCCTTGCCCTAAACCCTCTCAGAAATGAGGGGAGGCCTGAGCCCAGCAGTGGGACGTAGATAGGCTGTAACTTTACTTTACTTTTTTTTACTCGTTGGATGTACTTATAATAAGTGTTCTCAAAAGGTTTGACTGAAAAAGTTGAACCGGCTCAGGCATTAACTAGCTTTAGGGGGGATCACCCTAGCGCCGGCCAGCACATAGTACTGTTACGAGCTTAGGGTTTGTGACAGTAAAAACTGCCGATTGAATTACCAAAATTGGCGGCCTTATATAGACCCTTTCCACCGAAACATCCAGAATGCAATGCAGCAAACCGGTCCCGGCCGACTAGATGTAGAATATTCGAGTGTGGACTTTTCTAGAAAGCTTAATTCCTCTATTAGATACTAGTTGGCGCTATTGGTGGAAATTTCAGGCATGGCATTTTCTAGAAACCTCTCCTCGCTCTGCTCCCCGACACTAGATGGTGCTAGAGGCATCAATTATGGCTTGCAACACTGCCCCCCTTAAGACATGCTCGGTCCGAGCATTATCTGCCCCATAATAACGCGCCAGTCGATCCACACGGACGATCTTAGGAGTACCTCTTGCACCTTTCTGTATCCGGTAGGTTACGTCATTTATCCTTGTCACAATCCGGTACGGTCCTTCCCATTTAGCTTGAAGCTTAGGAGATTTCCCTTTGCTGCGGACTGGATTGTGCAACTGCAACCACGCAAGTGAACCATCGGCAAACCCCTTGTTGTTCATTTTGCGAGTTTTCATCTTTTCAGACATTTGCCAGGCCGATTGTCTGACGTGCTCATAAATATCATTCACTTTGTTCCACAAGTCATTTGCATAATCAGTTATACCGCGTGGGGCATCAGGTGGTATCCCGGTGATCAGGTCTGCAGGCAGCCGTAATTCTCTTCAAACGTTGGCGAAAGCTGGCGTTACTGATGTACTTTCGTGAACAGCGCTTCGATATGACAACAAAAAAGTTTGTATGTGCTTGTCCCAATATCGTTGTCGATTGTCTACAACTTTTGCTAGGTACCTCTCCAATGTCTGATTAAATCATTCTACCATTCCATCTGATTGCGGGTGGTAAGAAGTCGTTATTGTTTTATGAGTGCTCATACCTCGTCAAGTTTCCTGGAATATTTGCGACTCAAAATTCCTTCCTTGATCGTTATGAATCTCTAAAGGTACTCCAAAACGACAGAAGACTTCATAGAGAACTAGTTTATCTGCAACTGTTGAAGCTTCTTGATTTGGAATGGCAGACTTCAGGCCACTTAGTGAAGTAATCCATGAAAACCATGAAATAATTGTTACCACTTTCACTTTCCGGAAACGGCCCCGCCACGTCAATGGCTATTTTCTCCCATGGTGCACCAACATTGTACAACTTTAATGCACCTCTACAACGAGTCTGAGGTCCCTTTACAGCCGCACAACTTATACATTTGCGACACCAGTCCTCGACATCGTTTCGACAGTGGACCCAGTAAAACCGTTCTCGGGTCTTCAGTAGAGTTCGTTTAACTCCCAGATGGCTCCCGAACAATCATTATGGTATAGAACATCCAGTATTTTAGCTTTAGGGACAACCATTTGACAGCAGACAGCTGTGTCCCCAACCATTTTCCCATTTACGGCACAGAACTCCATCCTGAAGCAGCATGCTGTCCCATTGGGCCCAATAGTGCCCAAATAAATTCATCCATTCCAGAATCGGCTTGATGTCCGGATCTTCCTGCTGTGCATGTTGTAATCTGTCCTTCCACTCGTTGTTGAGGTGGTTTGTCTTAAGCATCCTCACAGATACCACTTCCTTACCCTCTTGCCTGGTACAATGCTTGCAATCTTCAGGACAAGGTCTTCTTGACAATGCACCTGAGTTGCAATGCCATTTCCCGCTGCAGTGTTCGATAGTAAAGTCGTATTCCTGCCGCTGCTGGGCGGTGTCGTAAGCCGCACTACCCTTTCGAGATCGATCAACTTCCCTTTCTACAGTTCGCTTAGGGCAGCTGGATCGAAGATGGCCCCTTTCCCCACACCCATAGTACCTAGAGCTGTATCCTTTATTGCGGTCGCGAACTGTAGCTGCTGCAACCTCCCTGACGCGATGGAAACGATGATCCTTCCGCACGGCTTCCACCTCCAGTGCATGGGCCAGCGTTCTCGTGGTGCCCGGCCTCACAGCAGCTCTGACTTCAAGGTCGCAGATGCCATCGATGAATGTCTGCAATAGGTTCCCTTCAATGAGCGCAGGTACAGACCAGTATGCTTTTCGCACCAGCTTCTCCGCCTCAAGAGCCCACTGTTGCAGGTTTTCGTTGATGCGTTGCACGCGATCTTTAAGCTGCACACGAAAGATGTGTTCCAGGTGAGCGTTACCATATCTTGCCTCCAATGCCTCACGTAGCTGTCACGTAGGCCTAGTGTGAGAGCGGTCATGGCCTGACTTTTATTCCAACCGTTCGCCTTCATAACAGCTTCAAACTGGATTTTGTAAGCCGACCAGGAAGAAGTCCCGTCGAACAGCGGCACTTTGAACCCACGTAGCGAGGGTGTAGTAGCTACTACGGGAGCTGTACTTCCATCCTTAAGTTTGAGTTCGTCCAGTGATTTCTTCATGTCAGCCATTACGTTGTCAGCCCGATTGTTTACCTGGTCGATTCAGGTTTCAGCTTCCGACAGGCGATTGTCATGTTGAGCAACCTTATCCTTCACCTCCCTTATCTCTTTCTCGAAGGTAGCGTGAATGTCCTTCATGAGGAGCATCTGCTCTTCCTTATCGCGTTTGAGCTGCTCTTCCAAACGACGGGCCTGTTTTTCATGTCGGCAGGACTGTTCCTCCTGTCGGCGGGCCTGTTCCTCCTGCTGCTCTTTCAACCAAATGGACCTGTTCCTTCCGTCGGCGGTCCTGTTCCTCCTGCTGCTCTTTCAACCAACGGGCCTATTCCTTCTGTCGGCGAGCCTGCTCCTGCAGCATCACAATCAGATCACCTAAGTCAAGTGCTGCAGATGCAGGAGCTACTGACGAGCTGGCCTCCATGGCCGGCGGCTGGCCCTCCGAAGTCTACGGCGTTGCACCACCAAATCGTCTCTGGTCCGTCTCCTGCTGACGTTGACTTCGGTTACGGACCTCCCTCCGATTCCCTCATAGGTAAAATGAGCATGATTTTATCCCACTTTTGACACAAATTGTTACGAGCTTAGCTTGACAATAAAAACTGTCGATTGAATTACCAAAATTACACTGTAATTAATGAACGCCAATTAAAACCTAATACACACGAAGCTTCGCTTGTATTGCTAATTCAATACTGCTCCGGTCGAGGCCCCAAACGGCCGTGTATGGGCCTTTTCCACTGAACTATCCAGAATGTTCCAGCAAATACCGGTCCCGACCGACTAGATGTAGAATATTCGAGTGTGGACTTTTCTAGAAAGCTTAATTCCTTTATTAGATACTAGATGGCGCTGTTGGTGGAAAGTTCAAGGATGGCATTTTCTAGAAAGCTCTCCTCGCTCTGCTCCCCGACACTAGGTGGCGCTAGGGGCATCAATTATGGCTATGGGTCAGGCTTGCCCGATACAGCTTACAGTTGACACTAGTCATTTTACGCAGGAGTTCATTGCATCGAGGAACATTTACAACGTCATAAACCACTATTTAGAGTGAATAAACTGTGTGTAGTGTTTTTGTTTCAATCATTGGTAAGTACGCTTATTTTATTTTATTTTTGGCGGATATATTAATAAACTTTATTAGAATCGAAATTATACAACTGTATATTATTGCCATAAGTGCGGACAGTAACAGATTCCCTAGTACCGGACAAATTGAATCAGAACAATCCAAATTCCCTAGTACTAGACAAGCATATTTTGACAAAATAGTGTGCTTGTGCATTCCCATATAATTTTTTTATTCTATTATTTATCTTTTCAGATCATTTGATATAATGGAGACGAAGAAAAGAGTTATCTGAAATTTATATTTAAATTTTGACTGATTCGCTATAGAAAGCACTATCAGAAGAAGAAGAAGAAGAAGAAGAAGAAATTGAAAGAAAAGAAGAAGGCAATCATAAATTTAAAAAGACAAATGACAAAGGAAAAAAACTAAAGTAAAAAGTACTGACTAAGGAAGCTGGAGAAGTATTATTGTGTTGTTTGTTGCAAATACTACATTGAGGACTGGTTTCAGTGTGAAACGTGTAAAGGATGGGTTCATGAAGCCTGTGCAAATATCCCAGAGTGTTCAGATGTCTATGTTTGTGATCGTTGTAAATATTTAAAAGTTTTCATACCTCAATGTATACTTCTGGTAACTTTATGTGGAAATGTAGTGTTAAAAATATACAATAATTTCTTATCCATAGTTAAAAGACAAATCGTTTATATTTACCTTTGTTGATTTATTTGGATGTTTTATAGTGATTATGTAAGAATATTGTTTGACTTAAAATTTTTGTAAACCTGCCTGGTCCTGTCTGATCTCAATGGTTCGAATTTATACTCGTCCGATACTAGGTGCCAAATTTCAATCAAACCAAAAACTAAACCAATGACTAATTCCATTTTGAGTGGTTTTAAATATGTAATATATGTCTTTATTAATTTATTATAATGTCTAATGCAATTGAAGTATTAAATTTTTTTACTAATAACCTTAAGTGTTAGGTACTGAGAGGGACTCCCCCTTATAACGGTAAAATGCGGTCGGCATGATCGCATGATTATGATGTTAGGGCAGTTAAAATATTTGTTTGTGATCAATTATATCTTTATTTAGTCCGCGCTCACAAATTGAGCTATCTAAAATCTTAAGCTTTGCTAAAAATACAAGTGATCAAGTTTAGTAAGTCGTAATCTATTTCAACATATAACAGTAAAAATATGTTTAAAATTTCTTGAGTTTAAGAAACCATGGTAACCAAGTAATTTGCACTCAAGTATACACATGGCAAGTATTTATAAATAATAAATATTCAGTCCAGTTTTGAGTATTTGTGAGCCACGACTCATTCTGTGAGTTTTTTTTCCATAATAATTTTTGGAATTGGGAGGAGAGTACCCATTTTCACAATTTTTTTTTTTAATTTTTGTTTAGCTGTCTGCCAAGCAAATCTTTGGAATGGCTGGAAAGATTGCAATAAAACTTCACAGACAAATATGGACGAATATCGGGAGTGATCTAGACTAAATTTTATCCAATAAAATTAGAAATTTTTTTAAAATAGAAATATTGATAAGATAAGATAAATGGTCATTAATTATTATCTTAAGTTTAAATAACGCCACATTAATATATCCCAACCAAGCGAAGCCCGAGTGGTTCACCATTTATAAATGTTATTTTAAAATCATTGTACCTACTTGGGTATAAAATTCTTTTCAAATAATTTCCCATTAATTGAAAATTTTTAATTATCCAATATAATGTTATGCCTGCAGTACACTACTTGCAAAGTTGAAGGAAGTTAGGCAAAGACGAGTGTGTACAAAGACACTTCACTTCACTTCAAACAACCTCGCCTCGCCTCGAGTGACTTCCGATTGTTGTCGGATATTTCCTTCCAAGTCAAAGGACCGAAGTTTCGAGCATGAAGTGACCCTGTACATTACTCAGCTGACTTCTATAAAGTTAACGTTGTGCTGTTTAAATATTGTTTAAACGTTTTAATTACATCCCAATTGCTTTAGCCAAAATGAAAAATTTCAGTGACTTGAAATCATCCACCACCACCTCTTTCTCCATTTTTTTTCGCATCCAATATACACACATAGTTAAAATATGCAACAGTCCATAAAACAAACACAGTTGCCACTGTAAGATCTCCATCTCGCCTAACGTGTGAGCGACTAGTTCCTCATGAAGTTGAGCTAGTGTGTACCGAGGTTCCTCGTATCTCCTGACCTCGCTGAACACTTTGGGCGAGAAACTTCTTGAGTAGTGTACTGTAGCCTTTATAACGATATACCGTTATTAGCGGGTTTACGCTATTGGTACTGTGCATGATGATGGTACTTGCAAGATGAACTGCAATTTCTAATCACATTCTTTATCCGTACAGACTTTTATATCTATACTGTACACACATCTGTAAATAAGTATCTGAGCGAGATTGTCACGCGAGTTCAGTGCTTTTTCTCCATCCCAAAAGTGGCAAATGTGCCTAAAAAGTTTTCACTTCAAAAATGTCATAATGGTAAAACTAAATTGTTGCCAAATATCAAAATCTCATGATAAGTACGAGAGGTCAAGGAACTCGAAAAATCCAAGATACTCGAGACAATTTTAAAGTTTTAGATCGGTGTTTAGAAAGTTTATGAAAGGGAGTAAGGGTCATTTCATAAAACTAAACAATATATTATGTAGTTTACAAAATATATGCAAAAATTATTCGGTTAACATACCTCAAGGCGTTTATAGTCTGCAATTAAATCTTCCCACTCCTTCGTGCATTCCTCTATATCCATTTTATTAAAAACAAATCCAATATTAATGCAAAGCACAAAAATGATACAATTCGGGGCTAATCACTGACTGATTGACTGATCTAAAACTTCAAACAAATATGTCAATGTCGTGCAAGGCATGACATATTTTTTTTTTGGAGTTTATGACCTGGCATCTAGACCTTTAGGCCAAGTATTTTTATTCGGTTTATTATAATTTCACATTTACACACAGTTTAGCATCTGATCGGAAAAACAGACTGAAAATGACCTTTATTGAGCAAACTTAACGATCGCAGTGCCTCACTTATGGTGTCCATACTTCTGGGACACTATTATCTACGGCGATCGTTCTCCTGTTCTCCAACCTCCATGATCAAACCAAAGGAGGCGGTATCGCAAGACCCTTCTGTAAGGTACGAGAGTCTAAAAGGTACGAGAGTCAGACTCATACCCGTTATATAAAACTAGTTGCACCGCGTCGTGCGTCATTTTGCAAGTGATCGTGCCAGTCGATCGAGCTCCGGTAAAAATGCCGAATCGCAGTGTATTTTCGTGCCAAAAACGTCATATCTACAAAAGGACAATGTAACTTTTCATCTGTGAATATTTTCAACAAAATATTATCCTTAAAACTCGTATTTTCTGAATATTTGCGTAAAATAGTAATTGCTGCCATCATTGTTCGTGAAGCGAAAAAGAAGCTATTTTTAAATAAAAATAATAAACTACACAAATTGAATATACTAACGAAAATTTATTTCCTATTAGCTAAGTCAGTGTGATAATTATTACATTAAGATGTGAAGTGGATTTTGTCGAATGATTTAAATATTCAGCTCAATCTAAATATGATTCTTAATAACCTGTTATTATTTAATATATCAATTACTAGTATTTATCAAAACATTATGCAAATTAAATGCCAAATGAGTCGGATCGACACTTGCCACCTCGTAGCATAAGTATGCAATTTTTATAAAATAAACTGGTATCACCACAACTGAAAATACTGCAATGTACGCTACAACTTCAGCTATCGATAAGTTAATTTACCGTTCGGAATCATGAATCTTAAACACATAAACGGACTAGTGCCATTTGCTCCGAACATCTTGATGAATCATATTTTGTACCTCAAGCTATCAATAAAAGAATGTTAACCGACATTGCTGTACCAACCTTGAACTTGTGTGAGGTAATGTCTAGCTGTAATTACATCAATAGATTAAATATTTTTATTATTACTCTTGACACCAATATTATTCTTGAAAATATTTTAGAATTTCGTTAAGTTTACAATATGACTTCTTATATTTACGCAAACACTACACATTAAATTAAACTAATCTTACGGATTTTATTGCGTTTAATTTAGACTTTTGATTCCCGACGTTTCGGGTGCTTCGCAACACGAACTTTAATGTCGCACCTTTGACAAAATACGGCACATGCTGAGGCGGCGCAGCACAAAAACGACCGTGTCTAAGCAAACAGGAAAATTAAACTAAAAGACGCCTCGAAATAAAAAGCAATAGTATAAAAAGGCTTCAAACACAGTAACGATATTTAAATAAAAAAGTTACATGTTTGCAAAAAATCTAGATTCGCTGACAGAGAAATTTTTGATAAATAAAGAAAACAAACAGGTACTAGAAAAGATAGGAACTGAAGAAAGTGAACTCTTAAAAAGACAATTACTTAAAAGTAAGTCTGAAAACTGCCCAGAACTGAATATTTCACAGAGTTAAGATGTTTCGCCTTAACACTTGATTATTTACCGAAAAGCCTATCTCTATGTACCTGCCTACACTACGGACGTTGACTCAGTGGTACAGTATAATAAAAGGTCGACAAGGACTCAAGAAGCACTGACGGCATTAAAATCGAAAGCGGAAAGTAACCTTGATAAAAGAAATATTGTACCTTTATCATGGATCAAATGAATATTAAGCATTTGATGGAATATTATGCTAGTAGTCAAAAGCATTATGGCTATGTCGACTACGGGTTTGATATTAAATCCGATAATTCCGATGAAGCTATTTACGCATTAGTGTTTTTATTGGTCGGTATAAACACAACGTGGAAAGTACCCATAGCCAACTTTTTGATTAAATTTGAATCTAAATCTAAGTTTTATCAGTCTTTCAAAAACTGGCCATAATTAATTCTATTAACTAATAAAATCATAATTGTATATTACACTAAGAAACCTACTGCTGACCATATGAGGAAGTTCAAAGTCGCTCAGCGAGCTACGGAGACGAACACACTCGGAGTTTTCTGCATGATAAACTTAGAAATAAGGATATCCGCAGTAGAACCAGAGTGACCGACAAAGCCCAACGGATTAATAAGCTATTTGTTTTTATTTAATTTAATGGGATAAGGGTGACAAATGAGCACACAGTCCACCTGATGGTAAAATGGTAATTCAGCCGCAAAATAGTAGCGTAATGCTGCTGTGTTTTGTATGGTGAGTGTAGAGAACTAGAGACCCTTTTTACTGGAATCGAAGAATTCCATCTTAGTCCTCAGGGGTGACGACGCATTTGCATTGTGATCCTTAGTTAAGGATAAATGTGGATGTCTATGAGCCACAGCATTCACTTACCATCAGGTGGTACCATCTGTGTGCTCGTTTATCACCTAATGCTATAAAAAACCGTGCTTTGTGGGAGGCCTATGTTCAGCAGTGGACTTGTGAAGGGCTGTAATAAATGATAAGAAAGAACTAAAAATCACTTTTACTAACGCTGAACTTATGCGAACTATGATGATTTGTTTATCAATAATATAATATCGACATAGTCCTCGCCCTACGGTTTACGTACGGCGTCACCTGTGTTTCGACACCTGTACAATTCGATGGCATTCCACATGCGTAATTGCAATGAACACAAACACAAATGCTGTAGTGTGCTTGTATAGTGACGCGATTCAATTTCGCATATGTAGTGAATTATTGTGTTTTCTTCGCCTCCCCCTGAAATCGACAGCCTTTTTGTTTCAAAATTAACGCGCATGGTCTCATCAGTTTAATGAATACTCAAAGCAATGAAACAATACAGATTTGCTCATACAGAGTAGCGTGAAGTTCAGAGTAAAAAAATAAGCCGATCTCAATCGAATAAATTTTAAATAAAAAGATATTGGAGTTGTACGAAAGGTTACGAGTTTAAATAAAATATATATTTGCACAACAAATCACTCTCAGACAAATCACTCTCATGATAAATAACTCTCAGATACGACGGTAAAAGCTGAAGTAGTAGCAGTTTTATGCAAAATGATAATACCGTCCCTTTGAGTATTTAATCAAAGGAGGCGGCACCGCAAGACATACCGCTTTGTAAAAGGTACGAGAGTTCGACTCAAGCCCATCACATAAAACTAGTTGCTCCGCGTCGTGCGCCATTACGAAGTGATCGTGCCAGTAAATCGAGCTCCGACAAAATACTGAACTACAGTGCATTTTCATGCAAAAAACAATCAAAAACGTCAAATCTACAAAAGGACAACGTGACTTTTCATCTGTGAGTTTTTTTTAACATAATATTAAAGTAATATTATCATTAAAACTCGTACTTTTCTGAATATTTTCGTCAAATACTAAGTGTGACCATCATAGTTCATAAAGTGAAAAATAATCTACTTTAAACATTGATATATTAAAAGGGGAAGATATGTCACACGCTAATATCACAATCACTTAACCTGGGCTCGGCGCACGACTACAAGCACCAAAACTTACACATCTGTTATCGTAACCGCAAAATTACATTTAACGATAGACAAGGACAGAAATAGGAAAGGTCGTAGTTGTGCGAGCGAAATCGCGTTAGCCAGTTAGGCATCGCGTGCGTATCGTGTCTCTCACGCATGTTTTTATTATCTATCTCGCTCTTACAAACATGGCGAAGTCGACAATAAATATTACCATAATTTTCAACAAAATAGAATTTTTAGCTATACTTACGAGTGGTAAGTAATCCCGTGTATCTTATTTTTCTTTCTTGAATTATTAGCACACTGTTTAGCTGCACAAGAAGTCATTTTAATGCGTATTTAATACCAAAAGAACTGAAATTAAAGAGCTGTATGATCAACGACGTTTCGCGCGCGACTGAGTGTCACTACGAGCCAAGTACGGGCAATCCCGTAGTTTTGTGGGACCGGGCGCTTTGATTTAGTGACCTATCTTCCCTTCCTTTTAAATAAATATAATTTACTACACAAGTTAAATATATTAATGAAAATGTATTTCCTATAATATAATGTTTCCTGTAATTCCAGGTACGGTAAGGTTTCCAAGTAAGTTTAAAATGCTTGAATAAGTTTAACGCAGGTGGCGTCGAAGTTGTTGTGAGGTTGTCAAAGATATTGCAATGTCACCATGAAAATCTCTTAAAATTATACTAGAAAATATCAATGCGTAATTGATAATTACATAAAGCTTATTTTATTGTAAAATAAAATGAAATATGTATCTGAATTTCCTTAGCGTACTTGTATGAAACTTAAATATTTTTGAATCACATGCGTTAAAGTTGTTGTGAAGTTGTCAAAGATATTGCAATCTAACCATGGCAATCTCTTAAAATTATACTAGAAAATATCAATGCATAATTGATATTGATAATTATTTAATAAAACTTATTTTTAATGTAAAATAAAATGCAATATGTATAATCTCAAGATATATATAATCTCAAGATTTTTTATTTTTAATATATTACAGTATTATAATGTATACAAATTATCTCTATGTTTACCTAAAGTTTTTGAGTAAAATTTTTGAAGTCTATCATCATCTACATTACAGCCCTTTAAAAGTCCATTTTGTACATAGGCCTCCCCCAAGGTGTGCCACAAAGCATGGTCCGAAGCCACCTGCATCCATCGACTTCCTGCATGTCCTTCCAGGTCGTCACTCTATCCAGTGGAGGGACGCCCTGCACTTCGCCTGACGGTACGAGGCTGCCACAAGGTTCTCGAAACTTTTTTCCCATTAGTTATTGGTTCTTTGAGCTATGTGGCCAGCCCACTGCATCTTCAGTTTACTAATCCGTGTCAGTTACTCAGGTTCTACGGCGGATATCCTCATTCCTAAGTTTATCACGCAAAGAAATTCCGAGCATAGGCCTCTCCATAGCCCACTGAGCGACTTTGAGCTTCCTCATACGACCGGCAGTGAAGGATCACGTCCCAGATCTATAGGTCATCACTGTAGTGTAGGTCACCCATCACGCACTGTTTGTACAATCTAGTTTTGAGATTTTGAGATACGCCTGACGAGAAGATGTGTCGCAACCTCCCGAACGCTGGCCAGCCGAGTTGAATCCGTCGATTGACCTCTCAGTCGAAGTTGGACTTACCTAGTCGGACTACTTATCCCAAGTAAACATACTCGACAACAATTTCGAGCTTAGTACTCCCAACAACCACTGTCATAGATGTTTGAAGTCTTACTGTAACAATATTGTACCTACTGGTACAAATAATGTAGGAATGGCTCCTTTTAATAACATTTGTTTTTATTCTGCTCTTTCATTCATATTTTTCAAGAAAAGTTTTGCTGCAAATTGCGAAGTTCTTCTATGGATTCGAACCAACTCATGCAAATGCCAACCATTTTTCTAACTAAAGAATCGAGAGGGAATCTGTTTGACAAACATTTCACACCTCATTTTGTTTTGTGGGCTAGTCTGTCGATTCTTAATAAATATTAAATATAAATATCCACATTAATTTTGATATAGTTGAATCAATCCTTAGCGTACATGTAAAATATTTTGTTTAAAAATTAATGATTCATCAAATTCACGCAAATTATCAACAACAACGTTTTTCATTGCAAAATATCAAAATTACTAAAATAATTGAAAATATTTTATAGTTGCGAAAAAGAAGCAGTGTTGAGTATCAAGCTCCACTAGTGCTGGTGGAATTCTTGAATTGAATAAGTACTTCGATATGTAGACTAGACTGTATAGATAATTTAGTATGTACTGATACAAGAGTAGCCGTTATGTGTGCGTTCGCGACCGGATGGTTCCGAACAAGTGCAGCACTGCACTGTGTCCATGATGGTGGTGGTGCTGCACTCGCAGAATCGGTTTACCGTTCGCTGCCCGGCTATACGAGCTGGGGAGAATAGTGGGCTGTGACGTCAGGAACATATTCCTCGGGTTGAAGCAGGAAGGCTTCAAGATTACGTAGGAGACACTGGAAGAGAGCAGATGTTATTAAATGCTCTTGTAATAATTTCCCTTTGAAATGCGGTGAAAATGTCAGCAACTCTGCTATGACCGTCAGATCCTGATCTTACGGCGATCACTCTGCCTATCAGCCAGAGAAGAGGAGGTCGATTGACGTCCTTCACTAAAACCATGGTGCCTGTCTTTAGCTTTTCGTCAGTAGTTTTCCACTTCGTTCGCTGTTGTACAGCAGTGATGTACTCATTGGAACACCAGTTCTAGAAATACTGCCGAAGCTTTTCTACTCGCTGGTAGTGTGGAAGTCGCTGGATGTTGCTGTCACCAATCTGAAGGTGCGGAACTGATGTGAGTGGTCGTCCAATCAGGAAGTGAGAAGGGGAAAGATAGGAAAGATCAGAAGGATATGAGGATAGAGGGGCCAATGGTCTGGAATTTAAGATGGCCTCTATCTGACTCAGACACGTCGAAAGCTCTTCATAGGTAAGATGAGTAAGACCGAGAATGCGAAGTAAGAGATGTTTGGTCCACTTTACTGCTGCCTCCCAAATGCGCCTAAAATGACGTGAATAAGGTGGTGAATAAATTTGAACTCTATGCCATTGTTTGCAATTTCTGACTCTATGTCATTGTAAGATAATTATAGAAACCGTCTAAGTTCATTGAAAGCTCCCACAAACGTAGTGCCGTTGTCGGAGTACACGTGCTGAGGTGCGACGTGCGACAAACCGATTAAAGGCGGCAGGAAAAGACTCCTTTGTTAGATCGGAGACCAACTCCAAGTGGACGGCCCTAACTGCAAAGCACATAAAAACACAAATGTATGACTACAATAGCTTACAACCTCTGCCTTTACGATCGGCTATTAGCACTGTCCCGGCAAAATCTAAGCCTGTGGTTAAAAATGGGAAATCAAGCTGCATCCTAACACTAGGTAGGTTACCCATGATGACCTGGATGGGCTTGCCTTTTATGCGAGTACCTACATCTAATACAAGTTCGTATAATTTGTTTTGCTAAATTTCTACCACCTAGCGGCCATTATGTAAGTCTTACATTTGCTAAAAGTAGTTGAGATCCTGCATGAAAGAGAGAGAGTGGTGGTACGATTTAAATGTTAGTTTAGTTAGGTGATGCTTACTACAGAGTAATATGGGATGCTTTACATCGTAAGTGTAGTTAGAGTTTTGAAGGTCGCCTACACGTAATATGTTAATAAGAATCGATAAATGGAGAGAGGCTAATGAATCTATTTTTACTGTGTAATATTTTATTAGATTTAAGAGTATGTATTGTATTGTAAATTATAGTCCACCAAATCTAAGAAATACCTTTTGACGTTTCACATTAATCATTCCGCAATAACTTTGCACCAGCGTACTCACAGAATTTAAAATAACCTTTTACGCAAATCCGAAGAATTATGAAGTTATCTATATTTCATTACAACGTGTATAGTTTTTTTTATCACTAATTTAAATTTGAATTTTACAAACAAAGCAAAATATTAAAAAATAACCAGTATTAACTTTTTTACTTGACGTCGTTTCAATAATATGTCGCTATGTATATTACCGTAGTGCTTGGATAATTAAAATTCGTTGTTATGCGAATGATCGGAAAATATTCAAATAATCGGCAAAAAATTTCAAATAATCGAATAATTAATTTTTATATATTATTTGTTTCATTAATTTTTATTTTCAAATTACATGAATTTTTACTTTGTAAGTTGTGTAGGCAAAAAAATCATATACAAGGCCGTGCTAAAATAGCCACTACATAATTTCAATATCCCGCCATTTTGGTACCAGTTACTCGTCTCCACAGAGTCAGTAATTCATTCTTGGGGCGATGTATACTCTTTTTACAACAAAATCCCAGAACATATACAAAATTTGACGTAAGTACACATAGTTTAAAAACTTTATTAAACTAAGTTTGTATAAAAAGGGTTATTTTAATATTAAGTAATTTATGGGAAGGGTGATCGCTACCAAGCTATTTCTAATTTGTTTTGTGTTGTTAATTGTAACACGCATGATTGTAAGCTCTTATTTTTTTTAAACTAGTCCGTTGGGTTTCTTGCTGGTTCTTCCCAGGACAAAGGTTTTTTTTTGCGAACCAGTAGTAAATGAAAAAAGTGACTTTCAATAAGTATTATTCATAATCTATATTGAATGAAAAAGTTTCTGATTCTGTTTCCAGAGCTTACTGGGCGTAATTTTGTGATTTTTGTTTGTCTTCTTATTTTGTTACTCGGTTTTAACTTTTTGTACTGTTTCTTCTATAATAACTTTTTGTACGTGATAGAGCCACGCTACATCTATATTATAGTTGTAGCACGAATGAGTCGGCTCAACCGGGGCAGGACCATGCTCTCACAGAATACCAGCGTAAAATAGTAGCGTAATACTGCTGCGTTTCGTATGGTAAGTGTAGAGAACCGGAGACCCTTTTTACTGGAATCGAGACATTCCATCTTAAGCCTCTGGGGTGACAACGCATTTGCATTTTGATTCCGAATTGAGAATAAATATGTATGTCTATGGGCCATAGCATCCACTTAACATCAGGTGGACTGTGTGCTCGTTTGTCACCCAATGCTATAAAAAATATTCGTTGAAGCAATGTGCCCATGTCACAAAGGATGATTGGGCAAAAGTGGTAGAAAAAACAAAAATTTACTATGGATGACTATGACTATGACTTTGAAAGAGACATTAATTTTGTCTGAATTATTGAAAAATAATTGAATTATTACATTGTTACAGTGATCTGCTACATTATTTTTGACAAAGGTATGTAATGAAGTTTCGGGTAACGTAATATTTTGAGTGGTGGTATATGTTGGAAATTGAATAATGGGATTATGAAGAAAATCTGGACCAGACCATCAAAATGTAGACGCGCTGATAGTATCAGCCTTCTCCCCGCGATATACGAGATCCGCAGGATTCAGTTTAGTAGGCACGTAGCTCCACTTCTGGCCTCCGGCACCTCAGAAACTCTGTTACGTACAAAACGATTTAGTCGTGTGATTTCTGTGGAAAGGCATCCAAGGACGATTGTTGAGTCACACAAGAAATATGATTTTCCAAATTGAAGGGTAAGGGACTTCCTTAAGGGTGGTATAGTTGTTGGTTTAATGGGTGCTACCTTATTTTTGGAGGTTGACAGGCGAACACAAACTGTTCCATCTTCTGTGACTGATCGAACATACCTACACACAGGAGCCGTAAGCTCGTTCGGAAGTATCTGTGAAGATATGAAGTTCGATCGAAGACGCGTTAATACATGAAACCCAACGGGGAATTCGAATTGAGTTTAAATGAGGAAGCGAGGTGACAAATTCAATTACCGATGATTTTATATCAGCTGGAACGTCTTCATCCCAACCCCATTTATGTACCCAAAACTTCTAAAGAAAAATTTTGGCCTGCACAATGCATGGTCCAACGAGACCAAGGGGAGCAAACACCTGAATTATTAAGGATAAAATGATGCGTTTTGTTAATTTGCATATAGCACTTGGTTTAATTGAAAAGAAAAGGTTGTCCACATGTGAGTCCCAGAATAGTCCTAGTGTTTTGCTTGGACATTCATTAAGATTAAGTGCCTTTTCTGAGTGCTTATTTTGGATATTGCTTACTGACTAAAATTTCGAGGCTATTAGACCACCACTTTCTAAAGCAGCGTTTAGCTGATTCGAGAGTATTAATGACACCTCGACAGAGTAGTGCGACTGACTCAATCGAATCTGTGCTACTTAAGTAGTCGTCGACATAAAAGTCGCGCTTAATAGAGTCACCAACTTTAGAGTCTGAGCACTCTGCTAGGGAAACTAAAAACCTTGTGGCAAGATACGTAGCTGAAGCAGTGTCATATGTTACTGTATTCTGAGAATAGGTTTTAAGGAGTTCAGAAGAATCGAACTTAAAAACGATTTTTTGTAACGTACGCTGACGAGGCTTCACTAAAAGGGCTCTATACATTTGTTCAATGTCGCCAGTTACAACAAACCTATGTCGTCTGAATCTTAAAAGAATAGAAAGTAAATCCTTCTGAACAGTTGGACCTACCATCTGAATATCATTAAAGGATTTTCCTGAAGTTGTTGCAGCTGAAGTGTCGAACACCACACGAAGTTTTGTGGTGGTACTCGACTCACGTACAACACCATGATACGGCAAATAATAATTATATTCAAACCGGTCTGATCTTCTATTTTCAGACATGTGTAAATGTTTCTTGTATTTACGCGAACACTACGCCTTGATCAAAACTACTTTTACGGATTTTATCGCGTTTAATTATTTTATTTTTAATACCCGAAGTTTCGGGTGATTTCCAGCATCCACGGTCACGGGGGACTGAGATGACTGACGTCCCGATGTCATTGTTAAACACGGAGTACCTTCAGCTTTTTTAATTATTGTGTGGACCATACACATTTTTTTGTGATTTTAATTTTGATTTATGCAAAATGAACTGACTATGTCTTGATGTCTTGCAGTGGTATGCTTGGGCTTAGTTTTAATTTCATTGATTATAGGGTCCCAAGCAGGTGGTTGTACCCTTCCTCCATTTAATTTTAATAGCCTCACGTATCATCCTTGGTAGGAATCGATGTTCTTTCGCGAGGATTTGTGGTCCATTAAATATGACGTAATGGTTGGGGCCGTCTAGGATATGATCACAAACTGCAGACTTCCCAGAACATTGATGCTCCACATCAGCTAAATGTTCTTTTACGCGAGTTCTAATTGACCTTTTTGTTTGCCCCATATAAGAGAGAACACATTCACAATGAAGCTTGTACACTCCTGCATCTTGTAGAAAAATTTGACACTTGACGGATGGTCAGAACTGACAAATCTCCTTTGGCAGTTTGTAGAATGTTCTAATAGAAGCTCGCTTCAAGATGTAGCCAATCTTGTCTGTGACACCTCTCACATATGGTAGTACAGCAGGCACAAGTTCGACTGTGGCCGGCTTCACTCGATCACTGTGACGTAGGCACGGGACCCGAAGCTTGTTGTCGTGCAGGACTTACTTGACGTGCTGAAGCTCGGCGGCCAGGTGTTTATTATCACAGATCCCTCTTGCTCTCTGTAACAAAGATTTGCTCACGGTAGCTAACTGTGAAGAATGGTGGTGAGATTCACCGTTTAAATATCGGTTTTGTATGGGTCTTTTTTCTATACACAGTGTGACCTACGGTGTTGTTAGGATTTCGGATGACTATACCATCTAGGAAAGCTAAGGAATTATTTAAATAAAGACATTAATTAATTCGCAACTATCCGCATAAAAATACAATGATGTGTCTTACCTGAATTGAAGAGCACCTCCCGCCCTCCTTGATAATTGATAGAATCAGGCGTTACTTTACGGAAATCCATTACAACAAAGACATTAATTAATTCGGAATTATCCGCATAAAAATACAATGATGTGTCTTACCTGGATTGAAGAGCACCTTCCGTCCTCCCTCAATTGCGTGCACTAATCTCATCACCACTAATCCCAGCACTACTACTCCCAACATATGGCTAAGCTAAGCTTAGCTGTCAGCCGCCGTAGAGTCTACATCACCTGAAGATGCCTCGTGTAGAGGCGAAACACGTGTCGTATTGTCGTCGATGGTGTGTCTTTCCTGTAATAGTGGTGTTGGGAGTAGTGGTGCCGGGAGTAGTAGTGCTGGGATTAGTGGTGACGGGATTAGTGCACGCAATTGAGGGAGGACGGAAGGTGCTCTTCAATCCAGGTAAGACACATCATTGTATTTTTATGCGGATAATTCCGAATTAATTAATGTCTTTGTTGTAATGGATTTCCATAAAGTAACGCCTGATTCTATCAATTATCAAGGAATTATTTGCCTCTAATTCCATAGTACATATCTAATTTTAGAGTTTATGGAATTAAGATGTTCTAAAAATGCAGTTACTACGTCTGATAGTGTAAAGTTGTATGTACTCATTGATGACATACAAGCGACAGTAGCCTAATGGCAGGGCGCGGACCGCTAACTCAAAAGGTCATGAGTTCGAATCCTCCATTCGACTACTGCCGTGAACCACTCCTAACACAAGCATTTTCAGCTTACCAGGAGTGGTTAAAGGGAATATTAGTAATCTTAATTAATAGGATTACTAATATTCTTTTTTTTTTTAAAAAATGAATGCAATATATCTTTGATTAAAGGTGAAATCGCATTCGAACCTACGCTCTAATGAAAGAAATCGAAGTGGCCATGATATAACAGTCACCTAAACTATCATCCTTTTGAAACCTTTAATGGGATAGTGACTATGAAGCGGCCATGTGCGTCACGATTTGTGGTTTTTTGAAATTTATTTTCACACGTCTGCTCTTCCGTAGAGAAATCATGCACAGAAGACACGGAGTCTAACTCCCAAAAGCGCGTAAGTTGTTTGGACGCTTCTTGTGAAGTAAAATGACGCAAAGAAGGCTGAGCACAAGAATTCGATTGATATCCAAAGCCTAAAATAAGCCAATCCAATTTGGATGAGTGAAGTTTGTGATTGTTATTACCTAAGTTTATAAAGTTTGAACCTAAGACGTCCCAAAAGACATCAGCGCCTACTAGAATATCGATGGCTGAAGGTAAATCAAAAGTAGGATCTGCTAATTGAAGACCTGTCGGTATAGATATTTGTTACATATCTATATAGGAGCTAGGCAGCGAATTTGTAATTATAGGTAAAATGTAACAGTCAATGCTCACCAGATAATCCTCAAAATAAGACTGAATGTGTAAGTTACAGGTCTCTGAGGTTTAAGGCGACGAAGAACCACTGTTGAGTATCAAGCTCCACTAGTGCTGGTGGAATTCTTGAATTGAATAAATACTTCGCTATGTAGACCGTATAGATAATTTAATAGGTACTGATACCATAGTAGCGGTTATATATATAGAGTTGCTTAGGCTCTTGGAATTGGAAGAGCTACTGTGACAATACCAGCAAAGAAAAAATTTGGATATACATCACCGGAGGAGAATAAGCTAACTACTCCAAAAAAAAGATAGAGAAACGTTGTAACTGACATAGACGATTTCGACGCCGCAGCAATTCGTAATCACATCTACGAATACTATATACGTGTAAGAAAACTAGCAGTTTCTCTGAAAGATGCAAATTTGTTCAGTGGGAGCTTACCATATTTATAAACAATATTAAAAAAAATGGATTCTGTTATAAAAAGAGAAACAATAAAAAATTATTATGAAACGTAATGACATTGCTCTTGAACGCATTGAATTTTTACGAAAAGTGAGAGATTTTGATAATTGGGATAAAGTGGTGTTCTTGTATGAAACATGGCTGAATGTAAACCACGTGGTTTCTAAATCTTGGACTGATGATACCTGAGGGAAAAGGTCAAAGGTTAATAATTTGCTGGTACCTCGTCTCGATTTTTACCAAATTGTTTACTAGCATTCAAGTCTGTCAAGACGACGTAGTGATGAATTTTGAAAAATTCGAAGAATGTTATATAAAACTTCTAAATAACTTAGATGAACCCCATGTGATATTAATGAACAATGCAGGGTGCATCATTCGGTTCAAAAAATAAGCCACCGACAGCGAGTAACCGTAAGAATGAAATATATTTCTTGGTTGCAACCAATGGATTACAAGCCGACAGCACTATGTTAAAAAAAAGAACTTTTGCATTTAGTGGGAATACACAAGCCTCAAACGCTAATATATGTTTTGGATGAGATGGCAAAAGATAAGGGACATACCGTTATCCACCTGCCACGGTATCATTGCTAGTACAACGCAATAGAATCGATTTGGGTGCAAGTTAAAGATATTTAATATTTAAATGAAGTTAATTAATTAGTGCATCACTAAAAAATAACTCATTGTTTTCGTTTTAGGACATGCAGTAAGACACAACACCACCCCACCGGTCACGGCAAATAAAATTTAAAATTTGCTGAACAATGCATTTTTTTTTATAGAATAGGGTGACAAACGAGCACACAGTCCACCTGATGGTAAGTGGTTGCTGCGGACCATAGACATCTACATCTATCTTCCATTACAAATCAAAATGCAGATGCGTTGTCACCCGTGAGGACTAAGATGGAATGCCTCATTTCCAGTAAAAAGGGTCTCCGGTTCTCTACACTCACCATACGAAATACAGCAGCATTAAGCTACTATTTCACGCTGGTATTCTGTGAGAGCGTGGTCCTTCCCCGGTCGAGCCGACCCATTCGTGCTACAACTATACTACTAATATAATTGCAGCATGGCTCTACCACGTAGAAAAAATGCATGTGAACATGTAACACCAAATAATTGGAAGAATGTGGTCATAAAAGATTGTCAACGTGGTACCCGCTTTGATTATTTGTGTGATCTTTCTTTTTATATATAAAAGAGGGGGCAAACAAGCATGTGGCTCACCTGATGTTAAGTGACTGCCGCTGCCCATGATCAACCGCAACACCAGGGGAATTGCAGGTGCGTTGCCGGCCTTTTAGAAAGGAGTAAGCTCTTTTCTCGAAGGTCCCCAGTGAGGTCGTACGCGGAAGAAAACTCCTTGTGAAACGTACAGTGGTGGACTGCCAAGCATCCAGATGGTGTAGATGGTATCGGGACGTTTTCCGCGTAGTGCGGTCACGAAATTTGGCGGCTGGGATTAATCAGAACAATTCTTCAGACCACTCCCAATGGTATATGTGAAAAAAAATGCAAAGAAATGCAACATCTCTTCGTAGCGCCAGTGAATCGAGCCGATCGGAAAGCATTCAGTCGTCGAAGATTCAAGCCGCTCTGCGCTGGATGCGATCAAGTGGAAGGGGCTGGTACTGGGGAGTCCCAGCCAAGAGATGGGAACAGTATTCCATGCATGGCCGAATCTGCGCCTTGTAAAGTTGCAGGCGGTGTGCCGGCACGAAATACTGTCCCGCTCTGCTGAGCACGCCAAGCTTTTTAAAGGCCAATTTGGCCTTCTCTTCCAAGTGACCACGAAACTGCACGTCACTCGATATGTCGACGCCAAGGATACCGATACTGGCTGAGGCAACAAGGGAGTGCCTTGAAACTGGGGTACGACAAAGATACGACAAAGGGGTTCTTTTTAGCGGTTAACGCGCAAACTTGTGTCTTCTGGGGGTTAAACTGGACTAGATTTAGTCGCCCCCAATCCGAAACTCTGTTCAGCAAAGACTCGACTTCAGACACAAGTTTGTTCAGACACAAGTGATCAGGAACTAATAATTAATCTCGAAGATTGTTCCAGTGACTTTGATTCTGATGACGATGATTGTGACTTAGGGTGTACACCCTTGTGTCAATAAATTTATTATTGCCAATTTTTTTATTAGCTAAAATGAGTCCCAATATTTAAATACTTGGTTAAAATAAGTTAGTATTCGGTGCATATTTTTTTTTAAATATTTATGAATACTTTATCGATTTAGATTAAGTCATTTTGATGTGACTAGTGATGTTCGCAGCCATGGAGGTTAGAGAGGAGGAGAACGATGACAACTTTGCGATCGCAGCGCCTCATTTATTTCGTCCATATTTCTGGGACACTATTTTCTACAGCAATCTTTCGGAAGAGATCGTTAGAAATCACCCGAACTTTACACTGGTACGTACTTAATTTTAGCTGAAATATCTTTAGATTTAGATTTAAAAAAAAAAACAAAAGATTCTGCATTCGTTGAAGAGTTCCTCCAGTGAAGCATTAATTATTTCCCTTTTGCTTTTATTTTCAACAATTGTATTTTATGAAATCATTTTGTTGTTTTTGAAAGGAAGTAGTACTGTATTTAAATATTCTTATATTTATCGTCGATGCTATTTTATAGCTATATAAAGGAAAAAAGAAAATTTGGCTGAAAAGAATTGGTGTTGAAAATTTGAAGATGTCCACAAATACAATTCATCTTCTCCTTTTCACTTTCAAGAATCATATTTCAACCGGACACTGAATAAACTAATATTGCGTGACTATGATTTACATTCACGAACCTTATTGGTAAGTAATGTTACATGTTATAAATTTGTCCAACATGATTGCATAGTGGCTGATAAATTGAGTGGTATATAACATTAATTGAAATCACGTCGTCTGTACATGACTGGACCCCACTGAGTTGAAATATTTCGTCGGTTATTAAAAAAATTATGTTTTATTACCGACAGTAAATTTTAACGCAGGGTCCAGAATTATGAACTGAATATGTGGTTTAAAATAATGTCAATTGTTTTGTTCCAATATACAAGATATAATGGACACAAATAGTGATATAAAGAATGTGTTCGAGTGTGGTCTTAAGATTAATAAAAATTTTATTAATGAAATCAAAAATACTAAGGGTTTTATTGTTTGTTTGCAGCCTGCGATTCAATCAAATATGTCTGGCATTTTAATTGAAAATGATCAAAATCAAACCAACTCACAATCAATATCTGGACGTGGTGTTCATATTATGGTAATTTTTTCTAATTAAAACAGCAGGATCACCCTACTATTTTTGAAGAGTTATACAATTTTTTAGTATTTACTTTTCTATTTTAGTTAATATTCCATTATATTTTAGTTAATATTCTATTTTTAGTTAATAAAGAGTGGTTTTCAGGTCAAACTATTTTGTGCGCCTATCATTCAAAATCAATCTGGAGATATTTCAAAAAGGAGTGGCATGTATTTAGCCCCTAGCACATCTGCTACACTAGATTTAGTCGCTAGTATATCGACTGCACCATTTTTGGCTGCTAGCACCTCTGCTGCGCCATATTTTACCACTACCACCTCCGCTGTGCCAGATTTAGCCGCTAGCACCTCCGCTACACCAGATTTATTGGTATGATTAGCTTCAGTTTCTATTCTCATCTTTATTTGCGAATTTGATCTCAATTATACCATTTCTTACCATGTCGTCACTACATCTAGTGGGGGGTTGCCCTACACTTTGCTTGTACGAGGTTGCCACTCGAGAACCTTTTTTCCCAACGGTTGTTGGTTTTTCGAGCTATATGGCCGGCCCATTGCCACTTCAGTTTACTAATCCGTTGGGCTATGTCGGTCACTCTGGAAGTCGATGGATGCAGGTGGCTCAGGACCGTGCTTTGTGGCATACCTTGGGAGAGGCCTATGTTCAGCAGTGGACTTGTGAATTGCTGTAATGATGATGATGATATACCATTTCATCAACTCAGTTAAGATTGGGTGGGAGATATCTTTCGCTTGTCTTCAATATTACTTTATACTTATATCTTATTTTATTTTATTTCAGGTGCACTCATTTGAAATGATAAAGAAATTTAAGAACAAATGAAGGAATGAATGAATTGTCAGTCCACGAAGATAAAAAGACTTAATGAGAAAGTCAGAAGACAGAAGAAAAAAATTGCTTATTATAATAATATTATCAAAGTTCTAAAGGAAAGAAATTTATTAAATTCAGAATCCCAGAAAGTTATTTTGGGGGTGATTTGCATTGAAGTTGATATCAATACTACTTAGTGCTTTTTTCAATTACATTTTATTTTGACACGTTTGAAGAAACAAAATGTTGGAATGTCAAATATAAAAGAACATTTAAATTGGATTAGAATTCGAAATTTCAATTTTATTTGTTCTTGGATTATTTAAATGAAAAACTTACCTTATACCATGATTTTCCCTCGAAAATTTCTTGGAAATCTCTTAGATTACCTACTTTGTAAATATTTGCTTTTGCTGTATAATTTGTTTGGACATTTATTTTCACTGTTTCGTTTGAATATTTTGAGTGTAGTTAATTTAATTTCTTTTTCATTTTTTGTTAGAATAATTAAATAAGATTGTTTGAGTTTAATTTGTTAGTATATAATATAGGTTTTTTAGTGTTAATTATAAAAATATCTGTGTTTGATTTGTTGTGTATAATAATATAGTTTTCTTTTTGTTTTTATATAGATATTTAAGTAGGTCGTAGTTTGTCTTAGAAATTTAATTCGGCTTCGTGTTCATAAAATATAACAAAATTTTATTTTATATTCATGATTATTTAACCTTTAAATCCTTACATTATAATAAAGATTATCTTATATAATTAATTAATAGCTTAATATTATTTCTGACGTTTTTTCTTTTTGCTTAGCTTCTAAGGGTCATAGCGTGGTGTTACATAGCTTAGGCTATAGCATTTCTCAAAAATTGGACTATATAATCAAAAATATTTCTTCAAATCTGACTGCTAGTTCCATAGGTCACCGCTTGCATATCAAAAAATTTCACCTCTTTGTAATAGGTATTATTACTCATTGTAATAATTTGCAAATTGCAGCTCTGTATTAGATCGTATGTTGATCTTAATGTGATACAAGACAAAAACTAAACTATTAACTACTTATTAAAATTATTATATTTCATTAAATAAATACCATCTGCGGGCCATTGACGGAACCACCATAAAATAAGTTCTACGGTTTAAGACTTGAAAAATGACGAACTTAAAAACAACTTAGATGAAAGGCATAAATAAGTTAGATAGCTTGGAGGATTTTTACCTACAGATATCGTGCTGTGTGTCCGTGACAATATGAAAACGATCTCACAATCTTTTACCTATGTAATTATTATAAAAATATCGATATGGGCTGTCCTATTAAGCGCCATTTTATCCTCTCAGTGAAATATAGGTATACACGTTTTTCTTGTAGGTATGCCAGGTCCATATGTTTTATATACGTCTATGTTTAATACGTAGCGATTGTTCTCTTTCTCTCTAACCTTCATGCTTCACATAGAGTACATTATATCCTCTTAGTAGACTGTGATTACTTATGATCACAGACTACTAAGAGGATACTACGCATGCATGCTTATGATTGAGTCAGCAACGAGTGTATATAATTCGTGCCAAATCGATTGAGACAAACGGACGATGACGTCAGATATGAGCCGAGTATCAAAAGGCATAACTTACAAAATCTCAATTTAGATGTGATAACAATATTTAAATATTGATATTATTCGCATTTCTAGGTCAGCGCATATGTTTTGTTTTTTTTTGTTTCTTAAATAATATTGTCTGTGGTTGCCATAAATATCGTAAAATCTTACGGTACATCGCGAAAAATGTGTTAAATTTTATATTTGAATTTATGGTAAGTAACGCAGCAATTCATTTAATAACAGTTTCATATTAAAAAAATATTTGAAGCAATATAATCACCATATTGAGCTTTTGCAAATTCATCCCTTTAAAATAAACAAAACGCGCGTTACGTCAGTTCGTTCTAAAAGAAACGTGCCAATGTCAGCCGGAGATACGTCACTTTTTTGGGCCAGTCTGCATGCACCGAATAAAAATAAAGTTCTTATATAATATTGTTGTAAGTTTTATCTTTTGAATAAGTACGTACTTGTTCGGTGTCATTATCACTCGAATCTTTATATGTGTTATAAATTAATGCTTTTTGTTGATAAATGAATAAAGTACCTTGTAACAATAGATGATTTTTCTTCTACAGCGATCTTTTACATAACTTTATAATAATAGTTACTAAATATCTATTATATCAATCATTATAAAAAAATAAAATTATAAATAAAGAAAATACTTCATATAAAAGTGCTTATATATTGAAGGTTTGTAGGCCCTGGTTAAGCGATCGAAAGGTCAATGTCCGCTTTTCTCAACCGATTTGGCATGAACTATAGTAAATATTTTGAGTCAGACTCAGAAGGGCTAGAACCCAGAGCTGTAAAGCCAGTTAATAAAAAAAAATTGACATGACTCGACATGACTGATATTCGTAGACGTAGACAGAGAAACCTATAGACTAGGGATGATCGATGTTACAGAAACATCGATGATGACATCGATGTTGATATCGATAGCTTAACATCGATGTTCGATGTTTATCCTACTCAAAACATCGATGTTGGCCATTATCGATGTTTTAGCACATGTACCTATTTAGCAGGTTAAAATTAGATGAACAAAAAATTAGTAGTGTTGTTTATGGCTTTATAATGAAATTAAGAAATTAAAAAAAAAATTAGTGTGAACAGTAATTTGAAAAATGGGAAAAACTTAACTAAATTTTTAGTTAATTTGTTATAATTTTTTTTTTTGCGGATGATGATGAATATTATTATTTCGATATTTAAATGTTCCTATACAATTATAAATCTGGCATTAAAAAATTTACTATCCTAATTTACGATTTAGACGTAGGTTTTTAATGTGTAACTACTCCTATCGCGAAATAAAAAAATTATTATAGAGGGGAAATTAACAAACTTCATAAAAACAAAATAATAGACTTTTCCGTCACCTTTGTTGACACAATTTTTAATCAGGCAGCCCAAGCAGTAAGTTTCCGCAGTTTATAAAATGCACTATAGAATGCACTATGCAGTAAAATTGTCAACGCTCACGGTTGCCCAGTGATTTATTTTCATAAACTTCAGCAAACAATAAATTTGTTACCCCAAGCTCAAGAAAAAGGTAAATATAATTAAATTGTGTCGTCATATTGTTTCAAAATTATGTGTGTATAGACAGCAAGGGAAAACCAATTAATTTGAATATCAATTTATGCAGAGTAGTTATTAGGCAACACCTGACAATGACACCACAATAACAAAGCGAAAGTAGTTACAACTATGACATTACAGTTCACACTTGACAGGGAGTTTGACACAACAAAATTATTTTTTTTAGGTGATCGATGCATTTAGGAATCCTTAATTATTCAAAACTTTAAACCTTTAATAGGAGATGAAATATTTAGTTGATATTGATTTCGCGGGTTCGCATTGTTTACAAGTTCTAATTAATCGATTATTGGTTCATTGACATCGATGTTTGACATGTGACAACATCGATGTTTCGATGTTTAAGATGTGGTAACATCGATGTTAAAACATCGATGTTTTAATTTCTAACATGGATGATCATCGAACATCGATGATCATCGAACATCCCTACTATAGACTAATGATCGGCGTGGCCTTGAGTGAGAAAGAACGATAACAAATTTTTAGGTTATAGAATAATCTTTATGATTTTTAAACACATTTAGATAAACATTTTAATTGTTCTAAGAACTGAACTGAACAAGATTCACCAATCTTAAGCTCACAAAATACTTTTTTCTCACTTAAACCAACTTGTAAACTCCTTAAATCCCCTCCCTCCCTCGCCACTCACCACACCAGTAGCGCCCACGTTCAGTAGTGCAGAGTACAGTGCTAACACTCTAACAACAAAAGAAATCAGTTCTATGCATCACAGCGATTCTGCGCCTGATTTAACTACTCTTAGGACGACTGTCAGTGAGAGGAAAAAACGAAAGCACCCTGGAGGAGATGACAGCATCACGTCCTTGATAAAAGATATGTTTACCAATTTCTCTAAGGAACAGGAAACGCGTTTTTATAATTTACAAAGTACAATTGTAGACCTCATAAAGCAAAATTATGAGTAAAAACGAAGTGTGGAGCATATGTCTAACAAATATGACGATTTACTTACAATAATAGCTAATTTGGAAAAAGAAAGAAAAGAGGACAAACGGCACATGGCTTTAATGGAGGATAGATTGGAAACTATGGAGCGTGAAATGCGTGCATCGGGGATTGAAGTACGAAATATTCCTAAATCAATGGGTGAAACAAAAGATTTTTTGTTTAACATTATTAAAAAGACCGGAAAGGCCGTTAATATTAGTATAGAAGATTCCGAATTGAAAGATATATATAGATTGAACTCCAAGGACAGTTCTGGTCCTATTATAGTGGAACTAAACTCCGTTATCAGCAAGGAAAAAATACTTAGAGCGGTAAAAAGTTTTAATAAAAACAAACCAAGAGACGAGAAATTAAATACTTCTCACCTACAACTGCAACAACCAAAGAAACCAGTGTTTATATCAGAAACTTTAACTCAAAGACTCAAAAATTATTTCAAGTCGCAAGAGCATTCAAAAAGGCACACAGTTTTATGTACTGCTGGACTCTGAACGGAACTGTTTATCTACGCAAAGATGAAAAATCCAGCCAGATACGAATTAACAGTGAAGCCGATCTCGAAAATTTAAGGAAGACTCAATGACTAGAATTATCATTTATTTTTATTATTTATTTAAAACTTATCGGAGTCCATATTAATTACATTATTCTCTTTGTTCAGAGCCAGATTAGGATGCAACAACTGTTGCAGAAATATTTTTTTACTAAGCAAAACCAAATAACTTATATAAAAAGACGGCTATCAACGTAGAAAATTTAACAATCGATATTGATAACATCTCTGTGGCAAAATCATACAACTGTAGCACAGAACACTGTAATAATATTATTCAGAATGTCAGTTTTTCTAAATCTATAAATGTTTTAACTCAGAATACACGAAGCGTTTATAAAAACATAGATGGGTTAATAGCACAATTGGAAAGATTTACTTTTGAATGTGATATTCTAATTCTAACGGAATGCTGGTTAAGTAGTCACAAACCTCCTCCACTTATTGATAATTACACGTGTTATTTTTCTAAAAAAACCTTAAACCAAAATGACGGTATAATTATTTATGTAAAATCTGGAATATATTGTATTGTGGAGGAGCCAGATTCGATTGATGGTAACCTTTGATGGTCCTTTTGCTAAAGACGGAACCAAATATTGCAATATTAGCCACATACAGATCGCCATCGTTTTATAGTATTGACAGCTTTTTAAACACAGTTGAACATGTTCTTCAACCCATTAAGGCAAAAAATATATATCTTTTAGGTGATGTCAACATTGACAATAAACCTAACAATGCCGATAAAAATAGCTCATCTTATTTAAATTTTATGGCAGAACTAGGTCTTCTACCAGGACATACTTATCCAACGAGAGTCAATAATTGTTTGGACCATGTCATGATTAAAACCTATTTGCCTGCCACAGTAGTTGTTCTGAATTCAACTGTTACTGACCATAGTTCTGTGCTTCTAAACCTTTCTTTCAAACCTTTCATAACGACTATACTGATAAAGTAAGCTGTAATATAAAAATTTATTACAACGAAGTTATTAAAAATCTGTCTACAATTGACTTTTCTTTTATAAACACCAACTGCAATGCAGATAACGATGCCTCACAATTAGTTGAAAAAATATCTTCAATAGTAAAATTTTGTACTCAAGAAAAAGTGATTACTAGGCGGCAAAGAATTCTTAAGCCATGGGTTACACCCGGAGTTCTACGGTGCATTCGCCATAGAGATAAATTGCATAAAAACCTTAAAAAGGACCCCGATAATAACATTTTGGTAGTTTCGTATAAGCGATATAGAAGTTTTTGTAATTCGCTCCTAAGAAGGCTTAAATTTGAATATGAAAGATCTCTTCTTAAAAAGGCAAAAGATAATAAACAAAAATGGAAAGCTATTAAAATTATTACAAATCAAAATACTATTAATGCACCAGCAAAAGAGTTGCTGAATGATATAGATAATAACGGTTCGACAAAAAATGAGATTGACTTCATTATGACGACCAGACGCCAACTGTTCAGTGATGTCTCAGTGATCGCAAGGGTGAAAACTGGCAGCGATCACCGAATGGTTAGAGGCACACTGAACCTAAACGTTAAGTTGGAGAGGTCTCGTCTAATGAAGTCAACGCTCCGTCCCCCTCGTGCTCTAATCCAGAATCCCGAAACCTTTCAGCTCGAGTTACGTAACCGCTTCCAGTGCCTAGAAGATTGCAATGCAGTGGACGATATGAACGACAAGCTCGTGGAAACTGTCCATGCGGTCGGAGCTAAGTTCTGCAAGACCCGCCGCAGAAGAACACAAAAACTCTCCGATCACACTCTTAATCTCATGGCTGTTAGACGGGAGATGAGGCTGCAATCGTCAACAGATTTGACAGCATACAGGCAACTGAACAGACAGATCTCCAAGTGCATGCGGCGAGACTTACGCAACTTTAATACTTCTCGTATTAAAGAAGCGATCGAGCGGAACCAGGGCTCCAAAGTCTTTGCCAGAGATCTGTCTGCCAGAAAGAGCCAACTGTCAAAGCTGAAGACTGAGTGTGGCAACATCGTTTCCGGGACACCTGAGATTTTGAGTGAGATTGAGAGGTTCTATGGGCAGCTGTACACATCATCGTTGGAGCCACACGCAAGTGTGAGTAACGATCCAAGAGCAAGTCTTATCCGACACTATTCCGATGATATCCCGGACGTCAGTCTAAGCGAGATTAGAATGGCTCTCCAGCACCTTAAAAACGGCAGGGCCCCAGGCGAGGATGGAATTACAGCGGAGCTTCTGAAAGCGGGTGGAAAACCGGTACTTGTAGTCCTTCAGAAGCTCTTCAATTCCGTCCTCCATGGTGGCACTACTCCAGAGGCGTGGAGCAGAAGTGCGGTGGTCTTGTTCTTTAAGAAAGGCGACAACGCTCTCTTAAAGAACTACAGACCGATTTCCCTTCTGAGCCGCGTCTACGTGCTGTTTTCGAGAGTCATTACGAATCGTCTCGCACGCAGACTTGACGACTTCCAGCCTCCCGAACAAGCCGGTTTCCGAAAAGGCTTCAGTACCATAGACCACATACATACCCTGCGGCAGATTGTACAGAAGACTGAAGAGTACAATCTGCCACTTTGCCTGGCGTATGTGGACTATGAGAAAGCCTTTGATTCCGTCGAAATTTGGGCGGTGCTACAGTCCCTTCAGCGGTGCCAACTTGACTGTCGGTATATCGAAGTGCTGAAGTGTTTGTACAGTAGGGCTACGATGGCTATCCGAGTACAGAACCAGAGCTCGAAACCTATCCAACTGCAGAGAGGTGTAAGACAGGGTGACGTTATATCCCCGAAACTCTTCACCGCTGCATTGGAAGACGTTTTCAAGCTACTGGACTGGAAAGGATACGGTATTGACATCAATGGCGAGTACATCACTCACCTTCAATTTGCCGACGATATAGTCCTTATGGCAGAATCGCTGGAGGACTTAAGCACTATGCTCAATGACCTCAATAGTGCCTCCCAACGGATAGGTCTTAAGATGAACATGGACAAAACAAAGATCATGTTCAATGTCCATGTCACACCTATGCCGGTAGTTGTTGGGAGCACTATGCTCGAAGTTGTTGACGAGTACGTTTACCTGGGACAAATAGTCCGACTAGGTAAGTCCAACTTCGACCGAGAGGTCAATCGACGGATTCAACTCGGCTGGGCAGCGTTCGGGAAATTACGACATATCTTTTCGTCAGGTATACCTCAATCTCTAAAAACTAGATTGTACAACCAGTGCGTGTTGCCAGTGATGACTTATGGATCTGAGACGTGGTCCTTCACTGCTGGCCGTATGAGGACGCTTAAGGTCGCTCAGCGAGCTATGGAGAGGGCTATGCTCGGAGTTTCTCTGCGTGATAGACTCAGAAATGAGGATATCCGCAGTAAAACCAGAGTGACCGACATAGCCCAACGGATTAGTAAGCTGAAGTGGCAATGGGCCGGCCATATAGCTCGAAGAACCGATAACCGATGGGGAAGAAAGGTTCTCGAGTGGCAGCCTCGTACCGGTAGGCGTAGTGTAGGGCGACCCCCCACTAGATGGAGTGACGACCTGGTAAGACATGCAGGAAGTCGATGGATGCAGGTGGCTCAGGACCGTGCTTTGTGGCATTACTTGGGGGAGGCCTATGTTCAGCAGTGGACTTGTGAAAGGCTGTAATGATGATGATAGATAATAAGTCTTGTACAATTGAGAGTATAAATGATTTTTTCTCAAACGTTGGTAAAAATTTGGCAAACAAAATAAGTCAAGACAAAACCGAAAACTATCGGTACAACTTCAATTTACCCTGTGTTGTCAATTCTTGCGTTCTCATTCCACTCGACGAAGCGGAAATAGAGTCTATTAAAAATGACTGCGCTGTAGGCTGGGACTCTATCTCTAGCAAACTTTTAAAGCTTGCTAGAAATATTCTTGTTCCGCCTTTAACTAAATTATCTGTCTAGATCAGGGTATATTTCCAAAAGTTTTTAAAAAATCCATTATAACTCCAGTACACAAGAGTGGCTCAAAAGATAATATAAATAATTACCGGCCTATATCTGTATTGCCTGCTCTCTCAAAAATTTTGGAAAAAGTTTTAAATACACGGTTGATAATTTTTTTAGAAAAGAATAATATTCTGTCACGTCATCAATATGGTTTCAGGTCGGGAAAAAGTACAGAAAATGCTGTTAGTGACTTGTTTGATTACGTTACCACTAAGCTTGATAATAAGCAAAAATGTATTGGTGTTTTTCTAGATCTAGCCAAGGCATTTGACACTGTTTCGATTCCCTCTCTCCTTGACAAGCTAGAGAGAGTAGGAATTCGTGGTGTAGTGCATTCCATCTTTAAGGACTTTCTTTGTGATCGTATGCAGTGTGTTAAGATCGATCGAATAGTAAGTTCTTATGACGCAGTTACATATGGTGTTCCACAAGGAAGCATACTTGGCCCAAATCTCTTCTTGGTTTACATTAATGATCTTTGCCAACAGCCATTATATAATGGACAAATATTTACGTACGCTGATGATACGGCACTGGTATTTTATGGAGAGACTTGGGATAAGGCTTGTAAAAATGCTGAAGTTGGAATACACAAGGTAAACTGCTGGCTAAGATTGAATTTACTTACTCTAAACCTGTCAAAAACAACTTTTATCCAGTTTAATATCAAGGAAAACCACACTGAAAATATATCAATCAAGCTACATTGCTGTAAATTACTGAAAGATCGACAATGTTCATGCCATATGCTCCATAAATCTGATAATGTCAAATACCTAGGCGTTATTTTAGATTGTAAAATAAACTGGCTTAGTCATATAGATCTACAAACCTCTAGAGTAAGGAAGCTAATTTGGGCGTTTAAACATCTAAGGTATGTGGCTGATTTTGATACAATTCGCGTAGTATATTACGCGCTTGCTCAGTCAGTAATAAGCTATTGTATTAGAGTTTGGGGTGGTGCATGCAAAACCCACATTTTGCGACTTGAAAGAGCCCAAAGGTCGTTGCTTAAAACGATGACTTTTAAGACGTTTAGATTCCCAACTAGAACACTCTATAGTGATTGTCAAGTTCTTACTGTTCGGCAGACAACATCTTGCTACTGCATACGACAAAGACAAAATAGAAAGAAAACGTACAATAGTTAATGTCTTGACTTCAACCGCTTTCCGCACGTCCTTTGCCAGGCACCAACTTGGTTATCTTAGTGTACATTTGTATAACAAAATGAACAAAATTCCTGACTTTTATCCACTTCCACTTTACAAATTAAAAAAGAAGGTAGAAAAATGGCTTTTATCATTAAATTATGAAGAAACGGAGGACTTGTTTAATGTTATAATGTAATCCGCTTGATGAATCCTGTTATTTTTCATGTTATTTATAAGTACATATAAAACACATGCATACACAAACGCAAATATACGCTTGCTGACACACACACGCACACGCACATATACACACCCACACATATACACACACACACACACACACGTACACATGAACCCTAACACACTCAACACACAGATAGTAGGTGAATTAAGTAGTATATTATTTTTTATACCTTTTGAAACATTCTTGTTATTTTGAACCTTTATTGTTAATTTATTAGGTCATAAAATTGGGAGAGGGCGCTGATTGCTGAGATACAGGTATAATTCCTAGTTCAGCAATCAGAGACTTCATATATTCACTGTATAATTATCAATAAAGCTTATTATTATTATTATTATTATTATTATTTTTTTGTTTATTGCTCGAGATAAACCCGGTATTGTCCAAGCCCCCGCCCATGAACCTTAGGGAGAGGTAGGCTCAGACTCATAACTAACAAATATAGAATTACCTAAAACTTTGGACAATATTGTTACCGAATGAATTGCTGCTTGCTTCTGTATAACGTTTATGTTGATATGGGAGTCTAGCTTAATGCAATATTTATGTAGGCTTTTAGCGATCATTCCTGTGGCCCCAACCACTATAGGTATAACTTCAGTAGGTGTTTTCCAAAGCCTGGTTATTTCAGTTCTTAATGCATGATATTTACTAAGTTTCTCTATTTCCTTCGCTCCTATATTGTAATCAGACGGTACGGTAATATCGATAAGGTAAGTTTTATTTTCAATTTTATTTATATAAATTATATCAGGCCGGTTATGCTTTATTGTAATATCTGTTTGAACCGGCATTTCCCACATTAGTTTGGCTGTATTATTTTCGTTTACTAGTGGTTGCGACATATGTTCTTTCCACCACATTTTGCTTACGCTAAATCCGTGCTTTCTTGCTAAGGTCCAGAACACGTACTGTACAATATTATTGTGCCTCTTAGTATAGTAAGTGCCAGCCATTTTCTCACATCCTGATATAATATGTTGTACTGTTTCATCTTTCGTTAGACATAGTCGACACTTCCCATCTACAGGTTTCTGAAGTATGTCTCTCTCATATTGTCGTGTTACAATTGCCTGATCCTGAATAGCAAAAATAAATGACTCCAATCCTGGAGTTATTTTTTGTGTTTTAAACCATCTGAATGAAAACTTTACATCTATATTTTCTCTTTCAATCACATCCTTATAAAACTGACCATGAAGTGGTTTTGTTTTCCAAGCATTTACCTTTTTTCTAATAAATGCTTTTTTTATTTCCTTTTCTGTATAATTTTCACCATCCCCTAGTCCTAATTCTCTTAAGTATTTCAGTGCTTCTTTAAATATTGAGTGTTTATCTCTATTTTTATCGTGTTTTAATATTGTTCTTAAAATGTAATCATTACTTGATTCTAGATACTTTCTATATTTTATTATCTGAGTTTTATAAAGCACTTCTATATTAGTCAGCCCTCGCCCCCCTCCTTCAATCGGTAAATAAAGTCTTTCAATTTCTGCTTTTGGTTGGTGCGCCTTGTTCATTGCTAAAATTTTCCTCGTTTTTATATCAATTTTCCTTAAATCAGTATTTTTGTAGTTTATAACACCGAATGAATAAAGGAGTACTGGGACTGCGTATAAGTTTATTGCCTTAAGTAGATTTCTAGCGTTAAGATGAGATTTAGAAATACATTTTACTCTACGGAAGTATTCTTTTTGTAATTGTTGTTTAGCTTCGTTATGGTTTATTTTACCCGCTTCATTCATACCTAAATATTTATATTGTTCTCCCGCTTTTAAGTATTCAAATTCGTTGCCGTTTAGTAATATATGACCCGACCCTTGATCTTCTCTTCTTTTACCTGCTACCATATGCAAAATGTTACATTTACTTAATCCGAAGGTCATTCCTATGTCTCTTGTAAAAATTTCTATACTGTCTATTAACACTCTAAGATTGTTTTTATTATTAGCATATATTTTTAAATCATCCATATATAATAAATGGTTAATCGTAGTATTGTCCTTTAATTTGTATCCTTTAGATTCATATTTTTTGAGAATTTTAGAAACGGGATTAATAGCCATGCAAAATAAAATAGGTGACAGTGAATCTCCTTGGAATATTCCACGTTGAATGTATATGGGATCTGTAGTAACAGAGCCATTCGCACTAGAGGCTGTCATGATTACATTCCATTTGGGCATAACCATCTGGAGAAATCTTTTGATAGTTGGTGAGCATTTATAAATATCCAGTACTTTTAGTAACCACTCGTGTGGTATACTGTCAAATGCTTTCTGATAGTCTACCCATCCCATACATAAATTTTTCTGGTTCTGTTGTGCATCTTCCAGTATAGCCTTATTAATCATGAAATGATCTTTGTACCCTCTTACGTAACGCCTGCAACCTCTTTGTTGAGGAGATATAATATTGTTCAGGTCACAGTGCGTGTAAAGTTCGTTGGAAATTATGGACGTTAAAAGTTTGTACATGGTAGGTAAGCACGTTATCGGTCTCCAGTTCTTTGGATCTAGGGTGTTCTCATTTTTAGGGATCAATATTACCACTCCAGTTGTAAACCATTGCTCAACAGATTCGATTCCTTTCAAAATTCTATCAAACAACTGAGCAATGTATTTATGTGTACTGGTAAGATATTTAAGAAAATAGTTATGTATTTTATCAATACCCGGCGTTTTCCAATTATGTAATCCACTTATAGCATTTTTTACTTTATCTTCATTTATTTCGTTAAACGTGTGTTCTACTATTTTATCCATTGACTCTTCTATTTCCTTAATCCATCGAGCTTCAGTATTGTATGATACTGGTTTTGATAGAATGGATTCCCAAAAACGTTGTACATCATTTTTTAATGGAATTTGTGTTGGAATTTGTTGCTGACCATCAAGATTTCTAAAAAGTTTATGTTGATTTTCTTGAAACAGCTTATTTTGTAATTTTCTATTGTTTATATCGTCATACCTCTTAAGTCGTCCAGCCAGTGCTTTTATTTTCTGTTTAACTAGTTCTACAGTGTAGTCTAAATCTTGATCATTTCGTATATTATATTTATTAGATAACCTATTTTTAAATCTTATCATGTTTCTAGTATAATAGTTTCCTCTCTGAATTTCTACTAGTCTGCCTAAATCTCTTCTAAAATCTTCTATTTTTTTCTGTAGTCTCAATTTCCACGGTGCATTTTGTTTCAATTTTATTGCAGTCAGGCTAGTCGGCTTAAGTGTAATTGCTTTTTGATTATTTGCAATGATTACTGTTTTAGCTGCTGCATAGATAATATTATTTATTTCCCTCAAGGACTGTTGCGACTCTAAAAGTTTTGGCAAAAAGTTATTAATTTTATTTAAATTTTCGCAAAACTGTTTACAAAATTAAGCCTTTGGTAAGGAATCCCTATTCTCGATAGATATTTCCTTAGTTTCCGCAAGAGTTTGTAGGAATTTCAGAATAAGGGGATCTTGGTTGTCATCTACTTTGATATCAGGACTATCAAATGTATATCTATTTTGATGTTCTGGAATAGTTTCTAAAACCGTACATGTTGTAAGTGGTTGGGTCCTTGTAAGTATATCTGATAATAAATGAGAATTTTGTGCGTTATCCGTAAAGTTATGATTATCGGAGATCTGTTTGTCTAGACTATCACATATTGTAGTTATATGTGAAGTTGTGGATGTAAGTAGGTTGAGATCAGCCATGTTCTGTGCTACTGCTATATTTCGTTCAGCTCTAGATTTAATTTCGTCTAAAACCTGGGTTGACAAGAATTCCCTAGTTATTATACTTCTAGCTTGGTTTGCAAGTGTGTTTCCCGTAAATTTTAGTGTTTTAGGATTATTAGGATTCCTATCTTTGAACAGTTTTTCAAATCTTTTTATGTAACCAGGACCTTCAGATTTCGCTTTAAAATAACAGAACATAAGTTCATGAAGTTCTTCTTGCGACCACTTTCTCCTGGCATCTTCGCTTACTGCTACGCTTTCTATGGTCGCTTCTGATGTACCGGCAGAGATGTTTCTAGGAGGTTCATCCCTTCTCTGTAAAGTATCACCAGGATCGGCTGTTGCATTTGAGGATCCTCGTCTTCCCCTCTGGATCTCTCCGTCCCTCGCCCGCCTGTTCAACGAGGTCCGGCTGGCTCAGATTGCTACACGACCGTCACCAGCTCCAATCGTGTCCTGGCGATCACCCCCAGGCAGCGGCATTAAACGTTTATTCCTATTTTCCATTTCTCCATTTTGGGTTGCCATAACCTTATTAGCTTGTAAGTTTCGAAAAATTCAAGGGTCCCCCTCCCACGTGAAGTCGGTGTTCGCTTCGGACGTAAAGGTTGGGCTTTGGGAGGGGGATTATTATTATTATTATTATTATTATTATTATTATTATTTTGTGGGCTATCAATATATTTTTCTCATCTGGTTGGGTTCTATAAATATATAATTATAAATGGAAATGAAAAGATAAATATACATAAATATCAATAACATAAACTAAATATAAAAATACATATATAAATAAAAGCCCAACCAGATGGAGGCCCTCGGCAGGGGAGACCAAACGGCCGAGGGTTAGGGGGAAAGGGAAAGAAACCGGCGGACGATGCGGGCGGTATCGAGGAGCACCGCCTTCTGCATCTGAGCCTGGAGCGGTCCGCCACGTAGACCCAGCCGCCTCAGATGACCCGAGAGGCTGACTGGGATTAGCCCGTTTGCAGAGACGACTACAGGAATAATTTCGGTCGGCAGACCACCCCACATGTCGGTCACCTCGTGAGCCAGGTCCAGATATTTTGTTTGCTTATCTGTTTCGGCTTTCACGAGGTTTTCGTCACACGGAATGGTAATGTCGACCAAAAATATCCTTGACTGTGCCTGGTCCATCAGCACAATATCAGGCTTATTCGCAAGAATAGTCCTGTCTGTGATGATGGCCCGGTCCCAATAGAGCCTGGCGCGATCATTTTCGAGCACGGCTTCCGGCAAGTACTTGTAATACGGCAATTTCCGATCCACGAGACCGTATTTCAGAGCGAGCTCCTGGTGTAGAATTCTGGCTACTAGGTTGTGCCTGTGCAAGTACTCAGAGTTAGAAAGCGCCGAACAACCGGAGATGACATGCCTAAGTGACTCACCGGGATGGCGACAAGCTCGACAGATGTCGATGGTGCCATCCTTTAGGATGTATCTCCGATAGTTGTTGGTCTTAATAACCTGATCCTGTATTGCACAGACAAAACCCTCGGTTTCCCCGAAGAGGTCACCAAAGCGTAGCCAGTGGAGGGAGGTTACTGTGTCTACGAAAGGCCCATGTAGAGATTTGTAGAACCTCCCGTGGAGCTCCTTCTCCTTCCATACGGTCTCCCGGTCGGAAATTGTCTGCACTGCCGGGTCTTGCCATTGCTCGTTGGCTAAGGATAGAGGGGTAAGTCCTTTATCACAAGAAATGACGTCCTTATAGAATGGATCATCCGATCTCGCCAGGAAGTAATTACGGAGGCTGCACACTTCGCGATTATGCATGGTGAGCGCGCTCAAGAAACCACGCCCACCATGCTTTCGCGGCAAGTACAGCCTCATTACCGACGATCTCGGATGATGCATCCTGTGGGACGTCATGGTAGTGCGGACTTTTCTATCCAGGGCGTTAAGTTCAGTCTGAGTCCACCTGAGTATGCCAAAGGTATACATGAGGACAGGCATGACCCAGCCGTTATATGCTTGTGTCTTATTCACACCGGACAAAAGGCTGTTAAGCACTTTGGTCAAGCGTGCATAAAACACGTCGCAAACTGACTGTTTCATACCAGCCTCATCGATACCGATGTTCTGTGACATACCCAGGTATCGGTATATTTCAGCTTCGGAAAGGGTCCTTAAGTTGACGGGCATAGATAAGTCTGTGCCCTCAGAGTTAGCAACCCTACCCCTCTCAACATGGAGTACCGCACACTTATCCGTCCCCAGCTCCATTCCAATGGAATTGCTAAATTCACAAGTGATGTTTAGCAATTCCACAAGATGGGAGCGACTGGAGGCGAATAACTTGAGGTCATCCATATAGAAAAGGTGGGTCACTTTTGTCCCTCCTTTCCGCAGCTGAAATCCCCTCCCGGAGCCCTCCAGTAAGGTACTGAGAGGGTTCAGAGAGAGGCAGAACCATATTGGACTCAGACAATCGCCCTGGAAGATACCCCTTCCTATCCTTATGTGGTTCTCCGCAGCCGTCATCCGCTCGCCCAGATGACAAAGGATCGTACTCCACTGCCCCATACACTGCCCGAGGAAGTCTCTAACTGTACAGTCTATCTTGTACAGTTCGAGGACTCTCTTTAGCCATGTATGGGGCACCGAGTCGAATGCCTTTCTGTAGTCTATCCAGGCGGCGGAGAAGTTCCGACGGTTGCGTTTCACCACTTTGCCAATGACCGCGTCAATGAGGAGTGGTTCCTTGGTTCCACGACCACCGCCCCGACATCCATTTTGAGCGCGCGACATCACCTGATTTGAGTCCAGGTGACGAGTGATTCTCGCGCTCAAAATGGATGTTAGTGTCTTGTATATGGTCGGCAGACACGTGATGGGGCGGTATTTGCTCGGGTCTGTGGTAACCTGGTCTTTAGGAACCAAATGAGTGATCCCAGTAGTGAAGAGGCTCGGGAGCGACTTCTGGTTGAGAGCCTCTTGGAACTGTCGGGCGAGCACAGTGTGACACACCACAAACCCCTTCAGCCAGTAGTGATGCAGCCCGTCGAGTCCCGGACTTTTCCAGTTCGGGGCCCTACGGACCGCCTCAGCTACGTCATCCGGCGTTATGGTGACGGGGTCCATGGGCGTAATACCCGCACACTGACTCGCCACAACTTCCGTCCAAGGGCCCTCGTTGTGGTTTACGGGCTCTGACCACAGGCCGCGCCAGAATGCGACCGTGTCGGCCTGATTCGGTACTGGGCCCGTTCCACTTACCATTGGTCGCTCCAATGATTTATAGAGCCTCTTCTGATCACTCTGGAAGAGACGATTCTGGTTGAACCGTGTCGACCTCTCGGTATATCGCCGAATTCGCTTTCCCCAAGCAGCGATTCTCTGCTTCAGGTCGTCTATGCGCTCCGTCAGTTTTTGCATTATATCCGGCTGGGACAAACTAATATTTGTCCCAGCAAACGCCATCCTGACGGTGCGCACAATCCTTGGCCTGGTATTGCCTGACCTGAAGCATATCAGTCTGCCGATGAGAGCCCTAGCCTTTGCGATACGTTCTTCAATTCTTGTTCTCCAGGCTGGGATAGCACTACTTTGTCCAGTAGTGCGTCCAGCCGTGGAAAGTTTGGCACCTATAATACGGCAGACTGCCAGTGCGGCGCCGAAGAGAATTGAGTCCGTCTCGCAAAGGTCCCGGCTGGCTTCCAAATAGGTCACCAGCATTGGGTTCAGAGCCCTCACGACAGCCCGATTCCGCTTGCTTAGGGCTATGCGGGGAAGTCGCGGTCGATTTTCGAGAGGCGTACTGCGCGTTTCCATAATCGCCTCTTCCAAGGTACTCCTCATTTGCTCTATTTCTAGTTCCTGGGTGAATGTTCCATCATCATTTGAATCAGCAACCACTGGGGTATTCACGGCGGCATCCACGTGTGCGGGTTGTTCTGCAACTTGTGGCACCGCACCCTCAGTCGTAGCGTTTTCATTTGATGAGGGAACAGCCTCACGTCGTAGCCGTTCGAGTTCGGCGCCATCAAATATATTTGAGCGTAAGATATACCGAACTCGGTCTGCCAGGTTTTGCTCGGTGACAGTAATAGATGGCTCCAGCTCAGTAAAAAGACGATGCATCCTAGCCCGATACGCGAAACCTCCAATTTCTCCCCCTTTCGCCCTAAAATACGCCCGCAATGCGTTTGTATTCATATTGATGGTCCATCGCATGCGGCGTACTCCACCAGTGGCGGGTGCCGATTGCTGGGTGCGCGAAGACCCTGCCGACACCAAGCAAGCTGGTGGGGATGATGGATGCGAGGGGCTGCTGGGTGGTCGTGCAGCACCTCGCGCTCGGCTGGCGGTTCGCATGCTGTCGCGTCCAGCGCCAGCTCCAGACGCGCCCTGGCGATCTCCAGGTAGCGGCCCTTTGCGCAATCTTCTATGTTCCATCATCCATACAGGGCGTCATTTAACGGGAGACGCCCAGACCCGGCGCCGTTTCATGGTGAGGCCATATGCACAAGCGGGCCCTTGCATCATCAATTTTTGCCGAGGCACGGCGCTCACACCTCTTGGCAAGGTGCTGACTGACTGCGCGGACGTAGCGGTTTTGTCACATAACCGTCACGTCAGCGGGCGATGGGGTCGTCACTTCCCTACGCCTTTATTATTATTATTATTACTATTATGTGTGGGGTATCTACATATATAGTTTTCTCATCTGGTTGGGATGTATAAATATATAATTATAAACGAAAATGAAAAGATAAATATACATAAATATCAATAAAATAAAATAAATACAAAACTACATAAATAAATAAAAGCCCAACCAGATGGAAGCCCTCGGCAGGGGAGACCAAACGGCCAAGGGTTAGGGGGAAAGGGAAAGAAACCGGCGGACGATGCGGGCAGTATCAAGGAGCACCGCCTTCTGCATTTGAGCCCGGAGCGGTCCGTCACGGAGTCCCAGTCGCCTCAGATGACGAGAGAGGCTAACTGGGATTAGCCCATTCGCAGAGACGACTACAGGAATAATTTCGGCCGACAGACCACCCCACATGTCGGTCACCTCGCGAGCCAGGTCCAGATATTTTGATTGCTTATCTGTTTCGGCTCTCACGAGGTTCTCGTCATACGGGATGGTAATATCGACCAAAAATATCCTTGACTGTGCCCGGTCCATCAGCACAATATCAGGCTTATTCGCAAGAATAGTCCTGTCTGTGATGATGGCCCGGTCCCAGTAGAGCCTGGCGCGGTCATTTTCGAGCACGGCTTCCGGCAAGTACTTGTAATACGGTAATTTCCGGTCCACGAGACCGTATTTCAGAGCGAGCTCCTGGTGTAGAATTCTGGCTACTAGGTTGTGCCTGTGCAAGTACTCAGAGTTAGAAAGCGCCGAACAACCGGAGATGACATGCCTGAGTGACTCCCCTGGATGGCGACAAGCTCGACAGAAGTCGACGGTGCCATCCTTTAGGATGTATCTCCGATAGTTGTTGGTCTTAATAACCTGATCCTGTATTGCACAGACAAAACCCTCGGTTTCCCCGAAGAGGTCACCGAAACGTAGCCAGTTGAGGGAGGCGACTGTATCTACGAAGGGCTCATGTAGAGCCCTGTAGTACCTCCCGTGAAGCTCCTTCTCCTTTCATACGGTCTCCCGGTCGGAAATGCTAAGCACTGCTGGGTCCTGCCATTGCTCGTTGGCTAAGGATAGAGGGGTAAGCCCTTTATCACTAGAAATGACGTCATTATAGAATGGATCATCCGATCTCGCCAAGAAGTATTGACGGAGACTGCACACTTCGCGATTATGCATGGTTAGCGCGCTCAGAAAGCCACGCCCACCATACTTTCGCGGCAAGTACAGCCTCATTACCGACGATCTCGGATGATGCATCCTATGGGACGTCATGGTAGTGCGGACTTTTCTATCCAGGGCGTTAAGCTCAGTCTGAGTCCACCTGAGTATGCCAAAGGTATACATGAGGACAGGCATGACCCAGCAGTTATATGCGTGTGACGTATTCACACCGGACAAAAGGCTGTTAAGCACTTTGGTCAAGCGTGCATAAAACACGTCGCAAACTGACTGTTTCATACCAGCCTCATCGATACCGATGTTCTGTGACATACCCAGGTATCGGTATGTTTCAGCCTCGGAAAGGGTCCTTAAGTTGACGGGCATAGACAAGTCTATGCCCTCAGAGTTAGCAACCCTTCCCCTCTCCACATGGAGGACCGCACACTTATCCGTCCCCAGCTCCATTCCAATGGAACTGCTAAATTCACAAGTGATGTTTAGCAGTTCCATAAGATGGGGGCGACTGGAGGCGAATAACTTGAGGTCATCCATATAGAAAAGGTGGGTCACTTTTGTCCCTCCTTTCCTTAGCTGAAATCCCCTCCCGGAGCCCTCCAGTAAGGTACTGAGAGGGTTCAGAGAGAGGCAGAACCAGATTGGACTCAGACAATCGCCCTGGAAGATACCCCTTCTTATCCTTATGTGGTTCTCCGCAGCCGTCATCCGCTCGCCCAGATGACAAAGGATCGTACTCCACTGCCCCATACACTGCCCGAGGAAGTCTCTAACTGTACAGTCAATCTTGTACAGCTCGAGGACCCTCTTTAGCCATGTATGGGGCACCGAGTCGAACGCCTTTCTGTAGTCTATCCAGGCGGCAGAGAAGTTCCGACGGTTGCGTTTCACCACTTTGCCTATGACCGCGTCAATGAGGAGTGGTTCCTTAGTTCCGCGACCACCGCCCCGACATCCATTTTGAGCGCGTGACATCACCTGGTTTAGCTCCAGGTGACGAGTGATTCTCGCGCTCAAAATGGATGTCAGTGTCTTATATATGGTGGGTAGACACGTGATGGGGCGGTATTTGCTCGGGTCTGTGGTATCCTGATCTTTAGGAACCAAGTGAGTGATCCCAGTAGTGAAGAGGCTCGGGAGTGACTTCTGGTCGAGAGCCTCTTGAAATTGTCGGGCGAGTACAGCGTGACACACTATGAACCCCTTCAGCCAGTAATGATGCAGCCCGTCGAGCCCCGGACTTTTCCAGTTCGGGGCCCTACGGACCGCCTCAGCCACGTCTTCTGGCGTTATGGTGATGGGGTCCATAGGCGTAACAGTCGCACCCTGGCTCGCCACAACTTCCATCCAAGGGCCCTCGCTGTGGTTTACGGGCTCTGACCACAGGCCACGCCAGAATGCGATAATGTCAGCCTGATCCGGTCCTTGGCCCGCTCCACATACCTTTGGTCGCTCCAATGATTTATAGAGCCTCTTCTGATCACTCTGGAAGAGACGATTCTGGCTGAACCGCCTTGACCTCTCGGAAAATCGTCGAATCCGCTTCCCCCAAGCAGCGATCTTTTGCTTCAGGTCGTCTATGCGCTCCGTTAGTTTCTGCGTGATATCCGGCTGGGACAAACTGATATTTGTCCCAGCAAACGCCATCCTAATGGTGCGCACAATCCTCGGTCTATTATTACCCGACCTAAAGCTTGTCAGTCTGCCGATAAGGGCCCTTGCCTTTGCGATACGGTCCTCGATTCTTTTTCTCCAGGCTGGGATGGCGCTACTTTGTGTAGTAGCGCGTCCAGCCATGGGAAGTTTGGCGCCAATAATACGGCAAACTGCCACTGCGGCGCCAAAGAGAATCGAGTCCGTCTCGCAAAGGTCCCGGCTGGCTTCCAAATAGGTCACCAGCATTGGGTTAAGAGCCCTCACGACAGCCCGATTTCGCTTGCTTAGGGGTATGCGGGGAAGTCGCGGTCGATTTTCGAGAGGGGTGCTGCGCGTTTCCGAAATCGCCTCTTCCAATATACTCCTCATTTGCTCTAGTTCGTGGGAGACTATTTCATCGTCGTTCGAATCAACCACAACTGGAAGATCCATGGCGGCTTCCACGTGTGGATGCTGGTCTGTCGAATGTGGAGCTGCATCTCCAGCCACAGCCGATTCATTCGACGACGGAATAGCCTCACGTCGTAGTCGTTTGAGTTCGGCATCATCAAATATTTTCGAGCGCATGATGTACCGAACTCGGTCTGCCAGGTTTTGTTCCGTGACGGGGATAGACGGCTCCAGCTCAGCAAAAAAGCAATGCATCCGAGACCTATACGCTATTCCCACAGTTTGTTCCCCTTTCACCCTATAGTACGCCCGCAATGCGTTTTCGTTCATGGATTTCGTCCAACGCATGCGACGTGCTCCACCAGCGGCGGGTGCCGCTTGCTGGGTCCGAGAAGACCCAGCCGACACCAAGCCTTCTGGTGGGGATGATGGATGCGAGGGGCTGCTAGGTGATCGTGTAGCTCCTCGCGCTCGGCTGGCGGCCCGCATGCTGCCGCGTCCAGCGCCAGCTCCAGACGCGCCCCGGCGACCCCCAGGCAGCGGCCCTATGCGCGTTCCTTTCCGTGTTTTTTCCATCATCCATTTTATGGGCGCCAAATAACGGGAGACGCCCAAGCCCGGCACCGTTTCTTGGTTGGGTCATATGCACAAACGGACCTTTGCATCTACAATTTTGCCTAGGCACGGCGCTCACACCACTTGGCAGGATGCTGACTGACTGCGCGGACGTAGCGGTTTTGTCACATAACTGTTACGTCAGCGGGCGATGGGGTCGTCACTTCCCTACGCCTTATTATTATTATTATTATTATTATTATTATTATGGGGTATCTATATAGCTTTCTCATCTGGTTGGGTTCTATAAATATATAATTATAAATGAAAGTGAAAAGATAAATATACATAAATATCAATAACATAAAATAAATATAAAAATACATAAATAAATAAAAGCCCAACCAGATGGAGGCCCTCGGCAGGGGAGACCAAACGGCCGAGGGTTAGGGGGAAAGGGAAAGAAACCGGCGGACGATGCGGGCGGTATCGATGAGCACCGCCTTCTGCATTTGAGCCCGGAGCGGTCCGCCACGTAGTCCCAGTCGCCTCAGATGACCCGAGAGGCTGACTGGGATTAGCCCGTTTGCAGAGACGACTACAGGAATAATTTCAGTCGGCAGACCACCCCACATGTCGGTCACCTCGTGAGCCAGGTCCAGATATTTTGTTTGCTTGTCTGTTTCGGCTTTCACGAGGTTCTCGTCATACGGAATGGTAATGTCGACCAAAAATATCCTTGACTGTGCCCGGTCCATCAGCACAATATCAGGCTTATTCGCAAGAATAGTCCTGTCTGTGATGATGGCTCGGTCCCAATAGAGCCTGGCGCGATCATTTTCGAGCACGGCTTCCGGCAAGTACTTGTAATACGGCAATTTCCGATCAACTATTATTATTATTATTATTATTATTAAATCGCTACGCTGTCAATGTTGTTTAGCAAACTGTAGAGTTTGCTAAACAAAAAACCGGCACGGAGAAAGGGACAAACAATCACACACCTCTATCTGAGGAGGTACATATCAAAACTTGACTATTCCACTTTTTGTATAATTAAAAGAAATATAATTTTAAGAGCACAGTTATGTGTTTAATATAAAATTTTGATGAATATATAATGTACAACAAAAATAGTGATTATGTTGTATGACTTTCAAATTTTTTCCAGTAACATAATATAGAATAAATCTAGAATTTTAAAATGGAATAATCAAGTTTTGACCAGGCTGATTGGAATAATCAAGTTTTGTTATGTGCTTTAAAGGAATAATCTAGTTTTGATTCAAACCATTGTGGATTTATCTTATTTTGTTGAAATTAATTTAAAATGGTGTTTTTCTTAATAAAATTCTTTATTTATTTATTATATCATTCTAATATTATATGTAATATTATTTAATAACTTTATCACTTTTTTAATTTTGCGTTATTTTCGGTTGCAAAATGAAAGCAGAACCGATTTCTGTTGCGCCCCTATTTGCTTGTATTTCAGTCCAATTGTAGAACAAAGGATTTTTAGTATTTTTGGCGACAATGCAAAATATATAAAAGCTAATCTGTCAACTATAAAATGCTTCTTGAATCGGAGTGCGGGGAGTGGCTGAACCTGTTGCAGATCGAAACGGAATGTTAAAGAACCTTCATGTTCTTCTTTCTTCATTAAGTCATAAAATGCTCTAGCCCTTTTGCTATGGATTCTTTTTTCAGTCATTAAATTAACTTTTTCCGTACCTGTAGCAGTTTTTATTTTATTTTTTAATAATGTGCAATAAGTACATACATCTGACGATGGAGACTGAAACCCGATGTTAAAGTTGTTTATAAACACTGATCTGAAAAAAGATTTTTTTAGCTCTGAATAAAATCTCTACTGTTTCATTGTACATTTTTCTTAGTTAAGCTACATTTAGTTCTGAACTTAGGTATATACGCTTCGATTTTGCCCTATTATAATGAGATTCAACAGCTTCAAAATTATTAATAAATTCAATAATATTCTGCTTGACATGTGCTGATTTCTTCCTTTTTCGGTCTCCACCTCTATTTTCTCTTATCACATCCCCATTGCCTAGTCTTCTCACAAGAATATCCACTCTTCCTCTGTTTAATTCTAAAAAAAATCTCTTGCATACTCCCTTAGGATAATCATTTATCAGTAGAAAAAAGTGGCTGATTTTTGCTTAGGTATGGGCTTCGTGGGATTTGTTTTACTGTTGCGACGACGAACAGGTTCATATACCGAAATTAATCTCAACAAATAAGTATCCTGGTCCACTTTGGACTGGTTTTTGTACAATGCCTTATGACTTTTCAAAATATCTCTTCTTACGAATTTGTTGCAATGAAATTTGCTGTTTTAGCTATGATTACAAGGCTTTTCAAATGCAAGTGCACATGGGTCACAGTACGAATAGTCCCTAAAGCAAAAATATAGACCACGTTAATAAAAAATTACATTGAATTAACTCATAAACGCAGAAGTTTTAAGACTATAGATTTGTCGCTAGGTTTAAGACACAAAAACTTACTTCTTTCGATTTTGTCGTCCGCGCTTTCTACTTCTTGAACCTGTATTTATATCTTGTACTGTTGTTTGAGACTGCATTTCTCAAAATTATTTTGATCCTCGAAATGTCGAAAACACAATTCGCAACGCATAAAAGTTTTATAAACAACTGACCGCGACAGACAAAAATATTTGGAACATAAAAACAACTACCTTAAAAATATGAGGAAAAACATGTTTTGTTACAATTTCCAGTGATAAAAAAAATATCTTCTGGATTAATCATGTTTGTTGCAAATTCTTAAATCCTTATTTTTAACCTTCTTTTTTTAGGAATAATCTACTTTTGACGAAATCATGCGTTTTTAAATATATTTTTCTAGTAGATCTATCACGTTTTGTCAGGATTTTGTTTTCGATGCATATGCATTTCAATGTAAACAACCTAAAAACATTAAAAAATCTACTTTGGGCGAAAATGGAATAGTCAAGTTTTGAAAAGTACCTCCTCATCTCATTTCTATGCAAGACGTATGCATAAATCTATCTTTTTCGTGTGCGAATGCGAAAGAAGGCGTCAATTTGTCTATTGGTTTCTCTGTCCACGTTCGTAGACATAGTGTTGCCACTTTAGCGACTTTGTCGACTAAATCTAACGAGTTTTTGTTAATTTAGGGAGTTAAATTCAATGTTTAGTGAGAAAAAATATTCTGGTGACTTTTAGCGACATGTGCATTTTGAATACTATACTCTATCCGTTACCTATTACAAATAAATCACTTAACATTTACACACATACATTACATATATATATATATATATATATATATATATATATATATATATATATATATATATATATATATATATTTCGATTTTTATTGTTTCGCGTTTTTTAATAACTTTATATTTAGCGACATTTGGGGAGTTTTTTTGTTACTAAATTCATTTATAACTAGGGACTTTTTGATGGCAGTCTAGAGCATGAAGGTTAGAGAACAGGAGAACGATCACTACGTACTAAAGCATAGCCCGCCTGTCCTTGAAAATTGTAGAATACATAGTGGCGCTGACGTCGGTGAGTAGTGAGTGCGAAGTTATTTGTTTATGAGTACAATATGGGTGAAGTTAGTTGAATATTTTTATTTTTTATTTTCGTAGAAAGTTAGTTTCATTTTTTCGTAGAAAATTTTCATGCTCCTTAATTTTGTAATTTTTGACAAAAAGAAACATTAAAAAATGGAGAAATATTTTACTGTGCGTGGATGTGTTTGAGCATCTGATCGGAAAAATAGACTGAAAATGACTTTTATTGACTGCACTTAGTGATCATAGCGCCTCACTGATGTTGTCCATATTTCTGGGACACTATTTTCTACGGCGATCGTTCTCCTGTTCTCTAACCTTCATGGTCTAGAGACATACGCTAATTCAATGTAGCAACATTGCGTAGACAGAGATACAGTGATTCCAGTGATACTGATTAGGGATGATCGAGGCTACAGAAATATCGATGATGACATCGATGTTGATATCGATAGCTTAACATCGATGTTCAATGTTTATCCTACTCAAAACATAGATGTTGGCCATTATCGATGTTATAGCACATGTACCTATTTAGTAGGTTAAAATTGGATGTACAAGAAATTTATAGTGTTGTTTATGGTTTATTATTTATGAAATTAAAGAAATTAATAACACATTCAGTGTGAAACAGTAATAAAAAAATGGGAAAAACTTAACAAATATTTAGTTAATTTGTTATATTTTTTTGGCAATAATGATGAATATTATTATTTTGATATTTAAATGTTCCTATACAATTAAAAATCTATGGTATTAAAATATTTACTATCCCAATTTACGATTTAGACATAGATTTTATATTAACTACTCCTATCGCGAAATAAAAAATGATTATAGAGGAAAAATTAACAAACTTCACAAAAACAAAATAATAGACTTTTCAGTCACCTTTGTTCACACAATTTTTAATCAGGCAGCCCAGGCAGTAAGTGTCCACAGCCGTTTATAAAATGCACTGTAGAATGCACTTTGCAGTGAAATTGTCTATGCTCACGATTGCCCAGTGATTTACTCTGATAAACTTCAAGCAAACATAAACTTGGTATCCCAAGCTCAAAAAAATAGCTAAATAGAATTAAATTGTGTAGATACATATTGTTTCAAAATTATGTGTGTATAGACAGCAAGGAAAAGAACAATTAATTTGAATATTAATTTACGTAGAATAGTTATTAGGCGACAGCCGATAACGACACCACAATAACAAAGCGAAAACAGTTACAACAGTGACATTACAGTTCACACTCGACGGGGAGTTTGACACAACATAATGATAGTTTTTTAGGTGATCGATGAATTTAGGAATCCTTAATTATTCAAAATTTTAAACCTTTAATAAGAGATGAAATATTTAGGTGATATTGATTTCGCGGGTTCGCATTGTTCACAAGTTATTAATCGATTTTTGGTTCATTGACATCGATATTTGAAATGTGGCAACATCGATGTTTAACGTGTGGGAACATCGATGCTAAAACATCGATGTTTCAATTTCTAGCATCGATGATCATCGAACATCCCTAATACTGATATTGATGTTTCTTTTCTTTACTCCAGCGTTGCGATCGATACGGCAATTGCCGTAATATACGGCATTCCACGATTTTTCTTAAAGATTATATGGCATACGGCAGGCTTTTCATTGCCGTATCAAGTATTACGGCAATTCAGCTTTGCGATAAACCACGATGACAAATTATGAACAAAAAATATAAATACCTGTTATGATATCCATATTTTTTTCACTTTCGTCATCCCTTAAGTGATAAGAAAGAGTGTGGTTGTCTATGACGGGAAATTACCGTTCCATCTTTTATTTTATGAGACTAACAAAGATGGCATGAACATGACACATGGTAGACAATGATAGAAGTAATGAATGTAAGAGATACACATATTTACTTTGTTTATATTATTGAAGGAATGTACAACATTATGAACTATAAGATGTGTACGGTACTTTTGTAGTATTTACTCTGGCAGTAAATTAAACTTGGATCAAATTTGGCTTTGTTGGAATGGCTGCACTTTCTACAAAAAGCTTAAACTCTTACTTCAAAACACGCGAAAAGGACAAAGACCTCATAGTTGTTTTCCGTCATTGTCGCCACTGGCCCAGCAATTGCCACGAATTGTGAGAGAATCAGATAAGCAACGAATTGATGATGAGTGGAGGTTGCTACCAAATGTAAACAAAATTTCAGAATTAGAAATGAAAACATGAATTTTGGGCAAATGTCCAAGATACTACAGACTGCAAAATATTAGCAAATTTTGCTTTAGACGTATTATGTCTATCTACAACATAGCAATACAGATTGCGAAAGAGTTTTCAGTGAAGTAATCAATATGAAAACAAAATCCAGAAATAAATTGATAACATCAACTGTCAACGGAGCTCTATTAGCAAGACAAGCGGTTAAAATCAAGGAGGTTGTACGAAATTTCAAATGACAAATGATATGTGTAAGAAAATGAAAAGCAAAGAAAAATATTAATTACATAGACAAACGAGTGACGTTTTCAATCAATCAGAAACCTATATGGTGAAGAAATTTCAGATTTTATGTGATTTATTTAATTATTCGTAGAAATAAATACTTTACGGCAATTTCGTGGATTTTTTCCTAAATACGGCAATTTTCGTTTTTAGATACGGCAACTCAATTTTTTACAGTCGCAACTCGCAACGCTGCTTTACTCTTTTGTTGTTATCTTACCGTGCGTTTGCACTGACGCGATTTTCACAAAAAAACATGTTTTAAACACTGTTTTCTGTCAATGTATCAAAAAGCGTTCGCATAGTCAAGGAACATTTTTTAGTGAATTATGTTTGACAGTTTAATGTACATTACATATTATAGCTATATTATATCTATATATCTGCAGAAACAAAATGTTTGAAAACAAATTTGTAGAAATATTGTTATGTTGAAAGATAAGTTTGACGTTGTGTATTTGTAGACACTTTTTAATTGAGTCAGAGAATTTTCAACATAGATTACTGTATATATATACTAGAGATTTTCAACAATAATGGGTTCACGTGATGAAGAGGTGAATAATGGAATCAAGTGATGAGTGTACTGTACATTTACAACAAAAAAGACACAAATTATAAAGTTGTATGTACAAGAAAAAAAGAAAGAAATCGAGGTTCTGGACGCGCGTGCAATGTGTTTGAAAGTGATTCGCAGTGGAATACGGAATAGAGACTAAAAACTATGCTGCATGACGAAGAAAGTGATACATGAGAAAATTCTTCCAATTACATAATCACAACCTTAAACGCCAAAATTGTATTAAGTGTTTAACTAATGAAAATACAGTAACTAAATTATCCAAGAAAATAACATCAACATTTGCGCTGTAATTACAAGTTCAAACAAGAAATTGAAAGCAAAAGCTACATGACATGAAAATCATAGCCTTGTGGCTTTATAAAAGGTCACCCACCTGTTGCAGGCTAGTCAGGCTCTATTAAAGGGTTAACTGAGTACTCTTTGCTGTTGGAATCAATCAACCAGTTTTTAAAACCTGGCAGATTTTTTAAATACTATAAAATCATCGGACAATCAATTTATATTGTTATTTGATGAAATGTCTTTAAAAAAATGTGATGTATTATCCAAAAGAAGATTTGATTGAAGTGTATTAGGATCATAGTACACAAGGAACATCTTCAGTCATTGTATCATATGCATTAGTATTTATGATTGTTAGTATTAGGAAGACTGAAACAGCCCATTGCCCACTATTTTTCAAATGCATTTTTAACTACAAATCAACTTACTGTACTTATAAAAGAGGTAATTATTAGTACTTTGTATGATGTTTCATTTTATTTCAACAGTTGAAATTAAAGTTGATTATAAAAGTTGAATAAAACTATTATTTACGGATTTTATCGCGTTTAATTACTTTTAATTTATTTTTATTATTATCCCGACGTTTCGGGTGCTTTACAGCGCCCATGGTCACGGGGGGGACTTGATTATAAAAGCTCAAACATATTTAATTTTTGATTTCGGGTCTGGAATCAGTCATAGCTGGCATAACTTCCAGGCTCTCAGGCTGGGATGAATATATCTGCAACAGTTTGTGACATGGATGGAGTAAATTTACAAGTTCTCTCTATCTTGGGTGCAAATGTGCAACGACTATATTTTGCATTCCATAACAAAGAGATAGTGACACTTTGATATGCCATATTTATTACATAAGGGATCTTGCAATGGGGTTAATGCATTTCTCATTGAAATAACTGTGTTTTGCAGAAGAGACCCATAAGAGCACTTTACAACCTAAGTCCGAAGGAGTCTTTTCAAGAAAGTTTTTTAGAAGTACATATATTAACTATAGCGTTTTAGTAATTTTACGAAAATTTAATGTATGTTTTTTTAATAATTTTTGTTTTTTGTTTTTGTTAATTTAATGTACACAAAAGCAACAATAGTTTTTATTAAAAATAGTAATGTATATTCTGTAAATACTAGGAACAAGTACAAGCTAGTTATATTAGTTATTCTACTTCAAATAATTAGTTTTCCTTCATGGGGCAAAGTATATGCTTTTACAACAAGTCATAAAATATGCAGCCTATCAAAAACTGAAAATTTTTAACTAAGCAAAGTTGTTCAAAAAAAGGTTATTACAATAAAATATACGATTGATAAACCCCTGGGAATGGGGTGATTAATATTGTTTCTAAATGTTTTTATATTTAATTGTAAAACATTATATTCTAAATAACATTTTGTTTAAATGACCCGCTTGGACTTTGTTTTCTACGTAGGACAGAGGCTTTTCCCAAACGAGTATAAACATTAATTACTTATTGTGTTTTGTAATCAAGTATTCTCTATTAAGTTTTGTAGTTTTGAATAAAATTTGTTCTGTTTACGTCGTAACTGCAAGCATATAATATAGAGACAAAATTATAAGGTTATTTTAAATCAGGGAAATAAATAGACAACCACTTATTATCAAAATGAAATTATTATTTGCTGGTTTTACTCTGCTCTTGTGTACATGAGCTTATTTATTATTTAACTTGTTTTTGATTCAAATATTGCTATTTTAGGTATTGTAGACATGCTAGGGTTTTTAATTGTGCATGATATTATCAATACATTCATAATTGTAAATCATCTGTATTATTTTGTCCTTTTTTACATAGGTAATTGAAATATTGTAATCAGTATTGATTTTTATTTTCTTGTTTTAACTCATCTAATGACTTGATAGACAGAACTAATTTTGATAAAGAAATTTTGTCTCCTCCCTTCGGTAGTGTTCTAGTATTATGCAAGTTTGAGAAATGTTATTCTGTACCTTAGAATCACCTGCTATTAGGCGGCCAGTATACATATACTAGGCGATGTCGGATGCATGGCTGTTACATTCCGTCTGGACTGTAATACTAAGCCTGCAAGACCCAACATTGTAGGCTTAGTATAACAATCTTTTTAACACCCTTTGGGTCCAGACTAATAAAATGATAAATATTGTTGCCATTATATACCTACATATTATATTATATATTTGCCGAGTAATCAAATTCGAAACTTAAGCTTAAATACAAATAGTCAGTTTTTTTTTAAATATCAGTAAATAAAGCTTCTTCTTTTATTTGCAACTATCGCAAATTGAATCCGATTTATGGGCAACAACGTTTTTGCCTACCGATCGACTAACATGTTTCAAATATAAGCAAGCTCTAACTAATTTTTAATATCTTTATCTTACGAGGAAACTGAAAAATTGTTAAATATAGATAGTTAAAAATGCAAACTGTTAAGCAAAATAACAACACACACTCACTCCTTCTTTCACACACACGCACTCATACTCATATACTATACACTGGCATCTACATATTAATTTTACACTTACTTCTAAACTTGTAATATTGGTTTATGATTAACAAATCTCCAATATTAAATGAACATTTTGCATATTATATTTTATTGTTTTAAGAAAATGAAATTTCAATTATTTTTATGTGAAATATAGAATAAGTTCTTGTAAACGTTTACTATGACATTTGAATATTAATATACACTTATATGTGACACATTTATAGAATATCTCTCATGCCTTACTCTTGTACCATACAACTAAACATTTAGCTATAATAGTATTGAGCCAATTGTCGTATTAGAACTTTTATTCATTTCTTGATTGCGGTGAAATTGTCTTTATGTTTTTGTTTTTCTATTTGGTATGTATTTAATGGGGAGGGCTTAGCAGCTGTAATACAGGTCTGTGACCTAGCACGGTTGTTAAAGATACCTTAATATACTATTGAGTTAGATTTACGTCTTATCAATGTAATTTTATAAGTTTATGTTTTTATGTAAAGTATGTTTGGATTCAATAAATATTATTATTATTATGAGGGGTATCTATATAGCTTTCTCATCTGGTTGGGTTCTATAAATATATAATTATTAAATGAAAATGAAAAGACAAATATACATAAATATCAGTAAAATAAAATAAATACAATAATATATAAATATATAAAAGCCCAACCAGATGGAAGCCCTCAGCAGGGGAGACCAAACGGCCGAGGCTTAGGGGGAAAGGGAAAGAAACCGGCGGGTGGTATCGAGGAGCACTGCCTTCTGCATTTGAGCCCAGAGCGGTCCGTCACGGAGTCCCAGTCGCCTCAGATGACCCGAGAGGTTAACTGGGCTTAGCCCATTCGCAGAGACGACTACGGGAATAATTTCGGTCGGCAGACCACCCCACATGTCGGTCACCTCGTGAGCCTTTCACTAGGTTCTCGTCATATGGAATGGTAATGTCGACCAAAAATATCCTTGACTGTGCCCGGTTCATCAGCACAATATCAGGTTTATTCGCAAGAATAGTCCTGTCTATGATGATGGCCCGATCCCAGTAGAGCCTGGCGCGGTCATTTTCGAGCATGACTTCCGGTAAGTACTTATAATAAGGCAGTTTCCGATCCACGAGACCGTATTTCAGAGCGAGCCCCTGGTGTAGAATTCTGGCTACTAGGTTGTGCCTGTGTAAGTACTTTGACATGCATAAGTGACTCACCGGGATGGCGACAAGCTTATTATTACTCTTTACGAATATTTGCGTGTGCAGTAAAATCACTTACAATGCATTACTGCGAATTTTGAATTTAAGAGATAAAAAGTATACAAAGTTTGAGATTTTTTAAAATTGATTTGTCTTTAACGGCCTATATTAGTTATCTTGAACCTTCTCTGCAAATTTGACCGGTTATCACAAAGTAACCCTATGTATCTCAAAGGAAACACAGATTATTGGAATAAGCCTAAACTATGGTTAGCTTTGTAAAATTTTGAGAGAAAGGTGGTACATGCTTTCATATTTCTTTCTCATATATATAATTCGTAGAACATGTGGAAGAAAAATTTCTTGTCACTTAAAACACATTATGAAGATGGCAGTGACAAACTAAATTATTTGATAAACAGTTTTCTACGTCTCTTTTTTAAGTTATGTATTTTAATTGAATAAATAATTATAAATTTGTATTGTATTTTATTATGTTCTTTTATATCGAGCTCTGGGACAGGCAACTTAAAAAAATACCCCAAAAAAAGGACTAAATTTTTCCGCCTCACGAGAGAATTGCAGATAATCCGATTAATGATAAAGATGGAATTTGTGGAGATATATACCACATTTAATAGTTTCACTCAATAGTGCCTCTCAATGGGTAGGTCTTAAGATGAACATGGACAAAACAAATATCATGTTTAATGTCCGTGTCACACCTATGCCGGTAGTTGTTGGGAGCACTAAGCTCGAAGTTGTTGACGAGTATACCTGGGACAAATAGTCCGACTAGGTAAGACCAACTTCGACCGAGAGGTCAATCGACGGATTCAACTCGGCTGGGCAGCGTTCGGGAAATTATGACACATCTTCTCATCAGGTATACCTCAATCTCTGAAAACTAAAGTGTACAAGTGCGTGTTGCCAGTGATGACTTACGGATTTGAGACGTGGTCCTTCACTGCTGGCCGTATGAGGACGCTCGAGGATATCCTCAGTAGAACCAGAGTGACTGACATAGCCCAACGGATTAGTAAGCTGAAGTGACAATGGGCCGGCCATAGCTCGAAGAACCGACAACCATTGGGAAAAAAAAGGTTCTCGAGTGGCAGCCTCGTACCGGTAGGCGAAGTGTAGGGTGACCTCCCACTAGATGGAGTGACGACCTGGTAATACATTCAGGAAGTCGATGGATGCAGGTGGCTCATGACCGTGCTTTGCAGCATACCTTGGGGGAGGTCTATGTTCAGCAGTGGACTTGTGAAGGGCTGTAATGATGATGATGATGATACCACATTTATATTTTGTATTAAGTTATCATTCGTCTCCGCTAGGGTTGATAATGTTTTGTGATGTTTACCAACTAAATTGGATAACAGAAAAACACGATTTAAAACAAATCGCGAAATATAAAAAAACAACAGTGCGAACGCTAACGTTGACAAATCTATAGATAAACAAATAAAATGTCTATGTTGTATTCAATGCGAACACAGCTAAAAACATAATATCTTGATATCTGTTGAAAATTTTACACAGTTTTTGTGAGTGCGAACGCCACCATCAACAAAACATGTAGTGTGATTTATTTTATGCGATTTGTTTCAAAACATTACATGTTGGATGTTTCTCAGTGCAAACGTACTGTTATTGTCATAGATAAATCAATATGTAGAAAGCTAGTTAATGTTTCTATTAGTTTCTATATATACCTAAATTATTAATTGAACTTTTAAATAATTTTTAACAAAGAGTTAGGCATTGATGTTATATATACTGTACTGATGTAAAAATCTGTTTAGAGTTAGTTATGTCCTAAGACCTATAATTAATGTATTTTATTATAACCACTTCGCTTTCTACGTTCCGTGCACAATCTGTTTTAAATAACAAGTACCTCATAGATTTTGAATTATGTACCCTGGCAGTAGGTACTATAGATTACCTACTAATTATTTCTACACTGCACTTTATGTGTTTTAGGGGTTAGAAATTCTAGTATACCTACAATATACATTATTGTTAAAATGTTGGCTAAGTTTACTGAAAAATATTCCAATAACTCACCACACAAAGTATTTCTTAGCATGTTTGATTCTCCTGTGGGAAAAATAATAGGAGCAGCTGATGAAAATTATCTGTATGTGGTTTCATTTGAAGATTCAAAATTTTTTGAAAGAAAGTTACAAACACTTGCAGAAGCAATTAACTGCTATTATATTGAAGGGAAAAACCATGTTCTTCAAAAGTTAGAATCTGAATTAAAACAGTATTTTGATGGTGAAATAAAGAAATTTACGGTTTCTATAAAAACTATTGGCTCAGATTTTCAAAAGGTTTGTCATGTGAGACTTGTTTTAATTTCTCAGTAATTTAAGGTTCACAATAAATAATTAATTATCAATTTAATTGGTGCCGAAACTCCGGTTTATTTATAGGTACTTTAAAATTTCGGGAAGCACATAAAGTAGTAACTTTTTTTTGGTGTATAATTCTACCACCACCAGAGGTATGCGTCAGTCAGTAGCTACAACTTACACAGATATTTAGAGATAAAAGATTTTTATATGAAATTATTTGCAGCATTTTGGTTAATTATCCCCTTTCATAAATTGAGCGCAATATTTAATAGCAGTATTTGACAGTGAGTAAAATTATCTCAAAAAATGTCACCCAAAAAGAGTGGCAATATCCCAGGCAGGATCCCAGGTGTGAGTAGGGTTACCAACTTTTCTTATAGCAAATATAGGTAGTATTTACAAAGCTGTTACATGTAAAAATATTGTAATTGTAAATAATGTATATGTTAATAAAAATATATTAATATACTATATAGTCTTTCAAATTAATTTTTGACGGCTCTATCTTGATATGTTTCACTTACAACTACTCCTTCACAATGCACTAAATGAAAATGACAAATCCGTAGCATTCATAATTTCAGGTTCCAAATCAACTTTGATTCTTCTAACTTGATACCTAGTATACAGTACCGCCAGGAATTTCAGGAGGCTTCCACTTAAGAAGATCTGGGTTGTTTTTTACAGTTGGTGCTTTCAACCTACTAGGTGGACCAATTCTTGTCCTCACAAATATACCTTCATGTCTATCAATTTTAGAGCATAGACCTATTGGTACAATGCAAGCCTTAACAATCCAAGAGTAGTTAGTAGTTTTGTTGCTTAAAACTTTTATTTCAAGTAATAGTCAACCTTTATAATGATATAGTAGTTTTGTCGACAATACATATGGTTTTTAGTTACCTACATTTAATATCCTAGTAGTTCTAATATAGTAGGAAACTATATTGTATAGTAAAGGTTGGCAACCCTAGGTATGAGATAGTTAGTACTGCAATGACCTTTTTTATTAGTTGTCTGTCGTATAGGGCGTCAACTGTTGGACTTGGCCTCTGCTGTTGTAGGGAGGATTTGCCTTAATCGTCATGCAATAGATTATTGCGGTACTAGACAGGCTCAAACCTGTGATGCTGCCATTGCTGGTGTATGTATTTTATGTCGAGGTGGTCATTGCCATCTATTCTCAGAAATGAAAGCAGTCTTTGATTAGTGGTGAGATGTAAAAAGTCTGCTTTGGATAATAATGTCATATTTTAAATATATAAGATATATAATATGCCATAAGGGCTGTAATAATAATGATGATGATAAGCCCTGTATTTTCACAGATAAAACTGCAAAAAATTATAAATATCTTAACAGTGTTGTGTAATAATTTGTTTATTTTTTTTATAAAAGGAAGTGTGGAATAAATTACTGGAGATTCCTTATGGATCCACTCATACTTATGGAGATTTAGCAAAAGCTTTAGGAAGACCAGCAAGTCACGCAAGAGCCATAGGGGCTGCATGTGGGGCTAATGCTCATTTACTTGTTATACCATGTCATAGACTAGTTGCTACAGGCTCTAAAGGAGGATTCAGCAGCGGTGTGGATAGAAAAGAATGGCTTATACACCATGAAAAGAAATTTGGATCAGTGTAACTAAAATAAGATTTATACCAAAATCTATAAGACTCATTATGTATGTTATGCTCTAAGTACCCATATGCGACAAATTTAAATTTAAACATTATTATAAAAGTTAAAGAAAATAACACCCATTATTAGGGTTTGATTTAAGGTCATAGGTACATTGGTTCCATTTTTTGGATAAAAAAAAACTTAGAGAAATGCACTATTAAAATTACTTGAAAGATTTTTTGGCCCAATTGTTAACTGTCATAATATATAATATGTTATATTTTAATATAGTTTGACATCCCGGGCCAGATTAAGAGGAAGGCAAGAAGAACCCTTACAATAAAATAAATATAATTTTTTGAGTAAAATTGATTAACAAATAGGGTTTTTAATTTTTATCAAAATTAGTAACCATGATTCAATATTTTGACAACACAATTTAGTTAAATGTTTAGTACCATTTCATTATAAGTATAAAAATATTATACAGTTCATATTGAAATAAGTCAATAAATTTTTTTTTCAAAAAAAGTATTTAGTCTTATTTGAAAAACAATTTGGGGCATACGATTTTTATTTTTATAGCCTCAACATTTAAATCCGGTTTTAGATATATATAATTTTCAGTATGGGTATGGGTATAGTGTATTGTGGTGGTGGCGGGGAAGGGGTTGTGAGGCGGGAGTACACTCGGGAGTCGGGGAGGCATCAGTGTCAACTGTCAAGGAGGTGCCACGAGGCCGTACTGATAACTTCCCGAGTGCTTCGTAGCAGACATAGCTAGTTGGCATTTAGTTTGACGTGACTATGATAGCATAGGTAATCCAAATTAAAATATACGGCCACATGTCTACTTTCAGTATTTCCAAGCTGATAAGTAATAATCTTCATACCTTTTTCCTACCTTTTTCTTCTTTAGGATAAAGGATTTTTTTATAGGAGAGGTGGCAAACGAGCATACGGTTCACCTGATGTCAAGTGGCTACCGCCGTCCATGAACAACTGAAACACCAGGGGAATTGCAGGTGCGTTGCCGGACTTTTAGAAAGGAGTAAGCTCTTTTCTTGAAGGTCCCTAGGTCGTATCGGTTCGGAAAAATCGCCGGTGGTAAACTATTCCACAGCGAGGTTGTACGCGGAAGAAGACTCCTAGTGAAACGTACAGTGGTGGACCGCCAAGCATCCAGACGGTGTGGATAGTATCAGGAGGTTTGCCGCGTAGTGCGTTCATGAAATTTGGCGGCTGGTATTAATCCGAACAATTCCTCAGAGCACTACCCGTGGTAGATGCGAAAGAAAATGCAGAGAGCCAGTGAATCAGGGCCGATCGGAAAGCACTCGGTCGTCGACGATTCGAGCCGCTCTGCGCTGGATGCGGTCAAGTGGAAGGCGCGGGCACTGGGGAGCCCCAGCCCAGAGATGGGAACAATATTCCATGTAAGGCCGAACCTGCGCCTTGTAAAGTTGCAGGCGGTGTATCGGCATGAAATATTGTCCCGCTCTGCTGAATACGCCAAGCTTTTTAGAGGCCAATTTGACCTTCTCTTCCAAGTGACCAGGAAACTGCACGTCGATCGATATGTCGACGCCGCGGATTCCGATACTGGCTGAGGCAACAAGGAGAGTGCCCAGAAACTGAGGAGATACGACAAAGGGTCTTTTTAGGGGTTAACGCGCAATCTTGTGTCTTCTGAAGGTTAAACTGGACTAGATTTGGTCGGCCCCCAATCCGAGACTTTGTTCAGCAAAGACTCGACTTCAGAGACAAGTTTGTCCCGGTACTCGAAGACGTTTTCCCGAGAAATACTGGTGTACAAAGCATCACCAGTGCTGTCAATGAATGTTACCGGTTTGCAACATATAATTGATATGCAGAAGAAACAGCGTTGGTGATATCACGCAGTCTTGTGGAACGCCAGCATTAATAGACTTGTAATCGGAGCATACACCGTCTACAACGATCTTGAAACTTCGATCTGCAAGAAAGTTGGTGATCCAATTGCACAATTTCTCGGGAAGCCAATCGGAAGGGAGTTTCAAAAGAAGCGATTTGTGCCAAACACGATCGAAGGTCTTCGCAATGTTGACACGAACGGCCTTGGACTCTACTGCTTCCGCCCATAGATGAGTCAGGTAGACCAGAAGATCACGAGCTGATCGACCGCGACGAAAATCGTATTGGCGGTCACTAATCAGCTGGTGATCCTTCAGATCATGAGCTGGCAGTTTATAATTGATTCCATTATTTTGGATAACAAGGAGGTGATGGCGATAGGCCTCTAGTTTGACGGATCTAAACGGTCGCCTTTTTTGGGGATCATCATCATCATCATCATCATTACAGCCCTTCACAAGTCCACTGCTGAACATAGGCCTCACCCTGCAGAGCACGGTCCTGAGCCACCTGCATCCATCGACTTCCTGCATGTCTTACCAGGTCGTCACTCCATCTAGTGGGGGGACGCCCTACACTTCGCCTGCCGGTACGAGGCTGCCACTCGAGAACCTTTCTTCCCCATCGGTTATCGGTTCTTCGAGCTATATGGCCGGCCCATTGCCACTTCAGCTTACTAATCCGTTGGGCTATGTCGGTTACTTTGGTTCTACTGCGGATAATTTCATTCCTAAGTTTATTACGCAGAGAAACTCCGAGCATAGCCTTTTCTATTGCTCGCTGAGCGACTTTGAGCTTTCTCATACGGCCAGTAGGGGAGCACCATGTCTCAGATCGATAGGTCATCACTGGCAACACGCACTAGTTGTACAATCGAGTTTTAAGATTTTGAGGTATGCCTGACGAGAAGATGTGTCGCATTCTCCTGAACGCTGCCCAGCCGAGTTGAATCCGTCGATTGACCTCTCGGTCGAAGTTGGACTTACCTAGTCAGAGTACATGTCCCAGGTAAACAACAACATCGAGCTTAGTGCTCCCAACAACCACCGGCATAGGTGTGACATGGACATTACACATAACTTTCGGTTTGTCCATGTTCATCTTAAGACCTACCGTTCCTCTCCGTTGGGAGACACTATTGAGGTTATTGAGTATAGTGCTTAGGTCCTCCAGCGATTCTGCTACTATATCGTTGGCAAATCGAAGGTGAGTGATTAACGTTACGTCAGTGAGGCTATTGACGTTCGTACCGTGAAGAGTTTTGGGGATATTACATCACCCTGTCTTACACCTCTCTGCAGTTGGATAGGTTTCGTACTGTACAAACACTTCGATATACCGACAGTCAACTTGGCACTGCTGAAGGGACTGCAGGGCCGCCCAAATTTCGACGGAATCAAGGGCTTTCTCATAGTCCACCTACGCAAGACAAAGTGGCAGATTGTACTCTTCGAACTTATGTAAAATCTGCCGCAGGTTATATATATGTGGTCTATGGTACTGTAACCTTTTCGGAAACTGGCTTATTCGGGAGGATTGAAGTCGTCGAGTCTCCGTGCGAGACGATTCGTAATGACTCGAAAACAGCACGCAGACGCGGTTCAGAAGGGAAGTCGGTCTGTAGTTCTTCAAGAGAGTGTTGACGCCTTTCTTGAAGAACAAGACCACCGTACTTCTGCTCCACGCCTCCGGAGTAGTGCCACCATGGAGGACGGAATTGAAGAGTTTCTGTAGGATTTTAAGTATCGGTTTTCCACCCGCTTTCAGAAGCTCCGCTGTAATTCCATCCTCGCCTGGGGCCCTGCCGTTTTTAAGGTGCTGGAGAGCCATTCTAATCTCGCTCAGACTGACGTCCGGGATATCATCGGAATAGTGTCGGGTAAGACTTGCTCTTGGATCTTTACTCACACTTGCGTGTGGCTCCAACGATGATGTGTACAGCTGCCCATAGAACCTCTCAATCTCACTCAAAATCTCAGGTGTCCCGAAACGATGCTGCCACATTCGGTCTTCAGCTTCGACAGTTGGCTTTTTCTGACAGACAGATCTCTGGCAAAGACTTTGCAGCCCTGGTTTTGCTCAATGCAAACAAAATAAAACTTTATCGCTGCGCGTTGGTGTCCATATTACTTTTCATCTTTTCCGCTTCCTAAGTCCGTCCGTTTCCGTGGTTATTAAGGAATGTCAATAGAAAGTAAAAAATACATTGCGAAATGTTAATTATGTTACTTAGGAGAAGTACCTATTGTGACTATGATCGACTGACTATACTTTCGCCCCTATGGGAGTTCTGCGATGCTTAATGCATGCAAATTGCAAGGTAGGTCGGGAATCGCAACGCTTGGTTCGGAAGACATAGGTAGATAGTGTAAAAAACAAATAAATCTGAAATACTATTCCTAACAAAAATGTGATCTATTCTACTTAGTTAAAAATCTTGTTAGCATACAAAGTTTTAATTTCAGTATTTCGTGTTATTATAACTTAAAATATTTTAATTACAAAAGACAAGTATAGGTATGTAAGTAAATACTTGGATGGTGAAGTAAATTTTAACTAATGTTTGTGATAAAGTACTTAGGTATTTCTTCTGTAGACCAAATTATTACTTAATTATTTTTTGCTGTAAAGTACAACAAAAAAATTAAATAAATTCACCTTTTCATAACTTCCTTCTAAAATTGTTCTGTAACTTAAAGAACGATGAATTCTTTTGTTGGCCATTTCATTTAGTATCCATCCACGCAACAGTTATAGTAGGAACGACGTTTTGCTATTATAATTTATCAAATAATAATTTTTAAAATACATTAAAACTTTTACAACTATTTTTACCTACAATTGAATATACTAAACACTAAACAAAAACTATTTCAACAAGTATTTATTACGAACTATTTACGTAAACAGCGTTAAAAACTTTAACATTCAATCGCCTCCAACGCGCTAGCCCTGACTGCGTTATTTCTGGTTATTTCGCCCGGGCGCGTCGCGATTTTAGGTAATTATTTTACGCAGGTAGCAAGAGTGACAGAGGCCTGCCGCTGTCTATATATAAACAACGTAGGGCGTGGACTATGTCGATATTTGTATCGATAAGCAAATCATCATAGTCCGCAAAGTTCAGCGTTAGTAAAAGTTTCTTTTAGTTTTTTTTTCATTTATTACAGCCCTCCCTTATTATAGGCCTCCCCCAAAGAACGCCACAAAGCACGGTTTTTTATAGCATTGGGTGACAAACGAGCACACAGACTACCTGATGGTAAGTGAATGCGGTGGCTCATAGACATCCACATTTATCCTTAACTAAGGATCAAAATGAAAATTCGTGGACACCCCTGAGGAATAAGATGGAATGCCTCGATTCCAATAAAAAGGGTTTCTGGTTCTCTACACTCTCCATACGAAACACAGCAGCATTATGCTACTATTTTGCGCTGGTATATTGTGAGACAATCCTGAGCCACCTGCATCTATCGATTTCCTGCATGTATTACTAGGTCGTCACTCCATCTATTAGGGGGCGCCCTATACTTCTCCCACCGGTACGAAACTGCCACTAGAGAACCTTTTTTTACGAAATTATGAATTTGATAATGCATCATTTTGCAATATGGTCCCATGGGCGGTTTTAAAAATGGACTAGTGGTTCATATTATAACCAACTAGTCCATATTATAAAACATTTTTACTTTTTGTTTTAAGATATGACGTTTGTTTTTACAACGCCACCCAAATCTCTCATTTCGTTAACTAACTGGTACATCCATTGCACGGCTGAACGGTTATAACAAGGAAAACGTAACGCTTTTCTCAAGCTGTTAGAAGAAGCTATGGAAGAAGTTCTCGTAATCCGATGGGACGGTAAACCGACACGACCGGGAGAGAGATCATGCGTAGGACCAACGGTTTTACGTGCTTTCCGAGGCAAGGGGGTGAGACACCGCCAACTTCCTGACTCCGAGCAGCTACTGAGAATTTCTTGACAGAAAAACTCAATAATTGATTTTTGGCCCGACTCGGGATTCGAACCTAGGACCCCATGATTAACAGTCGCACTACTACAACCACTAGACTAAAGAGGTAGTCCGAGAGTGAGACCGGAATAACGGTGGTGCCTTCAAAAATGCCAGAAATATTGTCCACAAAAAGTAAACGACAAAATAAATAAAGTCTGTAGATATTGTAACATCAGCTGAAAGAGGTTCAACAGTAACTTGCGTAATATATATGAATCCCAGCGGTTCCTTATTCACTACTACAGTTCCGATCCATCTAAGGAGCATTTTATTTTCTCCAAAATAGTTGTTTCCTGTACGACGTTCAAAGAGAAATTCAGTAACGGAGGAAGAAAAGCCACTAAATTAATTTTTTGACTTTATTACCACATATACTTGATTTGAGAATATCAATAATACGAAAAGAAGCCGAATCATTAATGAAAAAAAGAAATTTTACAAAAGAGTTCGAGTAAGTAAGATCCAGAGAAAAGTGCGGCGAAAAAATAAATCTAGACTAAAAATAAAATTAGAAGAGAGACTAAAGAAAAATAAAATGACAAAGAAGAGAAATCTGGACAAAAGAAAAATGGTGAGAGAAAGAAGAGAGAAAGATAGAACATAAGAAAAAACAATCAAAAGAGAAAGCTCGTAAGAAAGGAAAAACTCTTGGAAAGTTATTGAATTCAACTTCTAGTTCTAAGGATGGTGATTATTAAGTGAATGATGATCTATTATTATATATAAGATATTAAGATACTGATGGAAGTCTTGATCGATTCCAGAATGATAGTGCAAAATGTTTGTATTGTGATGGTCTCTTTTCTGAAGAAGTTCGTGGAGAACAATGTGTTGCCTTCTTGGTTATGGACACACTAAGAATGTGTTGGTGTAAGGAGTGTTTCCTTTATATATAAACAATGCAAAGATAATTAATACTGAATGAATATTATGTAATAACCATTCCTGATTGTAAGTAACTATATGATAAGAATTGTTGAATAAAATGGATGTTATTACTCTATCAAAAATATTGTGCTTCATATTAGACACCCTAGGTCAGGGGTGGCTCAAAACTCTTTTACTACAAAAAATAAATAAAGAGTTTTGAGTTGAGACAGTTATGCGCGTAATTCAAAATAAAGGAACATTAGTTGGAGATTAGATGACAAATAATTTTTATTGGTGTTGTAAAATCGTAAATATTACACAAATAAACTTTTAAATACAGTTGTGTCAACGAAATCGACCATTATGCTATGCGTAAGTGAACTATGCATTCCTTGGGGGTGGCGTGGACTTGTGAAGGCCTTAATGATGATGATGATGAAACACACAATGTAACTAAGGTAATAAAACGAGCACGCTACCCGCCCGCCAGCGCCGAGCCCGTTCGTGAACTTTGTGATCGGTGGCGTGCCCAAAATATTTTGTCACCCGCCTTCGATAGCACGCGTGCTTTTGGTTCGCTATCCCTGCCCTATGTCCATGTTAAGAACCTAGTGGTCCGTATTGAGCTAGATACCTAATTTTAAATGTTTCAATTTGTAACATTTTATAAAAAATTAAGTTTATGAATTTTTTAGGAAAACATCGTGAGGAAACCTGCATGCCTGAGAAATAAGGAAAAAAGTATTTCTAAGACATGTGAAGTTCGCCAACACGCATTGGGGCAGTGCGGTGGACAGTTCCTTGCCCTAAAACCCTCTCAGAAATGAGGAGTGGCCTGTGCCCAGCAGGGGGACGTTATATAGGCTGTAACTTTACTCTTTAGCTACAATATTTTGTGTTTTATTTGAATAAATCACTATGGTAGTCCATATTTAGAGAACTTACTCTACTTTTATATCTTAAAACTCCAATTTAGTTAGAAAAACTTATGACAATAATGTGGTAGTAAACATTTTAGACCGTTATTTGTAGGGATTATTACTATATTAAGTAACTCGAATTTTATCTGTTTCAGATCATTTATTTGGTTATAGTTATACCTATTTATACCTAGTTATACCTATTTATAGTTCTATTTTAAACCAAATGCCAATCTAAAGTATGTTCGAGTAATTTTGGTGACACCTCTCAAATGTATGGTAATTTAAAAAAGAAAATTACTCGAATATGACTTAAATAAAATGTATAAAGTTAAGTTACTTATACAAAGGTTTGAAATTTCCGTGAAATTTTTTTCAAATGGGCGCCCACAGTGGCGCTAGAATTCATTTTTGCATTTAGGGGATTGACGTGTTTCATTTTTGATAGTTTGAAGATGACGTTCTTCACTTGGTAGAGAGTAATTGTGTTTTGTGCTAATGTGGGTCTAGTGTCCTCTTTTCCTGCACTCTTCAGCTAAGGTTAAGTCGTAGAGAAAGAGAAGTGTAAATAGGAATGTGTTACTTGCCGTGTTGTACGAGAAGCCTATCTAGCCTCCGTGTCGAAATGTGTTCATAAACAGAAATAGAACTACTAACAAATCTAGCAGTGCAAAAAAAAATTTTTTTGCACAGGTTATACTGAAACACTAATAATTTAATTTTTAGAAAACATCAATCAACTTGACTCTCGACGACTCGATTGATTCTGAGTAGCTAATCAATTTAAAAGTTTTAATTAAGTTGTCACTTTTGTCTTGTAACTTTTGAAAACTTTTAAGTACTTCAAATTGATCAGTTGGGTTTGCAAAATCGGTTAATTTACTACTAAAATAGAAACAGAATTCGCATTTAAATATTAATAAAGTTCCCTACTTTTGCAGAAAAAAAATTGTTACCTTTTTTTAGTCACTAAACTATGAAATTATCGACAAGTGTAATTTGCACCCAAGTGCTCTTTGTTTTACGATTGAACTTGCAACTTAAGGAAACAAAGTGAGCGAAATGTCTGCCTGGACACTGTACCTGTACCTTTACAATAATTTGAGTGAGCAAACAGGCCAACACCAAGTAAACACAGTACTTATTACATTTTCTTAAAAACAGAAATGACAACCGAACTTACAGTTAACATGACTTCAAACAAAGAATGCGAACGAAATATGCGTCGTCAGCGCCGAGGACTAAGATGGAATGCTTCATATTTTAAATGTAAAGATACCGGCTCTCTTTTACTCTTCAGGGCGGTACACAACAGTGCACTACTATTTGGCGTCAATAATAGGTAAGAGGTTAGTGTAGTACCCCTTTGATTGTTAAACCATGATGCAGGTGGCTCAGGACCGTGCTTTGTGGCATTCCTTGGGGAAGCGTATATTAAGCAGTAGACTTGTGAAGGGCTGTAATAAATTAAAAAAACACTAAAAATCAGTTTTACTAACGCTGATCTTATGCGGACGATGATGATTTGTTTATCGATAAAAATATCGACATATTCCTCGCCCTACGTTGCTTACGCATGTAGACAGCGACAGCGGCACCAGTGTATCGACACGTGCAAAATTTGATGGCATGCGTAAATGCAATAAACATAAATACAAATGCTGTAGAAAGTGTATATAGTGACGCGATTCAATTTTCATTTGTAGTGAAGTATACAGTAGTGGGTTTTCCTCGCCTCCCCTGAAAGTGACACACATTTTGTTTAGGAATTAACGCGCATGGTTGAATACTGAAAGACCTACCCAGACGGACTTCTGAATAGGAAATAAGTTCTACCGCCCGGATCTTAATTTAATGAACAGTAAACTCTAAAAATATTGGTAATATATTAATGAAACGAGCAAAATTAAAATCAAAATTCAAATTTATTAAAAATTTTTGGTATAAAATATACACAGGGAAGTTTTTTTATCACAATCCATAATATTATTTACGGATTTCTTACTACTAGCGAGCAATCTGAATGAACATTTTTATCCTCTTATGAGATAATTTAATTCTAAAAATAAGTACAATATTTTAGTGCATGTCTACTCTCGACACTGCATAGAAATTGTCTGGCATTTGTTTTTTGCATCATAAAATACATTTTGCAAAAGCACTATTAGGGTCAGCTCTCACACTTTCGCGCAACTTTTTAAAGCAGCCTTGCTTTTTAACATAAAAGTATGAACACATAAGCAGCCTATCGAGGTTCCTCAAAGATTTGGTACGACTTCGCATGGAGACGCTAAATGTGTTTGAGTTCGGACACAATGTGTGCAGTCTAACGGCTGATGACGGCGACGCAACTTCTCGGGAAAACAGTCTGCTTCTAACTAGTTTACAAAATAAAAAATTATGTTCTTCCAGTGAATTTCACATTATTTTAATTATTTGCAGTAACTTAACGTAAAAATATATGTTTTTTATTTTTATGACGTCAAAACTTAAATTATCACCACATTTTATTTTCCAGTTAACCACAAGTTGCTTCTGAATTAATTCTAAAATTTTAATGCAATGTAGTGTAAAATGTCAAAAACGGTGTGTTAAGTAGAGTCAGACCGTATTTGTTACGTTTGTGGTAAACTTATTATATCTATGAAAGGATATCCCATAACGGAATCACTCAAAGAAGGATATTTTTATTATTTTAAGATATCGGGTTTTCATCGGTACAAAACGTGGGCTCCCCTCATATTTTGTGAAAGATGTAGAAGAACGCTAAGCTTCTAGGCCGCAGGTGGAAACAGATCTTCAAATTTTAATATGCCCATGATATGGAGGAAACCGTCTAACCACGAAAATGATTGTCACTCTGGTTTTACAAACAGATTTAGTTTTAACCACAAGAGTAAAGTTAAAATTATATGAGACACCAGATACAAATAAGTACAAAAAAGAGCTAATACAGCTCATTTTTAATTTTTTAATATTTTTGTAAGCATTTCTTGGTAAATAAAAAAATTTAATACTTTGGAAACGTGACGTGTTGGATTATTTTCGTAATGTTTATTTAACTCAGTATATCTTAATTGTTATGGACAAATACTTTTCATTTCAATAACTGAAACCGTGTAAACTAATGTTATTTGCGCGCTCTGTTTTCATGTGAGCTGATCTCTGTTTTTTATCACACTTTCGGTGCTCATTCAAATAAATGTAATAAATATCGATTCATTGGTAAGGTAAACTTAGTATGCAAAGCACTACGCATGCCCTTGTCGATTGAGTTTGTAATAGAGTCCTTGCAACTGCATCAGGTGTGAGTGCGTGCCGCTCTCCGCGACGCGGCCATCGCGCAGCACGCAAATGCAGTCTGCGTCGCGCACCGTGCTCAGGCGGTGCGCAATCATCACGCACGTGCGTCCCGCCTTTGCAGCGTCCAGCGCCTCTTGCACCACCTGTTGAAACCAGAACAATTATTTCACTTAAATTGAACAAGACAAAGGGCAAGAGTAAGCGGAGCAACAGCACCAAGGCGACCCCTGCCATGCGTTCCGTGAATTTTCGCAACATCAGGGACCTTCATTCCAACCTTAACGCTGTCCATTAACATCTGGAGACGGCGAAGCCGGCCTTGGTCTACTTAACCGAGACTCAGGTGTCCTCTCCAGCGGGTACTTCATATCTCTCCTACCCGGGGTATAAATTAGAACACTCGTAGTACTCAAAAATAGTAAAATAAATAATTGATTGCAAGGTATGACGGGTACAATACAATCCAATACCCTTTATTGAACACTAAAAAAAACAACATAACAAGAAACAAACAAAGAGAAAAACAAAAGGCGGTCTTATTGCTATGCTGCAATGTCTTCCAGACAACCTAAATAGGAAATAAAAATAAGTGAAAAGTTATATATAATAATATATAAATATAAAAGAAATTCAATAAACATGCCGGAATATACTTAATTGACAGACTAGTGATCATAAAACAACAGGAATAGATAAAAGTAGGAGGGATGATTTAGAAGGAAAGAGATTGTTTTTTAACTTGGTTTTTAAAGGAGTCTATTGTTTGAGCACGTTTTATAGTTGATGGTAAGGAATTTCAAAGCTTAACTCCAAGAACTGAAAAAGATTTACTGTAAAATGTAGAAGAGTGCAAGGGATATAGAAGGGAAAGGTTTTCTAAGGATCGAAGGGAAAGTTTGTGAGAGGAGCTGAGAAATTGGAGAAGATTGGAGAATCGTTGCTTAAGGTAGGGAGGACTTGATATATTAAATAATACGCAGTAGAGAGCAGAAAGGATATGAGTATTCTGACGAAGACGGATTGAAAGCCACTTGAGCTTAGTGCGGTATACTGATACATGGTCATATTTACGAAGTCCAAATATGAACCTTATACGAGTTGGAGTCGCTCAAGTTTGTTAAGTTACTCTTCGGTAATGTCTAGATAGCTTACGTCAGCATAATCGAGAATGGGGAGCAGTAAATATTGGGCAAGCATAATTTTGGTGGAGATGGGTAAGAAGTAATTCATTCTTCGGAGTGAACCATAAGCTGCAAACATTTTACGAGACACTGCGTTGATTTGAGGAGACCAAGAAAGGCTAGAATCTATCAAGATTCCCAAGTTTTTCACTACATCCTTATAAGAAATTTGAACACCATTAAATATTATATAGGGTTTAACTGAGTTTTATTTAATTTGGAGATTAATCTTGAACTACCAATAATAATAGCTTGGGATTTTATCAGATTAACAGTTAACCTATAAGATCGACTCCAGTCAAGAATACACGCTAGGTCCTTGTTTATATCACAAATTGCTTTTGGCAGACCCTCTACGGTTGTTTGTAGATATATCTGGAGATCATCAGCATACAAGTGGTAGAGAGAAGATATTCTGGAGGTAATAGAATTTATGAAGAGTGCAAATAAGAGAGGAGATAACACGCTACCTTGTGGAACGCCAGCAACGGTATCAAGCCACGAAGACATTCTGTCTTATACCCGAAAACGTTGGCAACTTTCATATAAGTAACTACGAAACCAGGCAATTGCAATTGGAGATATGTTAAGAGAACGCAGTACACCAATTAGTATATCATGATTTACATCATTGAAGGCATTGCTGAAATCCAGCAACACCATCACTGTGACTTGACGGTTATCCATTCCGAAACGTATGTCGTCAGTGATTTTTAATAATGCTGTAGTCGTACTGTGTCCCGGCCTAAATCCGGATTGATATGAATTAAGGATATCATTTCTTGTGCAAAATGAATTTAATTGTTGTTTGACAAGACGTTCTAGGACTTTGGACAGAAAAGGAAGAATTGAAATGGGACGATACTCGGAATAACTCGAAGGATTAGCTTTTTTGGGCAAAGGAATGATTTGGGCATATTTCCATTGGGAAGGGAAGGAGGATGTGGATATAGAAAAATTTAGGATAAAGGTAATAATAGGTGTATCAACTAAGGGAATAATCATTTTACGACTGATATCATCACTTCCGACACCGTCAGAATGGATAGAAAGTATGTTTCTCCTAACATCACAATCTGCAAATTGCCTAAACACAAATGGAGGATAGTCAGGAGTGGGTAACGTTGAAAGCTGGGTTGTAGTTGACTTTGCAATATTGTCGGTGCAAGAAGCAGAAGAAAAGTGCTGATTAAGCAAATTTAAATCTATATCATTTACGGGTACTTTTGAAACGCTCCCGAAAACGACAGACGATTGTATTAAGGATTGTATAAGTTTGATGACGAGACGAAAAGAAAAGCGATCCCGAGAAAAAAATATCATTTTTTTTTTACAACGTTTAATTAGCTTTATTCACGCTCTATCATGTTAGTACAGCTAAATGAAACGATAATTTTATAAAAAAATCATGAAAATACCTAAACATAAAATCAGCAGTGATATTTAAATAGCTAAAATACCTGAAATTATCTGATAAAGGGTCAAAAACGCGCGGACGCTGAACTTTTTTATTGAGCTTAATACGAAACAATACATTAGGTATGCAGTAGCATTTACGCTCACTCTACCCTTCTCTTTCACACACATGTTGCGGCGTTGTCAACCCAAAATTTACTTACTAAAATTTGAATTTTTGAAATTTGAAGAAACGATCTTTTTTCATCGGGATTGATTTTGTTTTTATCCCATCATCAAAGGTATCTTTAGTATTATCGTCTGTCTTCGTTTTCGGGAGCGTTTCAAAAACTCCCGGTTTTTTGTTATTAGAGCTACCTATAAACTTTCGTTGGGTTTGATATCCGATAAGAGGGTACCAAAATTAGTTCATATGAGTTTTTTGTTCAAGAATTTTTGAGGTATCGCCTGATATAGTTACCAATTTGAAATTTTTATAATAACAGAAGTCCATTTTCCAATCATCCCTAGGATAATTAACCAGTAGCTACAAATATATACCTCAAACTGTGAAAACTAGATCGTACAACCAGCGCGTGTTGCCAGTGATGACCATGGAACGGTCCTTCAATGCTGGCCGTATGAGGGCGCTCAAGGTCGCTCAGCGAGCTATGTAGAGAGCTATGCTTGGGGTTTCTCTGCTTGATAAACTCAGAAATGAGGATATCCGTAGTAGAACCAGAGTGACCGACATAGCCCAACGGATTAGTAAGCTGAAGTGGCAATGGGCCGGCCATATAGCTCGAAGAACCGATAACCGATGGGGAAAAAGGTTCTCGAGTGGTAGCCTCGTAACAGTAGGCGTAGTGTAGGACGACCCCCCCTAGATGGAGTGACGACTCCCCCTAGATGGAGTGACGACTCGGTAAAACATGCAGAAAGTTGATGGATGCAGGTGGCTCATAACCGTGCTTTGTGGAATTATTTGGGGGAGGCCTGTGTTCAGCAGTGGATTTGTGAAGATGGTGGCGGAACTGGAATGATGAATGATGATGATGATACAAAGATATCCAACATTTATAGAAAACTAGTACAAATATAATTGGTGTAACTACCTTTTCACTCTCGGTGTCTAGTGCACTGGTAGCCTCATCAAGTAAAAGCATTTTGGGCCGTCGTATGAGAGCACGTGCGATAGCTATGCGCTGCTTCTGTCCACCTGATAGTTGTGTACCCTTTGACCCGATGTTTGTGTCATAACCCTGAAATATATCCGTATATTTTAAACTTATATTAAAAATAAATATTCAAAATGTATGTATGTATGTAATAAACTTTTTCTTACCATAGGCAGAGACACGATAAAGTTATGAATGTTAGCCTGTTTTGCCGCTGATATTATTTCGTCCATATTTGGTTTCCGTGAGTTATCACCGTAGGCAATATTTTCACCAATAGTTCTATCAAACAGTATAGGTTCTTGTTGTACGAAGCCAATTGTTTGTCTAGCATCTTTAAGACGTAGTTTTGGTAACGGTATGCCATCAAACGCCTAAAATTATGTTATATACTTTGGTTATCGTTTTATTTTATTTTTTCTATCGACTTCAAATAAAAGAGGAGGTTCTTAATTCGACTGTATTTTTTATGTGCCTTACCTCAGAACGTTTTTGTAGGCCATCCTATTTTGATGAATCTTTTTTAAAATTTTTTTTAATATTGATAATTTAAAAGCAGGTACTTCTCGTGTGGTCCTATATAAATTTAACCAATATCTGACCAGTTTTGAGTTATTCTTAACGGCGCGTATTTAATTGACTTCGACTACGTTGATGACGTTCTCATTTTATTTACATTGAAGGCGCTTGTACAACATTTTTGATTTTACTACTTGTATTACATATATTGTGATGTGTCTGTACATTTACTTACCACTATACCTTCATTTGGATCGTAGTATCTTTGAAGGAGTTGGATAACAGTGCTTTTACCGCAACCACTAGCTCCCACCAAAGCAAACGTTTTGCCCCGTTCTATTTCAAGATTAAATTTTTTCAGCACTTGGATAGTCGGACGAGTTGGATACCTAAATTCTACATTTTGAATACTAGCTTCGCCTGTGCCTACCTAAAAATATATAGATTAAAAATATTATTATAGGTCACCATTTGATATTAAATTAATTTTATCGAGTTGTTCGAAAATTCTTCGACACATTTTTTGTTTTTGTTTTCACTGTATTCTGCTTAGAACCTACTTCTTCTCAAAGCTTCAAAATATTAACATATTTCGAAACTTCCTTATAATAAACGTTATAAAAAAGCTCGCGTAAGTTTGGTTAAAAGTGATGGCTCCGATTTACAAACGTTAACTTCGAGCTCTAATTTATTACTAGCACTGCAAAATCTGAAGCTAGATTTAAAGAAAAGTTTGTTTACTTTTTCTAAAGTAAAATATGAGTTATATCAATTCTGTTGAAGAGATATAAATCTCAGAAATCCACCCCTACAGCGACGATCTACAAGAGTAGACTATGAACCTGAACTGTGTGTTGCTTAGAGGAAAAACTGACCGCTTCTAATCACAAAATAGCGGAACCAATCGGCTTCAGTAATTTGTCTGTCGTTGAATATTTTTGTGGCTTTCATAGTTTGAATTAGGTTACAAGTGTTCATGAACTGCAGTAGTTGCCAACCTTCCGGTGAATTGTTGTTTGTCACTATATTATACGACGGCTTAGTAAAGAAGTGGTTAAGCGTTTAGCTACTGCGCTGTAGGGTCACAAGCTCAAATCCCGCACTGAACAAGTGTTAGTAACCTAAAAATAATTGTTCCAAGTTTTTAATATACTATTGATGTATGTAAACCAAGCCAAAAGTATTAAAAGAGAAAATATGTAACTCAAAAATGTTTGAAGTGTCGAAGAATTTTTCGCATTAACCAATGTAAATTACTTACAAAATTTTCAATTGCCGGCTTATCTGGATCTGTTATTGTGGATGATTTGCCAAGGAGATTAATGATCCGTCCTGCAGCCTTAATGCCCTTCTGGAAATTAGGTGCAAAAGCAAACGCCTGTGCTGCTGAAGACGTTCCCATTAGCAATGCTTGTGCTGATCTGGAAAAAGTTTTGTTATCAGAATATATTATGTAATTTCTTTTGCGATTTTTATGCATACTCGCATTTTATATGTTTTATTATATTTTACTCACTTTAAAACAACTGCATAATTAACATTGTCATACACCATTAGCGTTCCTCCGTAATACATTGCGGCAGCGTACACAAAGTTAAAGAGACCTCTTGACAGGCCGAAAACGATTCCACGCCAGTGTGTTGTGCGCTTTGCAGTACGTAAAGCTGGTGTCAGTTGTCGTGCATATTCGTTAACAAAGGTTTCTTCTCTTCCTAAAGATGCAACAGTACGCACGTTTGCTACCGCCTCTACAGCTATCTAAAATTAGATTCTTATATTTTAGGAAAAAATTACTGCAAAAACATTTAGCCGGTTTTAATTCAAAATAACGTTATTACCTTGGAACTATTTTGCATAGTCTGCGCTGTGCCGAAGGATTCCGCGCTAACCATGCGACCTTGTTTATACAAAATTGCAGTAACTACTGGTACGAAAGTTAATGCGACTAAACCCACCCTCCATTCGTAAATCAACGAAAGTGTTAGAGCTAAACTGAAAGTTCCTATTGCTTGTAATACAGTGCCAATTCTTTGTCCAGTGGCCTAAAATTAAAATATTTTATTAGTTTTTTTTAAATGCATTTTCTATAAGCAATGAAATTAATTATATCAGATAAGTTCACCCCTTGCACAGTAGCTGCTTCTCCGGACAAACGAGCGCAAAGAGCACCTGTTGAATTGTTCTTGTCATCAAAAAACGCAATTTCTTGTTTCAGAAATGTATCAAACATTAGCAGTCTCAGTCGAGCTGTAAGATGTTCTCCAGCAATAGCGTACATAAACACCTTAAATTAAAAGGGAACTGTTTATTCTGGGTTTCTTATTTTGTTAAATAATGAAAAGAAATAAATAAATGTATTACTGTTATGAAGTTCGATATTCCAGTAAATACACCTATACCAACGAAAATAAGCGCAAATCTTCTTACATCAGCAAGTACTTCATCAGAATTGGGGTTAGAAAGAACCTGAAATAAACAGCATTGTTAATTGTTGGCTATAAATAATATTTAATAGACTTGAAAGAGGTTTTTGTATAGAATAAGGGGACAAACGAGCACACAGTCACACTGATATTAAAGTGGATTCTGTAACCCGTGGACATTTACATTTATCCTCAATTTATAATCAAAAAGCAGATGCGTTGTCACCCCTGAGGACTAAGATGGAATGCCTGGTTTCCATTAAAAAAGATCTACGGTTCTCTATGCTCACCATACGAAACACAGCAGCATTAAACTGCTATTTTACGCTGATATTCTGTGAGAACGTGGTCGTACCCCGGGCGAGCCGACCCATTCGTGCAACAACCATAATTTTGCTGCAGCGTGACTCTACCAGGTATCTAATATTCAGGGTTATTTTTCAAAGGATGGTCAAATTTTAAACTTAAGTTCAAATATTGACCGGTTATTATAGGTGGCCAAAGGAGGAATGGAATCCAAAATAAGTTAATGCCATGTAATTAATGTATGAAGTGAAAATACGGAATGAATTAATGTGCTTTATCTTACAACTTAATACTATTTTGTAGATGCCTACCAAGCGTATTAGCTGTTTTATAAGCAGCATATCATCATCATTTTTCACTGCTGGAATGAACCTCTTGAAAATATATAGCACACTTACTGGCGCGATATCAATTCAATTTAGACATTTTACAGTGAAAATATAATAATTTAAGTATCACTCGACACATGTTGGGTCCAGATTTTGTCATTTTATTTTTTTAGCGCCAAATAGAAAAAGGCGGTAGTTTATATGTATAGATTTAGCCCTCTTAGTCATTTTTATTATTGAATTTGAAATACTTACACCTACGAAATCACCCAATATAATTGCTAAAAGGGGCATTCCAAAACCACTTAACACGGAGGCTATACTAGCCGCTGTTATTGACTTCCATTCAGGTGCATTTAGACGTATTATTTGCCAGAAAGATATTTGGGCTTCATTCTTGATATCTTCTTTTTCCTGTAATAGTAATATTAAAAATTATCAATTGCATGTCTAGGAAATGTGGTGTACAATTTCACAGGTGTATCAGCAGATAAAAAGGTCCCTTTGCACTTCGTATTATACACTAATATGCCTTGCACTTGTTCTAACTGTACCGTATCCGATATAACGCATAAATGATAGTAGGTATCCAAAATTTACTAGAGCTACTGTGTCAGAAAATATAACACACTTATACTTAGACCCATTTTACAGTTAATGACTATAAGTTTTAGTTTACAAACACCCTACTCAGGCAGCGCACGTTAAACTCACATTTATCGTAAAACGTTCACTTCTTAAACATCAAGTGAACGAACAGATTTTAACATAACTTTCTGTAAGTAGTAAGTAAGTAGTTTATTATAAATTATAATACACGATATAAGGAATGAAAAATACTAATTAACGGGTTACGACAAAATAAACACAAAATATTAAAAAAAATGTGGCATATATTTGGCTCATATAATTAATTTATCACTGATTGACGGCTAAAGCGACTAAAGAGAAGTAAAACTGCTTCACAAAAATTGAAAATGAATTAATGAAATGAATAACCACAAACCTATTACGTCAAATTTTTAAGAATATGTATACTTTAAATACTAAAAATACCTGTGAGTGCTGTATAAATGTAAAGGCAAAATTAAATTCTCCGATCCTTAAACATGTAATTTATTTTTATTGTTGATTTATTATAGTCCTATGTGTTTCAATGTAAATAAATACATTCTTCATCAGTACAGTGTTAGAACAAGGTGTCAAAGTATGTACAGCCTATATATACGTCCTATATATAGGCTGTACATACTTATAAGCCTATGTATACAGCCTATGTATTCGTCCCATTGCTAGGCACTGGTCTTCTCATATTTCTGAGAGGTTTATGCCCCCATATTCCCAGAAGTCGTACCAAAAAGTCTTACAAAAATCTTTTACTGGGATTTCTTACCAAGTAGACCTTACCAACTGGTTTAGACTACTGGGGTTTTAATTCTGAGTAGTCGTACTCTTTAAAATAGATGTCTTTTTCATCACTACCTACCTTCCTATTTTAGTTTATTTTTGTAGAAATTATGCATCCCATGTATTAAACGTTTTTTGCCCCAATTTGATTGACGTTTGCTTCTTTTTTATTAGTACGAACATAATAGTAAAAGAGGCAGTACAGTGGGATAGTTCTACACTGAAATGGGAATTTCAGTCACGGCATCCAGTCTTATTGGAACTAGCTATTTGGGCAGGACAGAATTGTAGTGCCAATTGTATGCAAGCACAGATAAACTGCCTATTTATATATTTTTGACTGAAATATCAGGCAAACAGAAATCAATATACCTAAGTAGTATTAGTGTGCAAATAACAAAAAAGAAATTTCCCGTAATCTTACTAGTAAGACTACTGACTGTCGGAATGTCGTGATTATGGAGCAATAAGTCTTTAGTAACTCCAGTGCATGTTAAATTTTCAATCCTCGAAACATTTTTCCCAGACATGTAGATTTCTTCAGCACTGAATTTACAATTCACAATTTCGTTGGTGCCAGTGTGAAATTTAAGGTGTATGTATATTAAAAAAAAGTATGCTACCAAATTATTACGAGTATACTAAAAACGAAAAATATACAATATATTTTTTAGAATAGCTTACTTCTACTTTCGTCTTAATTTCATCATCTTCGTCCTCTTCGACTACTTCCGGCTCTTTTCTTACTAGCACACGAGATGAATCTGCAGGAATATGATATAGAACAAGATGTAAAAATGCGTAAAATAAAAAAGGTGTTCATAATTCATATAAGGTAAAAAGTAAATCTAGAACTTATAAGTATAGGTACACAGCCCAAGAAGAACTTGCAGTCAGTCGTCGCGTTCGATGTTGTCGGAAAAGCCGAAATAAACAATAAATTAATAAAAATATTAATTACTTCGCAACCTTCCGCTCACTAAATACAATGATGATGTGCCTTACCTGGATTGAAGAGCACCTCCCGCCCTCCCTCAATTGCATGCACTAATTCTATTCTAAGATTTAGCGGTCAGCCGCCGTAGAGTCTACATCACCTGAGGATGCCTCGTGTAGAGGCGAAACACGTGTCGTATTATCGTCGATGGTGTGTCTTTCCTGGAATAGTGGTAACATCTAGACGCCTTTGCTGACCGACTGTTAAGTAGTAGTTAGACTGTGCTATATATACGTCCCGCTACTTGGCACATGCCTCTCCTCATTTCTAAAACGTAATCATCCGGTGCGTGTTGGCGGACTTTATAACTTTTTATTATTTCATTTCTCAGACATACAGTTTTCTTCACGATATTTTTCTTCATCAAACAAACACGTTAAATCAACACTTAAAATTGTTATTAACAATTTGATTGGTGTCAGTGAGAATCGAATGCGTGTTGCTCGTAAGCTGTGAAATTTACGGTGAGCGTTTAGCCCCTGAGTTACCACGGTTGTTGAGGGTAGTACTTAAAAATTTCACATAAAAACTTCAAAAATATAATAATTTTTGAAGTCGACTTGAAATAGGTCTCTCTTTTCACTAAATGAAAATAGAACGAGTCAGGTAAAGAGATAATTAATACTTAATTTAAGTAAGTAATCGACAATAATAAGTAGTATTACTGCTGAACATAGACCTTCCTGATAGACTGCTTCGTGGGGTGATTTTAGATGCCACAGTTGGCAAGCGAGTTAATAATCACAGTTTTTTTAAATTATTTAGAGTTGTTATCAGAAAGATAGAATAGAAAGATAGATAGAAGAAGCCGCTTATCTGCTGTTTCATTTCAGCCTTACCTAAGTAAATTTAATTTATTTTATCCTATTCAGAAGCCGCTAAAGTAGGTACATGAGCTGCTATGACTATAGTAATTTATTAAGTAGTATTAGTATGGTACCTAGTATAGATAGCGCCCAATGTTGCACTTGCGATGTTAATAACTAAGCTAAGAGGGCGTCACAGTGTTGCCAAAAAGTGATATTACTTACATTTATGTAACTTTTTGTCAGAAATCATCAAACGCCCGTTATTTTTACTATTATCCAGAAACAACTAAGTGTTATTCAATAATTTATAGTAGATGAAATAAAAAATTAGCACTTTGTTAGTTTAAAACATAACTTTTCAGACATGCCAACGTACCTAACTTTCAACCAAGCCACGTTGGCAACCCCTAGCGTTGATGTGATATTCTAAATATCTCTCCACCGCAACTACGAATGAAGCGATAATAAGAGTATTAGCCATTATCTTCCCTGCTTTCTTAAGATTCCATGAAAGTACACACATTAAAACGAAAATTGTATGAAAGCTTACCCATGGCATCGTTTTCTGGCGATGTTTGTATCGACACCATATCGTAGTAATGGCCTTTAATTTTCATGAGTTCTTCGTGATTTCCGTACTCGATGATTGTTCCATTTTTGAAAACGTATATTAGATCTACGTTCCTGATAGTGGATAGTCTATGAGCAACGACTATAGTAGTTCGACCTTCCTGAGCCTAAAAATCAAAACAAAAAAAAATTAACTTAAAATAATGACTACAGTATTGATAGCTCAGCCATCTGCGCAGGAGAGGATTATAGTGCACGATTGTAAGAGCAAGCACAAGTGTACTCTATTCGCTCACTCTCACAGCCCTATTGGACAACAACCCTGCACGAATCAGTTTTGCGTGCTTTTTGAAGCACGGGGGAACACCGCTCTCTCCCTAACTCCGGGCTGTTACTATGAATTTATCAACTCCAAATCCTGTGATGGATTTAATCCTGTACGGGATTTGAGCCTCGTACCCTGCAAGATTATGGAGCGTATATTGAACTCCCGCTTAATGGCAAACCTAGAACAAAATGACCTTCTTAGTGACCGGGAATACGGAGTTCGCTGAAATCGGTTAGCTGGGGACCTTCTAGCGTATGCCATACACGTATGGGGCGAGGCACTCAAGAACATTGGGGAAGCACTTGCTGTTTCCCTTGATGTCTCGAAGGCCTTTGATAGAGTTTGGCACGCAACACTCTGGGTAAGCTTCCTGCGTACGGCTTATTGGTCCCCTGGTCTGATTGAACGGATAAAGGATTTCCTGAGTGAACGGTCTCTCCGGGTCGTCGTCGATGGCTGCTCATGGCTCATGGTCATGGCTGCCAGTGTTCCTCAGGGGTTTGCTCTCTCCGCAACTCTCTTCCTGCCGTATATTGACGATCTGCTTATGCCCGGTATCTATGGGTATGCAAACGATAGCACAGTTGTGGAGAGATACCAAGTGCTCGGGCCAGTCGGGATCAAATCCAGTCTGAAAGAGAGGCTATGATTGAGCGTGTGAATCTCACACTACAGGCAGTCACCAAATGGGGCGATGCCAATCTCGTGAGATTCAAAACACAAGCGTGTCTTTTCACCGCTAAAAGGACCCCGCTCATCCTGACTCCTACTTTCCAGAATTTGGAATTTGGATTTGAAAGGGGTTGAATTTTCTCCGAACCTCAACTATGGGCGGTTCATTGAGTCCAGAGCCAAAGCAGTCGCAAGGAAACTTGGAGTTCTTCCAAGGGTGCGGCGGTACTTCACGCCGGGATAGCCTTCTATAAAACGCTAGTCCGGTTGTGCTTGGAGTACTGCTGTCACATACGGGCTGATACTGCAAAATGCCACCTGGCAGCGTTGGACTCAGTGCAGAGACGTGCTAAGAGGCTCATTGGTGACCTTGTTTTGGTTGAAACCAACCTTGTCAGCCACGAGCACAGGCACAGAGTAGCCAGTCTCTCGGTATTTTTATTGCACGCTTTAATTCCTCCCTCTCCTTTCCACCATCGGACAACCAGGCGGTCGGCGGGACTTACCCCCTTTGTTGTCGATTTCACGCATTAAAAACAACGGTTTGTTTCGACATTTTTAATGCGTATAGCAAGCAAAGGAGTGGAATAATTTGCCGGCATCTATCTTTCCGTCCGAATACAATCTGGGCGTCTTCAAGGCAAGAGTGAATAGGTTTTTGTTACGCTAATACAGTGCGATTTACCATCTGAGGCTGCATCACCACTTACCACCAGGTGGGAATGTGGTCAAGCACTGGCTTATAAAAAGTAAATAAATAAAGCCAACAAGGCAGTAACATATAGCTCAGTAATGACGATAATATGACAATATTTTATAATAAGTTGTGTTTGCTTACTCTATCAAGTGCTGCTTGTACTTTAAATTCAGAAGCCGTGTCAAGAGCGCTGGTAGCCTCATCAAGTAGCAGAATAGAAGGATTTCGGATAAGTGCACGGGCGATAGCGATTCGTTGCTTCTGTCCTCCAGAAAGTGAGGCTCCTCGCTCACCCACCAACGTGTCGTATCCCTGCAATATGAAAGTAAATTAAAACTTACATACGTCTAATCATTGATCTTTAACCGCATCCAAATACAAAGAAAGTACCGCGTAGTAGCGGTATAAGAATATCCACTACCCCATGTCATCCCGTGGGTGTAGTAAGAGGCGAAAGAGGGAAACAAATCAGGAACTGGGCAGGAGCGTCTTCCTAATAACGACTAAAAATAAAAATAAACTGCGGTTGCCAATCCAAGCGGCAAGCATGGCAAATATGGCAAATATCCATATAATACAATCTATGGGGGAGGCCTACGTTTAGCGAAGGACTTTAATAGGCTGTAATGGCACAACATTCAACAAAGACGAGCTTGAATCATTGGGTGCGTTTGGCAGAAAAAAGCGCTAGCAAGCGCTTATAAGTGCTAAAATAGTTTTCGGCCAGGACACGATTGCTACTTCAGTAGCGCTGACACAATCCGCCATTTTGCTTATTTAATTTATTTGTTTTGAAGTAGAGTTTATAATTTGTTTTGTGCAATATTAGTTTTAAGTAATATAATGTTATGAATAGACATATACATGTTATTAAAAATTCATGATTGGTAAGTTTTTAATATGAATACTTTACAAACATATATTTAAATTAGGTTAGGTTCTCCGGTTAAAACTAACATCGTGTCCTGGAGGAAAATAGCTACTTACGATTTGACAGCGCTGACCGCTTACGATCGCCATTTTGCTTACAAGCGCTTGCTAGCGCTTTTTTCTGCCAAACGCACCCATTGACGATGCAATTCTTTCTAATCCGCTTGATCCAGTGGACTTGCAAATGCATTCATCTCTTTACGTTTCTTTCGTGTTTATCACGGTGAGTGATCCGAGAAAATTTTAAGGATTGATTCCAGCCGCCAATCATTGTCATCGTACTCTGCCGTAATATTTTATTGACATCATTTTGACGTATAGAAAATCACAATTTTTACATTTATTTATTTAGTGTTTTAATACAGAAGCATAATCGGCAACGTATATGCAGCTCACCGAACGGAAAGCCACCACCGCCGTCCATGAACAACTGCAATACGAGGGGAATTGCAGGTGCGTACCATACCAACGTGCGTTTTTAAATCATCTGCAACTCCTCTTGTATACAATAATATACCCAATGGTCATAGATGGCGGTGTTTTTCGATTTGAGCTCAAGTAACTTACCGCAGGTAGCTTCATAATAAAGCGGTGAGCATTAGCTTGTTTCGCGACAGCTTCAATTTCAGCATCAGTGGCATCGGCGCGGCCATATCGTATGTTCTCACGTACAGTCGTGTTGAAAAGCACTGGCTCCTGACCTACTAGACCAATTTGCGCTCGCAACCATTGCACTGATAGATCTCGAACGTCGTTGTCATCAATATACACCTGTGAATTGAACCAAGGGTTTACACATTTACATAGTCAAGGTATTTTAAATTTATACACGGATAATGTGCTTACTAATTAGCTTAGTCTGAAAGCAAGGTGATTAGAACTACATTATCTTGTATTTAATATATATGCGTTGAACTAAAATCCAATCAAAAAGAGGAGTCATCACAACCCGATATCCCGGATGGGTCTTTAAATTTATATAAGGAAACATAGCGCATGGTTGCATAATAGTAGCGTTATGGTCAATCAGAATTCATTTTTTACGTGGTAGAGCCATGCTGCAGTTATATTAGTAGTATAGTTGTAGCACGAATGGGTCGGCTCGACCGGGGAAGGACCACGCTCTCACAGAATACCAGCGTGAAATAGTAGCTTAATGCTGCTGTATTTCGTATGGTGAGTGTAGAGAACCGGAGACCCTTTTTACTGGAAATGAGGCATTCCATCTCAGTCCTCACGGGTGACAACGCATCTGCATTTTGATTTGTAATGGAAGATAGATGTAGATGTCTATGGGCCGCAGCAACCACTTACCAACAGGTGGACTGTGTGCTCGTTTGTCAGCCTATTCTATAAAAAAAAAATCCAAACGCAATGTCAACAACTTTTATTTTTAATTATTACTTTACTTAGATTTAAAGCCAACACATAAGCCATTGTTTGTCGAGCTCTTTCAATATTTTTTTCTTAAGATCAGCCGACGCACCTCTAATGGGAGCGGATTCTGCAATTTGCGTACAATTACCAAAAAGGCATGAATACAGTCACGGTCAGAAGCATAGTTGTGATAATAGCAAGTCCAAAATCGTAGACCCTCCCAAGCCAACAATTAAGAATTTCGTAACTTTTGAAAATAGCATTTTCAATGTTAAAATTTTAATAAAAAAATATTGATTAATATTAAAAGCATCGCGGCGGTCTAATTGCTCCAAAAATCCTCTCATAAAATATAGGCAGTACTTTACTGCTTAATAAAAGCTCGCCTTTATATGAGTTATGAGTTGTTTCTTACTTTATTTTTTTTCTACTTACGTGAACATAATGCATAAGTTAACCGAGATCGATCCCAATCGACACAAAGAGTTTATTGTAATTTCAAATGTTAAATCAATATCTAAAATTGCAATTGTACTTTTTTTTTAAAAAAAAACGTGTTCGGCAGTGAAAGAAAACATCCTGAGGAAACCTATATGTCTGAAAAATAAGAAAAAATCAAAGACGTGTGTAGTCCATCACGCAACAAACACGAAAGAAAATCGTTTGCTTTTTAAGATATATCAGACGAATCGATCTAGTCGCGTTATTGTCACTGGCAGTTCGCTTAGTCGTGCTTGACTTCGAACTGACGTAAGTCCATGACGTTTCCTTGAAATCTCAACGGAGACTAGCCAACTGCGCAGGAAGGGATCCATACTATCATGTATGAGTATGTGCGCACGCACAAATTCACTCTATATTCCCTCACTCTCATAGTCCGACGGAACGGCAACCTGACACGACCGGAGGGAGATCAGTCGCAGTACCAACGGCCTGACGTGCTTTCCTAGGCACGGATTGAAACACGGATTGAAATACTTACGCCATATTTCCTGACTCTGGGCTGCTACAGAGAATTTCTTTAAGATTTTCTGAAGATTACTCCAAAGGTTCTCGCTCGCGTATAGTAGAATCAGCTGATGCATTAGGTTTAATTCCATTTGAGATTCTTTTGAGATGTTTGAGTGTTTGAGTAGAAGTCCTTCTTGAGTAGAAACTTCATTGCCGAGTGAAGTCAATATGGTCACTTATATTTAGTTTAGATTATGAGAGTGGGGGAATAGAGAGTGCACCTGTGCTTGCGCATACACTTAGGCACTATAATCCCGTCCTGCGCCGATGGCTAGCCTCCGTTGAGGCAGGTCGCCATGGCCGAAATTTGGTCTGGAGGACATTATTATCATTATTATTAATTTACTATAGTAATGAAAAACAGAGAGCTCTGGTACCTCAGGTGCTAAACACTCACTGTAAATTTCACAGTACTCCGTACTCAGTTATACGTGGTAGAGCCATGCTGTAGCTTAATTACTGGTAGAGTTGTAGCACGTATGGGGCGGCTCCACTGGGAAAGGACCACGCTCTCACAGAATACCAGCGTAGAATAGCAGGTTAACGCTGCTCTGTTTCGTATGGTACGTGTAGAGAACCGGAGACCCTTTTTACCGGAAACAAGGCATTCCATCTTAGTCCTCACGGGTGACAACGCATTTGCATTTTGATTGGTGATCGAGGATAGGTGTAGATGTCTATGGGCCGCAGTAACCACTTACCATCAGGTGGACTGTGTGCTCGTTTGTCACCCCTATCCTATAAAAAAACCATATCCATAAATACAAGGTCAATCCCCACAGGCACTAATGACATTATTGCAATATTAAGTGCTAATTTACCACGTGCCCGACAGTGAAGGAAAACATTGGGAGGAACCTGAATGTCAAAAAAATCGAAGACATGTGAAGTCCACTAACACGCATTGGGGCAGCGCGGCGGACGTTTCCATGTCCTTTAATCCTTTAATAAATAAGAGGACGACCATGCCTTCACCTATGGGACGTAATTATGCTCTTACTCGACTTTAGATCATATGTGGAAAAATGTAACTCCAAATACTTACACCGCCATCAACGATGTCATAGTATCTGGATATAAGTTGTATGATCGTTGACTTGCCGCAGCCGGAGTGACCAACGAGTGCCACTGACTGGCCGCGTTTCACCCTTATGTTCACACCTTTCAAAACCTGACAACATTCAAGTTAATTACTTACTTTTAAATATAAATAAAATTAAACATATAATGGAGCACATAATTTTCTAATTTGTCATTTATAAAGTCATAGTCCAAGAGTTGACCCCTACGACTTATAATATTATTCTAAGCCAAAAGTTAAAGCCAAAAGCTAAAAGTTTATCAAATTCTATCGCACGACGAGGACCAAACAAATGAAGAGGACGAAGATTTTCCTTCGTCGTGAAACTTCGTCAACTTCCTGACTTCGAGCTGCTATTGAAAATTTCTTGCCAGGAAAACGAAATCACTAGACCAACGAGGCAGTCAAAGTTTTATACTTATATCTGTGGTGACCACGCTCTGAAAGCGGTCAACGCCTGGAATTTTATCAAAAGTTCAAATCGTATTTGTCGTTTTTATCAATATCTCATATTTAAATAAGTGACATGATTATTCATGTATTTAAGTTTTCTTTACTTAATATTAAGTGAGAGTGAATTATTTAATATTGACTGCTACATATGAGACTGGTTTATAGGAGAAAGATACGCTCGCACAGAATACCAGTATGAAATAACACCATATTGCCGTTTCGTATGTAGAATGACGACAACCGGAGTCCCTTTTACTGAGAACGCTACATTCCATCTTATATGTTCTACATAGGAGTGACGACTCATCTTTATTTTGATTCTTAATCGAGGAAAGTTAAAAATGTCTATGGCCCAAGCATCCACTTATCATCAGGTGTACTCTCATTCATCATCGGTGCTTGTATAAGAAATAACAACACGGATATATTATACATTACTGTGACGAATCTTTTCTTTAAATGAAGGAATTTGAAGATTAAATTCAATTCAAAAATTCAGAGAAATTTGAATGTTTTGTACTCAGATTTATAAATGTAAAAGGCTGAGTGAGAAATTGTGTAATAAGAGAAAAATATATACAAGATGATGTTGTGACCAGGATTAAGAAAGAAATGTACCTGTGGTTTGGTCATGTAGAAAGAACTAATGAGGAAAGAGTGATAAAACAAATTTATGTTGCAGAAATGGACGGCAGAGTCGGCACGGGATGCCCCAGATGGAAGTTTACCGACCGGTATGATGGCGATATATTGAAAATGGGCCAAATTAGATGTACCCTTAACCAACGACCATGTACGCGTAGGTACGAGTATATGGATGTAAAGGAGGCGAGAGATGTATGTCAGGATCGTGCCAAATGGAAGTCCCTAGTCTCTGCCTACCCCTCTGGGTAACAGGCGTGACAGGTATTTGTTATGTTATGTTATTTATAAACTTATGAAATAACTTACGGGTACATCAGGCCGAGAAGGATAATGAAAATATACATCCTTAAATTCGATGTTTCCTTCAATGGTGTCAGGAACTACTCCACGGTTTAACATTGGGTTGATTGTCGGAACCATATCGATAAGGTTAAATATTTGTGCACCAGCACCACGAGCCATCCCGAAAACCTCCATCAAAGTAGACGATATACCAAAGTTAGCAGAACCCATCAAAACTCCAAAGAAGACCTGTTAATAAAAAAGTGTAAGATTTGGAATAGTTTTGCATTTAAAAATCGTAAAGTTATTGCTCTAATAAAAGGTAGTACTAAAATTTAAAAAATAAACAAGAAAGAGTTTCCGTTAGGTGATCATTCATTCACTCATTCACTGCAAACTAGCAAAAGTTCACTGCTGTTTATGCGGCTCCTTTTCATTTTCAGAATGCCTCATAGGGCTATCTGTCACGCTTAGCAGGCAGAGTGGAAACTGCAGCTTTTGTTAATAAGAAAATATTGTTCTTAATTTTTTCTAGGGGTGGATAACATCCTCTTAGCTTTTGCTACCGCCAAATAGCAGTGCGTGCACTAACGTGTTCCGATTTGAAGAATAAATATAGCCATTACAATTACAGAATGTGATGTCACCACTTTAGTCTTCAGAGGTACAACGCATTCTGTAAAAATTTTCGCTTAAAGTTGGTGACTAGGCGCCCATCAGCTACAGTGGCCCTTACAATTAGGTGGACTGTTAGTTCGGTTATTAGTTCAAATTAAAAAAAAAAACTGTATCACATAAAACTTACAGCTATCATCGTATTGACGTCGTAATTCTCTGGCTCTTCCACCATAAGCCTGTAGCCGAACCAGAAAGATAGGGCGTAGGAGCAAAATATACAAAAGAATAGAAAACCCATCGATAATCCAGTGAAAAATCCTGAAACAAATTGGAAATTCAATGCTATGTTGTCATACCACGGTCATCACACAAATTTTCACATTGAAGAGTTTAAGTATAAGCTCGAAACTGTTTCTGAATACTGGCAACTAGTAGCAACAAAGGATGTGATGGAAAGGAAGTCGTGTGATCTACCAATGAAATGGTGAAATATTGCTTCAATAAAATTAAAAGCCTCTTCCCCCCCCCCTCCAGTCCACTGTTGAACATAGGCCTCCCCCAGGAACAGCCACAAAAGACGATCCTGTGCCACCAGCATTCATTGTCTTTCCGTACGAGTTACCAGGTCGCCATTACATTTAGTGTAGACTAGCGTTCCGACTTTGCACGGGTGATTTCTGGATCTCAGCAATAGTGCCACCTAACCAGGTCCAACATAGTTTTAAACCATAAAAACCATTAAAAAAAAACATAAAAAATGTTTTAAAACAAAGCAGTCGAGAGCCATTTTCGAATTTTTGCGAGACTAATGGACAACAATAGATTTTTACATAAGATAAGAAGATGATATACATGATATGGTTTGTTAATTGAATATATAACCCTTGACGTTAAATTTAGAAAAGCGTTCGCGATGTAATGTAATGGAATTTAATAGTTCAGTTCTCCCTTCTTCCAGACGTCTAAACAATTTGACATTTTGCAGATGTATTAAGAACCAATGACATTACAATTATTTTATAACCATTTCTTAGTATTTTATCATATTATCAATACATGATGTACAATATGTTTATTTAAACTCTATCATTATTTCATTATTTTCTTTCCAACAACCCTTTTTAAGTTTGACCTGGATGTATGGTATGTATGTATGTATGAATATAATGCAATTTTAAAAAGCAGTTTTTATCCATTTCGAGCTGTCTGGAAATCTGAAATTTTGTAGATGTTTTAAAAGCAATACAATAATTTCATAAATATGGCAGGTTTTTTTCTGTAACCCATCGAAGCCTCGGTAGCGCAGTAGGCAGCGCGTAAGTCTCATAATCTTAAGGTCGTGAGTTCGATCCTCACCCGGGGCATATTTTTTGTAAATATTTTATTTTACTATTTCATTATTCATCATCATCATTATTATTACAGCCTTCACAAATCCACAGTAGGTTATAGGGATCATCAAAGCTCATGATTTATGTGTAGTTATAGTAATTTGCGCTTTTGTTTTTCTCTGTAAATATATAATTTAAAGGATCTACTCTTATGTGTACATTATAAGTTGTGTTTGAATATACTAATGGATGTTGCGACAATTTCTGAACACAGAAAAATTCAGTTGTCGCATTTGTAATTGGTAGAACGAAGAATACTGGCAGATATGAAATATTTTAACCCAGAGGTATGCAATGACGTATTATATATAGACACGTCATGAACGAACATCGCGGCGCTTAAAAACGGCGAAAATACTAGAACTACTTATACGCGTGAAGAAAGAGAAAGAAAATATGACACCGTACGGCGGGATGCCTGTTGCTTGACTACTAGCTGCATGCGCCGGCCGCCATTAGACGGCGTCGTCGAATAAAATGAAATGAAAATGGGTAGTTTTGTGAACTTACGCATGAAATGACACATTTTTGTCTTTAACTTTTGGGGTATAATTTGTACATCGTCTGAAAACACACGACGGCATGTTTTCTTTATGTTTTGCACAGGTTTACACACACGAATCACGATATAATAAATTAAAAACAAACGTAGCGTCGCGCGACAGGTTGGTGCGAGACTAAGCGCGATGTGGCCAATTGGCTTCATTTCATGTTGCCATTTTAGAGTGCGGACAACGTATCTATAAGTTTATACATCATTGGAGGTATGACGCTAAATTTGCATTCATAACGAGAAATACACGGGTCACAGAGCTGTAGTTTCATGATGTTCATGAGAACATGTTCTTCATATAAATATCCTTCATGATGACGGTACCATTATTTTAAAAAAGTTATAAAATGGATAACAAGCATTCTTTCTCTTCTTCCATATCAGCCCGTAAAAAACCGATACATCAACCTCCTCCTTTATAGGGAGGGTATATAGTAAATATAGTGAAACCTGTAATAAGGCTTATGTTAAGATAATCCGATCTGATGTAAATTTATTTAGTTATAAAGTTGTTGTTTTCTAAATAAATAACTATTTGCCTTTATCGTCACTCTACAAAAGCATAATGTTCGTGAAATACCTAAGTATATTACAGTAAATTAAAAAAAACTCGATATTGTATTTTTATGATGAAATTATTGATTATTATTAATACACCACTTTGTACCATATGGCGCTATCTGCAAGTTTTATCTTTTCGTTCCATTTGATTGAGTCAAACACTAAAATTAGTGATACGTTAATGATTGTAGCAATAAGTACTATGATGTTATTATAGATAATTTGTAATCTCAACTTGTTTTAATGAAAAAAAAAGACGCATAATGAGCAATACACATCAACAACGTGATTAATCATACACACGCCAGTCATGTTTGGAAAAGAAAAGGGTGACTTACCAGTATATACTTATATTATAGGGACTATTTCGAGTCACATTAGAACCCCACATAACTCATAAATAAACAAAGTATGTAGGCCTAATAAAAATAACAAGGATAGGTAGAAAATCCTAAATTTCATGTGTAAACCTATTTGGTTCGAGAGTTATTAAGATCCGAAGACACAAAAAAAAATTTCAAATTAGCGAATTATCGATACGTATATGGTTTTTAACCTTAGACCACATAAATGGTCCAAGATTAAAGGACTTCTCATTTTGGAACTTGATTCAACAGTTCAATCTTCAAAACTTAGAGAAATCGATCGATTTTCGATTAGACTTATAACGAGCGCAATATATTAGATTCTCTATTAATTTAAGCATTTTAAAATCTACTTTCGATTGTTTTTCTGAGTTAACTAGAGGTATAAAAAGTATTGCGAACATATTTACAAAATGATAATAGAAAAAAAACACAAAATATCAACATGCACAGTAATAACTATAACGTGGTAAAAGCTATAACGTAGTAAAAAGTAGGTATCGAATAAATTATTGGTGCTGCTAGTTATAATCTAATTATTTATAGGAGTTACTGTAATTATTTCAAACTATCTATATAATCAACCCTTTATTAGATCTAATATTTAATAAAAATATAATAAAGAAAAACTAAAACTAAAAACTTAATTATCATACAGTCCTACTCCCCGTGGTATCGTGCCAAGAACGTTGGCTGTGTTTACTCGCTGAATGGCTTTAAGCCTTTGAGTGAGAAAAGAACCGGCCCTCTTATCCAGCAGCAACAACGAGTCATGGATATAATTCCTTTAGTAACACCGTATTCTGTAGTTCACCGCACGTGAACCCCATGGACCGATAGTCTCCACAGCAAATAGCACACATATTTAGTCATTTAGACTCAAACTTGCACCACTTATTTAGTTCAGCTGCTTCTTATGCTGACCCGGCTCTAAATGAGGTACCCCTGAGATGAGAGTCTGCCAAAATATCTACGCAAGTAGCAATCCACACTAGGGCTTTATCTCTCTCTCAAGGGACCAAAGTCATACCGTCGGGTCTCCTGCGATCGCCTCTAAATATTCCACAAGGCTCCAAAATCGAGGGAACATTTTTGGGGACAACAGCGTTTTGGATGACATTATTCAAGGAGCCGTGACGGGAAAATCAACCAGCACTTTTCTTACATGAAGTCAGTGGAGCCCAAACTCGTTCACACTGCTACCGCAGGGCCATTGATGAGGTTGACAAATCACCACTCTTGGTCGGATTTCTACGGTGAAGCGCAAGCATTCCCCGTCAAGTTATCTGACGAGATTATTTAGTGGTAAAGCGTATAAATAGTGACTAGATTCTTTAGTCGAAACGGCCAGAAGGTGGGCTTGATTTTGGTCACTATGAAGTGACCAAGTTTTAATTACAGCGCTAAAAATCAACCTCACCAAATTTAATTATTTTGTAGAGAATTCTCTTACGGCGTCAGTACGCTACAAGAACACCATTTTTTATCATAATCTCGTACTAATAAAAGTAATATTCTAACACTGAACTACGACGTCAAATCGAATATTTTTATCGAGAAACAGGCGGGTCGAAATTTGTTATTATTTCAAAAACGTGGTCATCGCATGCCTTAAAATGACGGTACCGTTAATTAAATAAAGTCATTAATACGGGTTCACGAGCATTATGTTCGTAAAGTAGCGATGATTGTAATTAAAAACTCTATAATAAAACTCAAATTCGATGTATAAGAGGTTTTTTTCAATACTTTGCTTTTACAGTTATATTTCATACTTATGTTTTTTTTTTTTCGTAAAACGCGTCGGCCTAGGATACGCCCTAGAGGTTCTTAAATATAGATTATCTAAAACTATAATTGTCTAATTTGAATAAATAGGTAAAATTTTACATTAAACTCTCGAAGAATATAGTACGATATCGATATAGTGCGAAAATCATAGAGCAACACAGGTCACAGGCCCCCCGACCGTCGGTGGCCCGGTGACAAAAATAGTTAAGGAAATGTTGTTAAAGGGAACCCTCTATAATATGAAGGATGAATATATAAATGATAATGTTATAAATATAAAAACAACTCTTACTTTGCTCTAAGTCCCCTGGCTACTAATATTGACTAATATTATTGTTATAGAACAGTCATTTAAAAATATTTATCATTACTTGGTCATTGCATTGATTTTCTTATAAGTTGTAAAATAAGTTGTAATATGGCATTTAACAAAAGACCCCAGAGTTTAATGACGGTTCTCCGAGGTCTCGATATGGTAGAATTTGTTGTTCATAAGAACTTTAATTAAGTCTAAATTAAATAAAATGTTTTAACCTTAACTTTGACATGTCACATGATTTTAAAAGTAATGTAACAGCTCACATACTTCCCACTGCTGGGTACAGGCCTCCTATTATTTTAAGGAGGTTTAAGAGTAAGGAAGTGCCCTCTACACTGCTCACTACACTTAGACCCAGAATTACAACGGCTCCTGTTTCTATTTTAATTACTCTAATTCAATATATTATTACTATCTAATTACACTAAAAATTTTATAGCACACCGTAAATTTTCCCGTAAAGTGGCGAACAAGAATACCCACTAACCAATATCTTCCCGTGGATGTCGTAAGAGGCGACAGAGGAAAACTGACGCAGGAGATGCGCAGCAGCAATTTTCTGATAACACCAAAATAATAATTACAAAATGCGGTTGTCAACCCGCTCGCCAAGCGTGGCAACTATGGAGATTTACCCCACATCATGATAAGGAAGACGGCCCCCAGTTCCCAGCGGCCCCGCTATTACTGGCTACGGTGGCGAACATGGTAACGGTGGAGCAGGGGGTGCTAGAATCTCCGGTGGAGTTTCGGTTGCTACCTAAGACGACCTCAACCTCTACCTCGACCTGGCAACATATTACGCACTTACATTGGAAACTGACAAGAAGATCCTGGAGCTGGAAGAAGAGATGTACAAGTTACGCTGGAATTAGCCGACGTCCGAAGAGAGGGGGTGGACACGTTAATCCTCGAATACGGTAACTTGTTCTATCACCGCAAGGGTGCAGGTGGCTCAAGACCGTGTTTTATGGCATTCTTTGAGGGAGGCCTATGTTCAGCAGTGGACTTGTGAAGGGCTGTAATGATGATGATCATGACACTGTAAATATACGTGCATATTAAAAAGTCAAATAAAAATTTTCACCATACCTTTCTTAATATTGATACTTTTAGACTCGTCTAGGTGTATTTTGTATCTTTCTATCTCTTTCTCTTGTCCACTAAAAGCGTATATGGTGCGCATCGAGGACAGGACCTCTTCGGCCACTGCGCTGCCTTTTCCAGAAGCTACAGCTTCTTTTTTAGACAGCCGGGATGCAACCTGTTGTTTAAGAAAAGTTTTATTCGTAAATGTTATAACAATATATTGCCTTTTCATGTGATGATTTGTTTTTAGCGTGTGCGAATAATTTTGTGTCTGTGAAGACAGCAGTAGGAAAATCATATGTAAGTAACTATCAACTGTAATTCGAATATGTTGAATTGACTATTGCGCGTTCAGTATCTCCCGATTATACTAGCATATCTAAATTTAGTACATTGTCAAATTGCTCAACTTTATTTTTTTAGGTTTTACAGATCTTCATATTTCACCTCAATAAATCAAAGTTTTTTCAATTCTGTTTAATATATAAAAGTAATACTTAGAATTATTTAATCTGTAGGTCCTGCTGATCCACATGTGGATTACCCACGACAAAGTAGACCTATACAAGGAGTATAGTAATACCACACAGTACATTACGTTTCTCAGATCAAATTAAGTTTTCACTTTTGCAACACCAAATTTAAAAAATTAGTGGGTACAAAATAAAGTTTATAGTTAGTTTTTTTAATCTAAAAGGTAAGTACCTACATATTTACACTGTTTTAAAAGTTATTTGCTTATATTTTGTCTCGTAACAATTTTATACACTTAGTTCACGTGTGAAATAAAGTAGTCAGAAGTAACTGAAAATGAAATATAAAGTGTGAGTTATCACTATAAGTCATGTAAAACACAAATTTTCATATTCGACAAAGTCCAATGTGCGAAAATTACGTTTTATGTTACAATTTCGATATATAAGTAGTGAATATTATTGGCGAAGATGTTTACAACTGAAATGGCATAATTTTTTTCAATATTTTAGAGTCTCCTACTGAGTATATCGATATAATTATATATTTCTTTTCTTTATGAAATTTCGAATGTTTCTATGTCCTTGTGTTTTTCTTCATAGTACTTAGTTATTTTATTTTAACATACAGATATTGGATTTTAACATGTTCGTTAGATTTACCTTAGTTGTAGAAGTGATATAATGTTTGAATTTTTTTCTTTTCAGTAAACTTTTTTGGTTACGTTATTTATTACTGTTTTAACCATTGAACTTTTTATGGAACTTTTTTTTAATAAATTGTTACTTATAACATAGCCACGTTCGTAGCTTAAGTAAGGAAGGTAATAAAAAATCGAATACCGAAATAAAACCTAATACTAAATCTAAAATGCATATAAAGTCACGTTATAAGTCGTTCTAACGTTCCAAGTAGTTATCCAACGTTATCAACTTGACAAAGTCACAATGATTTTTCACTGTGAATTTTTTGTAACAGGAACGACGGTCACTGTTATTTAAAAGTAACACTTTTACCCAGGTCTAGTTACCTCTTACGAAACCCACGGGATGATATGGATATTCATACATCGCTACTACATGGTAATTGATAACTTCTCAAAACATATTATTTATCGACAACGTCTTGCAATAATTGTCGTTTCTCTAGCGCTCACTTGACCTGCATAAAAATAGTACGATATTATAATTGTTGATATTTTTAGATAAGAACATAGTAAAGACTCTTAGTATATATTTATCTTCATTTAAAAAATATTGTCTTTGGCCTAACCTACTTCTCTTTGGCTTGACCATAGGTCTGACCAAATACTTTATAAAACCTTAAGGTTTTTTATAGTATTAGGTCTTTGAGTATTAAACCAACCAATTGGTTTAATACTTAAAGTATTTTATCTAAATTGGTCCAATACCATAGATCTATATACTGTATCTATATTCTGTATCTATATACTGTATCTATATACTGTATACATACTAGAGAAATGGTCCATCTAATACACTGTCGGGGCCTAAGAATGATAATGATGATTTAATGATAATGAACGAGAAATTTAGTGTGTATGATGAATTTAGCTTTTCCCATAGATTATTAACTAGTTTTTATTTATTTATAATTCTCGTCAGGCGTATGTATTATGTAGGAATAATTTTATTATTTGTTGTTTTTGAAGTCTCAGTTTCACTACTACGGGTTTTTAAGATTATATTTCCGTGAAATTTCAATAATCTTAGTTGCATAATTTAAAAGGAAACTCACCAGTCCTGAGACGCCGACCAAGAACAAAGTGACGGGAAATGTTATCAAACAAAGAAGTGCAAGCTTCCAGCCTTTGATGAGTGCCATCGCTATGGAACTAACAAAAGCTGACTGATAAAATATAAACATTCCCAATTTTTCTCCGATACCTTCCTCTAATTTTACAACATCGCTGAAAAAAAATTTATCAATTGAACAACTCAGATACAATATATTACACATACATTCTAATAAAATAATCGATTAGTTTCGACAATATGGTAAATATAATGAAACTAGCTTGCCAAGCAGACGTTGTTCTGCCCTCTTCGACGTCCTTTGTCATGTCCTATTATTTATTTATATTGTCCTTAAATTCGCAAACAAAAAAATTGTGGGTCACTCATGGGCAAAAAAACTATCCTATGCCTCAAGTTGGATCAAACTGCACATGGTGTGCAAATTTGATTAAAATCAGTAAAATAGTTTAGGAGTCCATCGCGGACGAACAACGTGACACGTAATTTATATAAATTAAGATTAGCACCAATAATATTGCGCAGCCGTGTGGTGGTGACTTTTAAGAATTCCTCCATTTCATCTCATGGGTTTTGTGTAAAGGACTAAAGGAAATTCTTGAAAGATCTCGTAGCTTCCATAGATGTGTAACCATCTCGTTTATGCCAGAAGTTACACAGACCTCCTGGAAACAGTGAGTAGAGAGAGAGAGAGAGAGAGAGAGAGAGAGAGAGAGAGAGAGAGAGAGAGAGAGAGAGAGACAGAGAGTGAGAGAGAGAGAAATTCTAGGAGCCGGATACTAATGGACGACAGACACGGTCGGTTCAACTGAACATTCCAACTGATCAGTTCCAACTAGGACCGTTGATATTTTTTAAAATATCGGATTTTCGATATATCGATAAATAAACTTTTAAATAAAACTCCACTAGTGATATATTATAACTATCAATATATCGAAATCCGATGTTTTAAAAATTATCAACAGTCCTAGTTTGAACTGATCAGTTGAACTGACCGTGTGTGTCGTCCATAAGATAATGCTGAGGAGGAGCATCGCGGGTGCGAGATATCTGCTAATGTAATCTCTCTCCTTCCACAGCAGGAGGGCCATTTCCAGCAGTAGACTTACCAGCTGACGAAGAATAACGTTCACTGTTATATATTGTTATGTTCTTTATCAGTGTAAGAACAATGATAGCGGCATGAATCACGCGTTTTTCATTGGCGCAAATTATTATATTATGTTATTATTATTTTCTTGGAAAACTTATTACATCTCATTTGCAGAAATTAATGCAATAAAATAAAAAATAGGGCTATTTACAAGTTTTTACGTACACGTTGTACGAGGAGTCATGCTGCATTTATATTATGGTTGCAGCACGAAAAGGTCGGCTTAACGATCGATCCTAAAAATACTAGCGTGAAATAGCAGCCTAATGCTACTGTGCGCAGGTTCATTATGGTGAGTCTACAGAACCGTAGACCATTTTAAGGAGTAACGAGATATTCTCTTCTAGTCCATGGTTGTGACAACGTATTTACATTTTGTAATTTTTTTTAATAGAAGAGGGGGCAAACGAACATGCGGCCTATGAACCACCGCAACACCAGGGGAATTGCAGGTGCGTTGCCGGCCTTTTAGAAGGAGTAAACTCTTTTCTTGAAGGTCCCTAGGTCGTATCGGTCCGGAAAAATTGCAGGTGGCAAACAGTTCCACAGAGAAATTGTACGAGGAACAAAACTCCTAATAAAACGCACAGTGGTGGACCGCCAAGCATCCAGATGGTGAGGATGGTATTGTGCGCGATGTGCGTTCGTGAAATTTGGCGGCTGAAACTAATCTGAACAACCTCAACACTCCCCGTGGTAGATGCAATAGAGAACGCAAAGGGATATATAGACACGGTGTAGATGTATATTGGCCACAGCATTAACTTAGCACATGTGTAAGTGGGCCGTGTGCGCTTTTGTCACCCTTACGGTCGAAAAAAAATTAAGAATATTATCTTCGAAATATCGTAATCTCCAAATAGAAACAATTAACATGGCAAAATCAAATGGAAAATAGTTTATGCCAAAGTGAAAGTTGGAAAAACTATACAAATAACTAGTAACCCGCCCCATCTTCGCCTGGGAAAGATGTTTTAATATTGCGTTATTTACATTTTTTTATAGGCTGAAAAGGTCTACTTATAATCTTAAATTTGTCAGTTCATTTCTCAAAAAAATCCAATATTTAATTTGAATTTCGAATTAAATGTAGTTTATCTATTCGTGAAGTTTCATTACAACTGGTTCAGTAGTTCCGAACATTATCCCGGACTTTGCATACAAACGGAACGGAACGGACGGAATTGCGTACAAATAATTCCTTCAGCTTAATAAAAGGCAGATATTTTAATATTACATACATAAACATTAAATTTATTTGTATAGGTAAAGATGGTAACATTATTAGACACTTACTCAGTCATTTTAGATGCAAAATCACCGGTTTGATGCATGTCAAAGTACTCAAAATCTTGATTCAATGCCGCTTTTAAATATTCTTGTCGAATTTTATAGACCTGTAAGGTTAAAGGATTTAAAGGTTGTATAAACTACTAAAGTACTACCACTAACATCTTCCATGTACTTTATTGAGTAGGACTAATGAGAATTTTCTCCCCTATTGTCTTACCAGTAAGGCCTACTTGGTATGAAAATTTCCAGTCATGTACTAAACCATGAAATTTCTCAGTAGACTTTCAAATAGTGTTGCCCAAAATCGGTCTTGGTCTTGCAGTCTTGGTCTTGTTCTTGCATTTTTGCAAGACCAAGACCGCCTAATTTTAGCAAGACCAAGACCAAGACTGACCGTGCAAGATTTGAGCAAGAACAAGACTAAGCCTGTGAGACTTTTGCGTCTTACAGTTAGGAATGAGTGTCGTTTCAGGGAGTATAGGAGTTCGGGTATACGCTTAGGGACTCTATGAAACGCAAAAAATATATTAAAAAAAATTTGGAAAATTGGACTTATGCGCATTACGAACAATACCATAAACATACATAGCGGATGAAAATATCCATTAAAAGAAAAAACAGTGCGTCCCTAGTTTTGACCATCTTGTTGTCGGCATCATCAAAGGTCGAATACAGACCTGTCAAAGAAATTTTGCAGCTATTCGGAAGTACAAGGTCAAGATACACGCGCCGGCGGCTTCTATTGATATCGCATTCAATCGTCGCCGCCGCGCCGCACGCACTACATTTGACACTGTTTGAATGCCGCCACAGAGTACATGTTCCAAAGAATAAAATAAGTTTCCGGGTGCTCAGAATGGACACGAATACATTATGCTGATCTCGCAAGGAATATTTTTTTTTTTTTTTTTTTTATAGAAGAGGGGGCAAACGAGCATGCGGCTCACCTGATGTTAAGTGACTACCGCCGCCCATGATCAACCGCAACACCAGGAGAATTGCGGGTGCGTTGCCGGCCCTTTAGAAAGGAGTAAGCTCTTTTCTTGAAGGTCCCCAGGTCGTATCGGTCCGGAAAAATCGCCGGTGATAAACTATTCCACAGAGAGGTTGTACGTGGAAGAAAACTCCTTGTGAAACGTACAGTGGTGGACCGCCAAGCATCCAGATGGTGTGGATGGTATCGGGACGTTTGTCGTGTCGTGCGTTCACGAAATTTGGCGGCTGGGATTAATCCGAACAATTCCTCAGAGCACTCCCCGTGATAGATGCGATAAAATACGCAAAGCGATGCAACATCTCTTCGCAACGCCAGTGAATCGAGCCGATCGGAAAGCACTCGGTCGTCGACGATTCGAGCTGCTCTGCGCTGGATGCGGTCAAGTGGAAGGAGCTGGTACTGGGGAGCCCCAGCCCAGAGATGGGAACAGTATTCCATGTGCGGCCGAACCTGCGCCTTGTAAAGTTGCAGGCGGTGTGCCGGCATGAAATACTGTCCCGCTCTGCTGAGCACGCCAAGCTTTTTAGAGGCCAATTTGGCCTTCCCTTCCAAGTGACCACGAAACTGCACGTCACTCGATATGTCGACGCCGAGGATTCCGATACTGGCTGAGGCAACAAGGGGAGTGCCTTGAAACTGAGGGGATACGACAAAGGGGTTCTTTTTAGCGGTTAACGCGCAAACTTGTGTCTTCTGGGGGTTAAACTGGACTAGATTTAGTCGTCCCCAATCCGAGACTCTGTTCAGCAAAGACTCGACTTCAGACACAAGTTTGTCCCGGCACTCGGAGACGTTTTCCCGAGAAATATTGGCTCGGCCGGTGTAAAGAGCATCACCAGTGCTGTCATCTGCATAGCAATGAATGTTACGGGTATGCAACATATCATTGATATGCAGAAGAAACAGCGTTGGCGATAGCACGCAGCCCTGTGGAACACCAGCATTAATAGGCTTGCAATCGGAGCTTGCACCGTCTACAACGACCTTGATGCTCCGATCTGCAAGAAAGCTGGTGATCCAATCGCACAATTTCTCGGGAAGCCCATAGGAAGGGAGCTTCGAAAGAAGCGCTTTGTGCCAAACCCGATCGAAGGCCTTCGCAATGTCCAAACTAACGGCCAATGCCTCCCCCTTGAACTCTACTGCCTCCGCCCATCTGTGAGTGAGGTAGACCAGAAGATCACCAGCTGACCGACCACGGCGAAAACCGTATTGGCGGTCACTAATCAGCTGGTGATCCTCAAGGTACCTCATGAGCTGGCAGTTTACAATGGACTCCATTGTTTTGGAGAACAAGGAGGTGATGGCGATTGGCCGGTAGTTGGACGGGTCTGAGCGGTCGCCTTTTTTAGGGATCGGGTGGACGAAAGCCGTCTTCCATGATTTTGGGACTACGCCTAGGGAGTAGGAGTACCGGAAAAGACGCGTTAAAACCGGTGCCAACTCTGGAGCACACGTCCTCAGCACAATTGGGGGGATTCCGTCAGGCCCACTCGACTTGTGGATGTCCAGGGAGAGGAGTGCTTTGCGAACCGAGCGCTGTGTGAACTGCACTTCCGGCATGGAGCACTCACACCGCGGGATGGTCGGCGGCGTACTCCCCCCGTCATCGAGAGTCGAGTTAGACGCAAAGAAGGAGCCTAGAAGATCGGCTTTCTCCTTTGCAGTATGGGCCAGTGAGTCGTCCTCCCTGTGCAGAGATGGAAGAGATGGCTGACAGAAATTCCCCTGGACAGCCTTGGCGAGAGACCAGAATGCACGGGTTCCAGAAGGAAGGCGAACTAGTCTCTCGCCAATTCTGCCTATGTGCTCTGACTTTGCCTTGGCAATGACTCTTTTGAAGGACCTAGAGGCGGAATTATACTTCTTTTTTAGAGTGCTGGTGTTTACATCCCGGGACGCTGATGCATCAACCCAGGCTTGGTAGCACTCCTGCTTATAGCATGATGCTATTTTACAGGAGCGACCAAACCATGGCTGAGATTTGCCTCCAATGGGCACCACAGAGGAAGGAATAAAAAGTTCCATACCCTGAAGTACCACATCAGTAACAGAATCCGCAACAACGTTGGGATCATCCGGCGAGAAGCAAACCCGCCCCCAAGGGTAGGATGCAAAGAAAGACCGCATCCCATCCCAATCGGCTGACCTATAGTGCCAAACACGGCGGCAGCCTGCAGAATGCAACCGCGATTTCAGCGTGAGTGGCACAACACTCCGGATCAGACAATGGTCCGAGGAGCCTAAAGGGGCGTCGACGGAAATCTGATATCCGTCCGGGTGAGAGGTCAGCAGAAGGTCCAACAGGGAAGGTGCATGATCCTCCACATCTGGAATCCGCGTAGGCGAAGTAACCAGTTGTGTCAGACCATATGCCAAGGCAAAATCATGAACAGATCTCCCCGCATGATCGGTTAAACGTGAACCGAGCCATTCGGCGTGATGGGCGTTAAAGTCGCCGAGGATCACGATCTCTGCGGAGGGGATCTGCTGTAGCAACGAATCCGCAGCCATTTGGACGTGGTCGAAGAGTCGGTCTGTTTCGGCATTACCGCTGTGGGACCTATAGAGGCACCCGTAGACGCGCGGATGGTCGTCGCTGTCTACGCGTAGCCAAAGGATGGATAGGTCCGAACCTTCAAGTCTGCCGAGGCGTCGAGAACAGATGTCCTCTCTGACGTAAACGCAAACTCCAGCCCGAGGCACAAAGGAGTGTTCCAGTTTGTACCCCGGGTAGGAGAGATACGAAACATCAGCCGGAGAGGACACCTGCGTCTCGGTCAGAAAGAGCAAAGCCGGCCTCGCCGTCTCGAGATGGTAGTGGACGGCGTTTAGGTTAGAGTGAAGTCCCCTGATATTGCAGAAATTCACGGACAGCGTGCCAGGGGTCGCCTTGGTCTTGTTGCTCCGTTTGCCCCGAGCAGTTGTAGTCTTGAGCGGAATTTCGCCCCCCCCAGAATACGCGGGGCAGCCTGAGCACCCACGCTCAGAAGTGGAGAAACATGGTCGTGGATGCTCAGCGAGGGATTCTCCAGGGGTGCTGGTACCCTCCTGGGGTAGTCTATCTTTATTTAATTCCGCTACCATGTTGATGGGGGGGGGGGGGGATTTGGGCCTCCGGCCACCTGCACTCACCAGACGAAACGCGGAAGCAAAACTTCCACTTCACGCCGGTATTCTGTGAGGTCGTGGTACCACCCCGGTTTGAGCCGGCCCATACGTGCAACAGCAAAGCTGCCGCGTGGCTCTACCACTGTTAAAATTGTAATTAGATAATGATAAGGATAAATGTAAAATATTGTAATTAGATAATGATAAGGATAGGTAGATACCATAATAATTTATTCTAGTAAGTAATTATTATAATATTAACTATATGGGTTTATAATAATTACTTACTATTATTATTATTATTATCTAATAGATAAACATGTTCAATAAGTTCACTGCAAATCTCGATTTTTGGAAGTGTGTGTTTTTGAACACAAAGTGTTCGAATATGTCGTCACCCATTTGATAAATATTGTAGACACTTTTAACACACTTGAAACGTGTAAACATTTTGTACAATGCTAATCTAATAATATAAAAAGTGTTCATATTAAATAAAAAGCGTAAAATAAGATCTATGTACTTTTTAGGAGCCCGAGTATCTCTTAGAGAACCGTTTAAAGAAATTGATTGCATCGAATTGATGTAAATAATAGTGATTTGCACAATTTTAATAGTAGAAATAAAAATAAAATCACAATACCTGCTTTCCGGTTACACAAAGTATGTAATGCGTTCTTGTGTAGCGATATACGCTTTTATAATAAGATTCCTAAAGAAATGTTAGATCTTTCACATTTTCAATTTAAGTCGGACAAAAATGCTTGGAACTGACCTCTCGTACTACACAGGACTAACTAGAAATTTCTAAACCGATTTGCTATCTACATATTATGTTTGACTTATCGCTTTACATAATTATAGAACTATTGTAAAAATATTTTGAAAAGAGCAACTACTGAGTTTCTTACTTTCTTCCATGATTCTTCTCAGTAGAATCAGAACCCCTGGACATGGAAAAGAAAAAATTGGGGAAAACAGTGATTATATGACTATTCAAAAGTGTATTTTTAATGCCTACTTGAATAAAACATATTTGAATTTTGAATTTCAAACGAGTGAAGGCAAATTTAATTTAATTAACGTAGATTAATTAATTTACAAGTAGAACATAATATACACAATTTTATGTACATACTCACATTTCATTTTTACGTAGGCACACTATACCTATCTGGCAACGCATCTACTTTATTAATCTTCTGAAGAATCATTAATTTTATCAAAGGATGCCGAACTTTCCTTTGTCGGTCTTTCGGCGTGTACTTACAAATAGTAGTATTTATTTTAATTCCAGTCATTCCCAATTGAGCTTTGCTTCGAGTCTAGTGTATTAACTGTTTTTACTCTAATCCTTGTTGTTCTCGGAGTGATAAGTTTACAATTTGACATGAGTGACGAAGAGTCGAATAGTTCTAGTCGGAGAAGTGAGAGTTTGAGTTATAGCTCTAAAAGACCTAAAAGTAAATTTGATGAGTTTTTCGACACAATTCATGCATCCCAAATTGCTTTGTGTAAATTGTGCCAGCATAAAAAAGTTGAAATAAAAATGAAAAACAGAAACACTTCAGGCTTAAGAAAGCATCATATCTTGTCCACAAAAAGGAATCACAAACATTTCTTCCTGAAAAACCAAAATTAAGTGGAGGATATCACAGGCTTTTTATTAACCACTGGAAAAGGTGGACAGGTAAGAAAAAATATACTTATCACACAACATAACACATATATTATGTAACTAGCGCCGCCTGCGACATCGTCCGCGTACAATATCTGATTTCTATGAGATTTTGAAATTTCTCGCTGCAAAAGTCTTACCTAAGTATAAATAGGCTATATAGGTAAAGCTTAACTATGCAAGTATTTATTATTTAAAACTAATAAAGTAAATGTCGATCTTCATATCCATACTTTAAAAATATAGGACTTGCATGTAACCATTTTACACCAATTCAGCCCCTTAGGGTTAGGATTTCGTAAAACAGCTTATTCAGGATTTTATTATTGAAAACTTATAACTTTAATGCCGATTTTCGTGTCTCTAACTTCAAAAAGCTAGAACTTTCATACAAACTTCCAACTCCCATTTCACTCCCTTAAGGATAGATTTTCTCAAAACCGTTCTTAACTGATCTCTATGCCACAAAAGGAACCTACCTTACAAACTTCAAGTTTGTATTTTTTATAGTTCCTGAGATATCGTTATAGCCAGTCAGTGAGTGATATATATATATATATATATATATATATATTATATATATATATATATATAAATATATATATAATATAATATATATATATATATTATAGTGATATATTATATGTAGTTATATTCACTCATATTTCATTTGTTTTTACAATCGGCGAGACACATGATTTACCGTTTTATTTCAGTCCTGAAAATAGCAGTGACAACATCACGACAGCTACAGTTGATTGGATGGGTTAAAAAATATCATTCCCTTCTCATTTTTCGATGACGAAGCTACACAAGTATATTTTCGATCAATTTGCCCAAATATGGTGTTTCCTAAAATGTCCACACTTAGAAGGAAGATCAAAGTACGGTTTGAAGAGCTTCAATTGAATCTTATTCTTAAGATTCAATTGAAGCTCTTCAAACGACTACAACAAATTTCATCTAAAATGTCATTTACCATTGATGGATGGACGTCAATTGCTGGTAGGAGTTACTACGGGGTCACTATTCATTATATAGACAACGAATGGAAGTATCGATCTGTAGTCCTTGATTTTATACCACCACGCGGTCGACATACTGGGGAAGATATTGCAACGATTTTCCACGATTGTTTATTGAAATATGACATAATTGATAAAATACAGGGTATCACGGTCGACGACGCAACTGCAAATACCAAATTTATGTATGAATTGGACAAACAGCTGCCACACTTTGATTCAGACAATCAACATTTCCGGTGCTTTGCTCACATTTTGAACCTTGGTGTACAAGATTTATTAAAGACCTTAGCATTACACAGTGAAACTGACAATAAGGGACAAGAACAGCAGTATGAAGATAATGAAGACGAAACTGAGGAAGATGAAGAATATGCGCCAAATATTGCTGACTCACGTACAGCTATAACAAAATTACGCAGTATTTACAGTAAAATAAAAAGAAGTGAGATATTGAAGAGGAAGTTTCAGTCTGCTTGTGAAGCAGCTGGCGTGCCATCAAATCTGAACCCCATACTCGACTGTCCAACGAGATGGAATTCCACACATGATATGATTGGATTTGGTTTAAAAGTGAGAACTGGCATTAACATATTGTGCACTTCTGTCACCGAATTGAATGATTTTCAAATCACAGATAGTGAATGGTAAATACTCGAAAAAATACATAAGTTTCTAATAAACTTTAAACTTCTATCAACGAAACTTGGTGGAGAAAAATATGTTACATTACCGCTAGTCATTGTATCATTCAATCTCTTGCTCGGTAAAATTGAATCCATGGTAAAACAATTAGATGAGAAACCTAATCGATCCGAAGTGGATGAAAGGCTCATTCTGGGTTTTCAAGCAGCTCGAGACAAAATGCTTAAACATTATAAAAAGAGCAACTGGATTTATTGATATGAGGCTCAGACTTTTGACATTATATTAGCAAATTAAAACAGAAAGCCTGCGCAAATTTAATGAACTTTATAAAGAATATAACAGTCTACACTCAGTGAATACATCTCTAGAATCACCAAGAAATGAAAAGAAAGTATGTGAATATGATGAAGATGAAGACGCAATAGACTTTGATAAATTGTATGCATGTTCCTTGACGTCATCTGGATCTGGATCTTCTCATCAAGGCTTAGTTATAGACGAGTTGGAGGAGTACCTAAGTAAACCCAGAGCCGCCAGTTCGGAAAACATTTTAGAGTGGTGGAGGACGCATGAGACAAAATATCCGACTTTATCGAAGATGGCCCGTGATTTTCTTTCAATACCTGCAACTTCAGTACCTGCTGAGAGATTATTTTCTAAAGCATCATTAGTAATTGGAAAACATAGAAATAGGTTAAGCGATGAGTCAGCCAGATGGTTACTTTGTATTGATTCTTGGTCAAAAGAATTAATATAAAGTAACAGTAATGTCAAAGCTGTTGTGTACTGTTATGTAATTTAATTTGTATTGTATTTTATTTTTTTATTTAAATAAATGGTTAATTGTATAACTCTTTTATTCCATTAAATAATAAGGGTCTATCAATCTCTTTCTAGACAGATAATGTTCTTTATAATACAGTCAAGTTAATGTCATTAATTTGTTTTTTATAAGTTTTGACTAAGTTTTAGCACATGTAAGCTTATTAAATGTAAACGTTTATTAAGAAACAAACTAACTCCCGTGGCCGTGAGACTTGGTAGACAGCTCAGTTGGTTAGAGCATCGGCACGGATCGCTTAGGTCGTGGGTTCAAACCCCACCCGGTATTAGTTGATTTTTCGAATTTCTCATTAAATGTTTAGACATTTATTAATTTGGTTGGTCTTTCTATGGCTATGTTAATTCAAGCTCAAAATGTGCCTACTCGGTTAAGTTGTTCTAAGATCTAAAGTAACGTTTAATAAATAACAATAGGCTATTAGGTAATTGCGAGACTTGCGAGACTCTTGCTGCAAGACCAAGACCAAGAACAAGACCAAGAACAAGACTGAGAGCGCAATAACAAGACCAAGAACAAGACCAGGTGTATTGGCGCAAGACCAAGACCAAGACTGGATAAGTCTCGTCTTGTTCTTGAATTTGGGCAACACTACTTTCAAGTAAGATTATTGGGAAGAAAATTTCTCAGTAGTCTTAAGGTAAGACTAACAATATAGAACAATAATTCATTATGTGTAGTGGAAGACCGGGCAATGGGGGTCAGCGGGTAATGGTGGTCACCCACTCATCTCCAAAAGACTTTTGGATGTCAAGAGTTTTGGCAAAAGTATAAACGATAGAAACGCGTTAACGGTCTTCTCCGCCCCGCTCCGAGCCCCCGCGGTCACTACGAGCACGCCGTGTCAGTGCGTCGACGGTCTAGAGAACGAGAGGTGTATTTTGTTTTTTCAGCTCGCCGATATAAATTTTCACCGACGAAAAATAAACAGTAAGTATTATAGTTATTGATCTACTTGTCTGTTACTTTTTTACGTCTTTACTTGTACATTTTAATTTTGTAAACTCAACCACATCCATATGCTTTCTCTACTTCCTCATACCTCGCATAAAATGCAACCTCTTGACGTTTCATTTTATGGACTACTGAAAGTGGCATACAAAAAGGAGTGCGACTTATACATGAAAAGACACCTAGCCGAGATTACCCCTTACGAAGTAGCATCCTGATTGCGGAAGGCATTTAACAACGTCGCGTCCATCAGTAAAGGTGAGGCAGGATTGAGAGCTACAAGTATTTATCCGATGAACCCTGATGTATTTTGTGAAGAAGATTTTCTACCAGCGAAATTGCTCCAGTCAGCAGAACCTACGGCCATTCAAAACGTTGATGAATCAATTGAAATTCATAGCTCAGCACCAGGTTTAGAAAGCTCTTTAGTACCTGGCACATCAATGCAAGATAATTCACCTCCAACAACAACGACGCCACCAAGAACTTCTAGCTCAGTCAATTGTCCAGCCCCTGACCCATCAGTGGAAATTGTTTCAACATCACCTGGCCCAATATATTCACCAGTTCCTAGTACATCACGTCAAGTTGATTTAACAGTCTCTAGTCTTGATATTGTGTCGAAATTAATTAAGTTTTCAGAGAAAACCACCCACAATACGAGACAAGGTCGCAAGAAGCAGAATGCAACAATTTTAACATCTACACTAATAAAAGAAAACCTAATAGAAAAAGAAAATAAGAAAAAGAAAACAGTCTGCCCCCCAAAGATAAAGATAGGATAAAGGGAAAAAATGTAACTAAGAGCAAGGGCCAAGGAAAGAAGACGAAAGTGCCGGAAAAGGGGACCAAAAGAGTAAAGAGAAAGGTTCTCCAGGAATCAAACGATACCTCTGTATCAGACGTGGGCACAGATGATTTGTGTCAAGATGAGGAACTAGATGATGCTGACGGCGCAGGAAATATATACTTAATCTGCAACGAATTTGGCAAAAATAATAAGGTTTGATACAGGTGCACCTCATGTGGTTTATGGGCTCACGCAGATTGTACTGGGTGGGAGTCTGCCAAGGACTATATTTGTGATTATTGCTAGATTTTTCTATGATCCTTATTGCCCACAAGGTGACCTCAATTACCCGTACCTCAGGGCAATGGGAGTCAAAACAGTTTTTTTATACTTTTATATTTCCCAAAAATGATGATTATTGTGATAATTATTGATCTCCAATTATAGCTAATTAAGTAAATTTTGTTATGAGGTGGTTGCAATGACGATTTTGTTAATTTTAACTTGTGTATTCTAATTCTTGCTTAAGTGACCCCCATTACCCCTTTCTACCCAATAGTGCTGGTCCTATCACGGTTCTCAGAAAGATGTCATTCGAAGGGCTCTTAAAAATTACAGCCTATATACTGTCCCGGGGCAAGGAAATATCCCTCGCGCTGCACTAATGCGTGTTGGCGAACTTCACATGTGAAGTGTAAACTTCTATAGGCACGTTTGGCACTTTTTGGATGGGGAAAAAGCACACAACTCGCGTGTCCGTCACGCTCAGATACATATTTCAATTAATAATAATAATTTCCAAAAAAAAAAAATACTTCAAGAAATATTTCTTAACAATCCAAAAATAATCTATACAGGTTTGTAAAGTTAAGAAGTTTTCCCTGCTGAGGTGCAGTCCCACGACTGACAGCTTTTTGTTTTTGTTTCTCAAACATGCACATTTCCTCACAATGTTTTCCCTTACCGCCGAGCACGTGGTAAATCAGCACCTAAAATTGCAATTAAAAATATCATTGAGGCCGGCTTGGTTCGAACCCTAGTTGCTCGCGTACAATGACATTTACAGTGAGCGCTTACCCTATGCTACCATACGGCTTTACGGCCCATACGGCTCACTGGGCGCAGAGCTCCAGCCTGCATTTAGGGCGGGGAAGAGTACGTCGCGCTGCCCGTTGAAAGACTTCACGTTTCCTCAAAATATCTCAGTATCTCATACATGGTATTTTCTCTTACGGTGTTTTACTTTGCGCAGAACGCGTCATAAACCATTACATACTTAAATGACGCTCGATTGCTCGCTTATTATGAAATTTGTCCCATAAATTATCAAGACTAAACACAAACCAGTGTATTACTTATTACAGTTACCTGATTATAAGCTGAAATGTTCATTAAGACGGTTGCTACGTATGACATTATAACCAACACTAATCCCAATGCACAGTTGTACAGTGCGAAGTTACCCACGTCTCTGAGGAACTCATCATTTTGTGGTGTTCCCATCACAACTGATATACCGTAGTTTACCATACTTTGCAATAAGGAGGCAAATATTAGCGTGTTTAAAGGCGTTGTTATTCCGCATATTATTGAACTCAATATTCCAATGACTATGAAGATTTTATCACTGGTGCTCGCGAATCTGAACTGTAAAATTAAAGAAACATTGCGAAGGTAAACACTGACATTTTTATTTTAATCGAATATGAGTGGATACAGTAGGGGAGCCCACAGGGCTATGCCCCCCTCCCACGCCAGAGCTGCATAGTTATTATGTATGATAAGAATGTATGATATGAATCTTATAATATGCTTGACAGGCGGTTTAGCGTCACCACTAACCAGACGCCAGGCACGACCCTGCTCCCTTCTCCGATCCCATGATGGCTATTATACTACAATTCATCAAAATTCTGAGATGTTTTTGACATTTCCCTTATGTATACTGCCTAATGAATTCTCTTACTCCGCCACTACTGGTTTTTCACCATCATCATCGTCATTACAGCTCTTCACATGTGTACTACTGAACATAGGCCTCCTCCAAGCAATGCAACAACGCACGATCCTGAGCCACCTACATCCATTGTCTGCCTGCACGTATTACCAGGTCGTCTGAGTCTGCCTCTCGAAAACTTTTCTTCCCCGCTACTTTCTTATGATTTTCAACTGTATTTTTTAAAGGTTAACAAGTTTGTTCATTTTATAAAATATATTAAGAATTATGTAACCTGTTAAATATTTAGGGTTTTGTTACTACTAAACGTCATGTGAATACTTGGTCTGTTAATGATTAAAAATACTTCTACTTACCAGCGTGAAAAATGATATACTAGGCAATACTTCTGACTTTAACTCCGAATCGGAAGAACTGTAACAAATAATAATTAATTACTAACGTGATATTATACGTAATTATTATATTTTTTATATGGAGAAGCCAGGCCGCAGTTATGTTATGGCTGTAGCACGAATCGGCCGGCTCGACTAGGGAAGAGTCACGCTCATAGAATACCAACATGAAATAGCAGCTTAATACTGCTGTGTTTGGTATGGAGAGTGTGCACGACTAGAGATCCTTTTTACCGGAAATGAGAACATTTCATATTAGTCCTCAAAGGTGACAACGCATATACAAATTGACCCTTAATCGAGGATAAATGTAGATGTCTATGGACCAAGCAGTTTTTTATCATCAGGTGGACTGCGTAGTCGTTTGTCGCCCTTATCCCGTTAAAAATATATTTAGTAGTAGGTAGAATCCCAAAATGATCTCGGAAGCTAAATGCTTAACCTAAATGCGCAAATTTTTTGTCAACTAAAAATGGTTTTTCACATATAAATTACAACTAAGTAGTTACAATAATACGAAACTTCTTATCTAGATTTTGGCTTAAGGCTTAAGGGGAACATAAATTAATTAATTATCTAACAATTAATAAACGAGTATATAAAACTAACTAACCGATTATTAATGAATACTGTAGCCTATAGATAGCTTCGACAAACTTTTAAATCCTCAGATGCGCATAGGGATCGCCCCCTATAATGGAATTTCGGTTATCCTTAATCTTTAAACCGGAAGACCGAGCACTGGGTGTTGAATCAACACTAATAACACACTAACCTGGGTTTTTTTTACTGGAACTTGAAGTGATTAACGAACTTACAGTGCACTTCATGAAGTGGCTACTGCAGTCTATAAGCTCCTGCAGCCAATTTCAAATAAAAAAGGCAAAAATGAGCCATTATTTATATTTTTGATCTTAAAGTTTCCTTATGTCCAAATGTGAATATAAACCATCTAGGAATACATTCAAACCACACACAAAAAATTTCATCAAAATGGATTGGATGGTTTCAAACATAGAATACTATAATACACAATAGAATGGCTGTCAACCTTATTTTGTACGAGGATCGGTGTCAATCAACAATTACGTCGTATTATCACTACTACAAACCCGATTCGCTGTATTGACAGACTGAACGAATTTACACATTTTAGACTTTTGATTAAAGTTTTTGACACATCCATATTTCTTTATTTTTGTTTCTGATATTTACAAAATATAAATAATTTCGATTTACTGGTTGTAGGGTAGGATATATGTGTGATATATATGTCTCCTTTATTTAAATTCCCACTGTTCTTTCGACAAGTAATTATTGCACAATTTGACATTTTTTTAATAATTTGCACGCAGCGACACTTGACACGAAAATTGACAACTATGATATTCATAGGTGTGAATTGACATGTCAGTAACATGTTAGTGCCTACACGGGCTCCACCCACTCCCTAGTTCTATTATGTATCTATTATAGTATTCTATGATTTCAAAGTCTATAACGGACATAGGTACATTTTTGTGTCATAATACATACATAAACACTCACGCCTGTCACCTAGAGGGGTAGGCAGAGACTACAGCCTTCCACTTAGCACTATCCTGACATACCTCTCTCGCCTCTTCCACATCCATATACCTACGCATCATACATGCTCGTCGGTTAAGGGTACTCTTAATTTGGCCCAATTTTAGTATATCGCCAATTTGGTCGACAAACTTCCCCCTAGAACGTCCTATTCCGACTCTTCCATTCACTTCTGCAACATATATTTGCTTTGTCAGTCTTTCCGCATTCATTCTTCCTACATGACCAAACCACCGAAGCATTCCTTTCTTAATAATATATATGTCATATAGTGTCATAATCTATATATATATATATATATATATATATATATATATATATATATATATATATATATATATATATATATACACTAAATAATCTCAGAAATAATTCCTTATCTTACGAGCGCACATTCTATTAAGTGCAAATTAAAATCTAAACGATCACTCTAGAACGGCGTATCACTGACACACATTACAATGTTCATGACTGACTGTGTCTGTGTGCATAACCGACTAAGGCTTTAGCATGTATCATTTTGATGGTATTAATTGTTATCATTTTATTCTATATACTTATCTATAATTTTGTCGTAAAAAAATAAAAACAAAGGCGAATTTTCAAGTACGAAATGTCAGTCGCAGATTTCTAACAGGCATTGAGCAAATTTTTCTGGGGTCATTCATGACCAGCAAAAGACATTTTTCAAAAAGTACACACACTTTAGTTTTATTTTTATCGTCCAAAACATGCCTCTTTGTGGTCTTCTTGGAATTTCTTGCCCTGTCCACACCGTAAACAAACAGATAACAAACTAAAATCTACTTAATTTGAACGGTCGATCAAAAGTCAGAGCTGACTCTTGAACTGAAATAATTATATATTATATCAATATATTATATAATATATAATTATTATATATAATTATTATATGTAATAATTATACATTGTATCGTTGCAATAACGTATAGAAATATAAAATAAAATAATGTTATAATGCATAGAAGTCGGATTTGACGAAAGCCCATTCCACCTTCACCGCATACTGGCGCGGCAACAGGAAGGCTTTCGCACACAGCAGCGACCTTACCAGCGCTAGCTGCCAAATGGCGGCTCGTTCATGAAAATAGACTACTCCTACCCTTTCTTTTTCTCAGATAAGGCGCACCAGAACACATTACGTGCCTACAATGTTGTTTAAATTGATACATTATTTGAATAAACCCTGAAGTATAAACATTTTCATAAAAACAGGATCATTAAAATCGGTTCATAATTGACTAAGACATCGCTGTCTGTTTACCAAAAAAAGACATAGTCGTATTGAGAACTGACTCCTTTTTTTGAAGTCAACTAAACCGCCCCTATTGAAACGAAATAAAGGCGCTGTGAATCTGTGCTGTGAATGTCAAAATTATTACTATGGATGTGCTGCCCCAATTCGTGTTCGAAAACTTTACACATCTTCAATTTTTTTAATTAAATCTCAGACATGCAGTTTTTCTCACGATGATTTCCTTCACTAGAATTCGAGGCTGCACAGCTTTGCGAATATGCATGGTTAGAGCGCTAAAAAGCTGCGCTCACCATGTTTCCACGGCAAGTATAGTCTCATTACTGACGATCTCGGGTGATGCATCCTGTGGGACGTCACAACAGTGCAGGCGTTCTATCCAGGGCGTTAAGTACTGTACTGTAACACCTGAGTATGCCAAATGTATACATGAGAACGGGAATGATCGAACAGTATTTGCGCCTGCCTTATTCACGCCTGACAAGATACTGTTAAGAACTTTTGTCAAGCGTGCAAAAACATTTCGAAAATTGATTTTATCACGTCCGCCTCATCAATACCTATATTTTGTGACATACCCATTTATATTTCCAAAAATCCTTAAAAATGAATGCACACCTGTCCGTCCCAAGCTCCATTCTAACAGAATTGCCAAACTCAAAAATGATGTTTAGCAATTCCATAAGATGATAAAACCTACCTACTTCTTGTCCTTATGCAGTTCTCTGCAGCTGTATTATTATAATCATTATTTCAGCAAAATAAAAATTGTTATATTTGACCTGAAAGGTAAATGTGATATTAACTATTGGGATTGGGAGGGATGGTTAAAATCGCCGCTGAAAATTATAGCTTTACTTTAGATTGCACTCAATAAAGACTTCATCTTTCTAAAATTATGGTTTTTTACAAAAAATCTGCTTACACCTTCACGAAAATGGCCTTGAAAATCTCTGAAACGAAGTTTTCGACGGAAATCGATTGCACGCCCTTAAAGTGAAGTGGGCGCCAAAAATAGGTTTTTCACGCTTTATAGGTGCGAAGAAAATCAATTTTTTGTCATTAAAAACTACGAATTCACATTTTATAAAACTTTTGAAGATTTTTCTGAGTAAAATATGGTGGCCAAAATACGATTGACACATTTTGGCTCGACAGAAAAAGATCGCAAAATTTCTTCAAAATCTACAATTTTAGGTACGTCAACTAAATGTAAAGGCAGTTTCATTCGAATGTCATGAAATCAATTTCAATTAAATTCAGGTTATGTGTTCACCAGTATATACATGAGTGAATTATGGGTTTATTTTTCAATAAAAGAGTAGTCGTCCGCAGCTCGGCGTATAGAGCACCCGTGTACAACTTTACGCACGCTCGCTGTTGTCGTATAAATATAACAATATATATACACACATATATATATATATATATATATATATATATATATATATATATATATATATATATATATATATATAATATTGATATCCGTAGTATGCCATTAAGAGGTAGTGAAAAATTAGACATTCAAACCGGTTTGGATGTTTTCCTTAGTCCTGATAAGTAAAAATTTGTTATAGGTATGAGTAAAGTAGCCATTTATTTTTTCCTTAAAGCGGGGCACCTTTAAAATTATTATAGATTTAACACTTTTCACTGCCTTCTGGGTCTAACGGTTGTAAACGCAATTGCTAATCATGTGATCCCGGGTTTGAAACCCGAGCCGGGTCAAGAATCATTTATTGGGTTTTTCTGTCACAAAGTTCTGAGTAGCAGCCCGGAATATTGATTTCTAACTTTTTGAAGTTGGCGGCGTTTCACCACCGTGCCTTCGGAAGTACGTAAAGCTGTTGGTCCTGCACCTGATCTCTCACCCGCCGTTTCGGATTACCGTTCCATCGGACTATAAGAGTAAGGGTAAAATTGTGCTTGCGCAAACACTTGGACAATATAATCCAGTCCTACGCAGATGGCTATTCTCCGTTGAGAATGGCCGCCGTAACCAAAATTCAATCTGAAACCCTTTATTTTAAAAATAAAACACATATTTTGTTTTAAAAATAGAACACATATTTAATCATATAAAATCTGACTGCTGACTTTTTAATTTTTTCTGAACAGCAAATAAATAGGTAGTAATTAGAAATAACTTATGTTATTTGATAATTTATTGTAGACTAGCTGTACCCCGCAGTTTCACCCGCGTATATCACGCGTCTCTGCCGCGCGACATGATATGACACCTCGCTCATTTAGTTCAATCATTTTAGCTAAAAAAATAGCAAAATTAATGGAGTACTTTTATCTATCGGCATATACACGTTATACAGAAAATTTAAATTTTATCCACTTACCCCCCCCCCCCCTATAATTTAGCTTTCTATTGGTAAAAATTGATTAAAATCGGTCGAGTAGTTTCGGACTTATTTCATCATCATCATCATCATTACAGCCCTTCACAAGTCCACTGCTGAACATAGGCCTCCCCCAAGTAATGCCACAAAGCACGGTCCTGAGCCACCTGCATCCATCGACTTCCTGCATATCTTACCAGGTCGTCACTCCATCTAGTGGGGGGTCGCCCTACACTACGCCTACCGGTACGAGGCTGCCACTCGAGAACCTTTCTTCCCCATCGGTTATCGGTTCTTCGAGCTATATGGCCGGCCCATTGCCACTTCAGCTTACTAATCCGTTGGGCTATGTCGGTCACTCTGGTTTTACTGCGGATATCCTCATTTCTGAGTCTATCACGCAGAGAAACTCCGAGCATAGCCCTCTCCATAGCTCGCTGAGCGACCTTGAGCGTCCTCATACGGCCAGCAGTGAAGGACCACGTCTCAGATCCGTAAGTCATCACTGGCAACACGCACTGGTTGTACAATCTAGTTTTTAGAGATTGAGGTATACCTGACGAGAAGATATGTCGTAATTTCCCGAACGCTGCCCAGCCGAGTTGAATCCGTCGATTGACCTCTCGGTCGAAGTTGGACTTACCTAGTCGGACTATTTGTCCTAGGTAAACGTACTCGTCAACAACTTCGAGCATAGTGCTCCCAACAACTACCGGCATAGGTGTGACATGGACATTAAACATGATCTTTGTTTTGTCCATGTTCATCTTAAGACCTATCCGTTGGGAGGCACTATTGAGGTCATTGAGCATAGTGCTTAAGTCCTCCAGCGATTCTGTCATAAGGACTATATCGTCGGCAAATCGAAGGTGAGTGATGTACTCGCCATTGATGTTAATACCGTATCCTTTCCAGTCCAGTAGCTTGAAAACGTCTTCCAAAGCAGCGGTGAAGAGTTTCGGGGATATAACGTCACCCTGTCTTACACCTCTCTGCAGTTGGATAGGTTTCGAGCTCTGGTTCTGTACTCGGATAGCCATCGTAGCCCTACTGTACAAACACTTCAGCACTTCGATATACCGACAGTCAACTTGCCACCGCTGAAGGGACTGCAGCACCGCCCAAATTTCGACGGAATCAAAGGCTTTCTCATAGTCCACATACGCCAGGCAAAGCGGCAAATTGTACTCTTCAGTCTTCTGTACAATCTGCCGCAGGGTATGTATGAGGTCTATGGTACTGAAAGCGGGTGGAACACCGGTACTTGAAGTCCTTCAGAGGCTCTTCAATTCCGTCCTCCATGGTGGCACTACTCCAGAGGCGTGGAGCAGAAGTGCGGTGGTCTTGTTCTTTAAGAAAGGCGACACCGCTCTCTTGAAGAACTACAGACCGATTTCCCTTCTGAGCCGCGTCTACGTGCTGTTTTCGAGAGTCATTACGAATCGTCTCGCACGCAGACTCGACGACTTCCAGCCTCCCGAACAAGCCGGTTTCCGAAAAGGCTTCAGTACCATAGACCTCATACATACCCTGCGGACTTATTTGGTACAAACAAACTAACAAAAACATCTTTCCTCTTTATAATATTATATATATAAGTATAGATAATGATTATTTTTTATTATTTTTTACGTATCTTTTTTATTTTTTTTTGTTCCTTTTTAATATTTGATTATATTATTTTTATTTCTAATATCACACCCCAGTGACACCCGCATCGCATGGTGCTGGCAGTGTACGCGATATAAGGATTTTTCGACGTTACTATTGAATATTTTAACATGGAAAAGTAGTTATTGTGAGATAACTATAATAGTTAAACATATGGTATTGCAGACTTTTATGTAGATATTGATTTCCTCCATAAAACTGTAGCACATCACTTTGCTCTATTGTCAATAGCTTCCGCAGCGTACGCGATATAAGGTTTTTTTTTGGTATTTTTTTCACACCTTGGGTTACATTAACGAAGTTTTCATACGGATCCCTAAATTTTTTGAAAACGTTCTATAGCCTATGTTCATGAGGAATAATGTAGGATTCTAATGGTGAAAGAATTTTTCAAATCGGTTCAGTAGTTTCAGAGCCTATTCAATTCAAACAAACAAACAAACAAACAAATCTTTCCTCTTTATAATATTAGTGTAGATGTAGATTAATTAAAAATTGTCACTTCGTAACTCTAAGTTCAAAAGTGTAGGTTTAAATACACAGTTATTTGATTTATAATTTATATTAAGGTTAAAATAACGTTTATATCAATTATAATAAAACATAATTTCTTTTATTTCGTTTAAAAAGTACATGCCTTAAAAATATTTATTATATATTAACGTTCATTGGTTTTTCTTTACCGCTTTATTTTATTTTAGTCTAAAATGCGACTTATTACGAAATAATGTTCATATATAGCACGCGGTCTATCTAATAAACGACATGTAATGTAACGTGCTGCGAGATGTAGCGTGCTGTAAAACTTAACGCGCTTGCCGTCCTCCTACCCTCTCAACTGTCCCGGCCAAAATGCCTGCTTTGGCGCATCTGTCCAACCCTAAACGAGTGATATATTGCCTACGTGGCGCGTGTCATTAAAATGGCAAAATCTTAATAATTATGTATGGAACCTATACCGTGCATTGTAGCACCAAAGGCATGTATAGAAAGAGACATACAAAATATAACCCAAACAGCTTGGTTAAAATGGAGATAGCTGTCTGACATTCTATGCGACTTGCTAGTCTTAATGCTCTTTTGTATAAAGGGCAATGTATACAAAAGAGCAGTAAGACCAGCTCTGTATATGTATATGGATCTGAGTGCTGGTCGATGAGAAAGACGGATGAACAGAAAATTCACGTCACTGAGATGAAAATGCTACGTTGGTCTGGAGGAGTTTCTAAAACAGATAAAATAAGTAACGATTACGTTCGTGGTAGTTTTAAGGTTGCTATGGTGCACGAAAAACTTTGACCGTCTACGCTGGTACGGATACGTGATGAGACGGGATGATGACCATATGACTAAAAGAGTTATGAACATAGAAGAGGGGAAGAAAGGCCGTGGACGACCACCAATAACCTGGCTGCAAACACTAAATAACGACCTGAAATCTACTAACATATCAGAAAGGACAACCCACAATCGCACGATGTGGCGCAAGATTACTAGGAGGGCTGACCCCAATTAAAATGGGACAATAGCCAGGCAGAAGAAGAAGGAGGAAACTGTGTAAAATAATATGTTGTTAGAATTATTGTTGAGTAAGCTAATAGAATATTTGTAAATGTGTACGTTCACCTTTTTTTATAATTTCTAAATTCCATGATAAAAATGCTAGAATTATATCAATAAATATTTATTTTATTAACAATAAGATAATACTTAAGATAACACTTTACAATAATTAATAAAAATACACAACTCCGCGTAAATTTTTTTTACACCACAAGCTCGATAATAATGTAGGCCACTTAAGATGACCCGAAACAGTCACAAAAAATACATATTTTGTACTTCAATAGCGACAATTCCATGCCGAAATAAGTAGGTTCATGATATTAAAACAATTTTCTACGAGTTAGAGGGAGATACGTATACATTAACTACGACTGTTTCGCGTCTGAAGTTTATAAGTAAATAGCAACCTTCTTGCCGTGTATTGGCGGATGAGAATATCCACTACCCCATATCTTCCCGTGGGTGTCGTAAGAGGCGACAGAGGGACACAGAAAGGAGATGGGCAGCAGCATCTCCCTAAAAACAACAATAATTTGTACGTGGTAGAGCCATGCTGCAGTTATATTAGTAGTATACTTGTAGCACGAATGGGTCGGCTCGACCGGGGAAGGACCACGCTCTCACGGAATACCAGCGTGAAATAGTAGCTTAATGCTGCTGTATTTCGTATGGTGAGTGTAGAGAACCGGAGACCCTTCCGGTGGCCGGAGGCCCAAATCCCCCCCCCCCCCCCATCAACATGGTAGCGGAATTAAATAACGATAGACTACCCCAGGAGGGTACCAGCACCCCTGGAGAATCCCTCGCTGAGCATGTTTCTCCACTTCTGAGCGTGGGTGCTCAGGCTGCCCCGCGTATTCTGGGGGGGGGCGAAATTCCGCTCAAGACTACAATTGCTCGGGGCAAACGGAGCAACAAGACCAAGGCGACCCCTGCCACGCTGTCCGTGAATTTCTGCAATATCAGGGGACTTCACTCTAACCTAAACGCCGTCCACTACCATCTCGAGACGGCGAGGCCGGCTCTGCTCTTTCTTACCGAGACGCAGGTGTCCTCTCCGGCTGATGTTTCGTATCTCTCCTACCCGGGGTACAAACTGGAACACTCCTTTGTGCCTCGAGCTGGAGTTTGCGTTTACGTCAGAGAGGACATCTGTTCTCGACGCCTCGGCAGACTTGAAGGTTCGGACCTGTCCATCCTTTGGCTACGCGTAGACAGCGACGACCATCCGCGCGTCTACGGGTGCCTCTATAGGTCCCATAGCGGTAATGCCGAAACAGACCGACTCTTCGACCACGTCCAAATGGCTGCAGATTCGTTGCTACAGCAGATCCCCTCCGCAGAGATCGTGATCCTCGGCGACTTTAACGCCCATCACGCCGAATGGCTTGGATCACGTTTAACCGATCATGCGGGGAGATCTGTTCATGATTTTGCCTTGGCATATGGTCTGACACAACTGGTTACTTCGCCTACGCGGATTCCAGATGTGGAGGATCATGCACCTTCCCTGTTGGACCTTCTGCTGACCTCTCACCCGGACGGATATCAGATTTCCGTCGACGCCCCTTTAGGCTCCTCGGACCATTGTCTGGTCCGGAGTGTTGTGCCATTCACGCTGAAATCGCGGTTGCATTCTGCAGGCTGCCGCCGTGTTTGGCACTATAGGTCAGCCGATTGGGATGGGATGCGGTCTTTCTTTGCATCCTACCCTTGGGGGCGGGTTTGCTTCTCACCGGATGATCCCAACGTTGTTGCGGATTCTGTTACTGATGTGGTGCTTCAGGGTATGGAACTTTTTATTCCATCCTCTGTGGTGCCCATTGGAGGCAAGTCTCAGCCATGGTTTGGTCGCTCCTGTAAAATAGCATCATGCTATAAGCAGGAGTGCTACCAAGCCTGGGTTGATGCATCAGCGTCCCGGGATGTAAACACCAGCACTCTAAAAAAGAAGTATAATTCCGCCTCTAGGTCCTTCAAAAGAGTCATTGCCAAGGCAAAGTCAGAGCACATAGGCAGAATTGGCGAGAGACTAGTTCGCCTTCCTTCTGGAACCCGTGCATTCTGGTCTCTCGCCAAGGCTGTCCAGGGGAATTTCTGTCAGCCATCTCTTCCATCTCTGCACAGGGAGGACGACTCACTGGCCCATACTGCAAAGGAGAAAGCCGATCTTCTAGGCTCCTTCTTTGCGTCTAACTCGACTCTCGATGACGGGGGGAGTACGCCGCCGACCATCCCGCGGTGTGAGTGCTCCATGCCGGAAGTGCAGTTCACACAGCGCTCGGTTCGCAAAGCACTCCTCTCCCTGGACATCCACAAGTCGAGTGGGCCTGACGGAATCCCCCCAATTGTGCTGAGGACGTGTGCTCCAGAGTTGGCACCGGTTTTAACGCGTCTTTTCCGGTACTCCTACTCCCTAGGCGTAGTCCCAAAATCATGGAAGACGGCTTTCGTCCACCCGATCCCTAAAAAAGGCGACCGCTCAGACCCGTCTAACTACCGGCCAATCGCCATCACCTCCTTGTTCTCCAAAACAATGGAGTCCATTGTAAACTGCCAGCTCATGAGGTACCTTGAGGATCACCAGCTGATTAGCGACCGCCAATACGGTTTTTGCCGTGGTCGGTCAGCTGGTGATCTTCCGGTCTACCTCACTCACAGATGGGCGGAGGCAGTAGAGTTCAAGGGGGAGGCATTGGCCGTTAGTTTGGACATTGCGAAGGCCTTCGATCGGGTTTGGCACAAAGCGCTTCTTTCGAAGCTCCCTTCCTATGGGCTTCCCGAGAAACTGTGCGATTGGATCACCAGCTTTCTTGCGGATCGGAGCATCAAGGTCGTTGTAGACGGTGCAAGCTCCGATTGCAAGCCTATTAATGCTGGTGTTCCACAGGGCTGCGTGCTATCGCCAACGCTGTTTCTTCTGCATATCAATGGTATGTTGCATACCCGTAACATTCATTGCTATGCAGATGACAGCACTGGTGATGCTCTTTACATCGGCCGAGCCAATATTTCTCGGGAAAACGTCTCCGAGTGCCGGGACAAACTTGTGTCAGAAGTCGAGTCTTTGCTGAACAGAGTCTCGGATTGGGGACGACTAAATCTAGTCCAGTTTAACCCCCAGAAGACACAAGTTTGCGCGTTAACCGCTAAAAAGAACCCCTTTGTCGTATCCCCTCAGTTTCAAGGCACTCCCCTTGTTGCCTCAGCCAGTATCGGAATCCTCGGCGTCGACATATCGAGTGACATGCAGTTTCGTGGTCACTTGGAAGGGAAGGCCAAATTGGCCTCTTAAAAGCTTGGCGTGCTCAGCAGAGCGGGACAGTATTTCATGCCGGCACACCGCCTGCAACTTTACAAGGCGCAGGTTCGGGCGCACATGGAATACTGTTCCCAACTCTGGGCTGGGGCTCCCCAGTACCAGCTCCTTCCACTTGACCGCATCCAGCGCAGAGCGACTCGAATCGTCGACGACCGAATGCTTTCCGATCGGCTCGACTCACTGGCGCTGCGAAGAAATGTTGCATCTCTTTGCGTATTTTATCGCATCTATCACGGGGAGTGCTCTGAGGAATTGTTCGGATTAATCCCAGCCCCCAAATTTCGTGAACGCACTACACGGCAAACGTCCCGATACCATCCACACCATCTAGATGCTTGGCTGTCCACCACTGTACGTTTCACAAGGAGTTTTCTTCCACGTACAACCTCTCTGTGGAATAGTTTACCACCGGCGATTTTTCCGGACCGATACGACCTGGGGACCTTCAAGAAAAGAGCTTACTCCTTTCTAAAGGGCCGGCAACGCACCCGCAATTCTCCTGGTGTTGCGGTTGATCATGGGCGGCGGTAGTCACTTAACATCAGGTGAGCCGCATGCTCGTTTGCCCCCTCTTCTATAAAAAAAAAAAAAAACTGGAAATGAGGCATTCCAACTTAGTCCTCACGGGTGACAACGCATCCGCATTTTCTTTTTAATTGAGGATACATGTAGATGTCTATGGGCCGCAGCAACAACTTACCATCAGGTGGACTGTGTGCTCGTTTGTCATCCTATTCTATAAAAAAAAATAACATAATAAAAAACTGCGGTTGCCAACCCGCTCGCCAAGCGTGGCAACTATGGCAAATATCCCCCCATGAGCAACGACGCAAATAAACGGCCCCCAGTCCCCGGTGGCCCCGCTATTCCTGGCTACGGTGGCGACCATGGTAACGGCGGGGCAGGGGGTGCTAAGAATCTCCGGTGGAGGTTCGGTTGCCACCTACGACGACTCGACCTGGCAACGTATAACGGGTGCGTGACCCTGAGGACTGACGAGAAGATACTGGAGCTGGAAGAAGAGGTAGACAAGTTGCGCTGGCATATTATTGGATTATCTGAAGTCCGAAGAGAGGGGGAGGACACGGTAATCCTCGAGTCCGGCAACTTGTTCTATCAGCGGGAGGGCGACAATCTGTCCCAAGGAGGTGTCGGATTTATCGTCCACAAGTCTATCGACAACAACGTTGTAAAGATTGGGAGTATGTCGACGAGGGTCGCGTACCTGATACTCAGAATCACCAAACGGTATTCGCTAAAGGTCATTCAGGTCTACGCACCAACCTCGCCACATCCCGATGAGGAGGTGGAGGTAATGTATAAGGATATTTCTAGAGCCATGCATTCCTCCAAAACCCACTACACGGTGTTGATGGGAGACTTCAACGCAAAACTAGGCACAAGAGAAGGCGGTGAGCTGAAGTTAGGGAAATTTAGAGTAGGGCAACGGCAACCGTAAGGGCCAGCAGCTGGCTGACTTTATGGAGAAAGAGGGACTCTTTATGATGAACTCTTTCTTCCAGAAGTGGCCCCACAGGAAGTGTACCTGGTCGAGCCCCGACGGTTCGACAAAAAATGAGATTGACTTCATTATGACGACCAGACGCCAACTGTTCAGTGATGTCTCAGTGATCGCAAGGGTGAAACCGGCAGCGATCACCGAATGGTTAGAAGCACACTGAACCTAAACGTTAAGTTGGAGAGGTCTCGTCTAATGAAGTCAACGCTCCGTCCCCCTCGTGCTCTAATCCAGAATCCCGAAACTTTTCAGCTCAAGTTACGTAACCGCTTTCAGTGCCTAGAAGATTGCAATGCAGTGGACGATATGAATGACAAGCTCGTGGAAACTGTCCATGCGGTCGGAGCTAAGTTCTGCAAGACCCGCCGCAGAAGAACACAAAAACTCTCCGATCACACTCTTAATCTCATGGCTGTTAGACGGGAGATGAGGCTGAAACCGTCAACAGATTTGACAGCATACAGGCAACTGAACAGGAAGATCTCCAAATGCATGCGGCGAGACTTACGCAACTTTAATACTGCTCGTATTAAAGAAGCGATCGAGCGGAACCAGGGCTCCAAAGTCTTTCCCAGAGATCTATCTGCCAGAAAGAGCCAACTGTCCAAGCTGAAGACTGAGTGTGGCAGCATCGTTTCCGAGACACCTGAGATTTTGAGTGAGATTGAGAGGTTCTATGGGCAGCTGTACACATCATCGTTGGAGCCACACTCAAGTGTGAGTAACGATCCAAGAGCAAGTCTTACCCGACACTACTCCGATGATATCCCGGACGTCAGTCTGAGCGAGATTAGAATGGCTCTCCAGCACCTTAAAAACGGCAGGGCCCCAGGCGAGGATGGAATTACAGCGGAGCTTCTGAAAGCTGGTGGAACACCGGTACTTGAAGTCCTTCAGAAGTTCTTCAATCCCGTCCTCCACGGTGGCACTACTCCGGAGGCGTGGAGCAGAAGTGCGGTGGTCTTGTTCTTTAAGAAAGGCGACAACGCTCTCTTGAAGAACTACAGACCGATTTCCCTTCTGAGCCGCGTCTACGTGCTGTTTTCGAGAGTCATTACGAATCGTTTTGCACGCAGACTCGACGACTTCCAGCCTCCCGAACAAGCCGGTTTCCGAAAAGGCTTCAGTACCATAGACCACATACATACCCTGCGGCGGATTGTACAGAAGACCGAAGAGTACAATCTGCCACTTTGCCTGGCGTATGTGGACTATGAGAAAGCCTTTGATTCCGTCGAAATTTGGGCGGTGCTACAGTCCCTTCAGCGGTGCCAAGTTGATAGTCGGTATGTCGAGGTACTGAAGTGTTTGTACAGTAGGGCTACGATGGCTATCTGAGTACAGAATCAGAGCTCGAAACCTATCCAACTGCAGAGAGGTGTAAGACAGGGTGACGTTATATCCCCGAAACTCTTCACCGCTGCATTGGAAGACGTTTTCAAGCTACTGGACTGGAAAGGATACGGTATTAAGATCAATGGTGAGTACATCACTCACCTTCGATTTGCCGACGATATTGTCCTTATGGCAGAATCGCTGGAGGACCTTAGCACTATGCTCAATGACCTCAATGGTGTCTCCCAACGGATAGGTCTTAAGATGAACATGGACAAAACAAAGATCATGTTTAATGTCCATGTCTCACCTATGCCGGTAGTTTTTTTTTTATAGAAGAAGGGGCAAACGAGCCTGCGGCTCACCTGATGTTAAGTGACTACCGCCGCCCATGATCAACCGCAACACCAGGAGAGTTGCGGGTGCGTTGCCGGCCCTTTAGAAAGGAGTAAGCTCTTTTCTTGAAGGTCCCCAGGTCGTATCGGTCCGGAAAAATCGCCGGTGGTAAACGATTCCACAGAGAGGTTGTACGAGGAAGAAAACTCCCTGTGAAACGTACAGTGGTGGACCGCCAAGCATCCAGATGGTGTGGATGGTATCGGGACGTTTGCCGTGTAGTGCGTTCACGAAATTTGGCGGCTGGGATTAATCCAAACAATTCCTCAGAGCACTCCCCGTGATAGATGCGATAAAATACGCAAAGAGATGCAACATCTCTTCGCAGCGCCAGTAAATCGAGCCGATCGGAAAGCACTCGGTCGTCGACGATTCGAGCCCCTCTGCGCTGGATGCGGTCAAGTGGAAGGAGCTGGTGCTGGGGAGCCCCAGCCCAGAGATGGGAACAGTATTCCATGTGCGGCCGAACCTGCGCCTTGTAAAGTTGCAGGCGGTGTGCCGGCATGAAATACTGTCCCGCTCTGCTGAGCACGCCAAGATTTTTAGAGGCCAATTTGGCCTTCCCTTCCAAGTGACCACGAAACTGCACGTCACTCGATATGTCGACGCCGAGGATTCCGATACTGGCTGAGGCAACAAGGGGAGTGCCTAGTAGTTGTTGGGAGCACTATGCTCGAAGTTGTTGACGAGTACGTTTACCTGGGTTAAATAGTCCGACTAGGTAAGTCCAACTTCGACCGAGAGGTCAATCGACGAATTCAACTCGGCTGGGCAGCGTTCGGGAAATTACGACACATCTTCTCGTCAGGTATACCTCAATCTCTGAAAACTAAAGTGTACAACCAGTGCGTGTTGCCAGTGATGACTTACGGATCAGAGACGTGGTCCTTCACTGCTGGCCGTATGAGGACGCTCAAGGTCGCTCAGCGAGCTATGGAGAGGGCTATGCTCGGAGTTTCTCTGCGTTATAGACTCAGAAATGAGGATATCCGCAGTAAAACCAGAGTGACCGACATAGCCCAACGGATAAGCTGAAGTGGCAATGGGCCGGCCATATAGCTCGAAGAACCGATAACCGATGGGGAAGGTAGGTTCTCGAGTGGCAGCCTCGTACCGGTAGGCGTAGTGTATGGCGACCCCCCACTAGATGGAGTGACGACCTGGTAAGACATGCAGGAAGTCAATTGATGCAGGTGGCTCAGGACCGTGCTTTGTGGCGTTACTTGGGGGAGGCTTATGTTCAGCAGTGGACTTGTGAAGGGTTGTAATGATGATGATGAGCAACCTTCTAAAGGTAGTGGAAAGACGCGTACTTTTTTAATAGCGACCTTAGAACGACGACGAAATAGAAGGTTTTGGCCTGACTAGAGGCTACACGCTTTCTTATAAATAGCGCGCTATAACATAGCGTATTTAATAGTGCGCTAGAAATTTATAGTTTATAGTCTGTAGCGTGCTATTGTTTTTAGTCGTTTTGAACAACTTTAGTATAGAGCACCCGTGTATAACTTTACGCACGCCCGCTGTTGTCGTATAAACATAACAATATATTTAAAAAATATTGATAACCGTGGTATGCCATTAAGAGGTAGTGAAAAATTAGGCATCCAAACCGGTTTGGATGCCTCCCTTAGTCCTAGTATCCACTCAAACAGTGAGCTAGTAGCAAGTAATAAACATGTAAATAAAGAATGTTAATAAAACTGATAAGTAAAAATTTGTTAAGGCAAGAGTAAAGTGACCATTTATTTTTTCCTTAAAGCGGGCCATCTTTAAAATTATTATAGATTTAACACTTTTGACTGCCTTCTTGGTCTAACGGTTGTAAACGCAATTGCTGATCACGTGGTCCCGGGTTCGAAACCCGAGTCGGGTAAAGAATCATTTACTGGGTTTTCCTGTCACAAAGTTCTCAGTAGCAGCCCGGAATATTTATTTCTAACTTATTGAAGTTGGCGGGGTTTCACCACCGTGCCTCCGGAAGCACGTGAAGCCGTTGGTCCTGCACCTGATCTCTCCCGTTGTTTCGATTTACCGTTTCATCGGACTATAAGAGTAAGGGAGTAGGGTAAACCTGTGCTTGCGCATACACTTGGGCAATGTAATCCTGTCCTGCGCAGATGACTATTCTCCGTTGAGAATGGCCGCTGTTACCAAAATTCTATCTGAAACCCTTTATTATAGTTTTAAAAATAAGACACATATTTAATCATATAAAATCTGACTGCTGACTTTTAAATTTTTTCTGAACAGCAAATAAATACTAATTAGAAATAACTTATGTTATTTGATAATTTTTTGTAGATTAATTAAAAACTGTCCCTTCGTAACTTTAAGTTCAAAAGTGTAGGTAGGTAAACCTGGTACACGCAGTGTCATAATGATAGCACGGGTGATGATAGAGTTTGCATGATGCTACGCTTTTGTTGTGTTGTTGTGTTGTGTGTACACAGTCGAGCGTGTGCCTGCTGTACTACCATATATCAGAGGAGTCACAGCCAAGGTTGGCTACATCTTGAAGCGAGCTTCCATTAAAACATACTACAAGCCGCCGAAGAAGATTAGTCAATTTTTACCATCCGTCAAGTGTAATATCCCTCTACAAGATGCAGGAGTGTACAAGTTAGATTGTGAATGTGGTCTCTCTTACATAGGTCAAACAAAAAGATCCATAAAAACCCGCGTGAAAGAACATATAGCTGACGTGAAGCACCGACGCTCCGGGAAGTCTGCAGTCTGCGAACATGTTCAAGATCGTCCCCACCATTACATCAGATTTGATAAATCACAAACCCTCGCAAGAGAACACCGATTCCTACCAAGGATGATACGCGAGGCTATTGAAATTAAAAAACATCCTAATTTCAATAGAGAAGATGGTTGGGTGCTGCCATCTGCTTGGGATCCTATAATTAACAAAATTAAACCCAAACCCAAGCATACCACTGCAAGACTTCAAGATACTGTAAGTTCGTTTGGCGTAAATCGGACCAAAAATTAATATTCAAAAATTGAAGGTAGCCGGGCTAACAACGACATTGGGACATCAAACATCTCAGTTCCCCCCCCCCCCCCGTGACCATGGTTGCTGTAAAGCACCCGAAACATCGGGAATTAAAAATAAGTAAAATCAGTTAAATAAACGCGATAGAATCCGTAAATTTAGTTTTATTCAATCATAAAAACATGTATTAGTTAATGTACAGATGTTATTATTATAAATAGGTAGTAGGGTGTCTGTCATTTAAATTTTTTTTGGTCACGACAAGGTTGTTTTTCTTTAGAAGTTTATTTTCAGAATGGCTGCAAATGACTCTCTACAAGGATGACGTAGATTTTAAAATGTATATTTTGAATATACAACGTCTCCTGAAACTCAACTTCAAGCGGGCACGGGGTGAGATGGGGTTGGGGCATACTAGCCCAGGGAAAAAATCCGTATAAATTAGTTCAGTTATAACTGATAAATTTATGGTCACAATAAATGGTTTACAATATACTTTACATCCACATTTCGTTAGTTTGTCGTTTAGTTTTGCAATTCACGAGTGCGCTATGGATACGGTCAATCGTGAGCGGACGCCCGCTCCGCCAGGTACGTACACTGTCACACTGTGCATGTACATGTCGAACCACATTTAAACGTCGACAGCACTGATTAATTGCAAGAATTTACCTTGATCAAGCGAGTCGTACTAAGTACTGAATTCTTCAGTATAGACACCAATTTCGATCATATCGTATCACTAGTAGCCGTTTCGTAGGTATACTATCATTGTACCACGATAAAATTAAATATACGACAAGATCAAAATACATTCATACTGTACGAACTACAACGTACAAAGTACATCCAGATTTGGTGTGCAACAGGACAGATCATAATCACAACGGCGTATCACATGATCGCGATAATTATGCGTCAAAACTCAAAATTAGCGATCATGATACACATCAGCATCGAGATACGATACATTAAGATGAAATGTGGACTCGGCTCAGTCTTAATCGTTGTGACATGTTTGGAAAATGCACAGACGCCATACGTTGTATGATTTTAAATCAGCACCATCTATTAAAGTTACAGAAAGTGATATGCTTTAAATTATCACTTTCAGTACTTTTAACAGATGGTGCTGATTGAATGATATAGTACTAAAATAAGAATTATAACGGTTGATAAAGAAGAACACCAAATCTATGTTATGTATAATATTAGGTCTTTACCAATGAAATTGCCGTTTTTTATGAAATAATATTCATAATTAATAGATTTATAATATTATAAATATTAATCAAAGAAATCACCCACGCAATCGATGCATCTTTGCTAACGCAGTGAAAGTTTATTGATTGATCCTTGAAGAAATCAGTTGGACGGGAGGTAACAAATTTTTCAAAGGTATTTTGTACTGACTCTCGGGTATTGCATTTAGTTTGCGCTAAAAAGTTATCCAAATACTGAAAAAAGTAGAAGTCTGTAGGCGCAAAATCTGCTGAGTATGGCAGATGACGGAGAGCTTCCAATCCTAGGTAATCTTGTAACTTCTAGACCGTCAGTTATTCAGTATGAGGTCGCGTGTTGTCTTGCTGGAGCAGCAGGGACGAGCGATTGACCAAAGCTGGTTGGAGTGTTCAATTCTTAACAGTACACATATGCAGTAATGCTCATCCCGTTAGGTAAGAAACTGTGATAAATCACACCGGCGCTAGACCACGAAACAGTAATCATCACTTTTCTAGGATTAGGTTTTCGTTTAGAGCATTGTTTAGGTGCCGAAGCAGTATCAAACCAACTTGCTGAGCACTTGCGCTTGTCAAACAGAATCCCTTTTTCGTCGCAGGTAATAATGCGGTTCAAAATACTCTCGTTTGTGTACCCGTTCAGCAGTGCAAGGCCCCACTCAACGCATACCCTTCCCTCGTTTGTGCTACGTTGAGTAGCGTAGTGCTTCCCTACCCAAACTCTCTTCCGTAGCGCAGGATAGGGAAGTCCAGTCCTACTTTTAAACGGTTAATAAAAAATAACCAGGAAGGAGATGGCGGGGTCCATTCGCTCGCTTCACTCGCTCACTGCCCCATTTGTCAAGCATTTTTACCTTGAAAATTTGAGGCAAATGGACCAATATAGTTTTGATACTAACGTCGAAAGCTGCTGCTAACTCAGCCGTAGATTGAGTATCATCAACTTCCAACCAACGGGTTTATTTTGTAGTTCGAAGTTTCCAGAACAGAATCATGCAAACGAGGTGATGCGTTCGTTTGTAGTATTCGCTCCGTAAATATGCCACTTGTGCCGCGTTGCTGACACGACGGTACTTATATTCCATAATTACTCGAATTTTTAACGTATCCATAATGACGAAAAGGATTCAAATGCGATGGAAATATAACGCTAATCAATAAATAAGTGACTTATGTTAAAAAAAATCATGTTTTTGAAGTAAAATTAATTTGAAATTAGAATTCTCAGCCAAACAAAAAATATTTTGATTTAAAATGGCCAGTACTGCAGAACGGCAATTTCATAGGTAAAATAAGTTTTTTTTGGTTTAGTTTGAATATTTTAATCCAGACTATGATGTGAACTGGTATGATAGGTCATTCAATCATAATTCTTAGGGACGATCAACGTTAGAATTGTATTTAGGGGAAGTCCGGGCAAAAAGAATAGCTTAAGATGTTCAAAGCTTTATCAGAAAAGGTATAAGAGACGGAAACAAAACAAATATCTCAAATAAATCTTTATTAATGGCTTTTATATACATTGGAATCATTTAACTTTAAAAGTAACAAAAACTAAAATTCAAAATGTTTAAGTAGTTTGTTTAAGTAGTTTAAGTAGTATTCACTTTGGCCTGTAAAGTGAATATGGTGCTCAGACAATGTGAATAACTACCTTCTACCTAGGCTGCACTAAAAGTATCGGGAATGGAATATTTCCATTGTTCCTGTCATATTAAAATCTTTTTAATTGAAAACTCCTTGGTTTTAAAAATCAAATACCATTTGTTTATTTAAAAAAAGATTCTCGGTCTTATCACAAGGTTTTGTCAAACTTGTTTAGTCGTTGAGAAAATGGAATTGACTCGAGAAAATTCAAGAGCGATGATTTATTATGACTTTCGATACGATTCGTGGTTTAACACAAAACAATGTGTTGACCGGATGATTTCTGCATTTGGTGATGAAACCACATCCAAAACCACAATTTATCGCTGGTTTGCTGAATTTCAACGTGGACGTGTCAAGCTCAGTGATGATCCCCGTCAAGGTCGTCCAAAACTGCAGTCACCCAAGAAAACGTTGATGCTGTGCGTAAGCTGATTGAGGAAGATCGACATGTGACATACCGCGAAATTCAGGCAACTTTATACATTGGCATGAGTCAAATACAAATAATCTCGCATGAACAATTAGGTGTAAAAAAAGTTGTTTTCCCGATGGATACCGCATTCGCTCTGTGAAGAGCAAAAAGCGGCTCACGTTACTTGGTGCGTCAGAATTCTCGAAAGATTCCACGCAGGATCCTCAAATACTGTATACAACATCGTATCAGGTGACGAATCCTGGATATACTCGTACGAACCCAAAACAAAAAACCAGTCTCGAGTTTGGGTGTTCGAAAATGATTTAACTCATTTTAAGCCAACAAAAATTGTGCGTTCACGGAGTGTTGCAAAAAAAATGGTGGCCACGTTTGTCTCCAAAACCGGCCATGTTACAACTATTCCTCTTGAGGGACAAAGAACGGTTAATACAGAATGGTGTGCTACCATTTGTTTGCTACAAGTCGCTTCTGAACTCCGCAAAGAGAACTGCAACCGCCGCATCATCCTCCATCACGACAATGCGAGTTCTCACACCGCACACAGAACAAAAGAGTTTTTAGAGCAAGAAAACATAGAATTATTAGACCATCCGTCGTACAGTCCCGGCCTAAGCCCTAGTGATTTCTATACTTTCCCTAAAATAAAGAATAAATTGCGGGGACAGAGATTTTCATCACCTGAAGAAGCTGTGGACGCCTACAAAACGGCCGTTTCCGAATGGAATGGTTGCTTCAATGATTGGTTCCATCGTATGGAACAATGTGTCAAATTTCGCGAAGAATACTTCAAAAAGCAATAAATACATTTTTAATTAGTAATGTTGTGTCACTTCCTTGATTCCCGAAATTTTCAGTGCCGCCCTCGTAATTACACAAAACTCAAGGTTACACTTAATGACTGATTTCAATCAACTGAAAAACTTATATTCGCGATTAAAGGAAAAATCTTAAATATTAAGACTAGCAGTTTCACATGTATAAGCCATATCGTCCACACTATGAAATCTAGATGCGTCAATGTCAAGTTTGTCAATGAAAGATTTAAGATTTTCGTAGAAACGTCCTACTTCACGTCTCTTGAATCCTTTCGCTCTCGCAACCGATGTAGCCTCTACAGTCCTGGACGTAATATCATTGTGAAGTGACAAAAATGATTGTAGCCAATCATCTTCGGATTTTTCGTACTTGGCCCAACTATATTAACCCAAACCTAACCTAACTCAAATTATTAACTTTTTGGCGTGCATGTACGCTAAACTCATCAAAAGCCACGTAATCCATATCTTTGAGATAGATCATTAGCTCTATCTTCTCATCTTCACCGAAAACAGGACGAAATGTGCCGAGTTTTGGAGCAACGTTGTCACTTTTGTCGTGTCTGTACAAAGTGTCATAAGCTAACCCACACTTTTAAACTGTGCCCTTCACCGAATCTCTGGTATTGCATAAATTTACAGCCGTCTGCATGAGTCTTTATACTAAGATCCTTGATTAGATTTTTTTATTTATGCACCATCTACAAAAAAATAAATTCTAAAATCCGGGCAAAGTGGAAACCATATCCGAATTGGGTAAATTTATACTGTCGCGGTCCCCTCCTCCCTTTTTTGGCTCTAGAAAATCGAAAAATCATCCGATTTCAATGTTTTTTTTTTAAATCTTCGTTATTACGGCGGATGTGCGAAAAAATTACAGGAATAAAAAAATTAAAACTTATATTTATTTATTTATTTATTTATTTATTCTGAACAATACAAATTGTGTTGAATAATTCATGCAAAAAATACAATTGAAAATATTAACAACTAAAGGACAATGGCGAACTCCCTAACAAATTTTAGGTGACTTTTTTTCTTGCGTCTACAAATGCAAAATATGTAAAAATGTAGAATTTAAAATCCTGAACAATTTTTCTTCGGTCATACTACTGCAGGAAGTCAGGAATTAAAGATATTCCAGTTTAAACACAATACACATCAGACTAGGCTGTATGGTATAAATCGCCTTAATTGGCAAATCGTTATAACAACTAGTCAATATAATTTTCATATATGTTTATATAAGGTAATTATTAGAATAAAGGGAATCCTTAAAGAACGCATTGATTTATATATAGAAGTTTTCTGAATAACTTACACGTCAAATTCGGCTGTATGGTATAAGACCTTTGCCTGTCTTATCAGACGAATCGTAACAACTACAACAACTAGTCAATTAAGTTTTGAATTATGTATTATGATTTTTTCCCAGACTTCGAATGGCCATAAGCTTGATTAGATAATACATAGTAAATTATTTTATTGATATCTGTAATGGTGACATAAGTAGACTCTTAATAATTCCATCAACAATTTGCCACAACAACTAGTCAATTTCGTTTTAAATTAGGTAAGATGATTTTTTTCCGACTTCGAATGATCATAAGCTTGATTAGATAAACAAAGAAAATTATTTTATTGATATCTATAATGGTGACTTACGTAGACGCTTCATAATTCCATCACCTATTATTTCGCCACTGTCCTTTACAACTATACAAAATTACAATAAAAATATGAGATTACAATAATTAGTATACAATTAAATTATATAAAATGTCAATAACTATAAAATTACAATAAAAAGTCGAATCTCACCACTATCAATAAAATTTAAAGTTTTAAATATCACACAAAAATAATAACTACATTTGTTACAGAAAAAAATTCAATTATTTCTTAAAATGTCATCAAAAGTTTAAAACACATTGAATTTTATGTAATAGGATTAGCATGTAGTAACTCGTCAACACTATAATAACATTTTTCCAGTAGGAACTTTTTCAAAGTATTTTTGAAGCTACTCTTGTAACATATTTTTTAAATCAATAGGTAATCTATTAAACAGAAGCACTGATTGATAATGAGAAGAGTGTCTAGTCATAACCATACGAGGTATGATTTTATTATGAAAGTCTTTTCTCCTGGTGTTTTCCTTATGGTTTTTTGGTCTTTAGTCTCATAATCGCCAATAACTTTAGCAAATTGTGTAAGTAAGACCAGTATATACAGGCATGGAACAGTCAAGATTCCAAGTCTTTTGAAATGCATGCGACATGATTCTTGCTGTTTTATCTGGACCATGGTTCTGATTGCCCTTTTTTGCAGAACAAAGGCTTTGTGTACATTGTATTTAAAGCTCCCTCCCCAGAACAAAATACTGTAACGTAGTCTTGACTCCACCAATGCGTAATAAACCAGTTTCAGATGTTTAAGATCCGCTTCATCCCGTAAGCTTCTTAGTACGTAACAAGCTGAGCTTATTTTACTTTTAATCTCGTCTAATTCATATTTCCACTTTAATTTACTGTCTATCCTGACTCCTAAGAATTTAGCCACTTCTACAGATTGTATTGTTTTATCGCCTAGTGTGACCTGCAGAGATGTGTTATTACTGACGTTATGGCGGAATAACATCACATTTGTTTTATTAGTGTTGATCAACAAGCCGTTGACAGTAAACCATATTCTAAAGGATTCCAATATTTGGTTTATTTTAATTTCTAGTGCCGCTATTTCGGAGGCTGAGATAACAGCATTAGTGTCATCTGCAAAGAGGACTAGGTTTTTCAAGTCTGTCGTTCTACGTACATAATGGTTTAAATCATTTATGAAAGTAATAAATAATACGGGTCCTAAAATGGAGCCTTGAGGTACACCCACTTTAACATTAATCATTTTGGACTTCGTCACTATTTCAGACATATTATCGTTCACCGTTTTTATTTCTACGAACATTTTTCTGTAACTCAAGTAGGATTGACATAGTTTCAGAGCCTGTCCTCGAACCCCATAATAGTGCAATTATCCCAAAGAAGATCATGATTGATGGTATCAAACGCGGAGCTCAGATCGAGAAAGAGTGCAGCTACCTTAAATTTGTTATTTAATTTGTCAATGACATCATTGAGCAGTGTGTTTATTGCATCCTGTGTACCAATGTTGTTTTGATAACCAAATTGTCCTCTATCAATAACCTTGTTTAAGACAAGATGAGCCATCATTCTAGACTTAATTACACGTTCGAATATTTTGAAAATTGTGGGTAATAAAGATATAGGTCTGTACATCTTGGCATCCGATATCCAGACCTTCTTGTGAACAGGTACGACTTTGGCAACTTTTATCTGGGAAAATGCCCTCCTTTATGCACTTATTAAAGAAAGGACACAATGATTGAGCGAGAAGATCTATATTACTTGTTGGTCTTAGTGTCATAACGTTTTCGACTCGATTTATGTTACATTTAAGGTATGTTAGTGCAATCTAATTTAAAACCGGAACATTATTGATACTATGATCGAACTGGTGAACAATTTGAACTGGTTCGTGAATAATATTTTTGTCTACGTTTAGCATTAGTTGCGTTTGTATTTTTCCCGCTAGGTTTCTACGGCTGTTAATGAGGTTCTATACACTTTTGGATAAATTTTTGGAACGAGCGATCTCATTTTGAACTGCATATTTTTTTGTTATTCTAATTATTTTCCTTTAAATTCTAATATATTCGTTACGGTACCTGACGATTGTTTCGTCATTATAAGATCCTTTACTTGTGCAAAGAAACCGTTTCATTTGGCTTGATACTTTTATTCCTTTGGTAATCCATAGTAAATTTGATTTCGTGTTAGTGTTTACTATTTTATTTTTATTCTTAAAACAGTCATCAAATAAGGCCTTGAATTTGCTTAGAAATGTGTTTATACCCATTAAGTTCCAATCACAATTAATTAAATTCTGTCTAAAGACAGATTTATTATTTTTGGTTAAAGCTCTTTTCTTTATATAAACTATGTTATTTTTTGCTTCTAATTTTAACATTGGGGACCACAATATTGCATAATATTGCCGCGTGTCCTCCTGGTAATCCATTATGATATGTGTTACAATTTATTATACTCTAATTATTCTTATTATACTCTAATTATATTATATTGGTTTTAAGGCTTTAAATGTTCATGAAAATGCACTCATTCACGTATAATTATTGATAAGTTTTTTACAAATAATCGAATGAAGTTGTTATATTTTTTTCATAATCTATACAAAAAAAAAAGAAAATTTAAAAAACATTAAAAAATGTTTGGTTATTATTTTTTTATTTTGGTGTTTTATTGAGTGTAAGATCGAACGAAGCGAGCTCGGGACTTAGGACATCCCGACTCGGACAGGTTAGGTTAGCCGGAGATGGCGGGGTCGAGTCAGCGAGTGAAGCGAGCGAATAGACGGCATCTCCTTCGTCCCGGGAAGCGGGACTCCGTCTACTGGACTACCCTGGAATGAGACTTGGTACTTTCCCTGGACTTCTCAGAATGACGGGAGAGACTTGGGGGAGGGAAGCACTACGCCACTCAACGTAGCGCTAGCGTAGCTAGCGGTCGACGGAGCCCGAGGGGCACCTACTTCGAAGTGGTTTATAAAAAAACAACCACGAAGGAGATGTCGGGTCTATTCGCTCGCTTAGTTCAGTCACTCGACCCTGCCATCTCCTTCTAACCTAACCTGTCCGAATCGGGATGCCCTAAGTCCCGAGCGCGCTTCGTTCGATCTTACACTCAATAAAACACCAAAATATTAACTTTTATAATTATTTCGATTTTCTATAGCGTTTATGATATATTTGTGATAACATTTAAAGTCATCAAACCTTAAAAAAAACTTTAAGTCAGATAAAAAATTAATAAACAAACATTTTTCAATGTTTTTTAAATGTTCGTTTTTTTTTGTGTAGATTAACAAAAAATATATAAACTTAGTTTAATGCTTTGCAAAAAAGTTGTGAACGATTATATTCTAAGAAGTGCGTTTATGATCACATTTAAAGTCATAAAACCATATGAAATCTTCAGGTGAGATTTTTATGTTTTTTGCATAAATCCGCCTTAAAAACGAGCATTTTAAAAAATCATCGAAAACGGATGATTTTTCGATTTTCTAGAGCCACAAAACGAGAGAACCGCGAAAGTATAAAATGACCACGAATTGCCCTATTCACTTTGCCCAACACCACCACTGTGCAACATATTATAAAAAGGGATTTTGATACGTAATAGAATATAATATGCCCAATAATGATAAACAAATAATATAGAAAATATCATCAAAATACTTACTTCGAAATATTGGAACTTATTTTTCGTAAACACAGTTTACCGTTCTGCGGACGGCGCGCGACGTGAACTCTTGCTTAAAATATGCCGCTCACTAAGACAAGGTGACGGAACGTTGCTATGACTTGTGTGGTTCATACCAAACGAATAGTTTAGGAATAATAGGGACTATTCACTTTGCCAGGGGTGTTTTGTTTTATCTAAAACTAACGTGTCGGGCCACGCACAATGTAGAGGTAGGGTTCCGTAGTGACTAATAAAGGGAGTGGTATTCAAAAAGCATTTAAAAACTTTTAGATCTTGAAAATAATACAATCCACATCAAATCATTTACATTATAAGTCCGTCGTACAAGGATGGCCGTACAAAGTTGACTATCTATCTATATATTCCCGTCAGTGCAACCCTATATCTTATATGTTATGACCGTAACGAACCTTTCTGTAAACCACCATTGCCCTAAACTATACTGTGGTCACCCGCGTAAACTAAAAGTACCACAAATTAAACTATATGAGGCTAAATGAATGAGGCCTACAATAACTACCAACTAAAAAAATAAGTAAAAGTAATAAGTAAGTAAGTAAGAAGGATCCTCCCTGCTTATCACGCAAATGAAATGGTAAAGCTATAGTAGTAATGCCTATAAGTCGTTTTATTTTTTTTTTCATAAAATGTTAATTTTTGCAGTCTTACATTTTACATTACAAAGTTATGATGCAGCTAGTTTTAGTTCGTTTTCTATGGAATCGTAAGAACATTATTTTTACTAATTCAAGTGCATTTAGAAGTTGGTTGACTATTACTCGTTAAATTGTTAATTCTACTTAGTTGTGATAGTTTTCCTTATAACTTCATTATATATTTTACTTTTGTGTATCATCATCATCATCAACAGCCTGCGGCAGTCCACTGCTGGACATAGGCCTCTCCCAAGGCGCGCCACTTAGCCCGATCTTCGGCTACACGTATCCAGTTTCTACCAGCCACCTTGCGCAGATCGTCGCTCCATCTGGTCAGGGGGCGTCCCACACTACGTTCGCCTAGACGCGGTCTCCACTCCATAACACGTCTACTCCACCGGTTGTCACCTCTGCGACAGACATGACCATCCCATTGCCACTTCAGCTTACAAACACGGAGAGCTATGTCAGTAACCTTGGTTCTCCGGCGGATTTCTTCATTTCGAATTTTGTCTACCAGAGAAACTCCGAGCATAGCTCTTTCTATTGCCCGCTGAGCGACTTTAAGCTTTTGGAGCAGACGTATTGTCAGGGTCCACGTTTCGGCACCATAAGTGAGTACGGGCAGAACGCACTGGTTGAAGACTTTTGTCTTCAGACTTTGCGGTATGGGCGACGAGAAAACCCGACGAAGCTTTCTAAATGCCGCCCAGCCTAACTGAATCCTCCGATCGGCTTCTTTCTCGAAGTTATTCTTACCTAGTTGCAATATCTGCCCGAGGTAGGTATATTCCTGGACAACTTCGAGAATTTCACCAACAGTAATTGGAACTGGCATGACGTAATCGTTGAGCATAACTTTTGTCTTGTTCGGATTCATGCACAGACCAACACGTTGGGAGGATTCATTTAGTCTGTTCAGCATATCCTGAAGTTCCTGCAGCGATTCTGCCATGACGACGATATCATCAGCAAAGCGTAATTGTGAGATGTACTCGCCGTTTACGTTAATACCGCGTCCTTTCCAGTCTAACGTCTTAAAAACATCTTCCAGTGCATTTGTAAACAGTTAAGGGGATATGACATCCCCCTGTCTCACTCCGCGATGCAACTGGATTGGTTTTGTTTGACTGTCCTGTACTTGAACGGACATCGTACTGGTGTTGTAAAGGCATCTCAGTACTTCGATGTACCGCCAGTCAATTTGGCACCGCTGCAAAGAATCTAGAACAGCCCAAGTTTCAATGGAGTCAAAGGCTTTCTCATAGTCCACAAATGCAAGACACAGGGGCTGATTATACTCCGTTGTCTTCTGTATTATTTGCCGTACTGTGTGAATGTGGTCTATAGTGCCAAATCCTCCTCGAAACCCAGCCTGTTCCGCAGGCTGAAAGTCGTCGAGACTTTGCGCGAGTTGATTCGTGATGACCCTCGAAAACAACTTATAGGCGTGGCTCAGAAGCGAGATGGGTCGATAATTTTTTAGCATAGTATTGTCACCTTTCTTGTGAAACAAGACTGTATAATGCTTTTGCTCCACGCCTTTGGAGTTCTCCCATCTCGTAAGATGCTACGAGCATGATATGCATAAGTGCAAGTATATAAGAAATTACTAGCTATACTGACTAAATTCTATATATTAAAACAAAAGTACCGTATAAAATCCTACTGAATATATATAAAGCCTTAGCTGAGTCAATTATATCATACGGAATTTCAAGTTATGGACGAACCATTAAGTCATATACTGAAAAAATATATAAACTACAGCTAAGATTACTTAAACTTATTGTACCCCAAAAATAATAAAACAATATAAAGAAAACGTATTAGACATTTTTAATTACTGTAATATTTTACCTATGCAGATGAAACTTCACATGACCCTATTAATTGAACAATTCAATAATACGAGTAAAAGCATCCAAGTACCCGTATCTCATGTAGTATTTACAAGAAATATTACCAAACAAACATTAATTGTGCCTAGGATCTCAAATTACTATGGTAGGCGAACTATTAAATTTTTAATTCCAACTCTTATAAACAACATCCCGCAAAACATTCAAGAAGATTTAAACACAAAAAACTATAATCAAAAACTCAAAAAATATTATTACGATAATATAAAGAACTTCGTCTTATAAAATCAATCAGAATCATAGTTATAATTTAGTTTGTATAATAGTGAAACAGTCTGTATAAGCTGCGGTTCGTCGAATAGTCCCAGATGAGAATTGAAAATGGGTGCTTACCACTTACACAATAAAGAAGGCGTATTTATATGTATATACATTTTTTAACTTTTAGTAAATTAATTAAATATTTATGTAAAGCAGTGCGTTAGTTGCGAATGTGAGTACCAATACAAACCATTATTGGTTTTATGGTACAAATCAAGCAAATATGTAAGAATTATTTTGATAAATAAAAAAAACTGACAGACGGACATGGCGAAACTATAAGGGTTCCTTGTTGTTTAACTACGGAACCCTAAAAATTGAGCAGTTAATTTTTTTAAACAATTTTTAATAAAAATAAGCCATTAAATAAAACAAATAATAAAAATAATTTTAATTAATCTATCTATTATTAACATCTTTTTTAACTACCTTCATAATGTTTTTCATATTTTTTTATTGGGTTACATTTGAACATGAGTCCGATTTTAAAATAAACTTACACATAAAGAATATTTATAGTAAATCATTTCATTAGTCACTTTTTTATGTTGGCAGTTTCTTAAATTTGGTTTTGATAAATTTGGGAAACTAGAGCTAAATATTGATATGAACATTGAAGACATGAGTGGATAAAGGGGATATGATATGAGAAAATGGGTCATAAAGTTTTGTTAATTAATTTTCTGACCGCTAAGTCAAAGCCACAGTAGAGTCTACATCACCGAGGATGCCTCGTGTAGAGGAGAAACACGTGTCGTAATATCGACGATGGTGTGTCTTTCCTAGTGTAGTGGTGTTGGGAGTAGTGGTGACGGGATTAGTGCACGCAATCGAGGGAGGGCGGGAGGTGCTCTTCTAACTAAGTAAGACACATCATTTTATTTTATTGAGCGGATATGTGCGAGGTAATTCTTACCAATTTTAGTATAATGGATATCCGCGAAGTAACGCCTGATTCTATTATTTATCTTTATAGATTGTCTTATTTATAACTAATTATTCATAAAGATGGAAATTATACGCATGTACTGATATAGAGATAAAAAACTAAATATTAGTGTAAGAATATTTATTTATTTTAAATAAGTGCTTTCATTCTTCGCTTAATCGACATGAAATTACAAATCTAAAGTAAAGATGAATGGGATATCTACTATTAAAATAAATTTAAAAAAATATTTATTTTAACATATTAGCTAGGCTAATCTAGACCGACAATATTTTGATAATACTTAGTATTGATATTCTGATTTTACAAATTTCATCAGTTCTCTAATATTAACTTTCTTTTCTTCAGAAATTATTCAATATTTTCTACCAACAACACGTTAAAGTTCAATATTTTCTACTTGACCACTTTTTAATATAACCACCTTTCTAAGTTTCTTCTAATTATTATCATCATTCCGGAGCCCTTTCAAAGTCCTCTGCTGAACATACGCTTTGCAACTGTCAGTTCTTCGATTTATATGACCGGCTCATTGCCACTTCAGCTTACTAATTCCTTGGATTATCATCACGCTGAGAAAACCCTAGCATAGCGCTCTCCATAACTCGCGAAACGACCTTGAGCTTCATCATACGGCTAGCAGCGAAGGACCACGTCTCAGATCCATAAGTCATCACTGGCAATATGCACTGATTGTACAATCTTATTTCCCAAGTTTTCAAGTATACCTGACGATAAAATGTGTCCTGAACACTTTTTTTTTCAATGAACAATACCTTCATTTTGGATTAGGATAGACAACCAATGATAATTTTTTTGTCTGGATAAATAATGTCTTCTAGACCAAATTTGAATCACAACGGCCTGTCTCAAAGGAGACTAGACAACTGCGCAGGACAGGATTATAGTTCACGAGTGTATGCGCAAACACAGATGCACTCTCTATTCCAACACTCTCATAATCCAATGCGACGATAATCCGAAATAGGACGAAATCAGAAATAGGACTAACGGCTTTAAGTGTTTTATTTACAGGGGTAAAACACCACAGTTTTTCTGATTCGGGCAGTTACTGAGAATTCCTTTATAAAGAACCCAATAACTGATTATGGTTCGACCTGGGATTTGAATCCGTAAACTCAGGATCAGCAGTCACGCTTACGACCACTAGACCAACGAAGTTATGTCCGGATATGCTGTCCCTAAGGTCCAATAACACATCCGGTTCTTATACCTATATCTCAAAGGTCTTACATCGGATTATATAGATCGGCCTTTTGTGTTAATACGTACACTTTTGCCACCGCTATTTAAAAAAAAGAAGTAATCGAGTCAGTAATAGTAATAAATAAAATTTATTCCAACATCGATAAGTGACATACATTTTATGATTGCAGCTAACGATTAATGTTTAAAAAATTATTACTTGCCACAAAGGCGTGACACAAACCGCAAGTTTTAACTTATATCAGTCATTATGGATTTATTAATAAAATTTTAAATATCATTTTTATTTTCACCTATTAGTTATTATTTCGTGTGGTTCCATTGCACATTCATGTCGATTAAGGCAAATGATATCTACTATGGAACAGACTTTGTCCAGTTGAGTATTGTTTTTAGACTTATAAGAATGAAATATGTTCTAAATCCTATCCAAATTTTATTTTGTAATACAGGAAGAAAATAGCGTAAAAGAATTCATTGTCCTAATTAAATACCACGTAATAAATCTAAAACACAATATTTAAAAAGTTTTTGCAACATGTCCTCAAATATCTTGGCAGTTTGTAACTATTTAATTTAGCAGGGTTGTGTTCAGAAATTGATAGCTTTGGCTGAGTTTAAATACAAACATAATCAGAAAATATTGTACGTTTCGTAAATTTTGTCCATGAAAAACCCTTTATAAACAGTGTATGACTAATAAATTCAATAGAAAAAAGTGTAGTGTAGGTTAGTTTAGGTTGGGATGAAAGAATTTCATCGGTGACGCAGTTTCAACGCATCGGGAAACATTCGGAAATCGGACAACAAAAAACAAGTTTTCAAGGAGAATACAAAAATAGTTTCCGAAAATAAATTGATATATTTAGATAACGCACAACATTGGTAATTTGTAGCCAGCGATTACCAGAGATTAAGATTAACAATTAAGTTCAAAATACTAGCAAAATACATTGGTATTACTACTAATTACTACTACATATCCACAGCAACAAAAATAAAATAAGGGTTATTATTTTAACATTATTAGAAAAAAGAGTTAGGAAATTTTTCTTACCTCTCTTTGTCACTTCCAGAGACATTTTTCGTAATTTCGACATCTGACAAATCGTTGACTTTGTATTTATTTTTCATGTTTAATCTGTTTTTCTTGAACTCATCCATGGCGGGATTGTTGAAAATTATATTTTAACATTACCTACTTTTATATTTTGAAATATTTTGTCATTTATATTAACGTTTCTTTTTTAATAAAAGTGTTAAATATTTTATAAACTCGTTAAATATATGGCGTTCGCACGCTTTCACCGTCACGATTCGACTATCTACGATAGGAGTTATCAAGTAGATAATTTCACACGTTAGTACCTACAAGACCTTTAGGTACTATATCGAATATTTATTAACTATTTTAATTTTTCTTATGTAAAACATTTTGCAAATAGAGCAAATTGTTACGTAACATTCACAAGCACGTCTATCTTTTCTTGTGCCATAAAGGTGAACTAGGGTTCTTATGGGTTCTTTTAAATTATTTGCGGTTTATAGATGATAGTCTTATCACAATAATATACAACATTTTAATTACTTATAAATTATTGCATATTCTTGAAGAACAAACGTTGCAGTTTGTGCAATTGGAAATAATTTTCAGACCAACAAAAAAATAAACAGATATCAAATAATGTGAAATTTATGCTTATTGCTCTTCAGTGTTCCTTAATTCGGCCGCGACTTCATAGCGTATGTACTCGTAAGCATAAATTTGTCCGCTCTTTCCTGCTAAATAAGTCATATGATGATACAGAGCAATACTTGTTAACATTGTTATAAAATTACGTCGCATTGTTATATATTTATTAGTAGTAGTAGTATAAGTATTACATATACATTCACTGACACACACACACACACACACACACACACACACACACACACACACGCACACGCACACGCACTCGCACACGCACACGCATACGCACACGCACACGCACACGCACACGCACACGCACACGCCCACGCACACGCACACGCCCACGCCCACGCACACGCACACGCCCACACACACGACCACGCACACGCACACGCACACGCACACGTACAAGCACACTCACACGCACACGCACACGCACACGCACACGCACACGCCCACGCACACGCCCACGCACACGCCCACGCACACGCCCACGCACACGCCCACGCACACGCCCACGCACACGCCCACGCACACGCCCACCGCACACGCCCACCGCACACGCCCACCGCACACGCCCACCGCACACGCCCACCGCACACGGCCACCGCAGACGCCCACCGCACACGCCCACCGCACACGCACACGCACACGCACACGCACACGCACACGCACATGCACACTCACACACACACGCGCACGCACGCACGCACGCACGCACGCACGCACGCACGCACGCACGCACGCACGCACGCACGCACACACACACACACACACACACACATACACACATACACACATACGCATACACACATACACACACATAATAAAATGGCGTAGGGAAGTGACGACCCCATCGCCCGCTGACGTAACAGTCGTGTGACAAAACTGCTACGTCGGCGCAGTCAGTCAGCATCCTGCCAAGAGGTGTGAGCGCCGTGCCTAGGCAAAATTGTAGGTGCAAAGGTCCGTTTGTGCATATGACCCAACCACGAAACGGTGCCGGGTTTGGGCGTCTCCCGTTATTTGGCGCCCATAAAATGGATGATGGCACAAAGAGGAACGCGCATAGGGCCGCTGCCTGGGGGTCGCCGGGGCGCGTCTGGAGCTGGCGCTGGACGCGGCAGCATGCGGGACGCCAGCCGAGCGCGAGGAGCTGCACGATCACCTAGCAGCCCCTCGCATCCATCATCCCCACCAGAAGGCTTGGTGTCGGCTGGGTCTTCTCGGACTCAGCAAGCGGCACCCGCCGCTGGTGGAGCACGTCGCATGCGTTGGACAAAATCTATGAACGAAAACGCATTGCGGGCGTACTATAGGGCGAAAGGGGAAGAAACTGTGGGAATAGCGTACAGGTCTCGGATGCATAGCTTTTTTGCTGAGCTGGAGCCTTCTATCCCCGTCACGGAACAAAACCTGGCAGACCGAGTTCGGTACATCATGCGCTCGAAAATATTTGATGATGCCGAACTCGAACGACTACGACGTGAGGCTATTCCGTCGTCGAATGAATCGGCTATGGCTGGAGATGCAGCTCCACATTCGACAGACCAGCATCCACACGTGGAAGCCGCCATGGATCTTCCAGTTGTGGTTGATTCGAACGACGATGGAATAGTCTCCCACGAACTAGAGAAAATGAGGAGTATATTGGAAGAGGCGATTTTGGAAACGCGCAGCACCCCTCTCGAAAATCGACCGCGACTTCCCCGCATACCCCTAAGCAAGCGAAATCGGGCTGTCGTGAGGGCTCTTAACCCAATGCTGGTGACCTATTTGGAAGCCAGCCAGGACCTTTGCGAGACGGACTCAATTCTCTTTGGCGCCGCAGTGGCAGTTTGCCGTATTATTGGCGCCAAACTTCCCATGGCTGGACGCGCTACTACACAAAGTAGCGCCATCCCAGCCTAAAGAAAAAGAATCGAGGACCGTATCGCAAAGGCTAGGGCCCTTATCGGCAGACTGACAAGCTTCAGGTCGGGTAATAATAGACCGAGGATTATGCGCACCGTTAGGATGGCGTTTGCTGGGACAAATATCAGTTTGTCCCAGCCGGATATCACGCAGAAACTAACGGAGCGCATAGACGACCTGAAGCAAAAGATCGCTGCTTGGGGGAAGCGGATTCGACGATTTACCGAGAGGTCAAGGCGGTTCAACCAGAATCGTCTCTTCCAGAGTGATCAGAAGAGGCTCTATAAATCATTGGAGCGACCAAAGGTATGTGGAGCGGGCCAAGGACCGGATCAGGCTGACATTATCGCATTCTGGCGTGGCCTGTGGTCAGAGCCCGTAAACCACAGCGAGGGCCCTTGGATGGAAGTTGTGGCGAGCCAGGGTGCGAGTGTTACGCCTATGGACCCCATCACCATAACGCCGGAAGACGTGGCTGAGGCGGTCCGTAGGGCCCCGAACTGGAAATGTCCGGGGCTCGACGGGTTGCATCATTACTGGCTGAAGGGGTTCATAGTGTGTCACGCTGTGCTCGCCCGACAGTTTCAAGAGGCTCTCGACCAGAAGTCGCTCCCGAGCCTCTTCACTACTGGGATCACTCACTTGGTTCCTAAAGATCAGGATACCACAGACCCGAGCAAATACCGCCCCATCACGTGTCTACCCACCATATATAAGACACTGACATCCATTTTGAGCGCGAGAATCACTCGGCACCTGGAGCTAAACCAGGTGATGTCACGCGCTCAAAATGGATGTCGGGGCGGTGGTCGTGGAACCAAGGAACCACTCCTCATTGACGCGGTCATAGGCAAAGTGGTGAAACGCAACCGTCGGAACTTCTCTGCCGCCTGGATAGACTACAGAAAGGCGTTCGACTCGGTGCCCCATACATGGCTAAAGAGGGTCCTCGAGCTGTACAAGATTGACTGTACAGTTAGAGACTTCCTCGAGCAGTGTATGGGGCAGTGGAGTACGATCCTTTGTCATCTGGGCGAGCGGATGATGGCTGCGGAGCACCACATAAGGATAAGAAGGGGTATCTTCCAGGGCGATTGTCTGAGTCCAATCTGGTTCTGCCTCTCTCTGAACCCTCTCAGTACCTTACTGGAGGGCTCCGGGAAGGGATTTCAGCTTAGGAAAGGAGGTACAAAAGTGACCCACCTTTTCTATATGGATGACCTCAAATTATTCGCCTCCAGTCGCTCCCATCTTATGGAACTGCTAAACATCACTTGTGAATTTAGCAGTTCTATTGGAATGGAGCTGGGAACGGATAAGTGTGCGGTCCTCCATGTTGAAAGGGGGAGGGTTGCTAACTCTGAGGGCATAGACTTCTCTATGCCCGTCAACTTAAGGACCCTTTCCGAGGCTGAAACATACCGATACCTGGGTATGTCACAGAACATCGGTATCGATGAGGCTGGTATGAAACAGTCAGTTTGCGACGTGTTTTATGCACGCTTGACCAAAGTGCTTAACAGCCTTTTGTCCGGTGTGAATAAGACACACGCATATAACGGCTGGGTCATGCCTGTCCTCATGTATACCTTTGGCATACTCAGGTGGACTCAGACTGAACTTAACGCCCTGGATAGAAAAGTCCGCACTACCATGACGTCCCACAGGATGCATCATCCGAGATCGTCGGTAATGAGGCTGTACTTGCCGCGAAAGCATGGTGGGCGTGGCTTCTTGAGCGCGCTCACCATGCATAATCGCGAAGTGTGCAGCCTCCGTAATTACTTCCTGACGAGATCGGATGATCCATTCTATAATGACGTCATTTCTAGTGATAAAGGGCTTACCCCTCTATCCTTAGCCCACGAGCAATGGCAGGACCCAGCAGTGCTTAGCATTTCCGATCGGGAGACCGTATGGAAGGAGAAAGAGCTCCACGGGAGGTACTACAGGGCTCTTCATGAGCCCTTCGTAGATACAGTCGCCTCCCTCAACTGGCTACGTTTCGGTGACCTCTTCGGGGAAACCGAGGGTTTTGTGTGCAATACAGGATCAGGTTATTAAGACCAACAACTATCGGAGATACATCCTAAAGGATGGCACCGTCGACGTCTGTCGAGCTTGTCGCCATCCCGGTGAGTCACTTAGGCATGTCATCTCCGGTTGTTCGGCGCTTTCTAACTCTGAGTACTTGCACAGGCACAACCTAGTAGCCAGAATTCTTCACCAGGAGCTCGCTCTGAAATACGGTCTCGTGGATCGGAAATTGCCGTATTACAAGTACTTGCCGGAAGCCGTGCTCGAAAATGATCGCGCCAGGCTCTATTGGGACCGAGCCATCATCACAGACAGGACTATTCTTGCGAATAAGCCTGATATTGTGCTGATGGACCGGGCACAGTCAAGGATATTTTTGGTCGATATTACCATCCCGTATGACGAGAACCTCGTGAAAGCCGAAACAGATAAGCGATCAAAATATCTGGACCTGGCTCACGAGGTGACCGACATGTGGGGTGGTCTGCCGACCGAAATTATTCCTGTAGTCGTCTCTGCAAACGGGCTAATCCCAGTTAGCCTCTCTGGTCATCTGAGGCGACTGGGACTCCGTCACGGACCGCTCCGGGCTCAAATGCAGAAGGCGGTGCTCCTTGATACTGCCCGCATCGTCCGCCGGTTTCTTTCCCTTTCCCCCTAACCCTTGGCCGTTTGGTCTCCCCTGCCGAGGGCTTCCATCTGGTTGGGCTTTTATTTATTTATGTATTTTTGTATTTATTTTATTTTATTGATATTTATGTATATTTATCTTTTCATTTTCATTTTCATTTATAATTATATATTTATACATCCCAACCAGATGAGAAAACTATATAGATACCCCACAAAATAATAATAATAATAATAATAATAATAATAATAATAATAATAACGTAACGACGTCTGTCGAGCTTGTCGCCATCCCGGGGAGTCACTTAGGCATGTCATCTCCGGTTGTTCGGCGCGGGGAGTCACTTAGGCATGTCATCTCCGGTTGTTCGGCGCTTTCTAACTCTGAGTACTTGCACAGGCACAACCTAGAAGCCAGAACTCTACACCAGGAGCTCGCTCTGAAATACGGTCTCGTGGACCGAAAATTGCCGTATTACAAGTACTTGCCGGAAGCCGTGCTCGAAAATGACCGCGCCAGGCTCTACTGGGACCGGGCCATCATCACAGACAGGACTATTCTTGCGAATAAGCCTGATATTGTGCTGATGGACCGGGCACAGTCAAGGATATTTTTGATCGACATTACCATTCCGTATGACGAGAACCTCGTGAAAGCCGAAACGGATAAACGAACAAAATATCTGGACCTGGCTCACGAGGTGACCGACATGTGGGGGGGTGTGCCGACCGAAATTATTCCTGTAGTCGTCTCTGCGAATGGGCTAATCCCAGTCAGCCTCTCGGGTCATCTGAGGCGACTGGGACTCCGTGACGGACCGCTCCGGGCTCAAATGCAGAAGGCGGTGCTTCTCGATACCGCCCGCATCGTCCGCCGGTTTCTTTCCCTTTCCCCCTAACCCTCGGCCGTTTGGTCTCCCCTGCCGAGGTCTCCCATCTGGTTGGATCTTATTTATTTATGTAGTTTTTGTATTTATTTTATTTTATTGATATTTATGTATATTTATCTTTTCATTTTAATTTATAATTATATATTTATAGCACCCAACCAGGTGAGAAAATTATATAGATAAAAAAAAAAAAAAATAATAATAATAATAATGGCGTAGGGAATTGACGACCCCATCGCCCGCTGACGTAACAGTTAAGTGACAAAACTGCTACGTCAACGCAGTCAGTCAGCGCCTTGCGAGAGGTGTGAGCGCCGTGCCTCGGCAGAATTTAGGTGGTGGGGTAGGTGCAAAGGCCCGTTTGTTCTTATGGCCACACACGATACGGTGCCGGGCCTGGGCATCCCCCGTTAATGGACGCCCAAATAATGGATGATGTATAAGAAGATAGTGCGCAAAGGGCCGCTGCCTGGGGGTCGCCGGGGCGCGTCTGGAGCTGGCGCTGGACGCGGCAGCATGCGGGCCGCCAGCCGAGCTCGAGGAGCTGCACGGTCACCTAGCAGCCCTCCGCATCCATCATCCCCACCAGAAGGCTTGGTGTCGGCTGGGTCTTCTCGAACGCAAACGCACTGCGGGCGTACTTTAGGGCAAAAGGGGAAGAAACTGGATGTTTGGCGTATCGGGCTAGGATACATCGTCCTTTTGCTGAGCTGGAGCCATCTTTAACCGTCACAGAGCAAAACCTGGCAGACCGAGTTCGGTATATCTTGCGCTCAAATATATTTGATGTCGCCGAACTCGAACGGCTACGACGTGAGGCTGTTCCCTCATCGGATGAAAATGCTACCGCTGAGGATGCGGCGCCACAAATTGTAGAGCAACCCGCAAACGTGGATGCCGCCGTGAATACCCCAGTTGTGGTTGATTCAAACGACGATGGAACAGTCGCCCAAGAACTGGAATTAGAGCATATGAGGAGTATATTGGAACAGGCGATTGTGGAAACGCGTAGTACGCCTCTCGAAAATCGACCGCGACTTCTCCGCATAGCCCTAAGCAAGCGAAATCGGGCTGTCGTGAGGGCACTGAACCCAATGCTGGTGACCAATTTGGAAGCCGGCCGGGACCTTTGCGAGACGGACTCAATTCTTTTTGGCGCCGCACTGGCAGTCTGCCGTATCATAGGCGCCAAGGTTTCCACGGCTGGACGCGCTACTGGCCATAGTAGCGGTATCCCAGCATAGAAAAGAAGAATTGAGGAACGTATCGCAAAGGCTAGAGCTCTCATCGGCAGACTGATATGCTTCAGATCAGGCAATAACAGGCCAAGAGTTGTGCGCACCGTCAGGATGGCGTTTGCTGGGACAAATGTTAGTTTGTCCCAGCCGGATATAACGCAAAAACTGACGGAGCGCATAGATGATCTGAAGCAGAGAATCGCTGCTTGGAGAAAGCGGATTCGGCGATATACCAAGAGGTCGACAAGGTTCAACCAGAATCGTCTCTTCCAGAGTGATCAGAAGAGGCTCTATAAATCATTGGAGCGACCAATGGTAAGTGGAACGGGCCCAGCACCGAATCAGGCCGACACTATAGCATTCTGGCGCGACCTGTGGTCAGAGCCCGTAAACCACAGCGAGGGCCCTTGGACGGAAGTTGTGGCGAGTCAGTGTGCGAGTATTACGCCCATGGACCCCGTCATCATAACGCCGGATGACGTAGCTGAGGCGGTCCGTAGGGCCCCGAACTGGAAAAGTCCGGGGCTTGACGGGCTGCATCACTACTGGCTGAAGGGGTTCATGGTGTGTCACTCTGTGCTTGCCCGACAGTATCAAGAGGCTCTCAACTAGAAGTCGCTCCCAAGCCTCTTCACTACTGGGATCACTCATTTGGTTCCTAAAGACCAGGGTACCACAGACCCGAGCAAATACCGCCCCATCACGCGTCTACCGACCATATACAAGACACTAACATCCATTTTGAGCTCAAGAATCACTCGTCACCTGGACTCAAATCAGGTGATGTTGCGCGCTCAAAATGGATGTCGGGGCGGTAGTAGTGGAACCAAGGAACCACTCCTTATTGACGCGGTCATTGGCAAACTGGTGAAACGCAACCGTCGGAACTTCTCCGCCGCCTGGATAGACTACAGAAAGGCATTCGACTCGGTACCCCATACATGGCTAAAGAGAGTCCTCGAGCTGTACAAGATAGACTGTACAGTTAGAGACTTCCTCGAGCAGTGTATGGGGCGGTGGAGTACGATCCTTTGTCATCTGGGCGAGCGGATGATGGCTGCGGAGAACCACATAAGGATAAGAAAGGGTATCTTCCAGGGCGATTGTCTGAGTCCAATCTGGTTCTGCCACTCTCTGAACTCTCTCGGTATCTTACTGGAGGGCTCCGGGAGGGGATTTCAGCTACGGAAGGGAGGGACAAAAGTGACCCACCTTTTCTATATGGATGACCTCAAGTTATTCGCCTCCAGTCGCTCCCATCTTATGGAATTGCTAAACATCACTTGTGAATTTAGCAATTCCATTGGAATGGAACTGGGGACGGATAAGTGTGCGGTCCTCCATGTTGAGAGGGGAAGGGTTGCCAACTCTGAGGGCATAGACTTATCTATGCCCGTCAGCTTAAGAACCCTTTCCGAGGCTGAAACATACCGATACCTGGGTATGTCACAAAACATCGGTATCGATGAGGCTGGTATGAAACAGTCAGTTTGCGACGTGTTTTATGCACGCTTGACCAAAGTGCTTAACAGCCTTTTGTCCGGTATGAATAAGGCACACGCATATAACGGCTGGGTAATGCCTGTCCTCATGTATACCTTTGGCATACTTAGGTGGACTCAGACTGAACTTAACGCCCTGGATAGAAAAGTCCGCACAACCATGACATCCCATAGAATGCATCATCCGAGATCGTCGGTAATGAGGCTGTACTTGCCGCGGAAGCATGGTGGTCGTGGCTTCTTGAGCGCGCTCACCATGCATAATCGCGAAGTGTGCAGCCTCCGTGATTACTTCCTGGTGAGATCGGATGATCCATTCTATAAGGACGTCATTTCTTGTGATAAAGGACTTACCCCTCTATCCTTAGCCAACGAGCAATGGCAAGACCCGGCAGCGCAGAGCATTTCCGACCGGGAGACCGTATGGAAGGAGAAGGAGCTCCACGGGAGGTTCTACAAGGCTCTACATGAGCCTTTCGTAGACACAGTAGCCTCCCTCCACTGGCTACGCTTTGGTGATCTCTTCGGGGAAACCGAGGGTTTTGTCTGTGCAATACAGGATCAGGTTATTAAGACCAACAACTATCGCAGATACATCCTAAAGGATGGCACCGTCGACATCTGTCGAGCTTGTCGCCATCCCGGTGAGTCACTTAGGCATGTCATCTCCGGTTGTTCGGCGCTTTCTAACTCTGAGTACTTGCACAGGCACAACCTAGTAGCCAGAATTCTTCACCAGGAGCTCGCTCTGAAATACGGTCTCATGGATCGGAAATTGCCGTATTACAAGTACTTGCCGGAAGCCGTGCTCGAAAATGATCGCGCCAGGCTCTATTGGGACCGGGCCATCATCACGGACAAGACTATTCTTGCGAATAAGCCTGATATTGTGCTGATGGACCGGGCACAGTCAAGGATATTTTTGGTCGACATTACCATTCCGTATGACGAGAACCTCGTGAAAGCCGAAACAGACAAGCAAACAAAATATCTGGACCTGGCTCACGAGGTGACCGACATGTAAGGTGGTCTGCCGACCGAAATTATTCCTGTAGTCGTTTCTGCAAACGGGCTAATCCCAGCCAGCCTCTCGGGTCATCTGAGGCGACTGGGACTAGGTGGCAGACCGCTCCAGGCTCAAATGCAGAAGGCGGTGCTCCTCGATACCGCCCGCATCGTCCGCCGGTTTCTTTCCCTTTCCCCCTAACCCTCGGCCGTTTGGTCTCCACTGCCGAGGGCCTCCATCTGGTTGGGCTTTTATTTATTTATGTATTTTTATATTTATTTTATGTTATTGATATTATTGAGGGGTTTGTTCGCGGGTTGGCGCCTCCGGACGGCAGTAACAGAACCACAGTCGGTCTGTCGCACCCGAAGCTGGAAGCTTCAGGAAGCGGATACTAGAGACAAATATCACACGAGGGTAGCCGAAAAGCTTGACACCATCGATGGCAGGAAAGAATGTGTGGAGAGAACATGGCAGAACCTTAGGGATGGAATGGTAAGTGCAGCGGAAGAAGTATGTGGTACGACAAAAAGAGGTAGTAGTAAAAGAAGAGATGCATGGTGGAATGACGAAGTGAAAGAAGCTGTAAAAAAGAAGTAAAAAGCATGGTTAGACTACTTGGCCTCTAGTAACGATGAGCATATGAGAGAGAAGATGAAAGAAAGATATAAGCTGCAGAAAGTTCATGCGAAAACATTGATTGAGGAAGTACGTGAAAGGTGTAGAATAGAAGCGGACGAGAGGTTGTCGCACAACTTTAGGGAAAACTCCAAACTCTTCTGGAAAGAGTTTGGAAGGTCCCGGAGTGCTGCGACAGCTTTAAGAATGAACAAAGTGCTTTCGAGAACCAATGACGTCCTCTCAGAAAAATCATGCAGCGATGGAGTGAATTTTATAGAGAATTGTACGCTTGTCATGATCTTAGTGAAGGATCCGGGGGTGACGCCGTGACTGGCACGCCAGACACGGACCTCGATGACACTGAGGTCATCAGCATGAAAGAGATTGAACGTGCGATTCGAAGTTTGAAATGTGGTAAGGCTGCGGACTAGACAGAGTTACTGCTGAAATGGTCAAGTACGGTGGGCCTCGCGTCTGGGACAGCTTTCATCTGCTGTGCAATTTGTGCTGGCGGACGGGAGATGTCCCGGATGATTGGCGATCCGCGGTCATTGTGCCTTTATATAAAGGTAAAGGTTCACATTTTGACTGTGGGAGCTATCGGGCGATCAGCTTGACCAGTTTAGCAAGTAAAGTTTATTCGAAGGTTTTGACACGCAGGATGCAAGAGAAATCGGAAAGATTCCTATGGGAGGCACAATGCGGATTTAGACCTGGAAGAGGATGCACGGATCAAATGTTTTCTCTCCGCATGATCACGGAGAAGCTTCTGAGTGTTAACCAGAGGATTTTCTGTGCTTTTGTGGATCTGGAGAAAGCATTTGATAAGGTTATAAGGAAGAAAATGTGGGAACTGTTGCCGGGATATGGTGTGGATGGTCGATTGTTAAGGGCTGTGCAGTCACTTTACTATGACTGTAAAGCCTGTGTGCGGGTAGGGCATGACCTGTCACCCATGTTTAGCGTCCAAGCGGGCGTAAAACAGGGTTGTGTCATGTCTTCCTGGCTGTTCATACTGTATCTCGACAGCTGTTTACAGAAGCTGAAAGATAGCTGTTTGGGTGTGAAATTGGGTGACATAAAAGTTAATTGTCTGCTGTATGCTGATGATGCAGTGCTTATTGCACCATCAGAAGCAGAACTGCAGGCATTAGTCACGTGTATGAAAGAGGAATGTGAAATTAAAGGTCTCCGTTTGAATGCTAATAAAACTAATGTTCTGGTATTTGAAAAGGACGAAGAGAGAACGAAATGTGAAATATGGGTAAATCAGGAATGTCTAGAACAGGTAAATGAAATTGTATACTTGGGGAGTGCTTTCAGCCGGGATGGAAGATGTGATTTAGATGTGGATAGGCGTGTCGCTGCCGGAAACAAAGTCAATGGTGCCCTGAATGCATTAGTCAAAAGGCAAGGCGTGGTGAAGAGTGCACGCCTTGCAGTACATAACGCAGTGTTGGTACCGACTTTGTTATATGGCAGCGAAACCTGGGTATGCCAGAAGAAGCATAAAAGCAAGTTGAATGCAGTGGAGATGCGATCTCTTCGTAAAATGTGTGGCGTTACCATAGCCGACCGAAAGCGAAACGAAGAGATTCGCAATATGGCAGGATTGAAAGATCACCTTATCACAAAAATTGATAGGGGCGTACTCCAATGGTTTGGGCACGTTGAACGAATGAGTGAAGACCGAATGGTGAAGAAAATATATAGAGCGAAAGTAAATATTAAAAGGTGTCGAGGTAGACCGAGACTAACTTTCGAAGACCATGTGAGCAAATTGCTCGAAGAGGGGAGGGTCAAGAGTACTCGGATACCTAGACGTGCATGTATGAAGAAGTTAATGAACCTGAAAGAAGCGAAAGAGGTATGTAAGGATCGTGACACTTGGCGATCTGTTCTCTCTGGCTACCCCGTTAGGGATTGTGCGTGACGATAAGTAAGTAAGTAAGTAAGATATTTATGTATATTTATCTTTTCATTTTCATTTATAATTATATATTTATAGAACCCAACCAGATGAGAAAACTATATAGATACCCCATAATAATAATAATAATAAAATAATAATAAAAATAAAGGCGTAGGGTAGTGATGACCCCATCGCCCGCTGATGTAACGGTTATGTGACAAAACCACAACGTCACCGCAGTCAGTCAGCACCTTGCCAAGAGGTGTTAGTGCCGTGCCTCGGCAAAAATTGAAGGTGCAAAGGCCCGCTTGTGCACATGGCCTCACCATGAAACGGCGCCGGGTCTGGGCGTCTCCCGCTAAATGACGCCCTAAAAATGGATGATGGAATTAAATAGAACGCGCAAAGGGCCACTGCCTGGAGGTCGCCAGGGTGCGTCTGGAGCTGGCGCTGGACGCGACAGCATGCGTACCACCAGCCAAGCGCGAGGTGCTGCACGACCACCCAGCAGCCCCTCGCATCCATCATCCCCACCAGCTGGCTTGGTGTCGGCAGGGTCTTCGCGGGCCCAGCAATCGACACCCGCCACTGGTAGAGTACGCCACATGCGTTGGACAACCCAGATGAACAGCAACACATTGCGGGCGTATTTTAGGGCGAAAGGGGGAGAAACTGGAGGTTTTGCGTATCGGGCAAGGATGCATCGACTTTTTGCTGAGCTGGAGCCATCTGTAACCGTCACCGAACAAAACCTGGCAGACCAAGTTCGGTATATCTTGCGCTCAAATACATTTGATGTCACCGAACTCGAACGGCTACGACGTGAGGCTGTTCCTTCATCGGATGAAAATGCTGCGACTGAGGATGCGGCGCCACAACTTGCTGACCAAACGACAAATGTGGATGCCGCCGTGAATATGCCAGTTGTGGTTGATTCAAACCATGATGGAACAGTCGCCCAGGAACTGGAACTAGAGCAAATGAGGAGTACATTGGAAGAGGCGATTGTGGAAACGCGCAGTACGCCTCTTGAAAATCGACCGCGACTTCCCCGCTTTGCCTTAAGCAAGCGGAATCGGGCTGTCGTGAGGGCTCTGAACCCAATGCTGGTTACCTATTTGGAAGCCAGCCGGGACCTTTGCGAGACGGACTCAATTCTTTTTGGCGCCGCACTGGCAGTCTGCCGTATTATAGGCGCCAAACTTTCCACGGCTGCACGCGCTACTGGACAAAGTAGTGCTATCCCAGCCTGGAGAATAAGAATTGAAGAACGTATCACAAAGGCTAGGGCCCCCATCGGCAGAGTGATATGCTTCAGGTCAGGCAATACCAGGCCAAGGATTGTGCGCACCGTCAGGATGGCGTTTGCTGGGACAAATGTTAGTTTGTCCCAGCCGGATATAATGCAAAAACTGACGGAGCGCATAGACGACCTGAAGCAAAGAATCGCTGCTTGGGGAAAGCGGATTCGGCGATACACCGAGAGGTCGACACGGTTCAACCAGAATGGTCTCTTCCAGAGTGATCAGAAGAGGCTCTATAAATCATTGGAGCGACCAATAGTAAATGGAACGGGCCCAGCACAGAGCCCGTAAGAGCCCGTAAACCACAACGAGGGCCCTTGGACGGAAGTTGTGGTGAGTCAGTGTGCGGGTATTACGCCCATGGACCCCGTCATCATAACGCCGGATGACGTAGCTGAGGCGGTCCGTAGGGCACCGAACTGGAAAAGTCCGGGGCTTGACGGGCTGCATCACTACTGGCTAAAGGGGTTCATGGTATGTCACGCTGTGCTCGCCCGACAGTTTCAACAGGCTCTCAACCAGAAGTCGCTCCCTAGCCTCTTCACTACTGGGATCACTCATTTGATTCCTAAAGATCAGGGTGCCACAGACCCAAGCAAATACCGCCCCATCACGTGTCTACCGACCATATACAAGACACTAACATCCATTTTGAGCGCGAGAATCTCTCGTCACCTGGACTCAAATCAGGTGATGTCGCGCGCTCAAAATGGATGTCGGGGCGGCGGTCGTGGAACCAAAGAATCACTCCTCATTGACGCGGTCATTGGCAAGGTGGTGAAACGCAACCGTCGGAACTTCTCCGCCGCCTGGATAGATTACAGAAAGGCATTTGACTCGATGCCCCATACATGGCTAAAGAGGGTCCTCGAGCTGTACAAGATTGACTGTACAGTTCGAGACTTCCTCGAGCAGTGTATGGGGCAGTGGAGTACGATCCTCTGTCATCTAGGCGAGCGGATCACGGCTGCGGAAAGCCGCATAAGGATAAGAAGGGGTATGTTCCAGGGCGACTGTCTGAGTCCAATCTGGTTCTGCCTCTCTTTGAACCCTCTCAGTACTTTACTGGAGGGTTCGGGGGGGGGGGGGGATTTCAGCTTCGGAAAGGAGGTACAAAAGTGACCCACTTTTTCTATATGGATGACCTCAAATTGTTTGCCTCCAGTCGCTCCCATCTTATGGAATTGCTAAACATCACTTGTGAATGTAGAAATTCTATTAGAGTGGAGCTGGAGACGGATAAGTGTGCGGTCCTCCACGTTGAAAGGGGAAGGGTTGCTAACTCTGAGGGCATAGACTTATCTATGCCCGTCAACTTAAGGGCCCTTTCCGAGGCTGAAACATACCGATACCCGGGTATGTCACAGAACATCGGTATCGATGAGGCTGGTATGAAACAGTCAGTTTGCGACGTGTTTTATGCACGCTTGACCAGTGCTTATCAGCCTTCTGTCCGGTGTGAATAAGACACATGCATATAACGGTTGGGTTATGCCTGACGTCATGTATACCTTTGGCATACTCAGGTGGAGTCAGACTGAACTTAACGCCCTGGATAGAAAAGTCCGCACTACAATGACGTCCCATAGGATGCATCATCCGAGATCGTCGGTAATGAGGCTGTACTTGCCGCGAAAGCATTGTGGGCGTGGCTTCCTTAGCGCGCTCACCATGCATAATCGCGAAGTGTGCAGCTTCCGTCATTACTTCCTGGCGAGATCGCATGATCCATTCTATAATGAAGTCATTTCTAGTGATAAGGGACTTACCCCTCTATCCTTAGCAAACGAGCAATGGCAAGACCCGGCAGTACAGAGCATTTCCGACCGGGAGACCGTATGGAAGGAGAAGGAGCTCCACGGGAGGTACTACAGGGCTCTACATGAGCCTCACGTAGATACAGCCACCTCCCTCAACTGGCTACGTTTCGGTGACCTCTTCGGGGAAACCGAGGGTTTTGTCTGCGCAATACAAGATCAGGTTATTAAGACCAACAACTATCGGAGATACATCTTAAAGGATGGCACTGTCGATGTCTGTCGAGATTGTCGCCATCCCGGAGAGTCACTTAGGCATGTCATCTTCGGTTGTTCGGCGCTTTCTAACTCTGAGTACTTGCACAGGCACAACCTAGTAGCCAGAATTCTACACCAGGAGCTTGGTCTGAAATACGGTCTCGTGGACCGAAAATTGCCGTATTACAAGTACTTGCCGGAAGCCGTTCTCGAAAATAACCGCGTCAGGCTCTACTGGGACCGGGCCATCATCACAGACAATATCAGGCTTATTCTTGCGAATAAGCTTGATATTGTGCTGATGGACCGGGCACAGTCAAGGATATTTTTGATCGACATTACCATTCCGTATGACGAGAACCTCGTGAAAGCCGAAACATATAAACGAACAAAATATCTGGACCTGGCTCACGAGGTGACTGACATGTGGGGTGGTATGCCGACCGAAATTATTCCTGTAGTCGTTTCTGCGAATGGGCTAATCCCAGTCATCTGAGGTGACTGGGACTCCGTGACGGACCGCTCCGGGCTCAAATGCAGAAGGCGGTGCTCCTCGATACCGCCCGCATCGTCCGCCGGTTTCTTTCCCTTTCCCCCTAACCCTCGGCCGTTTGGTCTCCCCTGCCGAGGGCTGCCATCTGGTTGGATCTTATTTATTTATGTAGTTTTTGTATTTATTTTATTTTGTTGATATTTATGTATATTTATCTTTTCATTTTAATTTATAATTATATATTTGTAGAACCCAACCAGGTGAGAAAATTATATAGATACCCCAACAATAATAATAATAATGTCATTATTATAAACTCATATGGTTAATATTATAATAATTACTTACTATGATAAGTTAATACGATATCTGCCTATCCTTACCATTTTCTAGTTACAATATTTCTTGCGAGGCACTTTGCTCAACACCTAACTTAAATCAATCAAAGATTCCCTTTCCCCCTAACCCTCGGCCGTTTGGTCTCCCCTGCCGAGGGCTCCCATCTGGTTGGATCTTAGTTATTTATGTAGTTTTTGTATTTATTTTATTTTATTGATATTTATGTATATTTATCTTTTCATTTTAATTTATAATTATATATTTATAGAACCCAACAAGGTGAGAAAATTATATAGATACCCCAACAATAATAATAATAAGTCATTATTATAAACTCATATGGTTAATATTATAATAATTACTTACTATGATAAGTTAATACGATATCTGCCTATCCTTACCATTTTCTAATTACAATATTTCTTGCGAGGCACTTTGCTCAACACCCAACTTAAATCAATCAAAGATAAAATACAAGACGTAAAAGAGTCAATGTGATTTATGAGTAGTCAGTATGAGGAAATTAACAAGGAGCTTAAAGCATCCAAAAAATCAATCGTTTAAACCAAATAGAACAAGCAGCAAGATCTAATAATCTTGAGATTCAATGCATGCTGGAAAAGAAAAACAGAACATCCTCCACTGTGCACGTATTGCGAAAGTAAATCGCGAAAGCTCTCGACCTCGTTCAATAGTCGTTCAGCTCGACTTCACTCGTACCCGGGATTACATTCTGGCAGCAACAATAACTTTCAACAAGAGCAACCCTCAAAAGAAATTGAATAGCACTCATTTCGGAATTTCGGAGCAAGAACGCCAATTTTTGTCTTAGAACATCTCTCACCTGCAAACAAGGCCACGGGAAAAAAGCAAACGAGAAAGGCTTCAAGTACGTCTGGGTCAGGAATGGGAAAATTTTTGTCAGAAAAAACGATACAGCTGATTATATTGTTATTAAAAATATGGACACTGGTTGCGCGGAAAAAACCATTGGATTATTATATTTGACGGTAGAGGTGCCAAGCCGCTTGTTCCTTTCCGACAAAACGATATCATTCATACCCTCCTCGATCCTTCATCGACACATCGGGGTGGTGGGGTGGGAGGGGCAAGAAGATGATTCTAGAATGTCACGTAATCATCGGGGCCGAGGACATATAAGGCACGCGCGACCGTTGCGTGGCCTCTTTCCACCGCAGTCGTCGCTGAAACCACAACGCTTCTCTCCCGACGCACCCCTGGGGCCCCAGAGTGTCTGTCTAGAAGAAGTTCCCTCACCTCGTGTGAGATATAGTCGCGCACCGCCTCTCTCCGGAGTGTTCCAGAAGAAGTTCCAGAAGTTGCAGCTATAGTGCTCAACAGGATAGAAGAAACCCCGGTGAGTCAATTCCTTTAATTAGCTCCTGCCTTGCATAGTTTAACCCGCTCCAATTTTGTTGTTCTCCTAATAAGGCAGGATTCCCTTTCAGCGATTGGCACCGTAATAGTTTAGTTTAGGGAAGAGCGAGTGCATTATACCGCATTCTATAGTAGTCGCTTTTACGTAAGCGTAGAAGCATCCGCATATACAGTCCACTTTAGTTAATATCTAGCGTAGTAGGTTTAAGGTTCGACCGGGGAACTAGACTTCGGCAGCCTTAAACACGTGGCTCCACCATTTTATGGTCCTTCGAGCCGGATTTTGGTCGAATTGTTGAATTAATTAATTAGATAATGCACTCCAATTTATAGAATAGACTTAAATAGTGTTCGTTTAAATTTAAATTTTGATTAGGTACTCGCAAACAGAATTATTCGTTTTATAGCGCTCGTATTTGATTAAATTTAAAGCCTATTAAATAATTGAAACAGTGTAATAGGAACCGTTTGATACGCTTACCCACAATCTTGATAAAATTATTGAGTCTAGCAAATGACGCGTCACCTCGACTCGCTGCGCAGGTGTTCGATTTAATTACGTAATACGGCATACCGAGTGTGTCCATCCTTTATTGTTTGTGCGTTGTGAGATTAATTGTGATTGATATAACTTTATTATAATAGTTTAAAATGGCAGTTAGTGGAAGTGAAATCAAAATTAAAACGCTTTATGCTAAGAGGGACATACTCTTTTCACGTATGCAGAATATAAGTGATTATATAAAGAACATTCATATAGAAGCAGTGCGGGAAACTTTTTTGACCGAAATCGAAACGATAGATTCTCTACGAATAGATTACGAAAAAATATTAGACCAAATTAATCATTTGGAATTACAAATCGACCCGAAATACATAGTGAACTACCAACCGCTGCTGGCATTCGAAGATATGTTGTGTCGCGTGAAGAGAATTGCGAGATCCCTATCTCAAAACGAAGCAAAGCCGGAAAAACAGGTACGTCCAAGCGACTCGATTAGGTTGCCGCCAATAGATATTCCGGTATTTAATGGTGATATTAAGACGTGGCCCTTCTTCTACAGTAGTTTTCAAAACAATATACACAATAACCCATCGTTATCGGACGCCGAAAAATTATATTACTTAATCAGTAAAGTTAGTGGCAGGGCACAGTCGATCTGCTCTGGTTTTACACCTACAGCAAACAATTACCTATTAATATTCGAAACGCTTAAAACTAAATATGAAGATAGGAGAATGTTAGCTTCCGAATATTTGAACCAGATATTCGATCTTAAACCTATATCATCCGCGAACATCAACGGCTTAGAGCAATTTCTAGATAAATTTGTGGCATCGGTGGCTGCACTTAAGAATTTGAAATTTAATGATCTTATGGATGTGGTGTTTCTCCATATTGCACTGAAGAAGTTGGACCCCGACACCGTGCGTGCGTTTGAAACGGAGCATCGTAGCTCGGAGATGCCTTCCTTTCATTAATTAGCATCGTTCGTGCGAGATCAAATAAAGGTAATGCAGCGCTCTCCGAACGTTAAACAGGACAATAAAAGGTGCGTCGACCGTAGACAGACTCAACCATCTAAAATAGCAGGGTCGTTAACTTACGTAACCGCTACGCCAACATCACTCCAGCATACTTGTTTAGTATGTAAAGATAAACACGGTAATTTATATAACTGTGCGACTTTTCGTAAATATTCACCAAGCGAACGTTATAAGTTAGTAAAGACAAACAACCTATGTTTGAACTGCTTAAGCGATAAGCATTTAGTTGCAAAATGCAATTCGAACTCCGTATGTAGCAAGTGCGCCAGGAAACATCACACGCTATTACATTTTGAAAATAGCAACATAGCGGCGTCAAGTAAGGCGGATAAGGAATTCACCCCTACTAAGGTCAACGATTCTAGCGGTCGACCTGGTGGTGTCGCTCTGTGCTCATTGGCAAATATGGGAGCACAACCTCCTTCAACCGTGTTACTGGGTACGGCGCGTATTTTGGTTAGGGATTCGCGTGGAAACGAACAAAGCGTCCATGCACTGCTGGACAGCGGAGCCCAAAATAGCTTTATAACGCGACAATGTTGTCAGCGCTTAGGCTTAGTAATAAATAGGTCACTTTCATGTCCTGTAGTTAAAGGCATCGGAGGTACTAGTAAAGCGACACAGGGATTTATAAATTTAAAATTTTATTCTCGGATAGATCGTAATGTTAACTTTGATATAAATGCACTAGTAGTAGATAGGGTCACTGAACGGTTGCCAACCGTTTCGGTTGACACCTCGGCAATGATTGAATTTAAAAATTTGACTCTAGCAGACGACACTTACGCCGTTCCTGGAAACATAGACATGCTCATTGGAGCATCGCTTTTCCCTTATCTTTTGTTAAACAATAAGGTCAAGGGCAACTCCTCGCATACCGCGCCTTACGCACTGGAAACCGTATTAGGATATGTTATCCTTGGCTCCGCCCCCATCATAGATAGCATTTCGGCAACATCCTGTTGCTGCACCGTCGCTGTCGAACCTCCCGAATTATTGACTCGCAATTTTCGGGAAATAGGGGAGGGGAACATCCCGCGCTCGGGTAATAAATTATGCGAAGGGTCGAGAAGCAAGACGTTAGAGTCTGTTGTTAGTAAACCTGTTGTAGTTTCGTCGCAGCCGAAGGGAACGCCGAGTAGGGATAGCCCTGGAGCTAGGTTTACCGACACCGCGAACAAGGCCCATATTAGCAAGATTAGATCGCCCCGCAACCCGTCAGGTGACATATTCAGTGCTCGAATCGATCTAGTTAGCGGAAGCGCGCGCGGCGCGGATCGAGGTCACGGTCGCGGCGCATGGAGACACCGAGCCGCTGCGACAGAAAGCGTGCCTCACTGGAGGCTACGGAATAGACCTGCTGAGACCAATCTTGATTGGCGGGAGGAAGTGAGACTTCGCGAGCAACAAGCCATATGCAAAGTTGTTCCGAAGCGTTCATCGCATAGTTTCACCGCTTATTAATAATTATAGCTTAGTCGCTTAGAAATTGCATACTTGTGATTGGATAGTTTTATTATTTAAATATTAGTTTGTCGTTGATAGAATTATATATTGGTATTTCCTTAGTGTTTGTTTAGCTTGTTGGTGTTCCGTAAAATTAAAAATAAAATAGTACAGTTTAGCCGCGCCACAGCAATACGCTGTGTTATATTTAAATCATTTTTGTCGTTACAGTGTAGCCTTTGTAGTTTGAAGTCGATAAGTAGTGTTTGTTCGTATGTCTTAGCATCCGATTACAACTATGCCGAGTCGCTAGTATTGCGTGAACTTCAACGTGCGCACTTCTCTGAAGAAATTAGAAGATTACAATCGAATAGAGCTTGTAGTCGCGCCTTTCAACGCCTTAAGCCATTTTTACAGGGTGGGATTGTAAGGGTAGGTGGACGCTTGTCCAACTCGCAATTGAGTTTCGACCAACGGCACCCTATTGTTTTACCGCGTAAAGACCATATCATGAACTTATTAGTCGACTACCATCATAAATTGAACTCTCACGCTGGCCCCGACTTGTTGATGTCGATTTTGCGTCAGAATTATTGGATTCTTTCTGCACGTAGTTTAATACGCAATCGGGTGCACAGATGTATAGCTTGCTTTCGGGCACGCCCCAAGCCGTCATTTCCGGAAATGGCGGAACTTAGATCTTGTAGAGTAATACAATCAGTAAAGCCCTTCACGCACACCGGGTCTGATTTCGCTGGTCCGTTTAAGGTCACGCTCACTCGCGGGCGTGGTATAAGATCCACAAAGGCTTACGTCTGCATTTTCGTATGTCTAACTACTCGAGCGGTGCATATAGAACTCGTTGGTGATCTAAGCACAGCAGGCTTTATGGGTGCATTTAAAAGATTTCCTTCCCGCCGTGGCCCTGTAAGTAGATTGTATTCGGATAACGGTACGAACTACGTCGGTGCAAAACGTATTCTATCGGAACTACATGAGCTCTTAGCTAGCAAGTACTATAATTCGGAGTTCGCTCACATTCTAGCCGAGAACCGCATTGAGTGGTCTCTGAACGTCCCAGCCGCGAGCCATTTTGGGGGCAATTGGGAGACTAATATCAAGAGTCTAAAGAGTCATTTATACCGAGTAATAGGAGATCAAATTTTGTCCTTCGAAGAGTTAAGTACGGTGCTCGCTCAAATTGAATGCGTAATGAATAGTCGCCCACTTTGTCGTACGTTGTCTAGTGACCCCTCGGAACCGCTGGCTCTAACTCCAGCACATTTTTTGAATTTAACGCCTTTAAAGTATTTGCCAGCCGCAGATATGGATGAGAACAGACTTAGCATTTCCGCACGCCACAAATTATTAGATCGGTTAGTGCAATCGTTTTGGAAACGATGGAGGATGGAATACTTGCATACTTTGCAGTCTCGACAAAAATGGAACACAGCAACTGAGCCTTTAGCTGTAGGAACTGTAGTTGTGCTCACCAAAGAGAATACGCCGCCTCTCCACTGGCCGTTAGGAATTGTCGAAGAGGTCTTTCCCGGTTCCGACGGAGTAGTTAGGATAGCTCGCGTTAAGACCACGGTTGGGTCTTACTTGCGTCCGGTTGTCCGTTTGTGCCCCCTGCCTCTTCCATAATTTAAATTAGCTTTCTAGATTAAATTGTAGTTGAATTTAAGTAATCTTAGCGTTAGTTAGTTATTTTGTTAGTTGATCTTAGCTCTAGTTGTATTAGTTAATTTTGAAGGAAATCCTTCAAGGGCGGGGGAGATGGTTGCGCGGAAAAAACCATTGGATTATTATATTTGACGGTAGAGGTGCCAAGCCGCTTGTTCCTTTCCGACAAAACAATATCATTCATACCCTCGTCGATCCTTCATCGACACATCGGGGTGGTGGGGTGGGAGGGGCAAGAAGATGATTCTAGAATGTCACGTAATCATCGGGGCCGAGGACATATAAGGCACGCGCGACCGTTGCGCGGCCTCTTTCCACCGCAGTCGTCGCTGAAACCACAACGCTTCTCTCCCGACGCACCCCTGGGGCCCCAGAGTGTCTGTCTAGAAGAAGTTCCCTCACCTCGTGTGAGATGTAGTCGCGCACCGCCTCTCTCCGGAGTGTTCCAGAAGAAGTTCCAGAAGTTGCAGCTATAGTGCTCAACAGGATAGAAGAAACCCCGGTGAGTCAATTCCTTTAATTAGCTCCTGCCTTGCATAGTTTAACCCGCTCCAATTTTGTTGTTCTCCTAATAAGGCAGGATTCCCTTTCAGCGATTGGCACCGTAATAGTTTAGTTTAGGGAAGAGCGAGTGCATTATACCGCATTCTATAGTAGTCGCTTTTACGTAAGCGTAGAAGCATCCGCATATACAGTCCACTTTAGTTAATATCTAGCGTAGTAGGTTTAAGGTTCGACCGGGGAACTAGACTTCGGCAGCCTTAAACACGTGGCTCCACCAGACACCTTATCTAAATTAGAATAGTTATATAGGTACTAAGTTAAATTTTATTTATTTTGTGTGCGTGCATTGGTTTTTTTTTTAATTTTCATTCGTAGAGCTTTAATAAAATATTTATTATCAGAATACTCGTGGACTGCGAACTAAAACGCATATTTTTACCGTAATCTGTGCTGTAGCAAATACGATTTAATTATCTTAACAGAGACATGGATAGACAGGAGTGTATTCAGTACTGAACTTTTTGATGATAGATACACAGTTTTTCGCAGGGACAGGGAAACCACTGGTTTTCACTATGATAAGAGGGGAGGTGGTGTGCTGATTGCTGTCGCCAAAAAATTTAATGCTAGACGCGTAACTGAGTGGGAAATTACATGCGAGGATCTCTCTCTCTCAAACCCCAACTATAAGATATACCTACCACCCCCTGTTAACCATGTTATTCTAAACAGATTTACTGAAAATTGTAATAAGATTTTAGAGTACGTAGAAAATAATGTATATCCATTGTATGAATAACTTTAAACAGTACAATTAAATTCCGAATTGTAAGGGTAAAGTCCTGGATCTAGTGTTTTTGGGGCAATCACATTTATTAGTTCAAGTAGACCAAGCAACTGATGTTTTGTCTGCAATCGATGTGCTGCATCCTCCCTTAGAAACACTTTTAAAATCAAAAAAATATTATAACTTAGCACAAAACTATAACTACACTAGTCGCTGACTATGAAATGATTAACCGAAAACTGATGGAAATCGACTGGTCCCAGCCATCAGTTTTTTCGGAATAGAAAAGGTAGACGACATAGTAACAATATTCTATGATAAACTTAAAAAAATCATTAAAGAGTACGTTCCTATGGTAAAAAAAAACGAAACAAAAATTTTGAATAAAAAAAAATAAACCGAAATGGTTTAGCTCTTGTTTGATCAAGGCATTGCATGAATAAAATAAAATAAGACTTAGATACAAAAAACATAACAATCCGTTAGATAAAATAGAATTGAATATTTGTAGAAAAAGATATGAAAAACTATCGTTGGATGCCTACAATTCCTATATAAAACGCACCGAAGAAAATATTGTCATTAAAAAAAATCATCAATCAAATCAAAATCAATCAAATTCTTTTGGTCCTTTATCAAATTGAAACGTGGCAGTCTGAATTCATATCCAGCCTAGATGACAGATGGTTCTGTAACAACGTCTGATGGTCAACATATTTGTGATCTTTTTGCATCGCACTTCTCTGTCTACAGTGAACAGTCTAATCAATTAGTCAACAGTCACAACCGATCACATATTGCAATGATTTTTTCAGTTCCGTTAACCTGACAGAAGAAATGATTTAACAAAGTTTGAGCAAGCTGGATAAGTCGAAGGGCGTTTGGTTTGAGCAGGCGGGATATGACGAGATTCCAGCCATTTTTTTGGTTAATTGTGCATCAAATTTAGTCACTACACTACATTACATATTTAATTTTTCTCTCAAGTCTGGAGTTTTCCCCGAAGTCTGGAAGGTGGCTAAAGTTGTGCCAATTTACAAATCTGGCGGTGAAAATATAAAAAGAAACTACCGACCAATTTCAATCCTCCTAAATAATTCTAAAGTCATTGAGTCATTAATTACACTCCTAATTCAAAATTATTTCAAACAATTTTTAACAGACCAACAACATGGATTTACGCGCGTTAGATCGACTTCGACAAACTTAGTCTGCTTCAACGAAGAACTGATAAAGTCTATGGGCAAGAACAAAAAGATTGAGGTTATTTACACGGATTTTAGCAAGGCATTTGATAAAGTATCTCATTGCGTCCTTCTTCGTAAGCTTTCAGCCTTTGGTGTGCATGGTTCGTTATTGAACTGGTTCAGTTCTTACCTAACTCACAGATCTTTTTTCGTTGTAATTAATGGTTATTCATCTAAAACCCATAAAATATCATCAGGAGTGCCACAAGGCTCGCATCTCGGCCCTGTTTTGTTTAACATATTCATCAATGATGTCTCTGTTAATCTTAATAATGTTACGAGCTTGAGGTTCGTGACAATAAAAATTGCCGATAAAATTACCTAAATTAACACTTTAATTTACTTTACAAAAATTAAAGTTAAAACACTAATAATTAAACACACTAATTCACTTAATTCCGCTCCGAAGCTTCGCTTGTGTCGCCGAGTTCAACTCTGTCTCGATCGCATCTTGCAGCGCCTATTTATATAATTATCAAAGAAGCGTCCCGAACATTCAGGTAAATGCGCGCCAGGCAACGAGTATTCGAGTGTAGATTTTCCAGAAACTTAGTTCTCCGGGTGGCGCTGTCGGTCGAAAGATTTGTGATGTCATTTACTGCAAAGCTCCCCTCGCTCTCGTTCCTGACACTAGATGGCGCTAGTGCGCTGATTTGAGTGCGGCGTAACACTGCCCCCTCCTAAGACATGCTCGTCCCGAGCATTATCGGCCCCATAGTAACGCGCCAAGCGATCCACATGGACAATCTTAGGAGTCCCTCTTGCGCCTTTCTGTGACGGCTCCGCAATGTCAAGGGCTGTCCTATCCCGTGGTGCACCAACATTGTACAATTTCAGTGCTCCTCTACTACGTGTCTGAGGTCCCCGCACGGCCGCACAACTTGTACATGTACGACACCAATCCTCGACATCGTCACGATAATGGACCCAGTAAAACTGTTCTCGAACCTTCAGTAGAGTTCGTTTAACTCCCAGATGGACTCTTGAACGACCATTATGGCACAGCTGTAGAACATTCGGCACTTTAGCTTTAGGGACAACCATTTGCAAACGACAGCTGTCTCTTCGACCATCGTCCCATTTACGGCACAGGACCCCATCCTGAATCAGCAAGCTGTCCCATTGGGCCCAATAGCTTTTCGTGGTTGAACTCATCGCTGCGACGTCCCTCCACTTAGGCTTGGTAGCACGGCCTTCATCCATCCCAGAATCGGCTTGATGTCCGGATCTTCCTGCTGTGCATGTCGTAGGCTGTCCTTCCACCCGTTGCTGAGGTGGTCTGTCCTGAGCATCCTCACGGATACCACTTCCTTACTCTCTGGCCTACTACAATGGTTGCAATCTTCAGGACAAGGTCCTCTTGACAATGCATCTGCGTTGCCTTGAGATTTCCTGCTGCAGTGTCTGATAGTAAAGTCGTATTCCTGCTGCTGCTGGGCGGTGCTGTTAGCCGCACTTCCTTTCTGAGACCGTTCGCCTTCCCTTCCTAGGGTGTGCTTGGGGCAGCTGGACCGAAGATGGCCCCTTTCCCCACAGCCATAGCACCTAGGGCTGTATCTTTTATTGTGGTCGCGAACCGTAACTGCTGTAACCTCCCCAGCGTGATGTGAACGATGATCCTGTCGTCGCCAGGCAGTGCCGTTAGCTGCACTACCCTCCTGATATCGTTCACTTTAACTTTCTGCGGTTTGCTTAGGGCAGCTGGATCGAAGATGGCCCCTTTCCCCACAGCCATAGCACCTAGGGCTGTATCCTTTGTTGCGGTCGCGAACTGTAGCTGCTGCAACCTCACTGACGCGATGGGAACGATGATCCTGCCGCACGGCTTCCACTTCCAGTGCATGGGCCAAGGCGTCCTTAAGCGTCTCGTGGTGCCCGAGCCTCACAGCAGCTCTGACTTCCAGGTCGCGGATGCCGTCGATGAATGTCTGCACCAGGTTCCCTTCAATGAGCGCAGGTACAGACCGGTATGCTTTTCGCACCAGCTTCTCCACTTCTAGAGCCCACTGCTGCAGGTTTTCGTTGATGCGCTGCACACGATCTTTAAGCTGCGCACGAAAGACGTGTTCCAGGTGAGCGTCGCCATATCTCGCCTCCAATGCCTCAAGGAGTTGCTCATAAGTCACTTCCTCACCGAGAGCTTCCAGAACTGTTAAGGCCTGGTCGCGCAGGCCTAGTGTGAGAGCAGTCATGGCCTGATTTTTATTCTAGCCGTTCGCCTTCATAACAGCTTCGAACTGGATTTTGTAGGCTGACCAGGAAGAAGTCCCGTCGAATGGTGGCACCTTGAACCGTCGTAGCGAAGGTGTAGTAGCTACTACGGGAGCTGTTGTTCCATCCCCCAGTTTGAGGTCGTCCAGCGTTTTCTTCACGTCAGCCATTACGCTGTCAACCCGATTGTTTACTTGGTCGATTCGGGTTTCGGCCTCCGACAGGCGGTTGTCATGTTGAGCAACCTTATGCTTCACCTCCCGTATCTCTTTTCCGAAGATAGCGTGAAGGTCCTTCATGAGGAGCATCTGCTCTTCCTTATCGCGTTGTAGTTGCTCTTCGAAACGACGGGCCTGTTCCTCCTGCCGGCGGGCCTGTTCCTCTTGTCCGTTCTGCAGCTGCTCTTTCAACTGACGGGCCTGCTCCTCCTGTCGGCGAGCCTGCTCCTGCAGCATCACCATCAGAGCACCTAAGTCAGGTGCCACAGACGTAGAAGCTGCTGACGGACCGGCTTCCGTGGCCGGCGGCTGGCCCTCAGACATCTGCGGCGTTGCACCACCAAATCTCCTCTGGTCCGTCTCCTGCTGGCGTTGACTTCGGGTACGGACACCCTCCGTTTCCTCCTTAGGTAAAATCGGCATTATTTTACCCCACTTCTGACACCAATTTTTACGAGCTTGAGGTTCGTGACAATAAAAATTGCCGATAAAATTACCTAAATTAACACTTTAATTTACTTTACACAAATTAAAGTTAAAACACTAATAATTAAACACACTAACTCACTTAATTCCGCTCCGAAGCTTCGCTTGTGTCGCCGAGTTCAACTCTGTCTCGATCGCATCTTGCAGCGCCTATTTATATAATTAGCAAAGAAGCGTCCCGAACATTCAGGTAAATGCGCGCCAGGCAACGAGTATTCGAGTGTAGATTTTCCAGAAACTTAGTTCTCCGGGTGGCGCTGTCGGTCGAAAGATTTGTGATGTCATTTACTGCAAAGCTCCCCTCGCTCTCGTTCCTGCACTAGATGGCGCTAGTGCGCTGATTTGAGCGCGGCGTAACAATAATGTTAAATCTTTTTTATATCCTGACGACCTTAAACTTTTGCGTGAAATCGATTCCATGGATGATGTGAATCTCCTGCAAGCAGACTTGGATAAGTTGACAAGGTGGTGTTACGAAAACAATATGGTTGTCAATGCGAAAAAGTGTAAAATAAAATTTACGCGCAAACAAAATATTACAAATTCGTCATACCAAATCAATGGTATCAAATTACGAGAAGTTGACAGTGTTCTTGTTTTAGGCGTGCTCCTAGATAACAAGCTTACATTTATAACACATTTCGACAATATTATAAAATAACCGGCCAAGAGCGTGTCGGGCCACGCTCAGTGTAGGGTTCCGTAGTTTCCCGTCCGTCACAATAAGTGTTCCCACTTATGAGTTTAAAGGTGGGTATCCATTGTGTTCGCGCTCCTGCAACCGCTCCCGGTAGTGGGTACTGTTGTTTCCATCCAAGTTCAAAATGATTTTCCTAGAAAGTCCTTATATAGTTCTACTTTTCAGATTTTTTTCATATTTTCTAAACTTATGGTTCAAAAGTTAGAGGGGGGGGGACACATTGTTTTTTACTTTTGGAGCGATTATTTCCGAAATTATTGACATTATCAAAAAATTATTTTAGTAAACCCCTATTCAATTTTAAATACCTTTCCAACAATATATCACACGTTAGGGTTGAAATTAAAAAAAAAATCACTTCCCACTTTACATATAGGGGGGCTACCCTAATAAAACAATTTTTTCCAATTTTTATTTTACCACTTTGTCGGCGTGATTGATACACATATTGGTACCAAATTTCAGCTTTCTAGTGCTAACGGTCACAGAGATTAAGCGAGGAAGGACAGACGGACAGACAGACATGGCGAAACTATAAGGGTTCCTAGTTGACTACGGAACCCTAAAAAGGAAGCTTTTTTTATAATATGGTTGAAATGTGTTATAAATGTAAGCTTGTTGGAATGCTCGGTTTCATTGTACGCAATACAAAAATTTTCAATACCGTTAAGACCAATACGGTTCTTTATAACAGTTTTGTGCGTAGCATTATGGAATACTGCAGTGTTATTTGGAGGCCCCGTTTCGCAACACATACGTTACGCTTGGAAAGGGTTCAGAAAAGGTTTCTATGGCACGTAGCGTTTCTCTGTAGATAAAGCTCGATCGCTTAAATCGTACAAAAGTCGGCTTCTCACTTTTAAGTTACTGCCACTTGAAGCAAGAAGTGACATTTCGGATTTGATGTTTGTATGCAAGCTTTTCCAAAATAAGATAGACTGTCCTCCTTTGCTAAATTCTTTTTACTTCAGAATACCTTCTCGGCTTCCGAGAAAGCCTATTCGCCTATGAACCCACCAATGCGTAGGACTAAACTTGGTCATTTCTCTCCTGTTCTTAGATTGAGTAGACTTAACAATTAATATAGCACATTGGTAGATCTTAATTTTGATTCTTCTGAACATTTCCGTAAGCAGATCAGGGACTTTGTCACAAAAAATATCTTCTGTAATTTGTAAAAAATAACTTAAAATAGGTTTAATGATTTTTCTTTCATGTAGAGGTAACTTACCTATTAAACGCACGATATGCTCCCCTATAAGTAGTTATGCACTTAGATTAAGACATGTTGGAACTTGTATTACTTATTTTATTTAAATGTATTGTGTTATAACTGTTGGAGAACCTAATAAATAAATAAAAAAATGCACGCATCCTGAGAACTGACGAGAAGATCCTGGAGCTGGAAGAAGAGGTAGACAAGTTGCGTTGGCATATTATGGGATTTTCCGAGGCCCGAAGAGAGGGGTAGGATACGGTAATCCTTGAATGCGGCAACTTGTTCTATCACCAGGAGGGTGATCATCTGTCCCAAGAAGGTGTTGGATTTATCGCCCTCAAGTCTCTCGTCAACAACGTTGTAAAGATCGGGAGTGTGTCGACGAGGGTGTCGTATCTGATACTAAGACCCACCAACCGGTATTCGCTAAAGGTCATACAGGTTTACACACCAACCTCGGCACATCCCGATGAGGAGGTGGAGGAAAGGTATCCTCATACATTTCCTCCACCTCTTTAATTTTATATTATATTGTATCTAGAGCCATGCGTTCCTCCAAAACCCACTATACGGTGTTGACGGGACACTTCAACACAAAACTAAGCACAAGAGAAAGCGGTGAGCTGAAGGTAGGGAAATTTGGAGTAGGGCAACGGAACCGTAGGGGCCAGCAGCTGGCCGACTTCATGGAGAAACAGGGACTCTTTATGATGAACTCTTTCTTCTAGAAGTGGTCCCACAGGAAGTGGACCTGGTCGAGCTCCGACGGTTCTACAAAAAATATCGCTGTATATAAATCGACACGGACCTCTACGAGAGATAAATCTCTTAAAAGCGTCTAAAAAACTTGCCGAACTTACATCAGACGCTAATTCTAAATGTACTGCCTTAGTAACAAGGCATATAAATAAACATAAATAAGCCTTCTGGCTTCATATACCACGTTTACGTGTCAATGTGATATAAAGTGGGCCCGAAAAATCCACACCTGTGTGTGTAAACGCATTACACCGCTCTAGGCGGCAAGCGGGCAAGGCAGACATCATGGGGTAAATAGGTTTGGGTTTATGTCGAAAACAAATGTTACACCTACGAATGCGGTATCTCACTACACGGCGAGCTGATAATATCCAATATTTCTCCCGTAATGCAGCAAGTAAATACTGAGGACCAGCGTGGAAATTTTTATAGTGATAATAATCAATTATAAGATCAACAATATCCCCTTTTTTGGTAGCAATATTGGGTGCTTTTGGCAATCCGATAAAGATGAATAATCTAACCGACCACCTACTCGAAGCACACCGTTCGTAATAAATGGCGATAACCTTCGTAATGTTGATGAGCATAGGTCCTTTTTTAATATTTTTTATATCTTCGGCAAAAGCGATGCCTTGCACAATGGAGAAGATAACAAGGTTACAATATTAAACTTTTAAGTACGTAGGTAAAATGTCTAGACCAAACACATAATTCTAGTTTTTATTTCACATCGATCGGTGCACTATTACCGAAGTTATAGGCGTGGAAAGTTTACGTACATTTTTAAAATCTCGCCCGTGCCCGCGAGTAGCGCGTGATGTCATAGATTCCATGCGGCCGCGCCGCCATACGTTCCAGCGCGCCGATCATACGTTTGTAGTCATTGAGTTTAATATATAAATCAATGTTTGTAGTAATATTTCACGGGTGTTTTTAAGTATTTAATGATGGAAGAAGGGTTTCAAAAGGTCAATCTGACAATCTTCCAATAGTCCGTGACATGATGGTGGCGGAATATTTTCTAAGAAACAAAGATTTTGTCGCGGCTGAAATACGCATAAGAATAAGATAATATTTTATAACCTAGGTACCCCTTATTACATTAATACTTCTGGGTTTCATTTGCTAATGATAAGAATAAGTATAACAAAAATACGTAAACATACCTTACCTACCTACTTACTATCTGCCTCTAACTAGTTTTGTTTTCTTATTCTTCATAAGTGTACCCTGACCTCTTTGTGGTTTTTATGGTTAAAAAAAATTCTGTTCTATATAAAGAAATTTACTACAAATATACCTTCGGTGTATAAAATAAGATTTTATCTAAAAATCAGATGTTTTCAATATTAATAGAAAAAGGGTCGTATTATTATTATGATTAAAAGCGTAGTTATATATTCTTCAGGCAGGGGATCAATGTCAATATTATCATCGAGAGTAGTAACAGGATCGAGAACATATATCTATGCTCAAGTTCTAGTGAAGTAGTGGCAATCGCATGTGTAACTGTTTCTGACCTAGATTTGGCATTTAGTTTTGATAGTAAAAATCTTTGGGGTTTTTCTGTATACCGATTTTGACAAGCAAACTAGTGAGGCAAAACATCTTTTTTAAGTTTGAGGGGACCACCAACTAGTTTGTACTTCACGTAGTTTTCCATATCGTTTTCGATCTAGAACAAAATACAAACTTATTTAAAGTCTATAAAAAATAAGGAACCTCGTAATTTGTATTCCATCAATATTTAAAATATGTACCAACTATGTAATACATAAAAATAGGACTACACGAAAAAAAATTTAAGTGCTCCACTTCATAATCAAACTTCTTTCATTATTTGCGGCCCGCAAAGTATGCAGGTTGAACAGCTCTGCGATGTGTTTAGTTTTCGCTCGAAATATCGTAAAAATATAAAAACGTTTGTTAACATATTCCATATTTTAACCTTTATATGCATTATAAACATTTTAAAATTTGCTGCAAACATAGGTAGGTATCTAAACTTACGAACTCACGACAGGATATTGACTTATCTACATTACATAGGTGAGTACTTTACCCAAGTTTGGATGTTTATTTACACTGAAGTAGTTATAGTTAAATATGTAGGTATTAGGTATTGTTTCTTCTTGAAATTATAATGATCATTAAGCGTGGAAAGGTTCAATGAATCGTTAGTTACTTAAACACTGCGACTCGAGTAGGTACCAACATGCCTAATAGAAAGCATTTACTACCAATAACCAAGAGCTATCATGTGAAGATTATTATTATTTGAATACTTACATGGAAATGATCCTTACAACAATATGCTACCGTGTTTGGTCCTAAAGGATGTGCTCTTCTCATAGCATTTGTCCATTTATTTCTGATGGTAGGGTTTCTAGGCACATTAACAACAACTTTTCAGGTGTTTTTGTGGCCGTATTTTTACATTGAGACACAGCACAATATTTAATAGATGGTGTCATGTTCTATAATGTTTCTTGTTAAAAATATATAGCAAGTAAATCCGCACGCGACGGGCACATTCGAGTAAATGTTTTGATTTTCTAAGTGCGCGTCGGGTCTCTCGCACGAAGATGCAAATCGTGACGTCATCAACGATGTCGCTCTCGGCCCGCAGCTTAGACCGAAAATGTTAACTTTGCGCCTTTATATCTCGGTCAGTTTTGAAGATAGAAAAAAATAAAAAACACGGTTATTCTCGTAATTTGTAGATTTTTTTGGCATATAAAACAAAAAATGGTTATCTTCTCCATTTTAATGGCTGTGATTTCAGAAATCTCTATGTCGGATGCTGTTATAATTTTATTTATGCCCGATATTTTTTTAAAAACCTTAAAAGGTAAACAACGGATCGTAAATATTTATTCCAATTAGAAAATTTTAAGCTTAACGAGATAAATGGGTGTTCTTCCATTTCACTGACTCCAAGCGACACAGTCTTTTCTTCTGGTAAACTAATATGAGTTGGTGCGAACATTTATACAGGCCATTCTTTACACGGCAAGGAAACCCACGGAGGCCCATGTAACCAAAGGTCACAATTTATAATTTACGAGGGTAACAGTCCACGCGAAATATGATCTGCAGGATTTTCCGAGGTTGCGATGTGGTAAAAGTTATCCGGTAATAAATAGGACTGTATTTGCGAATTACGGTTAGCAACAAAGATGTTGAACTTATGCGGTGAAGAACACGCCCAACAGAGCGCGACTTCCGAATCTGAAAACGCATAAATGTTGTCGATCGGATGTCTCAATGAGAACGAATCGCATAATCATCGAATAAAGATTTCCGAAACACAGTCATTAAAATTGTGCAAAGCTTCGCTCTTGCCGAAGATATAAGAAATATTAAAAAAGGAAAACTATGCTCATCAACATTACGAAGGTTATCGCCATTTATCACGGACGGTGTGCTTCGAGTAGGTGGTCGGTTAGATTATTCATCTTTATCGGATTCCCAAAAGCACCCAATATTGCTACGAAAAAAGGGGCATATTGTTGATCTTATAATTGATTATTATCACTATAAAATTTCCACGCTGGTCCGCAGTATTTACTTGCTGCATTACGAGAGAAATATTAGATATTATCAGCTCGCCGTGTAGTGAGATACCGCATTCATAGGTGTAACATTTGTTTTCGACATAAACCCAAACCTATTTACCCCATGATGTCGGCCTTGCCTGCTTGCCGCCTAGAGCTGTGTAATGCGTTTACACACACAGGTGTGGATTTATTCGGGTCCACTTTATATCACATTGACGCGTAAATGTGGTATTCGAAGCCAGAAGGCTTATGTATGTTTATTTATATGCCTTGTTACTTAGAATTAGCGTCTGATCTAAGTTCGGCAAGTTTTTTAGACGCTTTTAAGAGATTTATCTCTCGTAGAGGTCCGTGTCGATTTATATACAGCGATAACGGTACTAAATTTGTCGCTTCGCGTTCATATTTACATGAATTACATAGATTTTTAAAATCAGAAGAATATTATGAGGCATTCAATCAGGTTCTCACTGATAATCGCATTGTTTGAAAACTTAACCCTCCAAGCGCTCCACATTTCGGGGGTTTGTTGGAGTCCAATATTAAGGTTGTAAAAAACCATCTGTTTCGCGTAATAGGTAAGCAAGCAAATCCTCACGTATGAAGAAATGCTTAATATTCTCTGTCAGATCGAGTGTATCTTAAATTCTCGCCCGCTTTATGTATTAAGCAGTGATCCATCGGAACCTACAGCACTTACACCCGCACATTTTCTAAATTTAAAACCACTTGAATGATTACCAGCTGCAGATTTACGTTTAAACAAGGAACGTATTAATCTGTTATCACGCTTTTCTTTAATAGATTCTTTAGTTCTGTCCTTTTGGAAACGCTTCAATTCGTATACTTACATACATTACAGAGTAGAGGGAAGTGAAATAAGAATGCCACTGCCATTTCTGTAGGAACAATCGTTCTAATACTCGTGGATAATACTCCACTGCTTCAGTGGCCTCTAGGCGTTTTCACCCAATTGTTTCCCGGTAAGGATGGTGTGGTACGCGTTGCGCAAGTTAAACTTAATAATTCCATTTTGAAACGCCCTCTTACAAAGGTTGTCCTTTACCAACACAGTGATTAATATAGTTAATTTTGCATTATCGTTTATATATTTAGTTTTAATTCTTAGGTCATAACGTCGCTTCATTTCGCTACTATATAAGTATATATATTATATACTTTACTTGCTAGTTGAGGATACCTCAAGGCCGGGGGGATGTTCGCGCCACTTTGCACAATCGCCTAACGCTTATAAGGGATTCGCTAATTATTATCCAATAAGATTACTGCATAGCCCATTTCCGGGTTTCCTATCTACCGCCTTTTTATGCCCAGCATGTGCATTCGTGTTAACGGGGTTTACACAAGTTGAGAAGACACGCAGCCAACCGCATCGCTTATATCTCGCATCATCTCTCCCGCCCTTGTGTAATTTGGATATTGAATTATACAAGTATATAGTAAAAAGTATAGACATTTGCAATAACGCTATATTTCGTGATTATCTGTGAAGTTGATAAGTGTGAAGAAAGCCGGCAGCCATCGAGACACGAGGCAGATCAGCGGAAGTCTAGGTGGGTGGGTACACATGCATTCCTTCACGTCCTTCCTATATCCTATATATAAATTAAACTCCATTCACCGCTCTCACCGCGCTAATGTAATACAGTCCACTACTCTATTTAATTTAATAGCCGCACCGCATAAAATTATTCAATACATTTGAACCAGCAGTTTGGTCGTTAAAACAAAAACGCCAAACCAACTCCAGAAGATGGATTTCGGATATTGATTAAAAAATAATAGGTAAGTTTTAATTTATGGTAAAACTCTAATATCTATAATATCATTCAAAAAAAAAAAAAGAAAATAATTTCGTTATTTTCTTTTTTTTTTTGAATGATATTATAATCATTTCAAACTAGCGCACAACAGCCCGCTTTTATTGAGACAACTTAGCGATCTCAGCTTCTCACTTATTTTGTCCATATTTCTGGGAAACTATTTTCTACAGCGATCGTTTTCCTGTTCTCTAACCTCCATGATTAACGCAATGTTTACCTTCTCTCTAACCTTCAGTCTGGTGAGTTCGTCGTCGTGACATCTGACGGAGTTTTGGGGCGAACTTGGCCGTAGACGGATTGTCGCCCCTGTTTTGTCGATAGAATAATGGTTTGAAGTAGATTTTGATTCGTAGTGATGCGATTTTGTGAATTAAGTGTCCGCACGTGTGACCAATTAGAGAAAACGACGAAACAAGTGCTTTGATGTCGATATAAACCTCAAGTTATTTTGATCGCTAAGGCGCCTTATGAACTTGAGTGGCTGTCGTCATCAACTGTCCGCTGGGTTGAGCTGTCGTCAAAATCTCAAAAGTGCTTCGCAATGTGACGCATCAGCATATTGTGAAGAAAAAATTTAAAAATGAAGATTCTGAAAGAAATGATTGCGTCAGAAGGGCTAAAACCCAGAGCCGTAAAGCCAGTTAATAAAAAAGTGACATCTGACACTTGCTACATATTTATTTATCTATGACAATGACAGTCTGACATACCTACCTATAGGTATATAGTCATATAGTGTTCCATAAAGATGCATAAAGATAAATTAGTTAATATCAGTGTTGCCAATTTAGCGACTTTGTCGCTAGAAATAACGACTTTTGCTTAAGTCTTAGCGACTAAAAAAAAAGTTTTGACGACAAAAATAGTTTAGCGACTTATCTGGCGACTTTTGTAGTAGGTATAAATTAAATCAGTTCTAGAGTCATTATTGGATAAATTGGCATAATATTAACTTTATAAAGTGGAACAACACTACTAACATTGTTTGATTTTGGATTGAGGTTTTGCGGCATAAAAATGTCGTAGGAGAAAATCCTTTTTCTTTGATTTCACAATTGGCAATCACTATTTTAACACTACTACACTCAAACGCTGAAGTCATGAGAGTCTTCAGTTCTATGAATATAATAAAAACAAAACAAAGCAATAGATTGTCGTTAAAAATTATTAATGCGTTGATCCTGTTGAGAGATCAGTTAAAAAACAAAGTAAAAATTGTGCATCTTTTGAAATACCGTCGGAAGTGCTGCAACTTATTGGAACGAACAAAAGCTATTCCTTTGCAACAACAAAAAACGTTGAACTGCAACATCCGCTTTTGAGCGACGTTCAACCCTCTACTTCTGCTGCGGCTGTATTAGATGAGCATGAGACTGAAGAATTATTTGACTTATTAAGTGACGACGATGAATATAACTGATTTAATATTTTTTATTGTAATTTTGATTATTTTTATTTGTTTATTACAAATGCAAATGCGCGTTTCCAAGTATTTTTAATTTATGTGATTGTTACAATGATTATATAATTTAATTAAAAGTATTTTTTTATACGTAGGTATACCTATGTTCTACAAGATGTGTACTTATTTGAATTAGAATCTAATTACTTATGTACCTACCTACTTTTAATTTTTTTCACATACCTATCCCAACCTTTCACACTGCATGCCGATGGCCTCTTCTGCCTCTCCCATACAAAATCCTGTGTCCGCTTCTGGTGGAATTAGTTTTAGCGACTTTTGATGTTGAGTCTAGCGATTCGAACTTCTAGGAGTTGGCAACACTGGTTAATATGAATATATTTGTCAAGTGATATTATAATATTTTAATATATGAATATGACTGATATCTTAATACGACGGTCATACGTATTACTATAATAATATAAAATAATAATAATATTCCACAACTATCACACACAACGCTATCTAGCCCCAAGCTAAGCAGAGCTTGTGTTATGGGTACTAGACAACTGATATACATACTTATATATTTCTAAATACATAAATATTATAGATAAATTACACTCAGACACAGAACAAATGATCGTGCTCATCACACAAACATTTGTCCTGGGTGGGAATCGAACCCACGATCTCCGGCATAACAGTCAGGGTCACTAACCACTAGACCAACAGGCCTGTCTACTATTCTATTAATGTAGGTATTAAGTTTATATGATACCAAATTGTGATAGAAAATGCTTTGATAAATATTAATGTTGTTATTAAATAATATTATAGTATAAAAGTATAATCAAAAGTGACTAGGTGACTATAATAAAAATAAATTCCACTGCACAAAACGAGTACCCTTGTTTTATTACTTTAAATTTTAGTGACGATTTACGATACCTAAAAATATGTGGACACATTTTAATTGAAGTCATGATCTTAACAAGAGCTATGGGGAAATACCATGACAATAAAACTAATATATCCCCAATAATTTTATTAAAATAAAATATATAAACTGAAAAAACTTTACTATATTAAATACACTATTAAAAACACTACTAGAGAGTCAACACAATATTAAGACATCTATAGAGTTGTTGTATTTGTAAAAATACTTGTAAAATATCCTTGAAAATAGTCTCTACGGTTTAAGCAATAGAAAATTAATATTCCCCAAACACTCATATCGGTTAATTCATTCGGCTTGCTCACTCGCACCGCCCGCCATACTTACTATACGAATGATACAGATATCGGTTAAGAACGTCCAATGATATTATCCAACCGATGTTGAACGGTTGGTGTATAAATGAAGTGAATATGAAATATTAGCATATCAGAATCTGTTGGATTACTGATCTATGAATCCAACTAATATTACTAATATCTTAACGAATATGAATATATCGGTTACATCTTTACTGACATTGAAATTGATGAGTACCACCATAGAGGAAAGTAATATATTGTCACGAACCTCAAGCTCGTAACAATTGGTGTCAGAAGTGGGATAAAATAATGCCGATTTTACCTAAGGAGGATACGGAGGGTGTCCGTACTCGAAGTCAACGCCAGCAGGAGACGGACCAACGAAGATTTGGTGGTGCAACGCCGCAGACGTCGGAGGGCCAGCCGCCGGCTGCAGGCCCGTCAGTAGCTCCTACATCTGCAGCACCTGACTTAGGTGCTCTGATGGTGATGCTGCAGGAGCAGGCTCGCCGACAGGAGGAGCAGGCCCGTTGGTTGAAAGAGCAGCAGGAGGAACAGGCTCGCCGACAGGAGGAACAGGCTCGCCAGCAGGAGGAACAGGCTCGCCGACAGGAGGAACAGGCTCGCCGACAGGAGGAACAGGCTCGCCAGCAGGCGGAACAAGCACGCCGATTGGAAGAGCAGCTGCGGGGCGGACAGGAGGAGTAGGCCCGTCGGTTGGAAGAGCAGATGCTCCTCTGAAGGACCTTCACGCTACCTTCGGGAAGGAGATAAAGGAGGTGAAGGAAAGGGTTGCTCAGCATGACAACCGCCTGTCGGAAGCTGAAACCCAAATCGCGAAAGCTGAAAACCGAATCGAGAAAGCTGAAACCCGAATCGACCAAGTAAACAATCGGGTTGACAGCGTAATGGCTGACGTGAAGAAAACGCTGGACGACCTCAAACTGGGGGATGGAACAACAGCTCCCGTAGTAGCTACTACACCTTCGCTACGACGGTTCAAGGTGCCACCATTCGACGGGACTTCTTCCTGGTCAGCCTACAAAATCCAGTTCGAGGCTGTTATAAAGGCGAACGGCTGGAATAAAAGTCAGGCCATGACTGCTCTCACACTAGGCCTGCGCGACCAGGCCTTAACAGTTCTGGAAGCTCTCGGTGAGGAAGTGACTTATGAGCAACTCCTTGAGGCATTGGAGGCGAGATATGGCGACGCTCACCTGGAACACGTCTTTCGTGCGCAGCTTAAAGATCGTGTGCAGCGCATTAACGAAAACCTGCAGCAGTGGGCTCTAGAAGTGGAGAAGCTGGTGCGAAAAGCATACCGGTCTGTACCTGCGCTCATTGAAGGGAACCTGGTGCAGACACTCATCGACGGCATCCGTGACCTGGAAGTCAGATCTGCTGTGAGGCTCGGGCACCACGAGACGCTTAAGGACGCCTTGGCCCATGCACTGGAAGTGGAAGCCGTGCGGCAGGATCATCGTTCCCATCGCGTCAGGGAGGTTGCAGCAGCTACAGTTCGCGACCGCAACAAAGGACACAGCCCAAGGTGCTATGGCTGTGGGGAAAAGGGCCATCTTCGATCCAGCTGCCCTAAGCGAACCGCAGAAAGGGAAAGTGAACGATATAAGGAGGGTAGTGCAGCTAAAGGCACTGCCTGGCGGCGACAGGGTCATCGTTCACCTCACGCTAGGGAGGTTGCAGCAGTTACGGTTCGCGACCACAATAAAGGATACAGCCCTAGGTGCTATGGCTGTGGGGAAAGGGGCCATCTTCGGTCCAGCTGCCCTAAGCACACCCTAGGAAGGGAAGGTGAACGGTCTCAGAAAGGAAGTGCGGCTAACAGCACCGCCCAGCAGCAGCAGGAATACGACTTTGAGATCGAACATCGCAGCGGGAAATCTCATGGCAACGCAGATGCATTGTCAAGGAGACCTTGTCCTGAAGATGGCAACCATTGTAGTAGGCAAGGTAAGGAAGTGGTATCCGTGAGGATGCTCAGGACAGACCACCTCAGCAACGGGTGGAAGGACAGCCTACGACGTGCACAGCAGGAAGATCCAGACATCAAGCCGATTCTGGGATGGATGAAGGCCCGTGCTACCAAGCCTAAGTGGAGGGACGTCTCAGCGATGAGTTCAACCACGAAAAGCTATTGGGCCCCATTGGGGCAGCTTGCTGATTCAGGATGGAGTCCTGTGCCGTAAATGGGACAATGGTCGAAGAGACAGCTGTCGTTTGCAAATGGTTGTCCCTAAAGCTAAAGTGCCGAATGTTCTACAACTGTGCCATAATGGTCGTTCGAGAGTCCATCTGGGAGTTAAACGAACTCTACTGAAGGTCCGAGAACAGTTTTACTGGGTCCATTATCGTGACGATGTCGAGGATTGGTGTCGTACATGTACAAGTTGTGCGGCCGTGCGGGGACCTCAGACACGTAGTAGAGGAGCACCGAAATTGTACAATGTTGGTGCACCACGGGATAGGACAGCCCTTGACATTGCGGAGCCGTCACAGAAAGGCGCAAGAGGGACTCCTAAGGTCGTCCATGTGGATCGCTTGGCGCGTTATTATGGGACCGATAATGCTCGGGACGAGCATGTCTTAGGAGGGGGCAGTGTTACGCGCTCCAGTCGACGACACACTAGCGCCATCTAGTGTCAGGAACGAGAGCGAGGGGAGCGTTGCAGTAAATGACATCACACATCTTTCGACCGACAGCGCCACCCGAAGAACTAAGATTCTAGAGAATCTATACTCGAACTCTCGGTACCTTGCGCGTGTTTACTTGAACATTCCGGATATTTTGCTAATTTAAATAAATAGGTAGCGCAAGATGCGATCGAGGAGAGACAGAGTTGAACTCAGCGACACAAGCGAAGCTTCGGAGCGGAATTAAGTGAATTAGTGTGTTTAATTATTAGTGTTTTAACTTTAATTTGTGTAAAGTAAATTAAAGTGTTAATTTAGGTAATTTTATCGGCGATTTTTATTGTCACGAACCTCAAGCTCGTAACAATATCATACCACTTGAGTACCACTGTACAATGGTCCATGGCTAATGGCTATTGGCTACTGATGCTTGCTTTACCAGTCTGCCTACGAAACATTTAAATTTAAATGGTATGTGATTGGTAAACCATGCAAATTTATAAAGTATTTAAGTTAACAACTTAAAAGAAATTCCAAGTAATGAACGCCAAACACCAAAGTTAAGTAAAATAGTGTCTGTAACACAGAAAAATAATAAAATATAATTAATTACATACATACATAAATAAACACACACGCCTGTCACGTACATAGTCAGTACTCAGTAATCTATGCCTGTCACCCTTAGGGGTAGGCTGACTGCAGACTTCCATTTGGCACGATCCTCACACCTCTCGCCTCCTACCCATCCATACATGCTCGTCGATTAAGTGTACTCTTAATTTGACCCATTTTCAATATATATCGACAATTTGGTCTATAAATTTTCGCCTAGGACATCCCTTTCAGACTATTCCATTCACTCCTGCAACATGAATTTCCTTTGTCACTCATATTCATTCATTCTTTCAACATGACCAAACCTTTCCTTTCTTAATCCTGGTGACATCATGTAAACCACACTCTTATTACACAATTTCTCACCCTGTCACTCAGATTCAGGCCTAATATAGTCCTTAATGACCGCATTTCTACTGTGTTTATTCAACTCTCGTGCTTCTTCTGCCTCACCAAACTTTTACAACCATATGTTTAAAATAGGGTCCAACAATATATTGTGTATTGCCATACCTACATGCCTTCTTTGGCACATTCTGACTCTCAACAAAAGAGTGTAGAGCCCCATTTACTTATTATTTACCCACCAGTCACCTCACCATACAATTTGAGCCTGGGGAGGCAGCAGCTTAAATTACTTCAAGGTCAGCCTGACTTTCAACTTAGTGTCCTATACCTTTAGAGGAGAGAATATAGATGATGCTAGTAGTTACGATGTACCAGTTCTGGCTCACTTGTAAAGAGGTTGTACCAGTTCGGGCGCACTGAGTCAGAAGTTGTACAAGTACGACGTTCGTCGGTTCACGATCCTAAAAAAAAAAAAAAAAAAAAAAAAAAAAAAAAAAAAAAAAAAAAAAAAAAAGGTTTTGGCATGCTCTGATCACGAATCTCCATTTTTGCGTAGGATGCACGGTTCCGGAGATGTGCAGATCAATTAACTCTTATCTAATTGATATCCGCTTCGAGCCTCAACCGTCATTAGCGCTCCATTGTCCTTCTCTACTTATCTATTGTTGATTGACTACCGTCATTATCTATTATTCGTCGGCGTGTGGGTCGGCTTATGCTATTGTATTATACTCCTTTGTTCCTATCTACGCTAATCTGACTCATTAATAAAACACATTACCCAATTTTGTTAAAATTTTTATTTATAAAATACAAAATCTTATTACTTATTATCTATAAAATAGGAGCGAAACATCTCACCCACTAAAATATCGTTGTACAATGTGTTCCCTGTAAATATACTCGTAAAACTATGCATTGAACATCCCTGAAACTTATATAGCAAATACATTAAGCAATATTCGCCACAAACTGAAGTCCACTCATTCTGAATCCTATCAACATTCCAGTTCCATCTTTTACAATTTCTTTTAAAAAAACTCTAGATGATATCGTACAGGTGCCCGTCCGAATGAATCAAAATATTGACCGACGTCATTCGTATCGATATATAAAGCTACCCAATGTGACCCTGGTTTATCATCTGTATCCAAATTGCATATTACCTAGTCAGGTCATAAATTCTATCACATGTTTAATATAAAATAATTGAAACAAGTTTATTCATTATGTAACCATTTATATACCAAAATGAACTTAACAAAACATAGATTCTTATGACACTATAGTTTATTCAAAACGACCTCCGTAATTTTGAATACAGGCCTTCAATCTGCGCAGCCAGTCGTCTATCTCACCACGAACGAGGTCCATGTCATATCGGCGGCTGCCTTAATTAAAGATGTCTTGAGTGACTCGAAATTGGGATGAGGCTTTGAGCACGCCTTTTCCTCCAAGCGTTACCATATCTTGTAATCTAACGGATTCAAATCTGGACTGGTCTTTGTGTCGGATGAAGTCGATTTCACGCGCCGCCAGCCAGTCTTTTTTTTTTTTGTTTTTAAAGAACGTTCCCTCCACACTAGGTTTTTCTCCTGTATCGTGGGGGCAGTTTACAAACACAAATTTCACAAGGACAAACATCCAAACTCGGAACAATTACTTGTAGGTCGTACAAATACTTGTTCCGTGCGGGATTCGAACCCGCAACCCCCAAGCGCAGCCACTCATTGCTAAGCCACTACGCCACGGAGCTGTCAAAAGTCTTGTGTGCTCTTCGCTCTATGAGCTGACGCCGAATCTTGTTGGAATACCCAGTGCCTGTAATAACAGGAACATGGTATGAGAAACAGGTTACACAAGGTTCGTCAGGACTGTATTTTGATACACAACTGCATTCGTTTTTAACCTTTCTCACAAAAATGTACCTCTGTTAAGCCCCAATAAGAAACTCCCAACCACACCATGAGCGAGGATGGAAAATGACCCCGTTGGACACGCGGAATACGGTTGCTCGCTTCTTCACTACTGTGTGCGTACACCTTATCATTTTGTTTGTTGTAGCTCTCTTCTACGGTAAAAAATTTTTCATCCGAAAAAAGAATTTCCCGATATGTTTTTCCCGCGTACCGCTTCAACAAAGCGCGGCATCTCTTCAGTCTCAGATCCATTAGACGAGCATTCAAACGATGTCCTGTTTTTCTTCGATATGCCCGAAGCCCTAAGTCTTCATTTAACGCCGTGGTTCTGCTTAACCCCATCTGAAGGGCCAACAGTTTCTGCTTACGTTTGGGATTTCTTTGAATTCGCACCTTTACAGCTTTTATCACTGCTGGAGTTCTAACAAATCGAGGGCGACCACTTCTTGACCTGTCATCTACACTAGAGTCTTCATTGTATCGTTTGATGGTACGATAAACGAATCTTTTGGTTATATTCAAATTTTCAGTATATCAAAAAATTTAATTGGCGCGTAATCGCAACTGCAACACGGTCTTTTTTAAGCGCCCACTCCATATGTAAAAATGAGTAAAATTCTAAAAAGTATACAGTTTTATTTTCATGAACAATTCGAATTCAATAAACTTTTTTGTGGCCAGCATTCTAAAAGAAAAGTTTTTACTGTGTGACAATACTTATGACCTGACTAGGTATATACGTTGGTACGTGGGTGTACATGGGCAGTCAGTGAGTAGCACATTATTTTCTAGACTGGGGTGAATCTTTTTCAGATGTTGTTGTACATCTAGTGTATCCATGATATTACTGCTATTAGTAGATTACTACAGTACAATCTACTCAATGACTAACATAGGAATGATCAATTATGTGATTTCTAAATATTAAATTGCATTTTTTCTGTTATACGAGTCATCAATACACTGAATAAGACGCAACACGAAGAATGTGAGATAAGGTTGTTGACGCATAAAGTTGTTATCAATTCTACTGTAGAAATTCTTTAGATTAGAATTATTACTTACTGGTACTATATAAGACCAAGCAACTGCAGTCATGGAGTTAGTGTATGGTCGTTTGACCGCAGTGTATCTATCAATAATACATTTGTGTTACTTCAACGCATCAAAGGCCATAGATGTAAGTGTTTAATCTATTGACAAACTTTCTTTTCTTTCTGTTATTTTTTTACGTGTGTATGATTTTGAACGACAGGCCTGTTGGTCTAGTGGTTAGTGACCCTGACTGTTATGCCGGAGATCGTGGGTTCGATTCCCACCCAGGACAAATGTTTGTGTGATGAGCACGATCATTTTGCGTGCGTTCTGTGTCTGAGTGTAATTTATCTATAATATTTATGTATTTAGAAATATATAAGTATGTTTATCAGTTGTCTAGTACCCATAACACAAGCTCTGCTTAGCTTGGGACTAGATGGCGTTGTGTGATAGTTGTGGAATATTATTATTATTATTATTATTATTATTATTTAGTGTTAACAAATTATATTTAAATATTTTGTGTGTGTATATGATTAAGCCGTGGTAGCTCAGATGGTTAGCGCAAGCTGTAAATTTTACAGTACGTAACGCGGGTTCGATCCCCGCCAACACCAATTAAATTGTTAATTGCAATTTTAAGTGTTTATTCTATTGACACACTTACTTTTCTTTCTGTTATTTTCTTACGTGTGTATGATTTAGTGTTAACAAATTATATTTAAATATTGTGTGTGTGTGTATATGATTAAGCCGTGGTAGCTCAGATGGTTAGCGCAAGCTGTAAATTTTACAGTACGTAACGCGGGTTCGATCCCCGCCAACACCAATTAAATTGTTAATTGCAATTTTAAGTGTTTATTCTATTGACACACTTACTTTTCTTTCTGTTATTTTCTTACGTGTGTATGATTTAGTGTTAACAAATTATATTTAAATATTTTGTGTGTGTATATGATTAAGCCGTGGTAGCTCAGATGGTTAGCGCAAGCTGTAAATTTTACAGTACGTAACGCGGGTTCGATCCCCGCCAACACCAATTAAATTGTTAATTGCAATTTTAAGTGTTTATTCTATTGACACACTTACTTTTCTTTCTGTTATTTTCTTACGTGTGTATGATTTAGTGTTAACAAATTATATTTAAATATTTTGTGTGTGTATATGATTAAGCCGTGGTAGCTCAGATGGTTAGCGCAAGCTGTAAATTTTACAGTACGTAACGCGGGTTCGATCCCCGCCAACACCAATTAAATTGTTAATTGCAATTTTAAGTGTTTATTCTATTGACACACTTACTTTTCTTTCTGTTATTTTCTTACGTGTGTATGATTTAGTGTTAACAAATTATATTTAAATATTGTGTGTGTGTATATGATTAAGCCATGGTAGCTCAGATGGTTAGCGCAAGATGTAAATTTTACAGTACGTAACGCGGGTTCGATCCCCGCCGACACCACTTAAATTGTTAATTGCAATTTTAAGTGCTGATTTACCACGTGCTCGGCGGTGAAGGAAAACATCGTGAGGAAACCTACACGTCTGAGAAAATTTCGAAGGCATGTGAAGTTCGCCAACACGCATTGAAACCGCGCCGCGGACATTTCCTAGCCATAAATACAAAGACAATAGCAGAAAGTAAAAAGTTAAAAAATACTTTTTTAACAATGACAGTCATTAGTTGATCATTAGTGAATGTGATTCTGTTTTCTTAAATTACAGGAAGAAAAGAGCAGAAGGAAGAAATGGGATGATGGGAAGTAATGAAGAATGAATTGTTATGTGAAGTTTGTTGGAACAAACATATTTTAGTCACGTGTAAATACTTTTAACATTTGGGTTCAAAATGACACAAAATCTAAAAAATATTAGATACATCATCGACATGGACGGATTTTACATTACATATCCTCATAAACATTTTCAATGTAGAGAAATGGCTATTCTAGACGTAAAACTATCTAATAAAAATGATTCGTTTATCGATCATTATTTGTTTCGGCCAAGTTGTCCTTTCAATTATTTGTCGCAAAAAGACAAAAAAACTGTTCGTTATTGTGAAATACACGTGCACGGCATTCCATATTTTGATGTGACCGAAGAATTAAAATGTGCCTACAAACAAGAGAACATCATTCCCATATTAAATTGGTATATTAGAAATTTGTGCAAAGACGAAGTGATCGCATACAAAGGTGGTTCAACAGAAAAACAATTTTTAAAAATGTTGACGACGAATGATAGAATTTTTAATATTGAAGAATACAAATGTCCAAAATACAATGATTTGGTAAATGTCATAAATTTAAACAAACGTTATGTGTGTAATAATCATATATTTGCAAAAAATAATCACAAAATTTTACATTGTTCTTGTGACGAAGTGTGGGTTTTTTACAAGTGGTTATTGATTGAAAATAAAATTTTAAATTAATCATAAATTTTGTTTGATTTCCCAAAAACATTAGTTATAGTATACTATATAATACAAAATTGGTTCAACAGAAAAACAATTTTTAAAAATGTTGACGACGAATGATAGAATTTTTAATATTGAAGAATACAAATGTCTAGAATACAATGATTTGGTAAATGTCATAAATTTAAACAAACGTTATGTGTGTAATAATCATATATTTGCAAAAAATAATCACAAAATTTTACATTGTTCTTGTGACGAAGTGTGGGTTTTTTACAAGTGGTTATTGCTTGAAAATAAAATTTTAAATTAATCATAAATTTTGTTTGATTTCCCAAAAACATTAGTTATAGTATACTATATAATACAAAATTGGTTCAACAGAAAAACATTTTTTAAAAATGTTGACAACGAATGATAGAATTTTGGGAGGACAATGCTCTCACAGAATACCAGCGTGAAATAGTAGCTTAATGCTGCTGTATTTCGTATGGTGAGTGTAGATAACCGGAGACCCTTTTTACTGGAAATGAGGCATTCCATCTCAGTCCCCACGGGTGACAACGCATCTGCATTTTGATTTGTAATGGAAGATAGATGTAGATGTCTATGGGCCGCAGCACTCACTTACCATCAGGTGGACTGTGTGCTTGTTTGTCAGCCTATTATATAAAAAAAAATACTATATAATACAAAATTGGTTCAACAGAAAAACAATTTTTAAAAATGTTAACGACGAATAATAGAATTTTTAATATTGAAGAATACAAATTTCCAAAATACAATAATTTGGTAAAGATTGATTTCCCAAAAACATTAGTTACAAAATTTATGATTAATTTAAAATTTTATTTTCAAGCAATAACCACTTGTAAAAAACCCACACTTCGTCACAAGAACAATGTAAAATTTTGTGATTATTTTTTGCAAATATATGATTATTACACACATAACGTTTGTTTAAATTTATGACATTTACCAAATCATTGTATTTTAGACATTTGTATTCTTCAATATTAAAAATTCTATCATTCGTTGTCAACATTTTTAAAAAATGTTTTTCTGTTGAACCTTTTTGCAAATATATGATTATTACACACATAACGTTTGTTTAAATTTATGACATTTACCAAATCATTGTATTCTAGACATTTGTATTCTTCAATATTAAAAATTCTATCATTCGTTGTCAACATTTTTAAAAAATGTTTTTCTGTTGAACCAATTTTGTATTATATAGTATACTATAACTAATGTTTTTGGGAAATCAAACAAAATTTATGATTAATTTAAAATTTTATTTTCAAGCAATAACCACTTGTAAAAAACCCACACTTCGTCACAAGAACAATGTAAAATTTTGTGATTATTTTTTGCAAATATATGATTATTACACACATAACGTTTGTTTAAATTTATGACATTTACCAAATCATTGTATTCTAGACATTTGTATTCTTCAATATTAAAAATTCTATCATTCGTCGTCAACATTTTTAAAAATTGTTTTTCTGTTGAACCAATTTTGTATTATATAGTATACTATAACTAATGTTTTTGGGAAATCAAACAAAATTTATGATTAATTTAAAATTTTATTTTCAATCAATAACCACTTGTAAAAAACCCACACTTCGTCACAAGAACAATGTAAAATTTTGTGATTATTTTTTGCAAATATATGATTATTACACACATAACGTTTGTTTAAATTTATGACATTTACCAAATCATTGTATTTTGGACATTTGTATTCTTCAATATTAAAAATTCTATCATTCGTCGTCAACATTTTTAAAAATTGTTTTTCTGTTGAACCACCTTTGTATGCGATCACTTCGTCTTTGCACAAATTTCTAATATACCAATTTAATATGGGAATGATGTTCTCTTGTTTGTAGGCACATTTTAATTCTTCGGTCACATCAAAATATGGAATGCCGTGCACGTGTATTTCACAATAACGAACAGTTTTTTTGTCTTTTTGCGACAAATAATTGAAAGGACAACTTGGCCGAAACAAATAATGATCGATAAACGAATCATTTTTATTAGATAGTTTTACGTCTAGAATAGCCATTTCTCTACATTGAAAATGTTTATGAGGATATGTAATGTAAAATCCGTCCATGTCGATGATGTATCTAATATTTTTTAGATTTTGTGTCATTTTGAACCCAAATGTTAAAAGTATTTACACGTGACTAAAATATGTTTGTTCCAACAAACTTCACATAACAATTCATTCTTCATTACTTCCCATCATCCCATTTCTTCCTTCTGCTCTTTTCTTCCTGTAATTTAAGAAAACAGAATCACATTCACTAATGATCAACTAATGACTGTCATTGTTAAAAAAGTATTTTTTAACTTTTTACTTTTTGCTATTGTCTTTGTATTTATGGCTAGGAAATGTCCGCGGCGCGGTTTCAATGCGTGTTGGCGAACTTCACATGCCTTCGAAATTTTCTCAGACGTGTAGGTTTCCTCACGATGTTTTCCTTCACCGCCGAGCACGTGGTAAATCAGCACTTAAAATTGCAATTAACAATTTAAGTGGTGTCGGCGGGGATCGAACCCGCGTTACGTACTGTAAAATTTACATCTTGCGCTAACCATCTGAGCTACCACGGCTTAATCATATACACACACACAATATTTAAATATAATTTGTTAACACTAAATCATACACACGTAAGAAAATAACAGAAAGAAAAGTAAGTGTGTCAATAGAATAAACACTTAAAATTGCAATTAGCAATTTAATTGGTGTTGGCGGGGATCGAACCCGCGTTACGTACTGTAAAATTTACAGCTTGCGCTAACCATCTGAGCTACCACGGCTTAATCATATACACACACAAAATATTTAAATATAATTTGTTAACACTAAATCATACACACGTAAGAAAATAACAGAAAGAAAAGTAAGTGTGTCAATAGAATAAACACTTAAAATTGCAATTAACAATTTAATTGGTGTTGGCGGGGATCGAACCCGCGTTACGTACTGTAAAATTTACAGCTTGCGCTAACCATCTGAGCGACCACGGCTTAATCATATACACACACAAAATATTTAAATATAATTTGTTAACACTAAATCATACACACGTAAGAAAATAACAGAAAGAAAAGTAAGTGTGTCAATAGAATAAACACTTAAAATTGCAATTAACAATTTAATTGGTGTTGGCGGGGATCGAACCCGCGTTACGTACTGTAAAATTTACAGCTTGCGCTAACCATCTGAGCTACCACGGCTTAATCATATACACACACACAATATTTAAATATAATTTGTTAACACTAAATCATACACACGTAAGAAAATAACAGAAAGAAAAGTAAGTGTGTCAATAGAATAAACACTTAAAATTGCAATTAACAATTTAATTGGTGTTGGCGGGGATCGAACCCGCGTTACGTACTGTAAAATTTACAGCTTGCGCTAACCATCTGAGCTACCACGGCTTAATCATATACACACACAAAATATTTAAATATAATTTGTTAACACTAAATAATAATAATAATAATAATAATAATAAATAATAATAATAATAAATGGCGTAGGGAATTGACGACCCCATCGCCCGCTGACGTAACAGTTAAGTGACAAAACTGCTACGTCAACGCAGTCAGTCAGCGCCTTGCGAGAGGTGTGAGCGCCGTGCCTCGGCAGAATTCAGGGTGCAAAGGCCCGTTTGTGCTTATGGCCGTCCACGATACGGTGCCGGGCCTGGGCGTCTCCCGTTAATGGACGCCCATATTATGGATGATGGAGAAAAAGATAGTGCGCAAAGGGCCGCTGCCTGGAGGTCGCCAGGGCGCGTCTGGAGCTGGCGCTGGACGTGACAGCATGCGGGCCGCCAGCCGAGCGCGGGGTGTTGCAAGACCACCTAGCAGCCCCCCGCATCCATCATCCCCACCAGAAGGCTTGGTGTTGGCTGGGTCTTCTCGGACTCAGCAAGCGGCACCCGCCGCTGGTGGAGCACGTCGCATGCGTTGGTCTAAATCGATGAATGAAAACGCACTGCGGGCGTATTTTAGGGCAAAAGGGGAAGAAACTGGATGTTTGGCGTATCGGGCTCGGATGCATCGCTTTTTTGCAGAGCTGGAGCCATCTCTATCCGTCACTGAGCAAAACCTGGCAGACCGAGTTAGGTACATCCTGCGCTCCAACATATTTGGTGACGCCGAACTCGAGCGACTACGACGTGAGGCTATTCCTTCATCGAATGGAAATGCTGCGGCTGGGAATGCGGCGCCACTAGATGCGCAACAAACTGCATATGTGGATGCTGCCGTCAACATTCCATTTGTGGCTAATTCAGACGGTGATGGAATAGTCTCCCACGAACTAGAGAAAATGAGGAGCATACTGGAAGAGTCGATGCTGGAAACGCGCAGCATGCCTCTCGATAATCGACCGCGACTTCCCCGCATACCCCTTAGCAAGCGAAATCGGGCTGTCGTGCGGGCTCTTAACCCAATGCTGGTAACCTATTTGGAAGCCAGCCGGGACCTTTGCGAGACGGATTCAATTCTTTTTGGCGCCGCACTGGCAGTATGCCGTATTATTGGCGCCAAACTTCCCGTGGCTGGGCGTGCTACTCAAAAAAGTAGCGCCATCCCAGCCTGGAGAAAAAGAATTGAGGACCGTATCGCAAAGGCAAGGGCCCTTATCGGCAGACTGACAAGCTTCAGGTCGGGTAATACTAGACCGAGGATTATGCGCACCGTTAGGATGGCGTTTGCTGGGACAAATATCAGTTTGTTCCAGCCGGATATCACGCAAAAACTAACGGAGCGCATAGATGACCTGAAGCAAAAAATCGCTGCTTGGGGGAAGCGGATTCGACGATTTAGCGAGAGGTCAAGGCGGTTCAACCAGAATCGCCTCTTCCAGAGTGATCAGAAGAGGCTCTATAAATCATTGGAGCGACCAGAGGTATGTGGAGCGGGCCCAGGACCGGATCAGGCTGCCACTGTCGCATTTTGGCGTGGCCTGTGGTCAGAGCCCGTAAACCACAGCGAGGGCCCTTGGATGGAAGTTATGGCGAGCCAGAGTGCAAGTGTTACGCCTATGGACCCCGTCACCATAACGCCTGAAGACGTGGCTGAGGCGGTCCGTAGGGCCCCGAACTGGAAAAGTCCGGGGCTCGACGGGCTGCATCATTACTGGTTGAAGGGGTTCGTAGTGTGTCACGCTGTGCTCGCCCGACAGTTTCAAGAGGCTCTCGATCAGAAGTCGCTCCCGAGCCTCTTCACTACTGGGATCACTCATTTGGTTCCTAAAGATCAGGATACCACAGACCCGAGCAAATACCGCCCCATCACGTGTCTACCCACCATATATAAGACACTGACATCCATTTTGAGCGCGAGAATCACTCGTCACCTGGAGCTAAATCAGGTGATGTCACGCGCTCAAAATGGATGCCGGGGCGGTGGTCGTGGAACCAAGGAACCACTCCTCATTGACGCGGTCATTGGCAAAGTGGTGAAACGCAACCGTCGGAATTTCTCCGCCGCCTGGATAGACTACAGAAAAGCATTCGACTCGGTGCCCCATACATGGCTAAAGAGGGTCCTCGAGCTGTACAAGATTGACTGTACAGTTCGAGACTTCCTCGGGCAGTGTATGGGGCAGTGGAGTACGATCCTTTGCTATCTGGGCGAGCGGATGATGGCTGCGGAGAACCACATAAGGATAAGAAGGGGTATCTTCCAGGGCGATTGTCTGAGTCCAATCTGGTTTTGCCTCTCCCTGAACCCTCTCAGTACTTTACTGGAGGGCTCCGGGAGGGGATTTCAGCTTCGGAAAGGAGGTACAAAAGTGACCCACCTTTTCTATATGGATGACCTCAAATTATTCGCCTCCAGTCGCTCCCATCTTATGGAATTGCTAAACATCACGTGTGAATTTAGCAATTCTATTAGAATGGAGCTGGGGACGGATAAATGTGCGGTCCTCCATGTTGAAGGGGGAAGGGTTGCTAACTCTGAGGGCATAGACTTATCTATGCCCGTCAACTTAAGAACCCTTTCCGAGGCTGAAACATACCGATACCCGGGTATGTCACAGAACATCGGTATCGATGAGGCTGGTATGAAACAGTCAGTTTGCGACGTGTTTTATGCACGCTTGACCAAAGTGCTTAACAGCCTTTTGTCCGGTGTGAATAGGACACACGCATATAACGGTTGGGTCATGCCTGTCCTCATGTATACCTTTGGCATACTCAGGTGGAGTCAGACTGAACTTAACGCCCTGGATAGAAAAGTCCGCACTACAATGACGTCCCATAGGATGCATCATCCGAGATCGTCGGTAATGAGGCTGTACTTGCCGCGAAAGCATGGTGGGCGTGGCTTCTTGAGCGCGCTCACCATGCATAATCGCGAAGTGTGCAGACTCCGTGATTACTTCCTGATGAGATCGGATGATCCATTCTATAATGACGTCATTTCTTGTGATAAAGGACTTACCCCTCTATCCTTAGCCAACGAGCAATGGCAAAACCCGGCAGTGCAGAGCATTTCCGACCGGGAGACCGTATGGAAGGAGAAGGAGCTCCACGGGAGGTTCTACAAGGCTCTACATGAGCCTTTCGTAGACACAGCAGCCTCCCTCCACTGGCTACGCTTTGGTGATCTCTTCGGGGAAACCGAGGGTTTTGTCTGTGCAATACAGGATCAGGTTATTAAGACCAACAACTATCGGAGATACATCCTAAAGGATGGCACCGTCGACATCTGTCGAGCTTGTCGCCATCCCGGTGAGTCACTTAGGCATGTCATCTCCGGTTGTTCGGCGCTTTCTAACTCTGAGTACTTGCACAGGCACAACCTAGTAGCCAGAATTCTTCACCAGGAGCTCGCTCTGAAATACGGTCTCGTGGATCGGAAATTGCCGTATTACAAGTACTTGCCGGAAGCCGTGCTCGAAAATGATCGCGCCAGGCTCTATTGGGACCGGGCCATCATCACAGACAGGACTATTCTTGCGAATAAGCCTGATATTGTGCTGATGGACCGGGCACAGTCAAGGATATTTTTGGTCGACATTACCATTCCGTATGACGAGAACCTCGTGAAAGCCGAAACAGACAAGCAAACAAAATATCTGGACCTGGCTCACGAGGTGACCGACATGTGGGGTGGTCTGCCGACCGAAATTATTCCTGTAGTCGTCTCTGCAAACGGGCTAATCCCAGCCAGCCTCTCGGGTCATCTGAGGCGACTGGGACTACGTGGCGGACCGCTCCAGGCTCAAATGCAGAAGGCGGTGCTCCTCGATACCGCCCGCATCGTCCGCCGGTTTCTTTCCCTTTCCCCCTAACCCTCGGCCGTTTGGTCTCCCCTGCCGAGGGCGTCCATCTGGTTGGGCTTTTATTTATTTATGTATTTTTATATTTATTTTATGTTATTGATATTTATGTATATTTATCTTTTCATTTTCATTTATAATTATATATTTATGGGACCCAACCAGATGAGAAAACTATATAGATACCCCAAAAATAATAATAATATTCCACAACTATCACACAACGCCATCTAGTCCCAAGCTAAGCAGAGCTTGTGTTATGGGTACTAGACAACTGATAAACATACTTATATATTTCTAAATACATAAATATTATAGATAAATTACACTCAGACACAGAACAAATGATCGTGCTCATCACACAAACATTTGTCCTGGGTGGGAATCGAACCCACGATCTCCGGCATAACAGTCAGGGTCACTAACCACTAGACCAACAGGCCTGTCGTTCAAAATCATACACACGTAAAAAAATAACAGAAAGAAAAGTAAGTTTGTCAATAGATTAAACACTTACATCTATGGCCTTTGATGCGTTGAAGTAACACAAATGTATTATTGATAGATACACTGCGGTCAAACGACCATACACTAACTCCATGACTGCAGTTGCTTGGTCTTATATAGTACCAGTAAGTAATAATTCTAATCTAAAGAATTTCTACAGTAGAATTGATAACAACTTTATGCGTCAACAACCTTATCTCACATTCTTCGTGTTGCGTCTTATTCAGTGTATTGATGACTCGTATAACAGAAAAAATGCAATTTAATATTTAGAAATCACATAATTGATCATTCCTATGTTAGTCATTGAGTAGATTGTACTGTAGTAATCTACTAATAGCAGTAATATCATGGATACACTAGATGTACAACAACATCTGAAAAAGATTCACCCCAGTCTAGAAAATAATGTGCTACTCACTGACTGCCCATGTACACCCACGTACCAACGTATATACCTAGTCAGGTCATAAGTATTGTCACACAGTAAAAACTTTTCTTTTAGAATGCTGGCCACAAAAAAGTTTATTGAATTCGAATTGTTCATGAAAATAAAACTGTATACTTTTTAGAATTTTACTCATTTTTACATATGGAGTGGGCGCTTAAAAAAGACCGTGTTGCAGTTGCGATTACGCGCCAATTAAATTTTTTGATATACTGAAAATTTGAATATAACCAAAAGATTCGTTTATCGTACCATCAAACGATACAATGAAGACTCTAGTGTAGATGACAGGTCAAGAAGTGGTCGCCCTCGATTTGTTAGAACTCCAGCAGTGATAAAAGCTGTAAAGGTGCGAATTCAAAGAAATCCCAAACGTAAGCAGAAACTGTTGGCCCTTCAGATGGGGTTAAGCAGAACCACGGCGTTAAATGAAGACTTAGGGCTTCGGGCATATCGAAGAAAAACAGGACATCGTTTGAATGCTCGTCTAATGGATCTGAGACTGAAGAGATGCCGCGCTTTGTTGAAGCGGTACGCGGGAAAAAAATATCGGGAAATTCTTTTTTCGGATGAAAAATTTTTTACCGTAGAAGAGAGCTACAACAAACAAAATGATAAGGTGTACGCACACAGTAGTGAAGAAGCGAGCAACCGTATTCCGCGTGTCCAACGGGGTCATTTTCCATCCTCGCTCATGGTGTGGTTGGGAGTTTCTTATTGGGGCTTAACAGAGGTACATTTTTGTGAGAAAGGTTAAAAACGAATGCAGTTGTGTATCAAAATACAGTCCTGACGAACCTTGTGTAACCTGTTTCTCATACCATGTTCCTGTTATTACAGGCACTGGGTATTCCAACAAGATTCGGCGTCAGCTCATAGAGCGAAGAGCACACAAGACTTTTGACAGCTCCGTGGCGTAGTGGCTTAGCAATGAGTGGCTGCGCTTGGGGGTTGCGGGTTCGAATCCCGCACGGAACAAGTATTTGTACGACCTACAAGTAATTGTTCCGAGTTTGGATGTTTGTCCTTGTGAAATTTGTGTTTGTAAACTGCCCCCACGATACAGGAGAAAAACCTAGTGTGGAGGGAACGTTCTTTAAAAACAAAAAAAAAGACTGGCTGGCGGCGCGTGAAATCGACTTCATCCGACACAAAGACCAGTCCAGATTTGAATCCGTTAGATTACAAGATATGGTAACGCTTGGAGGAAAAGGCGTGCTCAAAGCCTCATCCCAATTTCGAGTCACTCAAGACATCTTTAATTAAGGCAGCCGCCGATATGACATGGACCTCGTTCGTGGTGAGATAGACGACTGGCTGCGCAGATTGAAGGCCTGTATTCAAAATTACGGAGGTCGTTTTGAATAAACTATAGTGTCATAAGAATCTATGTTTTGTTAAGTTCATTTTGGTATATAAATGGTTACATAATGAATAAACTTGTTTCAATTATTTTATATTAAACATGTGATAGAATTTATGACCTGACTAGGTAATATGCAATTTGGATACAGATGATAAACCAGGGTCACATTGGGTAGCTTTATATATCGATACGAATGACGTCGGTCAATATTTTGATTCATTCGGACGGGCACCTGTACGATATCATCTAGAGTTTTTTTAAAAGAAATTGTAAAAGATGGAACTGGAATGTTGATAGGATTCAGAATGAGTGGACTTCAGTTTGTGGCGAATATTGCTTAATGTATTTGCTATATAAGTTTCAGGGATGTTCAATGCATAGTTTTACGAGTATATTTACAGGGAACACATTGTACAACGATATTTTAGTGGGTGAGATGTTTCGCTCCTATTTTATAGATAATAAGTAATAAGATTTTGTATTTTATAAATAAAAATTTTAACAAAATTGGGTAATGTGTTTTATTAATGAGTCAGATTAGTGTAGATAGGAACAAAGGAGTATAATACAATAGCATAAGCCGACCCACACGCCGACGAATAATAGATAATGACGGTAGTCAATCAACAATAGATAAGTAGATAAGGACAATGGAGCGCTAATGACGGTTGAGGCTCGAAGCGGATATCAATTAGATAAGAGTTAATTGATCTGCACATCTCCGAAACCGTGCATCCTACGCAAAAATGGACCGCAGATTCGTGATCAGAGCATGCCAAAAGACGAACGTCGTACTTGTACAACTTCTGACTCAGTGCGCCCGAACTGGTACAACCTCTCTACAAGTGAGCCAGAACTGGTACATCGTAACTACTGATGCTGTTCTGGATACTGAAGTCTGGCATCTGCATCTTCATACAAATAGTGCAGTGGTGGACTTGTAGTGGGCTGTAATGATGATGACTCAAAAACCTGGATGATTAATTTATAAGAAATAGATGTGCTACATAACTTTTAATCACAATTAATTGTTGTGTTAAAAGAAAAATCACTTCTTAAAACAGTACATAGGGTGTGTGTAATATGACATTGAAATAAAATAATTATTGTAATGTGCCTTAATGTGTTAGTGCTTGTGAGATGCTTGATTAAAAATCACAAATCAGAGTTATGATTCTGTGCCTCTTTAAACTTTTATACAATAGATACCACCAAAAACTTAAAGGACATTACCCTATGCTACGCTGGCTTAAGGTTTTTTTAGGATAGGGTAACAAGCGAGCACATAGTCCACCTGATGGTAAGTGGTTGCTGCGGCCCATGGACATCTACATCTATCCTCGATTACGAAGCAAAATGCAGATGCGTTATCACCCGTGAGAACTAAGATGGAATGCCTCATTTCCAGTAAAAAGGGTCTCTTTCTACACTCACCATACAAACACTGCAGCATTAAGCTACTATTCTACGCAGGCATTCAGTGAGAGGGTGATCCTTCCCCGGTCGAGCTGACCCTCATGCTACAAGTATACTACTAATATAACTGCAGCATGGCTCTACCACATATAAATAATATAAGGTACACAAAAAGACATTTGATACATGGTGGCTGCAATTCCAGCCATGATGTCTTCCTGTCATTTTATGATCACTAATCTCCTAATTAAGTAAATTCTGACGTGTTTATTAATTTAGTTACTTCTATATTTTAAATTATAATACTATTTATAGTGCACTCTACCCATTAATTATCGCTTATTTTTATTTCCTATTTAGGTTGTCTGCAAGAAATTGCTACATAGTAAGACTGCCTTTTGTTTTCCACTTTGTTTGTTTCTTGTTATGTTACTTGTTTTCTTAGTATACAATAAATGGTATTGTATTATATAATTTTTAAAATTGTTCTTGCAATAGAATAGAATCGTTTTTATTCAATATATATTCCATGTAATTCTTTCTCTTCAGAAAAAACCTCTGTCCTGTGAAGAACCAGCAAGAAACTCAACAGGACTTTTTCGTTAAAAAAATAATTTAGTTTATTATTTTATGCAATTAGTATGAAGACATTAGAAACAACATGGTAGCATCACATACATTTTAAAAGTATAACAATCCTTATTAATACAGTACTCTTACACTTAGTGGACTTAAACAATTCCTGCTTAGTAAATATTTTGAGCCTTTTGCTAGATACCACCTGCATATTTTCTGCAACTTTGTTGTATAAGTAAATACATTGCCCCATGAAGGAATCACTGTTTGGAATCAAGTAACTGGTATAACAAACTTTATAAATCACTGTTAAAAAAACTATTTTTGTTTGTGTAAGTAAGTAACATCGCAAGTTTAATGTAACATATGTTAAATTTTTCTCTAAGAGTTTCCTTCAGACCTAGGTTATCAATTGCTCTTATGCCAGAGAGTAGTAGGTTCTTTGCTCTTATGGTTCTCGTCTGCAAAACAAAGTTATGTCAGTTGCATAATCCCAAAGCAAGGTACCATTATGACATTATGCCATAGAAATAACTAATTAAGCTGTTTTTTTACAGCATATGCTGCAGGTAATAAGTTTGCTAGCTAGTTTAGTAATAGAATTTTAATAACATGATTGTAGTTAAATGTTCAATACATATTAGGATAAATTAACTTACAATTTAAACAAGCTCACAAATATTGTGTCTATTTAAAATTGTACAAACTTTGAAGGTTGAAATTGGCACTAGGCTGATATGGACATCCAACCTATGTAGCATTGTAAGAAAAGTGAAAAAACACAGGCATGTAAGAAGGCTAAGAAGATATTGTTGTAGATCTAGTCTAGGTCATAAAGTTATTATAATATATTTTTTATTAATTAATTAACCAATGACTGTTCATACAATGTGACAAAGCATATCTGTAAATAAAACTACAGTTCTTTGTTTTAAATCCATTATTATTAGATATCACCTAAAATATTTCATGGTTTAAAGTGCATACACATACAGATAAATACAAAGAAAATGACAATGTTTAAAATTGCATTTATTCACCTTATGGAGTAGGTGCTACCATAGCAATTGATGTCAGTTGGGAAATTATACACCCAGCAGCAAGGTTTCCGTAATACGCCTGGGCGGCAGCGGCAGTACTTCCAGCCACGATGCCGCTGCTGCTGAAACCCAGCAATGGTGCTACCAATGGAGCACCAAGACCACCTGTTCCGTAAATGACCGCCCCACCGACAATGTTAACAGCGAGAGCAGCCAACATACCCATTTTAGTCTGAAACAAGTTTTTTCTTTGATAAACCCGTACGAAATTCTTATACTTATGGTGTTTAATTTAACAAAGCTTCTGAAATCGTAAATCAGTTTATAGAAGATTTCAAGCCGCGACTTCGAAGCTAATTATTTTAATCCTTTAAAGTCGGTTTTTCGTTGGTTCTTTTGAGTAGACTAAGTAACATCGCAAGTTTAATGTAACAACTAGAATATCTCAATAATACATTATTAAAAACTTCATCCCAAATTTATTTCACATTTATATGGGGTACCTACCTATTCCTTCAAGTTTAGTTAAAATATTCTCAGTTTCAAGTCTAGAGTGAATTAATTTTGTGGGCTATAACTACTACCTATACTTAAATTAAAACTTTGAAACAAGGAATGTAAATCAACATTCAATGAAGACATTTTAATGCATCTGTTTTTAATTAAATACACTTAGTTCTGTTCTCTACTACAGCTATAAGATAGAAATTAAACAGTACGGCTACAATAATTATTTACTAGGTAAATAAACCTTGCTACAAAAAAATATATATATAAAATTCTTACGGTGTAGAAGAAATTTCTCGAACAGCAAACAGCAATCGCAAACTAACTACTAACTAGATACATACACCCATACAGCACAGCAATGTCGTATTGTTCGTACTATTCACTGTACATGTAAGTATACACTTTGCTTGTACTTAATATGTTGTTATGCTTTCCTTTAAAATTTAAACTTCCCTTAATATGTATACACACACACACACACACACATATATATATATATATATATATATATATATATATATATATATATATATATATATATATATATATATATATATATATATATATATATATATATATTGTCATAAGATATGACGTTTTCGACATCCAAAATTCAGTAGCATATTTAAAGCATTATTAGCATTTGAGGTGACACTAGCCATCTGGTAAGCTTCGGACTGCAAACTTAGGAAGTTGTATGCTCGAATCTGCTATTTGACTACTGTGGTAAACCGTATTCTATCGTGATTTCTAGTATTCCTATTTTTTTAAATAAAATATTTACCTACACCTTTTAAATGTACGTAAAATTGTATTTATCAATTTTATTGGTTCCAACGGGCTTCGAAGCCGTGTTGCTCTACGATAGCTTAGGAATATTAAGATTATAATAGAACTTTTTTCCTATATATCTCAATTTTAACATATTCCTTACCCTAAGCTCTGCCGCCCTATAAAACCAAAACTAGGCGGAGAAAACAGACAAAAACACAAGGTAATGTACTATAACTAACTTATTAAGAAAAAAGTAGCAAACAAGCTGTGGCAATATCAGGAACACTTCAAAATCAACTAAAAAAAATCTTAATTAACAGTTAATATTCAAGGCGATTTTGGTATGATGTAGTTTAACAAGTGTCGATAAGCAGCGCCCTTTCGACTCTTTATTATTTAATTGACCGATGAAGACTTATCGTGGCACGAAGCCACCTGTGGAAACAAGGCTGTAGTTTTTGAGTTATAAGAAAGTGACCGTAATGACCAGACGACCATTTTTTGTCCAAAATTGTATGCTGTTGGCCCTGCGGCCTTTAGAGCTTCATCGAATTAGACTCGTGAGTCCTACCCGCGAGCTGTTGAGTGCAGCGATTCTGTCTTCGGCGGCGACCCTAGCCTTGAACAACTATCGTAATGAGGGCAGATGTATACATATATATATATATATATATATATATATATATATATATATATATATATATATATATATATATATATATATATATATATATATATATAAACAGCAAATATAAACGTATTTTCACCTTCGATATTGAGTGATGTATCAATCGGAACAAATATGTTAAATATTTTAGCTTATTTAAAAAATGAGTGTAAAGTTAGCCTGTTCCTTTACTTACTAACACTATTTAAAATTGTAAACGTAGTAGTGATAACTCTTACCATTGAATTGTTTTACTGGGTTCCAATTCTACTGTAAATATTAATTGCTCCTAATAATATAAGTAAAAAGAAATACCCGAGTTTAATGCAATTTTTGGTAATATGACAACATTTCATGATAACAGGGGAATCCCTTTTCTTCAATAGACAATAATGCACTCCATTAGATTGTCAATGGTTTGTTTTATAAAGTTAAGCTCCTCCTTTTCCTTTGTGTAAAACATAGACAAAAATATTATTTTGCTATCATTCCGTGACTGTCGTTCCGGTTGGCTCACTGAAGTTAATTCCCCAAAATTTTTTAATTCTTTATCACTGTTAAGAGAATTTTTTTGTTTTTTAATTAATAATAAAATACGTATACAGTTATATTTCTCATTAACGTGGAAGGTGTGTTACAGTTAAAAATATTTAGAAACTTTAACAAATCAACGTATAGATAATAATATTACAATTTCACTAATAATCCTAATATTCAATTTATTAATCAAATATTATTGCTGGTGTATTATATCAAGTGAATTGCCATTTATGTAATGAGTGATGGTTATATTATATCGGTGTTGTACACTTTTTTGTTTAGATATAATTATTTATAAAATCATAACATTAATATACCTAACATTAATGTAAAATTAATAAACAACTTCATTAAATATATTATTAAGACGATTTATACTATTCTAAAATATAATACGCTCCATGGGCTTCAATGTTTAACATAAGCAGACGCTGTTTGAGATTTTGTTCTTTAATCATTGACTCATTGTAGCTTTCCCAATTTCCTGCTAATATTCGGCAATAAGCGAAATAATGACCCGTAACATAAGCTGCTACACCAGATAATCTAAAAATGGATAAATGAGTAATAAATCAACTATACCAATACGTTACAATACAAATGTTGTAAAGAGCAGTGTTACGAGCTTAGGGTTCGTGACAAAAAAAGCTGCCGATTGAATTACCAAAATTGACACTTTAATTACTGAACACCAATTAAAACTTAAATCACACTATTAATTTAATTACACTTAACACTTTAGTTCACTTTATTTCACTCCGAAAGCTTCGCTCGTATCGCCAATTCAGTTCAGAAAGTTCGAGTGTGAATTTTTCTAGAAAGCTTAATTCTATTACTTGTTACTAGATGGCGCTGTTGAGAGAGTTCAGGAATGGCATTTTCTAGAAAGCCCTCCTCGCTCTGTTCCCCGACACTAGATGGCGCTTGTGCCAGGTATCAGACTTCAACTTAGCCAATACTGCCCCTCCTAAGACATGCTCGTCCCGAGCATTATCGGTCCCATAATAAAGTGCCAGTCGATCCACACGGACCATCTTAGGAGTACCTCTTGCACCTTTCTGAAACCGCTCTGCCACGTCCAGGGCTGTCCTCTCCCATGATGCACCAACATTGTACAATTTCAATGCACCTGTACTACGAGTCTGAGGTCCCTTCACAGCCGCACAATTTGTACATTTGCGACACCAATCCTCGACATCGTCACGATAATGGACCCAGTAAAACCGTTCTCCGATTTTCAGTAGAGTTCGTTTAACTCCCAGATGGACTCCTGAACAACCAATTATGGTACAGCTGTAGAACATCCGTTACTATAGCTTTAGGGACAACCATTTGCAAACGACAGCTGTCTCTTCGACCATTTTCCCATTTACGGCACAGAACTTCATCCTGAATCAGCAAGCTGTCCCCTTGGGGCCAATAGCTTTTCGTGGTCGAACTCATCACTGAGACATCGCTCCACTTGGGCTTTGAAGCACTGGCTTTCATCTATTCTGGAATCGGCTTGATGTCCAGATCTTCCTGCTGTGCATGTAGTAATCTGTCCTTCCACTCGTTGCCGAGGTGGTCTGTCCTGAGCATCCTCACGGATATCACTTCCTATCAAGAGGGTACTCTTGCCTATTACTGTTCTCGCAATCATCAAGATATGATCTTCTTGACAATGCATCTGTGTTGCCACGTCATTTCTCGCTGCAGTGTCCGATAGTAAATTCGTATTCCTGCTGCTGCTGGGTGGTGCTGTTAGCCGCACTACCCATTCGAGATCGATCACCTTCCCTTTTTACAGACCGCTCGGGGCAGCTAGGTCGAAGATGGCCCCTTTCCCCACAGTTGTAGCACCTTGGGCTGTAACTTGTATTGTGGTCGCGAACTGTAGCTGCCGCAAGCTCCCTGACGCGATGGGAACGATGATCCTGCCGTACGGCTTCCACCTCCAGTGCATGGGCCAAGGCGTCCTTAAGCGTCTCGTGCTGACCGAGCCTCACAGCAGCTCTGACTTCAAGATCGCGGATGCCGTCGATGAATGTCTGCACCAGGTTCCCTTGAATGAGCGCAGGTACAGACCGGTATGCTTTTCGTACCAGCTTCTCCACCTCAAGAGCCCTTTGCTGCAGGTTTTTGTTGATGCGCTGTACGCGATCTTTAAGCTGCGCACGAAAGACGTGTTCCAGGTAAGCGTCGCCATATCTCGCCTCCAATGCCTCAAGGAGCTGCTCATAAGTCACTTCCTCACCGAGAGCTTCCAGAACTGTTAATGCCTGGTTGCGCAGGCCCAGTGTGAGAGCAGTCATGGCCTGGCTTTTATTCCAGCCATTTGCCTCCATGACAGCCTCGAACTGGATTTTGTAGGATGACCAGGAAGAAGTCCCGTCGAACGACGGCACTTTGAACCCGAAACGAAGGCGTTGTACCTACTACGGGAGCTGTAGTTCCATCCCCAAGTTTGAGTCCGTCCATTGATTTTTTCATGTCAGCCATTACGTTGTCAAGCTGATTGTTTACTTGGTCGATTCGGGTTTCAGGTTCCGACAGGCGGTTATCATGTTGAGCAACCTTATCCTTCACCTCCACTATCTCTTTCCCGAAGGTAGCGCGAATGTCCTTCATGAGGAGCATCTGCTCTTCCTTATCGCGTTTGAGCTGCTCTTCCAAACGACGGGCCTGTTCCTCCTGTCGATGAGCCTGTTCCTACTGTCGGCGGGCCTGTTCCTCCTGCTGCTCTTTCAACTTGCGGGCTTGTTCCTCTCGTGCGCGCTGCAGCTGCTCTTCCAACCGACGGGCCTGCTGCTCCTGTCGATGGGCCTGTTCCTCCCGTCTGTGGCCTTGTTCCTCCTGCTGCTCTTTCCGTCCGTCTTCTGCTGGCGTTGACTTCGGGTACGGACACCTTCCATTTCCTCCTTAGGTAAAATCGGCATGATTTTATTCCACTTCTGATACCAATTGTTACGAGCTTAAGGTCCGTGACAATAAAAACTGCCGATTGAATTACCAAAATTGACACTTTAATTACTGAACACTAATTAAAACTTAAATCACACTAATAATTAATCACACTTAACACTTTAGTTCACTTTATTTCACTTCGGAAGCTTCGCTCGTACCGCCAATTCAATACTGCCTCGGTCGCGGCTCTCAGCGGCCTTAAATACGCCTTTTTTACCGAAACATTTAGAATGTTTCAGCAAATACCGGTCCCGATCGACGAAGTGCAGAAAGTACGAGTTTGACTTTTCTAGAAAGCTTAATTCTTCTATTTGTTACTAGATGGCACTGTTGGGAGAGTTCAGGAATGGAATTTTCTAGAAAGCCCTCCTCACTCCGTTCCCCGACACTAGATGGCGCTAGTGCCAGGTACCAGACGTCGACTTAGTCGCGCAACAGTAGATTAGTTTCGGATCCACCATCATTTTGAAATTTTAAGTTTAAATGAATAGTAAGTTCTTTCAAATTACACATTTTACCATACGTTGACCACGTCTATAATTACGTAGCTAAATAAAAATTGTTAATTAAACCAAAAATACATATATTTTCGATAGAATAAAGGTATTTTAGAAAAATTAATAAACTTATTTTATCATATTTATTTAATTGTTTTAGGCTATACAATAATCTTTATGACTTAAACATATTTAGATAAAAATTTTAATTGTTCTAAGAACTGAACTGAACAAAATTCACCAATCTTACGCTCACAAAACACTTTTTTCACACTTAAACCAACTTGTAAACTCCTTAGATCGCTGCGAACTGTCAAAGTTGTTTCGCAAAGTGTAGTTTGCTAAATAAAAAACTGGCACGGAGAAAGGGACAAACAATCACACCGCTCTGTCTCATTTCTATGCAAGACGTATGCATAAATCTATCTTTTTCGTGTGCGAATGCGAAAGAAGGCGTCAATTTGTCTATAGGTTTCTCTGTCTACGATTTTATCAAAGAATGTTTGTTCTATGAAATCTATCAATGAATATAAAAAGACCAATAACAACGAAAGAAATTATAAATTGAAGTGGGGAGGGGGGGGGGGGGCTAACTATAAGGCAGATTTTTAATTATTTTTTTATAAATATATTATCGACGATGCCGTGTAGTGGCGGTTAAGAATATCCACTACCCCATATCTTCCCGTGGGTGTCGTAAAAGGCGACAGAGGGACACAGGCAGGAGATGGGCAGCAGCATCTTCCTGGTAACAGCAACTGTACGACAAAAAAACAGCGGTTGCCAACCCGCTCACCAAGCGTTGCCACGCTTGGTGAGAGGGTGGGCAACCGCAGTTTTTGGCAATATACCCCCCATGAATAATTACACAAATAGACGGCCCCCAGTCCCCGGCGGCCCTGCTATTCCTGGCTACGGTGGCGACCATGGTAACGGCGGGGCAGGGGGTGCTAAGAATCTCCGGTGGAGGTTCGGTTGCCACCTACGACGACTTGACCTGGCAACATTTAACGCACGCACTCTGAGGACTGACGTGAAGATCCTGGAGCTGGAAGAAGAGATAGACAAGTTGCGCTGGAATATTATATCCGTCCGAAGAGAGGGGGAGGACACGGTGATTCTCGAATCCGGCAACTTGTTCTATCACCGGGAGGGCGACCATCTGTCCCAAGGAGGTGTTGGATTTATCGTCCACAAGTCTCTCGTCAACAACATTGTGAAGATTGGGAGTGTGTCGACGAGGGTCGCGTACCTGATACTCAGAATCACCAAACGGTATTCGCTGAAGGTCATACAGGTTTACGCACCAACCTCGGCACATCCCGATGAAGAGGTGGAGGAAATGTATGAGGATATTTCCAAAGCCATGCATTCCTCCAAAACTCACTACACGGTGTTGATGGGAGACTTTAACGCAAAACTAGGCACAAGAGAAAACGGTGAGCTGAAGTTAGGGAAATTTGGAGTAGGGCAACGGAACCGAAGGGGCCAGCAGCTGGCCGACTTTATGGAGAAAGAGGGACTCTTTATGATGAACTCTTTCTTTCAGAAGCGGCCCCACAGGAAGTGGACCTGTTCGAGCCCCGACGGTTCGACAAAAAATGAGATTGACTTCATTATGACGACCAGACGCCAACTGTTCAGTGATGTCTCAGTGATCGCAAGGGTGAAAACTGGCAGCGATCACTGAATGGTTAGAGGCACACTGAACCTAAACGTTAAGTTGGAGAGGTCTCGTCTAATGAAGTCTACGCTCCGTCCCCCTCGTGCTCTAATCTAGAATCCCGAAAACTTTCAGCTCGAGTTACGTAACCGCTTTCAGTGCCTACAAGATTGCAATTCAGTGGACGATATGAATGACAAGCTCGTGGAAACTGTCCATGCGGTCGGAGCTAAGTTCTGCAAGACCCGCCGCAGAAGAACACAAAAACTCTCCGATCACACTCTTAATCTCATGGCTGTTAGACGGGAGATGAGGCTACAATAGTCAACAGATTTGACAGCGTACAGGCAACTGAACAGACAGATCTCCAAATGCATGCGGCGAGACTTACACAACTTTAATACTTTTCGTATTAAAGAAGCGATCGAGCGGAACCAGGTCTCCAAAGTCTTTGCCAGAGATCTGTCTGCCAGTAAGAGCCAACTGTCAAAGCTGAAGACTGAGTGTGGCAGCATCGTTTCCGGGACACCTGAGATTTTGAGTGAGATTGAGAGGTTCTATGGGCAGCTGTACACATCATCGTTGGAGCCACACGCAAGTGTGAGTAACGATCCAAGAGCAAGTCTTATCCGACACTATTCCGATGATATCCCGGACGTCAGTCTAAGCGAGATTAGAATGGCTCTCCAGCACCTTAAAAACGGCAGGGTCCCAGGTGAGGATGGAATTACAGCGGAGCTTCTGAAAGCGGGTGGAACACCGGTAGTTGAAGTCCTTCAGAAGCTTTTCAATTCCGTCCTCCATGGCGGCACTACTCCAGAGGCGTGGAGCAGAAGTGCGGTGGTCTTGTTCTTTAAGAAAGGCGACAACGCTCTCTTAAAGAACTACAGACCGATTTCCCTTCTGAGCCGCGTCTATATGCTGTTTTCGAGAGTCATTACGAATCGTCTCGCACGCAGACTCGACGACTTCCAGCCTCCCGAACAAGCCGGTTTCCGAAAAGGCTTCAGTACCATAGACCACATACATACCCTGCGGCAGATTGTACAGAAAACTGAAGAGTATAATCTGCCACTTTGCCTGGCGTATGTGGACTATGAGAAAGCCTTTGATTCCGTCGAAATTTGGGCGGTGCTACAGTCCCTCCAGCGGTGCCAAGTTGACTGTCGGTATATCGAAGTGCTGAAGTGTTTGTAAAGTAGGGCTACGATGGCTATCCGAGTATAGAACCAGAGCTCGAAACCTATCCAACTGCAGAGAGGTGTAAGACAGGGTGACGTTATATCCCCGAAACTCTTCACCGCTGCATTGGAAGACGTTTTCAAGCTACTGGACTGGAAAGGATACGGTATTGAAATCAATGGCGAGTACATCACTCACCTTCGATTTGCCGACGATATAGTCCTTATGGCAGAATCGCTGGAGGACTTAAGCCCTATGCTCAATGACCTCAATGGTGCCTCCCAACGGATAGGTCTTAAGATGAACATGGACAAAACAAAGATCATGTTTAATGTCCATGTCACACCTATGCCGGTAGTTGTTGGGAGCACTATGCTCGAAGTTGTTGACGAGTACGTTTACCTGGGACAAATAGTCCGACTAGGTAAGTCCAACTTCGACCGAGAGGTCAATCGACGGATTCAACTCGGCTGGGCAGCGTTCTAGAAATTACGACATGTATTCTCGTCAGGTATGCCTCAATCTCTAAAAACTAGATTATACAACCAGTGCGTGTTGCCAGTGATGACTTACGGATCTGAGACGTGGTCCTTCACTGCTGGCCGTATGAGGACGCTCAAGGTCACTCAGCGAGCTATGGAGAGGGCTATGCTCGGAGTTTCTCTGCGTGATAGACTCAGAAATGAGGATATCCGCAGTAAAACCAGAGTGATCGACATAGCCCAACGGATTAGTAAGTTGAAGTGGCAATGGGCCGGCCATATAGCTCGAAGAACCGATAACCGATGGGGGAGAAAGGTTCTTGAGTGGCAGCCTCGTACCGGTAGGCGTAGTGTAGGGCGACCCCCCACTAGATGGAGTGACGACCTGGTAAGATATGCAGGAAGTCGATGGATGCAGGTGGCTCAGGACCGTGCTTTGTGGCATTTCTTGGGGGAGGCCTATGTTCAGCAGTGGACTTGTGAAGGGCTGTAATGATGATGATGATGATGATGATATTATTGACGAAGAAATAATTATCGATAGAGAACTATCAAGAACAAACCACGAACTAACGATATGTGATAAAGAAATTTGAAAAATAGGAAAATAAATTTTTTGAGGGGCTGACTTCTTATAGCTGAAGTCATGGAGTATAGAGGGAGGAGGACAATCTCCCATAGGAGAATAGTTGAAAATGTGTCAATCTGTAAGCAGTAAATAACACTTCAAAAACTCTCCACTACAGTGCTCGAGTAGCTTACAGGGTATCATAAATTGCCATAAAATACGTTGAGAGTGATTTTGAAAATAAAAATTTGAAACCAATAAAATAATTATAGTAAAAAGAATTATGGTGAAAATCTGTGCAATAAAAAAATTGAAAAAAGTTCTTATAAAATTTTGAGTGTAGCTACAGTGGCGCCACCCTTATTTAACGCTTTCCTACGGACATTTTTTTATACAAAGTCTGTACTCCTTACCTCTACACTCTATAGCTGAAGTCTTTATACTTATATAACTTTTAACATAGGTAGTACAAAATAAGATAGCTATATAGTTCTAACCTTCTTCAGGCCTGTCACTCTTGCTACTTGCGTGAAATAATTACCTACAATCGCAAGGCACCCAGGGCATAGATTAAGGATCAGAGGAGAAGCTTCCTAACAAAGTCGAAAATGTATAATACCTATTTTGTTAAGGTTGTCATCTGATGAACGTGAAAAATTTAAGGAAAAAATAACGATATTATATAGTATAAAACAACATATGATTTCATAGTAACATAAATTAATATAGGTAACAATATGTCTTTTTATTTAAAGTGAAATTGAAACTGCAAAAATTTTAGATTTTGCTAATTTTCGTAGTATTATGTCTTATGGAATCTTGCTGTAGGGTAAAACGACGAATATTGAGAAAATACGTGCAAATTATAATTGAAAACCGCGTGTATCCCTTTGAGAGAATTTAAAGCAAATAGTTATTCTCACAGAAGCTTTATATTATATATTTCTATCAATACAATTTTCGTAAGACAACATATTCATGAGGTACAACTGTTAGACATTCATTTATACAGGACACTAATTAATTACATATGGAAATCTATAATGTCTTATTTTATAATAAACAACTGTAAACTTAACTCTAATGGAAAAAAAATTTATTTATAAAATCACAAAATATTCTTCTTCCATTTATTTAAATGCGCACGACTAACAGCCTCTTCATGGATACTCTGACTGAGCCGGCGCAAACCGGTTTGTACCCGGACGGAACGTCGGTGAACCTGTCGGTGAGAGTCACAGCGAGCCGTTTGTATGTAGCTTCCTCTCTGGTCGGTTTCTTTACTCATGTTTCTTTACTCATAGTAAAGCTATTAACGCTCTTAACTAAAATATTTTTTTTGTAAATATTGTTGAAATAGTTTTTGTTTATGTTAAATATTGTGTTGCGGGGAATACGAGTGAAACGCGCTGTGGCTGATGACACACTGAATATATTTCAAATAGCGATCGCATCTTACATACATAACATTCCTCCCCTAATATTTAAGACTAAAGTACGGTAAAAGTAAAGTGACAGCCTATATACGTCCCACTGCTGGGCACAGGCCTCCCCTCATTTCTGAGAGAGTTTAGGGCAAGGAAGTGTCCGCCGCGCTGCCCCAATGCGTATTGGCGAACTTCACATGTCTTCGAAATATTTTTTTCCTTATTCCTCAGACATGTAGGTTTCCTCACGATGTTTTCCTTCACCGCCGAGCACGTGGTTAATATTTAAGACTAATAAAATATTTTATAATTAATTTTTGGACGCTGACGAAGCACCCTGCGATGTGCCGGTACCTTGTCTTGGTTACTCTCTTCGACCTCATAGAACTCGTCATTGTCGTCGAAATAAACGGGTCTTCGGACTCCTCTTGTTATCGTCACCTTTGACGGCGTCTGGTCATAATAGGAGGCAGTAGGAGTGTGTGATGCCGCAGATAGTTCATTGCCCCCATCTCTCCCCGAACCGTCGTGGAGCATTCTCTCAGATGACACGGGTGATGGCACTTCTGGTGGCAAGTGTGGCGCAGACGTCTGGCGTACGGCTCCAACACAGGTGATTGCGGAAGAGACCGTGGAGGTGGTGGCAATGGTGTGACGTCATTTCTTTCTATTATGACTGGGTCTTCTATATCGCAAGGGTGATGCCAACGTTGCTTATTATAAAGGTCCCTACTGAAATTAATGTTTGTTTTAATAACTTGATCTACATGTTTTCGAACTAGGTTTAAAGTTACATCATCTTGTACAATAAACAACATGTTACCAATTTTTTTCACAATTGTTCCCTTAGCCCATGAAAACTTATTATTATTACAATATTTTTTATATAATACAGACTCTCCCGTTGAAAACGATTTTTTTATTTTACCACCATAAGCGAATGCCACACCACATGCGAACACTGTTTAGACTTTACGTTATTGGCAAGTTCTGTAGACGAGGGGGTCGGCTGAATTGGATTAATTAGGTCTAACCGCGATCTTAATTTGTGCCCAAAACCTAGGTGAACTGGTGATGAACCTGTGGTAGAATGAATCGAATTACGATAATTTAAAAGATATTGTAGAATACTTATTTTACATTCTCTTGAATTTTTACTTGTTGCGAGGCTAGATTTAATACCCTTTTTGACAATTTTCACATAATTCTCGGCTTGACCATTACTAGCCGGATTATATGCAGGTGACTTCACATGTTTTATACCATTTAAATTACAAAATATATTAAATTCTTCGGAACAAAACGATGTGCCATTATCAGAAACCAAGTTGTGAGGTATTCCGAACCTAGACACAAACTCGAGCATTTTGTCTATTACCGCACTAGAAGTATATGTGGTACACATATCGAATACCTTGACCCATTTCGAGTAGGCATCGCCTACAACCAGATACATACGGCCGTTTATCGGACCCAGCAGATCCAGGTGTATCCTGTAGAATGGTCGGGGAGGTAACTGCCACGGTGACATAGGTGCCCGCGGCGGTGATGCTCGCAACTGTAAACGAACTTCGCAGGCCCCAATCAACTTTTCCAGCTCGTCAAACCAAACCAAAACCGTGATCGAGCCTTAGCTTTGGTTTTTACAATACCGAGGTGAGAATTGTGCAATTCCGATAAAACACGTTGCCTCAAGGAAAAGGGGATCACCACCTTATGGCCTCGAAGTACACACCCGTTTTCGTACGATAGTTGTAACCTACATTGATAATACGGATTAATTTCTGCATCTTTAACCCGCTTTGGCCAACCCTTTTGTATGTAATGAATAACCTTAGTCAGGGTCGCGTCATTAGCCGTAGCCTGCCGAAGCTGGTCTGCTGTCACTGGAAAACTACCTTGCGTCACAAAACACACATAGGCTGCCCTATCCAGCTCTTCCTTGTGCCCCGACTCTTCGACTGGGTCCTCAACACTTGCTCGCGAAAGGAAGTCCACGCTATTATTACAACTCCGCACATATTCTATTATATAATTATAAGCACTTAGGAACAGTGCGTACCTTTGCAATCTAATTGCGGATACCTCCGGGATGCCTTTATGTGAACCAAAAATTGACAATAACGGTCTGTGGTCTGTACGTAATGTGAATGGAGTCGACCGGCCGTATGGGTATTGATGATACCAACGCACGCCGAATATTATCGCAGTTGCCTCCTTTTGTATCTGAGAATATCTTTTCTCGGCACTATTTAAGGTACGAGACGCATAAGATATCGGCCTTTCTAATCCGCCATCGTCGATTTGCGATAATATCGCGCCTAAGCCATTTGGTGTCGCGTCGACAGTTAAATAGAGTTTTGCATTTTGATTAAAATTCCGAAATCAATATTTTTTTAATCTTATTGAAAGTTTTCTCATGTAATTTACTCCAATTCCATTTTGTGCCCTTTTTTAGCAAATCGTACAAAGGAGATAAAATTGTTGAGGCGCCCGGGACGAAACTTCTGTAGTAGTTTACTAATCCTAAGAAGGATTGCAGCTGTGAAACGTTCGTAGGCACAGGTGCCTCTATGATTGCCTTAACCTTTTCTGGCGATTTTTTTAGTCCGTTCTTAATAATGAAGTAACCCAAATATTTTATTTCGTCCTTGAAAAATTTGCACTTATCTTTTTTCAACGTCAAGCCTGCATCCTGCAGCCCCACTGAGCATTCAGCCTATCCATGTGATCTTGGTCGTCGCGGCCCGATATCAGCACGTCATCGAGCAGGCACAGCACCCCCGGCAGCCCCGCTACCACGCACTCCATGGCGCGTTGGAACACCGCCAGAGCTGACGCCAAACCGAACACGAGCCTCTTGTATACGTATAGGCCGCGGTGTGTTATTTTTTTAAGATTCGTCTAAACAAAATTGGTTGTAAGCCATTGATAAATCTAACTTTGTGAATTGTTTACCACCGTACAATTTTGAAAATAAGTCGTTAATTGTCGGTAATGGGTATTTATTGCTCTACGACGAGTTGTTTATTAATGGTAACTGAATAATCGGCGCATATCCGCACGGTGCCGTCTCGCTTAAAAACTGGAACGACGGGAGACGCATATTCCGAATATTCTACGGGACGGAGTACTCCCATTTCCACCATTTTATCGATTTCTTTGTCGACCTTTTCCCTCAAAGCGAAAGCCATAAGACGGGCTTTAAAAAAGAACATGGACGGGCATCGTCTTTTAAGGTCAGGGTTACTTTGTATTTATTAAAACACCCTAGTTTACCTGAAAAAGTTTCGGGATACCGTAAATGTAATGAGTCAATTTCATTTTGAATTTGTTGACAGTAATTAACCGGTGTCAGTTGTAATCTAAACATAACATAAACATAAACACTCACGCCTGTTACCCTGAGGGGTAGGCAGAGACTACAGACTTCCATTTGGCACGATCCTGACACACCTCTCTCGCCTCCTTCACATCCATACACCTACGCATGCATGCTCGTCGGTTAAGGGTACTCCTAATTTGGCCCGTTTCTAATAAATCGCCAATTTGGTCGATAAATTTTCGCCTCGGACGTCCCTTTCCGACTCTGCCATTCTCTTCTGCAACATAAATTTTCTTTGTCACTCTTTCCTCATTCATTCTTTCCACATGACCAAACCACTGAAGCATTCCTTTCTTAATCCTGGTCACAACATCATCTTGTAAACCACACTCTTCTCTTATTACACAATTTCTTACCCTGTCATTCAGATTCAGCCCTAACATACTCCTTAACGACCGCATTTCTACTGCGTTTATTCTACTCTCGTGCTTCTTCTGCCACACCCAACTTTCACTACCATACGTTAAAGTAGGGACCAACACAGCATTGTGAATTGCCATACGTGCCTTTTTCGACACATTATGACTCTTCACAATAGAGTGCAAGGCCCGATTTACTCTATTTCCCGCATTCACTCGTCGTTCTATATCCTTATCATATCTCCCATCCCTGCTAAATACTTACTTATCTTCACGCACAATCCCTAACGGGGTAGCCAGAGAGAACAGATCGCCAAGTGTCACGATCCTTACATACCTCTTTCGCTTCTTTCAGGTTCATTAACTTCTTCATACATGCACGTCTAGGTATCCGAGTACTCTTGACCCTCCCCTCTTCGAGTAATTTGCTCACATGGTCTTCGAAAGTTAGTCTCGGTCTACCTCGACACCTTTTAATATTTACTTTCGCTCTATATATTTTCTTCACCATTCGGTCTTCACTCATTCGTTCAACGTGCCCAAACCATTGGAGTCATCTTTCAATCCTGCCATATTGCGAATCTCTTCGTTTCGCTTTCGGTCGGCTATGTTAACGCCACACATTTTACGAAGAGATCGCATCTCCACTGCATTCAACTTGCTTTTATGCTTCTTCTGGCATACCCAGGTTTCGCTGCCATATAACAAAGTCGGTACCAACACTGCGTTATGTATTGCAAGGCGTGCACTCTTCACCACGCCTTGCCTTTTTACTAATGCATTCAGGGCACCATTGACTTTGTTTCCGGCAGCAACACGCCTATCCACATCTAAATCACATCTTCCATCCCGGCTGAAAGCACTCCCCAAGTATACAATTTCATTTACCTGTTCTAGACATTCCTGATTTACCCATATTTCACATTTCGTTCTCTCTTCGTCCTTTTCAAATACCAGAACCTTAGTTTTATTAGCATTCAAACGGAGACCTTTAATTTCACATTCCTCTTTCATACACGTGACTAATGCCTGCAGTCCTGCTTCTGATGGTGCAATAAGCACTGCATCATTAGCATACAGCAGACAATTAACTTTTATGTCACCCAATTTCACACCCAAACAGCTATTTTTCAGCTTCTGTAAACAGCTGTCGAGATACAGTATGAACAGCCAGGAAGACATGACACAACCCTGTTTTACGCCCGCTTGGACGCTAAACATGGGTGACAGGTCATGCCCTACCCGCACACAGGCTTTACAGTCATAGTAAAGTGACTGCACAGCCCTTAACAATCGACCATCCACACCATATCCCGGCAACAGTTCCCACATTTTCCTCCTTATAACTTTATCAAATGCTTTCTCCAGATTCACAAAAGCACAGAAAATCCTCTGGTTAACACTCAGAAGCTTCTCCGTGATCATGCGGAGAGAAAAAATTTGGTCCGTGCATCCTCTTCCAGGTCTAAATCCGCATTGTGCCTCCCATAAGAATCTTTCCGATTTCTCTCGCATCCTACGTGTCAAAACCTTCGAGTAAACTTTACTTGCTAAACTGGTCAAGCTGAGCGCCCGATAGCACCCGCAGTCAAAATGTGAACCTTTACCTTTATATAAAGGCACAATGACCGCGGATCGCCAATCATCCGGGACATCTCCCGTCCGCCAGCACAAATTGCATAGCAGATGAAAGCTGTCCCAGACGAGAGGCCCACCGTACTTGATCATTTCAGCAGTAACTCTGTCTAGTCCCGCAGCCTTACCACATTTCAAATTTCGAATCGCACGTTCAATCTCTTTCCTGCTGATGACCTCAGTGTCATCGAGGTCCGTGTCTGGCGTGCCAGTCACGGCGTCACCCCCGGATCCTTCACTAAGATCATGACACGCATACATTTCTCTATAAAATTCACTCCATCGCTGCATGACGTCCGATTTTTCTGACAGGACGTCATTGGTTCTCGAAAGCACTTTGTTCATTCTTAAGGCTGTCACACCACTCCGGGACCTTCCAACCTCTTTCCAGAAGAGTTTGGAGTTTTCCCTAAAGTTGTGCGACAACCTCTCGTCCGCTTCCATTCTACACCTTTCACGTACTTCCTCAATCAATGTTTTCGCATGAACTTTCTGCAGCTTATATCTTTCTTTCATCTTCTCTTTCATATGCTCATCGTTACTAGAGGCCAAGTAGTCTAACCATGCTTTTTTCTTCTTTTTTACAGCTTCTCTCACTTCATCATTCCACCATGCATCTCTTCTTTTACTACTACCTCTTTTTGTTGTTCCACATACTTCTTCCGCTGCACTTACCATTCCATCCCTAAGGTTCTGCCATGTTCTCTCCACACATTCTTTCCTGCCATCGATGGTGTCAAGCTTTTCGGCTACCCTCGTGTGATATTTGTCCCTAGTATCCGCTTCCTGAAGCTTCCAGCTTCGGATGCGACAGACCGACTGTGGTTCTGTTACTGTCGTCCGGTAGCGCCAACCCGCGAACAAACCCCTAAATCTAGTAATTACTAGATAATGATCCGTTCCCAGGTCAGCACCCCTGAACACTCGTGTATCCATCACCTGTTTTCGAAGTCGGTCATCCACCAGGAACAAATCAATCATACTTCTCTCATTCTTTCTTTCTCTAGTGTACATATGGATTTTCCTGTGATTAAACATAGTGTTTGTCACAAGAAGACCCTTTTCCTTGCATACAGCCAGTATAAGCTTGCCAGCATCATTAACCCTTTTATCGCCAAACTTTCCAAGCACCGACTCGTATCCTGGTCGAGCGATATCTACCCATCCATTCAAATCACCACATACAACAGTTCTTTCGTTTCCCTTAACCAAATCTAGAACTTCTCTTACATTCTCCCAAAACTCCTCCAGCTCAGCCCTGGACGACGAAGCTACCGGCGCATAAACAGCCAAAAGGAATAACTTCGTCAGTCCCATTTTGAAGTGAACCCAGAGAAGTCTTGAGTTCACAACCTTGTATTCAGTCATAAGATCGACCAACCGGGACGACAACAGCACTCCCACTCCCTGGCAGGCGCTCTCGCTTTCCGGGACTCCGGACCATATAGCTAACGTCCCGCCAGGGAGCTCTTCAGTACCACTGCCTTTCCGTTTGGTCTCCGACATACACACGACATCTAATTCTCTTTCTTTCATTATTTCGATCAACTCATTCGTCTTATCTCTCATGCCCCCTCTAACATTCCACGTGCCAACTCTGCACTCCGTCCTCCACCTTCCGCCGTGTCGGGCTGTGCGTAACGGGTGGCGGTCCCCATCGCCGCTTTGCGCGCTGCATTCCACACCAACGGGGACGAGCTGGTGTGCGTCGCCTTGGGGGGACGCCCTAACCCTCGTTTGCATGGGTGCGCAGCTGTGTAGAATTGCAGCCCTGAAAAGGGCTGGCAGGGGTCGCGACGAGCACGCTTCTACAATGACCCCCTGCTAAATACGCAGCCCAAATATACAAACTCATCTACTTGCTCGATCAACTCCCCTTCTATTCTTATTTTACAAATCGTTTTACTTTCTTCTCTTTCAAAAACCATAACCTTCGTCTTACTTGCGTTCACTTTCATACCCCTTTCCTTTAATGATCCGTTCATTAATCCATCCTCCATCCATTATTTGCAACTCGGCCGCCGACGACGCAAGAATGACTTGATCATCAGCGTACAAAAGGCATTTGACGGTTAACTCACCCATTCTTAATCTGCATTCTTCAACTTTCAAATTTTGCTAACAACTCTCCATAAATAGGTTGAACAGCCACGGGGAAGCCACACAGCCCTGTCTGACACCTTTATGGATGTCAAACCAGTCCGAGTAGACCCCGTTGATCCTAACACAAGCACTAGAGTTCCTATAAAGAGACTCCAATGCCTGTATCAAGCCGGCGCTCAACCCAAATGAGTTCAGTGTTTGCCATAGCAAATCCCTATCCACTCTGTCACAGGCCTTTTCCAAGTCCATGAACGCACAAAAAACCTTTTGGTTTTTGGCCAGAAACTTCTCCGCGATCATGCGCATGGAAAAGACTTGATCTGTACATCCCATTCCCTTTCTAAATCCCGCTTGCACATCCCAAATTTTTCCATCAGTTTCTTTCATGACCCTTTCAATCAGTACCTTAGCGTACAGTTTTCCCACAATGCTAAGAAGGCTGATGCCACGGTAGTTTTTACAGTCCTGCTGCGACCCTTTTCCTTTATATACTGGGACTATCACGGCTTTGCACCAGTCTACCGGTACCCGCTTCAGTTCCCAGCATAAATTAAACAAGGTGTGCAGCAGGCCTGCCACCACTTCCTCTCTAGCCCTTAGCATTTCGAGTGAAACTGTATCATATCCGGGCGCCTTGCCCGCTTTCATGCTTTTCAATGCTTTCATTATTTCATCTATACTTATCTCGCTACCTCTTTCCTCTTCTTTCGGAGTTTCTACTTCACTTAGTACACATGTCTCCTCACTCATAAACACGCTTTCAAAATATTCCTTCCATCTCTTTAAACTCAAAACTTCATGATTCAGAATATATCCATTCTCGTCTCTTATAGCATTCATCGTAGGCTGTTTTGAATGTCCCCTGGCAGTTCTTACAAGTTTCCAGAACATTTTCATATTTGCCTGGAAGTTATCCGATATTCTTCTATCATTCTTATCCGTTCTTTCTTGCTTTTTTCTTTCAACTACTTCTTTTACTCTCTTATTAAGATGTCTAAAGACTGCCTTTTTTCTTTCAATATCATCATTCGTACCGCTAGAATTACCAGCCTTTGTTGCTAGTAAATCTAGCCATGCTCTCTTCTTTACTTCAACTTCCATACGTATCTCATCATCCCACCATAACGTATTATTTTTCCTTTCATTCTTTCTCTTACTAACACCACATACTTCGGAGCTGCATGCACTAAACCTTTCTTTACGTTTTGCCACACATTCTCCAAGTCTAACTCCTTCATACATAATTCATCCAAACCACTTATATTTTCTTTCAGTCTACATTTGAACTTGTTTCTCTCACCTTCATCTTGCAACCTTTCTGTTCTAATACGCTGTAACGCAGTGGTAGACACAGACGACCGATGGCGTCAACGCCTGAATAGACCATTAATTCGGCATAAAACCAAATAATGATCCGTTCCTATGTTAGAACCCCGGTAAACCCTTGTATCTACCACTGCGCCCCTCAATCTTTCATCCACAATTATGAAATCTATCATGCTTCTATCGTCACCTCTTTCCCAAGTATACATGTGAATCCTCTTGTGGCGAAAGCAAGTGTTCGTCACAAAAAGATTCTTTTCCATACATACGGTGAGGAGACTTTCACCATTCTCATTTATACTTTCATCACCAAACGTTCCCAATATCCTTTCATAACCAGACCTCTTCACCCCAACCCTTCCATTAAAGTCTCCTAACATAATAATATTTTCATTTTCCTTACATTTTGTCAACACCATCCTTACCATGTCCCAAAACTGCTCTCGGATGTAAGTGGGCTTAGACATGTCTGGGGCGTAGACCCCTAACACGAACAACTTCTTTAAGCCCACTTTCATTCGTATCCATAGCAGTCTTGGGCTTACACATTCATACTCTTTCACACATTGGCCCATTCTTTCTGAAAGGATGATACCTACTCCCTGGCATGCCCGCTCGATCTCGTCTACTCCAGACTAGTATGCGGTATACATGCCATGTGTAGTGACATCCTTCCCCTTCCTTTTCGTCTCATTTACGCATAACACATCTATTCCTCTATCATACATCATATCGCATACTTCATCCATTTTATCATTCATTGCCCCACATACATTCAACGTAGCCAGACGGGCCTCTGCAATCCACTTTTCGCCTCTCCGGGAGGCAGAACGTGACGGGTGGCGAACCTCGTCGCCGGTTTTCCTCCCGGAGATTCTTCGCACCCCTGCCCCATTAAAGGGGCGCCGGGAACTCGGGGCCATTTCCTTTATTTGGTTAGTCATGGTGCGAAATATGGGGTAGTATATTTTACGCCGCTACCACGGCATGGAGCCGCGTCTGTGCTATCGGCTTGTCGCTCATTTAGCACCACCCGGGGGACACGTGTGGGGTGGGCCTAGGAACAGGTGGTCAAAACCTACGGACGCGAGCGACTTATCCCCGTTGATTAGTGTACAGTCTTGGAAAACTTACAAGAACAGACTTACACAGTGGTTCATAGCGAACGACATTGATATAGTTAATGATCAATCTTGCTGAGCGCACTCACCGAGGGCTCATATAGGTTAGCGTCGGACTTGGCCCTTCCAAAAGAGCTACAAACAGTGCCTTATGAAGACATTTTGGGATTGCTAGATACGCATTTCATCCCCAAAAGGGTTGGGTTTGGAGAGCGTCATAAGTTTTATATTGCTACTCAACTACATGGCGAACCACCGTCGCAGTGGGCCGCGAGATTACGTGGACCTACCGCTAACTGTCAGTTTTCGAACACGGAGGAGGCGCTACGTGATCGTTTTATTATGGGGATGCTGCCGGGAGTTGAAAAGGAACGCATATACGCACAAGAATTCACGACCTTGACCTTAGTGAATGCGGTTGATATGGCTGTACACTATCATCGAAAGCAGACAAAATACCGAAATTTCCTTATGCCACTGCATGGACTGCTTTGATTCAGGTTCATAACAGTAAACCTGAGTTTTATTCCCACTCACAATTTGGTCCATAATTTCATGCTTGTTCTCACTACACAGGTCCAAATACACGCGTACGCACTTGACCCGCTGCTGTTTCTGAGCGGTGTGAGCATTCTTGGCATTGGCATCTATCTTGCACTGATCTTAAGCATGCCAAGATGGTCACGGAGAATGTTTAAAACTGTCGTAGATGATACTTTTTTTTAATAGGATAGGGTGGCAAACGAACACACAGTCCACCTGATGGTAAGTGGTTGATGTGGCCCATAGACATCTACATCTATCCTCGATTACGAATCAAAATGCAGATGCGTTGTCACCCGTGAGGACTAAGATGGAATGCCTCGTTTCCAGTAAAAAGGACTCCGGTTCTCTACACTCACCATACGAAATACAGCAGCATTAAGCTACTGTGAAATAGTATTCTGTGAGAACGTGGTCCCTCCCCGGTCGATTCAACCCATTCGTGCTACAACTATACTGCTAATATAACTGCAGCATGGCTCTACCAAAATAGTACTACTCCAGTCCAGTCCAGACCAGTCCTATAGTAATACTCCAGTCACTTCTGCGATCTGTTTTACCTTCAGAAGAGAGTCTCCAGGAACAAGCTGTCACATATTTATCATGTGATATCTCAAAGGTTAATGAACCAATTTTACTGAAACGTGGTATTTATATTGAGTCATCAAGTAGTGAAATTTAGAAAATCCCACTTCTCTTCTCTAACCCCCACATTCCGCGAACTTTTTGATCCGCCTCTGTACATATTATAAAGAGAAGAATTTAACATCATGAAGCATCAACCTGAAACAATCGTCACCGTGCATTGGTGTAAGAGAACACACTATCCCATATCATCCCGTTGCTGCTGTAAACTGCTGAAACGCCAGCTGCATCTTCCCGATAACAAGTTAAAATAATAAACGTCTGTGGTTGCCCGCTCGCCCGCCAAGCGTTGCAATGGCATACAGTTGTTAGAAGTAAATGTTTAGCTGCAGTATTGTCCATTTTTAAAAATATCATGTACTCACGGAAAAATAAAAATTTACTAGCTGTGCCCGCGACTTCGTTTGCATGTTTATTAGTACTTTTGCTGTTGTTGTGATTTGTGATGATAGTAAAACAATGGGTTAACATTGATATCGGAACGTCAGTCACCTTAGTCCCCCCGTGACCATGGGTGCTGGAAAGGATTCGAAACGTTAAAAACTTAACGAACGAGTATTTAAAACATCAACTACTCACGTTGTCTTAAATAATTTAGTGAATATAACCTAGAAAATGAAGCCGTGAAACATGTTGAGAGTGAGAGTAATTTTAAAAATAAAAATTTTGAAAACAATAATTTAATTATTATAAAAAAGAATTATGGAGGAAGTCTGTGAGTTCTTTAAAATTTACCCTCTAGCTACAGTGTCGCCACCCTTATTAAGCGGTGTTCTACGGACACTCTTTTATACAGGGACGGTTCTCCTGGGTCGTATCGCGTTTCCTAAGACTCCTATATGTATCAGATTTCGAGTTTCAATATCTGGTATAAAAACTATACATATCAATATCTAGACATTCTGCCTTTAAGCGTTCAACCAACTGGAGAGGCCATGCGCGTTAATTCCTAAACAAATAGTTTGTTAATATCAGGGAGGCGCAAAAAAACACACTACTGTATATATACTTCATTATAAATGCAAAATTGAATCGCGTCCCTAAACACGCACACCACAGCATTTTTGTTTGTACTCATTGCATTTACGCATGCCATCAAATTGTACACGTGTCGATACACTGGTGCCGCCGTCTACATGCGTATGCAACGTAAGGCGAGGACTATGTCGGTATTTTGTCGATAAACAAATCATCATAGTCCGCATAAGTTCAGCGTTGGTAAACGTGATTTTTAGTATTTTGTATCTGAGGTCATTGTCCGTTTTTCTCAATCGATTTGGCACGTACTATAATTGATATATTTAAATTAATGTTACTATAAATTATCACTCCTTCATTTTGCGTATTGCTATTTAGCGGGTAACTGTCACTGTAGCCTTCAATAGGGGGTATTATTTGAGGACTTTGTAACCAACATTCCGTCGCGATTATTATCTCGAAACTAATTTTAGATCTTGTTAGTAATGTAATTGGATTATCGTAATTTTTTCTAATGCTGCGCATATTCTGCATTAAAAGTTTTAAGAGTTGATAGTAATTAGCTGTAATATGTTTATAGCAGTGTTCTATATCGCACTGTGAGGAGTTTGCTATTGTTATTTTATCTAAATCGTCAATAATATTCCTTATATTTTCATCTTTTGTAATATTTTTTTAAACATGTTCAATTTTTCATCATGAATTCGATGTAAAAAACTGATTTAAAACTTAGTTTTAAGGTGCATGAATACTTTAGAACTAAAACTTTGTTTTATATTTAGTAATAAAAATATTTGGTAAATCTTTCTCTTAATTCTAATAGTATACATAAAGCTATTCACCTGTAACATATGTTTAGTACTAAAAATAATATTACTGGACGAATCATATATAAGATTAAATTTAAAGTGTGTTTTATGTAGTGTAAATGTTTTGGGAGTTTAGAATAAGTGTGAAGACTTAATAATTTAAAACAATATAACATAAAAAACTCGCAGAACGCGATTATTATGTCAAAAATAATTTTAGACCTTGTTAGTAATGTACCGTAAAATGGGGTGGATAGGCACGATTTGTAATTTTGAATTTGATTATCATTAATTATTTTTATGCCGGAATAAACGCTTACATTATTTTCAAACGAGTCTTATTGTTTATTTTACAATAATAAATAAATAATAATTTTATTTGTTTTAATCATGCATTTAGAAGTAAATTGACAAAATGTAAAGTCTTCTATTCACCTGGGATATTGGGTGAAAAGAAACGCCAGAGGGTTGAATAGAAAAATTTACTAGGGTTGTTACAAACATGATTCCTTTGAATAATCGCATTTAATCAGTGGGTACCTACTTAAACTATTTTCTAGATATAAGTAGATAGGTATGAATTGAACGCTATCATTACATTCGGATATTTTTACAGTTACTGAATATGAATACTTCATTGCAGAAATGTCCCAAATAGGTAGATATAGAAATAAAATTACATAGGTAGGTATGTTTTTATTAAATTAAAAAATATAAATCACAGTTTTATTTTAGGCACATTGAAACACTTAAACATTATTATTTCTTAGCATAACAAAACTATAGATAAAAGATATTATGTATTGTAGGTAATTAGGCACTTTAAAAAGTGCGCAGCGACGGTATGTAAGTGACACACTATGTTTTAATGTGTTAGATGAAAATAAAATGTGTGTAAATCACTTACTCATCAAACAAATGTCATTTAATCGATAAAAAGTCTAATTAGGTGAGTTTTCATTTACAATTAAGAACTCTCTTAGGAAAATTGAACACATCTTATATATTATAGAGATACAAGTATTTTTGTAATTTGTAACTTTGAAATCTTACGAAATATGCTACTGAATGAAAATATTTTTTTCTGATTGACATCAAAAGTAGTGGGTATGTCTTAGTTTAAGTCATTGTATGTTCTCATCCATCAAATCTTTAAGAATATCGTTCTCATTTTTGTAATAAGACGGTCTTCTTGAGAAGAAGGGTTAGATTTTATACCACTTGTACTAGGTTTCGGTTCATCATCAAGAACATGTTTTGGTTTTTTAATATAAAAACTTTTCGATATGTTTTTACATTTATTGACGTGTATTTCCTTAGAAAAGTTTTCAATAGAAATAATGTTAATTTTTTTGTTTTGTTTCTCTTCTTTTTCAATATTTCCAATTGTAATATCTGCTAAGACTTGTGAGCTTGTATTCAAATCTCCAAGTCTATCCTTATTATCTTCATCACATATTGGTAATTCCAGAGAGTATTCATTTTCTATTTCATTCAATTTCATCAAATTCATCATCATAAACGATTGGCATTGATTCTATATCATAATGTTCACAGTCTAATGTGATATTTTCATATTTTTTTTCATTTTCTTCATTATGTCCCGTCTCTTCAGTATTTTTTTTCATTTTGATCAATTACATTCTCTTTAGCATTACTTTCATTTTGTTTATTGGACTTTTTTCCTTTTCCCTTTCCTTTTTTAGATATCTCCGTACCTTTACTAGCCTCTTTCCGTTTTTATTTTTAAAATCTCTGTCTTCAGAACCCACATAATCTTCAGTTTCATCATAATCCCTAGAATTTTTACCTTCAGTTCCATTCCCAACACTTCTCCCAGCAATCACATTTAACTTCCCTTTCCTTGTAGATTGCTTGACGGTTGTGGTTCCATAGCGTAGCTCCTTAAGTAAGTCCAAAATTGATTTTTCCACTACTTCTCCACAATCTTCAACTGGCAATCTGTTTAACACCTGGTTTTGATTGATAGGATTAATTCCTGTTTTTCGGAAACCAGCCAATATATTGTTTTTTGCATTATTATGTAATTCTTCCATAAGCTTTTTTAAAAGTTTTGGGAAACATCCCTTTGGAACACAAGATTCTTTTTTACCATCTTTTTTCTTCCATTCTAGAAGAATATTACGCCATGCAATTTTCATTGGCCTAAAGTAAGCCACATCTAAGGACTGGGTTAAATGAGTGCTGTTAGATGGTAAAAACACGAAACATATATTCTCCTCTTGACACATTTGTATTACCTCGATCGATAGATGTGAGGACAGATTATCCCCGATCAAACATTTTTTTTCCTTCTTTTCCCCTGAAATACGGCAGAATAATAGTTTTGACCCAGTCTTCAAAAATGTTGGCGTCGAACCACCCACTTTGAGAACGATTGTACCGGGTAACAGGTGGCCCATTTTCATCCCGGTGTCGTAAAGGTTTTGGGCCTTGTAAACCACGTAGGGGGGCAGTATGTCTCCAGCAGCTGTTGCAGACATCATGATGGACACAGAAGCTTTCGAGTGGTTCATGACTCTTTCTGGGTATTTCGTTCCTCGTTTGGTTAATATTTTTTTTCGGCCTGGGTCATCATATAAGTTTGTCTCATCGTAATTTATTAAATTTTTAGGATCAATACCAGACAGAGAGGTTTCTAATTCTTTGAAATAATCTTTGATGGACTCGGGAGATACTTCTGCCCTGTTTCTTTTAATATTTTGGCAATTTCTCTGTGTGATTTCATTTTTATGACGCTTAATAACATTTGCTAAAAAGTCAGGACCGGGTAAATTGTCTTTAAATTTTAAAACAGTTCTTCCTATTTTGTCTAGGTATTTTTTAATAAAATATCTAAAATCCAAAGAATCAAGAGGATACCCCCAATCAGTACAGATATTGATACATTTGATCATGTGTTTCTCCACTTCCAATGAAAAAACTGTCTGCCCACCCCCTGTTTTTTCATAGTTTTGGTGCAGTGCCTGTATAAGACAGATTTATTAATTCAATATTTATCAGCGACTGTTTTTAATGACACTGTTGATTTATTTTTTGTTCTTTGGTATTCATGAATAGCTGCGTTGAGCACTTACTCGTCGTATTTTTTGTATCGTCTGCCTCTAGGGTCAGGTGTATATTGTCGCGGCATGTTACCTACGAAAAAATACATTTCAGTTAAAAATCCACATATATAAAAATACCCCTACGAAAATCCTTAATCTTGCTCTGTATTCATCATAATCCCTATCCCTTGACATGACATGTGTATGAAAAATTTCATCATGAAATGTTGAGTAGTTAAAGCATGAAGGTGTAACAAACTACAAACAATCAAGCAAATTCACTTTCGAATTTATAATATGAGAAATAAAATTACTTTTCTTTCCAATTTATAACAAATCAAATTATTATTATTTGTTTTCTTGTTATTCACTCTTTAAATCGAAAACAGATGAAAATAATATTTCAAAAAACTTTAGTACGAGCGACAACCCTAACAGCATTGTGTCTAATAACCCCTTCGTATTTCTATTCAAGCCTTCCCGTATCTAATGACCCCTCATGTCGTATCTATACACCCCGTACGACGTGTCTATTCTCCCCTTAAGCGTGTCTATTAACCTCTAAAACAATTAAAAAAACGGCAAGTTTCACATTTTGCATTATTATAACTAAAATAATTAGGCAGCACTTACTATTACTTGTCAAAAATAATGGGCACTCACTAACGCTTCAAAATATACTAAATTCGTTTAAGTAACTGTACTTTAACTAATTAAAAAACATCAAGTTTTGCGAGCCTAACTTTGCAGCGAATTACAGTCACCTTTATGACGTTATTTTTTTTCTGTGTCTTACTCCATAGACAATCAAGTGTTGCCATTTTATTAAAAATATAACGGAGTAGAAAAAAAAACGAACGCATGTGTTCTTTAAGCTAATGTCACTCAGATAATTTAGGTTGTAAAACTTTTTTGCTTTTGTGTCTAATCACCCCGTGAATTCTATTAACCCCGTTTTACGGTAATTAGATTATAACAACTTTAGAAAAAAATATAATAAAAGTAAAAGATAAAAATAAATATTAAAATAGTAATAAATATAAATATAAATAATAATAATAATCAAAATAAAAAATAAAAAAATAATAATAATTTAAAATGAAAGTAAAAATATTAATCAAAATAAGTATTTAAATTTAGTTTTAATTTTAACTTTTTTATTTTAATTTTTTATTTTTATTTTAAATTTTTTATTGAATTTTTTCTTCTAATACTGCGCACATTTTGCGTTAATAGTTTTATGGGCTGATAGCAATTAGTTGCAGTATGTTTATTACAGTGTTCTATATCATAGATAAATAAATATGTAGCAAGCTATTCTATATCGCAATATGAAGAGGTGCTGTTTTTATTGTGTCTAGATCGTTATTAATATTCTTTATATTTGCCTTTTGTAATATTTTTTAAACATGTCAATATTTAATGATAAAAATATTTGGTAAATCCTTGTCTTAATTCTTTCTAATAGTCTTAATTGTTCTAATAGTACACATAAAGCTACTCATGTGTAACGTATGTAATATTATAATATTATTACTGGAAACATTAATCAAATATAAAAACAAAGTTAAAAGTGTGTTTTATGTAGTGTAAATGTACATAATCTTCATACAACATGTTCGATATAAAATTAACAACAAAACTTAAGACTAATAAATTAGAACAAAATAACCTAAAAACATACATAGTCATAGCTTTAGTTTTGATAGATCTTCTTCACTTTCAATATGAATTGATTACATCCCGTCTTTCTTGCGTAGATATATTTTGCCATAAGTAGTCCAGCAACTATCATAGTTGTGAGCCTTCGAGAATTGTCTGGCCAAATAGTGTAATCTTTTTGCCCTTGGTGTTAAGTATTCCGCTATAAAAATGTATTTGGAGGATCCTTCTATATTTAAAAGTTTAGTGTTTAGGCGTTGAGTTTTATTGTTTATATTGTACATTCTGGTAGACCGTATAAAATTTTCCTTTAGGGTTAGCTTCATAAAATCAGTTATTATTGGGCTAAATTCCTTATTTTTAGATTTTTGCCCAAATATATTTTTATGTCGGTGTCGAGAATGTGCATATTAATAATTTCTCCAAATTTCTTGACGAAGGATATAAGTTCATTTTTATTTTCATAATGGGTTCTTGGAATATTTTTATTGCTGCCATTGTGGTTCTCGCATTACGTTCCAAAAGTTCAATTTTCTGCTCAAGAGAGTCTATGAGACATGTTTTCAAACTATTTTCTTCTTTACTATGTTCTAATTCCTTTAAAACGCCGTCTTACTTACATAATTTGCAAACACGAATGAAATGGAATCACGGATTTTATGGAGAAATGTTTATTGAATTAAAATTTCATGCGTAAAATTTTAGCAATAAAATTTACACAACCGATTAAAAATAAAATTCAATATAAAAGTAAGTAATATATTTGACTATTAATTTTATCTGTTAAAAAATTAACAAATAAATAAATTTAACTATTAATGCCATGGAGGTTAGAGAACAAGAGAACGATCGCTACGTACTAAAGCACAGCCCGCATGTCCCTGAATATTTGTGGAATTTATAGCCGCACTGCCGTCGGTAAGTACCTAGTGTCTGCGAAGTAATTTTTAAATTATTAACAAAAAGAAACAATATAAAATGGTGAAATATTATTAAAAAATAATAAATAATTTATATTTGTAATAATTTATAATATTTATAATAATTAAAATTATGAAACCGTAATTTATAATTTATCTATTTCATATATAATAATAATTATCATAAATAATAATAATTCCGTTATTTTTTTGGAATAGTATTACAATCATTTCAAACTAGCGCACAACAGCCCGCTTTTATTGAGACAACTTAGCGATCGCAGCTTCTCACTTATTTTAGTCCATATTTCTTGGAAACTATTTTCTACAGCGATCGTTTTCCTGTTCTCTAACCTCCATGATTAACGCAATGTCTACCTTCTCTCTAACCTCCATGATGAGTTCGTCGTCGTGACATCTGACGGAGTTTTGGGTTTTGGCGCGAACTTGGCCGTAAACGGAATATCGCCCCTGTTTTGTCGCTAGAATAATGGTTTGAAGTGGATTTTGATTCGTAAAAGTGATGCGATTATGTGTAGGTGTCCGCGCGTGTGAACAATTCTAGAAAGCGACGAAACAAGTGCTTTGATGTCGATATAAACCTCAAGTTATTTTGATCGCTTAGGCGCCTTATGAACTTGAGTGGCTGTCGTTATCAACTCTCCGCTGGGTTGAGCTCTCGTCAAAATTTCTCAAGGGCTTCGCAATGTGACACATCAGCATATTCTGAAGAAAAAATTTAAAAATGAAAATTCTGAAAGAAATGATTGGCTCAGAAGGGCTAAAACCCAGAGCCGTAAAGCCAGTTAATAAAAAGTTACATCTGACATGATAGTCTGACATTTATTATCTCTATGGACATACCTACCTATGTTCAGCAGTGACCAGTGCAACTTAGAACATTATTTTGAGAACAAATTGATATCTTTTTGTGCTGCCATCTTTCGTGTGGGGCACGTAAACTAAGACTTACTTTTAACGAACTAGAGGGCACAATTATGTATTAAGTCTATGCAAAGGAAACAATCCATGAGCTACGTACATACGCAATAAACAATAATGGCGGTCGCTACTCACTAATAGTAAAGCTAATAGTATAAAAATCAAAATCACTAATAGTATAGAAATCAATTTAATATTATTCCGATTTCTAGTGCATTTATATACTGTGCTGTGTGTGTATTTAGAAAGGATAAAACCGATTGTGAAATTTACAATAACTACATTTGTGATCGGATCTTTGAGGATCGTTTTTTATATCCTCGAACCTTCTGACTTCCCAGACCCCAGTCTTAACCTTGGTAAGTCTATTAAAAGCTTTCACACTGTCATGTTTAATAGCAATTCTTTTAGCAGTAAGCCCTAGATTATAACGCAGGGTAAGGTTTACAATTCACACACTGGCTTAGCAATAAAAGCTTATTCACTTTTATCGGTTTCTTTGTTAAATATTAAGCTTTAGTCGTATTTTTCATTAGAGTCATGTCATGTGTCCCCTCTACCAACTCTTTTTTGGAAATGTGGAAAGTATACTCAATGGTAGCATATATAATGTAATTAAAAGGAAAACTATCGCAGCAAATTGGAATTAACAAGTTGGATTAGTAAAAATTTTGTTACAACTCCATAGAAAATGACATAAAACAACATTATAACTTTGTAATGCTATTGTGAACTGTAAGAAATAAACATTTTATGAAGAAATCTTACTTACTTACTACTTTCACTTATTTTTTAGTTGGTAGTTATTGTTGTCCCTTTCGAAGTAATCATATAATGAAATAGCCTCACACAGTTTCATTTGTAATACTCTTGGTTTATGCGGGTGACTCACAGTATAATTTAGGGTAGTAACAGATTACCTAATTGGTAAAGTTTTCGATTATTACTTATAACATTATTTTGAATGATTTTAATAGAAAAAAAAGCATGTATCACAATAAAAAATATCTACATATAGAGTGTAACTTCATCTTTTTGTAAATTTTAAGTATTTGACTGCTTTATTACACACCTTAATTGCACAGATCGGCAAAGAGTGCCTACTTAGTGGTAATGATTCTTGTAATAATAAAATAGATTCTGTAAGCAGTTTTTATAAATGCAGAAAGTTTTTAAAACCATTACCTTGGCAGAGGGAAATAACCATGCGGGGCGAGTCCATTGGGTTTAATGGTTTAAGGTGTGGCCCGCCACGCACTTGGCCCGTACTTTTTATTTTTTATTTTGTGATGTGAATGATTACAATGAAAATACATTAATTTATTCCTTAATATTATAATAACACCTGAATGCCTCATTGGTCTAGTGTCGTAAATGCAATTGTTGACCATGAGATCCTGGGTTGGGCCAAAATCTGTTTTTGGGTATTTCTATCAAGAAATTCTCAGCAGCAGTCTGGAGATAAGAAATTAGCTGCGTTTCACCCCTCTTGCCTTGGAAAGCATGTAAAGCCGTTAGTCCTGTTTTCTCACTCTCCGGTCGTGACGAAATACCATCGAATGGGGATTATGAGATGACCTGTGCTTGCACATACACTTGGGCACTATAAAATTTGTCTGGAGGACATTATTATTATTATTAAATCTGTAGAAAAGTTGTGTCTGTAATTCTAATATATTTTTGAAAAAACAAGTCCAAGGGACTAAGTAAAAGGCATTGAAGCCAAATTAGTGGTTTTTGATACTTGACAGTACCCATGGTCACGGGGGGGGGGGGGGATTTAAATTCATCATTGTTTTGTTAAAACTAATTTTAATGATGAAAGAATGTACATATTAACACAATTTTTTCCAAATTTAAAAAGGTTAATAAAAAATTGATTTTAAGACAATTTGGTTATTGATACCTTTTTTATGGATACATCAGAAGATACACCTGATATAAAAAAATAGCAGGTGATTATAGACATAAGATATTAATGCAATTACGAAAAACTTCATTCACATGTTCCTATAACATATTATATCTATGCCAAATATCAATCATCTATGTTCAATAGTCTTTGAGAATTCAAAACCAAATCTTTGACAAACAGACATAAAGAAAGACACACAGCGAGGTGACTCTAATAGTGATTGAATTTTGCTAAATTTAGAATGAAACAACATTTATCAATGTTGCTTAATTAAACCCCACGCGAGCGAAGCCGCGGGTAAAAAGCTAGTAATTATGATATATGGTATGTAGCAGTGAACAAAACAAGCCCAAGAGAGTTTTATGTGTTACTTATATACTTTCACTACTATTACAGGTTTAGATGCTGAAACATTAGGAATTGAACCCACATCACTTATACCGGATGTACTTTCTTCACAAATTTCTACTACAAGATCACACGATAATCGTATAAGAGGTATTTAATTTATTTTTTTAAAAGAAGAGGCGGCGTGGAAACGAGCATGCGGCTCACCTGATGGATAGTGACTGCCGCCACCCATGTAGGACCACAACACTAGGGGCATACGCATTGCCAGCTTTAAAAAAAGAGTAGGCTCATTTCTTGAAAGTCCCAAATTGTATTGGTCCAGAAAATTCTCTGGTGGTAGTATAATATTGATAAACTCTTAATTATTGTAACTATATTCTATTACTATACCAGCAAGTGTGCGATTAGTTAAAGATTTAGTGACTGGAATTTAATAATGATAATGTCCTCCAGACTGAATTTCGGTCACTGCGGCCAGCCTCAACGGAGACTAGCCATCGGCGTGGGACAGGATTATAGTGCCCAAATGTATGCGCAAGCACAGGTGCACTATCTACTCCATCACTCTCATATTCCGATCGGACGTAAACCGACACGACCGGAGAGATATCAGGCGCAGGAACAACGGTTTTACGTACCTTCCGAAGCACGGGGGTGATATACCGTCAATTTTCTGACTCCGGGCAGCTATTGAGAATTTCTTGATGGAAAAACCCAATAATTAATTTTTTCGTCCGACCCGGGATTCGAACCCAGGACCTCATGATCAGAAGTCGCGCCAATACAACTACTAAACCAACGAGGCAGTCAATTTTTAAGGTTGGAATTTACTATAATAATAACAAGTACAACATTAAGATTTAATATCCTGAGAATCTTTTTATAGCTGAAACAAGTCAAAAGGCTTTATATCTAAACCTGGCTCACAACTCACTAGGTAAATAACATGTGGGGTAGGCAGTTGACCGAAATTATTCCTGTATCCAAACCTAGGAACGGGTTAGTCGTGGTTGCACCTTGCTTTTGTTGCATCTGAAATAACTAGAACTTTGAGAGGAAGCACTCCAGACTCAAAACTTTTGCAGATATTACTTCAAATTTTTGTTATCACTGGTCCGCAAGCCATGCAGTAGGAATGCTACTTTTTTGCACTGTGCACACAGCAGCACTGTGCCAGCTCCAAAAGCATTCTAATAGTATATTGCATAATATGTATAATATCATTACAATGCAGTAGTTAGAATTAAAATTCTTTAAAAAAGAGATTCCAATACAATCAGGTCTACGCTGTCATTATTTCATCTGATCTCTATATGATTATCTGTTTGGCATACTTTTTTCAGATACATTGATTAAAAGAAAATGTAGATAAAACATAAAGAAAATGTTAAACAAAATAATGATTTCAAAAAACAAAATATAAGACAAAAAAGTCAAGTAACAGCAGCAGAAAAAATTGAAGCTTTACGATTTTGTGCAAGTGTACGTATATATACTTTGTTAAATAACATTCAATATTGAAATTATTTTTTGTAAGATATCTTTTTATCGCATATTTAGTATTTACTTGTATTTCCTCTTGTGTCAAATATTTTATTGCTTCTTATTATTTAAAAAGTGCTCATAACATTTTATTTCTTTGCAGAAAATAAGTTGCTGCCACAAGAATGTGAAGATACGGCAGATATACTACTCCTGTTTGATCAATTGTTTGATTCTTTTAATGGAGGTTCCTGTAATAAAACATACAGGATCTATAAAAATTGTGTAAAACCAAATTCATTGTTTAAGTTAGTAGTTAAGTGTTATTTTGTCATTATCGATTTTAATATGTCTGCCTTTTAATATTTTATTGCACCATCTCTTATGCAATCTTTGAGGGTCTGAACTATGTACAATTAACTTGATCAACAAATTTATGATAAGGGTCCTTACTTTTTATGTTTATGTCATGTTGGAAATTTTAATTTGATATTTATTAACAATTTAATGACTCGAAATATCCCATTTAGGGGGAATCATTGGTCAAATGTTTTTATTTATTTTTGTTATAATCTCCTCAACACATTATGAAGTTCTGTGAAAGTTCAAAAACGTTTTTCTTGAAACTACAAATTTGATGTATTTGCTTGGTGTGGGGTTGTCTTACAAAGATCATCATTACAATTATTACATCAATTACATACTATATTAATTTTTGTAATTGCTTGTATGTGTGTTCGTAATTACGTCGACGGAAGTGCTATTCTATTGTATATTAAAGTATTCTATGGTATGTTATAATACATATATGAAATGCTCATTTTGTAGAAAAAAATATATTGATTTACACATGTAAACAATGGTATAGTGGGCATAAGAAAGTCACTTTTGTAAATTATTTGTATTTTAAAAAAGTGTAGTTATTACACACATTTAAAAAAAAGTTATGTTACCAAAATATAATAACGTTATCAAGTACATATTTTAAAGATTAATAATGCTGCTCCAAAATGTATCTTTTAATATTAAGTAAAAGATGCAACAATTAATTGATACTAATTCTTAAAATTATCGAAGAGGAGCAAACCTTTGGAGAGGATTCAATTATCAGTGTGCTCTTAAATGGGTAGTAGTTGAGTCTTTCTTGTGGATACCACTGTTTTTCTTGGTTACTATTGGAGCCATGCGACTGACATTGAAGCCATATTTGTTTTATATAAGAGAGAGACGTATGTTCAATTTATATTATTAACTTTGGCATAGCAATATATTTATGAAAATGTAATAATATAATATGTATTTTTTGTATTTATTTTATTTTATTGATATTTATGTATATTTATCTTTTCATTTTAATTTATAATTATATATTTATAGAAACCAACCAGATGAGAAAACTATACAGATACCCCAAAAATAATAATAATAATTCATTACTGACATTTTCATAGTTCACATACTTTTTACAAATATATACAATACATTATGAATACCAATTTGAAATGGGTAGAAACCTGCTTCTCCTAGCTAGGTTTACTTAGTAACCTGTATTTAGGAGAACAGTCCCATCTCCCCTGTTGATGAGGAATACATAGTTGTATTGTTTAAATTAATTTAATTTTTTGTATAAAGAAATCATAAAATTTTATAAACATAATAAGTGATCTCTCTCTCTCTCGCAGGCGCGCGCGCGCGCGTGTGTGTGTGTGTGTGTGTGTGTGTGTGTGTGTGTGTGTGTGTGTGTGTGTGTCAGTGCATGTACATGTATTAAATTTGTTTTATAAAATACCTCCTTACTTTTTTATGTTTATGTCATGTTAAAAATTGAAATTTGCTATTTATTAACAATGATTTCAAATATCCTATTTCGGGGAAATCATTGGTCAAATGTTTTTAATTATTTTTGTTATAATCTCTAACACATGAAAAGTTTTCTGAAAGTCGCAAAGGTGTTTTTCTTGAAAAATTACAAATTTGATGTATTTGCTTGGTGTGGGGTTGTCTTACGAATGTCATTATTACAATTATTACATTATTTACATACCTGCATTAATTTTCATCTTTTTATAACTCGTTAAATAAAAATATTTTAGTTTTCAATCTCTGAAAATTTGCTAACTGCCAAAATGTGAGCGGTAAAATACCTTCCATTTACTACCTCTTCGTTTGGAGTGGAGGTCATTTTTACCAGTAAATAATTCAGACTTTATAATATATTATTAGCATCTTGCTAACAATTTCTTCATTCAACTTCCATCTCTTTTTTAACTTCCTGAAATCTCATTGTAATAGGTAAAACTTTGTTTCACAGCATATACGTTCCGAGTTATGTTTTAGACACTTTTTATAAAATCTTTGATTAAAGGAATTAAACAAAATCAAACAAAACTGACTAACAGAAGTTATTATAACAGCCCCGAATTAGCACACGTAGCATTGGCCGCTCCCCGAGCATAACACCTTGCACGGCGATAGATCTAATACAGGTTTTTCCATTGCTGCTTATAAAAGTCCACTGCTGAACATAGGCCTCCCCAATAGCCTCATGGGGGGGGGGGGGGGATTTTGCCATGTTGCCACGCTTGTTAAGTTGTAACAGTTATTATTCTAAGTCGACCATTTTAAATTTATTCATACTCGTGTAATTGAAGTGTTTGTCTGTACCTAAAATTGAAATAACGGACTTCTGTTAAACTCAGGGGGTTATTTGAATACTGAGTGCGCGAAAAGTGACGACTAAAGGCATGGCGGGTCGAACGATGAAGTAGACAGTATTAGTGTGGTTCGAAAGAAACCAAAACAAAATGGCGGACGTGGCACGTGGCGGACTTTGGACAATATACTTGCTATGAAGTATCTTTGCTCTCTTGGGGTAATTAAAAATGTTTTGAAAATAAAATCAAAACAAAGTTGTTAAAGACAAATATTTATTGAACATTAATTATTAATATGTAATGACTTATTTGCACAAAGTCAAAGACAACCTAATACACGTTGGTTAAAATTCGTGCTTTACTCCTAATTTTAGGTATTTTATCAGGTTACACTTAGGTATATGTCAGCTTACTTATGCATCATCCGTAGTTCATTTTCTCCCACATCACTATCTAAGAGCAATTATAAATGCTCCCATTTAGCAGTTTACTACGTCATGCGTATAAATCTTAATTCTTTTGAAATAAAATTTCCCCTTTCGATAAGTGTAAGTATCAAATAAAGAGAATTATTTTTTATTTTAAATTTCAAAAGCATTCTTGCTGTCTTTGTCCTATTAACTTAATTATTGCTTACTTTGGTGTTAATTGTAAATTGATCATTGACACCATTTAATCATGTTTGTTATAAATCTTTTATTATATATTTTTTTTAATTACTGCCATCGTAGCATTTTTGCAAAATCCATAACTAGTTGAAAGCTTAATATGAACTTTATCTCCTTTATCATCAAACCAAAACATGTTCATCATATTTTCACTCTTAACATCCTCAGTCTTCAAAACCTATGACATTTGCATTGTAATGTAGTGAGGAGAACACTAGCATCTCATCAAGCATTAAGAAACACAAGCACTCTGCCATGCTCAAGTCTTTCATTTCTTTAATTTAAAAAAGTTTATGCCTGGCTTAATTAGTATTTATTTAAGGACATTTTTAATGTCCGTTTTGAGTAAAGTGAACAATTTACCTAAGAATATAGGTATATCTTTTAAGGCTTTTTTTGTTTTTATCGACGTGGCCAAACAATTTGTCTTCGAAATTGTACCATCTTCCACGATATTCATATTATGCTGTACTAACTGCACATTCAGGAATATGTGGGTGTGCATAGTCAATGATATCAGTTTTATTGAAATATTATTTCTTAGTATTAAAATAATATAAATGTTGCTTTATGAGATTATATGGTACCTTCCACAATTTATTAGATACAATACAATATTTATTTGCATTCCATAATGTGGATTGATTATAATTTCGCAAATGGTTTGTGAGGTTGTCTTATGTATGAGTATGTTATAATACATATATAAAATGCTGATTTTGTAAAAAAAAATATATTGATTTACACATTTACAATGGTATAGTGGGCATAAGAAAGTCACTTTTGTAAATTGTTTGTATTTTTAAAAGTATAGTTATTACACACATTTAAAAAAAGTTTTGTTACCAAAATATGATAACGTTATCAAGTACATATTTTAAAGATTAATAATGCTGCTACAAAATGTATCTTTTTATATTAAGTTAAAGATGTACCACTATTAACAATTAATTGATACTAATTCTTGAAATTATGGAAAAGAAGCAAACCTTTGGAGAGGATTCAATTATCAATGTGCTCTTAAATGGGAAGTAGTTGAGTCTTGTGGATACCACAGTTTTTCTTAGTATTAGACATTGAAGCCGTATGTGTTTTATAAAAGAGAGCCGTACGTTCAATTTATATCTTAAATTGTAAAAGTCGCGTAGAGAAAATTTTAAAGAAATAAATATATTAACTTTGGCATAGCAATAATGTATGTACAATAATGTATGTATTGTTGTACATATATATATATATATATATATATATATATATATATATATATATATATATATATATATATACTAATGTATGTACATAAAAACATAAAAAGCTTTCATAAGAATAAAGATGTTTATACTTTAAAAGCTAAGAACAAACATAAGCTTGTAACACCAGTTACTAGACTCCACTGAGTCAGTAGTGCTTTTATGGGGCAACATATACGCTTTTAAAACAAAATTTCAGAAAATGTACAAAATTTGTTATTATAATATCAAAAAATACATCAATAATAACCCCTGTGATTGAGGTGATCGCCACCATGCCTGTACTATTAAAATTTATTTAAAAAATGTATAAACAAAATGATTGTAAAGTGAAATATGTTTTAAAAAACGTCCCGCTGGGTTTCTTGTTGATTCTTCCCAGGACAGAGGTATCTGTAGTAAATAAAACATGACTTTCAATAAGTATTATGTAATAATCTATATTTAATAATAATAATTCTATTGTATTGTATTCTCTGTAACATAATATATTTCCTAACTTAACTAACCAGTTAAAAAGAATATGTTTAAAGAAATCAATTGATATTGTGCAAATATTGTTAAATTTAACACATCTAATGTTATTAATTTAGGCAAGAAATTTTTAAACAATAAACATTTTAAATATATCCGGTTTTTATTTTATTAATAGGAACTAGCAATTAGCACAAGAAATATAAAGAACCATTAATTACATTGCAGCACTTATGCAATGTAATTAATGGTTCTGAAAATATAAAATTGTAAAGTTCAAATAAAGGGCGGGCCCAAAGCACTCTTAATTTTACGCCACCTGACGGTTGGGGCACGGAACTTAACGTAAATAAAACTTGAGTTGCTCATCTATCTCTAGTATATAGTCAGTAATCTATGGCAGTGACTTAAACTCTATGGTGTTCAGATTCTGTGAGTCTGACACTGTAATTGAAATTGACAAATTGATGAGCACCACTGTACCATGGTCCATCATAGATTCATAGATAAATAAATATGTAGGAAGACGGAAGTGGTCCATGGCTAATGGCTATTGGCTATTGATGTATGCTTTGCCAGTCTGCCTACGAAAAATTTAAATTTTAAATGGTATATGTGATTGGTAAAGCATGCAAACTTATAAAGTATTAAAGTCAACAACTTAAAAGAAATTCCAAGTAATGAACGCCAAACACCAAAGTTAAGTAAAACAGTGTATAACACAGAAAAATAATAAAATATAATTAATTACGAACATACATAAATAAACTCTCACGCCTGCACCCTTAGGGGTTGCAGACTACAGACTTCCATTTGGCACGATCCTGACACACCTCTCGCATACACGCATACATGCCCGTCGATAAAGAGTACTCTTAATTTGACCCATTTTCAATATAAACGACAAAATGGGCTATATGTTTTCGCCTAGGACATCCTTTTCAGACTATTCCTTTCACTCCTGCAACATTAATTTGCTGTCACTCATATTCATTCATTCTTTCTACATGACCAAACCTTTCCTTTCTTAATCCTGGTCACATCATGCAAAGCACACTCTTATTACACAATTTCTCATCCTGTCACTCAGATTCAGGCCTAATATAGTCTTTAATGACTGCATTTCTACTGTGTTTATTCTCCTCTCGTGCTTTTGCCACATCAAACTTTCACAACCATATGTTTAAAATAGGGTCTAACAAACAGCATTGTGTATTGCCATACCTACATGCCTTTTTTGACACATTCTGACTCTCCACAACAGAGTGTAGAGTCCCATTTACTTTATTTCCTGCATTCACATGTCATTCTATTACCTTATCATATCTCCCATCTCTGCTGAATACACATCCTTAATTATAATTAATTACAAAACAAACTTTTTAACTTTCCACTTCGTATGAGGGCAACTATTGCGTTTGCTCACCAGTCACCTCACCATACAATTTGAGCCTGGGGAGGCAGCAGCTTAAATTACTTCGAGGTCAGCCTGACGTTCAACTTAGTGTCCTATACCTTTAGAGGAGAGAATATAGATGATGCCGTTCTAGATACTGAAGTCTGGCATCTGCATCTTCATAGAAATAGTGCAGTGGTGGACTTGTATGTAATAGGCTGTAATGATGATGATGCAAAAACCTGAATGATTAATTTATAAGAAGTAGATGAGCTACATAACTTTTAATCACAATTAGGTAAATGTTGTGTTAAAAGAAAAATTACTTCTTAAAACAGTACATAGGTTAAGTGTGTAGTATGACATTGAAATAAAATAATTATTGTAATGTGCCTTAATGTGTTAGTGCTTGTGATATGCTTGATTAAAAATCACAAATCAGAGTTATGATTCTGTGCCTCTTTAAACTTACCTACAATAGATACTACCCAAAACTTAAAGGACATAACCCTATGCTACGCAGCGAGCATAGTCTACCTGATGGTAAGTGGTTGCTGCGGCCCATGAACATCTACATCTATACTCAATTACGAATCAAAATGCAGATGCGTTATCACCCGTGAGAACTAAGATGGAGTGCCTCATTTTCAGTAAAAAGGGTCTCCAGATTTCTACACTCACCATGTAGACACTGCAGCATTAAGCTGCTATTCTACGCTGGTATTCTGTTAGAACGTGGTCCTTCCCTGGTCGAGCTGACCCAATCGTGCTACAAGTATACTACTAATATAACTGCAGCATGGCTCTTTATATTTTAAATTATATTTTTATAGTGCGCTCTACCCATTAATTAACTTATCGCTTATTTTTATTTCATATTTAGGTTGTCTGGAAGAAATTGCTGCATAGTAAGACTGCCTTATTTGTTTTTCGCTTTGTTTGTTTCTTGTTATGTTATTTGTTTTCTTAGTATACAATAAAGGGTATTGTATTGTATCATTTTTAAAATTATTCTTGCAATAGAATAGAATCGTTTTTATTCAATATACTGTAATTCTTTCTCTTCAGAAAAAATCTCTATCCTGTGAAAAACCAGCAAGAAACTCAACAAGACTTTTTCTTTAAAAAAATTAGTTTTTATTTTATGCAATTAGTATGAAGACATTAGAAACAACATGGTAGCATCACATACTCTTTAAAAGTATAACAATCCTTATTAACACAGTACTCTTACTCTTAGTGGACCTATTAAACAATTTGTGCTTAGTACCTAAATATTTTGAGCCTTTTGCTAGATAACAGAAAGTAGAAATATGCAGGATATATAGATATAGGATAGAAAATATGCAGGATATTTTCTACAACTTTGTTGTATAAGTAAATACATTGCCCCATGAAGGAATCACTGTTTGGAACCAAGTAACTGGTATAACAAACTTTTTATAAATCGCTATTTAACAAAAAACTATTTTTGTTTGTGTAAGTACCTAGTACATATGTTAACTTTTCATTAATATAATGGGGTCTGAAGTTAATAAATTTATTAATTTAAATTTTTCTCTAAGGGTTTCCTTTAGAGCTAGGTTATCAATTGATCTTATGTTATGCCAGAGAGGAGTGCCTAGGTTCTTTGCTCTTATGGTTCTCGTCTACAAAACAAAGTTATGTCAGTTACATTACTCCAAAGCAAGATACCTACCATCATGACGTTATGCCATAGAAATAACTAACTGTTTTTTTACAGCATATGCTGCAGGTAATAAGTTTGCTAGCTAGTTTAGTAATAGAATTTTAATAATATAATTGTAGATAAATGTTCAATACATATTTGGAAAAATGACCTTACAATTTAAACAAGCTTACAAATATTGTGCCCATTTAAAATTATATAGTATGTTAGGGCTGAATATGAATGACAGGGTGAAAAATTGTGTGATAAGAGAAGAGTGTGGTTTGCAAGATGATGTTGTGACCAGGATTAAGAAAGGAATGCTTCGGTGGTTTGGTCATGTGGAAAGAATGGATGAGGAAAGAGTGACAAAGAAAATTTATGTGGCAGAAGTGAATGGCAGAGCCGGAAAGGGATGTCCTAGGCGAAAATTTATCGACCAAATTGGCGATTTATTGAAAACGGGCCAAATTAGGAGTACCCTTAACCGACGAGCATGCATGCGTAGGTGTATGGATGTGAAGGAGGCGAGAGAGGTGTGTCAGGATCGTGCCAAATGGAAGTCTGTAGTCTCTGCCTACCCCTCTGGGTGACAGGCGTGAGTGTTTATGTTATGTATTAAAATTGTACCAACTTTGAAGGTTGAAATTGGCACTAGGCTGATAATATACATCTAACCTATGTAGCATTGTAAGAAAAGTGAACAAAAGACACAGGCATACCTATAAAACGCTAAGAAGATATTGCATCTAGTCTAGGTCGTAAAGATATTGTATATTATAAAACTTTGAAGGTTGAAATTGGCACTAGGCTGATATGGACATCACACCTATGTAGCATTGTAAGAAAAGTGAAAAAACACAGGCATGTAAAAAGGCTAAGAAGATATTGTTGTAGATCTAGTCTAGGTCATAAAGTATTATTATAATATATTTTTTATTAATTAATTAACTAATGACTTCATACAATGTGACAAAGCATATCTGTAAATAAAACTACAGTTCTTTGTTTTAAATCCATTATTATTAGATATCACCTAAAATATTTCATAGTTTAAAGTGCGCATACAAAAAAGAAAATGACAATGTTTAAAATTGCATTTAACCCATTCGATGCCACCTTTTTTTTAAAGTTGTTGACCAGGTGCCACCAGTTTTTATTATGTTTTATGGTAGGAAATGGATTACTAATGATGTATTTAGATTTTTTTTAAAATAAATATTGTTGATAAATACGAAAAAATACACCAAACGCATACGGTGCGTGGGTGGCACATGGTGAAAAAAGTTTTTCGAGAGATCCGAGAACGCACTTTTGAGAGTATATAGTGGATGGCTTTATGCAAGACTGGGAAACATGAACCAATAGTTAAATTGTTAGGGTGTAGGGTAGGTGACAGAAATAAAAATACTCATATAAGATCAAAGCAGTCTTTAATTCTCCTTTTTCATAATTATATTATAAGTATGTATTTTCATAATAATTATTATAGTAAAATGAAAAATATTTATTTAGCAAATACAGAAAATATTTTAGCCCAAGAGATTTAACATAGTTATGTAAAACAGTATCTAAAAAAAGCTAAAAGATTAAGCAATGTAGGTATTCTAGCAGAATACATTATACAAGATTTTAGTAAATGATTTGTTATCACAGTCTGCTTGGACAACCATATCGATTACAATGGCCTTCAAAGTTGAATGTAATTCTGACACATTTTCGACAGACCAAGTTTTAACTACACCACTAGAAGATGTGCAAAGTACTGGAGACTGATAGAATAGTTGTTGTTTACTGAAACAACAATATTCTATTGAAACACTAAACTTAAAAATACTCTCAAAACTAAAGAAAAGAAATGTGTAGGTTACCTACCTTTGAACAGAATCTGGGAATGGCAATATTGGGCATCGTGTTTCAATAGAATTTCGTCGAATATTCTTAGGTTCCACTTCTACTGCCATATACAAAGAAGTCGCCCTTTTCCGCTTTAAACCTGATGTGCTACTTTTATCTCCGAAACATATTTATTTTCCGATTTGTTGAACTTTAAAAAATAACAACATTCAATATATTCATTTTAAATAGATAAAATCATTCTAACCATTCATATTAATAGATAAAGAGCAACTGTCTGTACCCATCTTGTGAATAACTTTCTTTTCTAGCTTGTAAATTAGTACCTTCGGCAGTATTAAGTGACAATTCAACCAAACGACGACCTCTATTATTATTTGCCATAATGCTTGAGAAGAAAACAAAAGACCTACAAACGACAAATATACTAGTTACTTTACACAATTCATCCCATTCAAATTTAAAAATAAAAGCGTTTTTCACTAACGGTTTTATTTTGTACCATGTAGGATATGTAATACGAACACTGAAGTAAAATATCTCAAGTTATAAAATAACATTATAAAGTTACAATAGCAGTAGTAACATTGAGCGACCGATTACTGTCGATGTGTAACACCATCCATGAACAAAGTCGTTCATAAATGCCATTGAACGCAACATTAGCGTTGGTATGTTTTGGACTTCAAAATTTATCCAAAACATTATCAGTAGACTTAAAATTACATTGTTGTTATAAATAAATGACTAAATTTGATAAAAAAAATCATATTTACTTACCTTTCAACACCTAAATCACTGTAAAAACTTTATTTATAATACTAGCAAAAATCACAAACACAAAAACCGGCGTCAATTCAAATGTGACATTTCTTTTACTACTGTAACGGTGTTGCTATATCAGAAATATAATCTAGATTGAGGTGTATTAAAAAATGGCAACAATAATGCAACGCACAGTGAATAAATGATACTTTATTAAAAAATACACTACACGCATACGGGTGCGTTGCAGGCACACAAGTAAAAAAAACTAAAACGCACGCGAGTGCGTTGCTGGCATGGAATGGGTTAATCACTTTATGGAGTAGAAGCTACCATAGCAATTGATGTCAGTTGGGAAATTATACACCCAGCAGCAAGGTTTCCGTAGTACGCCTGGGCGGCAGCGGCAGTACTTCCAGCCACGATGCCGCTGCTGCTGAAACCCAGCAATGGTGCTACCAATGGAGCACCAAGACCACCTGTTCCGTAAATGACCGCCCCACCGACAATGTTAACAGCGAGAGCAGCCAACATACCCATTTTAGTCTGAAACAAGTGTTTTTTCTTTGATAAACTCGTACGAAATTCTTATACTTATGGTGTTTAATTTAACGAAGCTTCTGAAATCGTAAATCAGTTTATAGAAGATTGCAAGCCGCGACTTCGAAGCTAATTATTTTAATCCTCTCTCTGAAGTCGGTTTTTCGTTGGTTCTTTTGAGTGGACTAAGTAACATCGCAAGTTTAATGTAACAACTAGAATATCTCAATAATACATTATTAAAAACTTCATCCCAAATTTATTTCACATTTATATGGGGTACCTACCTATTCCTTCAAGTTTAGTTAAAATATTCTCAGTTTCAAGTCTAGAGTGAATTAATTTTGTGGGCTATAACTACTACCTATACTTAAATTAAAACTTTGAAACAAGGAATGTAAATCAACATTCAATGAAGACATTTTAATGCATCTGTTTTTAATTAAATACACTTAGTTCTGTTCTCTACTACAGCTATAAGATAAAAATTAAACAGTACGGCTACAATAATTATTTACTAGGTAAATAAACCTTGCTACAAAAATATATATATATATATATATATATATATATATATATATATAAAATTCTTACGGTGTAGAAGAAATTTCTCGAACAGCAAACAGCAATCGCAAACTAACTACTAACTAGATAGTAGTAGATACACCCATACAGCAGTACAGCACAGCAATGTCGTATTGTTTGTACTATTCACTGTACATGTAAGTATACACTTTGCTTGTACTTATGTTGTTATGCTTTCCTTTAAAATTTAAACTTCCCTTAATATGTACACACACACATATATATATATATATATATATATATATATATATATATATATATATATATATATATATATATATATATATATATATATTGTCATAAGATACGACGTTTTCGACATCCAAAATTCAGTAGCATATTTAAAGCATTATTAGCATTTGAGGTGACACTAGCCATCTGGTAAGCTTCGGACTGCAAACTTAGGAAGTTGTGTGCTCGAATCTGCTATTTGACTACTGTGGTAAACCGTATTCTATCGTGATTTCTAGTATTCCTATTTTTTTTAAATAAAATATTTACCTACACCTTTTAAATGTACGTAAAATTGTATTTATCAATTTTATTGGTTCCAACGGGCTTCGAAGCCGTGTTGCTCTACGATAGCTTAGGAATATTAAGATTATAATAGAACTTTTTTCCTATATATCTCAATTTTAACATATTCCTTACCCTAAGCTCTGCCGCCCTATAAAACCAGAACTAGGCGGAGAAAACAGACAAAAATACAAGGTAATGTACTATAACTAACTTATTAAGAAAAAAGTAGCAAACAAGCTGTGGCAATATCAGGAACACTTCAAAATCAACTAAAAAAAACTTAATTAACAGTTAATATTTAAGGCGATTTTGGTATGATGTAGTTTAACAAGTGTCGATAAGCAGCGCCCTTTCGACTCTTTATTATTTAATTGACCGATGAAGACTTATCGTGGCACGAAGCCACCTGTGGAAACAAGGCTGTAGTTTTTGAGTTATAAGAAAGTGACCATAATGACCAGACGACCATTTTTTTTCCAAAATTGTATGCTGTTGGCCCTGCGGCCTTTAGAGCTTCATCGAATTAGACTCGTGAGTGAGGACCCGCGAGCTGTTGAGTGCAGCGATTCTGTCTTCGGCGGCGACCCTAGCCTTGAACAACTATCGTAATGAGGGCAGATGTATACATACATACATATATATATATATATATATATATATATATATATATATATATATATATATATATATATATATATATATATATATGTATATATATATATATATATATATATATATAAACGTATTTTCACCTTCGATATTGAGTGACGTATCAATCGGAACAAATATGTTAAATATTTTAGCTTATTTAAAAAATGAGCGTAAAGTTAGCCTGTTCCTTTACTTACTAACACTATTTAAAATTGTAACCGTAGTAGTGATAACTCTTACAATTGAATTGTTTTACTGGGTTCCACTTCTACTGTAAATATTAATTGCTCCTAATAATATAAGTAAAAAGAAATACCCGAGTTTAATGCAATTTTTGGTAATATGACAACATCTCATGATAACAGGGGAATCCCTTTTCTTCAATAGACAATAATGCACTCCATTAGATTGTCAATGGTTTGTTTTATAAAGTTATGCTCTTCCTTTTCCTTTGTGTAAAACATAGACAAAAATATAATGATTTCTTATATTTACGCGAACATTGCACATGATTAAAACTACTTTTACGGATTTTATCGCGTTTATTTTTACTTTTTATTTTTAATTCCCGACGTTAATCATAGACAAAAATATTATTTTGCTATCATATCGTGATTGTCGTTCCGGTTGGCTCACTGAAGTTAATTCCCCAAAACATTTTAATTCTTTATCACTGTTAAGAGATTTTTTTTGTTTTTTAATTAATAATAAAATACGTATACAGCTATATTTCTCATTAACGTGGAAGGTGTGTTACAGTTAAAAATATTTAGAAACTTTAACAAATCAACGTATAGATAATAATATTACAATTTCACTAATAATCCTAATATTCAATTTATTGATCAAATATTATTGCTGGTGTATTATATCAAGTGAATTGCCATTTATGTAATGAGTGATGGTTATATTATATCGGTGTTGTACACTTTTTTTGTTTAACATTAACATTAATGTAAAATTAATAAACAACTTCATTAAATATGTTATTAAGACGATTTATACTATTCTAAAATATAATACGCCCCATGGGCTTCAATGTTTAACATAAGCAGACGCTGTTTGAGATTTTGTTCTTTAATCATTGACTCATTGTAGCTTTCCCAATTTCCTGCTAATATTCGGCAATAAGCGAAATAATGACCCGTAACATAAGCTGCTACACCAGATAATCTAAAAATGGATAAATGATTAATAAAACAACTATACCAATACATTACAATACAAATGTTGTAAAGAGCAGTGTTACGAGCTTAGTGACAAAAAGTTCGTGACAAAAAAAAACTGCCGATTGAATTACGAAAATTGACACTTTAATTACTGAACACCACTGACCTCTATATATACAAGTAATATAGAGGTCAGTGCTGAACACCAATTAAAACTTAAATCACACTATTAATTTAATTACACTTAACACTTTAGTTCACTTTATTTCACTCCGAAAACTTCGCTCATATCGCCAATTCAATACTGCCTCGGTCGCGGCTCTCAGCGGCCTTAAATATGCCTTTTTCAACGAAACATCCAGAATGTTCCAGTAAATAACGGTCCCGACCGACTAAGTTCAGAAAGTTCGAGTGTGAATTTTTCTAGAAAGCTTAATTCTTCTACTTGTTACTAGATGGCGCTGTTGAGAGAGTTAAGGAATGGCATTTTCTAGAAAGCCCTCCTCGCTCTGTTCCCCGACACTAGATGGCGCTAGTGCCAGGTATCAGACTTCAACTTAGCCAATACTGCCCCCTCCTAAGACATGCTCGTCCCGAGCATTATCGGTCCCATAATAAAGTGCCAGTCGATCCACACGGACCATCTTAGGAGTACCTCTTGCACCTTTCTGAAACCGCTCTGCCACGTCCAGGGCTGTCCTCTCCCATGATGCACCAACATTGTACAATTTCAATGCACCTGTACTACGAGTCTGAGGTCCCTTCACAGCCGCACAACTTGTACATTTGCGACACCAATCCTCGACATCGTCACGATAATGGACCCAGTAGAACCGTTCTCCGATTTTCAGTAGAGGTCGTTTAACTCCCAGATGGACTCCTGAACAACCAATTATGGTACAGCTGTAGAACATCCGTTACTATAGCTTTAGGGACAACCATTTGCAAACGACAGCTGTCTCTTCGACCATTTTCCCATTTACGGCACAGAACTTCATCCTGTCCCCTTGGGGCCAATAGCTTTTCGTGGTCGAACTCATCGCTGAGACATTGCTCCACTTGGGCTTTGAAGCACTGGCTTTCATCTATTCTAGAATCGGCTTGATGTCCGGATCTTCCTGCTGTGCATGTAGTAATCTGTCCTTCCACTCGTTGCTGAGGTGGTCTGTCCTGAGCATCCTCACGGATATCACTTCCTATCAAGAGGGTACTCTTGCCTATTACTGTTCTCACAATCATCAAGATATGATCTTCTTGACAATGCATCTGTGTTGCCACGTCATTTCCCGCTGCAGTGTCCGATAGTAAATTCGTATTCCTGCTGCTGCTGGGTGGTGCTGTTAGCCGCACTACCCTTTCGAGATCGATCACCTTCCCTTTTTACAGACCGCTCGGGGCAGCTGGAATATTACGATTAATAAAAGTACGAGAGCGAACGTTCCTATTTGGGGCCATGTTGTTGTAGTCACTGTCTTATTTTGGAGTAACTGTAATTGAACATAAATGTTCCGCAGGCAATTGGTCTCTGAATCGCAATCAGACATGTACACAGAACCAATGTCTCAAGTTCTGGGATTAAGATTCCTCTTTGAATGGTATGAGGAATACAAAATCGGTAAGGTAGTTAATTATATAAAGTGAGTTTACGAAGACACTGTATCGTAGTGTGTACGTTTTCAGGGATACCTAAAAATTCGCAATCCTGCTGCTGGGTCGAAGATGGCCCCTTTCCCCACAGTTGTAGCACTTTGGGCTGTAACTTGTATTGTGGTCGCGAACTGTAGCTGCCGCAAGCTCCCTGACGCGATGGGAATGATGATCCTGCCGTACGGCTTCCACCTCCAGTGCATGGGCCAAGGCGTCCTTAAGCGTCTCGTGCTGACCGAGCCTCACAGTAGCTCTGACTTCAAGATCGCGGATGCCGTCGATGAATGTCTGCACCAGGTTCCCTTGAATGAGCGCAGGTACAGACCGGTATGCTTTTCGTACCAGCTTCTCCACCTCAAGAGCCCTTTGCTGCAGGTTTTTGTTGATGCACTGTACGCGATCTTTAAGCTGCGCAAGAAAGACGTGTTCCAGGTAAGCGTCGCCATATCTCGCCTCCAATGCCTCAAGGAGCTGCTCATAAGTCACTTCCTCACCGAGAGCTTCCAGAACTGTTAATGCCTGGTTGCGCAGGCTCAGTATGAGAGCAGTCATGGCCTGGCTTTTATTCCAGCCATTCGCCTCCATGACAGCCTCGAACTGGATTTTGTAGGATGACCAGGAAGAAGTCCCGTCGAACGACGGCACTTTGAACCCGAAACGAAGGCGTTGTAGCTACTATGGGAGCTGTAGTTCCATCCCCAAGTTTGAGTTCGTCCATTGATTTTTTCATGTCGGCCATTACGTTGTCAAGCTGATTGTTTACTTGGTCGATTCGGGTTTCAGGTTCCGACAGGCGGTTATCATGTTGAGCAACCTTATCCTTCACCTCACCTATCTCTTTCCCGAAGGTAGCGTGAATGTCCTTCATGAGGAGCATCTGCTCTTCCTTATCGCGTTTGAGCTGCTCTTCCAAACGACGGGCCTGTTCCTCCTGTCGATGGGCCTGTTCCTACTGTCGGCGGGCCTGTTCCTCCTGCTGCTCTTTCAACTTGCGGGCTTGTTCCTCTCGAGCGCGCTGCAGCTGCTCTTCCAACCGACGGGCCTGCTACTCCTGTCGATGGGTCTGTTCCTCCTGTCTGTGGCCTTGTTCCTCCTGCTGCTCTTTCAACCAACGGGCCTGTTCCTCCTGTCGGCGAGCCTGCTCCTACAGCATCACCATCAGAGCACCTAAGTCAGGTGCTGCAGATGCAGGAGCTACTGACAGGCCGGCCTCCGTCGAAGGCGGCTTGACCTCCGACGTCTGCGGCGTTGCACCACCAAACCTTCTCTGGTCCGTCTCCTGCTGGCGTTGACTTCGGGTACGTCCTTCATGAGGAGCATTTGCTCTTCCTTATCGCGTTTGAGCTGCTCTTCCAAACGACGGGCCTGTTCCTCCTATCGGTAGGACTGTTTCTCCTGCTGCTCTTTCAACTGGCGGGCTTGTTCCTCTAGTGCGCGCTGCAGCTGCTGTTCCAACCAACGGGCCTGTTCCTCCTGTCGGTGGGCCTGTTCCTCCTGCTGCTCTTTCAACCAACTGGCCGGTTTCTCCTATCGGCGAGCCTGCTCCTGCTGCATCACCATCAGAGCGCCTAAGTCAGGTGCTGCAGATGCAGCTACTGATGGGCCGGCCTCCGTGGCCGGCGGCTGGACCTCCGACAAAAGACCAATAACAACGAAAGAAATTATAAATTGGAGTGGGGGGGAGGGCTAAATAAATTATTGATAGAGAACAATGAAGAACAAACCACGAACTAACGATATGTGATAAAGAAATTTGAAAAAGAAGAAAATAAATTTTTTGAGGGGTTAACTTCAGTGAGCCGTTCCGGTTACAACAATGCTCAGAGTAATGGAGAAGATAACCATTTTTTGTTTTACATGCCAAAAAATCTACAAAAAATTACGAGAATAACCATGTTTTTAATTTTTTCTATCTTCAAAACTGACCGAGATATAAAGGCGCAAAGTTAACATTTTCGGTCTAAGCCGCGGGCCGAGAGCGACATCGTTGATGACGTCACGACTTGCATCTTCGTGCGAGAGACCCGACGCGCACTTAGAAAATCAAAACATTTACTCGAATGTGCCCGTCGCGCGCGGATTTAGTTGCTATATATTTTTAACAAGAAACATTATAGAACATGACACCATCTATTAAATATTGTGCTGTGTCTCAATGTAAAAATACGGCCACAAAAACACCTGAAAAGTTATTTTTAATGTGCCTAGAAACCCTACCATCAGAAATAAATGGACAAACGCTATGAGAAGAGCACATCCTTTAGGACCAAACACGGTAGCATATTGTTGTAAGGATCATTTCCATGTAAGTATTCAAATAATAATAATCTTAACATGATAGCTCTTGGTTATTGGTAGTAAATGCTTTCTATTAGGCATGTTGGTACCTACTCGAGTCGCAGTGTTTAAGTAACTAAAGATTCATTGAACCTTTCCACGCTTAATGATCATTATAATTTCAAGAAGAAACAATACTAATACCTACATATTTAACTATAACTACTTCAGTGTAAATAAACATCCAAACTTGGGTAAAGTACTCACCTATGTAATGTAGATATGTCAATATCCTGTCGTGAGTTCGTAAGTTTAGATACCTACCTATGTTTGCAGCAAATTTTAAAATCCTATACTATTAAACGAGCAATTCTTGTATATATATAAATATATAATCGGGATCTCGGAAACGGCTCCAACGATTTTCATAAAATTTAGTGTCCAGGGAGTTTCGGGGATAATAAATCGATCTAGCTAGGATTTATTTTTAGAAAATGTCTTTTTGTCCGTGTTTTTAGGCAATGAAAAACTGCTACAATATCGTTAGAATAAGAAGGTAAATTTTGACAGATTGTCAATGATTATAAATAGCTTAATTGGTATAATAGGCGGTCACAGAATTGTAAAACCCCGGTTCGAGCCCAGACCGACCGACCAACTTTTTTAATTTTTTTTTCAAGTTCCTTTCGTTTTTGAGAAAATCTATTTTTTCGAGCCCTTTTTTTTAGTATTTTTTAAAAACACGAAAATTTAAATTAAACTAATTGCAAACATGATTTTTTATTCAAATAACCAGTTCAGTTTTTTCTATTATGTCGCTAAGATCAAAAAATATTATTCATATTTCATCAGTATGTAATTTGTATCTAAATATAATTTCCAAACCACACGAATTAAAAAAAAACCGAGCGAAAAATACCGAGCAAAGCTCGGTCAACCGGGTACTGTTTATAATGCATATAAAGCTTAAAATATGGAATATGTTAACAAACGTTTTTGTATTTTACGATATTTCGAGCAAAAACTAAACACATCGCAGAACTGTTCAACCTACATACTTTGCGGGCTGCAAATAATGAAAGAAGTTTGATTATGAAGTGGAGCACTTAAATTTTTTTTCGTGTAGTCCTATTTTTATGTATTACATAGTTGGTACATATTTTAAATATTGATGGAATACAAATTACGAGATCCCTTATTTTTTTATAAACTTTAAATAAGTTTGTATTTTGTTCTAGGACGAAAACGATATGGAAAACTACGTGAAGTACATACTAGTTGGTGGCCCCCTCAAACTTAAAAAAGATGTTTTGCCTCACGAGTTTGCTTGTCAAAATCAGTATACAGAAAAACCCCAAAGATTTTTACTATCAAAACTAAATGCCAAATCTAGGTCAGAAACAGTTGCACATGCGATTGCCACTATTTCACAAGAAATTGAGCATAGATATATGTTCTCGATCCTGTTACTACTCTAGATGATAATATTGACATTGATCCCCTGCCTGAAGAATATATAACCACGCTTTTAATCATAATAATAACGCGACCCTTTTTCTATTAATATTCTTCTGATTTTTAGATAAAATCATATTTTTATACACCGAAGGTATATTTGTAGTAAATTTCTTTATATACAACAGGAATTTTTTTAACCATAAATACCACAAAGAGGTCAGGGTACACTTATGAAGAATAAGAAACTAAAACTAGTTAGAGGCAGATAGTAAGTAGGTAGGTAAGAAATGTTTACGTATTTTTGTTATACTTATTCTTATCATTAGCAAATGAAACCCAGAAGTATTAATGTAATAATGGGTACCTAGGTTATAAAATATTATCTTATTCTTATGTGTATTTCAGCCGCGACAAAATCTTTGTTTCTTAGAAAATATTCCGCCACCATCATGTTACGGACTATTGAAAGATTGTCAGATTGACCTTTTGAAACCCTTCTTCCATCATTAAATACTTAAAAACACCAGAGCGCACGAGGGCAAATAACTCACCCGTGAAATATTACTACAAACATTGATTTATATATTAAACTCAATGACTACAAATGTATGATCGGCGCGCTGGAATGGTATGTCGGCGCGACCGCATGGAATCTATGACGTCACGCGCTACTCGCGGGCACGGGCGAGATTTTAAAAATGTACGTAAACTTTCCACGCCTATAACTTCGGTAATAGTGCACCGATCGATGTGAAATAAAAACTAGAATTATGTGTTTGGTCTCGACATTTTACCTACGTACCTAAAAGTTTAATATTGTAACCTTGTTATCTTCTCCATTACTCGTATAGAGAGAGTCCTAAGATAGGAACAAAATTCTTAAAGCCGAAGTCATGGAGTGTAGAGGGAGGAGGACAATCTTCCATAGGAGAATAGTTGAATATGTGTCCATCTGTAAGCAGTAAATAACAGTTCAAAAACTCTCCACTACCGTGCTCGAGTAGCTTACAGGGTATCATAGATCACCGTAAAATACGTTGAGAGTGATTTTGAAAATAAAAAAATTGAAAGCAATAAAATAATTATAGTAAAAAGAATTATGGTGAAAATCTGTGCAATAAAAAAATTGAGAAAAGTTCTTATAAAATTTTGAGTGTAGCTACAGTGGCGTCACCCTTATTTAACGCTTTCCTACGGACACTTTTTTATACAGAGTCTGTTCTCCTTACCTCTAAACTCTATAGCTGAAGTCTTTATACATACGACTTTTAACATAGTACAAAATAAGATAGCTATATAGTTCTCACCTTCTTCAGGCCTCTGTCACTCTTGCTACCTGCGTGAAATAATTACCTACAATCGCGAGGCACCCAGGGCATAGAGTAAGGACCAGAGGAGAAGCTTCCTAACAACGTCGAAAATGTATAATACCTATTTTGATAAGGTTGTCACCTGATAAACGTGAAAAATTTAAGGAAAAAATAACAATATTTACGAAACGTTTACACGTTTACGAAAATATTTTTTTTTTTGTAAATATGTTGAAAAAGTATTTGTTTAGTGTTTAATACATTTAGTTAGGATAAAATAGTTAAAAAGTTTTAATCTTAATATATATAAATTACGTGTCACGTTATTTGTCCGCGATGGACTCCTAAACTACTTTACCGATTTTAATCAAATTTGTACACCGTGTGCAGTTTGGTTCAACTTGGGACATAGAATAGTTTTTTTTACCCATGAGTGATTCACAATTTTTTGTTTTTGCGAATTTAAGGATTTTTAGTAGGACATGACAGGGTCGTATATATATATATATATATATATATATATATATATATATATATATATATATATATATATATATATATATATATATATATATATATATATATATATTATATATATATATATATATATATGTGTGTATGTGTGTATTATGTATAGGTGCGTTGTCGTTTACGTTGTGTGTGTTTTAATTTTTCTTGTAGTGTAGCGTAGTACTGTTCCACGATATTGACATCTATATCTTCATTATCGATCAATAAAATCCCCTATGAATCCCAAAAAAACAGAAGCCATAATTTTTCTAGCAAATTATGACACCTTGAACTTCCTAGGCGGTGCTGCACCTTCTTTATGCCACTGCTTGGACTGCTTTGATTCAGGTTCATAACGGTAAACCTGAGTTTTATTCCCAATGACAGTTTGGTCCATAATTTTATGCTTGTTCTCACTACACAGGTCCAAATACTCACGTATGCACTCGACCCGCTGCTGTTTCTGAAACGGTGTGAGCATTCTTGGCATTGGCATCTATCTTGCACTGATCTTAAGCATGCCAAGATGGTCATGGAGAATGTGTAAAACTGTCGTAGATGATACTCCAGTCACTTCTGCGATCTGTTTTACCTTCAGAAGAGCATCTCCAGGAACAAGTTTTCACTTGTTTATCTTGTGATATCTCAAAGGTTAATGAACCAATTTTACTGAAACATGGTATTTATATTGAGTCATCAAGTAGTGAAAGTTAGAAAATCCCACTTCTCTTCTCTAACCCCTACATTCCGCGAACTTTTTGATCCGCCTCGGTACATATTATAAAGAGAAGAATTTAACATCATGAAGCATCAACCTGAAACAATCGTCACTGTGCATTGGTGTAAGAGAACACACTATCCCATATCATCCCGTTGCTGCTGTAAACTGCTGAAACGCCAGCTGCATCTTTCCGATAACAAGTTAAAATAATAAAAGTCTGTGGTTGCCCGCTCGCCCGCCAAGCGTGGCAATGGCATACAGTTGTTAGAAGCTAAATGTTTAGCTGCAGTATTGTCCATTTTTAAAAATATCATGTACTCACGGAAAAATAAAAATTTACTAGCTGTGCCCGCGACTTCGTTTGCATGTTTATTAGTACTTTTGCTGTTGTTGTGATTTGTGATGATGGTAAAACAATGAGTTTACATTGATATCGGGACGTCAATCACCTTAGTCCCCCCGTGACCATGGGTGCTGGAAAGGATCCGAAACGTTAAAAACTTAACGAACGAGTATTTAAAACATCAACTACTCACGTTGTCTTAAATAATTTAGTAAATATAACCTAGAAAATGAAGCCGTGAAACATGTTGAGAGTGAGAGTAATTTTAAAAAAACAATAATTTAATTATTATAAAAAAGAATTATGGAGAAAGTCTGTGAGTTCTTTAAAATTTACCCTCTAGCTACAGTGTCGCCACCCTTATTTAGCGCTGTCCTACGGACACTTTTATATAGGGACGCCTATATCAGACGGCGACACTATTCATATTGGGTGACAAAAAATCCTAGGAGATGGCTCTCCATTTCTGTATATATTATTCTACTCTATGCGTCAGTTACATATACCTATGATATGAAGATCGCTGACTACTACACCTAGAACAGTTGCTATGTAAACCAACAGGAATGCAGGCACAGCAATTCAAGCCACGTGCCGGATGTATAAAATATCACGTACTCACTTACACAAAGCTCATTCTGTTAGATTAATTAGCTATAGTAACATAATTTGTAATTTTTATTTTAAATATATTTTATAAGTAAATTTGGTTTTTTTTCGAACCTCCGGCCGCAGCTAACGTAATTGGCGCAGTCGGTAGGATACTCAGGGGTAGTTTTGCGATAGTTAGGGAATATGTTTTCATAATCGTGAAGCACCCCGGCGGCTATCAAGTCCCTTCGAAGAGTATCCGGATCTACGGACCAGCTGCAGACCAGGAGGAGAATCGAGCCTTCGATTCATCGAGAGAAGCCATATGAAATCCACGTGAGTACACTTGAATTGATCTCGTGTTGCTCTCCCTTATCCCTAAGTTTTAAATCTTTCCCTTCAAGATTTATCATCCTAGAGTAACTCGTTCTCGGGAGCCTGAATCTCGACAGGCTCGCCGTCATATATTAGATAATTATAGGCAAACCGATTTAGATTTAGAATTAGAATTAAATAATACTTATTTAACAGAGATGGCCCATGACCCGGACACAATTTTTAAGGCTTTACGCCTCGTCCCGGAGTTTGATGGGAACCCTAACGTTTTAACTAGATTTATAAAAATATGTGACACACTAGCCTCGCAGTACCTAAGCAATGCGCCCGATAGTGAATTTTCTAATTTATGTCTTTTGAACGGTATTCTTAACAAAATAACAGGAACCGCTGCCTGCACTATAAACTCTAATGGCATTCCTGAAAATTGGTTAGGTATTAGGACAGCACTAATAAATAATTTTTCTGACCAGATGGACGAAACGGCTTTATATAATGACCTCTCCTTAGCTTCGCAAGGCAATAGAACTCCACAGGAATTTTACGACCATTGCCAAACTTTGTTTAGCACGATAATGGCTTACGTATCTTTACATGAGACCATACCGACCACCATCTATGCCAAACGAGACCTTTATAGGAAAGTCGCAATGCAAGCATATGTCCGCGGCTTAAAGGAACCTTTAGGATCTCGTATACGTTGCATGCGACCGTCGACAATAGAGAAAGCATTAGAATATGTACAAGAGGATTTAAACATTATGTATCACTAACAGCGCAACGACTCCATAAAAAGTCAACATTCCCCCAAGTTCATTCCACCATCCACACCACCTTCCATTCCTCAACATCAACCTTTCCAAACTCCAGTACCTAATTGGCCAGCTCCTGTTGGGCAAAGACCTCACAGACCCCCACCTCAGCCGTTCAAATTTCCTCAACCCGTACCACACCAACAGCGCATGCCAAATAATACCCAGCGCATGTTCGGTGCACCCCCTCCTAACTACCACCAGCGTAGTAACGTGTTCCGATTACCACCCCGAAATAACCCTCAACAACCTCAGCCCATGAGTGGAGTCCAGCGTTTTATTCCCAAGGCTTTACCACACACAAAAATGTTGATAGGACATGACTGGAATAAATTTGGCAATCCGCCACCAACAAATTATTTTAAATCCCGCGAAATGAATACAAACGAATGCGCTGCGTATAACGATTCATATTACGAGTATAACCCTGAATACGAGTACGCATACTACACCGACTATACCGACTTTAACAATGCTTATGTCCCGGATTTCGCCTCTGATTTTTCTTATTATGACCAGACTGACGAAAACCAAGATAATAATTATTATATTCAAAATCAATCACAAGTAGAATCTAAGCACTCCGATCAGGATTTTCAGGACGATTTGACTGTAAAAAAACCAAAATAGAATTAAATCTTCAGACTCAAAGACAATTACCATATATACAGATAGTAAACCCCCCATTAAAATTTTTGATAGATACTGGCGCGAATCAATCTTTTATTAGCCCTGAAGCTGTAGGAAAATTTTTCAGCGATTTCCCACTTAATTTTGACCCGTTCGAAGTAACAAACATACACGCGACAAGTCGTAATAATTATTCTATAACGTTACCTTGTTTTTGAATTTAATGATTCCGATAAAGTGAAATTCTTTGTATATCGCTTTCATGACTATTTTGATGGCCTTATAGGTTTGGACTTATTAAGTAATTGGAAGGCCCGTATAGATTTAAAAGAGGGACAATTAATAACGCATTCAGCATGTAATCCCATAAAATTATATAACTCGCGTAATGTTAATTTATACGAAGATATAATACCTGCCAGCTCTTCGAAAATTATTAGAGTTCCATTGGATACAAGGGATGGCGAAGCCTATATTACGGAACAGGTTCCATGTAATTGTACTATTCACGAATGTGTTACCACTGTCGTCAATAATCGCGGTTATATTGAGGTAGAGAACCCAACGCCAAACGATATAATATTTTCACTCGACCGACCAGCCCACGCGGAATTATTTAATATTGAGTGCACGCGTACCGAACAATTATCAGCACGCGCAAAAGACGTAGTTTCGCGATTACGTACAGACCACCTAAACGAGGAGGAAAAGGCTAATTTAGTAGCACTTTGCTCTCGTTACTCGGACGTTTTTTACATAGAAGGTGAAAGCCTCACTTTCACAAATAGAATAAAACATCGGATTCGAACCGCGGACGAAGTACCAATACACACTAAAAGCTATCGTTATCCATTCATACATAGACAAGAAGTTAAGGACCAAATAAGCAAAATGTTAGATCAGGGTATTATAAGACCTTCTGAATCTGCATGGAGCTCACCCATCTGGGTTGTGACAAAGAAAGTAGATGCTTCTGGCAAACAGAAGTGGCGTCTTGTAGTTGACTTTCGCAAATTAAACGAAAAGACACTTGACTATAAATACCCTATCCCGAACATTAGTGATGTTCTTGACAAATTAGGGAAGTGCCAATATGTTACCACCTTGAACCTAGCAAGCGGATTTTATCAGGTCGAAATAGACCCTCAGGACATAGCGAAAACTGCTTTTAATGTAGAGCATGGCCATTTCTAATTCCTTCGCATGCCAATGGGCCTGAAGAACAGTCCATCTACGTTCCAAAGAGTTATGAACAACGTCTTAAGGGGGCTACAAAATCATATATGCCTTGTATACCTAGATGACATAATTGTGTTTAGCACTTCGCTCCAAGAACACATAGTTAACCTATAGAAAGTATTTAGTAGACTTCGTGAGTCCAACTTTAAAATTCAAATGGACAAATCGGAGTTTCTCAAACATGAAACGGCTTATCTCGGTCATATTATTACCAGGGATGGTATTAAACCAAAACCCGATAAAATTTCGGCTGTACAAAAATACCCTATTCCAAAGAATCCAAAAGAAATTAAACAATTTTTAGGCCTTCTCGGTTATTACAGAAAGTTCATTCCGGATTTTGCCCGTATTACTAAACCGTTAACTCAGTGTCTTAAGAAAGGCAAAAAGGTAACAATAGACAATAATTACGTTAACGCTTTCGAAAAATGTAAGTCTCTTTTGACAAACGATCCCATCTTGCAATGTCCAGACTTTACCAAAGAGTTTAACCTAACGACAGATGCTTCTAACTTTGCCATTGGTGCCGTACTGTCACAAGGTCCAATAGGATCCGACAAACCAGTCTGCTACGCTTCTCGTACGTTAAACGAAAGCGAAGTTAATTACAGTACAATCGAAAAAGAACTTCTCGCCATAGTCTGGGCTACGAAATACTTTAGACCATATTTGTTTGGACGTAAATTTAAAATTTTGACAGACCACAAACCATTGCAGTGGATGATGAATTTGAAAGAACCAAATTCTCGTCTCACAAGATGGCGACTTAGACTCAGTGAGTATGACTTTACAGTAATTTATAAGAAAGGCAAAATTAACACCAATGCCGATGCTCTCTCACGTATAGAGATTCACAATGAAGACATAAGGATATTAATGAAAGAAATTGACGAAGTAAACTCGTTAATAGGCAACCCAAGCGGAGGTATGGCGAACTCTTCGACTGAGACCGTACACACCAGTAACGAACACCCTATACTTGAAATTCCTATAAATGACGAACCACTCAATAAGTTTAATAGACAAATTCACTTGACTGTTGTTAGCGACGTTAAACGAAAAACCATTGTGACTAAACCCTTCGATACCCATACACGTGTTAGCATTCAACTATCGGAAAATAGTCTCGAAGAAGACGTCATAAACGCCGTAAAAGAGTATGTCAATCCGAAAATGAAAACAGCTCTCTTAATAAACCCACCTTTAGCATTATATAAAGTAATACCAATCTTACAGGATAAATTTAAAAGCTCTTCACTTAACCTTGTTTTAACTAAATTCGAGTTAGAGAACGTTAAGGAATATTTGCGACAACAAGAAATTATTCGTCACTATCACGACGGTAAAACCAACCAACGTGGTATTAACGAGTGTTACCTAGCATTATCTCGCAAATACTATTGGCCAAAAATGAAAGACCATATTACAAAATTTATTAACGAGTGTACCATCTGCGGACAGGCCAAATATGATAGAAACCCAGTAAGACCTCAATTTAATGTAGTACCACCTGCAACCAAACCCTTTGAGATAATTCACATGGACCTCTTTACAGTTCAAAGCGAAAAATATGTAACTTTTATAGACGTTTTTACAAAATACGGACAAGCTTACCATTTACGCGACGGAACCGCTATTAGTATTGTTACGCGCTCAAATCAACGCACTAGCGCCATCTAGTCTCGAACCAAAGAACTAAACTTCTTGAAGTTTAAAACTCGAACTCTCGGTACCTTGCACGTGTTTACTTGAACATTCTGGATATTTCTTTGCTAATTTAAATAAATAGGCGCTGCAAGATGCGATCGAGGCAGTATTGGATTTGGCGAAACAAGCGAAGCTTCGGAGCGGAATAAAGTGAATTAGTGTGTATAATTATTAGTGTTTTAAGTTTTAATTTGTGTAAAGTAAATTAAAGTGTTAATTTAGGTAATTTTATCGGCAATTTATATTGTCACGAACCTCAAGCTCGTAACAATTGGTGTCAGAAGTGGAATAAAATAATGGCGATTTTACCTAAGGAGGAAACGGAGGGTGTCTGTACCCGAAGTCAACGCCAGCAGGAGACGGACCAACGAAGATTTGGTGGTGCAACGCCGCAGACGACGGAGGGCCAGCCACCGGCTGCAGGCCCGTCGGTAGCTCCTCCATCTGCAGCACCTGACTTAGGTGCTCTGATGGTGATGCTGCAGGAGCAGGCTCGCCGACAGGAGGAGCAGGCTCGCCAACAGGAGGAACAGGTCCGTCAGTTGAAAGAGCAGCTGCAGAGCGGACAGGAGGAACAGGCCCGCCGATTGGAAGAGCAGCTGCGGGGCGGACAGGAGGAACAGGCCCGCCGGCAGGAGGAACAGGTCCGTCAGTTGAAAGAGCAGCTGCAGAGCAGACAGGAGGAACAGGCCCGTCGTTTAGAAGAGCAACTCCAACGCTATAAGGAAGAGCAGATGCTCCTCATGAAGGACCTTCACGCTATCTTCGGAAAAGAGATACGGGAGGTGAAGGATAAGGTTGCTCAACATGACAACCGCCTGTCGGAGGCCGAAACCCGAATTGACCAAGTAAACAATCGGGTTGACAACGTAATGGCTGACGTGAAGAAAACGCTGGACGACCTCAAACTTGGGGATGGAACAACAGCTCCCGTAGTAGCTACAACACCTTCGCTACGTGGATTCAAAGTGCCGCCGTTCGACGGGACCTCTTCCTGGTCGGCCTACAAAATCCAGTTCGAGGCCGTTATGGAGGCAAACGGCTGGAATAAAGAAGAAAAAAAGCCAGGCCATGACTGCACTCACCTTAGGCCTGCGCGATCAAGCCTTAACCGTGTTGAAAGCTCTCGGTAAGAAAGTGACCTATGAGCAGCTCCTTGAGGCATTGGAGGTGAGATATGGTGACGCTCACCTGGAACACGTCTTTCGCGCGCAGCTTAAAGATCGCGTGCAACGCAGCAACGAAAACCTGCAGCAGTGGGCCCTTGAGGTGGAGAAGATGGTTCGAAAAGCATACCAGTCTGTACCTGCACTCATTGAAGGGAACCTGGTGCAGACATTCATCGACGGCATCCGCGACCTGGAAGTCAGAGCTGCTGTGAGGCTCGGGCACCACGAGACGCTTAAGGACGCCTTGGCCCATGCACTGGAGGTAGAAGCCGTGCGGCAGAAACATCGTTCCCATAGCGTCAGGGAGGTTGCAGCTGCTACAGTTCGCGACCGCAACAAAGGATACAGCCCTAGGTGCTATGGCTGTGGGGAAAAGGGCCATCTTCGATCCAGCTGTCCTAAGCGAACCATGGAAAGGAGAGTTGATCGATCTCGAGAGGGTAGTGCAGCTAACGGCACTGCCTGGCGGCGACAGGATCATCGTTCACCTCACGCTAGGGAGGTTACAGCAGTTACGGTTCGCGACCACAATAAAAGATACAGCCCTAGGTGCTATGGCTGTGGGGAAAGGGGCCATCTTCGGTCCAGCTGCCCTAGTCACACTCTAGGAAGGGAAGGTGAACGGTCTCAGAAAGGAAGTGCGGCTAACAGCACCGCCCAGCAGCAGCAGGAATACGACTTTACTATCAGACACTGCATCGGGAAATCTCACGGCAACTCAGATGCATTGTCAAGAAGACCTTGTCCTGAAGACTGCAACCGTTGTAGTAGGCAAGAGAGTAAGGAAGTGGTATCCGTGAGGATGCTCAGGACAGACCACCTCAGCAACGGGTGGAAGGACAGCCTACGACATGCACAGCAGGAAGATCCGGACATCAAGCTGATTCTGGGATGGATGAAGGCCCGTGCTACCAAGCCTAAGTGGAGGGACGTCTCAGCGATGAGTTCAACCACGAAAAGCTATTGGGCCCAATGGGACAGCTTGCTGCTTCAGGATGGAGTCCTGTGCCGTAAATGGGACAATGGTCGAGGAGACAGCTGTCGTTTGCAAATGGTTGTCCCTAAAGCTAAAGTGCCGAATGTTCTACAGCTGTGCCATAATGGTCGTTCAAGAGTCCATCTGGGAGTTAAACGAACTCTGCTGAAGGTCCGAGAACAGTTTTACTGGGTCCATTATCGTGACGATGTCGAGGCTTGGTGTCGTACATGTACAAGTTGTGCGGCCGTGAGGGGACCTCAGACACGTAGTAGAGGAGCACCGAAATTGTACAATGTTGGTGCACCATGGGATAGGACAGCCCTAGACATTGCGGAGCCGATACAGAAAGGCGCAAGAGGGACTCCTAAGATCGTCAATGTGGATCGCCTAGCGCGTTATTATGGGGCCGATAACGCTCGGGACGAGCATGTCTTAGGAGGGGGCAGTGTTACGCGCTCAAATCGACGCACTAGCGCCATCTAGTCTCGAACCGAAGAACTAAACTTCTTGAAGTTTAAAACTCGAACTCTCGGTGCCTTGCGCGTGTTTACTTGAACATTCTGGATATTTCTTTGCTAATTTAAATAAATAGGCGCTGCAAGATGCGATCGAGGCAGTATTGGATTTGGCGAAACAAGCGAAGCTTCGGAGCGGAATAAAGTGAATTAGTGTGTTTAATTATTAGTGTTTTAAGTTTTCATTTGTGTAAAGTAAATTAAAGTGTTAATTTAGGTAATTTTATCGGCAATTTTTATTGTCACGAACCTCAAGCTCGTAACAGTATATTACAGGCCCTTCTACAATATTGTACCCATCACGGTGTTCCCCTAACAATAATTACTGACAACGGAACAGAGTTCACTAATCAATTATTCTTAGAATTTACTAGACTCCATAAGATAAATCACCATCGTATTTTAGCCCATTCTCCTAACGATAACGGTAATATTGAAAGGTTCCATTCCAGGTATATATAAGGTACTCTGTGGTTCCATTCGACCCTTGCACATATTAGAATTTTAAAATTACAACATAAGGACGAACCGGTCATCAATCTCATGCCTTACGCAATAATAGCCTACAATAGCTCAATACACAGTTTTACTAGATGTCGACCATTTGACTTATTAACGGGACACTTTGACCATAGAGACTGTCTTGACATCGACATAACCCAGAAACTACTACAGCAGTATGTACAGACGCACAGGGATCAAATGAAAAAGGTGTACGAAATTATTAATAGCACGTCATTAGCCAATCGCACAGCCATTATAGAGAGTAGGAATAAGGACCGCGAACCGGAAATAGAATACGCGCCGCAGCAGCAAGTTTTTATTAAAAATCCATCTGCCACCCGCCAGAAAACCGCACCACGTTATACTCAGGACACTGTATTAGCCGATTTACCCAATTATATTTATACATCTAAAAAACGTGGTCCAGTGGCAAAATCACGGCTCAAGCGTATTCCTAAAGCAGTTAATTTGTTGCAGGATACTGGTAATAATGCTTCTTCAAAGGCCTCAGACGACAAAGAGAAAAAACTGCACCCTCCTTTCTGCCAAGGAGGATCGCGTTCGTATACGGCTTAGAGATCTCTAGTCAGATCGTTAAGCCAATTCCTAAAAGGCGGTGTTTAGTGGGTAAAAGTCTCCACATAACCACGCAGCCGGCTGCGTGGTATGCTATAAGCATTCACCGCCTCCCTCCCCCGTTTTCTGGAGGGTTGCCCATATTTGCTTCGGGCGCAAAAAAAAACAGAGATAAAACTTGAAAGTCTATCAGACGGACCAGGACTACTACCGTATAAACTAGGACCCACGAAATTGACTACTCATTACCATACATTTTACAGTACGTACGACTTGATGACATTGAAGATAATATCCACTCCCTACAGATTCAACTACTGACTTTCCAAAACCAACCGACTAACGATACTTATTTACTGTACGAAATCCAAATAGATTATCTGTCTAACAAACTTGGCAAGGTGTTAAGTCATCTCAGAACCCTAGAGCCCAATAGAGCTAAAAGAGGTCTTATAGATAGTCTTGGTTCAGTCATAAAAAGCATAACTGGTAACTTAGATTATACAGACGCGTTAAGATATAACGAGACAATTAAAACCCTTAAGGATAATCAACTGAGCGTTGCATCCGAATTCGAACAACATCTCAGCTTAAGTAAAGAATGGATGTCTAAGCATAGCAAGGCAATTATTGAGATAGCAGAAAATCAAAGAAAAATTAATGATACTTTGATACTTATATTAAATAGTAATGCATATAGGCAAACTAGTTTAATTAAATACGCTAAATTCGCGCAATTGTTAGAAATAATTAGTGATAATGTAGAGGACTTAATGCTAGAATTAATTAGAATAGAAAACACTTTAGCTTTTATTCGTGCATCCAGCACGCACCATTCTATGATAGATATAGATGTATTAGGTTCCATGTTAAGTAAGCTTAGAAGTATTTACAGCTCAGATCAGATATTAAATTTAGAACTCAGAGATTATTATGACGTAATAAACCCGGCTCATATTACACGGAGAAACAAATCGTGTTCATCTTTAAATTTCCTATAACTTCTAGAGATAATTTTGATTTATATAGATTATCCATTGTCCCAAATAAAAATTCACAGGCCCTTATCCCAACCTATCCCTTCATAGCAACTAACGAGTTATCATTCGTGTACATTGAGACAGAATGTCCGAAGTTTAACCACTGGTATCTCTGTGAAGAACGCACTACCTATCCACCCGATTGCATCCAAGAGTTGATCACCAAGCAAGTCATACAAGAAGCCTGCAATCTTACTACTATCATCCTGTCAAAAGAAGCGATGGAAAAACTAGATGACAAACAGGATATTCTGTCCTTTCCACACTATGCCAAGGTACAATTGTCTTGCGGAAGAAAAGAATTCACCGTGCTACAAGGGAGTTATCTCATTACGATTCCAGCCAGCTGTCTTCTTAAAACTGCCGAGTTCACCATCGTCAACGACAATAATGAGATAAAAGGTCAACCTCTAAAGCTCACTGGACTACCTTTCAGATCTCCGGAACAAGCTACAGCACCTAAACTCAATCTATCTCCAAGGATAACACAGCATCCAAGACAAAATTCTCATGCAATCACCAGTACAACTATGTGCCATAAGTGACACATTATATCATACGACAATTCCCTTTTATATCATATTATCGAGTGGAGGTATCCTTATCTTTGTACTGGCCACCCGTCGCTACATATCAAGATGAACTAATTCAGAAGATCATGGAAACTCCGAAATTCCGGCAACATTTTCCCTGAACATACTCAAATAGTTGCCGTTCTGAGGGTGGAGGAGTTACATATACCTATGATATGAAGATCCCTGACTACTACACCTAGAACAGTTGCTATGTAAACCAACAGGAATGCAGGCGCAGTAATTCAAGCCACGTGCCGGATGTATAAAATATCACGTACTCACTTACACAAAGCTCATTCTGTTAGATTAATTAGCTATAGTAACATAATTTGTAATTTTTATTTTAAATATATTTTATAAGTAAATTTGGTTTTTTTTCGAACCTCCGGCCGCAGCTAACGTAATTCGCCTATACTAGCTACTACCATAGAGTAGAGCTGACCTGAGTAACTATCTACCTTGCTACATATTTATTTATCTATGACTAGTACTACCTACACCTAGATTTGTGTTTGTTTGTCGTATTGTCGTGCGTTACAGTTTTAATAAAATACTCATTATTAGAAATACTACCAAATTTAAAGGAACTGGAATGTAAATTAAATTATTATATGTCTTATCTGTAACTAAAAAATGGTGTATACTAGACCTTAGTTGATAACAAAAAAGTAAGTTGTTTTATACTTATATCTAACAATACATCGAAATTATATTAAATAAATTTAACAAAATAAAAATAAATAATGAGTTACTGTGATTTTTATTAAAACCAACAGTGTGAAGGGAGAAAACATGCTAATTATTAATTAGGTATGCGTGGAGAAAGCTTATGCTGTGATTGCGTCTGTGGAGGTGATGCAAAAAACCTACCTAAAATTTTATATCTATATGCATAATTTCAACAATTTGCGTTTATTATGTTCTAAACTGGAAAAAAATCTTTTGCCCTATCACTACTAGCCTAAATATATAAAACATGATTCTTAGTTACGCCTAAAAAACAAACAATAACGTCTCTTTAGCAAAACATTATGCTCCACCTTGCTTTATGTGCCAATGAAACCTAAAATGATTATGTTTAGACAACAGCAGACTTGGTGAACAAATGAATTTGCTTTACATAATGTCGACAGAGAAAGTTTATGAAAATGTCGGTTAGATTATCTCCATAGATTATGTACAATTATCACATATGTTCTTAAGACTATTTTTGTAAAAAAACCTTCAACAAAAACAAACTTGTTGAAATTTAGTACAGTTTACATGGAATTTGAGATTTTTCCCCCAACATGAGTAACATACAGTACATAGGTATGTTACTTAGAAGGATTAATTAATGTATTTATTCATTCCATATGTACAAATATGCACAATAGAACAGAAGCAACACATTCCTTTTGGATTTTATTGCTATGAGTTCGGGGAATACCAAGTAATATGTTTTTATATTTTACTTAATTCAACTTATGAAGTCTGCATTTTGAAATTTCATATATGGAGTATAAATATATACTATCAATACCTCACAGGAAAACAAATTTTATTCAAGTTAGAAAGTAAATAATTTAATATACTGCATATTTAGAGGTTCAGAAGAAGAGAATGGCAATTTTTTTTTTCATTTTATTGAAGATTACAACTTAATGAGGTCTACTGTATATCAAAGTGAGACCAATTGACCTTTTTATTAGCTAAATTGACTTAGTATTAGTACTTAAGAACTTATTTGTGAACTCTTTATAAGAATACGCAACATTGTTATTTTATGTTTCAGATCTACAATCATGGGAGGTTGTCGTTGTACATATCGCAATTGCATAGTAAAGACAGATGGAAAGACCCATATGTTTCATTATCCTGTCTTTGATAAAGTAAGGTGTCATCAGTGGTTAATAAATGCACGCCGACTAGATTTTCTTAATTTAAAAGTCTCTCAACTTAAGAATCGAGTTGTATGTCAATACCATTTTAAAGATGAATATTTTATGAACTTTAAGGTATGTGAATGTGTCAGAAACTATTTATCTATGTAGAATAATTTGGGTTGCTATAGATATCCAGTTTTTTATATATGTGTGTGTGTATGTTTATATATATATATATGTATGTATATGTGTATCATTTTATTTTTTTAATGTATTAGTTATTTATATGTTATTTTATTGCATGTATTGATATTATATTAGGTATATTTATATTGCACCACCTACCTAGTACTCACTGTTTTATTCCTTTACACCTTTGGTTGCCTGGAAGAGATCGCTATGTAGTGATAAGGCCGCCAAATTGTACATGTAATCTGCTCTCTGTTATGTTCTTCGTAAATTTGTTTGTGGTGTGCAATAAAGTATATTCATTCATTCATTCATTCATTCATTTTTTTATAGAATAATAATAACGAACGAGCACACAGTTCACCTGATGGTAAGTGGATGCTGTGGCCCATAGACATCTACATTTATCTTCAATTTTTGAATCAAAATGCGGAGGTGTTACCAGCCCCGAGGATTGAAAGGATGGAATACCTTGTTTTCAGTAAAAAGGGTCTCCGGTTCTCTACACTCACCATACGAAACAGCAGTATTAAGCTGCTATATTATGCTGGTATTCTGTGAGAGCGTGGTCCTACCCCAGTCGAACCGACCAGCAGCAGCGTGGCTCTACCATGTAAAAAACACTCCTGTACTTGATTTTAATAATATTTTTAGTCTAAGAGGCTTGCTAGAGTTATGCTTGATTCTATTACACTGTTTTTAGACGTCGGAAATGCATTTTAAATTAATTATGATAAAAACAAATTTCATTAAAAATTGCTTATAATGAAATGCAAATATGTTAATTTGTTCTCGTATTATGAAGTAGACAATCGGTACTTGATTTTTTAATTTTGTTTTCAATTAGGAGGTTTGTCTGGGTTAAGCTTGAACCTTTTACACTGTTTTTGGATTTCGGAAATGCCTTTTGAATTAATTGTGATAAAAATAAATTTCAAAATTTTTTGACACAGATAGACTCATAAAAAAGTTAGTCACTTGGACCCCGACAATCCATTTGTGGTTGAAGATGGAACTTATACATATACAACAAATTGAGTTGCAGTGGAGAGCAGTCCAAAGGTTTAACAGAAAAAAAAATTACAACAATTCACATCACATTATTTCATTTACCACTATCATAGCAGAGTTTAGGGCAACCTGACTTTATAGATAAGATTGGACAAATCTGTTCTAAAACCGAAACAGCACGCCTCGACTCCACATAGTCTTGTCTGCCCTACCCCTAGAGTGTTTTGTAAAGCCGTAGGCGCAGAGGGAGAGCAGCCCCCGCTCACCTCTGCAGCTTTGGCTTATTGGTTGCCTTCGGCGACCAGCCTTTACTGCTACGGCTCGCACGGGTGCCTGCAATTTGCTATGAAGCTGTTGTAGAAGTAACTTTGGGTCACTATTCCTGTGTTAAAAGTGAGGTTATGATTTTACAAAATTCATTACATACAAACTATACATTTCCACAAGCGGGGAAGGGTAGAAGAGCATCCCCTGAACCCTCCCCCTCCCTTCACTCACCTCCCACACCCCATACGCGAGTACCGGATGCCTATAGTTTAACCAACAATTTTACCGTAATAAGGTTAAAATCCTCCCTCCTTGCTATATCAGAGGCCTATATTCAGCAGTAGATTGGCTTAAGAATGAGGAAAGAGGTAAGATGTCAACATGATTATGTCAAAATGGTAATGCTAGATGTAAAATATTAATTTTCGTACCCGTCATCATCATCATAATCAACTGTCCCGTTGGTCTAGTGGCAGTAAATGCAACTGCTTCGGTCCAGAAATTAAATCCCGGGTAAGGCCAAAATCAGTTCTTGGGTTCTTATGTCAGAATATTCACACTCATGCTCTTTAATTCTGTTCTGTACAAATGGCTATACTCCATTGAGACTCGCCATCAATCATGACTTTCACTTTGGTCTGGACCACATTATTACTATATTATTATTTATCATTATTATCAACATCTACAGCTTTTAAAAGTGCACTGCTGGATATGGCCTGTCCCGTTGTTGGAAGGATTTGCCTTCATTGTCATGTTTGGCATGCAGCTTTGACATTTTTGTGATCTTTTTTTTATCCCATTAAAATTCTTATTGGAGCTTACAATCAAAAGTACACTGCTGAACATAGACTCTCCGTAGATTGCCTCATAGGCATGTGTGCCATGGTCTCACTTGGTAGGCAGTTTGGCAAACTCAATTTTATTTGTTTGTGTTGTGTTTAGGGCCCATGTCCTGCTTTATTTTCACATACCCACAGAATAATATGGAGTAGTGGATTCTCTTATGCCACTTCTATGTGTGCTCATTCTGTTAGTTATTTACTAGGAAGGTAGGTAGGTGGCTTTAAAAATACAGTGTGGCTTTCAACATAACTTACATCTCTTTATAAAGTATCAGGCTATTTTTTAAAAACAAGTGATTATCAATTTTTTTTTGGTATCTCTGATAAACAGATAATCCAGCTTTGCCAGATTATATATTCTACTAACTCATTACCAGCGCACAAGCTCAATATAAGCCGCTTGAAGTAGAAATCTAAAATATGGATATCAGCTACCTTTTTTGATATAGAATTCTGCTATGAAATAATTTTAAAAAATTCAATCCCTAAGAGGGTGAAATTGAGTTTTTACAGATTATTTTTTTTTTAAATATTTAACAGGGCGATTGATTCGATACTGAGAGTACTGTATTTAAACAATAAATCACAGTAAATGAATACATATTTTGCCATTACAAAATAACCCATTACGGTAGAGGGGATGGCCAGAGGGTGTTCAATTTTGTATAGAGATACTATATTATATAATCCGGGGTGAGAGAAGGGGGTAGATAATGTCCAAATTGTAGAGAAAATATTTAATGCTTTAAAGTAATTAAATTTAAGTTTTACGGTTTTAAAACAAGGGTGCAAATTTTGTATGATAAATATTGTATTAAGTCTACAGCTCAAACTTGAGAAGAACAGAAATTAGGACAATAACTTTTATTAAGTAGGCATCCACTAAGAAATTTTTGGAAAATTTTAATCCGTAGATAGTAAAATAAGTTTTTAAGAATCTATTTTATGGGGTAATTTCATAATTGTATAGGGAAAAATGATTGATTAAAACTATTACGGATTTTATCGCGTTTAATTTTAATTTTAATTATTTTTAATTCCCGACGTTTCGGGTGCTTTCCAGCACCTATGGTCACGGAGGACTAAGGTGGGATCCAACCATTACATCAGATTTGATAGACCACAAATCGTGAAAAATGAGGTGGGGGATCCAACCATTACATCAGATTTGATAGACCACAAATCCTTACGAAAGAACACCGATTCCTACCAAGGATGATACGTGAAGCTATTGAAATTAAAAACTAATTTTATAGAGAAGGAGACTGGGTACAACCACCTGCTTGTGACCCTATAATCAATAAAATTAAAACTAAACCCAAGCATACCACTGCAAGACCTCAAGACATATCAGTTCATTTTGCATAGATCGGACCATAACCAATAATTAAAAAAGCTGAAGGTACTCCGGGTTTAACAATGACATCAGGACGTCAGTCACCCGTGACCATGGGTGCTGGAAAGCACCCGAAAAAATTAAAAATAAAGTTAATTAGAAATTAAAAAAAAACGCGATAAAATCCGTAAAAGTAGTTTTAATCAATGTGTAGTGTTCGCGTAAATATAAGAAATCATTAGGGAAAAATTATATTTAATAATTTTTCGAATGATTTTTGTAACTTTAAAATTAGTATAAATACTTTAGTGTAATAATAGTTTAGTGTTAAACCAAGATTGCACCACACGGCTTGCACGGAAAAATGGTTTTTAATTGCGTGGTGATGGAGAAATCTGTAAAACGAAATGATTATATATGAATAATACCCATTATAGAACTTTACAAAAATCAATAAGGGGCTATTGATCATTATATACAAAATATTAAAAATTATCTATTTATCATTGTGTCCAAGTTAGTAATCTGACAAAAATATAGTGAGATCAGATACAAATAAAACGACTTTACGTGCTTTCTGAGGCGTAGGGATGAAACACTGTTAAACTCTTGACTCCAGGCTGCTACTGAGAATTTCTTGATAGAAAACCCAAGTGATTTTAAGCCCGATCACACCTATTACAAGGTCAAAAAACTTTCCTAGGTTGAGTTTAGTTTTATTTTTTCATTTGTTTGCAGGATGAGACAAAATATAGATACTTACGCAATTTCATTTATTTTGTTGGTGTAGGTACTTAGTTTTAGGTAGGCATTGGATTGTAGTTTTCATTTCATTTTTTTTATTTAATATCATTAATTTGTGATGGTGCTTGCTTATTTAGGGCAATCTTTTATTGTAAACTTATATGGAAACCAAGTATTGGCTAGAGAAATTCGGGAGCAAATTAGGGATTCCGTTAGTGCGGTCATTTTGTTTTTTATTTACAAAATAAATCACAAGCGTACATTTAAATAACAATAAGTGTACAGTTTGCCTTATTCATTTCTTGGTTCGTTTGTGGGTCCGTTTATTTCTTCGTTCGTTTGTCTGATTGACCATATTTACTGTTTGAGACAAACTATTATTAATTTTGGTATGATTGTTCATGTATATTTGTCAAAGGAGTTACACAATGGCGTTTCCTAGTTGATGGAATTGGATCTGATGAATTATCATTATCAACGAAGGTAGATGGATGAACATTCTCTTCAGTATTGTCATGTGAAGGAGACGGACTGGACTTTAAATTAATAGATTGTGTGATTTTTTCACAGTTTCTAATTTGTTGTTCATTGAATCAGCAATGTAGCCTTCTGCAACTTTGTCTGGCTTTTAACCCCTTAGTCGCTCTAAGGACGTCAAATTGGCTCCTGAATCTGCCAATAATGTAGTAGAGGTCCTTAAGCTGTACCCAGTATAATACTCAGCATCCGGCAGACCAAGAAACGTAGCTATTTCTTTGGGCATATTACCAAATTTGTTTATCCCGATTGCTTAAGCTGTACACTTTCTTTTTTGATAATTTTGGAAAAAACGGTCGGTTTTTGCTTTTTGGGACCGCTGATTCATCCGCTGATCACTATTCTAAGAAAATCTACAAAAACAAAGCTTCTCGGTATCTTATTTTTTGTATTTAGAATCTTGATTAGTAGCATTTTTCCACGGGCTTCAATATCTTTTAAAGTAATATTGGCTAACTGCTCTCTGCTGCAAGCTCTAACAACGCTAATTATACATGGTAGAGCCACGCTGCAGTTATATTAGAAGTATAGTTGTAGCACGAATGGGTCGGCTCGACCGGGGAAGGACCACGCTCTCACAGAATACCAGCGTGAAATAGTAGCTTAATGCTGCTGTATTTCGTATGGTGAGTGTAGAGAACCGGAGACCCTTTTTACTGGAAATGAGGCATTCCATCTTAGTCCTCACGGGTGACAATGCATCTGCATTTTGATTCGTAATCGAGGATAGATGTGGATGTCTATGAGCCACAGCAACCACTTACCATCAGATGGACTGTGTGCTCGTTTGTCACCCTATCCTATTAAAAAAAAAACGCCAAAAATCAGCGCAACCTACAAAAAAGGAATTTGATTAATATTTTTTTAAATAATATATTGACTGTATTTTGCGATTTCGTAAACTGAATACTAAAGAAAAATATAAGTATTTATTAATAAATTACCTTTGTGGCTAAATAACGATCATCAGGAGCTTCGTTCAAAAACCTTTCCACTTCATTCGATGTTAATATTTTTGACTTTTTAGTTGTAAAACCGTCTGATTGTCGTTTTAAGAAAGGATTTAGTTTTGTGTATTATCTTATATCAACGTTGTTCCTTATTTTCAGCATACTTTTTTCGGAGAAATATGCCAACATAATATTTTCTGAAGAACTATTTGCTTTTTTCTCTTCTCTCCAAGCAATAAATTCGTCGTATGTAGATTATGTAGCGACTTTTTGACGTTTTCGATAAAATGTTCTATGAAGCATTTTGTGCAATTATACTGAGTTCCGGTGGTGTTAATTCAAATAAAATATCGTCGAAATTACTCATTTTGTGCAAGAAACAACTAAACTCGCAAATATGGAGTGTAGAAGTAATGAGTACCAACTCCCATAGTAGAATAGTTGAAAAAGTGGCCATCTGTAAGCAGTAAATAACAGTTCAAAAACTCTCCACAACAGCGCTGTAGTAGCTTCTGGGATGAAATGAACTTAGCAGTTGTCGACGGTTTGAAGTGTGCTGCTAAACTGCTCAGTAGTTCTAAAATCTAAAATAATTTTATTTAGCAAATATAACCTCGAAAAAGTCGTCTACCCCTCTAATATTTTTCGGCACGTTCTTTAAAATTTAGCCCATAGCTATAGTGGCGCCACCCTTATTTAACGGTTTTCTATGGACACTTTTTAATACATAGTCTGTACTCCTTACTTCTACACTCCATACTCGCAAAGAACATTTTTGTTAAATGGCGCCAACCGTAAAAGAATATAAGCAGAGATTTTTTTGTTTTCTTCAACCATTCTGGATAGGCAAAGGGAACTATGCCCATACAGCCAAGTCTTCAGTAGAATTTTTTTATTGATATGAAATGAAAATGAAATTTAATGAGATGAAATGAAATGAAACCTAATCTATTTCATTGAATCAAATCATTAAATCTGATATTGAAACAAATTAGTGGTTTCTTTTTAGAAATATTTGCATGAATCATAAAAACTTCTATGATTTTTTTAGTAAAGACTTCGTGGTTGTTTTTTTCTTTTTAATAGACATTATTTTGACAGTTGGGAAAGAGAACGGACGAGTTCGGAAAAGGTAAAGAAAAAGCTCGAGTATGTAATAGCCCACATCCCGAACGCTATACGTCCCTGCAATACGCCACTTTTTGAGCAACTGTATATCCAATCCAAAAATAATATTTATTGGAAGTTATTTGCAGTTTTGCCACTGATTATAAAAAAGTATTTGTCCTGAAAAGAACCAGCAAACAACAACTTTTGAATATTTTTTTAAATAGAAACCAGCCCGTTTGCCACTCTAAAATATTAAAAAAAAAAACAATATTTAACTTTAAGTCTTGAATTTATAACTTATTATAACAGCAAGTAACTGATAATAAATATCATATAGTATCTTAAATATTATAATATATGTGATTTAGTTTATTACAAAACAAGCATAATTGTTGTATTTTCAGAAAGAAAAACTTACATTTGAAGCTATACCTACAGAGGATGGCCCTTACTGTGATCCAAATAAATCAGTTGATAACTCTCAAGATTATTCTAAACTTAATCCCATTGTTCTTGAAGACATTGAAAATCAATATTACTCAACAAATGAAAAGAAAGCAAATTTTTCTTTGAGGTATTTAGACTTTTTAACTAATTCAGAATGTGAGGAATCTTCATACTTAAAATATAATAATGAACCACTGGCAGTAACAAAAGTCAATGATTTATCTGAGCTAAATTTTGTTCTACGTAACAACATGCATGAGAAACCTCATATTATTAATCATAATATTGATATGGATGAATCTGATTTACTAAATCATAAGTTAACATCTATTAAAAACAATATAAATAAGCCTCAAACCCAGCCCATGCTTATTGTACCACCTTATTCAGAAAAAAGTAACATGGTAGAAGTTGAAATAAAACCCGAATATATTACGTTCAATCCAACTTTATGTAGAAATAATAAATCTATAGTAGAACTAGAAATTCCTAAGGACAAGCCAAAAGTTCAAATAATATCTGAGAAAAAATTAACCTACCCAATTCCAGTTACAGGCAATTTTAAAATGATATCACCATCTGTTGTATTAAATGCTACACATTTGAAACAAAACAATATAAAAACTATTGAAATTGTTTCGGAAAACACACCATCTACGGATAAACAAATAAATAATACACAACAAGAAACCGAGCCTGTTATACTACAACCTCAACCGAATGTAACCCCACAAAAATCTGAAATAACACCCAAAATAAGTACACTTCATGCAAAACCCATCAATACTTCGAAAGAAAGTAGCAATGATAGGGCCAAAATCTCATTATTAAAGAACAAAATTACTCCAGAAAGGATAGCTGCTATTAAAGAAAAAAGAGAGTTTAATAAGAAATTAAAAGATGTCATAGAATCTTGTGTTATAAAACAAGAAGGAACAGAAAATGCTAGTGATAAGAAATTGTCAGACCAAAGTTGTAAGAAAAAAGTACAAACCTCTCCTGAAAGGGTAATATTACAAAAGGATGAAGGCTACTTATCTAGTCTTGAAGCTAGAATGATCAGAATGGAAAATTTGTTATTAAATAAAATAGATCAAAATTCTCAAAGAATTATGGAATTAAAAAAAACACTACCAACCTCAACTAAACCATCACAAAAGAAAAAATCTGTATCAACCCAAACACACATAAATGAAGAGGTTTATAAAAAGTTTCTATATAGTGAGATATCAAAATATTTAAGTGCAGAATCAAATAATATAATTTATGAAGAACTGTTTATAAATTTTGCACAAAATTCGAATTCACATCATACTTCTAAGAAACGGAGACGGTATAGGTGACTAGGTAAATAATAAAGTATTTATTAGCAATAAATTACAATTTTTGTGTTTTCTTATACATTCTGTAAGTCATTTATTTGTTTATAATATATTCTTTACAACAAAACTATGCGAAAGGTTCTAAAATTCTGTTCACTGAAAGTTGTAAATGTTACACCTACTGTAGAATTGTGTCATCTACTGCTGTGTTATGGAGGTATTTTACAATCAGAAAAACCTACATGTGCTAAAGTTGACCTGCAGCAAAACATAGCTATTGTGAAATGTAGGCCAAAATTTTAAAAAAATTATCTTAATTTACAATGTCCACTGATATTATAAACTAGAAGACAAAACATAGTAAGAAACAATATAATGCTTTATACTGAATTTTATCGGTAAAATTTGTCTTGTAATGGGTAAGGTGCGTTGGGGTAATACCGGACGATTTTCGACTAGTTAAAAGAGTCGGGTAAAAACTTTATTTTCTCGACATCCATATACGTCAGATTTCTGAAACATAGCGCATATCGTTAATGGTTACACGTAATTTAGCTATAAGAAGCTTTTACTTTTCAAAACTCAACAGTTTCTGCTTAAAACGTGTGCGAAGACAATGCATAATTTTTTATATGAATGATGAAGAATTGGCCATCAAGGGGTAAGACCGGGCGTCGCTAAAAATCGCTAATAAAAGTGAATAGGGAAAGACCGGAAAAACGAAAAAAACCGGCCAAGAGCGTGTCGGGCCATGCTCAATGTAGGGTTCCGTAGTTTCCCGTCCGTCACAATAAGTGTTCCCACTTATGAGTTGAAAGGTGGGTATCCATTATGTTCGCGCTCCAGCAGCGCTCCGCGCTCCTGCAACTGCTCCCGGTAGTGGGTACGTGCGCGAACATGGAGCGTGCTACATTGCACGCTCCGCGGCAGGTGCTCCGACTTTCCATCCAAGTTCAAAATAATTTTCCTAGAAAGTTCTTATAAAGTTCTACTTTCCAGATTTTTTCATATTTTCTAAACTTATGGTTCAAAAGATAGAGGGGGGGACACATTGTTTTTTACTTTTGGAGCGATTATTTCTGAAATTATTGACATTATCAAAAAATTATCTTAGTAAACCCCTATTCGTTTTTAAATACCTTTCCAACAATATATCACACGTTAGGGTTGAAATTAAAAAAAAAATCACTTCCCACTTTACATATAGGGGGGCTACCCTAATAAAACATTTTTTTCCAATTTTTATTTTACCACTTTGTCGGCGTGATTGATACACATATTGGTACCAAATTTCAGCTTTCTAGTGCTAACGGTCACAGAGATTAAGCGAGGACGGACAGACGGACAGACAGACATGGCGAAACTATAAGGGTTCCTAGTTGACTACGGAACCCTAAAAAATACAAAAATTACCTTGTTTTATAAAATACCGCGTAGCACACGCCCTACTTCTCGGAGGGACTGGCTGAAACTTGGGGTCGGGGCAGAATAAAATGGAGTCTTGTACCATATTGCTAGCTTTCAAAAATATAGCATAATTCACCGGGAATTTGAATTTTACGGTCTTGCCCCATCACCGATCTTACCCCAATGCACTTTTTTTGTAATATTATTTAGATTTAAACAGATACCTAATTTGTTAATTTATAAGCTTCGTTTAATTCTCGAACAACAGACTGACCTTTTCGTCTTACCACAGATTAATAATAGTTCAAGAACAGAAGGATCACTCTCTGATAGCAAACTTGCGAGTTTAAAAACAAATTGAATCCTTTGATATCAATTGGTAGTAGAATATACCGAGGTGATATGCAATGTATGTAATGTACTAGTAATTTGCTGATAATAAAAACATTAGTGTTCAATGTGAGAAAGGTTAATATGCAACATCTAGAAATAATAAGATTAAACAACGTGAACGTCTTTGAAACTTAGATAATTTACCTACCTACCAATTTCCGTTTCACTTTTTTTCTTCTATTTACAAACATGCGAAACGCGACGGCATTATTAATGAAAGAGTGGCAATGGGAAGTGCTACTATCAACAATCTCTTTTATAGACCAAGTGTTTAACAAATAACCAGTATTTACTGATCTTGCATTAGTACGCAGTATCTAGTACTGGGAGATGTACTTACACTGAACGATTATTTACGGTCATTGATATTATACGCGAAAAAACCGAAAATTGCGAAGCTGTGTTCGAGTTGCTAGTCAAATAACTAGGTACCTTATTATCTAGATATACACCCATAAATAATAATAATATCTTAACTTTCAGTATCCTCAGGAACAGTAAAGAATGAAAAGTCAACATTCCTATTGTTATTTAAGCACCCATATACTATACAGTAACTTCTGGCTTCTTGAGTGGCCATAATTGAATAAAAACTCAAAAATAAATATCAAAGTGCCTAAATACTTATAAGAGAAAATACTTTTTTGTCAACGTAAGGCGCGCGTCAGCTCAACCGCGCGAGTGACAACCTCACTGAATTAGTACCTTGTAGGGGACCGCGCAGTGTGGGTATATTTTCATGCCTAAACTCAGATGAGGTAAAAAAGGTAGATATCGCACCTAGAATAAGAAACTAACGAATTTTATAACTTTGTGTAAGTCTGAGAAGTGCTGCCACCTTTTTTTTTAAAATTGAGATAAAATACTATAGGCCATAAGTTCTGTCAAAACCTTATTATTTAAAAATTTTGAATACTGGCTAGATGAACTTCACCAATTTTAAAAATACCTATAACGTTTGCGCTTGCCGAAAATAAAAAAGATATTAATTTTCATTATTTTCGAATATGGAGTGGTCGAAGATGATGGAGTAGGGGTTATCGCGTTGCACCGCTGTGGTTACGCGCCAAAAGAGATTTGTAATATTCTACAAAAATTGAAAATAACCCTACGATTTTTTTATCGCACTATCAAACGATTCACTGAAGATTCAAGCTTCGAAGATCGTAAGAGGACCGACCGAACACGTACAGTTGGGACACCCGCGATCATCAAAGCAGTGAAGGCGCGAATCCAACGAAATCCTGTTCGTAAACAAAAAATCTTAGCTCTTCAGATGGGCTTAAGGGTACACTAGTCACTCATTCTTCCATACAAACGTAGTCTGGCGATTACTCCACTGTTTGATGGTGTACGTTCAAAATAAAAAATGATTTCAATTTGTCTCATCATTATCTAGTCCTGTATGGAAACAAAAAAGTAAAAAAAGAATATGTTTAAAAGACGCAGCGCGCACCCACACATGCTCACTAGGTTAGCCGCTGGCCGCTGCTGTCTATTTATGGTTGTAATACCTACATATCTACATCTTTATTTAGAAAAATTGCTTCCTTTTGTTCGTTTCCACTGCTGAATCCGGGATGAATATAGCTGCTAAAATGTACCCATAAGTTTGTTGAAGCACATTTAGTTAAAATTGAAAACAGGTAGGTACATAATAATGAACTTTCGATACAGGTAGGTAGTAGTACATTAGGTACTTAACTACTTTAATTTGCTAGCTAACGAAAACATCTCATTGATAGGCACGATTATCGAAAATCTTTAGATTTTCGATAATCGTGCCTATTAGAATAGGTAATTTTTAGATTTTCGATAATCGTGCTTACGTATAGGAATCTAATATCCTAATTTTTGATTTTATACCTGATATAATCAAAGGTACTAATATACCTAATTTATGTAAGTACATAAGAATCTAAGAAGGGCAGTCAATGATAAATAAAATTTGTTTTGTAATTTGTTTTTTTAAAAACATGACTAACAACACAACAAAAACATGAAACTGAGTAGCACCCGATTTGCCGAAAAAAACTCAGAGAAGTCAGTCTAGGTATTACATTGGTCATGTCATACGAGAACTAGGCAGGTGGCAAATATGGTCCTTTGAAGAAAGAACCCTTGAACGTTAATTCGTTCAAGAATGAACCATACAGATGTGAGTGGATAACTAAGTACTTTTTAGGATTCCGTACCCGAAGGGTAACCAGCAGGGCCCTTTTAGCAAGCCTCCGCTGTCCGTGTGTCTGTCTGTCAGCGGGCTGCATCTCATGATCCGTAACAGGTAGATGGTTGTAATTTTCGCAGAACATGTATTTCTGTTGCCGCTATAACAGCAAATAGTAAAAATAAATTTGATATTAAAGGGTTCCCTACTAAAAAAAAACCGTGTATTTTTGGCTTTTTTGATCGATAGTAATATGTATATTAAATCTTGTAACGTGGTACGGAAGCTCGGAAGTCAGATTCGCACTTGGCAAATATTTGTTTATATTTAACCTTACCTCAGATATACTCATATTTTTTTATATATAATTTACTATACTACTATATAAGCTACTACTAAATAAAATAGTAGTAGCATTGCTATGGTATTATAGTATATTTTGGATTAGATTTAATTTATTACAGAATAATACGAACTATATAAAAACTAAGGAGCGCATCAACCTACCTCAGATATTGGGTTTGAATACAGATAAGTACCTACACATAGGATTAGTGGGACGTATATAGGCTGCAACTTTACTTTATAACAACATAAGTCGGACGGCAGCACCCTCATATTTTTGAGCTTGATAACCGATTTGACTTTGAGATTTAATGCATACATTTTTAATTGCTCTAAGAATGTAAACATTTAATCTATTTTCTAAATTAAGCGCTTCTTGCAACCCGAAGTGTTTCATAGATTTAGAATTAAATACGTCAAACATGTGTTTCATTATTTGTACAAATTGCTCTGTAGCTGTAGATCTGCATAACTTTAGGGCCGTAGCCACACTCTTACTAAATGTGTGGCAAGTTCAAGCTTCATAATTTGGTTTCGAACATTAATATGTCGTGTCGTCAACCTATCCTAATCCAAATGAATGCCTGCTTTGGTTTGTATTTCATTCAACTGCACTAAGTACTTTCAAACTACAGTTTTATTATTTCGTCCACAAACTCTTTTAGATTCAAATTGGTTTTTTATTAGCTTAATAACATAGCTAGAATCTACAAAACAAGCAACCTCGGAGTCTTTTGCAGGATGCTTAAATGTCGTTTTGACATTTGATGGATCTACAAACTTGCATCCAAGTAACTCAATCGCTGTAAAATATGTATAACACTTGAGAACACAGTTTGATAAGGTTTGCTTTTTTAGGGTTCCGTAGTCAACTAGGAACCCTTATAGTTTCGCCATGTCTGTCTGTTCTTCTGTCCGTCTTCGCTTAATCTCCGTGACCGTTAGCACTAGAAAGCTGAAATTTGGTACCAATATGTGTATCAATCACGCCGACAAAGTGGTAAAATAAAAATTGGAAAAAATATTTTATTAGTGTAGCCCCCCTATATGTAAAGTGGGAAGTGATTTTTTTTTAATTTCAACCCTAACGTGTGATATATTGATGGAAAGGTATTTAAAAATGAATAGGGGTTTACTATAATTATTTTTTGATAATGTCAATAATTTCGGAAATAATCGCTCCAAAAGTAAAAAACAATGTGTCCCCCCCCTCTAACTTTTGAACCATAAGTTTAGAAAATATGAAAAAAATCTGAACTGAGTAGAACTTTATAAGGACTTTCTAGGAAAATCATTTTGAACTTGGATGGAAACAACAGTACCCACTACCGGGAGCAGTTGCAGGAGCGCGGAGCGCTGCTGGAGCGCGAACATAATGCATACCCACCTTTAAACTCATAAGTGGGAACACTTATTGTGACGGACGGGAAACTACGGAACCCTACACTGAGCGTGGCTCGACACGCTCTTGGCCGGTTTTTATGTTCTGATATCAATGACAGCCTGTTCACTGCTGAACATAGATTGCCTCATTGGGGGATTTTGCCATAGTTGACACGATTGGCGAGCGGATTGTCAACCGCAGTTTTTTATTATTTTCAGTTGTTACCAGGAAGATGCTGCTGCTGATGCTGATGATGCCCATCACCTGTTTCAATATCCCTCTGTCGCCTTTTATGACACCCACGGGACGATATGGGGTAGTGGATATTCTTACACGCCACTACACGGCTCTCCGGTTCTCCTAATATACTGTTTATCAAAAAGTTTTTTTTTTTTTTATAGAAGAGGGGGCAAACGAGCATGCGGCTCACCTGATGTTAAGTGACTACCGCCGCCCATGATCGACCGCAACACCAGGGGAATTGCAGGTGTGTTGCCGGCCCTTTGGAAAGGATTATACTCTTTTCTAGAAGGTCCCTAGGTCGTATCGATCCGGAAAAATCGCCGGTGGTAAATTATTCCACAGAGACGTCGTTCGCGGAAGAAAACTCCTAGTGAAACGTACAGTGGTGGACCGCCAAGCATCCAGATGTTGTGGATGGTATCGGTACGTTTGCCGCGTAGTGCGTTCTCGAAATTTGACGAAAGTAGCCTAAAGGGATTTTAAATAAATGGTTTATGCCAACTAAAATAAAAACTAATGCTTGAGTAGCGTAAGGAGCTAACTCATCTAGTCCTCCCTATATTATACTTTTTGCCATCCCTTTTTTGTGTCTTAATGGCTATTTCATCAAACATCAGAGATCATATTATGCGATATTCACTGACTTGTGATTTGGTTTTTAAGGCCTGGAATAATTCCTCTGTAAATCCCGGTTTTTTATTACGATAGGGTGACAAACGAGCACATAATCCACCTGATGGTAAGTAGTTACTGCGGCCCATAGACATCTACATCTATCCTCGATTACGAATAAAAATGCAGATGCGTTCACCCGTAATCAATAGGGATGGGCCGAATATGGATTTCACCGAATACGAATATTCGGCCGAACGTTCGGTTAAACTTTTACCGAACCGAATATTCGGCCGAACATTATTTGGCAGGATCACCGCGGTACCTAACCAATTTATGTCGAAACTTGTTACCGTAAAGTGTGCGAGATTAGCGCCGGACCCTGTCACTCGCTCCTCCGCCACACCTGACATGTTATTGCATCATCTAGTACTGGTGAGCAAATTGCCGGCACATGCTTATGCTTTGACTATTTTTGTGAGAAAAAAGTATTTCGTTGTGTTATTATTAGTGAAAATTGATAAGTATATGATGAAAATGAGTGGCAGGAGATCTACTATTTGGGCCTAATTTAGAGAAACGACGACGATGACTGTAATGTAACGTTTCTTTGTTTGATTCCAAACAAAATTTTATCAAGCTTTCTATTTGCTATAATTGGAAATAAATCTACAGTGCCTCAAAAACATAACGCTATACAAGTATGTATAAGTATAATATGCCGAATACCGAATATAAAACGAATATTCGGCCCATCTCTAGTAATCAACCGTGAGGACTTAGGTGGGATGCCCCGTTTCCAGTAAAAAGGGTCTCCGGTTCTTTACATTCACCAGTCGAAACACAGCAGCATTAAGCTACTATTTGACGCTGGTATTCTGTGAGAACGTGGTCCCTCCCCGGTCGAGCCGACCCATTCTTGCTACAACTATACTACTAATATCACCGCAGCATGGCTCTACCACGTTAGAATTCCCATTAATGCACCCATACCACCTAGTCATGTATTAAATGTATTTCTAACGTATTTGTAAGCCTCTGGAGAGAATTAATCGTTAGACAAAATTTTTGAAGTGCCGGTGTATATTTAATGCTTTTTTTTAGCCTTTTTTAGTTCAAAATTGTTAAATAAATCTAATAATGCCATGCTTTAATGAGTTATATATATCTGTGTCAATGAAATATTGAGTTTTTAAGTAATTGATGATTTCTTTAAAGGACGAGTTCCTGTTTTTGAGGCGTCTGACTCTTTGTTGTAAATTAATTTTTTTTAGTTAATTTGATTTCTTTTTAAATTTAGTTTCTGTTTGTTCAACTTTTTCCTCTGTTTATGTTTTCTGGGTGTATCAAAAATTGACTCTTGATCAACGTTTGCTTTAGGCTTATACGGTAGGTCCTAGAACAAAACATACTACTTACTGAAAAGTATTTCTAATGATTAAAATAACGTAATTCTGCACTATCTGGTACTCACAACAACAGTCGCAGAAGATGTACTTGGCAATACAACGCAGTTGATGTCGATGACACTAAACGAGACTGGTAAGTCCTAAAACAAATACAGTATTAGTTTTTTGATAAATAGGAACATTAAATTAAATATTAAAAAGTATATTACGTAAGATTGCATTGTCTGATACTCACTACAACAGCCTCAGAAGATGTATTTGGCAATACAACGTAGTTACTGTCAATGACCACACTAGGCGAGACTGGTAAGTCCTACAACAAATAAAACATTCTTTAATGATGAACAAATACATTACATTTGACATTAAAAAGTATATTACCTAACACTGCACTGTTTGATGCAAGAGCGAAGAAGATGTACAATGTGGCAATAGGCACAAGTGACAATACTAATATATTGCAATTGCTTTCGATGTCCACACGTTATGGAATGTGGTTGTTACATCTGTTAGAAACGTTATGCGCCTGATTACTACATACTCATAGGAACAAATGGAGAGGATATACTTGGCTATAATATATCATTGAGAACTGCATTGCAAGGCGCAAATAATTTCTGCAATCAAAAAAACTGTTGAAAATCTAAATACATAATTATAAACACGTAATTAATAATGAATGACATACTGGATACTGAGAAAATCACATAACATATACGAGAAGAAAAAACAACCCCTTTATTTATTTGAAGTCGGTTAAAAATACCTTTTTTGAATATCCTGTTCTGAGAACTCGGCGAAGACCACGTTTTGTGTCGTACAATTCGGTCTTATGAAAATAGTCTAAGCAAACCACACGATGAGGATGGCTGCCATTGTGGTTTATTTCGGTTCAGTCTTATAGCAGTTGCCAATTCATGTCTTATTAAAATATTAGTAGGAAGCCTAAAATCATAAATACTTTTGAGGAAACTGAGCTTAATAGGTCCGTCAGAGGTGCAGCATTTGGAATTGAAAAGAAACCGAGCTAAATAGGAAATTTTGAATTGAAAGGGAAGATCTGTGGGAATTCTGATTAATTGATTGTGGAAATTTTGAAAAAAAAAACTAATTGAACACTATTTTAAGACGCTACTGTACACAATGTTATATTTTTTTCCATTCGGGGAAAGAATGTGGAGATTCTGGGCATTTGACACACGCGAACATGCTACATACTCATACAGCTGACCATGAGAGAAGCACGGTTTTTCTAAGTTGACCCCCGCTACCTGTAACGTTTGCCCTTGCGCTTTATTGATTGTCATTGCAAAACTGAACTTAATAGGGGACTGCAACCTTTTGAATTGAAAAGAAAGATCTGTGGGAATTATAGGGATCCGTGGTATAAAATAACATTTTCACCTTTTTCTACGCCTGTCAAAATTGTAGCACCGATTATGTTCCGTCCAAGATGTGTCTGTCACACGCAGCCTTGTCCCGTTACATAACCGAGGAGCATCTAAATTTCGCATTAGCATGACTGGGACGCCTAATTTTAATTGAAGTTTATGTGAGGGCACACCTGGCAACTCTAGAGGATTTAGAATCTCTGCGGGATATGAAGTGCTCTGTTGTGTGTCCATAACTGTGTCTACTGACAAATACTCTGTTATTTCTCCTGCTACTTCGCTTAATATATCTGAATTTATTTTGTTAACGCTCTCATTTTTGGTGCAAGAATCGTCCTTTCACATAACCATTTGTCTTCATGCATGTTGTTCGTTAAATCTGGATAAACGCTCGCAATTAACTCGGAATGACTCTGTACTAAATTACAAGAATCTCTCGTCAATTTAACGCAGCCCTCAGCATCCGTTTCCAACCGCCCATCGCCAATTTTTAATAGGGTGTCAGAATAGTTTCTAGTATTGATACCATTATACAAACGCACTCTCATATTCGTAGTTAAACTGAATTTTGTCACCTTGTTCCATAAAATAGACGACTTGAGGCATGCTTTGATTTCATCTGCAGGTGTACCCTTTTGAATGACAGGTAAAGTTTGGCGAAAGTCACCAGCCAGTAAAACCACTATTCCTCCCATTACATCGGTATTGCTGCGCAAATCCTGGAGCGTTCGATTTAGTGCTTCTACAGCTTTTTTATGCGACATTGTACTTTCGTCCCACACTAAAAGTTTGCATTGTCGTAGTATTATACCTCGTGCACTATTTTTGCTAAAGTTGCAGATTGACGATTCTTCCTGGGCTAGATTTAGAGGGAGTTTTAAAATAGAATGTGCAGTGCGGCCCCCGCTTAGCAGCGTGGCAGCTATACCGGAGGAAGCTACGGCCACAGCAATGTTTTTATCTTTCCGTACTTGCGCTAATAATAAATTTAACAAAAATGTCTTCCCAGTTTCTCCAGGGGCATTTAAAAAGAAAAGTGCACCATTTCCAGATTCAATTTGTCCTAATACTTTGTCGAAAACTCGTTTTTGTTCGGGAAGCAAGCAGGGTACAAATTCGGCTACTTGCTGCTGCAAAGCTGGTATATCGTACTTTGTTTCACGTATAATTTCAACACTTAGTTCATTTTCGGTTGTTCGCTGAGGGCTTATCATTCTAAAGTCGCTTAAGTTTTTGCTTACCATTGCCATTACTTTATCTTCAATTTTTCCAAGTGCTTCAATATAAATGTGTTCATTGTATGTCATGTTCACGTGTGTTTGCTGTAACCTTCGCAAAATGTCTTCCGCCATGTACTCTTTATATTTGTCCCACAATTCATGTGCATTAGATAGCCCGCAAGATGATATGAGAGTTGCATAAAGATCCCTAATTTTGGCTAGTGACTGGTACTGCACAGCTTCCTCCATACTTTCATCCCAGTGATTATCGTTTTCTAAAAGATGCAGAGCTTCACATGCTTCTCTATAAGTTGCGCATTCCTGACCGTTGACAGTTTTAAGGTCTTTATATCCTGTAGGACCCCGAACATGGTGCAGCAGCAATCGTAAACAGAAACATTCAAAATTAGTTACATGGACGGTATACACACGACCAAGGGCATTTGATGACTTTACACCGGGCCAATTTGCCACAGGCGCGCCTTGAATACGGCGTTTCCACTCCTTCCTAGATGTGTTCCAAGTTATACCTGGGGCGAGGGACTTATAGCGGGGGACTTCTGAATATAACAACGTTTTTGCAAAAGGGTTGGTTTGACAAAGTTGAAAGTAGGCTGTTAGTGTAGTTTTTGGCGATGATGCAATTCTTTCTTGGAAATTTCTTTCGGTGAAATATACACGCTCTCCATTTTCTAAGTGCACAGCAAGGTGAGTAACTGTTGGGCCTTTCGTGTAAAGGGAAGCCAAGGAGACGCCACGCTGCCTCGTTACTGCTGACATAACGCCCTGCTTGAAAGGTCTGTACTTCATTAACGGGATTTGCCTCACCTTCACTCCTGAGATTAAATATTGCTTGGTCGCTTCTTTTATTTATGTACTTACGGACATACTTGATAGAGCGGACAGAGCTACATGCGTCTACATTAATGTGGGCATTAAACATTTTACATAGAATGGGCGAATCGGGACAATCCTGCTGTTATCTAAGGTTTCAAACGCTCCAGAGCGAGATTTGATTGTAACTTTTCTGCCACCATCTTCGGGAGCTCTGCGTCTGTATAAAGGGTAGCCATTGTCATTGTGCACTGTTTCTTTTAATAGCTGTTTAGGGAATTTCTTTGTACATTTTCCTTCTTTCATACATGGCGATATTGAATTTCGTGCTCCACATGGTCCATGAATCATATTTCGGACGATGGTATCATACAATTCTTTATCTTGCTCAGGATCCGGAATCTCGGCGTTTATTATGTCGTCTATTTGGCTGGGCCGCAACTTCTCTTTAAGCCATATTAGAATGTGGGCATGCGGTAATCCTCTTTTTTGCCATTCAATTGAATACATGAAGCACTGCACCTCTCCGAAAATTTTCCTTTTGTTAATTACATACATTAATTTTTGTACTTTTAATCTAAATACTCTAGCAACTAAATCGTGTCTGTCAGTACTTTTTTGGCCCGGTATTAGCTCCTCGGTTATTTCTTTCCATGTGGGATTGCAAGTAAAAGTAACAAAAGGATCAGGTCTTTCGTAAGTTCGTACATAGGCGAATGCGTCTTGTGTGTACACTGTTAACGAATGATGAGGGCAGAATTACCATTTTACCTAAATCTCTGGGGCTTACATTGGCGTCGCTAGAAACTGCATCTTGTAAATGTATATAATTCTCAACGCGCTGCTTTTTTTGATTTAAAGATATATAACGGAGACGTTCACCTTCTACCTTCATATACATGTCTACCAAAAATTGATGAAATAATTGTCTACACCGGGCTAAGAGGTTAAAATCATTTTCTCGCAACATCATATGATACGCATAAAAATCCATACATGATACTTTTTTGTTCGGAGTAGGCTCCTTTGTGACCGAGATAATGAGTGGAATTTGAAAATGATAACCCTCTTGTCCTTTGCAATAAATCAATGGGTGTTGCAGAGCATCATAAAACTTGTCTGTATCGGCTACCCGTAGCGACGTATCATCACGTGCTCGCAAGACAATGTCTCGTGAAGAAAATTAATCACTACTCATTACGGCTGCTGTTTCGTTTATCAAAGGTGCATTGTAGCGCCTTTCATGCTCTCCTTGAGGGGTCCGATCTGCGTGAATGACGACTTTATAATCCTCTTCAGGTAGGTTTTCTAAAGCAGTTTTAAATGTTTTGACTCAAATGTTACGTTCATGCAAGAATCTTTGAATTTTGAACACTGTGTCTCTCTCAACTCCCTGGATAAATTGGCAGCGACGGTCTACCTCAATTTCTTCGTCACCCATAAAATATACTTGTAAAAATTTGTGCTGTTCGTTTTCAGCTGGAAAAAGTGAACCTATTCTATGATAAATTTGCCCTTGCACCGTAAATGTAACTCCGAAGGACGTCATTTGAAAGCATGAGTTATGTTTCCGGATCCTGTTTAAAAAGCGCCGTGACTCATTAGCATCATATAAAAGGAGTGTTTTCAAAGGTTCTTCTGGTTCCCCAAGTAACGGAAGTGACACTTTGCCGTTGGAACAGCACATGCCTGCGGTCTCATCTTTCCATTTAAAGCGCTGCAAAATCGACACGCCTTGTCCATCAGTTCGATAACAACTAACCTGTGATTTTTATAATCAACGGATCATAATTGAATGCGTCATTAAAAACCGAACAATTGTTTCTTAAAAATTTTTGTCGACGTTCAGCTTGGAACTGTGCATTCGCATCTCTTCGCGCCTTCGCGTTCTAGTGTTTCAGATGCCCTTATAGTAGAATGACGTTCAGCTTGCTCAATGAGTTTGTGTTGAGTTTCATCAGGTGTTTCCGCGGCTCTTAAGGCGGCCTGACGTTCCGCTTGTTCGAATAGCCTTTGCTGACTTTGAGCAGGTGTTTCAGTAGCTCTTAAAGTAGCTTGACGCTCTGCCTGTTCAAGACGCCTTTGCTGACTTTGAGCAGGTGTTTCAGTAGCTCTTAAAGTAGCTTGACGCTCTGCCTGTCCAAGACGCCTTTGCTGACGTTGAGAAGATGTTTCAGATGCTCTAAAAGCAGCCTGACGCTCTGCTTGTTCTTGCCTTCTCAGTTCAGCATCTTCTAAAGTTTCTAGCGATCGAGCTAATCTTTTCGCTTGTCTTTGAGAAGATACTCTTGAAAGGCTGGACTTACGTTTGCGACGCATTATGAAGTAACAAAAAACCTATTAATTAAAAAAAAACGTTAAAATACGTAAAAGGAATTAAATTGCCTTTTAAATATTTTTTTTAAAAGCAAATCCAAAATATCTAAAGGGAATAAATATTCCTTTTAAATATTTTATAAAATCAAAACAACAAAACCAATTCAAGACACAACACGAATCCGAAAACGATAGCCAAAAAAATCGAATCAACTTAAACCAAATCACAAAACAAATCGCAGAAAACCGAAATCGAAAGCAGTAGTCAATTAAATATAACCAACGAAAAAATAAGTAAGTGTATAGGTACCGTATACACTATCTATACTATTAATATTCCTTTGAAATATTGTTAAACAACCTAAAACAACGAAAACCAATAATTCACGATTCTAAATAAACAAAATCCAAAATCAAAGCCAGAGTCTAAATATTATGTATAATATTTAGACTCTGGCTTATATATTATGGCTTATATCCAATATAAAATATTATATAATAATTCATTCAAGCTTAACCAAATCACAAAGCAAATAACAAACAACCGAAATCGAAAGCAGGTAGTCGAATAAGCTACGAAATAGAAACAATTTAAGCGTATAGGTACCGTATGCACTATAAGTTGACGCGGGGCTCAACGGCGGGAATGAAGTACATATCAGGAAACATTTCGTTACCGCGTTTCAAAAACCCAGTAACGACATCTGGCGGAATCAATTTAAACTATGTATACGTTAGTTAATAAGAACTCTCAAAAAATATTTTTCTTATAATTTTGCACAATTTTTCTTATTGTGATACCGATTAATTCATAACCACATATAAGAACTGTATTCATTTCCGTTCAATAAATATTACTAAGGCTTATTAATAAGGCTTACTAAGAACAGTTTCTACCACAGTTAAGTAATAGTTAAGGATGAAAGCGTGACAGGTGGTGATAGTATTTCTGATCCATACTTATAATCACGCCTGTAACCCTTGCGGGGTAGGTAGAGTATCAACGGATTACTTAATATCGTCTGCGAGGTTATCGCCTATTCTGTGAACTACAATGCACCAAAACGTTTGAAGAAAATCAGCTGGTGAATTTTATGTTTTTTATCGCTCTCTTCCTGGTCCTGCGTGGAAAAATACGGAACCATACATTTTTTATCTTAATTTTGGTAACAAGACATAATAATCCAGATATTCTGACCTTCTGCGTTCGTCCATCGTACCGTCGCTCGTCTTGTAGAACCACGGTGGCGCCACCTAGCTGAATTTAATTTTGCTACATATTCGATTTTCCCACGGGAATGATATGTTTTTCCGCTGAAAAAAGTAGCCTGTGTCACTCTACAGCCACCGAACCATCCACATACAAAAATTCATGCCATGCCGACGCTCTGTTGCGACGTGAAAGAAGGACTAACAAACAAACAATCAAACACACTTTCGCATTTATAATATAAGTATGGAAGTATGGATTTTGATTAAAACTACTTTTATGGCTTATATCGCTTTTAATTTTAAATGATTTTTAATTCCCGACGTTTCGGGTGCTTTCCAGCACCCATGGTCACGGGGGACTGAGCGCTATATAGCGCCGTCACTGAGGTCCTATACACACCTTTAAATTCTACCATCAGAAAGTTGAGATAATAACAGTCACCTAGGTCCTTATGAGTCCTTTCAAATGAGTTCAAACACGATCGTCCTATCTAGTGGCGTCACTGAGATCATATATCCACCTTCGTTTTGCACCATCAGAAAGATGAGATTATAATAGTCATCTAGGTCTTTATGTGCCCTTTCAAATGAGTTCAAACATGATCGTCCTTTCTAGTGGCGTCACTGAGATACTATATCCACTTTCGTATTGCACCATCAGAAAGGTGAGATCATAATAGTCACCTAGGTCTTTATGTGCCCTTTCAAATAAGTTCAAACACGATCGTCATATCTAGTGGCGTCACTGAGATCCTACACCTATCTTTGGAGTCCACCATCAACTAGGTGATATCATCATAGTCATCCAGGTCTTCATGAACTTTTTTGAAAATGAGTTGGAAAAAACACGACGGTTCTACGTAGCATTACTGAGATCCTTTACCCATCTTCTGAGTCAATCATAAGCAAGGTGACATTATCACAGTCACCTTAGTCTTCATCCTCCGTCAAACGAAATTTTCTGAATATATAAAATAATGTAAAATCTAAATAGCATAGAAATAATGTATGTAGCTAATAAGAAAGTAGGTACCAGTAATTAAAACGAACTGATAAATATTCCATTTTTAACGTGAAAGACACAGCCAGACCTGTCTCTTTTGGGTGGGATCGAGCGCACAATGGTGACCGGGAAGTTCTTCTCAATAAGGGCATCCTGGATATCCTTGGAATCTGTATCGGCGGTGAGCCCTCTGAGCCCCACCTTCGTGGGTTCTTCGTGTGGAGCGTAGCAATACCACGCGAAGGTGGCTTCCTCTTTGCTAAGCTCTATCAGTTACTTCAGAACTATACGGTATTATTTATTGGATTGAAGCCGGAATTTGGTTCCTTCCCAAATGGGCGAGCGTTCGGAGCATGGCCAAGGAGTTGATGTAAAGTTTTAAAATGCTTCGCCCAATTTGGGAAGCTTTCAACGATTATAGGAGGGTATTTTATTTGTTTCTCTGCAGGCTGCTGTAGCCGTGGTGCAGATGGTGGAGGTGATGATGGCGGCGCCGTTCTAGCTGCCGCTGCAACGCGCTCATACGTGTACAACGCCAAAGATGGTCCAGGTGTTGGCTCAAAACTAGTTGGAATATCTTCTTGTATGGGGGCAGGGGTGGCATAGGAGGCTCATTCCCTTCTGGGTCCTGCTCCCCGAATTCCTGTATGTCAGTTGCCCTACAGCTCGGGGAGGTAGTTGGGGATGGTGGATCCGGCGGCGAGCTATGTCTCGTCACTGGCTGTTTATCGGAGGGAGATGGAGTAGTCGTGGAGGTGGTAGTGAAAGTGGTTGGCGATGCCAATTCGGATATAGAGTCTGAACCGGGTCTCAGCCTTTTCTCCTCTGGTGGTGTTCTCCTCCGCGAGGCTAGGTTCCGGCGAGGTAGAGAACTGCAAGTTGAGCGAATCACTATTCTACCCCAGAATTTTTACCGTAAGAAGAACCGCACGCAAAGAGCCATTTTGACATAAGCTAGCTATCAATTTTCACCATCGCATTTGCATTTCCATATTTTCTTTAACTTTATTGCTCACAACAATATCATTACACATCACTGTAATAATAATCAAAACATTAACATAACAAGAATAACGTCATAAATCTCTGATGTCGACTGAAAACTATATTAATACAATTTTTACGAAGTATTAGACGTACAACAATAATATTATAATATATACTATAATTACACAATACAACAGTTTTATTCACAAATTAAAACAAATACTTAAATGAGCTTTAATTTCTTACATGCATTTTTACTGTTAATTTGATAATTTTTAATAGAATTAAATGCGTTTAACATATTCCTTGAATCATTATTTTATAAAAACATCCTGAATTATTTGTTACATAAAATTCCATAATTTTCATGAAATAGTTATTACTTTAAACAATTAAAAATAATATATTTTGAGACTATATTTCAGCGATGCTAATTACCCATGCGAGTTGAGCAATTCATTTCTACACGACCCCCAAAAGGAGGTTGTTGCTTTCCCTTTCTAATATTTATAGCTATCTTTGTCTAGTATGTAATACCATTTCTCTCTAGCATTTAGCTGTCTTTTTGATTTATCGTGTGCCACATGTCCTTAATACATATGTAACACATGCTTCCAAATTATAACAAACAATTAACATTTAATTCCTTTAATCGTATTAAGTAGCCAACTACTACGAAACGAATAATTCTAAGTTAATTTAAAGCTTATCTTTCTTTCAAAGAAAAATTATTATTTAAATAAAACGTTCTATTACTAGAAACAACTGATCATTTTAGGGAACATTGCTTCGCGTCGCCAAAACTGGTAGTTAATATTTTATTATTACATTAATATATTTTATTCTATTAATATATTACAGCGTCTTACTAATAAACAACTAAAAAGCGATAGAGCCATGCTGCAGTTGTATTAGTAGTATAGTTGTAGCACGAATGGGTCGACTAGACCGGGGAATTCCATGTTGGTCGCAGCGACCACTTACCATCGGGTGGACTGTGTGCTCGTTTGTCACCCTATCCTATAAAAAAGTAAAAACTGCGGGTAAAGGAAACCACCCTGCCAGCGTGCAGCAATGGCAAATATAACCCCTGTGAGACAACCACGGGAAGACCTACGTTTAGCAGTGGATATTTGATATGATATAATGAATGAATGAAATGAATAAACTTAAAATTAACGTATATATAAGTCCCACTGCTAGGCACAGTCTGCCTCTTATTTTTGAGAGGGTTTTAAGGCAAGGAAAACGAACTTCACATATCTTCGAAATATATTTTATTTTCTTATTTCTCAGACATGCAGGTTTCCTCACGATGTTTTTCTTTACCATCGATCAAGTGGTAAATCAGCACTTAAAATTGCAATGAACCATTTCATTGGTGCAGCCGGGGATCGAACCCGGATTGCACGCGATTTTTTGCGCTTTACAGCGAGCGCTTAGCCCTTGAGCCACTACGACTCTACGAATCTCGAAATCTACGAATTAAATGAAAGAATGAATGTAATTTAATAGTTGTAATCACAATATTGATGTTCTTAATAAATTAAGGAAATACAGTTTAGATGATTAAATATCATAGCGTATGATGTATTTTGTTTTTGTATTATAATTATGGTCATCGCGTCCTGCCAGCTATACCAAAATTTCCTGCACGTATCCAATCTAGAATAGTCAGTTCAGTCAGTCGGGAACCAGGTACCGCGTTAAAGTGACGTTCGTCTTGCCTCGAGTCAGTCGGGGCCGCGACAGAACAGAACTTACTGTTATCTCTTATCATTATAAAAATGATACATCGAATTACCTCACGAGTGTGATAAAGAACACTTTATATGCGATAAGCGATCCCTCTTTTACAGATTGAGTTAGTTTTCATTTTATTATTAGTCACAATTGGATTGTTTTCTTGAAGTTCGATATGAAAACAATCATGACGAAACTGTTATATCGGTTGTGAATTTTTACTGCAGACTTAAACGTGTGAGGACGAGAACTAGTGAAAATGAGGAAGGTTTTAGTGATTACACATATTTTGTTTGTTATATACTTTTGTAATTGTAGTCCTTGCAATAGAATCGAGTCTTTAAATATCACAAACGGTGTGACATTCCCTAATGGTTCTATAATATACGATGGTGTGGAGTATAAAAAAGAAACGTGGTACGAACTGGAGGAAGATGGTGCGACAATTAGACTTGGATGCCCGTGTATAGAACGAGTATGTTTATGGAAGTGTTGTAATGAGGGGCAAGCCTTCTTAAATAAATCCTGCGAGGACACTGATGACAGTGCGGTGAATCCGTTTAGTCCTCGTGTTTACAAAGGCCGGGATCCGTTGAACGTGACATCACACCGTCATTACTTCTACATGTATTCAAGATTATGCGATGATAGATATTTGTTGGATACAAATTCGCCCACAGAAGAAATATTTATTCAAGAGGTAATTTTAACTGTATACTTAATTAAGTAAATTAAGGAAACTGGGCCTTAAGCCCACAATTTTATAATCATTATTAAATTTAATATTTTAATATATAATATAAAATAAATAAAATATATATAAAATTTAATTAAAGTGCCTATGCATGCAGCCCTATTTAAATCACCGGTGTTACAGTAATATTTTAAGTGCTTATTATTTAATTTTAACATATTTATTTACGTAACTTATTATGTAAGTATACTATATTTATTATAGTAAAAGAGATTAAGAACTAAAATTATCCACCCACTCGCTGTCCCACTCGCCGCAGTGAGTGAGTGCCCTCCCTATTCTCGCGTGTGGAGCCCAGGGACCGATAGTCTCTACAGCAAATGACATAAATGTAAAGTCATCCTCATCTCTACCATTTGAAGTTGATTATTACTAATTCACCCTCTTGATGGTACTAAGAAAAGTTTAAGGTACCATAATAATAGTAACATTAAAAACTTCATTTTCTATAATTCAAGCCTTAGGAGTGATTTTTTTCTTAAATCTTATATGGCACTACCCCACACCTATTATTTAATAAAAGAAGATTAATTAATAATCGGTTTTAAAAGATTCATTAATCATCATCGGTTTCGTGAAATCGGTGAACATACACAAAAAGTACATACCCGTCGAATAATATTCTCGGTTTTGGAACTCGGTTAATGTGGTACTTTTCTATCATACTATTTCATTACATTTTCTTTCACAAAAAAGGAATGTGATTTGAGACGGAAATTATATATGATTAGCGAAATGTGAATTCCGTCAATCAGCATTCGAAAATTATAGTTTTAAGATACTGATCGCCTTCACATCTTGACTCAAATTATGTATTCTTACAAAATTGAAATGTGATTTGAGGCAAAAATTATACTAGTATTCTGTTAAGACACAATGTAATAATAATAAAACGCGTATAGTTTACTTATTACCCGAAGTCTCTTTTAAAGATTTGTTTAAATTGGACTTCGCATTTTTTTAAAGATTCAATCTCAGACTAACGGTTTGAGCAAATCATAGTATGGATTACAATTTCTGGCTCAAACTGTTCAGATCTGTACTGGACGAAGACTAGAGTTCAGCTCTTATGTAGTCCAGAACATTGTTCTCGAGCAAGTATTGTGTTATTCGTGCCTTGTAACCAGGAGCAGAGTCTTGCTGTTTCCAGCAAGAATGAAAACAGCAAGAATCTGCTCCTGACGATTCAAAAACGTGCCTTTCGTCTATGGCACGTTTTTGAAAAATGTATCACTGAGAGGCTTCAATCCAAGCCAGTCTCTTGATATACTTTAGCAGAGCTCTTTACTACTTTTTCCACCAAAATGACAGTTAGTGGCCTTGGTAGGATACCGATACACACCGACTTCTTTCGAATTGTACGCGTAATTTTTTTAATCTTAAATGGCACCTTTCTTTGACTTCCACTAGTTTATCCAGACAGCAAGCGTTTTGATTTATCTACTTTTATGAATTTCGGTAACTGATTTAGGGCCTGTCCTGTCTACTAAAATTAGAGGTTGTCGGTGTCGGACATCTGGGGCTACTATTTCATTACAGAAAGGTTACAATAAGAAGGCGTGAAAGAAAAGTATCTGCGTAAATTGAGCAAAAAAGGAGAAGTAAACTTACAGCCTATATTCATCCCACTCTTGGCTTCATTTCTGAGTGGGTTTAAGGTAAAGGGAGTCTCCATAGCGCTGCACGAATTCCTGGTGGTGGAGATCAAATATCATCATTTTTTAATGTCTCAGACGTGCAGGTTTCCTGACGATGTTTTTCTTCACCGCCGAGCACGTGGTAAGCCAACGCATAAAATTTCAATTAACAATTTCATTGGTGCTGGCGGGGATCGAAGGGAAGGGTTGCTCACGTTCTGTGAAATTTAGAGCGATTGCTTGAGTTACCACGGCTCACAAAAAATTACAGGAATTATAATACACTTGCTTTATTCAAATAAAAAAAAAACACTAAGTTAGTTTTTTTTTAACATTACTTCAAAAGCTATGTGCGTAATGGGAAAATACTCAAAATTTAAATTAAATATTTACCAATACCACATAAAGATATTTCATCATGTTATCCTATAACACTCGTAGATTTATCGTGTTAAAGTGCAATCCATTTTGCAATTTGCATTATAACTAAGAGATAGAGTATAATGAACCCTTTTATGTAAAATTACAAATCGAAAAAGTTTTATTTGAAACTTTTTTTAATCTTATAGATAATCATTCGAAATCCTTTATTTTTTTCAGTATTTTTGATTTAACAAATAAAACCGGCCAAGAGCGTGTCGGGCCAAGCTCAGTGTAGGGTTCCGTAGTTTCCCGTCCGTCACACTAAGTGTTCCCACTTATGAGTTTAAAGGTGGGTATCCATTATGATCGCGCTCCAGCAGCGCTCCGCGCTCCTGCAACTACTCCCGGTAGTGGGTACTGTTGTTTCCATCCAAGTTCAAAATGATTTTCCTAGTAAGTCCTTATAAAGTTCTACTTTTCAAATTTTTTTCATGTTTTCTAAACTTATGGTTCAAAAGTTAGAGGGGGGGGGGCACATTGTTTTTTACTTTTGGAGCGATTATATCCGAAATTATTGACATTATCAAAAAATGATTTTAGTAAACCCCTATTCATTTTTAAATACCTTTCCAACAATATATCACACGTTAGGGTTGAAATTAAAAAAAAATCACTTCCCACTTTACATATAGGGGGGCTACCCTAATAAAACATTTTTTTCCAAATTTTATTTTACCACTTTATCGGCGTGATTGATACACATATTGGTACCAAATTTCAGCTTTCTATTGCTAACGGTCACAGAGATTAAGCGAGGACGGACAGACGGACAGACAGACATGGCGAAATTATAAGGGTTTCTAGTTGACTACGGAACCCTAAAAAAGATCTGCATGTTTTCGGGATAAAATTCACAGCTCTCTATCCCTACGTGTGGTTTCATCAATATCGCTTCAGCCCACAGAAATCTAAATAATATTGCCTTATTGATTAAAACTACTTTTACGGATTTTATCGCGTTTATTTTATTATTATTTTTAATTCCCGACGTTTCGGGCGCTTTCCAGCACCCATGGTCACGGGGGACTGAGATGACTGACGTCCCGATGTCATTGTTAAACTCGGAGTACCTTCAGCTTTTTTAATTATTGTTAATGGTCCGATCTACAATGAAAAAACAAACGCAGTGGCGGATTTACCAGTAAGCTGAGTAGGCTGGAGCCTAGGAGCGACGGAAATCATAAAGTGACGATTTAATTGACAACAATGATGTAATTGATATGATTGTGAATACATATACATAATCAACAATAAACACTCACGTCTGTTACCCAGAGGGGTAGGCAGAGATTACGGACTTCCATTTGGCACGATTCTGACATAACTGATTGTGAACTAGGGTATCGAATTGTAAAAGTCGGTAGCGGCGGCAAAATTTGACTAGCCTACTGGCGGCAAATGTGTGAATCCGCCTCTGGATGAAAGCAATACTTTAAAAGCGTGTTTAGATGTGATGAAGAAGAACGTATTGCGATAAGTATGAATTAAATGAAAATAACGAAAAGCATGAAAGTAGGTTAAGTAGCTGGCTGCGATAAAGTATTATTAGCAATACTAAGGGCTAGAGAGGGAGTGGGTGCAAGCCTGTTGTACACTTTATTTAATATATAATGCCGGGTATTTCAGCGAGTACCGGTTAGCGGGGCAAAACCGTTATATTCCCATTGTATGAGGGGAAAGGGTTGAGACTTATGAAAGAAACGTATGGAAATACTCAATTACGGAAATGAATTTATTACCGTTAGTCTTTTTCACGGCACTAACGTTTAATTGTTTGCAGTCCCTGCTAAACGCGCACGATAAATACACAAAACCTTGTTTGCTTGCTGTTCAACCAACTCCTTTTCTATTTATATATCACTACGAAATGAGCTAAATTAGTTTGAGTCTATTCACACAATTACTATTTGAATGACAAAGAAATTGTAACCACAGCCTGTCTATCTATGTAAATATTTTAACAGTAAACTTTCTGCGTTTTTATAGATTTGAATTCTTTTGTATTTATGTCTTTCCATCTCTACTCTCACCGTCTCGTCCCCTTCGGATTTTTTAAAAGTTTAATATGGATTATGGCAGGAAAATTAATCAGAGATTGAGTAGCGATCTCGGGAATTGATTAAAATCCCATGAATTAACTTCCACTTTAAAAGTCGGTAACTGTGTACTGCTAGAGCGTTATTTAGATAATATGGAGAGCATAACACTGGTTTATTTAAAACCAGCGACTCTATTGGTTTCGTTCGGGTTCGATTCATAAGTGCGGTGTGTAATTGATCTTAATAGCCTTTTCAATTTTAACTAGTAAAAATAAATTTGCAACCCATATATTATCTCCCTCCTGGGCACAGGCTCCTCTCTTTTCTGAGAGGATTTTAGTCGAGGAAGTGTCCACCGCGCTGTTCCTACACGTGTTGGCGTACTTTACATAATATCTTTAAAGGATTTTTTTAAATATTTTTTTTAAATATATTCTAAGACATACAGGTTACCTCACGATGTTTACCTTCATCGCCGAGCACGTTGTAAATCAGCACTTAAAATTATAATAAACAATGTCATTGGTGCCGTTGGGGATCAAACCCGGTGCTGCTTGCATTCTGTGAAATTTACAGCGACCACTTAGCCCCAGAGCCTACAAGGCTTTTAACAAATAATTTTAAAAACAATTAAGACACCGATCTGCATTAGTGTATTATTAAGTAACTTAATAAAAGTTATTTAATATTATACGAGCTTTACATTGGTGTTTTTTTTGCTTTTCAAATTTAAGTTTTTGTTGGGGTTACCAAAACTTATTTCGCATCCTTATCAAGCTCTTGTCACATTGAAGCCATAGATAACATAAAACGTTTAGGGCTACAGAACTCATGAGTACCCACTCATTACTCCTCATTTGGTTATCCCTATGTCAACATTCCAATGGGCCATTAGCTGAGTAGATATGCTATTACAACAAATACTTATTTGGTACACTTTGTAACGAGATAAATATGTCCTCATGTTGACGAATATTTAAAATTATCTATTATTTTATTGTACATTATTTTATTGTACTTTTTTACACCTGATGATACCTGAATGTTGTGACATATTGACAACTACATCAGATGCTCCACTATAATGCAAATGCAGACACGTTGTCACTCCAGAAGACTGAGATGGAATTCCTCGTTATACCAGTTAAAATGATTTTCAATTGTTGATATTCACCGTACATAACATAACAGCGTTATGCGGCTATTCCAAGCTGGTAATCCTTACTAGCGTGGTCGTTCCCTGATCAAACCAGCTCATTCGTGTAGTAGCCGCTTCAGTGTAACTTTACTGACACACGAATTTGACACAATTGCACATTACGCGAATGATCATTAATTGTAACAATGTAATCATTCACTAACATAATCATATATTGATAGCAAGATAAGATACTTCGTTCGATTGATCAGGTTTTGATGCTGCTAAATAAAAGTAAGCGTCAAAGCGTTATGTATATTTTTATTATATTTAACAATTAATATTATTAAAAACATATTTATTTTATAGCATAATTGCGACAAACGAGCACACAGACCACCTGATGGTAAGTGGATGATGTACTCGTAGACATCTCCATCTATTTTCGATTAAGATTCAAAATGCAGATGCGTTGTCACTCCTATGGACTAAGATGAAATGAATCCTTTCCTGTAAAAAACGTCACCGGTTCTCTACATAACATACGAAACACAGAAACGTTAAGTTGCAGTGTAAAACACTGGTATTCTGTGCGAGCGTCTTCCGTCCCCGGTCAAGCCGACCCATTTTGCTACTCGTGCAGCCATAGTATACTGCATAGTAACCCCGCCACGTAAGAAATCTGTATACACGCTCAGATATGACTGCATATAATATACATATGTATGATATTACTCTGAGGAAATGACTAAACGAGTGACATACCATTTGTCAAAATCCGATGATAAGCCGTACTAAGTATAGCCCTGTTACGTTTAGACAAAGAAACGGATATAATATACTCAGATAATTCCTAGTGTAAAATAGAATACTGCCTAGTAACATTTTAACATTGCTTATTATATACACGTTCGATGCTTAAACCCATAACGTCCTCCAGACTGAATTTCGGCCAGGACAGGATTATATTAGTGTACGAGTTTCACTCACTTCACTTTCACTCATAGTCTGATGGGACGGGACAGGAAATCCACTCAACCCGAGAGAGATCAGGCACAGGACATACGGCTTGACGTGCTTTGCTGAAACATCGCCATCTTCCTGAGTCAGGACTGCTTCTGAAAATTTCTTGCCAGAAAAACTTAACAGCGTATTTTAGTCTGACCTGAGATTTGAATCAAAGACCTCATGATCAGCAATCACGTTCACCACCACTAGACCAACGAGGAACCAAAAACCATAATGACGTCATGAAAACTTTTGATTATAAGTAAAACACACACAGTTAAAAAGTAGTGTAATTTAATTATTTAAAACATTTTGACACAAAGACTTAATTTTTGCTTAGTTTACTTAAGTCTTATGTTTAAGTACCCATATTAGTCATTTACAATTTTGAAATAGTCAAGGCTCTGTTTGCAAAGCATCGTTAACGACGCGGTTGTTGGTTCTTAGAAATGTTTTATGTTATGAGCTCACGCAATGTGTGAAAAATTGCGGATTCACGTACTATGTAACTAAAATTTCGTTAAAAATTCTTATTGTGTAAATAATTAATGATGTGAAATTGTAATTCCGCCATAGGTAATAAATGCCTTCCTATCAATAATCTATATAGCTCGAAGAACCGACATTCGATGAGGAAGATAGGTTCTCGAGTGGCAGCCTCGTGCTTGTAGGCGAAGTGTAGGACGGCTACCAACTAGATGGAGATACGGTCTAGAAGTCGATGGATGCAGGACTCAGGACCGTGTCCTATGATATTCCTATGTGCATCGGTGGTCTTGTTAACCTCACAAACACCAAGCGGCCAAATTTGACCGCTTCGACATTCCGTCAAAATTCAAGCGGTCAAATATGACTGCACCCACCCACAGCACTTTAGCCCACAAAAACTTATATATAGAGACTACTTTTCTAGAAAGAAGTTTATCATTATATAATTAATATGAAATTTTCTATCTTCTAGTGCAATAAAAAGTTAGTTATCATAAAGATATTTATTTATAATCCACGTTCATTTCAGTGTGTTAAATAAATCTTTTTTTTTAAAAACTTATCAACCTGTCTCCGTATAATAGTATATTTTCGCGTGAATGTTATTGTGTTGATTTGTTGGATTTTTCTAGTGTTCTATTAGTGTTTTAGTATAGTGCTTTAGTATAGTCTTTTATTATAAAATTGTAATGAAAGTTTTTGTGTGAATATAATTTATCTTTTTACGTAGATAATTTCGAGCAATATATATTGAAATAGTTATGATTTTCACTGTGCCGACATTCGCTTTATATGTTTTTTTGTTATCAAAAGACAATAAAATCTCTTTGTAATGAAGTAAAATCTGACTTTTGTTTAGAACCACATGATAGAGAATTTTGTATAAATTTTATAATGCAAAACTTCTTTATAGAAAAGTAGTCTCTAAATATAAGTTTTAATGGTTTTAAGTGATGTGGGTTGGTGCGGTCCCATGCGACCGCTCGGGATTTGCCGGACGCATGCTACTGCATGGGATTTTTATGGGGATTGAAGGGTTAAGGGATGTAATGATGCTGAATGATTATATTGAAAATCTGAATTAAGGTTACCGTAATGTGGGTATCCACGACATTTGCAAGCCACGAGGGCGGCGCCGCTTTAAAAAAAGTGAAATATTTGTGGCGGCGCTGTCGTCGCGCCTCAAGCGAAACACACCGAAGCCTAAATCACTATCAAAATTCTCCGAACTATCACACGGAGTGTTGGCCGCTCCCCGGGCAGAACACCCCACTGTGGTCGTGAAGGAAAACGGGTCGGGCAAGGTGTTCTGCCCGGGGAGCGCCCAACACTACGTGTGATAGTTTGGAGATGTTCTATATGTACTGTTTACGATTCGGAATTTTGATAGCGTGACTTAGGCTTCGGTGTGTTTCGCTTGCGGCGCGACGACAGCGCCGCCACATATTTGACAGATTTCATGGCGGAGAAAGGTACTTTGTCAAAAAGTGTAGAGATTATTGTTTTTTTTTAATATTAGCTATATTTTATATTAATTATAATTAAAATGGATTCGAAATGAAACTGTAACAGAAATCGATAACAGTACGTGGTAGAGCTTCGCTGCAGTTATGTTATGGACTACGCTCTCACAGAATACCAGCGAAAAATAGCAACTTAATGCTTCTATCTTTCGTATGATGAGTGTAGATAACCGAAAACCCTTATTACCGGAAATGGTGTATTCCATTTTAGTCTTCACGGGTGACATCGCATCTGCATTTTGATTCGTAATCGAGGATACATGTAGAATGTAGATATTTATGGACCACAGCAATAACTTACCATCAGGTGGACTGTGTGCTCATTTGTCACCCTTATCCTATAAAAAAATGTATAACACAGACAGACAGTTTTTTTGTTCTCTCTTGAGTGGAAGTGTATATGTACAATAAAAAAAGAAGAAAATATTAGTCCCAAATACTGAACTCATTAAATAATTTAATATCTGATATTAATACAAAACGCGAACTCACCTAGCCAAACTATGACTAGTTTTATCTCACACGAGAGAACCCTATGTCCACATATGGATGGATGTCCACACATGACTTTTACGAATGGATGGAGCTTTTGTTGTTTTAATTTCCAGTACAATTTTTCTGAACTCACACCCCGAATGGTCGAACTATTTAGGAGGCCGTCTGGACAGATACCAATATTACATATAACAGGCTGTGAGACGTTCTATCTTAGTCCTCAGAGGTGAAAACGCATCTCTAACCTGCTTAATTGTTTAAACTTGGCTGCAGGAGTACATGGATTGCATTAGCTACTTACCAGTAGGTTTAAAGTGACAATAGAACTAAGTCCACCTTATAGTAAGTGGCACTTACCATTACGTTTGAAGTGACAAAATAAGTCCACCTGATAGTAAGTGGCATTTACATTAAGGTTTAAAGTGACAATAGAACTAAGTCCACCTTATAGTAAGTGGCACTTACCATTACGTTTGAAGTGACAAAATAAGTCCACCTGATAGTAAGTGGCATTTACATTAAGGTTTAAAGTGACAATAGAACTAAGTCCACCTTATAGTAAGTGGCACTTACCATTAGGTTTAAAGTGACAATAGGACTAAGTCCACCTTATTTAAGTGTGTTAGTTTGAAGTGACAAAATACTCGTAAGTCCACCTGATAGTAAGTGGCACCTACCATTAGGTTTAAAGTGACAATATAAGTCCACCTGATAGTAAGTGGCACTTACCATTAGGTTTTAAGTGATATTAGAACTAAGTTCACCTTATAGTAAGTGGCACTTACCATTAGGTTTGAAGTGACAAAAGAAGTCCACCTGATGGTAAGTTGCAACTGCAAGCTATTTGGTTTTCACCTTATAGGACTAAATTTAACTGAATCGCAGCCTGTAATTATGCCTGCCTAGATGTGGCAGTTATGGAATTTATTTTCTTTTGTATCAATACGACTAAGGGACCGTCAGGAAAAGTTCTATTCATGCTTCAAAGGTGGTTCTATTCATGCTTCAAATTCGTACCTGTAATTGCTCTGGTGAGGCGGATGTTCTTTGACGGCGGCGATCACTAACCATCAGGTGAACCATAAAAAAGTGAAGTTTTGCAGCTTCGCTGCTGCTTCCTGTCCACAGTCTGAGCATGTACACATCTGATATAAATTCAAGGTGATTGAATATAATGTTTATTATCAGTGGTCACAAAATGTTCCGGACTTTTCCCCAGGGATTGAGATGGAGGTAATAGAATCTCCTATGATATACCACCATACGACGACTCACAATGCATTATAAAAGTTTATATCCATTTCTTTTATTCCTTCCTGCTACTACAGCCTGTCTAAAGTCTGCTTCTGAATATAGATTCCACATAGTTTGCCTCTTAGGGGGAGGATTGGCATAGTTGCCACTCTTGATAAACGGGTTGGCAACCGCAGCTTTTTTAATTTGAGTGTATACAGAGAAGACGCGTCTGCCCATCTCCTGCTTCATTTAACATAGTCGTCTCTTATGACACCCATTTAACAAACGACACGCGACACGATTTGGTTTTTATTCATATTATATACTCGCACTTATTTGTATATTCTATGCAAATTCCGAATCCCTGAAGTGGCAATGGGCTGGCCATATAGCTCGAAGAACCGACAACCGATGGGGAAAAAAGGTACTTGAGTGGAAACCTCGTACCGGTAGACGTAATGTAGGGCGACCTCCCACTAGATGGAGTGAGGACCTGGTAAGAGTCTTAACTTACCAGGTAAGACTCTTACCAGGTAAGGTAAGACTCTTCGTAAGACTCTTCTTAGAAGAAGAAGGTAAGACTCTTCTTAGTATAGTGCTTAAATAAGCATAATATAATAAGAGTCTCTTACCGTAAGACATGCAGGAAGTCCATGGATGCAGGTGGCTCAGTACCGTGCTTTGTGGTATTCCTTGGGGAAGGCCTATGTTCAGCAGTGGACTTGTGAAGGGATGTAATGATAATGATGATGAAGATGATGCTAATTTATTACAAAAACAAAATATTATATTATGCTAATTTAAGCACAATTTTAGTTCGGGGCTCGTTATTTTCTTTATACAACTTTACACACGTAACGTACTCGTACAATCCATACTACTGCTGCAAGTGTAGTAGAAATTTATTTCCGAGAGTAATTAACGGGCCATAAAAACTTCGCTTCATACATACTTTACTTTAAAATATACCTAAAGTTTAAACAATATACTGTACAACAAGTAAGCTGCTGTATTAAATGTCGAATCGACAGGTTAACAATATCGTAGTATAGAATTAATATAGTTACTATGTAAGTATCTCTCGCTAAGAAATAATTTTGGCAATTTATTATTTGGCTAAATTTTAAAAACAAAGGTAAATAAACATATATACATTATATGCTTTTACGTAAGTGGGTGAGCTTTAAAAAATACAATTAAATGATCCCATAAGCAACATTTTCTTTAACTCCTTTAAGCAACATTTTCTTTAACTTTTTTAAGTAAGCTTTTGTTTTAGGTGGGGTACACGACAATAGTTTTTATGGGATTTTCGTTCGTACTCTCCAATTCATCTTCAATTTAGAATAGATTTATAATTCAAGATCGGTTTTACGGCTTTTATTGTAAACTGTACTGGCTGAAACAGAAGAATTTGGACAAATTTGTCTTTTATTTCAAACATTTTGTAAAAGGATGTTCGAGTGTATATTTTTTGCTTTGTATTGTTTATTTAGTAAAATTGACTGCAATATAAAAAAGTATTAAACGTGTGTGACTGTTTGTAAAAACGTAAAAGACGAAAAGTAAGGTTTTAACCGCTTAAGATATAGAAATCAGATGAGCATCGGACTGCCGCAAAACCTCTCTGAATCAAGACTTATTCCATTATCTGACACGTAGTTATAGTATCTTAAAACTCAGGTATTGGTCATCAGAAGCCTCAGATTTTCCAGTTGGGAACCGAGATACTATTTGGCGTTTATAAAATAAAGATTTACCAACCCACTTGCTGATCATCACGCCACGCAGTCAGGCAGAATACCAATGTGAAACAGTAGAAAATGCTGCTGTGTTTCGTATGGTATGGTAACACTTTTTACTAGTAAAAAGGCATTCAATCTTAATCCTCGGAGGTTTTCAACGTATCTACGTTTGGAATCTTAATCTTTGATAGACGTAGATATCTATGTGTAACTTCACTTAACATCATGTGAACTATGTCCTCGTTTGTTGCTCTTATTTAATAAAAATAATAATAAATAAAAATAAGTCAAGTATGCCCAGTTGTTATGTGTAGAGCCAAATTTTCAATTACAACGCTACACCCTATCACCAGTTTTCGAGATTTGAAATCGGAATTTGCGAATGGATATATCGCTTTTTGGCAAATGGTTATTTCACGAGAACCTCTTGCACTTTAGCAGAGAGTAGCGCGTGAATTTAGATAAAGGCCCTTTATAAGAATTTTTGATATCTATGGCCAGCCGAACCAGATATTTTCATAATTTTGTTGAAACATTTTCCTACATTGTTGATACTGATGTGGCTATCAATGTAATGCAATTCATGGACAAGCTCAGGTTAATTTCATCATCATCATTACAGCCATTCACAAGTCCACTGCTGAACATAGGCCTAGCCCAAAGAACATACGCCTCCCATCGCCATGGAAGTAATGGTGGGTAAGAATATCCACTACCCCATACCTTCCCGTGCGTGTCCTAAGAGGTGACAGAGTGGAACTGAGGCAGAAGATAGCATTTTTCTGATAACAGCAAAACAACAACACAAAAAACTACTTTCGCCAACCCGCTCGCTTAAGGTAATAACTATGGCAATATATTCAATAAAAAAAACCCGTGGTCCAAGTGACCACGAAACTGCACGTCACTCGATATGTCAACGCCTAAGATTCCGATACTGGCTAAAGGAACAACGGGGAGTGTCTTGAAACTGAGGAGATACGACGAAGTGTGACGCGTTGGTGTTAGCACGCAGCCTTGTGGAACGCCATTATTATTGGGCTTGTAATCGGAACATGCACCGTCTACACTTACCTTGACGCTCCGATCTGCAAGAATGCTGGTGATCCGATTGCACAATTTCTCTAGAAGCCCTAAGGAAGGGAGCTTCGAAGGAAGTGCTTTGTGCCAAACCCGATCGAAGGCCTTTGCAATGTCCAAACTAACGACCATTGCCTCCCCCTTGGACTCTATCGCCTCCTCTCATCGATGAGTCAGAAGATCAACAGCTGATCGACCCCGACGAAAAGCATATTGGCGGTCACTAATCAGCTGGTGATCCTCAAGGTACCGCTTGAGCTGGCAGTTTTTAATGGATTCCATTATTTTGGAGAACAAAGAGGTGATGGCGATAGGCCTGTAGTTTGACGGATCAGAGCGGTCGCCTTTTTTAGGGATCGGATGGACGAAAGGATGGGAGTAGGAGTACCGAAAAAGATGCTCACGTCCCCAGCACAATTGGGGGATTCCGTCAGGCCCCCTCGACTTGTGGATGTCCAGGGAGAAGAGTGAACCGCACATCCAGCATGGAGTACTCACACCGCGGAATGTTCAGCTGTGTGCTCCCCCCGTCATCGAGAGTCGAGTTAGACGCAAAGAAAGAGCCTAGCAGATCGGCTTTCTCCTTTGAGGCATGGACCAGTGAATCGTCCTCCCAGTGCAGAGATGGCTGAGAGAAATAGCCTTGGCGAGAGACCAGAGCGCATGGATTCCAGAAGGAAGGCGAACTAGTTACTCGCCAATTCTGCCTATATGCTCTGACTTTGCCTTGGCAATGACTCATTTGAAGGATCTGGAAGCAGCTTATACCTCTTTTTAGGGCGCTGGTGTTTACATCCCGGGACGTTGATGCGTCAGCCCCGGCCCGGTAGCACTCCTGCTTATAGCATGGCGCTATTTTACGGGAGCGACTAAACCATGGCTGAGATCTGCCTCCGATGGGCTCCACAGAGGAAGAAATAAAAAGTTTCATACCCTGAAGTACCACATCAGCAACAACGCTGCGATCGTCCGGTGTAAAGCAAACCCGCTCCCAAGGGTAAAATGCAAAGAAGACCGCATCCTATCCCAATCGGCTGACCTATAATTCCAAACACGAGAGTTAGGTCAATGCTGGCAGGGCTTGGGGTGAAAAAGGTCGTCGCTAAAATATACGAATTCGAAATAGCGCCTCTTAGAACTGCGCCGCTATGGTTCCATAAAATGATACGAAGTAAGGAAAAAAGTCACACAGGCGTGTGAACAAAAGACGGGCTACCAACTGCTGTAGAATTAAAATCTACGGCTTTCAGCGGAGAGTAACTATATGGATCCCACAAGGATATCGCACGATAATTTCCGAGGCAGCTGTTAACCTGATTCGCTTTCCAACATAAGATGGAAATATGTTTCTAGATCCGTATCCTACGCCAGTGTTGATAGTGAACCTATAAAGACACTAGAGACGGTGACGGACGGACTTAACGCATTCGTTGTCATCCACGCTGCGAGGAATTATGCGCACAAACGCGTTGCCAAGGTCATCTTGCCTCATTTTGAAGTCTGGACGCAACAACGGAGTGTAAATTCAACTACTGACTTACAAAGATAGTCCCTACGCACTGGTGCTTTGATGACTATTTGTGAAAGATTTGGACGTGGAGCGACGGCCAACTGTTTGTACCAAGGTGGAAGGAACCAGGATTCTGCAACACACACTCGCGGCATACCCATTGTTGCAATTGGAGTGGCGTATCCCGGTAATATTAGATGAGATTGCATTGTTGGCCTGGTGGTCGTAAACACAATTGCTAAGCATATGGTTCTGGATTCGAATCCCGGGTCGGGGATAAATCAGTTGCTGGGTTTCGCTGTAAAGAAATTCTCAGTAGCCTGAGTTGGGAAGTTAGTGGTGTTTCATCCCAGTGCCTCGGAGACTTACAACCGTTGATCCTGCTCCTGCACATGATCTCTTTCTGGTCTTGTCGGATTAGCGACCTATCGAACTATAAAAGGAAGAAAATAGCGAGTGCACCTATGCTTACGCATACCTACCTAGAACTGGCCACTTGTAAACGATAAAGTAAAAAAATAAGTGCAAATTTTGAAAAGATATAATAAAACTCATAAATCGCTAGTTTGTTCAGTTTTTTGATTTTCTAAGAACGTTCATATGCTACCAACACATGCTTATAGTGGATTGCCCCAGTAAGATCTCCCATCTAAAATATGCTGACTTTATCGCCATGATCCAAAAATCCACTGAAAAACCATTGATGTGGAAACTTCACGATACATCTATATAATGATATATTTATTTAAATATGTTTTCATAATTCCAAAAATTAAACAAACTATAATTAGAATTAAATACTCCTTACTATAGAATTATACTAAATGAGCGAATTCTATAAATGCTTACTGAGATTTTAATACATATATTATGGTAATCATAGCGTGTATAATGTATTTACATAAATTTCAGACCTTTCGATATATTTGGAGTAGTCACGATTGTTCTACATTGTACGTTTACCGAGAGTTACTGTTTCAGTATGTCAATAAATTACATTTTACGTGATGGTATTTAATAGTTAATACAGTTTAATTTTGCGTTGAATTCTATTTTTATACCACACATAATTTAGTATGATAAAGAAATTGCCAAGTTCTAGGTATTTAATGAGATTTTGTTATGATCGTACATGCAAAATTTGTAAGTATGTAAGTCCAATAGTTTTTAGGTTACGCAGGGGTTTGTGTCGACTCACAGTGGCAGTGAGTCGCCCGTTTCTTAGACCCTATCATGTGTCTAAATAAGATTGATTTAGGTTCGTACTAGGTCAAAAAATTCCATCAAAACCGTTCAAGCCCTTTTTGAGTTCTAGCGAGACTAACGGAAATCAATTGATTTTTTTTTTAATTTTGTACCCAACTGGCTTGCCAGGCAGACGTTGTTCTGCCCTTTTCAACGACCCTTTGTCATGTCCTATTAAAAATCCTTAAATTCGCAAAAAAAAAATTGTGGGTCACTCATGGGCAAAAACTATCCTATCTCTCAAGTTGGACCAAAGTGCGCACAGTGTGCAAATTTGATTAAAATCGGTTTAGTAGTTTAGGAGTTCATCGCGGATAAACAACGCGACACGTAATTTATATATATATATACCGATAAGTTTTCTTCAGCTTTTTTCTTGGCAGAGAAGTAACAACGCTAAAGGAAATAGGTCTTGAATTTTTTTTTCTCTTTTTGTTAAGCTTAATTTTGCGAACTAAACGTCATTAAAACGACACACAGTCATTTGCTTTTCAGAAACCTGAAATGTTATTTTAACAATGCAATCACTATTTACCGTTGTGAAACCATAATATAGAAACCCGTGTGAACTTTTAACATTAGTCATTTTGTAAAGTTACGAAAATAGCTTGCAAACGTGTTGGAAGACAATAACGTAGCTTTAAAGTTTAAATGTTAACAAATGTGTATTGGGTCTAAATAATCAGGGCACCACAATTGTTTATTGTTACAAGTGGCGTGTTATATCTTCGTGCTTGCATCGTTTCGTGAGAATTACCATATGCAGGAAAACTTAATACTACGTCGGTTTTTATAGAGCGTTTTTGATTTAGTAGTTTTATACTTAGTACGTAATTTACGATATCAGCGATGTACTTAATATATAGACGAGATTGCGTCTACGGCGTGTTTTGGTTTTATCACTTAAGTTTTGAAATTTCGACCTAAAGGACGAACCTCGTTGGTACTTTTTTTATATAGGATAACGGTGACGTACGAGCACACAGTCCACCCGATGGTAAGTGGTTGTTGCGGCCCATAGACATCTACATCAATCCTTGATCACGAATCAAAATGCAGATGCGTTGTCACTAAGTGTGAGGACTAAGATGTAATGACTCTTTTCCAATAAAAAGGGTCTCCGGTTCTCTACACTCATTATACGAAACACAGTAGTATTAAGCTGCTATTTTACGCTGGTATTTGTGAGAGCGTAGTCCTTACCCGGGCGAGCCGACCCATTCGTGCTACAACTATACTAGAGTACTAACATGGCTGCAGCATGGCTCTACAAAATACCTACCGTATTTCGAAATTGGAAATTAATAATGACGAATAGAATGCTAGAGTAAAAGCGGATTTATCTCAAACCACGTCAGAAATAGTAGTTCCTTTCAACGTAATTATGCAAATCTATTTGCATCAAAATAAAAAAATAAAGTTCAGAACGTGGACACCGATAAACTTACATAAAAACAACAATGCAAAACGACATCAAGAGAGAGACTTTAAAAAAGCATTTTCAGATTTTTTGACATTATAAAAAAATATTTCTTTCGTCCTAGACCTTGTCATCGTTGTCTCCCGACATGTTATGGAGGCGTTTGAGGATTTGTCCATTTCGTTCTCGGTTGTCGTGAAGGATTACTATGGAAAAAGCCAGAAATATCTTATAGTTTGCTGCATGGATAGCGGTATACCAGCCCTTTTATGCCTGATATAAAATACCCAGACAGCCAGCCGACCAGGAGCAGCGTCAAAGGTACATAACGTGAACGATGTAATAGGCCTGTTAAGTGTAGCGATATTACTATACAACAGTGGGCTGTTACGGGTATATGAAGAACGAAAGAGAGTCTATATTACGCTCAAAACAAATAGCCGTTCGACATAATACCACACTAGTTCTATGTACCACACATTTTTTAATCTACACGAAACGATATTATTTAACTGACAGTAACTTGAAATTATTTCATTGAAGACATGTATCGGCAACACAGATTTGTTGTTATTGCACATTCTCTAACGCAAGTGGCTATAAACATTTGGCTATTTTATGTGTTTATTCTAAAGATTGCTGCGAGTGGCATTGTTCCCTCATTGCGTCGGTGTTACGTTAACGTTTATTTGGTACATTGCGCATATTGGTTAGTTACAATTATCGTGATATAACAATTTTACATTAATATCTTACGCACTAAATAATTACTGAAAAACCACTGCAAGAAAATCTGATTTTGAAACGAATTTTTATTTATTTTAAACCGATTCAAAAATTATATCGTTAACACAATTTTACACTTTAATAAAAAAAAAATAATCGACGAGCGAATGACATTATGAATCTGTGGTAGTTTTTTTCCAGGTTGATAATGTGGGCAAAAATCCATGCCCATTTTAGTGAGTCTTTGCGCGGGGTTTTTTTTATTTAGTTCACACAACATAAAGGTCCATAGGGTTGTCTAAAAAAATGAATAAAATAATAAAAATTAGTTTTATGTTATAGGTAAAGCTATGTCCTGTTTTTTCACCCCAGTCCTGATATTATTCTTTTAAGTCCTGATTTCTGAAAAACCGAATTGGCAACACTACTATTATGGCTCATCGCTCGTGGAGTACAGATAATGTAATTTATGCTCGCGATCGAGAACAATGCGGTATGACTATCATACTCCAGAAATAGATGCATAATAGGCAACCTTTAAATTATCTTAATTGAATTTGAATGAATGAAGCAAACTTCTAGCAATCTCGTTTACTTATAGCATTTGTGTTGCTCTTTTTAAAGGCGTAACATATTACATGGTGGTTACGTAGTAGGTTTACCGTGTTGTGGCCTTCGATCAATTATTATTGATCGAAGGTTGTGGCAGTGTAAGAATATCCACTACCGATATCGTACCGCGGATATCGGAAGAGGCGACAAATAGAAACTGACCTAGGAGATGGCTAGAACCGTCTTCCTAATAACAACTAAAAAACTGTGCTTAACAACCCGCCCGCCAAGCGTAGCAACTGTGGCAAAAGGGAATCCCCTTTGAGGCAATAACAGGGGGAGGCCTATGTTCAGCAACGGTCTTGATAGGGGCTGTAATGAATGAAAAAGTATATGCTACATTACAATTTTTTTACATTTTGTTTTGCATTAGATTGGTGTAAGACTTTGTCCATTGATTGCTAGCACTTGCGCGAAGGTTATAAGTATAGTAAAAGGTCGGGGTAAAGGGTCTTCGTATTTTATATAGAAATACAAGATGTTTTTATTTCGAAGTTTAATTACATTTAATTCTAATATATATATATATATATATATATATATATATATATATATATATATATATATATATATATATATATATATATATATATATCTGTCATATTGTTCGATAACTTGTTGCCAATTGTAGTTAATGGCATAATCCCGTTGCTGTAGACGTCTTGGGATTAATGATCAAAAATGCGACAAGTACTTTTGACAGTCCTCTCTTGATGTTTACCTAACACTACCCAAAGAATTATATATACCTATTGGTGGATGCATTAGCATTTCCCAACCAAGCTCTCTCAATTTTTTGCAGAGTGGCGAAAGATGTGTGGTGTGGTCTGGCGTTATCAATTATCATGATGAAAGACACCTCTATTTCTTTTAATTCTCATTAGTTCTTGCCAGTAGAGATCCAAATCGATGATTTTCCCCTTTGGTAAAAGCTCATAAAAGTGGCGGATAAGAATATCCACTACCCCATATACTCCCATGGGTGTTCTAAGAGGCGACAGAGGGAGGCGGGCAGGAGATGGGCAGCAGCGTCTTCCTGATAACAGCAATTGTACAAAAAAAAACTACGGTTCCCACCCGCTCGCGAAGCGCGGCAACTAAGGCAATATACCCCCCATTATGAGAGTTACAAAGAGACAGTCCTCAACGGCCCCACTATTCCTGGCTACGGTGATGAACATGGTAGCGGCGGGGCAGAGGGTGCTAAGAATCTCCGGTGGAAGTTCGGTTGCCACCTAAGACGACTTGACCTGGCAATATACAATGCATGCACTATAAGGATGCACATGAAGATCCTGGAAGAAGAGGTAGGCAAGTTGCGCTGGAATATTATAGAATTATCCGATGTCTGAAGAGAGGGGGAGGACTCGGTAATCCTCGAATCCAGCAACACGAGGTGATCATCAACGCGAGGGTGACCACCATCTGTCCCAAGGAGGTGTCGGACAAGTCTGTCGTTAACAACGTTGTAAAGATTACAGTGGAACTTCTTCAAAGGGGGTGGAAAACTGTTACTTAAATTCCTTCAGAAGCTCTTTAATTCCGTCCTACACGGTGGAACTACTCCGGAGACTTGGAGAAAAAGTGCGGTGGTATTGTTCTTCTAGAAAGGCGACAACATTCTCTTGAAGAGCTACAGACCGATTTCCCTTCTGAGCCGCGTCTACGTGCTGTTTTCGAGAGTCATTACGAATCATCTCGCATGCAGACTCGACAACTTCCAGCTTTCTGAACAAGCCGGTTTCCGAAACAGCTTTAGTACCATAGACTTTATATATACCTTTCGGCAAATCGTATAAAAGAGAAAAGTCCGAAGAGTACAATCTGCCGCTTTGTCTTGCGTATGTGGACTATGAGAAAGCCATTGATTCCATCGAAATTTGGGTGGATGCTGCAGCAGTGCCAAGTGGACTGTCGGTATATCGAAGTGCTAAATTGTTTGTACAGTAGGGCTACGATGGCTATCCGAGTACAGAATCAGAGTACGAAACCTATCCAACTGCAGAGAGGTGTAATACGGTGTGACATAATATCCCCGAAACTCTTGATCACTGCATTAGAAGACGTTTTCAAGCTACTGGACTGAAAAGAATACGGTATTTATACGATTGGCCGAATTAAGAGTCCTTATGGCAGAATCGCTGTAGGACCTAAGAACTATGCTCAATGACCTAAATTGTGTCTCCCAACGGATGGGTCTTAAGATAAACATGTACAAAACGAAAGTTATGTGTAATGTCCATGTCACACTAATGCCGGTGGTTCTTGGGAGCACTAAGCTCGATGTTGTTGACGAGTATGTTGGGACAAATACTCCGACTAGTTAAGTCCAACTTCAACCGAGAGGTCAGTCGACGGATTCAGCTCGGCTGGGCAGTGTTTGGGAAATTACAACATATCTTCTCGTCAGGTATACCTCGAAACCCGAAAAAGAAATTGTACAATCAGTGCGTGTTGCCAGTGATGACTTATGGAACTAAGACGTGGTCCTTTACTGCTGGCCGTATGAAAACGCTCGAGGTTACTCAGCGAGCTATAGAGAGGGCTACCTTGGGATCTCTCCGCATGATAAACTTAGAAATGGGGATATCCGCAGCAGAACCAGAGTGACCGACATAGCCCAACGGATTAGTAAGCTGAACTGGTAATGGACCGGCCATATATAGCAGGAAGAACCGACAACCGATGGGGGGAAAATGTTCCCGAGTGGCAGCCACGTACTGGTAGGCGAAGTGTACCGGTGGGCGATCCCCCACTGTATGGAGTGACGATCAGTTAAGACTTGCAGGAAGTCGATGGTTGCAGATTGCTCTGGCATTCCTTAGGGGAGGCCTATTTTCAGCATTGAACTTGTGAAGGGCTGTAGTGATGTTGATGAAAAGTTCATAATGAACGATGCCCTTCCAATCCCATCACACACACAGCATCACCTTATTGTTTGTGACGGGATTCACAAGCACATACACACGGTTTCGCTTTGGTCTGTGGAGCTTGACTACCCCTTGAGCATGATCTTTTTCGCTCGTTTCTGTCATAGGTGATCCACTTTTCATCAAGGGTGATCAATCTTTTCAAAAATGGTTCGGTTTCATTAAGTTTCAGTAAAGAATCGAAAATGAGTACACGTTTCGTTAGGTTTCTTTCAGTGAGCTCGTGTGGTACCTAAATATCGAGCTTTCTTTGTATATCCAGACTTTTTCAAATAAGTCAAAACTGTTTCGTGGTCTATCGTCAATTACTAGGCTATGTCGTTACTATTAATATGCCAATCTTGATCCGCTTTTTTATAGATGACATCGACTTTATCAGTGTGAGGGTGACCAGAGCGAGCTGCATCTTTGATGTCAAAATTCCCAGACTGAAAACGCTTGAACCAACTTTGTGATACTCTTACTGACACTTCATTAGGTCCTTAAACTTCAAAAAAAATCGCGACTTGAGTCGCATTTTTCCCTTTCCGTTTTGGTGCATAGAAAAACAATTAAAAAGAAAGTGTTTTTTAATTTCTATTTTTCTTACTTTTAATGTCCTATGTGTATTGATATTATTAAAAACAACCAGACACAAACTACAAATAAAGAGATTTTTCTTCAATTTTATACATACAAAATACAAAGAAGCTTTTTCTCCGACCTAAAACTAAGTGTAACTAAAACTGTAGTGTTTGTGTCTATTTAATAGATTCAATACACTGTCTCATACATACAAGTAGTGGGGGGGAGGGGTAGCACGTCATTCGGTTGTTGCTCTAAGTAGTGGCAGTCAGGTTACTTTGTGGAGCGCTCCGAGGTAGGAGGTGTACCCAGAGAGACTTGGTGTGATAGTGAGCCATTGTTAAGTGTTATGAGTATTATTCTATAAAAAAATTTCAAAAACAATATACCTAATTCTTCCAAATTATTAAACGATACTTCCACAGTTATTTCTTCTGCGGCGTCAACGCGTCTGGTACCAGCCAGTATTTTATAAAAATTATAAATATAAATTGACGGTATATTGGCGGCGTATGAATTTTCACTACTCTCCATATCTGATGGAGTAATACAAGGCTGATAATGAAGAAAAGAGGAAGTAATAGTCTGGTTTCTGATGATGTAAGTGCTGTTAGCCTTTTGGCTTTTACAGCTTCATAGTTCTCAGGTCCTGCGGCCTGTAAAGGGTTCATTTTAATCATTCAGTGTACGTGCGTGAGTTATATAACGACCGTCCGAGCAGGTGGTGGCGGGCCCCGGCTCTGACGGCTAGCTCGTGTCGTTCGATGTTCTGGGCGATGAGAACCGCCCAAGGATGCGGGTGTACGAGGTGTGGAGGGGTGTGGAGGGGTGTGCGGTGCGCCCGTCTGCGGACTCGCTGAGTCCCATCTGTTGTCCTAACAGTGTTTGTGGCACTAGGTGAATGTGTAGTGTCTGTGAATGACGGGCATGCGACATTTTTGTCGTCAGAATCTAGCGGAACTGGGGGTTCAATCAAAACGTTACGGGGCCTCCGGAGGCTTTGCTTAACGTTTGGAGTCGGAGCGTAGGTTGCTGCGTTTACCACTAGCGGGTTAGGATGTCTCTCGGCGCTCTAAAAGTAGCGCCTAGAAATGTCTCGACACTACTTTGAGAGAGGAAATGTCTTCGAAATATTCAGAGATGGTCGGAAGCTGACAATCTCTATGCAAGTCCGAGTTTCTTTGGTACCATCGAGCTGCGGTGGCGATGCGAATGAGTCTATTTTGGACGGCTTGGAGGTCGTACAAATGTTTATGAGTTGCATGTGCGAAGGCTACGCTTTTGTAGAACTTGACAGGTCTTACGCAAGCTTTGTAAAGGTGGAGCTTGTGTCTTAGGAACAGTTTGCTCTTTCTATTAACTATTGGGTGGAGTCGACTAGTGACGAATTTGTCACGATTGCGGACGGTGTGAATGTGTTCCGTGAAGGTCATGGAGTGGTCGAATGTGACCCCAAGGTATTTGGCGGTTGATTGACACGGGATCTGGCAGCCGAATATTGGGTGATCGTGCCTAGAGAATTTTTCTCAATTAGGTTCCGACGATTGTGGGTGGGTGAGATGGTTCACTTCGATTCTCCACAAGCGAAACCATTCGCTTAAGAGGATCTAAGGAGGAAGTCTGCAGACCTATGCTAAAGCATAGAGCATAGAGAGGTAAACCTCTGCTTAGACCTCTGTAAGATGAGCGGTATCTATGGGTTCGCTAGAAGGAGTGCATTGGCTCTCTGAACTGTCCGCGATGCGTTTTGCTTTTTCAGAGTCGTCGAAGGCGAGGTCGGGGTTCCTGGCCTAATGAGATCCGGCATGGGTGGGGATTGTTCTGCTTTCAAAGCTCGGGTCAACTACCAGAAGGCAGTTTGGGATGGCTCGATATCCTCCAGAAGTTTATCCCACTTAACATAAAGGACATTGTTAAAAATGGCCTATGAATCAACACGCATGAAAATTTTACAATAGTTACTAGTTTTTTTTTTTACATTAAAATTATTGCAATAGAAGGGACACTTCATAATTTCAAATTATATATATATATATATATATATATATATATATATATATATATATATATATATATATATAATATGGTTTGCTGGGTGTCGCTCTTCGCGGTAAATTGATGGCACTGGCCAACGACGCCCCTATTTCGGGGGGCTTTAATTTTAATCCCGGTTAGGTTGCAGATACGCCGCATATTGAATATCTCCAAAAACCAAGGTCACCAACGTAGCCTTCTGTATCTGCAGGCTGAAGTGGCAATGGACTGGTCACATTAGTCGCAGAAGCGATAACCGTTGGAGTAAGCGTGTCATAGAGTGGAGACCGCGTTTGGGTAATGTGGGACGCCCCCCGGCTCGATGGAGCGACGATCTTCGCAAGGCGGCAGGCAGCAACTAGATGCGTGAAGCCGAAAATCGGGCTAAGGGACGCGCTTTGGGAGAGGCCTGTGTCCAGCAGTGGACTGCGGCTGGCTGATGGCGATTATAATGATGTGCACTCAACAACCAACAACAAATTATAAAACACGTGTGCTCTTTTTTAAAGAAAAGAAAAAATATAAAAAAAATGCGTGCTACACAAAAAGTGAAAATAGCAATGTAGATCCTAATTTTCCAATGTGGGTAGAGCCATGCTAGAGCTATATTATGGTTGTAACATGGATAGATCCCCTCGACCGGGGAAGGACCGGAATACCGGCGTAAAATGGCAGCTTAATGCTGCTGCGTTTCGTAGTGTAATTGTAGAGAACCGGAGACCCTTTTTACTGGAAACGAGGCGTTTCATCTTAGTCCTCACGGGTGACAACGCATCTGTATCTTGATTCTTAATCGAGGATAGATGTAGATGTCTAAGGGCTACAGCATCCACTTACTATATGGTAGACTTTGAGCTCGTTTGTCACCCTTTTTTTGTTCGTATTTTATGCGCCGCCATATTGTTCATCAGAAAACTATGTCAACTTATTGCTTGCGTTGACGTGAAGGTTATAGGCATAGTACAATTAAATTACAATAGGTTGCGCGCGTATTGTAAAGACACATTTATTTGAAAGTTATATTTTATTCAGCTTTAATGAATGCATTTTCATTCCTAATGAAACAATATAACTCTTCTAAATTTAAAACAACATTTCCACACTTATTTCTTCTGCAGTAGCAACGCGCCGGGTACCAGATAGTTCTTTAAAAAAAGAGGCTTTATTTTTTCTTTTATTTGTTAATACGCTCAGGCTTGATTTTTTAAAATTCTATATTTTAGATTCAAACGGATCTGTTATAATATTTCCGCTACTGTACGCGTGGTTAAGACAAACAAATATGAAAAACGATACCGCTCTCGTTCAATCTGACTCGTTGCTTACGCAAATTTAAAAAATATTTTGACGTCCTCTTTCCCACGTGTTATTTATATCAGCCACGTGAGGTTCTTCATCTATTCTTATTAAAATATTTAAAATATAGGTTAAACATAATATTATCTGCCAAATGATGATCAAATTGCGTTATCAAAAAATTAAAAATATAGTATTCCTTCGCAAAATAATATCATGAAAGCTAAACATGATAGTCTATGCGTGCAAGCTAATATCTCTATCTATTAGCTAAACTAATTTGAACGTGGTTTCCAGTGATGTATTGGGCAAACATTTAGTGTTTGTTTTATTTACCTATATCCGTTGACTAATAAAAAAGATATGCTAATTTTGAACGTGCGTCTCGCACGCGCTCTATGTGACGCGTGCACAAATTGGAAGAAAAAGAGCGACTTAGCTGCTTTATCTATGTACATGCAGGGTTATTTTTCAAAGAGTAGCCAAATTTTAAACTTAAGTTCAAATATAAAAATAATGATTTATTTTCTTTTGATAATTTATTTTATTTTGATAAACTGTACAAATTATTCAAATAAGTCTTAATTTAAAAATAGTCTACAATAACAGGCACCTGAACTAGGATAAACCTGTATCTCAGGTGTATGTGCTAAAAGATACATTAACAAATATTTTCTGCTTCTTATATAAAATGAATAAAGTACTAACTAATAAGGGTTATTTGAGTAAAATACATTATCATTAATTTAGTTATGATATTAATTAACTTAAAACAATCAGCAACTTCTCCGTATCATCGTATGACAAATTTTGTTACGATGTTCGAATTACCTTTTTACAGTCTGCCATTTTTAATGGATATATACAAAATTGCATTGACTTGATTATACAAAAAAGGGCCGAGGAATTTAAAAAATCTATGCATGAAATAATGCCTTATTCTAATGTTAGTTTCAATTACTTTATCTTTGCGCCTTTTATCAGTGACCTCTCTTCTATAAGGCAATCTCAAGTGCTGTTTTAGTAACGTGCTCATAACAAATAACTGGCGCACTGAGAGGACATTATAGGATTTGTATAAGAGATGGGATGGAAATAGAATAGGGCGGAATGTTGCAACTTTTAATACAGCTCTTTTGTTGATGATATACCGTTAATGATATACCGTTATTAACAGTTTTGTAAAATACGAGTAAATAAGGCTTCTACTTTTATTTGAAATTATTCCAAATTGAATGTGATTTACGGACAACGTTTTTGCCTACCGATCGACCTGTACCTGATACGAATGTGTGCGTGCGCAGTAAAATCAGCGAAAATAATGCATTACCACACATTTTTAATACAAAAAATAAAATGACAGAATGTTTGAGATTTTTATACTCAAACATACTGTCCTATATTATTTATTCTGAACCTTCTCTGTAAATTTGGCCGATTATTGCATAATAACCGCAGGGTTATTTTGCAAAATCCAAATTTTTAAAATAGGACACATCTGTATCTGTAAAATTTGGGTCATCATTTCGTCATTATAATAGCCCTTCGCAAGTCCACTGCTGTATATAGCCTTCCCCCAGAAAATGAAACAAAGCAAGGTCCTGAGCCACCTACATCAATATAAAATATAAAAATCATCTTAAAGAAATAATAAATTTAAGTTTTAAACGGATTTTAATGGATTATTAAGCTGAAGTGGCAATGGGCTGGCCATGTAGCTCGAAGAACCAACAACCGATAGGGAAGAATGGTTCCCGAGTGGCAGCCTCGTACCAGCAGGCGAAGTATAGGGCGTCCCTCCAGATGGAGTGACAACCTGGTAAGAGTTGCAGGAAGTCGATAAATACAGGTGGCTCAGGACCGTGCTTTGTGGCCTTCCTTGGGGGAGGCCTACGTTCAGCAGTAGATTTATGAAGGGCTGTAATGATGATGATGATGAAATAAATATATTGTAAATAAAATGAAAGGTAAATATTGCCTTCACATTGTATTCAAATTCAGTAAGGGGCCGTCCATGCATGAACCTAATCCGAGCAATAATAATCTAGAGAGGCACAATGTTTGTCCTTCATGGCCCGGCCACACTAAGGAGAAATGCCGTTAATTATCGCGTTGATGGACGTTGAATGTAGGTGTGGCCACGAATTAACGCGATAATTTTCAACGGCATTAACAATGCCGTTTCCCGTTTGCCGATAACTCGAGTGGCGGTACATCAAAGGATTAATGCGCAAATTATCGCGTTGAAGCGGCCACACTACGTTTGTCTCATTGTGCACGGTGAGTGCCACGGGGTTGCACGTATGGCTGCGATGGAGTGGAGTAATGAAAAAGCTTTTCGAGATTGAATTAAATAAAATTACTTCAAAAGTACTTTAATTAACGGTATGAAACTAAGAAAAATAAGCAGGAGAAAAAAAAAACAATTTTTGCAGGTCAAAATTCATAGTGTACAGTGGTACGAAACCCTGAGTAGGTACGCCGTACGTGTACATAATTCGCACTTGACCAGTATTTATGATTGGCTTATTAGTTACTACTTCAATTAAATATATTTACGTTTGTCTTATTATTTAGCTTAAACCATTGGACGTCTTTCTAATAGATTTACAGTGTACGTTTCCTGTGCATTTGTAGCATCCACCACCTTCTTTTTCTTTGTACTATTTTTTTCTTTGTTTTTATTTTTATTTTATAGGATAGAGTGACAAACAAGCACACAGTCCACCTGATGGTATGTGGATACTGTAGCCCACAGACATCTACATCTATCCTCGATTACGAATCAAAATGCAGATGCGTTGTCACCCGTGAGGACTAGGATGGAATGCCTCGTTTGCAGTAAAAAGAGTCTCCGGTTCTCTACACTCACTATACGAAACACAGCAGCATTAAGCTACTATTTTACGCTGGTATTCTGTGAGAGCGTGGTCTTTCCCCGGTCGAAACATTTAACAACGGCAAATTTAACGCCGTTCAACGGGAAACGACGTTGACCGTTCAAGTGTAGCCACTCATTTTATCGCGTTAAATTTAATGCAATAATTGTTGCGTTTATGCGCATTGACGTTGCTCGTTAGTGTAGCCGCAGCATCACGCATCCTCACGCGACGATCGATCGACAGATCGAGAGAGTTTCTGGCTTGATGAAACCGACGCTGATCTTCAATAAAGCACAGTGCCAACAAATGACTTGCAAGATGCTTATCCAGTTGTTAGTGTTGAAGAAAGTATTGCTAATCCGTGGTCCGAGAACAATGTACAGTAAATATGTTCATCCAGTACAATATATGTTTCGCATAATTACACCATTCTTTTAATATTATTTTTATGCCAGTCAAAAAAACAACATGCAACCTATCTGTCTAGACATTTTATCATGGTCCTTAATTTCAGAATAAAACTTAAGATTATACTTTATACGTGTAAGTATTTAAAGTTTAAATTTTAAACATAATATTCTAAAAATTTTGAGATTTTTTGTAGGTACTAAAAAATACACGTGATTTTGGGTGGGGTGGGGGAGTAGTCTTAAACCTCACCACGTATCACCAAGAGGGAGGGGGGTTAAAAATGTTTAAAAAAACATCACGTGATTAATGGACGGCCCCTAACTAGGTGATAGAAACTTTTGCGCCTATGAGTTCGCCTGGGCGGGTTCCACCATGTTACCTATTGCTGCCAACATCATAGCAGCGCTTGAACTGCTGTGTTCCGGTTTAAGTGGTATAGACGAACGGTTGGCATTCATAATGATAATCTGTAATGCCCCATTTACACTCAGCCTTGTTGGATAGGGAAGTGGGAAGGGCAGTATGTAAATAGGCTATTCGCGCTATCACCGCCCATGCCGCTGACACTGACCGGCGCTCCCTTGACTGTCGGTTTTTCGCGCACAAGTCAAAGCACGGGTAGCGCGAGCGTGAGCGAGTGTTTACCAGTGTTGCTAACTTGACGGGTTACCCGCTAGATTAGACGGGTCAGCGAGGTTGGCAACGGGAACAAATTGTGTTTAACGGCTAACGGATCTTTTAACGGGACGGTTATGGGTATTATAAAACGGATGTATATGATATATACTTTGGTAGATTTAATTCTGAAAAATAATACATGTGTGTCAAGAATCGATATCAAATCAATGCATTTTTAATATTTAGGGGGAATGAAAACTCGAAAATTCCTACTTGACGGGCTTTGACGGGATTATAGTGCTCTCTACAATGGGACCTAAATTTTAATGTTGGCAACACTGGTGTTTACATTCTCGCTCACTTGCCGCCGAAGTTCAGCCGAGATCTTTCTCGGCTCGGGTACGTGCTACGTTTAAAAACGGCAATTCGTTTATTAATCTGTCCTGTGTTTTAACGATATTTAGTAACGATAACAATAAAATTTTTAGAATTTTTTGAAATTGAGCGGGTAATATCATGAAAAAATCTTGATAAAAACCATAAATTGCACATAGTAGCAGACATAATACTGTCACACCAACAAATTCGACGTCAGTCATTGTTGCGAGTTGGATAAAGATAAATAAGTAAACAATAAAGAAGTATGAACTATGAACTATGAAAGCTATGTATAAACACCCTCTCGCGGCGTTATTTCCATAGAAGTATTTAGGGAAATATTTCCGGCAGCGACAGGAGCAGTAGCAGTGGCTGAGTGTAAATGGGGTATAAGGCATTCCATTTTAGTCCTCAGAGTTGACAACTCATCTATGGCCTTCTTTGAAGATTGCTACAGGTTTTCATGGACAGCAGAAGAACCGTTTTATAAAATAAAAATAATGCTATATAGCTAATGGTCGAACTAATAATTTTTAGTTGAATGTTTAGTATCGTTGTTTGGTAGAATCATATATGAAAATGATTTTGTATAGGATTGATACGATAAATAAGGGAGCTATACGTAAAAATTAGAAATTAGCAAATTAGATATAATAAAAATTAGATTACTATTTTTGTACATCACACTTTATGAATTTAGTTATAAATGTTATTTATAAGCTGAGAGTCATTGAGTTACAACATTATTTGTTTATTGTTTGTGTACAACCTACGAAAGGGGCATGCCCAGTCTTCATAGACACTTCGGCCATGAGTGCCCACATATAAAAGCATATAGATATGATAATATGCAATTAAAACAATGAAATGGTAAAGGAATTGCTTTAAAAAAAGTCGGGGTTTTGAAAATATTTGAAGTTTTTATTTTCACAAATGCAGTTTTTTTAACAACTATTTTTATCGATTTTATCGCGTTTTATTTCTTTGATTTTTAATTCCAGACATTTCGGGTGCTTTCCAGCACCCATGGTTACGGCAGACTGAGGTGACCGACGTCCCAATGTCAGTGTTAACCCGGAGTACCTTCAGATTTTTAATTTTTATTTATTGTCCGATCTACAGAATGAACTTACTGTGTCTAGAAGTCTTGCAGTGGTATGCTTGGGTTTTTAATTTCATTAATTACCAGGGTCCTAAGCAGGTGGTAGTAGCAAGCATCCTTCCTAAAAAAGAATTTATATATTAGATATTATATAGAATTTATATAATAAAATACACTTTACGACTAATAGTGATGACTTGCAATTCTAGCCCTAAGTAAAGATCAGCTAGGGCTTAACTTTATTCCTTCCATAATGCTGCTCCTCTGGTTATTACAGAGTTCTATCCGGTAGCAACCATTAAATCTTATATGCTCACCATAATAGTAGCGAGCTTGCTTTAATTGGTATGTGACACAAGCAATTAATATTAAGTCGCTGTAAGTTAAAACAGGAAATTCCCTAACATTTTAAAGTCTACATTTATATTTCTAAAGTCTGCCTGCCCTAGCTCTATTTAGATTGTTTTCCCTAGCATACTCAGAAAAATCATTATTTGTCTCCATATTTTGATGAACTATTTCAAGTATTTGAGCCGCATCATCCCTGTCCCTTATTTTTGTGTGGAATTTATTAACTATAGCAGAAGCCACAGCAGTCTATCATCAAATGTGTAGAAGCCCTGTTAAAGTAATTTTGATGAAATATTTTAAATTCAGTTTTAAAAATGCCATTCACCACCTCTACTACCCATATCGACACATAGTCACGGCTCTGGATTTATTAGCATATCTTGTCATTAACTGAAATTCACCATCTGCTGGAGACATTTCTGCGACCCTTAGACATCCACATCTATCCTCGATTACAAATCAAAATGCAGATGCGTTGTCACCCGTGAGGACTAAATCATTTTCTCGTTTCCAGTAAAAAGGGTCTCCGGTTCTCTACACTCACCATACAGAACACAGCAGCATTAAGCTACTATTTCACGCTGGTATTCTGTGAGAGGGTGCTCCTTCCCCGGTCGAGCCGACCCATTCATGCTACAACTATACTTCTAATATAACTGCAGCATGGCTCTACCAAGTATAACACACATACATAGTACTTGTCACTATGTATGTTTGTTATCGCAAAATGTAGTTAATCACAAAAGAGACATACTTGCAATGCTGATGGAACTGTTACAACATGGTAAAAAACATTGTGCTTTTATATAATTAGTTAGCAGTACACTGTGTGATGTATGATCTAAGCTTTGTTGTTCTGGGTGCAATACATTACTCACTTCAGATTGCAACGAGGATGGACTAGATGATTCAGATGGTTCCCGTTCTGCAGTTGAACATGATGCTGTTCTATCAGTTCATTGCCAGCAATTATGATATACACGGCATGACAACTGAAATAATGTAAAATACAAAAAATGAAGTCAAAGTGAAAAAATAAAAATAAAATAGATTTATTTCAAACTCAAATATAAATAAAATATTTATCAAGTTAAATGTTACTGCACAAGGACGGATTTAATGCCCTATATTATTTAATAATTAAGGACTGACAGACTACCAGCAGTCCAAAAACAATGAAAAATCAACTGTCTCCTTTCTTGGTAGTTGATAAAACTGGTTAATCTCATAAATAAGCTAGTATGTTTGTCAGATACAGCTAGGGCAGATGTGAAAAAATAAAACAAGTTCTTGAGTTGATATACAATCAGTGTAAAAACATGTATAATTATCAGATATATGGATCACATTTAATAAATTGAAATGTTAAACATGTTAAACACTTACCTCACGTAGCGCAAATAATTCCTCACGTGGAAAATCGAAGACAAACAATGTGTGTGATCTTATTCTCATAAGTGTCAGTGCCACAGCTGATGTATAGATGTTCAAGACGAACTATTGGTGCATTTTGCGAGTGCCACACTACACGTTCACTGTACTCGAAACTTGTACCTAATAAAGAAGCTACAATTATTATATTGATATTATTCAAGTAAACTCAGTTATAAAGCATTTCTTAGAGGAAGACATACCACATCGTGATATGTACCAACTATTTACCTGCTGTGTTCGAACCAATTGTTGAGAGATCAACAATTGCATTTTACTTTTATAACAAAACAATAACATGATAACAACACGTAATTTAATTCTTGTGACATAACAGTGACAGCGGCCTACCTGTCGGATACGATGTTGCCACTTAACGGTCATAAAATCTATGGAATGATATCGATTTTTATTCGATTAATAATATCATAAAAAGAATAATCTTTGACGCGTTTTAAGTTCTGCACGCTTTTTAAAATATAATTTCCTTTATTTATTGAAACTCTATTTCAAATGTATTTTTAAGAACAGTTAGCTTGTGCTGTATTGTTTTGTTATGCTTTAGAGAATTCGTGGTAAATCAGCTGGAAATTAACTTCTTGAATTATCATAACATGATTCCATTTTAAATGTTATGTTAAAAACAGATAAGAATAACAGTTAACTTGTGCAGTAGCGTTTTGTTATACTCTAAAGAATTCTTGGTAAATCAGCTAGTAATTCGCTTGTTTAATTATCATAACTATAAATGTGAAGGTTGTCAATGAATTCAACCGAGCCTATAACAACGGTTGTTTTAGTTTTTAATGGTTGACTGCCGCTTTTGATGACTTGAAATTAATAAAAACCTATTTTGCGCAATAAGTTTTTTCTCTTTGGTAATGAATAAACCACAGAAACCCCTTTAATGTATAATAGTCCTTTTTTTGATACAAGTAGCACATTTTAAGGAACCGCAAAAACAACTTTGTTATTTATACAAACACTATGAAAAACAAAATAATTTGTTGCTGGCGATAATGACAGTGGTATTTTGACTCGATTTAAAATATATGCTTGTTACTACTGAACTCTTCATGGGCCTGCGAGTCCGACTCGCACTGAACCACTTTTTTTCAACATTTAGTTTTATTCTAATAAATAGTTTTTTCGTTTAAGCGGAGCTCTTTTACTTTAGGTTTATTACCTCTTTATCTACAATAACCAATCTGAGTAAGTACAGTGTGTAAATACGATTCTTAAATTGTAAAAATAATAATTGGATTTGAACATCTTAGGTAGGTATTTAGTTTTATTTATTTAGAAAATATTAATCTCGCAATTATTTATTGTAATAATATAATTTATCACACAGCTAACGCCCTCATTAGCAATGTAATGGTGAAAGAATTTTCAAAATCGGTCTAGTAATTTTTGAGATTAGCCAAAAAACGTATTCATTGAAAGTAGCGCCCTCAATAATAAAATTAACCCTATATTAGATATCTAAAATTATACATAACAATCTAGTGGTGAAAGAATTCTTAAAGTTGGTCAAGTACTTTACGAGTTAAGCGAATAAAATATTCTTTGATAGTAGCTCCCTCAATAATAAAATGCATCCTACGTTTTAAGCACCATAGCAAAAAACGATTCAACATAGCCTAATCCGCACACACAGTAAAAACATAACCATCCTTTTTCGTCTGTAGTCGGTAAACATTTGGTTAATAACGGTTGCGTATCGACTGCTTTGGATAAATATCCATTGTCAACGGTTATTTTAAACCTATATCCTAACATCGTAATAATTATCGAAAGATCATATAAGCATTGTAATAATGACACCATAAGTAATCGATTGAAAAGGGGAATCGATTTTTTAATGATTTTTGTGATTGGCAACATTTTTTATTTTATTCACTGACTAATGAATTACGTATTTACCTAATTTTATTTTTATCTTTTCGGTACTTTTAATTTGTGCAAAAATATTCCCATTGTTTTAGGATAAATGAATACCGCGATTAATAACCATAAATAAAGATATATTTTTTTAACAAATGCACATTGTTGGGCGTTCGATGGCCTAATATGGGCATCCCCCTTTAACTTTAAGTTGTTACTTGTTTGAGTCAACAAATAAGTTGTTTTTGCTTTATTAATTAAATAATGAACGATATTTCGAATAAATTATTTTAATTTCACCTTTAGACAATAAACAATGATATTAAAACTAATATATTTTAAAAAAGCTTAACAATAACCATAACTTAAATACAACTTACATAGTTAAGAAGTTAAAGTTACTCCCTATATACGTCCCACTGCTGGGCACAGGCATTCTCTCATTTATGAGAGGGTTTTTTACAGCTTTACATTGGTAATTTAAATTTTTGGGTTTGACGATAGATGTTAAATTAATAAACTACAATCAGAGTAAATAACGGATAGATATAAATAATAGATAATGGAAAATTCTATTCTTCTATTAAAATTATATAGTCTTAATCCCAGTTTGAAGAACACCACTCGCCCTTCCTCAATTGCATGCACTGGTGTCATCACCGTCACCACTAATCGAAACACCACTAACCCCAATACATTCTTAATACGTCATAGTGTAGTAGTAATAGTGCTAAGGGTGATGGTGTTACAGTTGATCTATTAATTATTTTTGATTTTGGTTTCGGTTTTCCGTTAATATACAGTTCAATGATACAGTTCATACTGAATTTCGTTTTTCTTTCGACCGACAAAAGTAATCTATTCTCAGATTGGCCCTTAAGGCTGAATACGACGCCAATGACCTTGCTCGTTTCGCAGCAAAGCACGCGCCGCCAGTACCTACGCTTTGTTTATATAGACATGTATAATACCTATAATCAAAGCCGTACGGGCTTTGATTGTATTTGACTAAGCTAGCTCAGATGCAGAGTAATGAACAACACAGAGAGCATTGCTTACTTCTTAAATAAATTTTTCTTATTTATAATATTAGTTCCTATAGATTATAAATTCTGTACTTTATTCGTTATAAAATATTGTTTGAAAAGTTATTGAATTGATAACGATTTTTTTCTTAATTGGTGCATCGTACGTAAAGAACCCCATATAACTGAAAATGTTTGTTCTTGTGAGTCTTACAAGATGCCGTAATGCAAATTGCATAAATAATAAAGAAAAAAAAAACTAAAAAGTCGGTGATTGCCCCATAGTGGTGATAGGTACTGTGTATGTAAATTCTCACAAGACTACTCCGACTGGTCAATCACTTCACATCCGAAGTATTTCGGTTTTTCTTAATTATGTACTTTTACCACATGCTTTCGGACAATACATTGATTGACATTATTTGCGGTCTCTGTGCTTGCACTACTCTGTACATTCTTTTCCGACTGGGTCTTGATATTTTACATTTTTAGTGTTTCTCACTTGAAACTACCTTAGCTACTCAAACAAAAAATTACCTTACAAAAATATAAGTATTAACCTCAAAATAGAACACTCGAGCAGCGTTCATGCGATAAACTCTCTTTGTTTTACCACTTAGGTAACATTTATTTCTTTTCCTACCCATATTTACATTTATAGACACTTAAACGCGTATAAAACAATAAATTAACGATTTTCGCTACAGACACATCGACTGTTGTTACCTTACGTCACACGTCGAAGCGCCTGGTAATTTATTACGGCAAACTTTTATCTGGCAATATACGATATTATTATTAAGTGTTTTTAATTAAAACGAATTATGTTAATAATAATATTTTGTATCGAAAATAAAGATAGCAGGTACCTTCGGAATCACAATACAAACATTTTTACGTAAAAGAATTTTTCCTAAATTAAAATTCACAGAGTTTTGGAAGAACAATAATTTTATATATCATTTCTTAACATTCTTTTATTTGTTGGTATATTCATTTATTTTAAAATTTTAAAATGACGGTGACATTGTGAAGGACCCGAACAAACCTACAAAAATGTTTTAAAGCTTAGAATTACTTCAGGTCAAAGTTCTAGTCAAGAGGAATACATTAATTTTCCCCAGTTCTCTTCGTATTCGGCCATTTCGCAATTAAATTTTAATATGCATATTATTATATATGAGTATAACTTTATCAGACCTATTAATTTTAGAGAACAAATTCGTAATAAACTTTGATAAAAGTCATTGTGCCTTTAATTAATGATTTTAAAATTATTAAAATAAAACAATAAATTTATTAAAATTGCTATATATTACTAACGATGTAACAAATAAGTTATCCTATACCTTTAAACGAGCAATTCTTGTATATATATATATATATATATATATATACTTATATATATATATATATATATATATATATATATATATATATATATATATATATATATATATATATATATATATATATATAATCGGAATCTCGGCTCCAACGATTTTCATAAATTTTGTGTCCAGGGAGTTTCGGGGGCAATAAACTGATCTAGCTAGGATTTATTTTTAGAAAATGTCCTTTTGTCCGTGTTTTACAGGCAGTAAATAAACTGCTACAATATAAGAAGGTAAATTTTGACAGATTACTAACGATCGTAATAGCTCAGGTGGGATCTCGGTCGGGCGTGATATCGGAGTTCCGTGGTTCACGTCCCGTCATGGAATCCGTTTCCTTTTTTTTTCAAATTCCCTTCTTTTGTGAGAAAATCTATTATTTCGAGCCATTTTTTAGTAATTTTTAAAAATAAGAAAAACTTTAATTAAACTAATTGCACTCATGATTTTCATCAAATAACCAGTTCAGTTTTTTCTATTATGTCAATAAGATCAAAAAATATTATTCATGTAATTTATATCTAAATGTAACTTAAAAAAAACCGAGCAAAGCTCGGTCATCCGGGTAATGACTTCTAAAGTGAAGTTAGAGAAAGCTATAATTATTACTAAAAGCTTAAAACAACTGTTATAAAATATTCGGTACATAAACAAGTTAAGTAAACTCAATTTAATTCAATTTATTAATTTAACTTCAATTAATATACACTATATATATTTATATTTATATGTGAACCCACTGGGTACAAACCTCCTCCCATTTCTGCGACGGTGGCTTAGGACACAACCGCTCTTGTTAAAAATTCATACTCGTAGGTACACGAGCAAACCGAATTCCAATCCGCCGGCACCATATCGCGAGATTACCTGCATGTTTAGACATTAAAAAAAACATTTCCAAGTCATATGGATTCTATTAATACGGATTGGTACAGCGTAGACTTTTTTTATCGTAAAACCCTTTCAGAAATTTGAAACATTGGAATCATCAAGTCAGCAAAAATTTCGCCCCATGTGCCATGTGGATTACGTAAACATTACTATGTCTTTTTTTGTGCTGTTAGTTTGTGGAATGAAAATCTATGTAGGAAAATTCATTATTCCCTCATTTTCGTAGTTCGAAAGGACAGCAACGTGACACGGGCAGGGAGTGATCTGAGGTGAACAACTGCCTAATTTCTGACTCCGAGCTGCCACTGAACCACAGAACTGATTTTCACGCTAACGGCCAAAAGACCAACAACGCAATCTGCCACTAAGCAGTAGTGCAACCATTGAAGTTGTCCGGCTTAAGGGTAACCAATTTACCACCACTATAGTAACAGACTGTGAGGCATTCCATAGCCTATGTTTTTTGAACTTGTTTTTTTTATATAGACAATAAGGGTGACAAACGAGCACACAGTCCACCTGATGGTAAGTGGATGCTGTGGCCCATAGAAATCTACATCTATCCTCGATTAAGAATCAAAACGCAGATGCGTTGTGACCCCTGAGGACTAAGATGGATGCCTCTTTTTCAGTAAAATAGGGTCTCCGGATCTCTACAGTCACCATAACTTTTTTCTGCAAGGCTGCAGTAGTCACTTCTAATCAGGTAGACTGTTTGTTTGTCACTTTAATAAAAAGTCGTTATTTTTTCGTTTCAGAATGCCAGTCTCTATTATATAACTTCGAATAGTCATCTCTGGATAGCCCCGACCAAATATTGCGTGGACGTGATGAAAACTAATCTGTCAACAGACGATACACGGCTGGTAGCAGTAGTATGCTATCCGGATAAAACTCCAGACGATGACAGCCCCGTACTTTATATTACTTACGCAGTTGGTAAGTGTTCGCCTTAATTTTTAATAACTTATACAGAGTTATTTTTCAAAGAGTTGCCAAAATTTAAACTTAAGTTCAAAAATATAAATAATGATATACTATTACTGCAGTTTTTGAAAATACGAGTTAATAAGATTTTTAGTTTTATATGTTGTGTGTGATAGTTGTGGAATATTATTATTATTATTATTATTATTAAATTATCACGAATTGAATGTGATTTATGGGCAACAACGTTTTGCCATACGGATGTGTGTGTGCGCAGTAAAATCAATTAAAATAATGCATAACCACGCATTTTGAATTTAAAAGATAAAAAGGACAGAATGTTTGAGATTTTTTTTAAAATTAATCTTTCTTCAACATTTGCCTATATAACTTATTCCTCCTCTACAAATTCGGCAGGTTATTGCAAAATAACCCTGTTTAAGCAATGTTGATGTTGAAGTTAATGATTTGTGTCATTTTTACACAACTTTGACTTTTAGAAGGAGAGTAATGTTTCTCGAGAGTATATGTATGTATGTTTGTATGTCTACTTCTTTGGCATACTCTTTAGATCAGAAGACTTGATGGATTTTAACGTATGGGGTGTCGTTAGATAGTTGCGTTAGTGCCATAGGGAAAGAAAAAAATTCTGTAAACTTTTTAAGCAGTAATTTTTTATTACTGTTTTAACCTTTAAACCCGCACGCGGACGTACGTTGTTCTTTTTCACGCTTGTTGAGTTTTCATCCCTTTGTTGTGTTATAACACTTTCGTAATGTTACGTGCTAATCGGTTTGCTTTGTCTTTCGTAATGGGAAAAGGAGTGGAATAATTTCAAATTATTCCACTCCTTTTATTAAATTCTCCAAATTATTAATTTGCTGACGTCAGTCTTCACGCCAGAGTGAATAGACTTTTGTTACGTTAAGGCAATGCGCCAACATCTAGGACTTCATCACCACTAACTATCAGGTGCGGTTTTAGTCAAGTGGTGGCTTAAAATTAAAATAAAATATAATTTCAATTTAATTTTTTTCATCTTCTTCCTCATCGGCATGTTTACATGATCATCCTGTCTGCAATGACATCTTTCATTGTAAAGAGGATTTACTTTAGTCGTCACGGTAAAGCCTGGCGTCGACTACAGTAGAAACGTGTCACATTGATCGCAAACTTTCATCAAATTAGGTCGTTTTTGCATCATGGACCGCTCAGATGAAGAGACGATTTAATTTCAAATACTTTGATGAAGCATGGGAGAATAGCAAAGGGAAACGGCGTGCTCCCAAATACTGGATACACGACATTCGTATGAAAAAATATAACTGTGGTGAATTTCATCATTTATATCTATATAGATTTGAACCACGGCAATTAAATTTTAAATTTTAATTTTTTTTTCAATTTTACCCCTATTATACCACTGAGTGATAGAATTCATTCTACAAATATATATGGGGGTTCCCTAGAATTAAAAACCTATTTGATTTAACAATCAGCAGAAAAAGAATTATCTAAATCGGTTTGATGATTGACAAAGATAAGACACATCCACCTTAATTTTAAGTCGGTTAAAAACAAATAAGTGTACTAAAAACCCCAACAGCACTAATTAAACTGTTAATTGCAAAGTTAACTTATAATAACATATATGTTATAACATAACATGGCAGCGCGATGGACTATTTCTTGCTTCAAAAAACCCATCAAAAATATAAACGAGATAGTTAATAGGGAACCTGTTAAATTGTTTCAATACTTTCGTTTATCTTATGAAAAAGTTCTTCATTCATTTTTATTTAAACAAAAAGATTTTTATGAAAACTAAAAAAGAATTAATAAAAATACTCGCGTCGACTGAGGCGCGCCGAATTGAATCCAATCTCATCAGCAAAGAAATTCGCCTGTTGCACGTATGTACGAGTATGTTCGTTGCTTTTATAATGAACGCAGTTTCATAGGAAATATATATAGGAGGCGACTTTCTGCGTTGCGATTGAGTAGTAGTGAGTGAGTCAGGAGTCTCCGATCAGGTACCTCGCCGCGTTCGGTCGCCTGCGACCAACCAACCGTTAAGTGCTATTGTTCGGTCGAGCCCATGCGCTCCCAGTTCGTCTATAAGAAGAAAGAAGACACAGACATTTTTACCTGCGTGCGCGAGTGCTTCAGTGTCGTTGTGTTCCGTTACGGCCGCCAGGTGCATCGGGCCGCCGGCCCATTGTTCTGTTTCGTGTAGTGCTAGTGTAGTGCCCCACGTTCTACGGATTTCCAGTAAAAACTGTAAGTAGTTTTTATTACACACCCGCTGCCTCAGAGGCAGCTATTCTATACTTAATTTCTGTGTTCGCTTGTTGCACTAGGCGACAGCTAGGTACACACCCTAGCGTACCAACGCGCTAGTTGTATAGGTGTTCGTTTAGGCACACACCTCCCCCGCCGAAAGGTGGGGGGGCTTGATACACAAGTGTTTTAAAAAAAAACCACTGACAAGATGGCGGCTATTACCATAGCCGAACTCGCCGACTTCTTCGGCCAAGTGTGCCCCGACGCTTGGGCTAAATTTTTAGCCCAACGAAACTCGTCCACCGCTGAACGCCCTGTAGTACGGATAGACGATCCTGCCTCACCGAGCACCGGCCGCTCGACCCCTGTGTCCATCGACACAGTCTACGACGCCGCGTCCCCCGCGCCTTCTGCGCTCTCCACCCGCGGTCCTTCACCGTTGTTTTCGGACGCCGAATCAGGCTCCGAGATGGATATTGACATCCGCCGTCCTAATAAACCCGATGACGAAGGCTTCACCCTAGTCTCGGGTAAAAAGCGTAAGCGCACCGCCGCAAAAAGGGGAAACGAGCCTCACTCGGCCCCTACGTCGCCCAACGCCACTCCAGCTAAAAAAGTCGCGCCTTCCGCGCGCACAACTACCGCGATTAAAACCGCGAATCCGACTCCGGCCGAACCTAGGAAGGAGAAGCCGCCGCCTCCTATAATTTTACAGGACAAGTCGCGCTGGAGCAACCTATCCAAGTGGATAGACTCCAAGAAAATATTCTGCCCCAAAGTCCACAATGGACCGCAAAGCAATCCACGTCGCAACGACGGACGATTTCCGCGCTTTAACTGCGCATTTAAAAGCTCAAAAATTGAGCTTCCATACATATACTCTCGCGGAGGACCGTAACCTCCGTGTTGTAGTTTGCGGACTCCCTAAGGAGCTCGATACAGAATTCATCTTAAGCGATCTTAAATCGCAAAACCTCCCTGTTAGAGAAGTGCACAGGATGCACCACCCAACAGATAAGAAACGATACCTAGATCTCTGTCTTGTCATACTGGACCTGTCTCCAGAGGGCAAACAAATATATAATATTACTAGTATATGCAATCTCACGGGGATTGCAGTAGAGTCCCCGCGTAATAGGGGTATCGTTGGCCAATGCCACCGATGCCAATTATACGGCCACTCGGCTAAGAATTGTTTCGCCAGGCCTAGGTGCGTCAAGTGCCTAGGCGATCATGGCACTACTGAGTGCCCCCGAACGCCCGAGACGGAGAGCCCTCCAAGCTGTGTTCTGTGCGGCGAAGAGGAACACCCAGCGAGCTATCGCGGGTGTTCCAAAGCGCCGCGTAGGAAGCAGAATGGAGGAGCAATCCGGCGCGGGCGTGCGGCCAACCCCAGTAGGTCGCGCCCACGGCATTCTGCCCCTTCGGTTGCACCAATCTCGGTGCCGCAACCCGCGCCCGCTCAGGCTACAGCCAAGCCCGCCCCCGTTAAAGGGACTTCCGGGCAAGGCCCAAGCCTTCCGGTGCCTTCAGCACCTAAGCCCAATGCATGGGTTAAGCCCCCGGCGATTGTCAGCGCGGCCGCCTCACGGCCATTGCCTCCTCGCCAGGCCCAGAAACCCAAACCCGCCCCTCAGGCACCGTCAAACATCAACACTGACCTTTCGTTAGTGTTCAACTTCGCTAGCAGCTTTAATGTGGCCGAAGTCACAACTCTAGCCCGCAAACTTCGCGAAGCTAAATCGATTCAGGATAGGCTCGATGCTACCATTGAGCATCTTAGTCTTATCCAAGCGATAGGTTCGTTCCAGTGCGCCTAAGCGACTCCTTTCTTTTTTTAACTAAAATGGAAGTTAGATCTGTAGGTAGAACTAAGCCTAGGTCTCTGACTGTCGCGTACTTTAATGCAAACGGTGTCAGAGATCAAAAGGAAGAGATCATGTATTTTATACGCGACCATGATATCGACATCATGCTAGTGCAAGAGACCTTCTTGAAACCTAGTTTGAGCGATCCCAAAATAGCCAATTATACCCTAGTAAGAAATGATAGGTTGACCGGACCTAAAGGCGGCACCTTGATCTACTACAAAAGGTCCTTGCAATGTGTACCGGTAGATACTCCGCCGCTTACTAACTTAGAAGCGTCGGTCTGTAGGATAGCACTTATTGGCCATCCGCCATTAATAATTGCATCAGCATACTTACCTCCTTTAAAAAGTATATTAGATTCCGACATATCGGCTCTATTAAACCTAGGCCCTAGCGTATTAATCGCAGGTGACCTAAATAGTAAACACGTTAGCTGGAATTCTAACGTTAACAACCCAAACGGAAAAATACTAAGAGACCTCACGGAGAGACTTAACTTCGATGTTATCGCTCCCGAGAGTCCAACTCGCTATCCTTTTTCAAACAACCAACATCCGGACGTCCTCAATATAGCATTACTAAAAGACATCCGACTTAGTATTAATTCGATAGAGACTATTATAGAGCTAGTTTCAGACCACAGGCCGGTCGTTTTACAACTGGGCCAGCCGGCAGGTGAGGTCCCTCAGACCAAAACTATTGTCGACTGGCGTAAACTTGAGGTCAAACTTAAGTCTACGAACTCCCAGCATTTGGACACTATACCTGACAAGATAGACTCGCTGGAGGAGGCCGATAGGGCGATTAGCGCCCTCTCGACTCACCTCACATCAGCGGTCGAAGATTGCACCCGTAAGGTTCGTGTATCGAGCGATCAATACACGAAACTTCCGGCAGATGTTCGACGACTGATTAGAGCGAAGAATTCCGCGCTTAAAACTTACGACCGCTATCGCACGGAAACCAATAAACTTAGGGTACGTTCTCTACAAAGCGAGATTAAACAACGAGTAGCCGACTTTAGAAACGATAACTGGGATAACCTCTTAGAAGGTATCGAACCATCCCAAGACGCCTTCTGGAGACTAACAAGAGCTCTTAAAGCCGACAAATCCGCACCGATGCAGCCTCTCGTGAGGCTGGACCACCCCGATCTCGCCCTTGACGATCTCGAAAAAGCCGAATGCCTAGCAGACAGTCTAGAGTACCAGTGCACGCCATCCACCGCACCAATAGATCCCGCTCACCTATTAGAGGTAGAATCGGAAGTAGAACGTAGGTCTGCGCTGCCACCAGCGGGTGAACCTCTCGATCCTGTGACAGTAGATGAAGTCACCGAAACCATTAAAAGTCTTAAAAATAGATCAGCCCCTGGGCCAGACGGCATCAGTAACAAGGTTATCAAATCCCTTTCGGCGCCACTTATTTGCCTCCTTGTAGGAATATTTAACACCTTTATCACGAACTGCTCTTTCCCGGACATCTGGAAAGAAGCAGACGTAATAGGGATCCTAAAACCGGGTAAACCGCGTAATCGTCCCTCTAGTTACAGACCCATTAGCCTGCTCAACACATTGGGCAAACTATACGAGCGCATTATTCACAAGCGTCTCCGTCATTACACCGAAGCTAACGGACTCCTCCCAGACGAACAGTTCGGCTTTAGAGCCAATCACTCATGCACTCACCAGATTCATCGCCTAACAGAATACATTCTGTCTGGCTTCAGTCAAAACCCGTTAAGAAAAAAGTCTCGAAACACGGGAGCCCTCTTCTTCGATTTCGCGAAAGCGTTTGACAAGGTCTGGCACGACGGCTTGATTTACAAGCTGTACAAACTGAACGTGCCCGATAGGCTCGTGCACATCATACGAGCTTTGCTTTCGAACCGCACTTTTCGATATCGAGTAGAGGGAACTCGTTCTTCGAAACGTTTCCTTAAGGCCGGGGTTCCACAGGGCTCCGTACTATCCCCACTCCTTTTCACACTTTTCACGAGTGATATCCCAAAAGACCCCGTGGTGAACACCGCACTTTTTGCCGACGATACGGCACTCTTTGTGTCAGACCCCAACAAAAATAGACTCGCCATAAAGCTCCAAAAAGCGACCAATCGCCTTGGTGAATGGTTTCGCCTATGGAGAATTGACGTGAATCCCGAAAAAAGTGTAGCAGTATACTTTCAACGGAATTCTACAGGAGGTTCTAAACCCAAAACAATCTCTCTATACGACCGCCCAATCCTTTGGGAAAAATCGGCCAAATACCTAGGCGTCACTTTCGACTCACGCATGAGTTTCAAGACGCACATAAGTGTAGTACGCAACAAAGCCAAGTCAATAATTGGCCGTCTACACCCCCTCGTTAGCAGTAAGAGCAAACTGTCGCTAAGACACAAACTCCGGCTGTACAAAACCTGCATTAGACCGGTTATGTCCTATGCAAGTGTAGCTTTCGCCCATACATATAAGACCCATATTCTAAAACTCCAAAGAGTACAAAATTTTTTCATCCGGAGAGCCACCGGCGCACGGTGGTACCAACGGAACTCTGACTTACACAACGATTGTGAACTACCATCTATCTCCGAATATTTTAAGGAGATGTCCCAACGCTACTTTGACAAGGTAGAAACCCACCCTAACCCGCTAGTGACAAACGCAGCTAACTACGTTCCGATAGCAAACGTCGCGCCCTATCTCCGTAGACCGCGAAATGTTTTAATAGAACCACCAATATCGCTCGATCCAGCCGACCCAAGCGTCGCAGGCACATCACACAACGACACTACACCCACACTAAATGGTACAAACACAAATAGGATAACGAATGGGACGCGTCGCACCCGCAGACGGGCACGACGCGTTCCAGCTCACACCGCGTACACACCGTACACCCGCGTTCCTGGACGGTTCTCACCGCCCAGACCATCGACCGACACGAGCTGAGCAGTCAGAGACGGGGGTCCGCACACCCCCCCTCGGACTGCGGTTAGATAGCTCAAAGAAAAACGCCTAAAAGGCGACATGATGATTGGTAACAATATCAAATCATAAACCATCTCATCATCATCCTCACCTCATTGCCTTTCCCTTTTTAATTAGCTCGCGGCCTTGCAGGCCGCGAGCCCTGAGACAAGATGAAGCTGTAAGAGACGCATAGTCTAACAGCACTAACATCAAGATAATAGAGCGTTGCGATTCGACTCGGCTCGGCGAGCTTAGTGGACGCGGGCGTGCTAGAAGGCGACTCGACCATCGTATTACTAGAAGTTTCATTCCTTTGACGCTGTTGTCAAACAATTTATGACAATTGTAAATAAAATGGGTATACAGCCATATATCGGATGCTATCATGCCTTTTTGGCGTATCCAATAGTCGCCTCTTACGACACCCACAGCACGAAATGGACGATACTCTTTCATCACCACTGCACGGCTTATTAGATTCTTTAAATTAAAAACAAGTAGTATAATTAAAAATTTTGTATAACCGACTTCAATACGACCGAATCAATGTATTCGAAGTCAATGACATACGCATTATTTAAAGATAACCGAAAAACTACTGGTCAGATCTTGATTAAATTTATATTGGAACACACGAGAAGCACCAGCTTTCAGATAAAAATCATCAAAAACGGTTCGCCCAGAGAAAAGTTATGAGGTAATAGCACCCATAAAAAATACATACAGTTGAATTGAACACCTCCTCTATTTGAAAACGGTAAAAAAGTATTTCCATTTTTTAATGTCTTAAAAAGACCTCAAAGAGAATATTAAATCATGGGTGAGTTAGAGATGTCGAATTTATAATTAATACAATATAAATATATTAGGTTTCCGGTATGGACGTATTGTGAGTTATGAGTGACGCCGATACTGCAACCCGGTAAAGTTTTTTTTTTAACATTGCACAAAAGCGTCATCAGAACGTAAAGACGTTTGTTCGCTAATATGAGGGCCGATGGCTGAGCAGTATATAATATATGTAACTCAACCTATTGCAACGCGGATTTCAGTTTTGATAACGAAAATGGTACGGATTCGTTATTTTTATCGATATTTTAATTGCGATGCGATGAATGCGGCACTTAACTAAACAAAAACATATATTCGGCCTACAGGTGTTATGCATTGATTCCGTACTTATTATTTTTAAAAAACAAAACTTTTTTATTTATTGTGCTGGAAGATTAAAAATAACCGCTATCATAACATTACCTTACGTTTCGCTCTGCACCTGTCCATTATTTTGTATAAAAGAATATCTGGTCGTGAATTTTGTGTTTGCTACCTTTCAAACGTCGGACGCTAAACAGTAAAGCATACTGTTGGTTCTTTTGCCATATTCTCTGAAATTTTTATACTAAGCTTTGAAGATAAAATGAACAATTCATAAAAAAACAGTTGCATATAGAAAATTTATTATTAGTTGGTCAGGTTATATATAGTTATTTAAAGAAGTTATTATTTTCACAATACGACCACAAAGCTCGTATTACCAAACTTTTGAAATAACGAAATCAGTGCCATTACTTATTTATTAAATCTAGAATCTGTGTTAGCCCAGGGATGAAGCGCTCGACGTAAATTCAACTATCCGTGCAAGGATACGAACTTGTTAGTTGTAGAAAGTTCCCGGTAGAGCAAAACACCATGAGGAAATCTCTATGCCTGATATTTCGAGGACATGTGAAATTCGCCAACACGCACCGGAGCGTCGCGGCTAATTGGTTATCTATATATTGATACATATATATGTATATATATATATATATATATATATATATATATATATATATATATATATATATATATATATATATATACGTGTTTGTGTTACTTCACTTTACTTTTTTTAATATTTTTTATAGAATAAGGATAACAAACGAGCTCAAGTTTCACTTAGTCCTAAGAATCTCCTCCTCCTGTCTCCTGTTCTTTACACTCACCATACGAAATATTACGAGACTATTTTACGCTGATATTCTAATTCATCACTGATTATCTTAGTACTTTATTGTTGGTAGATCTCAGTACATCTGTGACTATACTCAATTACTTCAATAATGCCTCCAAAGGGGAAGGTCTTCAAATGAACATGGACAAAACAAAGGTCAAGTGTAATGTGCAAGTTACGCCTTTGTCGATCTTTATTGTTGGCGAGTATGTTATCTATAACAAATCGTCCGACTGGGTAAGTCCAATTGCGAACGCTATTCATGGGGGTCTCTTCCATAAAGGATTTAACGCTAAATAACATAGTTTAGCATCTGGTTCTGACGACCCATTGTCTGATCCATCCAAATAAGTTACATCCAAGTCTCACAGACTGCCATTCATTATCTGAGTGAGGGACTCCTCTCTGCTCTCACAATCTGTCTAGTTAGTACAGAAAATTTGGGCAATTCTTTCAGGGAAAAAATCAGCTTCTTGGAAATAAATAATATAATATATAAATATATAAAATAGTTATCCATTAATATTGCTAATTCTTCAATGAACCATCTACAATACAATATAATACAATACTCTTTATTTTACACCAATGAAATATAAATATAACAAACAATATTAAAATGAAAAAAGAACAAACAATCAGGGAAAAACAAAAGGCGGTCTTATTACTACTGTTACGAGCTTGAGGTTCGTGACAATAAAAATTGCCGATAGAACTACCAAAATTAACACTTTAATTCACTTTACACTAATTAAACTTAAAACAATAATAATTAATCACACTGGTTCACTTTACTTCCCTCCGAAGCTTCGCTTGTCTCGCCAAATTCAATACTTCCCCGATCGCACCTTGCAGCGCCTATAAATACACATTAGCGCCGAAACATCCAGAACATTCAAATAAATACGCGCAAGGCGTCGAAAGTTCGAGTGTCGGCTTCTAGAAGCTTAGTTCTTTGTTTCGACACTAGATGGCGCTGTCGGTTGAAAGATTAGTGATGTCATTTTCTGGAGAGTTCTCCCCGCTATCGTCCCTGACACAACATGACGTCAACTTAGGCGCGCAACACTACATCGCAATCTCTTCCAGGCAACTCAGAAGAAGAAATTAATGAAATACGAATAAGATTAACGGGTAGGGTACACTAAATTAGAAAAAAAATAATAATAAAAAATACAAACTTAATAACCTTACTTTTAGTACTAAAATGACTACATATTTTAGTTAGATCAATGGCCATAAATAAGAGGAGTAAAAGAGAGGAGTTGAAGAGACAAATATTGTTCCTTAATCTGTTTCCTGAACACATTTAACGTTTGAGCCCTTTTAATTGACTGAGGTAAGGAGTTCCATAGTCTTACTCCAAGAACAGCAAAAGATTTATCATAAAAATTCTTCCATTATTCGATATTGAATTTGCGCGTTGAATGAACGGCTGAGTTTGCTCAGTGATTGAAGATGGCAACGGTAAATCGACACCACAGAAAATAATCCATCCACATAAAAGGACCAAGTTCACCAGCTCGCACTAGCAGGCCCTCTGATTGTACCCGCCATTTAAATTTAAGATAAAGAACGACCATTTAAATTATCAATTTTTAAATGTTCAATAGAGATTTTTGACTTTTAGATTTTGATCATAACAAGAGCTGTCACCTAAACCTGATTAAATAATAAAGACTTTCAAAGCTAAGACCATTAAACCCAATTTGGTGGAATGGTCTAAGTTTCAAAGTTTTAAATAAATAAAAATAATAATAATAAAATTTTATTTATTTATATTAATTCTACACCAGGAGCTCGCTCTGAAATACGGTCTCGTGGACCGGAAACTGCCGTATTACAAGTACTTGCCGGAAGCCGTGCTCGAAAATGACCGCGCCGGGCTCTACTGGGACCGGGCCATCATCACAGACAGGACAACTCTTGCGAATAAGCCTGATATTGTGCTGATGGACCGGGCACAGTCAAGGTTAGTTTTTGGTCGACATTACCATTCCGTATGACGAAAACCTCGTGAAAGCCGAAACAGATAAGCGAACAAAATATCTGGACCTGGCTCACGAAGTGACCGACATGTGGGGTGGGCTGTCGACCGAAATCATACCTGTAGTCGTTTCTACAAGCGGGCTAATCCCAGTCAGCCTCTCGGGTCATCTTAGGCGACCGGGACTCCGTGACGGACTGCTCCGGGCTCAAATGCAGAAGGCGGTGCTCCTCGATAATGCCCGCATTGTCCGCTGGTTTCTTTCCCTTTCCCCCTAACCCTCGGCCGTTTGGTCTCCCCTGCCGAGGGCTTCCATCTGGTTGGACTTTTATTTATTTATGTATTTTTTATGTATTTATTTTATTTTATTGTTATTTATGTATATTTATCATTTTCGTTCGCAATTATATATACAATATGTAACGTAATTAACGCACACCCTCAGATACCTCAATTAGTATTGTTACGCGCTCCAGTCGACGACACAACTAGCGCCATCTAGTGTCAGGAACGAGAGCGAGGGGAGCGTTGCAGTTTATGACATCACTAATCTTTCGACCGACAGCGCCACCCGAAGAACTAGAAAATCTATACTCGAACTCTCGGTACCTTGCGCGTGTTTACTTGAACATTCCGGATATTTTGCTAATTTAAATAAATAGGTGGCGCAAGATGCGATCGAGACAGAGTGGAACTCAGCGACACAAGCGAAGCTTCGGAGCGGAATTGAGTGAATTAGTGTGTTTAATTATTAGTGTTTTAACTTTAATTTGTGAAAGTAAATTAAAGTGTTAATTTAGGTAATTTTATCGGCAATTTTTATTGTCACGAACCTCAAGCTCGTAACAGTATATTATGTTATAATCATACACTGAATTTTTAGTTAAAAAATTTTATGCACTGATTATTTATCAAATTAGTTATACTAAATCCGGAAGAATGTTGTGGTCACAGTACAAATCCACGAACGCAAAGACTTTAACGTGCTTGAAATAAAGTTCATTTTTCTTTATTTTTATTGAATGACAGAATTAGTAATAATACAAATAAAACTGCACTCTTAAAAGTCTTATTGCCTTAAGTTACGGTTCATTTCAGTTTGTTTTGACTGTACAGATTTAGTGTGACTGTAATTTGCGTAGTTTTAATTATTTTTGGGATAAAAAATTACCTATATTAAAAATGATAGGAATCGATTCAGTAAACGATTCTGAACAAACTACTTTCTCAAAGTGCGTTAATTATGTTACATGTTGTATTTATGGAACCCAAGCAGATGAGAAAACTGTATAGATACCCCGAGATAATAATAATAAATTTTAAATAATAATAATAATAATAACAAGGGCACAGTCAAGGATATTTTTGGTCGACATTACCATTCCGTATGACGAGAACCTCGTGAATGCCGAAACAGATAAGCAAACAAAATATCTGGACCTGGCTCACGAGGTGACCGACATGTGGGGTGGTCTGCCGACCGAAATTATTCCTGTAGTCGTCTCTGCAAACGGGCTAATCCCAGTCAGCCTCTCGGGTCATATTGGGCGGCTGGGACTACGTGGCGGACCGCTCCTGGCTCAAATGCAGAAGGCGGTGCTCCTTGATACCGCCCGCATCGTCCGCCGGTTTCTTTCTCTTTCCCCCTAACCCTCGGCCGTTTGGTCTCCCCTGCCGAGGGCCTCCATCTGGTTAGGCTTTTATTTATATATGTATTTTTATATTTATTTTATGTTATTGATATTTATGTATATTTATCTTTTCATTTTCATTTATAATTATATATATATATATATATATATATATATATATATATATATATATATATATATATATATATATATATATATATATATATATATATATATATATATATATATATATATATAGAACCCAACCAGATGAGAAAACTATGTTTATACCCCCCATAATAATAATAAAATTTTAACTTATTAGAATAAACAAAATGTACACATTTTACAATACACTCTTTTCATTGCTTTCTACCTGTTTCTACTCGTGAAGTTTCAGCCATTCTGTAGATTACGATGTTTTTAAATTTATGGTATAAGTATAGGTAGATTAGCATTCACCATCTGCGTTTTCACTTTTCAGTCAGGTTTTTAAATTTCTCCCTTCTGTCCTGGAATTTGGACGATCATTTAACGCCACAATAACTAATACGACAACAGACGCATTATAAATTTATTGGAGCCCAAACCATTTTATTATGCGTTTAAATCTTACAAGTCACCTGTTAAAGGCACTTCGACAATGTAAGTGCCTATTGTATAACTTGATTAATTGACTGCTTTATGACTGAAGATCTGAGGTCACGCTTAACATTTTTAGTCAACAGGCAATTCCGTTTTCACATTTACAGATGAAACTTATGATGTCAGATTTGAAACCTCTTCTGAATATATATAAACTTCTTCAAGATTAGTTAACTAGAATTATAGTCCTCAAATACTAGAAATGTGTACTGTTTTGTTTTACGTACAAAAATTACTCACGGACATACATTTCACCTGGAACAATTATTTGAAAACCAAACAAGTACTAAACATGCAGGAATCGAACGTGCCACCCCGCTTCGCCACTGCCTACCGAGGTATTTAATTAGTCAAAAAGAGTCTTGTGTGCCATTTTGTTTACCGTAGATGTTGTGAAGCGACATTAATAATTCGCGATTTTCTTAATTTACTAAGTGGCTGTCTTCATAAATTTTCTATTACGATACTTTGTATTGAAAGTATTAAATGTTTGATGATCCATCAAGCTACGGACTTAAATGTACTACTAATATTACGCCTTCACTCAAGTTAATAGGCCATTAGTATTTATGGCTATTTCAACGCCATTTTATTTGAACAACACGAAATTTGCGAACGATTCCACTTAATTTACTTTGTTGGCTTGAGCAGCTGTGTATGTGGCGAGATTAAATCGGCACAAAGCAAGAATGTAGTATAAAATTAATAGATCTGGACATCTTTTTAATTATTTAATCAATTTTAACAAATCGGTCTTCGTCACTTATTCCATTGATTTATATAGTTTTGTATAACTCAATGACTTATTCAGTCTGATGCCGCCGTATTGGCTTGCTTACAATAACATTTGAAATATTTTTAACTTTTTTTATTGGAGTGATTAATTATGTGAATATAATTAGGCACTTGTAAAATATTTATTATTATTAAAGAAGTTATAATAGAAGTTATAAGTAATAACTCTTAAACGTTAGGAATTAAAATTGAGTCTCAACTATTTTTATACAGGAAATAGCAATATGTAGATGATAAAAGAACATCCCAATGACAATTAATCGTTTAGAATCTTGTTATAAAAAGAAATATTTATTCTTAATAATCTAACAATACTTAATAATCTAACAGTAGGTTTCAGGCAAACACAAAACCTTGCTATTATAGTACACGGTCCGTGTCCAATAGTGGACTTACAAAGCGATGACAAGAGGCTCGGAGTGAAAAGGAACCAGACAAACGTTAAACTAAGAAACAGAAGGGGGGAATCGAGGCTTCTCTCGATCCGGCCTGCTATAACGCCTACGTTGGGTTCGGGAACAACGTATGTGATCTCCGCAACGGAGTAACACACAAGGGCGATAACCTCTTCTTTTTCAGAAAATAGGTTCAGGCGGGGATTACGGGTCTTCCGAAGTCGTCCCGGTCCCAACGCCTTAATTCTTCGATATGGACTGTATCACTTTAAGGGGAGAATTCCTTGGGAATAAAACAGCAATTATCTTCAAACCGTTCCGTGAGAGAGTAATTACTTTTCCCTGTCACTTCCCTATACTTTTTCTTTCTTCTTTTTATTGACTGCTGGTCTTGCACTTTTCCCGAATATTTCCCGAACGATTTGCAACCGTTAATTGTCATCTGCACGCACCTAAGTACGTGTAGGTATCGGGCCTCGGGGTGTCCCCCATTGCCCGGGTGTCCTCATATCCCATTACTATGGGACAGTCATTAGGCCTATTCTAGGCTTGATAGCATACACGGGTTTTTCCGTGGTATAATGGTTGTAATTTCCGCAGTTATCCAACTACGGAAAAGAGGTTATCTGATTGAGTCAAAGTTGGCCTTTCAGCGGCATTGAGGGTTGTTACTCGACTCTCTAATCACATATAGAGAGGAGTTCTCTTGGAAGAGGTCGCCCGTCCGGTGGTCGGGTATGCAACGGCGCAAAGCCGTTGAGGTGTTCGTGTGGCCCGTTATCGGCACGGTCAAACATGCCGCGCGCTAACCGGGCCACAAAGTCGTTGATACTCTCGACCTTTAAGTCGGCCGCTATCACGTCATTCCGGACGTAGCGACCTGCTCCGACGATCGTTCTTAGTGTCAGGTTCTGCTGGGCCTGTAGTCGCCGCCTCAGAGGGTCGCTCAGAAGTGCGTACCAGGCCGGTGCAGCGTAAGTGATGATGGTCCGGATATACATCTTGTATATCCGGAGCTTGGTACGTAGTGGCAGCTTGGATGCCAGGACCGGCAAGAGCGTCGCCCGCGCACATCGGGCCCGGCGGACGACGAAGTCGACGTGCGCGGTCATGCGCAGCGTCCTGTCGATCCTGCACCCAAGGTATGTTACAGCCTTCTGGTACGCAATCTCCTGGCCGTTGAGGGTCAGCGGAGGTGGTAAGTTTCTGAGACGGCGAGTGAGCAGAGCGGTCGTCTTACCAACGTTGACGACCATCCTCCACTCATCCAGCCATGGTGGCAGCAGGTCCAGCAGACGCTGCATCCTGGCAGTGGCTATGTGGGCTCTTCTGGACGAGGTGAAATAGGCGCTATCGTCCGCAAATAGCGCCAGCTCAACGTCGTCCTCCCACTCTTGAAGCCTGCCTGCCAGTGTAGGTATATCGTTGGTGTAAGCCGCGTACAGGACTGGAGACAAACAGCTGCCCTGTGGGACGCCGGCTTTGATGGATCTTGTTGCGGATTCGGCGTCCTCTACGCAGACGTAGAACTTCCTATCTTCCAGGAATGACGCTATTAACCGCAATATAGCAGGAGGGACACTGGTCTGTTGTTCCAGCTTAAATAATAATCCTACGTGCCACACCCGGTCGAACGCCTTCTCGATATCGAGAAAGACGCCCAACGATATGCGGCCACGATTGTACTCTGCCGCAAGCAGGTGCAGCACTCTAGTCAGTTGTGTAACTGTGGAGTGACCCCTCCTGAATCCGTGCTGCTCCGCCCGAAGTTGGATGCACGGACGGAGACGTCTTAGCAGCAATCTTTCGAACAGTTTAGCTATATGTGGTAATAGCGTGATCGGCCTGTAGTTGGCAGCTCTACGCCTGTCCTTCCCGGGTTTCGGCAAGACGATTATTTTGCCTTTTTTCCAGTCCTCCGGGAAGTGGGATGTCCGCAATATCCCATTGTAGAGTCGACCAAGCTCTACTATGACTCTATTGGGCAGCTGTCGGAGTGCAGCGTTGGTAATCCCATCGTGCCCCGGCGCCTTCCTCGGTTGCAGGCAGGTTACTGTCCTCCGCAATTCTGCGGGGGAGATGAACCAATCTCCTGCAAGAGGTGGCGCGGGCGACGACAGGAACTCCTGTACGCGACTTTCCTTCCGGGCATGAAGCTCCAAGAACTCCGCGCTTGCTGTGTTCGGCATAAATTTCTCCTCGAAGTGCTCGACTAGGATATCCGCTCTGCCCTTGGCATCGTAGCATCGTTTGCCCGTATTATCAGTCAGCGGGCAAACGGGAGGTTTAGTTTTGGTCAGCTGTCGATTTAGTCTATAAAGCGACGCATCTTGCTCTTCCGCCTTGTGGATGCGCCGATCCCAGGCTTCGCCTCTGAAGGCCTGGACTGAAACCGACAGCTCCTCCGTTAAGGTGTTTAGCTGCGTTTTGATCCTGGGACAGCGAGTACGCGCCCAGAGTTTTCTCAGCGCTCTTTTGCGCTTGATCTGCACGCATATCTCACGCGGCAGATCGTCTCGCCTTGCTGTAATCGGGACGATCGTAGAAGCCGCCAGTCGACACGGGTTTTGAAAGCTCTAGGCGGCGCAGTCACTGCCTTTAGGCCAAGGGTTATCAGTAACGGGAGGTGCTGTGAGGGGAGGTCGTACAGCACTTCTACCACTATCGGATAGTTGACGTTCCTAGTGAGCACGATGTCTAATACATCCGGGTGCCTCCTTGGATCGGTAGGAACGTGAGTTGGCTCCTCGGGACCTAGAACGTCGTACTGGTTCTTCTCAGCATCTTCATATAGTTCACGACCCGGCGGGGTGATCACTCTGGACCCCCACGCCGGGTGTTTGGCGTTCAGGTCCCCGGCGGTGATTACTGGTGCTTCGCCTTCCATTACCGTCCGGATGTCTGAGGAGCAGAATGGAGTCCCTGGCGGGCGGTATGCTGCATAAATCCTTAGTTCCTAGCCCGCCGCCTCCATTCTTATGCCGATTGAGCGCATTGTCTGGAAGGGTGGTAGGTCCAGCTCTTGGTGGACGATGTCCCTCCTCACTAGAACCGCCGTGCCTCTATAGGCGGCCCCTCGAGAAGTGACCTCGTCCCTTCTATAAATATGGAAATTTGGCAGCTTTATGCGCGTTTTGGGATTCAGTATTGTTTCGCCCAGCAGTATAATGTGTATGTCCTGTTGCTGGGCGACAGTGCGGAGTTCCTGCAGCTTCTGCTGTATTCCGTCCGGGTTCCAGTACATTAGGCGCAGGTTATTATCCTCCATAGTGTCTGGCCAGGAGGTTTGCCAGCGCCTTCATAATCGCTGTTACGGGATCAGTCCCGGCTCTGATGTCTACCAGGACTTGTGTGCCGACCTCGATGGCAATTCCAACTAGGCGCTGGATTGCATCAGCTGTTTCGAGGCCGGTCGATGGTGTTCTCCTTTCTGAAGGCGTTGGTACTGGTCTCGGGCGTTGGATCTCCTGTTTCTGGGTAGAGCGTGCTCTGTGTGCAGTTCGGGCTCTCTCTTCTGGTGGAGCCCTCTCCTGCACTCTACCCACGCCCTTGGGGGCCCGCCTGAGGGGCTGTTGGTCCAGGTGTCGGGGTAGAGGTAACAGCCCGAGGAGGCTGCGCCTTCTTCCTGCTTCTCTCCCGCCTCCTCTTCTTTGAGGGCTGCCGTTCTGTGGCAGGGTTGGCGGGAAGTTGCAGAGTCGCCCCGGTGGTTGTCCTTTCCTGTACGGGTTCCACCGTTTCCTTGTGTGGTACGGGTGGGGGGGGGGGGGCTGGTTGCCTGCCCTTCCCTGTGATGGTTGCCCACCCGTCTTGCTGGGTGGTCACAGCTTTCGGGCGACTCTGGGGGATCCTTTTCGGGTCCTCCGGGAGTAGCCCCGGTAAGGTTATCCCCTGCCTCCGTGCAGTCCTCCTCAGGACTGGGCAGCGACGGTCGTTGGCTGTATGATTCTTGCCACAGTTGGCACATGTGGGTTCCTCCTCTCTACCCCGAGGGCAAAGGCTCGCTATATGCTCCCCGGCGCAGCGTACACACTTCACCGGCCTGAAGCAATTAGCTGAGGCGTGTCCAAAGGCCTGGCAGCGGTGGCACTGGGCCGGTCCTGCTTTCCTTTGCCAGGCCTCAATAACTACTCCCCTCATATAGAGTAATTCGTCAACTTCATACAGTTTCTTAAGTTGCTCCAGGCTCAGATGGTCAAATTGGGCAAAGTAGACGCATCCTGGTCTGCCTCTTCGCGGTGGAATCGCTTTGACGTATTTCACCGGGAAGCCCTTTGCCTTTATAGCCTCCTCAATGGTACTGGTATCGGTACCCATTGGTAGACCCCGGATGCCCACTTTGGTGGGCTTGTCTTCGTCCGGGGTATAGCAGTACCACGACATGTTGGGTGTTGCCTTGGAAAGTTCAACCATGTAGCGTTGAACAGTCCTGAATTCAGTGGCGCTTTGTGGGGTGAATCGAACCCCCTTCCCGAACGGACGGGCATTCAACGGGTGGCCCAACATTCTGTTGAGCTCCTTGAAATGCCTCGTCCAGTCCGGGAGGCATTCGGCCACTATGGGCGGATATCTTGTTTTTTCTTGCTGGTCGGCAGGCTTATCTGCAGTCACTGCCGCCGGTTGGGGTCGTGGTACTGCTGGCGCAGCTACCATATTGGCGTAGCTAGTAGATGGTCGTTGGCCATCATCCAGCGGACGCCCGGACGGGTTTTCGGTTGTCTTCCTCGGTGACGTGGACGGCGAGTGTCCAACCGATGTGTTGGGGGCTAAGGTCGCATAGGTCGTTGCGCTCCACCCGTACGACCCTTCTCCTCCCTGCTCTAGATCCACAGCTTCCATGCTGGAATGGTGTTCATCTGATCTAGGGGGGGGGGGGTGGGTTTCTTCGGCGATGGCGATTTTGGTGGAGACCTCCTGATGGGTCTGTGGTCATGCTCCTCCTCGGAGCTCGAGTAATCCGAGGAGTTGGAGGATCCAAGGCACTGCCTCTTCTCCTGAAGCGATGCTACAGTCTCGGGTGGAGTATGCCTTCTCCACGACTTCTTAGCCCGCTGTTGTAGGGGTACCGGTTCTAGCCCAGTCGTACCTTCAGGTACGATGGGTGAGAGCGCGGTCCTCGGTGCGGGTCCTTTCCCTGGAGATAGGGGTTTCCTGGTGGGGATCTGCGAGTAGGAAGACACTACTCGAGTCCTTTCCGGATAAAAGATGTCCCTGTATGCTATCGGACGGCACAATGCGCTTGTACGGTCCGGTGGTTTTCTGGTTCTAGGCGGCGGCTCCCCCTTGTCGTTGTCCTTGTCGGACATGATGGAAAAACCTACCTACGAGTCAGTAATCTAATTGGCCCTGTCTAAGTTCCAGCCGTTCGGCTTAATGCACGACGCGGATGGATGGGTGCAATATACTTGGTGTAGTCACATGGGGCACTGCCTGCCCCTTTTACAACGAAAAGGGTTGAGGTAAGTGCTAGGTGGCACTTTATGACGCGACTAGGCACGAGATGCACGAAACGCATAAAGTGCCAAGAATCAACTAGGGGCCGGTGACCTCAACGCCTCACGGAATCGCGGGACTCAACGTGGGCGGAGTTTGTCGTACCGGCGGTTATTTGCAGCCACTGTAATACTGCAAGTAACACACACCTAGGAGATCCTTCAACGATTTGCAAGAAAAATCAATTTACTGAACTACCTCGAAGCTAAACGCGAAAGTGAGCCGCGCCATTTGTGCGCTTGCGCAACTCAATTACATCAATTTGTACTATCACTCTCTCACGGTTTGCTCAATAACTTTATTTGTATAAGACATACATTTATACAATTTACTTATAAACATAGCACAAAAAATATCTATACTACGATATACATTACATTTTCATATCACAAAAAACCTTTATTTATTTAACAAAATGTGCTTATTTTACTCACATGTTCAAAGTTGGAATTTCTTAAATATTTAACATAGAAAGTTAAAATAATGTTTTCCACTTGAAATTATACATATCTTAACTAATACAATAGTTTAATTTACATTTTCTCTATACATTTCACTATTAAAACACTTTTAAATTTCTTATACAAAACTATCATTATTTCACTTATTCACAGGAATTTTCACATAAAAATAACACAGAATTCACCTCTTTTACACGTACAATCAATCTGAAATGTTTTACAAGTCATTTTTACATAAATTGCTGAAATTTGCAAATATTTAAATTTCTACATATTTGGCCTCCTAAGTACGTGGCTAGCGTGCGTCTATGAACTCACACTATTTGAACAACTAACTTTTGCATGGCTATCGACTATCAGTAAAAATGGAAAGTTTAGTATACACTAATATCAACAATACTAGGTGAATAAATGATTCTACACAATTCTCAAACGTTGAAAACTATTTCTAATCAGATTCTTATCAGTTATCATGTTTCTTATCAAACAATATAAGTGAATGTTTTCATAAATCAATCATAGAAAATAGGCATTTGTTTTCATACAAAACATATCAAACTCATACAAGACAATACTTATGCAATTAATTTCCATTAATTCTACGTATGCACAGCGATCATCTCGACCGGGGAACAAAGCCTGGTCTCCAACTTTATTTTAATATTTCTTTATTTTATTTTAATATTTCTTTAATTTTATTTACGATCCCAAGCAGCTCTGCTTGGGATCCTATAATAAATAAAATTAAATCCCAACCCAAGCATACAACTGCAAGACTTCATGATACCATAAGTTCATACTGTGTAGATCGGAACAAAAGTTAAATTTTAATCTATGGTAACCGCGGTTAACTATGACATCTGGACGTTAAACATCTCAGTCCTTCCCGTGACCATGGGTGCTGTAAAGCTCTCGAAACGTCGGGTATTAAAAAGTTAAATATACGCGATAAATTCCGTAAAAACTAGTATTATTTCAATGTGTAGTGTTCGCGTAAATATAAGAAATCATTAGGTAAACGCCCATTTAAACGGAGTAAGTTATCTTCTCCTATTTCCATAGATAATTTACTTAAGCGTGAACTTCTTTCAACGCTTTTGCCTGCTTTCAAGCATTTTATTTCCAAATGAAAACACTCGTCTTGAACGAACTTCCAAATTAATAATTCAGCTTTTTTCAAGAGCGCTATGTCCAACGCGCTATCGGGTCCTTTAACCGACTTTGCTAAAACTTCGTTGGAACAAATAACCGACTTTTCGGCTGCGTTGTCGGGTCCTTTAATCGACTTTCTTAAACTCTTGAATTTTTCTACCGCTTGTAAGGTGCGTGTAGTTGCCCCAAGGAATTTCTTAAAGCTGCTAAATCGTCCGTATTCGGGTAGACTTAACGGTTCTTGCTTTCTCAGCGCATTTACGCCCTTTGGCGATTTTTCTTCACCTGTTTCTAAGCTATTTATGGTGTCCACTTGTTTGGGCCATAAATCAGGACTTTTCCTGAGGAATTCAGGTCCTTGAAACCAGCGATGACTTACATCGAAGGTGGAAGGAAGATTTCTAGTGGCGTCGTCTGCCACGTTTTGTGACGTTGGAACCCATCGTCATTCACATGGTTTACTGTGATCTTCGATCTCAGCCAATCGATGAGCAACGAATGGTTTAAAAGCGCGAGGATCTGACTTAATCCACGCTAACACTGTACGTGAGTCCGTCCAAAATACTCTCTCGGATATCTCGTACTTTCTCTCTTCAATAACTGATGCAGCTAATCTGCTGCCCGTAAGAGCTGCTTGCAATTCAAGCCTTGGAATAGAAATTGGTTTCAGCGGCGCTACTCTTGCCTTTGCGGCGATCAGCGTAATCCGCCTCTCTCCTATCTCGTCCGTGGTGACGTAATACACCGCGGCAGCGTATGCTTTTTCACTAGCATCCGTGAAGGTGTGTAATTCTCCCTTGCCGACGCCTTCAGCAACGGGTCTAGGTACTTCTAAATGACCTAATTTCTTCACTTCCGATATCCATTTACAAAATAACACGTGTAATTCGTGTGTAACTTCTTCATCCCAAGAGATGCCTGTCCTCCATACTTGCTGGATCAGCGACTTCCCTTGAATCGTTATGGGTGATGCGAGTCCTAAAGGATCGAAGACCGACATCACAGCACTAGTTATCTCCCTCTTCGTAGGCGGTCGTAAACCTTCCATCACTTCTTCCTTCCAAGAGAAACTTATTATATCCCGTTTGATATTCCAAATCAAACCTAAAGTGCGCTCTGTGTGCTCTTTATCTCCAAGCGAAGCACTGTCGCACTTATATTTATTGTCCATTTTACATAAAACTTCGGGTCGGTTGCTAGCCCATCCCCTCAGTTGGAAAGAAGCACGTTTATGTAATTCATACATATCGTTTACTATCCTTTCGGCCGTCGTCACGTCGGGAAATGCCTGTAGATAGTCATCCATATAAAAATTGCTCTCCGTAGCGGAAGCTGCTTCTGGATAGATATGTGCGTTGTCCTGCGCATTCCTATTCTTCACATATATAGCGATGCATGGTGATGATGCCGCTCCAAATATGAGTGACGTCATTCTATACTCTTCCGGTGGCGCGTCACGCTTGTGCCGCTATAAGAATCGAGGGCTATCCCTGTCTTCTTCCCGGATTTTCACTTGCAGGAACATTTCTTTAATGTCTGCCATCACTGCCACGCTTCCTTCTCTGAATCGTAGCAGAGCTCCAAACAACGACTTCAATAAGTCCGGTCCGGTTAACAATGCATCATTAAGACAACGTCCGCCCGTCCTAGCGGCGGCGTCGAAAACTATTCTTATTTTCTTTTTTTGTGGGTGAGTCACTGCGAAGTGAGGAAGATACCACGTGCGTGGGGAAATGGAAATAGAGTTCGCTTTCTCTGCGTAACCGTTAACGATGAGATTTTCAATTTGCTTCTCATATTCCTTTTTCTACTCGCTATTTTTGTCGAGCTTCTTTTCGATATTAAACAGTCGACTTTCAACCTGCGCTCTATTCGACGGCATGCACTCATTATCTGTGCGCCATAACAAAGCAGTCTCGTACCTATTATTAGGTATAGGACGTACCGTTTTGCTGAAAATATTTAAAGCTCGTTCTTCTGGGTCGTTCGCGGGCTTTCGCGCAGACACTCCCAGAGATTCCAAACTAAAATAATCTTTGATCAACTTATCCATGTCTTCCTCCTTCTTCGTGGAAATATGGTTAACAATCTTGACTGGTTTAATGCCACCCGATATGTGACCATGAAAAACCCATCCAAATTTAGTGAGCGATGCTACAGGTAGGTTCTTACCTCCTGAAATTAATTCACGAGTCCTGGCCAATTAATATGGTAGGTCTGGACCTCTCATACAACAACTCGTCCTTAATCGGAGTCAAATGAGAACACCGTTGCAATAATTCTCGGCTCACTGACTGCGGAGAAAGGTTAAGTGACTTAATTGTTTGTACACTTATCTCCTCTAAGTCGTTCGAGTAAATGCCTTTTATCTTAACGTTTAAGCGATACGAACTGTCGTCGTTAATTCGCTTACCTCCCACGGCTTCAATACGTAATTCTTCTTTACGTCCGCGAGGCGCTAACTTCTGAGCCATCCACTCCTCTATGAGTGTCATGGTCGATCCCTCATCCAGAAGAGCTGTTGTCTTGACCTTTCCTCTAGGTCCATACAACTCGACCGGTATAATCTTTAAGTATGCACATGCCAGTGGATTCACTGTACTAACAGTTGTAATTTGAGCCTCTTTACCCCCCTCATCCCCTTGCGGCGAGGTATTTTCATTGTGGTATCGGTGTAGCATTCGATGATGTGACATTCTACATCCCTTTACACCACATTTTTCCCTTTGCACTCTAACCTCATATGGTTAGGTGACAAACATTGAAAACATACTTTCGCTTTTTTAACCGCTTCCCATTTCTCGCGATTATTCACGTCCTTAAACTTGTAACAACTCACTATAGAGTGCTCCTTGTTACAAATAACACACTTATGTTTTACCCGACTTACAGGCTTATCCTGAGTTATCATAACCACTTGTCGGTTGTGCCCTTTATTATTTCGGCGTTCTAGACGCTCGCTCGTATTACTTCGGCGCTCATAGCGCTCGCTCTTGAAACGGTTGTGTACAGACCCCTTTGCGGTGTGTACAGTTTGCTTCCTGAATTCAGGACGCTTCCATTTTTCAGGCATATTTTCATTGCTTAAGGACGTTCCAAATTGTTCACTCATTAAATTTAAAAACTTGGCCATCTTCTGTAACTCTGGCTCCAATGAATGCTGAGCTCGATATTCAAACCATTTAAATTTATTCATAGTTCCGAGTTTCTCTACTATGCGGTTTACTAACTCCGGTGAGTATAAATACTGTGGTTGATTCAATGCTTGTATTGTGGCAACCACGTTCGTAATACGACTTGCAAAAGATCCTATATTCCGGCAATCTTCTGCCAATCTTGGCATACGTCTTACATTCTCGATTTCGGCTAAAATGAGCATCTCAACCCTACCGAATCTTCTTTCGAGAGCGTTCATTATTTCTTCAGGTTCACACAAAGTAAACAACAACGACTTAACCGCTTCCTTAGCGGTGCCCTTTAATGCCCTCCTAAGGCGTGCGACATTCTGCACCCCTGAAAATTGGCTTCTTGTGTCTTCGAACACCGTTTTGAAAATTATCCATTCACCCGGGTCCCCATCGAACACCGGTAATTCCTGGAGGAAATGAAGCTGGGAATCTTATTATTTTTTCTTATTAGTTATTATTTTATCTTTTCCCGCTATCTTTATTGCACTCACAATCGCTTCGGTCAATTCTGACACCTCACTCGCGTGTGTTTTCTGTGCATTTCCTTGGTTGCGCTCGATCTCCGCCCCTTTGCGGCGTGATCCATTACACGCTCCCTTATCAGTAATATCGGGTTGCGTTACACTAACCGGCGCGCTCATTATGGTCTGTTGAACCCAACTCCTTACGAAAGGTTCCACCTGAGTATTCCGCTCTTCATCATCCTCACTCGAGTCGATCTCCTCCTCTCGGTTGAGACGTGCCAACTCCAATTGAGACTTGGCTAAGGCAGCAGCTGCCTGTGCTCGTTCGAGCTCTGAGCGTTCGAATTTAATCCGCGCCTCAAAATTCGGCTTTCAGCCTCACCGATCGCGATGACCTACTACCTCTCTGTGAACCTTTGTCACTAGTGTGCCCGATTACTGTCCTTGACGATGCTGCTTCTTCGGTCCTTTGACCTACTTTTTCGACTACCGTTTCACTCCTGGATATAACGGATTGTTGTGCGGTACTGGCCTGCGTACCACTGGTGTCCGTCCTGTTGCTTGTCGTTGCCATGGACGCCCCTGAGTCCCACGTGCATGTGGACGTATCGGTGGTGGCTCCACCTGAATGAGTTGTTCCACTCGAAGTAGTAGCTGTGGTCGCTCCAGATGGTTACGCCTCTTTAGCTTTTCTTGAGGGCCCTGTCCTTGTCTTGGTTCCTTCGCTTCTCCCTGTCTGGTCTTGTGCCTTCTTCATCTTGCAGGAAGGTGATTGTTGGCCTACGGTCCCTAACTGTCCCTACGGCCCCTACAACCCCTTACCTACAACCCTTCTACACCCCAACCTAACCCCACTACCCCTCCCCCCTTTATCTCCCAACCCTACAACCTTACTACCATCCTAACAGCCCTATCAGCCCTATCAATCCCGAACGGGGCCTACCGAGGTGAGCCGTCCAGGGATGGAGTCGTGCAGGAATGGAATGGAGGAAAGGTTTAGGAACTGTCCCGCCAAGGAATATGATGAAATAGTCGAGCGGTAGTGCAAGCGCAGTCTCGCTCGAGAGAACTGCTCCACCCGAAGGTGTTGTGCCAGAGCCCGACCGTTGGGCACCGTTAGGTGGTCGGGATGTATGCTGCGCTTCGTCGCCCAGTCACCGGTGACGCCTCGTCCAGGCGCCCTCTTCCGGCCGCGATGCAGTCAGGTGCCCACGAGCACCCTCGCCTGGCAGCAGCAGCGGTGGATGCTTCTTCTTCTTGCACCCTCTGATGACCCGACAGGAAATGCCGGACACGGTCGACCGACAGGAAATGCCGGACACGATCGTCCAACAGGAAAATGCCGAGCACGCTTGCCCGACAGGAAAAATGCCAAGCCCTGCTTGGCCACGATGAGCGCCTTCACAAGGCACCTGCGCCTGGCTGCGATACGTGCCTCATGCGAGCACACGCCCCAAGCCGCAATCCCGGTTTTCTTTCTTCCGGTAGTTCCACGTCCAGTCCTACTGCGCTGACCTGGTCTTCTGGCCTTTGGTCCTGTTGCATCAGCTCAAACCTCCGGCTTCCTTCGGTTGCTGATCTTCACTCGGCTCCGAAGGTCTTCTTTTTCCATAACCAGCAGTCCACAGCTGGTTCCTTGATCCTGCTCCGAAGGACCACTTTAAAAGGAACCCGACAAACGTTAAACTAAGAAACAGAAGGGGGGAATCGAGGCTTCTCTCGATCCGGCCTCCTATAACGCCTACGTTGGATTCGGGAACAACGTATGTGATCTCCGCAACGGAGTAACACACAAGGGCGATAACCTCTTCTTTTTCAGAAAATAGGTTCAGGCGGGGATTACGGGTCTTCCGAAGTCGTCCCGGTCACAACGCCTTAATTCTTCGATATGGACTGTATCACTTTAAGGGGAGAATTCCTTGGGAATAAAACAGCAATTATCTTCAAACCGTTCCGTGGGAGAGTAATTACTTTTCCCTATACTTTTTCTTTCTTCTATTTATTGACTGCTGGTCTTGCACTTTTCCCGAACATTTACCGAACGATTTGCAAGAAAAATCAATTTACTGAACTACCTCGAAGCTAAACGCGAAAGTGAGCCGCGCCATTTGTGCGCTTGCGCAACTCTCTCAAATCATCAAAATCTCAACAAAATCAAAAATTACATCAATTTGTACTATCACTCTCTCACGGTTTGCTCAATAACTTTATTTGTATAAGACATACATTTATACAATTTACTTATAAAGATAGCACAATAAAATATCTATACTACGATATACATTACATTTTCATAACACAAAAAACCCTTTATTTATTTAACAAAATATGCTTATTTTACTCATATGTTCAAAGTTGTAATTTCTTAAATATTTAACATAGAAAGTTAAAATAATGTTTTCCACTTGAAATTATACATATCTTAACTAATACAATAGTTTAATTTACATTTTCTCTATACATTTCACTATTAAAACACTTTTAAATTTCTTATACAAAACTATCATTATTTCACTTATTCACAGGAATTTTCACATAAAAATAACTCAGAATTCATCTCTTTTACACGTACAATCAACCTGAAATGTTTTACAAGTCATTTTTACATAAATTGCTGAAATTTGCAAATATTTAAATTTCTACATATTTGGCCTCCTAAGTACGTGGCTAGCGTGCGTCTATGAACTCACACTATTTGAACAACTAACTTTTGCATGGCTATCGACTATCAGTAAAAATGGAAAGTTTAGTATACACTAATATCAACAATACTAGGTGAATAAATGATTCTACACAATTATCAAACGTTGAAAACTATTTCTAATCAGATTCTTATCAGTTATCATGTTTCTTATCAAACAATATAAGTGATTGTTTTCATAGATTGTCAATCAATTGTCAATCATAGAAAATAGGCATTTGTTTTCATACAAAACATATCAAACTCATATAAGACAATACTTATGCAATTAATTTCCATTAATTCTACTTATGCACAGCGATCATCTCGACCGGGGAACAAATCCTGGTCTCTTACTTTATTTTAATATTTCTTTAAATTAACATTATTGGAAAGATGATTTCAACCGGGGAAATTGAAATATTCTTATAGGCGCGTCGCCAACACGGAGGAATTGTTCGGATTAATTCCAGCCGCCAAATTTTGCTGTCGTACACTTCGTCACAAATTTAAATTCCTTCCAAATCATATCTTAATGGTCGGTAACCCACCAGCGTTCATTTCTTCTAAGAATTTTCTCCCGCGTACGACCAGATTGTGGAATTTATGGATATAATATATATCACCAGCAGTTTTTCTTTCAGAAATTCTTCTGACATTGTAGAGGTTCATTCTCGCTTCGCGGCGGTGGTCGTTTATATTAAACGTCTATAAGAACAATATTTCATTATACAATCCTTTAACACGAATGTGTCGCTCTTATAATGGATATGGTTCTGACGGAGTCAGGTAACGACATTGATGTCTTTGACAATAATACTTCAAGTCAACTCCACATTAATTATTTATCGTCTTAATAAAACTTTCACTAGATTGTCATAAAATTTGTTAAATTTATAAATTGTGTTTTTTTGAGTAAGTATATACATAAATATGTTTACGGATAATGCATGTTGCAACTGTATGTGTACGCGTTTTTGGTTTGTATTCCAGGTCAAAACTTTGTACTCGTATATAATAGGTATTTATGTAACGTAAAGGTGTATATAAACTGTTGTGTACATCCAATAAATAAATAAATAAATAAATAAATAACCACCTGCCCTTCCTCTTCTGTGAAAAGAAGAATTCTTCTGGTTTTAATCTTAAAAAAATATAGAAATTATACTGTTTTTATGTGGCTTAATTTCATACAGCTGTTGAGGTTTTTAAATGTACTTAAAGAAATCTTATACGATAAAGAAATTTATATTTTACTTTAATTTTACTCTTAGCCAGCCCCTAAAAGTCTATTTCTGGTCATGGACCTCTCCCATTGAAGAAAGGACTTGCCATAATCAATAAAAATCAAAACGTTTGCTGTCCTGATACGCTGATAGAAGACACCCTGACTGAAGAGCACTACAATAAGCGAAATGATAGTATATGCTCAAATCCCCAAAGTAGATGCTGAATAGTGCTTTTCCCCGTTCCAAAAAGAGACTATTATTTTTTTACCATCAATATAATATTGTATGTAAACAAATATTTTGTTCTTATTTGAGCAAGGAAAACAATCCTCATGGACGCCAGAGTTTTCACCATGATGAAACACGTACGCTATTCATATCCTACGTATATCATTTTGCTCTCATCTGTTCATGAGACAAATATTTTTCATCTTTAGCCGTCTACCATAATGCTGCAAAATCTAAATCGGACGCAATAAATTTTGGTTGAATGCATTAAACTCGTATATTTTGAGTAAACAGATATCTCGTGCATAAGATCTTTAATCTCAAACACTTTTTATTTATAAATGTGCGATAAGAGAAACTTTGTTCCAGTGTTGAAATGACAAAGAAGATAGATATTGTACTCTAGATTATTACAGTTACTCATATTAAAATTAGTTTACACAATACTAACGGCCATATTGTTGAAAAAAAAACTTATTTTAACTCTTCGATTTCCTTCTACGATATCTCATGTCGTGTAATGGCGTGCAGTAGCGGTGTGAGAATATCCATATATAATATATATATATATATATATATATATATATATATATATATATATATATATATCGATGATAATGATAATGACGTAATTCATTTAATATTTTTTATTTGCACGTAGTAATTATAATAATAAAAATATACTATTTGCCTCGCACTTCTGACGCTTTCGCTCGCCAGTCTGAGTAGTAGACTCAACTTAAGAAAGCGTCAAAAGCTTAGAGTAATTACATACATACATATATATGCAGGTCAAAGGTGACACGTAAAAGGGTAGCGTCAAGAGACGCAATTATGCACGTACGAAGATAATTAAAATCGAAGTTAAAAAAAATTATAGGATACGGTTACCAACGAGCACACAATCCACCTGATGGTAAGTGGTTGCTGTGGCTCATAGACATCTACATCTATCCTCGATTACGAATCAAAATGCAGATGCGTTGTCACCCGTGAGTGCTATGAGGACTAAGATGGAATGCCTCATTTCCAGTAAAAAGGGTCTCTAATTCCCTACACTCACCATACGAAACACAGTAGCATTAAGCTACTATTTTACGCTGGTATTTTGTGAGAGCGTGGTTCTTCTCCGGTCGAGCCGACCCATTCGTGCCACAACTATACTAATAATGTAATTGTAGCATGGCTCTACCACATAGTAAAATATATATAGGTACTCAAATAAAAAATTTATGTTTTTAAAAATAAGGAATTAAATGTATACTTATACTTAGACGTTACGATAAAACGTTTATTGTACTTAGGTTTGATATACTTACTTATAAGTATATCAAACCTAAGTATAATAAACGTTTTAATTTTGATAAAGGTAACTATGATGCTATACGTAGAGAAATCAAGGGTATTGATTGGGGACTCTCCTTTCAGACGACCAAGTTGACTTGGCGGTGGATTCCTTTTATTCAGTAATTAGCGAAATTATTGTTAAATACGTTCCTTTAAAAAAAGAAGCCTCCACTTACCCAATATGGTTCTCAACAGCGCTAAAAAAGTGCCTTGCAGAAAAGAAAAAATTCCATAAAAAGTATAAAATGTATGGTAATCCCCGAGATTACGATACATTTTCCATGCTGCGTGCTAGATCCAAGTCTCTGTTGGAGGAATGTTATTCTGCTTTTATTAACTGTATTTATATATACTATATTACTATATTATGTAACTGAAGACGCTATCAAAACGAATACTAAAGCTTATTGGAGTTTTGTTAATAACAGAAAAGCTAAAAAAGGTATCCCAAGCACAATAACGCTTGGTAATGCAAGAGTTTTAGACGCAGCAGGAATTTGCGATTTACTATCGCAGTACTTTAGTTCAGTATTCGAGGATTCCACCCAATCAGTACTGCCATCACTCAAAATGTGTGAAAATGTGCTATCGGAATTTACTGTGTCAAAACATGATGTAACTCTTAAATTAAAGCAACTAAATCTTAATAAAGGGACAGGACCAGACCAAATACCACCTACATTCCTCAAAAGATGTGCTACTGAACTAAGTCTACCCTTGACAATTCTCTTTAATAAGTCTTTAAGAGCAGGGTCGTTTCCATCAGAGTGGAAACTTGCACATGTTGTTCCAATACACAAATCAGGTGAATATTCGTTATGCGAAAACCATAGACCGATCAGTATTCTTTCTTGTATCGCGAAAGTGTTTGAATCTGTAATATATAATCGAATTTATTATCATGTACAACTAGCTCTCTTTGAGCAACCGCATGGTTTTGTCAAGGGAAAGTCCACAATATCAAATCTATTGGAATATAAGGCATATCTTTGTTCAGCCTTCGCAGTAAGTGGTCAAGTTGACACAATATATACCGATTTTCGTAAGGCTTTTGACAAAGTGAATCATGCATTGCTTACTCAGAAACTCTAGTGGTACGGCATCCATGGTAATTTGTTCCGATGGATACAGTCTTATTTAGAAAACCATAGCCAATTAGTTACTGTAAACGGGTATAAATCAACTGCCGTCATCATTAAATCAGGTATACCACAAGGATCTCATCTGGGCCCTCTATTTTTTCTTATTTTTATAAATGACCTAATCCCAAAACTAACCTCTCCTTGTCTATTATACGCAGATGACCTCAAAGTGTTCAAGAAAATTAATGACCTTAATGATTGTATTGATTTGCAAAATAATGCTAACACAATTGCTGACTGGTGCAAACAAAACTGTATGTACTTACATATAAAAAAATGTTTCGTTATTTCTTTTACCAACAAACGCAATAAAATAAATCACGATTATATACTTGAAGGTCAAATTCTTAAGCGTAATTCAGTTGCAAAAGACATAAGTGTTTACTTTGATGAAAAACTTACTAATTCTAAAAATTACTATTTCTAAGTCATACAAAACATTAGGTTTTATTACCAGAACAACCAAACATTTCAAAAAACCATCCACATTTACGAGTATACATCTCTTCTATGCTTTGATAAGAAGTACTCTTGAGTATGGTTCTGTTGTATGGTCTCCATTTTAAGAAGTGCACTCCAAGCGTCTAGAACAGATCCAAAACAAAGCTCTTAAAATAGTTAGTTATAGGCTGAAAATAAGTCGCAAGCTACCGTCTTATCAGGAGAGACTACTTACATTTGGAGTTTCATCAGTGCATCAAGTCAAATCCCAGGCGTCGTCTTAATACGTTTATATTAAACGTCTATAAGAACTATACTTCATTTTACAATCCTTTAACACGAATGTGTCGCTCTTATAATGATATAGTTCTAACGGAGTTAGGTAAGGACATTGATGTCTTTGACAATACCTAATGTAAATAAGCTACGTACTCAACTATTCCACTACTTCAAGTCAACTCCACATTAATTATTTATCATCATAATAAACTTTTACTATATTGTCGTAAAATTTGTTAAATTTATAAATTGTTTTTTTTTTTTTGAGTAAAATATAATACATAAATATGTTTACGGATAATTCATGTTGCAACTGTATGTACGCGTTTTTGGTTTGTATTCCAGGTCAAAACTTTGTATATAATAGGTATTTATGTTACGTAAAATTGAATGTAAACTGTTGTGTACATCCAATAAAAGAAAAAAAATATTTTTTATTTCCACATATATTTATCTAATACCTAATTTGTGAATGCCAGATTGTGACCGCTCTGTCTCAGTTTTCGCTACTACTCGCTCAATAAGGAAATCAAAATTCGTTTATTTTTATGAAATAATGATTTAAACTAATATAATGGTAAATGCACACTTTAATGATTTTATTTTCTATTCCAGGTCTCATAGCGTCGATTCCTTTCCTGTTAGCAACATTCTTGGTGTATGCCTTCATCCCTGAACTAAGGAACTTGCATGGTATGTGCCTGATGGCGTACTGTGGGGGTCTTATCGTCGCTTACACATTCCTATCATATTTAAAGCTACACACCGGAAAAGTTGGAGTAGCGATAATGGGTTGCTACATTATCGGTGAGCTAAATTTGATATTATTTAATTAATGTAATGTTTTCAGATTTTTTTAATAAGTAAGAATGACAAACGAGCACACAGTACATCTAATGGTAAGTGAATATTGTGACGCATAGACACTTCCATATACAGGGTTATTTTGCAATGATTGGCCAAATTTGCAGAAACGATTCAGAATAAGTAATACAGGTAAAAGAAAAAAAAATATTAAAAAAAATCTCAAACATTCCGTTCTGTTAACTGGGTCCTATCCACCCCCATGATGATCTGTCTCGGCACAGTGTATTTATTCTATTTTCCCTAGATTTTAAGCAAACGATTTTTTTTTCTACTAACCCTTGTTATTATAATTGTTGTTATTATTATTGTGTTACTAACCCATATGGATTTTAATTATCTGAAATAAAGAATTTATTTATTATTATTATTATTATTATTATTATTATTATTATTATTATTATTATTTGTCCTTATTATCTTTTAACATCAAAATGCGCGGAAATGCATTATTTTAACTGATTTTACTGCGCACGCACACGCACACATTCCTAAGGGTCAATCGGTAGGCGAAAACGTTGTTGCCATCACATTCAATTTGGGATACAATAGAAGCCTAATTTACTTGTATTTTCGAGAATTGCAAAAATAATGTATTATTATTTATTTAACTTACGTTTAAAATTTGGCTTCTCCGAAAAATAATCCTGTATACCTTTCCCGTTACTCACCCATCATACAAAACACAGCAGCATTATATTGCTATTTCACAGTGGTGGTGGAACCACGTGTCTAAGGCTGCCGAAGTCTAATTCCCCGGTCGAACCTTAAAACCTATTACGCGAGATATTAACTGCAGTGGACTGTATATTATTTACGTGGTAGAGCCATGCTGCAGTTATATTAGTAGTATAGTTGTAGCACGAATGGGTCGGCTCGACCGGGGAAGGACCACGCTCTCACAGAATACCAGCGTGAAATAGCAGCTTAATGCTGCTGTATTTCGTATGGTGAGTGTAGAGAACCGGAGACCCTTTTTACTGGAAAAGAGGCATTCCATCTTAGTCCTCACGGGTGACAACGCATCTGCATTTTGATTTGTAATCGAGGATAAATGTAGATGCCTATGGGCCACAGCAACCACTTACCATCAGGTGGACTGTGCGCTCGTTTGTCATCCTATCCTATAAAAAAAAAAAAAATATATGCGATAGCTTCTACGCTTACGTAAAGGCGACTACTATAGCATGTGGTATAATATGCACTCGCTCTTCCCTAAAACTAAACTATTATTTTGCCAAGTCGATGAAAAGGAATCCTGCCTGATTAGGAAAACACAAATTGGAGCGGGTTAAAACAATTATATCGGGCAGGGACTAACTAAAGGAATATTGACTTACCGGGGTTTCTTCTATCCTGTTGAGCACTATAGCTGCAACTTCTGGAACTTCTTCTGGACAGACACTCTGGGGCCCCAGGGGTGCGTCGGGAGAGAAGCGTTGTAGTTTCAACGACGACTGCGGCGGAAAGAGAGCTGTTGTTCCAATGACTGGCGCGGCGGGAAGAGCTGTAGTTCCAATGACTGGCGCGGCGGGAAGAGGCTCGCAACGGTCGCGCGATCTAATAATTTGTGGCGTGCGGAAATGCTAAGTCTGTTCTCATCCATATCTGCGGCTGGCAAATACTTTAAAGGCGTTAAATTCAAAAAATGTGCTGGAGTTAGAGCCAGCGGTTCCGAGGGGTCACTAGACAACGTACGACAAAGTAGTGGGCGACTATTCATTACGCATTCAATTTGAGCGAGCACCGTACTTAGCTCTTCGAAGGACAAAGTTTGATCTCCTATTACTCGGTATAAATGACTCTTTAGACTCTTGATATTAGTCTCCCAATTGCCCCCAAAATGACTCGCGGCTGGGACGTTCAGAGACCACTCAATGCGGTTCTCGGCTAGAATATGAGCGAACTCCGAATTATAATACTTGCTAGCTAAGAGCTCATGTAGTTCCGATAGAATACGTTTTGCACCGACGTAGTTCGTACCGTTATCCGAATACAATCTACTTACAGGGCTACGGCGGGAAAGAAATCTTTTAAATGCACCCATAAAGCCTGCTGTGCTTAGATCACCAACGAGTTCTATATGCACCGCTCGAGTAGTTAGACATACGAAAATGCAGACGTAAGCCTTTGTGGATCTTATACCACGCCCGCGAGTGAGCGTGACCTTAAACGGACCAGCGAAATCAGACCCGGTGTGCGTGAAGGGCTTTACTGATTGTATTACTCTACAAGATCTAAGTTCCGCCATTTCCGGAAATGACGGCTTGGGGCGTGCCCGAAAGCAAGCTATACATCTGTGCACCCGATTGCGTATTAAACTACGTGCAGAAAGAATCCAATAATTCTGACGCAAAATCGACATCAACAAGTCGGGGCCAGCGTGCGAGTTCAATTTATGATGGTAATCGACTAATAAGTTCATGATATGGTCTTTACGCGGTAAAACAATAGGGTGCCGTTGGTCGAAACTCAATTGCGAGTTGGACAAGCGACCGCCTACCCTTACAATCCCATCCTGTAAAAATGGCTTAAGGCGTTGAAAGGCGCGACTAAAAGCTCTATTCGATTGTAATCTTCTAATTTCTTCAGAGAAGTGCGCACGTTGAAGTTCACGTAATACTAGCGACTCGGCATAGTTGTAATCGGATGCTAAGACATACGAACGTCGCGGTAACAGCTTCGCGAATCGACAAACGTAAATTACGCTACGCAATAATTTCGACCAAGAGGACAAGCGGTTCGCCAAAGCAATAATTAGAGAAACCTCGCTCGAAACGTTCGCCACTAGAGCGTGTCTCTTTTCTTCCGGCGGTTGTGACACTGACGAAGGTTCGAAGTCGGTTATTGGCCATTGCGAGGGATCCAAGTGAACCCAAGCAGGTCCGTGGAACCAAAGCGGGTGGTCCATTATTTGCATCGGGGTGAGGCCACGGGATAGACAATCGGCGGGGTTTTCCGTACCGGACACGTGATAAAAGTTCCGCGTTTCTAACTCGTCTTGTATCTTGGCCACTCGGTTCGCAACAAACGTGTCCCAACGGTGGGGTGAAGAATGAACCCATAAGGCGACGGTGGAGTCGGAAAAGGCAAATATCCTTTCTATGTGAACTCTATCCTTACATGCGCTGATAACTGCGGTAATAAGCTTGGTGAGTACTAATATTGCGCAAAGCTCTAAGCGCGCCAGAGAGACAACCTTACGGGGGGAGACTCTCCACTTAGAACTAATGAGGCTAATCGAATTTCTACCATTATTCTGGACGTGGAAATATACAACGCCCCCGTAAGTCTTCTCGCTGGCGTCTGCAAACCCAACGACCGTTATGGCGCTATTTCTATCTACGTTTATATGACACGGTATTTTAATTTCTCTTAATAAAGGAAGTTCCTCTCTAAAGCGCTGCCACAACCGAACAATGCTGTCAGGCGGCGAGTCATCCCAGTCGCATTCCAATAACCAAAGTTGTTTAATTAAAAGCTTAGCGTATAATACCACCGGAGCTACGAAACCCATGACGTCCCATAATCTAGCAACACATGACAGTATCGTGCGCTTTGTGCATTTCTCTACGGGCGGATTTACCTTAAGGCTAAACACGTCGGACTCTGGTGACCAACACAGACCGAGCACCTTGTGTGTATCAGAATCGTCGAATTCCTTTATCGCCGAAAGACGGTGTGATAGTGGGATTGTATCCAAAACCGGACGCGAATTACTAGTCCACTTCACAAGATCGAACTGACCCGATTTCATGAGCCTTATAACCTCGGCGGTGGTTAGGGTTGCCTCCTCCACGCTATCGACCGAGTACACAAAATCATCCATATATAATCCGCTCTCAATTGCCCTCTTAGCTTTAGGATAAGAGGGACCTTCATCGTGAGCGAGCTGTCTCACCGTGCGTAACGCATGAAATGGGCTCGACTTTAAACCAAAACAAACGCGGTTAAATTCAAACACCATTAGAGGTTCCTTTGGGTTGAAACGATATAAAATGCGTTGGAATCTACGGTCGCATTCACGGACCCCTATGCAAAAAAACATTTGGCGAATATCGGCGGATAGTGCTATACTAAACAAACGAAAATTGACTATTATATTAAATAAACTGCCCTGTAAATTTTGCCCACTATAGAGGATATCGTTAAGCGACAGGTGAGTGCTAGTTTTAGCACTAGCGTCGAGCACTACACGTAACTTAGATGTAAGTTTGTCCTCTCTAATGACTCCGTGGTGTGGTATGAAATACGACGGTGTGTCTTCGTAGTTATCTAATTTCGAAGCCACAAGTGATATGTAACCTTCTCTTATATATTCGTTAATGACGCCGTCGTAAGCTTCCTTTAACTGGGGTGAAGCGAGCATCCTACGCTCCAAGCTGTAGAAACGTTTTTCCGCCATTTGACGCGAATCGCCGAGAGATAAAACATCTCCTTTAAAGGGTAGCGCTACACTATATCTACCGTCGCGATCACGAACGGTCGTGCGGACGTAAATTTCCTCGCATAACCTGTCATCTGAGCTAGCTATGGGTGGGACGTTCACCTCCTCCATCTCCCAAAATTTGCGGACTAACGACTCGAGCGGTTCGACAGCCATACCACAATAAGAGGTTGCCGAAATACTATCTAAGTGCATCTAAGTTTGTAATTCCAAATGATTAATTTGGTCTAATATTCTTTCGTAATCTATCCGCAAAGAATCTATCGTTTCAAAAGGTTTCCCGCACTGCTTCTATATGAATGTTCTTTATATAATCACTTATATTCTGCATACGCGAAAAGAGTATGTCCCTCTTGGCATAAAGCGTTTTAATTTTGATTTCACTTCCACTAACTGCCATTTTAAATTATTATAATAAGTTATATTGATCACAATTAATCTCACAACGCACAAACAATGAAGGATGGACACTCGGTATGCCGTATTACGTAATTAAATCGAACACCTGCGCAGCGAGTCGAGGTGACGCGTCATTTGCTAAACTCAATAATTTTATCAAGATTGTGGGTAAGCGTATCAAACGGTTCCTATTACACTGTTTCAATTATTTAATGGGCTTTAAATTTAATCAAATACGAGCGCTATAAAACGAATAATTCTGTTTGCGAGTACCTAATCAAATTTTAAATTTAAACGAACACTATTTAAGTCTATTCCATAAATTAGAGTGCATTATCTAATTAATTAATTCAACAATTCGACCAAATCCTGCCGAAGTGACCATAAAATGGTGGAGCCACGTGTCTAAGGCTGCCGAAGTCTAATTCCCCGGTCGAACCTTAAAACCTATTACGCGAGATATTAACTGCAGTGGACTGTATATGCGATTGCTTCCACGCTTACGTAAAGGCGACTACTATAGCATGCGGTATAATGCACTCGCTCTTCCCTAAAACTAAACTATTATTTTGCCAAGTCGATGAAAAGGAATCCTGCCTGATTAGGAAAACACAAATTGGAGCGGGTTAAAACAATTATATCAGGCAGGGACTAATTAAAGGAATATTGACTCACCGGGGTTTCTTCTATCCTGTTGAGCACTATAGCTGCAACTTCTGGAACTTCTTCTGGACAGACACTCTGGGGCCCCAGGGGTGCGTCGGGAGAGAAGCGTTGTAGTTTCAACGACGACTGCGGCGGAAAGAGAGCTGTTGTTCCAATGACTGGCGCGGCGGGAAGAGCTGTTGTTGCAATGACTGGCGCGGCGGGAAGAGGCTCGCAACGGTCGCGCGTGTCTTATATATCCTCGGCTCCGATGATTACGTGACATTCTAGAATCATCTTCTTGCCCCTCCCACCCCACCACCCCGATGTGTCGATAGGAGGGTACGAATGATATCGTTTTTTCGCAAAGGAACAAGCGACCTGGCACCTACCGTCCGATATAAAATAAACACGAATGGGTTTTCCGCGCAACCAGTGGTCCTTCCCTATCAAGCAAGCCCATTCGTGTTGTAGGCGCAACTCGTAGCATACTGTTACTGCTGCAGTATTCACATTAAATGAACAGCCTTTCTAATTCTAAAACTGAACGACGATGAAGAGTTCGCCAGCTGGTAAACATTACTTGGAGTTCTTCTCGGAGAGATTTTATAAGCTTTCATCTTCATCGACTTTTACTCAGTCAGGGGGTTTTCATGCTGGTCTATCTTTCCGGTGATCCTGTTATGGAATACGGGTACGCGACCCCGGCTCCCCGAGCTACTGTTATTCTCATACCTTTCCTGCCGAGATAACAGTATCCTTACACCTACGCTCCTACCTTCTTTTTCCTTTTCCCAAAATGGTAGCTTCCTCTACCAACAATAGCATACCCAAAGAGGGTTGGTGTCAGGCAGGCGGCCGACTGTAAAACTTTTGCCAAATCCCATGCAGTAAACTTATGAATATTACGAGTTGTGGGATATATGACAGGGCTAGGGCGTACCCCGCAGGCGACGCGCAGGAGCAGCACCCGGCTCCTGTGGGAAGTGGGCAAGGGTTGTCGCACCTTACGGAGCGGGTGCAACGTAAGAGGCGAGCCCGTAGAGAGAAGAATGTCAGAGTGAGGTTTGCAAGCTGGAATATAGGTACGATGACTGGAAGAGGAAGAGAGTTAGCAGATGTTTTGAAACGACGAAGAGTGAATGTTGCCTGTTTGCAGAAAACAAAATGGAAGGGCAATAAAGCAAGAGAGATTGGGGAAGGATACAAGTTTTATTACTGTGGAAGTGACGGGAAGCGAAATGGAGTAGGAGTTGTGTTAGATAGTGGAATGAAAGAACGAGTGACAGATGTGAAAAGAGTAAATGACAGAATGATAGTTGTTAAATTAATGATTGAAAACAAAGTAGTGAATGTTGTAAGTGTGTATGCTCCGCAAACAGGCTGTGAAGAGAGTGTGAAAGAGAAGTTTTGGGAGGAATTTGATTGTATGATGATGGGAATACCTGAGAGTGAGGATGTTTATATGGGAGGAGATTTTAATGGACATGTAGGGAGAGTGAATGACGGGTATGAAAGAGTACACGGTGGATGGGGGTACGGAGTGCGCAACCGTGAGGGGGAAGTTCTTCTGCAAGCAGCATGTGCTTTCGACCTGGCTGTAGTAAACACGTGGTTCCAAAAACGAGATCAGCATCTTGTTACTTATAAAAGTGACCACCACGCGACACAGATCGACTATCTTCTGTTAAGGCGGAACCAAATCAAGAGTGTAAAAAACTGCAAAGTGCTTCCAGGTGAAGACTTAGTATCCCAGCACCGAATTCTGCTGGCTGACATCTGCTTAACTGTTCGCCTCAACAAACATAAGGATCGTCCCCCACCCAAAATAAAGTGGCATTTGTTGCATAAGGAGGAGTATGCAAGTGAATTTAGAGAGCTAGTTGTAAACAAGATGATAGAGATGGGTGATATGGAAGGAATGAGTGTGAATGAGTGCTGGAAGGAAATGGCTGATTGTATCCGAAGTGTGGCAAGGAAGGTGTTAGGAGAAACAAAAGGGAAGCGTATGATAGATAAGGATGGGTGGTGGTGGAGTGAAAGTATTAGAGAAGTTTTGAGAGAAAAGAAAAATGCCTTTAAAGAATGGCAGAGCGTAGAAGACCAGAATGAATCCATAAAAGAAAGTAAGAGAGGGGCGTATAAAGAATGTAAGAAGAGAGCGAAGAAGGAAGTTGCTATTTGTAGGGCAGAGGCGCAAGATAAATTATATCGGTCCCTTGAAAGCCCCGAAGGTCAAAAACGACTTTTTCAAATTGCAAGAGCGAGAGAAAGGAATGGAAGAGATGTTTCACATGTAAAATGTATAAAAGATGATTCTGGAAGGATTTTGACTGGCGGTGAAAGTATAAAGAAGCGATGGAAGGAGTATTTTGAGAAATTGATGAATGAGGAGAATGAATGGAATGGTATGCTTGAAAACCCACCAGTGAATATGGGCTTAGTGAGAGAAATTAGTGTGGAAGAAGTAAAAATGGCTGTTAGGAATATGAAGAATGGGAAGGCAGTCGGCCCAGATGGAATACCAGTAGAAGTGTGGAAGTTGCTGAGTGCGGATGGATGGAAGTGGTTGAGTTTATTTTTCGGTAAATTGTTGCAGGAAGAACAAATACCTGAGGAATGGTGCAGTAGTATACTGGTCCCCATTTTTAAAAACAAAGGAGACGTTCAAAACTGCAGCAGTTGCCGGGGAATAAAACTCATGTCACATACGATGAAGGTCTGGGAAAGAATAATAGAGAGAAGAATGAGAGAAGAGTGTGAGATAACACAAAACCAGTTCGGATTCATGCCCGGTCGAGGTACGACAGATGCCATTTTCGCATTACGCCAATTGTGCGAAAAGTACAAGCGCGTGCATAAAAATCTGCACATGGTTTTTGTCGACCTTGAAAAGGCGTACGATCGGGTTCCCCGTGAGGTTTTGTGGTGGGCGTTAAAGATGAAAGGTATGCCTGGGAAGTATGTGAGGTTGGTCCGTGCTATGTACAGAGCATCCCGTACATGTGTACGATCTGCCGCGGGAACTACGGGCAGTATCGATGTGGCGGTAGGGCTGCACCAAGGGTCGGCATTGAGCCCTTACCTCTTCCTACTGATTATGGACGCTTTGACGTCGGACCTGCAGGATGAGGCACCCTGGTGCATGCTCTTTGCCGATGACATCGTGCTTGTCGGGGAAGAAGGCATCGAGGTACAGAGCAGACTGACGGGGTGGCAACAGAGGCTGGAAAGTGTTGGCTTGAAGATCAGCAGATCCAAAACCGAATATCTGTGCTGTGATTTTGGCGGTCTTTCCAGTCCTGTACCCATGTCGTTGGATGGCGCTATACTGCCTACCTGCTCAGATTTCAAGTACCTCGGTTCCCTCATTCAAGGCGACGGCGGAATAGATAGAGCTGTGCAGCATAGGATTAACGCAGGGTGGATGAAATAGCGACAGGTCACAGCCACAACGTGCGATCCCCGAATGCCAATAAGGCTGAAGGGGAAAATTTACAAATCGATCATCCGACCTGTCGTCATGTATGGAAGTGAATGCTGGGCCGTCAAGAAGAAGGATGAAAATATACTGCATGCGAATGAAATGAGAATGTTACGATGGATGTGTGGTGTGACAAGGATGGATAAGATAAGGAATGAGTATATAAGAGGAAGCCTGAAAGTAGCGCCAGTGGTAGAAAAGGTGAGAGGAAGCAGATTGGCATGGTTTGGGCATGTGATGCGGAGGGATGAAAGTCATATCACAAAACGAGTGTTGAATATGAATGTGGAGGGACACACGGGCAGAGGAAGGCCGAATAAAAGATGGATCGATTGTGTGAAGAGTGATATGAGAATGAAAGGAGTAAGTATGGAAATGACGGCTGATAGAGAGGAATGGAACAAGAAGGTTTACTGCGCCGACCCCAGATAATGGGAAATGGTTTAGAGAATGATGATCTTCATCGACTTTTACTACACTGGACGAAAATGGCGGGAGATTCTCCTGACATATTCCTGAGACGGAGACATTTTTGAACGCATAAAAGTCCTTACAGAGTATAACAAAAGTAACGGCTAACATAATGATTTCTTATATTTACGCGAACACACACATATATTTTAATCATCAAAAGTAACGGCTCTAAAGTATCGCGGGTTTGGATTCCGCACTAAACAATCTGTATAGCCTACTAATAATTCTTCGGGGTATGGATGTATGGCTTTCTGCAAATTATGCACGTAAACGGCCACCACGATACAGGTAAAAATAGTAACATTTTTATTAAAATAAACAAAGTTCACAAGTTACGAAGAAAATATTTTATACAGGTCAGGTAAATTTACAGTTTATGTTATTGACACGTGAACACGCGACCAAACATCACGCAAATCACGTTATCAACATAGAACTATTAGGCTACTCTATGGTTATCAACATGTAATCACTACATAATTACCTTCAGGCCGCACCTCTATTAAAATGAGGCTAATTGATATCAACTGCATTTTTCATGAGTTCATTAATGGTAGAACCTTTTTAATTAAATTAGATAGCATTTTCTGGGCGCGTAAGCGGTGACGAGTGAGAGCGACGAACAAACTCATTTTTGTTTTCTTTTTTATACTTACAATTTTTCGTGGCAATACTGGCCAGAGTTTTATCTTAATCTTGTTTCTTTAACTGCAATTTAAAAGTAAAAAGATAAGCTATGGTATATTCTGGGTAAACCAATTTTGATGATTCTTTTTTTATTTGAAAGCTGGTTCTTTTCGTGTTGTCCCATTAAATTTGATCAAAATCCGACCAGTAGTTTTTGGGTTATACTAAATAATGCATTTTAATTGACTTCGTATGTATTGATGATGATTATTACATTTTATTTATATTGAAGTCGGTTGTACAAAATTTTTAAGTTTATCACTTGTTTGTTAACCCGTCACAGACCGCTGTTGATTGGTCTCTCCGGCAGGTTTTGATTTGCCATAATCGTTACGCTTCCAGACGGATTGAACATTGCAGTTTTAGACTTTTCGCACCTTAGACAAAGTATTGCTGTTAAATTATAAACACTTTAAAAATATAATTTGGTTAATAGATGCACTTTTACAATATATAAATAAGAGCAACAGTATAAGTCTTATAACAGAACGAAAATTTTAACTTCATATAGTTTATGCTTTACGTTTTCACATTACAGATTATATGAGAAATAATCTGTAATGCGAAACTACCTTATGTAAGCAAATACGTTATAGCTGTAGTTTTGGTATTACATAATGATATTTTTTTAATATAGGTTTATGGTATATTTAATAAAGTAAACGTGTTCGTAATTATTTCTAAATATTCTAAACGGGTTTACCAATTTTGATGAAATGTTTACGGATAGGGGTTTCCTGTATGGTTCTAAAGCTATAGTTGTTTATATCGAAGCTGTTGTCCAGATCCAAAAAACACCCCTATGATGCCGTGGCGGATTATTTGTGTAATATGTGTCAAATAATTAAAAGTTTAGAGGTAATCGGATTAAGAACATGAATGTAACCGAGTGCTGATGCATTGGTATGCTTTTGCCAAACGTATTATCTTCACAGTAATTTGGCAAGCGTGTTCTTAGAATGGCCTGTGTCCACAGCAGAGCAGTAGACTTAAAATGCCTGAGGTAAAGATACGATATAAGGGAGACCAGATCAAACTTAAGTGTGTATATCACACTTTTTAAAATATAAATATCATATCAAATTAATAATTTTATAAGCCAGGCCTGACATAAAAGGAACATGATATAAAACAAATTAAAAAAATACAAAAATGCCCTAAAATAAATACTGTTTTTTCCGGTATTGCTCGACAGCCGACACAGTTATAAATTCAGTTATATTAGTAGTATAATTGTAGCACAAATGTGTCGGCTCGACCGGGGAAGGATCGCGCTCTCACGGAATACCAGCGTAAAATAGTAGCTTAATGCTGCTGTGTTTCGTATGGTAAGTGTAGAGAACCGGAGACCCTTTTTACATGAAACGATGCATTCCATTTTGGTCCTCACGGGTGACAACGCATCTGCATTTTGATTCGTAATCGAGGATAGATGTAGATGTCTATGGGCCACAGCAACCACTCATCATCAGGTGAACTGTGTGCTCGTTTGTCTCCCTATGCTATAAAAACAACATTGAAAAACCCTAAATATGGTATTTAATTATGGTAATTAATTTATGGTATTACCAATTGAAGTTGAAGATAGATTTCAGTTAATTTCAGTTGTTGCATCTGCGATAAAATAAATTTTTCTAAATGCGTTGCGTTTTGTTGGGAAAATGCATGTTTCAGAAGAGCCATTAAAATTCGTAAAGAATAAATTTAAACCTGCCTTTTGTAACTTTTTTTCCGCCGCACCTGCGCCCTATAGAATAGTTTTTATGTCTGTTTGCATTTGACTACGATTTTGTTAGGGTTGCCATTACATAAACAAACTTCGGGGAAATAGTTCATTAACACTCACCAATTAAGAGTATCTTACGCAGTCACAAGGTTTGTTTACCTCAATATACCATTAACTTAATGATTATTACATTCTGTACCTAACCATATTAAACTGTATTTTTATATTACTTACTAGCTTGCCAGGCAGACATTGTTCTACCCTTTTCGAAAACCCTTTGTCATGTCCTACTAAAAATCCTAAAATTCGCAAAAAAAATTGTTGGTCACATATGGGCAAAAAAAACTATCCTATCTCTCAATTTGGACCAAACTGCACATCATCATCATCATCATCATTACAGCCCTTCACAAGTCCACTGCTGAACATAGGCCAACCAAGTAATGCCACAAAGCACGGTCCTGAGCCACCTGCATCCATCGACTTCCTGCACGTGTTACCAGTTCGTCACTCCATCTAGTGGGGGGTCGCCCTTCACTACGCCTACCAGTACGAGGCTGCCACTCGAGAACCTTTTTTCCCCATCCACTGCTGAACATAGGCCTCCCCCAAGTAATGCAACAAAGCACGGTCCTGAGCCACCTACATCCATCGACTTCTTGCGTCTGACCAGGTCGTCACTCCATCTAGTGGGGGTCGCCCTTCACTACGCGTACCAGTACGAGGCTGCCACTCGAGAACCTTTCTTCCCCATCGGTTATCGGTTCTTCGACCTATATGGCCGGCCCATTGCCACTTCAGCTTACTAATACGTTGGGCTATGTCGGTCACTCTGGTTTTACTGCGGATATCCTCATTTCTGAGTCTATCACGCAGAGAAACTCCGAGCATAGCCCTCTCCGTAGCTCGCTGAGCGACCTTGAGCGTCCTCATACGGCCAGCAGTGAAGGACCACGTCTCAGATCCGTAAGTCATCACTGGCAACAACACTTTAGTTTTCAGAGATTGAGGTATACCTGACGAGAAGATGTGTCGTAATTTCCGGAACGCTGCCCAGCCGAGTTGAATCCGTCGATTGACCTCTTGGTCGAAGTTGGACTTACCTAGTCGGACTATTTGTCGCAGGTAAACGTACTCGTCAACAACTTCGAGCATAGTGCTCCCAACAACTACCGGCATAGGTGTGACATGGACATTAAACATGATCTTTGTTTTGTCCATGTTCATCTTAAGACCTATCCGTTGGGAGTCACCATTGAGGTCATTTAGCATAGTGCTAAGGTCCTCCAGCGATTCTGCCATAAGGACTATATCGTCGGCAAATCGAAGGTGAGTGATGTACTCGCATTGATGCTAATACTGTATCATTTCCAGTCCAGTAGCTTGAAAACGTCTTCCAACGCAGTGGTGAAGAGTTTCGGGGATATAACGTCACCCTATCTTACACCTCTCTGCAGTTGGATAGGTTTCGAACTCCGGTTCTGTACTTGGATAGCCATCGTAGCTCTACTGTACAAACACTTCAGCACTTCGATATACCGACAGTCAACTTGGCACCGCTGAAGGGACTGTAGCACGGCCCAAATTTCGACGGAATCAAAGGCTTTCTCATAGTCCACATATGCCAGGCAAAGTGACAGATTGTACTCTTCGGTCTTCTGTACAATCTGCCGCAGGGTATTAATGTGGTCTATGGTACTGAAGCCTTTTTGTAAACCGGCTTGTTCGGGAGGCTGGAAGTCGTCGAGTCTGCGTGCGAGACGATTCGTAATGACTCTCGAAAACAGCACGTAGACGCGGCTCAGAAGGGAAATCGGTCTGTAGTACTTCAAGAGAGCGTTGTCGCCTTTCTTAAAGAACAAGACCACCGCGCTTCTGCTCCACGCCTCCGGAGTAGTGCCACCATGGAGGACGGAATTGAAGAGCTTCTGAAGGACCTCGAGAACCGGTGTTCCACCCGCTTCCAGAAGCTCCGCTGTAATTCCATCCTCGCCCGAAGCCTTGCCGTTTTTAAGGTGCTGGAGAGCCATTCTAATCTCGCTCAGACTGACGTCCGGGATATCATCGGAATAATGTCGGATAAGACTTGCTCTTGGATCGTTACTCACACTTGCGTGTGGCTCCAACGATGATGTGTACAGCTGCCCATAGAACCTCTCAATCTCACTCAAAATCTCAGGTGTCCCGGAAACGATGCTACCACATTCAGTCTTCACCTTTGACAGTTGGCTCTTTCTGGCAGACAGATCTCTGGCAAAGACTTTGGAGCCCTGGTTCCGCTCGATCGCTTCTTTAATACGAGCAGTATTAAAGTTACGTAAGTCACGCCGCATGCATTTGGAGATCTGTCTGTTCAGTTGCCTGTATGCTGTCAAATCTGTTGACGATTGCAGCCTCATCTCCCGTCTAACACCCATGAGATTATGAGTGTGATCGGAGAGTTTTTGTGTTCTTCTGCGGTGGGTCTTGCAGAACTTAGCTCCGACCGCATGGATAGTTTCCACGAGCTTGTCATTTATATCGTCCACTGCATTGCAATCTTCTAGGTACTGAAAGCGGTTACGTAACTGGAGCTGAAAAGTTTCGGGATTCTGGATCAGAGCACGGGGGGGACGGAGCGTTGAGTTCATTAGACGAGACCTCTCCAACTTAACGTTCAGGTTCAATGTGCCTCTAACCATTCGGTGATCGCTGCCACTTTTCACCCTTGCGATCACTGAGACATCACTGAACAGTTGGCGTCTGGTCGTCATAGTGAAATCAATCTCACTGTTTGTCGAACCGTCGGGGCTCGACCAGTTCAACTTCCTGTGGGGCCGCTTCTGGAAGAAAGAGTTCATCATAAAGAGTCCCTCTTTCTCCATTAAGTCGGCCAGCTGCTTGCCCCTACGGTTCCGTTGCCCTATTCCAAATTTCCCTAACTCTAGCTCACCGCTTTCTCTTGTGCCTAGTTTTGCGTTGAAATCTCCCATCAACACCGTGTAGTGGTATCATCGGGATGCGCCGAGGTTGGTGCATAAAGCTGTATGACCTTCAGTGAATACCTTTTGGTGATTCTGAGTATCAGGTACGCGACCCTCATCGACACACTCCCAATATTTACAACGTTGTTGACGAGAGACTTGTGGACGATAAATCCGACACCTCCTTGGGACAGATGGTCGACCTCCCGATGATAGAACAAGTTGCCGGACTCAAGGATTACCATGTCCTCCCCCTCTCTTCGGACCTCGGATAATCCAATAATATACCAGCGCAACTTGTCTACCTCTTCTTCCAGCTCAAGTATCTTCTCGTCAGTCCTCAGGGTGCGTGCGTTATATGTTGCCAGGTCGATTCGTCGTAGGTGGCAACCGAACCTCCACCGGAGATTCTTAGCACCCTCTGCCCCGCCGTTACCATGGTCGCCACCGTAGCCAGGAACAGCCGGGCCGCCGGGGACTGGGGGCCGTTTGTTTGCGTCGTTATTCATGGGGGGATATTTGCCATAGTTGCCACGCTTGGGGAGCGGGTTGGCAACCGCAGTTTTTTTATTATATCACTGTTGTTATCAGGAAGATGCTGCTGCCTATCTCCTGCCTGTCTTTTTCTGTCGCCTCTTACGACACCCACGGGAAGATACGGGGTAGAATATCCATTCTCAACCGCCACTACACGGCAAACTGCACAAGGTGTGAAAATTTTATTAAAATCCGTTGAATAGTTTAGGAGTCTATCGCGGACAAACAACGTGACACGTAATTTATATATATTAAGATTACTTTTAAAAATAACCCAATGTATCTTGATTTGTAGGTGTTATCTTCTTTCATCATCATTTCGTGTCGGAATCAAAATCTGGTTAACGGTTAACCAAAAAAGCGGTTTAAAAAAACCAAACAATAAAAACCAAAAAATAGACTAGGGTTCCTCCTTTTTTGAATTTGGGGAGATCTTCAAGGGAGGGGGGGCAAAGGAAAGGTTATACCGGACTGCCACCGGCTAATACACCTCGGTGATCACCATCAGCTCTGATCTTTCTTTGGAACACAACCCGGGGCAGTACTTCCTGCCCACAGTATCCTTGCCATGCTATCACGGTTTCTCGAGATCACTCTAGCAATCTACGAGTCATTGTCCTCCTCGGGGTTACGTCACTAGGCGTTTAGGATACCTACGCGACGATGTCCGATGAGCATAACGTCATTGAGTAGAGGAACACCATCATTAAAAATAATGTCCTCCAGACCGAGTTTCGGCCACGGCGGCCTGCCTCAACGGAGCCATCGGCGCAGGACAGGATTATAGTGCCCAAGTGTATGCGCAAGCACAGGTGCACTCTCTATTCCCTCATTCTCAAAATCCGACACAACCGGACGGTAAACCGACACAACCGGAGAGAGATCAGGCGCAGGACCAATGGCTTTACGCGCTTTCCAAGGCACGGGGGTGAGATACCGCCAACTTCCTGACTCCGGGCAACTACTGAGAATTTCTTGACGGAAAAACTCAATAATTAATTTTTGGGCCCGACCCGGGATTCAAACTCAGGGGCTCATGATCAGCAGTCGCACTACTACAACCACTAGACCAACGAGGCAGTCATCATTAAGAATAGGCCGTGACGAACTGACGAACAACTTGACGACATCGCCTCCAATTGGAATCTCCCGACCCCGCCTGCCAGCCTTCGTCAAGTTCCCCATTAACTTCAAACGGCAATAAACTACTAAACACTCCAATATCGACGTGCTTTTAACTAGGAAAGAGTTAATTTTCTGTTACAATGGGTGCTAAGAAACTAGGCTAGCTTCTCAATATAATTGCACTGAATTCATCATTCATCATTCAGCATTATAACGCATAACAAGTTCACAGCTGGACATAAGTCACTCCCAAAACGTTGCCACAAGGCACTTTGAAAATGTTTTATTAGATGCGCCTTTTTTATCTAGGAGCCCCGGGCTGCAGCATGCCTGTCACTGCATCAGGTGTACTGTATGCTCGTTTGTCACTTAAAATTGTTAAAAAGAAATAACATAAAACTTTGTATTGACCAAGTTTTATTTAAAGAATATTATTATTTTACTAGCTGTTAACCGCGGCTTCGCCCGCATGGTCACTGAGAAATGAACTATCCATTGCTTTTTGAATTGAAATAAAACTGAGTTTTATAGATTTGTCAGAGATGCAGCCATTAAAAGGAAACTGGGCAAAATTGATTCGTCAGCCTATTTAAATGTTTTAAAACGCATCGTATAGGAAAGCATGAAATTAGCCTGTTTATTCCAAATGGAAATTGTATATTTTTTTAATTAAAGGAAACTGAGCATAATTACACGCCTATTACACGCCATCCTACGCCTATCAAAATTGTAGTACCGATTATGTTCCGTCCAAGATGTGTCACACGCAGCCTCGTCCCATTACATAACCGAGGAGCATCTAAATTTCGCATTAGCATGACTGGGACGCCTAATTTTAATTAAAGCTTATGTGAGTGGCACACCTGACAACTCTAGAGAATTTAGAAACTCTACGGGATATGAAGTGCTCTGTTCTGTGTCAATAACTGTGTCTACTGACAAATACTCTGTTATTTCTCCTGCTACTTCGCTTAATATATCTGAATTTATTTTGTTAACGCTCTCATTTTTTAGTGCAAGAATCGCCCTTTCACATAACCACAAATGGTTATATGATTCTTCATGCATGTTGTTCGTTAAATCAGAATAAACGCTCGCAATTAATTCGGAATGACTCTGTACTAAATTACAAAAATCTCTCGTCAATTTAACGCAGCCCTCAGCATCTGCTTCCAACCGCCCATCGCCAATTTTAATAGTGTGTCAGCATAGTTTCCAGCATTGATATCATTATACAAATGCACTCTCATATTCGTAGTTAAACTGAATTTTGTCACCTTGTTCCATAAAATAGGCGACTTGAGGCATGCTTTAATTTCATCTGCAGGTGTACCCTTTTGAATGACAGGTAAAGTTTGGTGAAAGTCACCAGCCAGTAAAACCACCATTCCTCCCATTACATCGGTATTGCTGCGCAAATCCTGGAGCGTTCGATTTAGTGCTTCTACAGCTTTTTTATGCGACATTGTACTTTCGTCCCACACTAAAAGTTTGCATTGTAGTAGCATTATACCTCGTGCACTATTTTTGCTAAAGTTGCAGATCGGCGATTCTTCCAGGGCTAGATTTAGAGGGAGTTTTAAAACAGAACGTGCAGTGCGGCCCCAACTTAGCAGCGTGGCGAAGAAGCTACGGCGACAGCAATGTTTTTATCTTTCCGTACTTGCGCTAATAATAAATTTAACAAAAATGTCTTCCTAGTGCCCCTCCAGGGGCATCTAAAAAGAAAAGTGCACCATTTCCAGATTCAATTTGTCCTAATACTTTGTCAAAAACTCGTTTCTGTTCGGGAAGCAAGCGGGGTACAAATTCGGCTACTTGCTGCTGCAGAGCTGGTATATCCTAGTTTGTTTCACGTATAATTTCATCACTTAGTTCATTTTCGGTTGTTTGCTGAGGGCTTATCATTCCAAAGTCGCTTAATTTTTTTGCCTACCATTGCCATTACTTTATCTTCAATTTTTCCAAGTGGTTCATTATAAATGTGTTCATTGTATGTCATGTTCGCTTGTGTCTGCTGTAACCTTCGCAAAATATCTTCCGCCATGTACTCTTTATATTTGTCCCACAATTCATGTGCATTAGATAGCCCGCAAGATGATATAAGAGTTGCATAAAGATCCCTAATTTTGGCTTGTGACTGGTACTGCACAGCTTCCTCCATGGTTTCATCCCAGTGAATATCGTTTTCTAAAAGATGCAGAGCTTCACATGCTTCTCTATAAGTTGCGCATTCCTGACCGTTGACAGTTTTAAGGTCTTTATATCCTATAGGACCCTGAACATGGTGCAGCAGCAATCGTAAACTGAAACATTCAAAATTAGTTACATGGACGGTATACACACGACCAAGGGCATCTGATGACTTTACACCGGGCCAATTTGCAACAGGCGCGCCTTGAATACGGCGTTTCCACTCCTTCCTAGATGTGTTCCAAGTATAATAGCGGGGGACTTTAGAATGTAACAACGTTTTTACAAAGGGGTCGGTTTGACAAAGTTGAAAGAAGGCTGTTAGTGTAGTTTTTGGCGGTGATGCAATTTTTTCTTGGAAATTACTTTCGGTGAAATATACACGCTCTCCATTTTCTAAGTGCACAGCAAGGTGAGTAACTGTTGGGTGCCTTTCGTGTAAAGGGAAGTCAAGGAGACGCCACGCTGCCCTGTTACTGCTGACACAACGCCCTGCTTGAAAGGTCTGTACTTCATTAACGGGATTTGCCTCACTATCACTCCTACGATTAAATATTGCTTAATTTGGTCGCTTCTTTTATTTATGTACTTACGGATATACTTGATTGCGCGGACGGAGCTACATGCTTCTACATTAATGTGGGCATTAAACATTTTACATAGAATGGGCGAATACGGGACAATCCAGCTGTTATCTAAGGTTTCGAACGCTCCAGAGCGAGATATGATTGTAACTTTCCTGCCACCATCTTCGGGAGCTCTGCGTCTGAATAAAGGGTAGCCATTGTCATTGTGCACTGTTCCTTTTAATAGCTGTTTAGGGAATTTCTTTGTACATTTTCCGTCTTTCATACATGGGGATAATAAGCTTCGTGCTCCACATGATCGTGAATCGTATTTCGGACGATAGTATCATACAATTCTTTATCTTGCTCAGGGTCCGGAATCTCGGCACTTATTATGTCGTCTATTTGGCTGGGCCGCAACTTCTCGTTAAGCCATATTAGAATGTGGGCATGCGGTAATCCTCTTTTTTGCTATTCAATTGAATACATGAAGCACTGCACCTCTCCGAAAATTTTCCCTTTGTTAATTACATACATTAATTTTTGTACTTTTAATCTAAATACTCTAGCAACTAAATCGTGTCTGTCAGTACTTTTTTGGCCCGGCATTAGCTCCTCGGTTATTTCTTTCCATGTGGGATTGCAAGTAAAAGTAACAAAAAGATCAGGTCTTCCATAAGTTCGTACATAGGCGAATGCGTCTTATGTGTACTCATGTAGGTAGCGGGGACTGTTAACGAATGATGAGGGCAGAATTACCATTTTACGTAAATCTCTGGGGTTTACATTGGCGTCGCTAGAAACTGCATCTTGTAAATGTATATAATTCTCAACGCGCAGCTTTTTTGATTTAAAGATATATAACGGAGACGTTCACTTTCTACCTTCACATACATGTCTACCAAAAATTGATGAAATAATTGTCTACACCGGGCTAAGAGGTTAATATCATTTTCTCGCAACATCATATGATACGCATAAAAATCCATACATGATACTTTTTGTTCGGAGTAGGCTCCTTTGTGACCGGGTTAATGAGGGGAATTTGAAAATGATAACCCTCTTGTCCTTTGCAATAAATCAATGTGTATTGCAGAGCATCATAAAACTTGTGTGTATCGGCTCCCCGTTGCACCGTATCATCACGTGCTCGCAAGACAATGTCTCGTGAAGAAAATTGATCACCACTAATTACGGCTGCTATTTCGTTTATCAAAGGTGCATTGTAGCGCCTTTCATGCTCTCCTCGAGGGGTCCGATCTGCGTGAATGACGACTTTATAATCCTCTTCAGGTAGGTTTTCTAAATCAGTTTTAAATGTTTTGATTAAAATGTTACGTACATGCAAGAATCTTTGAATTTTAAACACTGTGTCTCTCTCAACTCCCTGGATAAATTGGCAGCGACGGTCTACCTCAATTTCTTCGTCACCCATAAAATATACTTGTAAATATTTATGCTGTTCGTTTTGAGCTGGAGAAAGTGAACCTATTCTATCATAAATTTGCCCTCGCACCGTAAATGTAGGCGAAAATCCCGGCATTATTATTTCCCGGTCAACTCCGAAGGACGTCATTTGAAAGCATGAGTTATATTTCCGGATCCTGTTTAAAAAGCGCCGCGACTCATTAGCATCATATAAAAAGAGAGTTTTCAAAGGTTCTTCTGGTTCCCCAAGCAACTGAGGAGACACTTTGCCATTGGAACAGCACATGCCTGCGGTCTCATCTTTCCATTTTAAAGCGCTGCTAAATCGACACGCCTTGTCCATCAGTCCGATAACAACTAACCAGTGATTTTTATAATCAATCAATGTATCATAATTGAATGCTGCGTCATTAAAAACCAACCAAATGTTTTTTTGAAAATTTTGTCGACGTTCAGCTTGGAGCTGCGCATTTGCATCTCTTCGCGCCTGTGTCTGTTCTTGGTGTTTCAGATGCCCTTATAGTAGATTGACGTTCAGCTTGCTCAATGAGTCTGTGTTGAGTTTCATCAGGTGTTTCCGCGGCTCTTAAGGCGGCCTGACGTTCCGCTTGTTCGAATAGCCTTTGCTGATGAGCAGGTGTTTCAGTAGCTCTTAAAGTAGATTGACGCTCTGCCTATTCAAGACGCCTTTTCTGACTTTGAGCAGGTGTTTCAATAGCTCTTAAAGTAGCTTGACGCTCTGTCTGGTGCCTGATCAAGACGCCTTCGCTGACTTTGAGAAGATGTTTCAGAAGCTCTTAAAGTAGCTTGACGCTCTGCCTGTTCAAGACGCCTTTCCTGACTTTGAGAAGGTGTTTCGGAAGCTCTAAAAGCAGCCTAACGCTCTGTCTGTTCAAGACGCCTTTGCTGACGTTGAGAAGGTGTCTCAGATGCTCTAAAAGCAGCCTGACGCTCTGCTTGTTCTTGCCTTCGCAGTTCAGCATCTTCTAAAGATTCTAGCGATCGAGCTTATCTTTTCGCTTGTCTTTGAGAAGATACTCTTGAAAGGCTGGACTTACGTTTGCGAGGCATTATGAAGTAACAAAAAACCTATTTATAAAAAAAACGTTAAAATACCTAAAAGGAATTAAATTTCCTTTCAAATATTTTTTATAGCAAATCCAAAATATCTAAAATAAATAAATATTCCTTTTAAATATTTTTTAAAACCAAAACAACAAAACCAATTCAAGACACAACACGAATCCGAAAACAATAGCCAAAAAAAATCACAAAACACAAAACAAATCGCAGAAAATCGAAATCGAAAGCAGTAGTCAATATAAATATAACCAACGAAAAAAGAAGTAAGTGTATAGGTACCGTATACACTATCTATACTATTAATATTACTTTGAAATATTGTTAATTATATATTTATAAGAATTGTATTCATTTCCGTTCAATAAATATTACTAAGGCTTATTAATAAGGCTTACTAAGAACTGTTTCTACCACAGTTAAGTAATAGTTGAGGGTGAAAGCGTGACAGGTGATGATAGTATTTCTGAGCCATAGTTATAATCACGCCTGTAACCCTTGCGGGGTAGGTAGAGTATCAACGGATTACTTAATATCGTCTGCGAGGTTATCGCCTATTCTGTGAATTACAATGCACCAAAACGTTTGAAGAAAATCAGCTGGTGAATTTTATGTTTTTTATCGCTCTCTTCCCGGGCCTGCGTGGAAAAATACAGATCCATACATTTTTTATCTTAATTTTGGTAAAAAGACATAATAATCCAGATATTCTGACCTTCTGTGTTCGTCCATCGTACCGTCGTCCGTCTTGTAGAATCACGGTGGCGCCACCTAGCTGAATTTAATTTTGCAACATATTCGATTTTCCCACGGGAATTATATGTTTTTCCGCTAAAAAGGTAGCCTGTGTCACTCTACAGCCACCGAACTATCCCCATACAAAATTCATGGCATGCCGACGCTCTGTTGCGACGTGAAAGAAGGAAAAACAAACAAACAAACGCACTTTCGCATTTATAATATTAGTATGGATTTAAAAGAAAAGTAAATCAAAATTTTATGATGTAGTTTTAATGGAGGTGTCAACCAATCCAATCCAATTACATGATTAATTAAAATTATTGATCAACTATAAGTTCAATACTTAGCTCAGTGGCAGCACAAGATTATACGTGGTAGAGCCATGCTGCAGTTATATTAGTAGTATAGTTGTAGCACGAAAGGGTCGGCTCGACCAGGGAAGGACCACGCTTTCACAGAATACCAGCGTGAAATAGTAGCTTATGCTGCTGTATTTCGTATGGTGAGTGTAGAGAACCGGAGACCCTTTTTACTGGAAACGAGGCATTCCATCCTAGTCCTCACGGGTGACAACGCATCTGAATTTTGATTTGTAATTGGGGATAGATGTAGAGGTCTATGGGCCGCAGCAACCACTTACCATCAGGTGGACTGTGTGCTCGTTTGTCACCCAATCCTATAAAAAAAAAGAACATCCACTGCCTCATACCATTCGTGTGTGTCACAACAAGCGATAGAGGGAAAAGATTCAAGAGGTGGGCAGCAGCATGTTCATAATTACAACTCAAAATAACAATATAATTTATACGTGGTAGAACCATAACTGGTTGAGTCGCAGCTATATTATGGTTGTAGGACGAATGAGTCGGCTTGACTGGTGAAGTACAGTAAAGTAAACAGCAGCTTAATGCTACTGCGTTTTGTATGGTGAGTGTTCTCGTTTTGTACCTTTATATATATGTGGCGGCGCTGTCGTCGCACCACAAGCGAAACATTAAAGCTTAAATCGCGCTATGAAAGTTCTTAATCAAACACAGTATATATAAAATTGCTCAGAACTATCAAACGAAGCGTTGGCCGCTCCCCATTTCACTTAATTCAAAATTTTTGTTTTTATTTTCTGTAAAAATGCCTATTTTTTCCCAGACGGTAAAAAACGTCGTCCAATATATATATATATATATATATATATATATATATATATATATATATATATATATATATATATATATATATATATATACATATATATATATATATATATATATATATATATATATATATATATATATATATATATAATAGGTACCGTTACCAACACACCTGCCTAGCTTTGCAACTGTCCTTCCCATGAGGCAATCTATATCGTGTAGTGGCGGTATACAGTACCCCGTACCGTTCCCGTGGTTGTGGTAAGAGACGACAAAGGGGAAACAAATCAGAAAATGGGAAGCAGAGATTTTTTTTGTTTGTACATAGTCCACTCACTCTGTCAGTCAGCACACTGTCCATCTGTTGTCACTTGTCACCCCTGAGGAATAAATGTAATGCCTTTTTCTCAGTAAAAAGGCTCTCCGGTTTTCTGCACTCACCTTACGAAACACAGCAGCGTTAAACTACTATTTCACGATGGTATTCTGTGAGAGTGTGGTCCTTGCCCGGTCGAGCCGACCAATTAGTACTACAACTATACTACTAATATAGCTGCAGCATGGCGATAATGGCCTAATGACGAATAAAAAAAATTACGGTTGCGAATGCACTTTTTAAGCGTGGCAACGTTGGCAGCTATAAGGCAATCTATGAAGGAGGCCTGTGCCCAGCAGTTGACATTAATACGCTGTAACGGTAACGTAACGGAGGCAGTCTATGGGGGAGGCCTAAGTTCAGAAGTTGACACACATCAAATGCAATGATGATGATGAAGATGATGATACTTTATTTCTAACGATTCCGAATATACTTTTAGAAATTGGTGGTTTGTTGAAATAAAATATCTCACAAGGCTCCCATTTTTATAAATTACCTTCGTACAACGTGAAGCAATATTATTATCAATATTATTGTTGTTTATAATAATGTATTTCATAGCGGAATAACCTCGAAATCTCTAATCGGGAACATACGAATATAAAAATAAAAAATTTATGAAAACCTTACGCATTCAACACGTTCTCACAATTTTAAAATTATATTGATTTTATAAACATTGCAAATAGGCCAAGAAGATGAAAGGAGGTGTTCCCACTGACTAGCAAAATTGCGAGATATCCCAAGTGGTAGAACGTATTTCACTATTAAAATGTTTATTAAGATAACATTTATTTCTTTATGAGTAGGTATGAGCACAACACAACGTAAAATGGTTGCCACGTAAGAATTTATATATATATACCGTGAAACACACCAACTTTGCCCGTTTTTTATATAAATTTTCATTTATTTCAAATTTTTATAGGCTTATTTCTATATTTTATTATTCCCTATAACTTTACGGTCGTGTACACGTATTTATTTTGTTAAATTTATTCTAAGTTAAAATTGAAACCAATCATCGATTTTGAAGACGGGTAAAATTATCTGACCCCACGTTGATTCTTTAAGCAAATACAGTTCGTAATAGACTTGCAATAAGCGTCACTACCTAGATGTGAGAAATCTTGGCGTTGGTTTCAAAACCTTACTGGTAGTGTTAAAACTTTTACTGAAAAAATAGTGGGCAATCTTAACTAGCTATTTTCGCATTTTTCCATATCCATACAAGCCGCATCGAGGGATTTAAAACTGTTAGGGTTGTCACATTCGAGTAAATGTCAATCACCATACTAAATTTCTTTAGCGGGTGTTGAATGTTAAAAAAAAATCGTACTCAAAATTAAATGTTTATTGTTTTGTTCCCTTATTTCTAAATTTTATATAAAACACTGAGATCAATAAAGATTAATTTAGTTGATAAAGTCAAAGTTAAATTACTCAAAAAGTAAATGAGGCAACTTATAGGCAGCTGATGGATAACCTGATAGTGTAATAAGAATCAAAACAGTCTTAAACTCTTGCTTTAGAAATATTTCATAAAGATCTTATGCTTAAATCATCACTATGTCTAGCATTCTACCTGGAGCAAATGTTTTCGAGATTTTTTAAATAATCTTGTACCAACAGCTTGAGATATAGTTTAGCTTGCGGAAAGCCAAAAACAATTGAAGTTTGCAAAACCTTCACTATTTTTCTCTTCTACGATTGCCAATGCTCTGGGATGCCCAATAGATTTTAAATGTTTTTTTTATTTTATCCACAATAGTACGTTGTAGGATTCAAAATGTCCGTTCTGCGTCAGCGATCAGCGATGTAACTGCTTGGCATTCGATATCTTTGGAGTAATTTTTATATATTCGGTACCCAATTCCACGTCTTGATTTACGAGTTGAATTTTAGACTTGTATTTGTGTTTTTGAAATTTAAAATAGAGATTAAAGAAGGGTCGGGACCGATTATTAATACATACAAATGTACTTAAATTACGTTCAAATTCAATACAGGTAGGTATGTATGAACGAACTTTTATGTATTTTAAAGTTACAAATTTATAGGTATGTACAGCTTAAGAAGTATGGGGCTTTACTTACATACGTTTTATGGGTTTGGCGAATTAGTTTCTAATTTAACAGGACTCATGATTAATGAGCTAGTTACACCGCGGTATCGCGAACTCAGATTCAGACTCAGAAGAACTTTGGTCGAGTTCAAAACTAGTCGGCCAATCATGATAAAATGCTTTTATAAGTACTTCTAAACAGGAATATCACTTTCGAAAGTTATTATTTTATGGAAAATTTATGTCAGTATATCTGATATAAATGTAATCAAAAAATTGTCAGTGACTTCAATTCTTGATAAGTTAAAAAAATACGTAAAAAGAACAAAATTATTTATGAACGAAAGGAATCAATCTAAAAAACAGAACAACTAACAATCCTCAGTATTTTTGATGGCACCAATGTTGACATTTTTGGGTCTGACCTTAGACATTCTAAGTCTATGGGTCTGAACATTGTTGGGTAACTTTGCCCACCATCACAAGTTTTGATTTATAGACCCTTTAGTACCGAAACTATGATTAAATACTCTACAGTTGATATTTTATAATATACAATAAAAAAACTAACCTGCGTTTTCGCCATGAAGTACAATTCACTAACACTTTACTACAGTAATTTTTGCCCGCGAAAACCCCCACCACAATCATCAAGTTCTGTTAAGTTACTGAGTGAAATCAGAAACAAATGCAATACTTAGTGCTGCTACAAATATAACTGACTTTCCACTAAACTAATCAATCTTGCCTTGAATATAAAATATTTTCCCTCAATAAAGGAATTGTTTATGAATTGCTTTTTGGACAAAGATACCTAGGTAGACAAAGTTGTCACTGCTATTATATGTATTCTGCTGCACTACATTGCAATCCGTCTCTCAAAGATAGATTGGTTGTTACTGTCATATAAAACAACCGCCTGTACCTACTGGCGTTATAGTAAATATAGGCAGCTCTACGACTATTATAAAATTGTAAGCAATTTTTTATTTTTTATTTATTTACTAGCTGTGCCCCGCGACAACGCCCGCGCGTAATTTAGAGTTATTCTTTTTCTAAAAGCCTAAGTTATTCCTTATAACATCAGCTATCTGCCAGTAAAAGTCGGTCAAGCCGTTTCAGAGATTAGCAGGAAAAACGTACCGTCACAAACGTACAAAACAAAAAGGTACCGTATATACTTTCATATGCATTTAGTAAAAAGCTGTTATTTTGACATTACAAACAGATACTTTAATTTTATTTATTTGTACTTATAGATAAAAATATTTTATTTGTATAGATTTATTTAAAATTATATTAAAAAGGTTCTCGAGTGGCAACCTCGTACCAGTAGACGTAGGTCGACCCCCCACTAGACGGAGTGACGACCTGGTAAGACGTGAGGAAGTCGATGGATGCAGGTGGCTCAGGACCGTGCTTTGTGCCATTCCTTGAGAGGGGCCTATATTCATAAGTGGACTTGTGAAGGTCTGTAATGATGATGATGATTTTTTTTTTATTTTTTTTTATTTTATTTAAAAGGACAACCAACAAGACGAACACTAATACATGGATTTTAAGGTAACATGAATATCAAACTAAAGCTAAGCGTCATCTTAATTATAGGCTGCCACGGCATGCAAATGTGGACTATGCAAATAAAACTTAAATAGGTTAGTTAACACTAAGCAAATGACAACTTAAACATTTTAATCATCATTTAACAATCATTATTTTTATATGTTAAAAAATCAAACAATAGATATAGATACTTGAATCAAACAGACACCATTGACTTAAGAAACTGACCGAGCTTGCGTCTAAATTTCAACGGCTTGTCAGAAAAGATGTCGATGTTGTAAGACTTAGATATTAAGTTGTACTGTCTCTGTAAGCGATTCATGGTGGCATGGTGACCTAAGCAACTTTTGGCATCTTTTGGTGAGAATGGAACGTAACGTACGCGACGCGGCAACTTGTATGGGATATTAAAATTGACAGATCGCAATAACGCAGGGCAGTCAATGAGGCCATTGATAATCTTATAAAAAAGCAATTGATCCAAAAACATTCTTCGCTCTTGTAGGCTAGTCATTTTAAAATAGGCAAGACGTTCCTTATATGAGGGCAGCAGTTTCGCTTTGTTAGATTGGTAGGATAGGTGCCAGAGAAATCTCTTCTGTATTCGCTCGATTCGCCTGATATGAACCTCATAATGTGGGGACCAAACCTGACTACAATATTCCAAACCCGAACGAACCAATGCCAAATACAGGAGAACTTTTGTTGAGGGCTTTTTGAATTCCATTGCATTCCGCAGCACAAACCCTAGCATCTGGAAACCTTTTGTTGCGACATGGTCAATGTGCTTATGAAAACGTAATGATGATTAATTTATTTCCACCAACAATATACATTGAAAAAGCAACAAAGAATGCGTTTACATCTTTTTTTTTATAGAAGAGGGGGCAAACGAGCATGCGGCTCACCTGATGTTAAGTGATTACCGTCGCCCATGATCAACCGCAAAACCAGGGGAATTGCAGGTGCGTTGCCGGCCCTTTAGAAAAGAGTAAGCTCTTTTCATCATCATCTGAAACAATACTATTGTTATGTGATAAACGGGTGCCTAAACTAGGTAAAACCTGTATCTTAGCTCACCTGTAGATCTCCGTGGGCAAAGTAGATAGATGAAGCTACAATAAATTATTTCCTTCTTAATTGAACAGTTATACGAGATACACTTATATTCCATTTTAACATAATAACATTTAAGAGTACCCTTAACCGACGAGCATGTATGCGTAGGTATATGGATGTGGAAGAGGCGAGAGAGGTGTCAGGATCGTGCTAAATGGAAGTCTGTAGTCTCTGCCTACCCCTCTGGGTGACAGGCGTGAGTGTTTATGTATGTACTTATATTCTAGTTAAAAAAAGTAAAATAAGTTTGGAAAATCCAAATGTGCCTAAAGCGCTCGTTTTATACTTACGTAATTTTTTAAAATAGTTTACTTACTGCTTCTAATTTTCCGATAATTTAAAGTCAAACGTCAATTAAAAAAATGTTTTTTTTTACCTAACTCATTAATAAAAAAAAATTCATCGGCATGATGGCATGATTTTACCTCTATTTTATTTATTTGCGGAAATAGTTTTAATTGTAAGGCTAAATTGTAAAGCTTAAAACCTCATTTCTTTAAAACAAATCCATTTTCTCATAACTATATATTATTATTATATATAAGTAAGTCCAAATGTAAACGATATAATAAATTTGCATAATTTTATTATAATACGAACGTCATTACGCGTTGCAGCGAACGAATAATGAAAATCATTTTGTTTACAATTTTTAACTTTTCTGCGAATATTATTTATGTTTATATGAATTCAACGCCCTCTTGCGTTTCAAGTAAATCATGAGAAGGAACAATAGGTACTTACAATAGGAACTTTATTACTGTTGGTTGGGATGCTATGTGATAATTTAGTATTGTATCAACTGTCTTCAAGCTCTATTTAGAAATAAGATATTACATATGGCTGCTCACATGACGGATAATTTCGGGATCTCCCAGCTGAAAAAAAATTTATTATAACTAAATAAAATAAAATTAACATTTACATTTTATGGCTTCCCAGATGACAGATGAAGAGATTAAAAAATAGATTGTGTTAAAAAAATTATATTTTCAAAAGTTATCGTGTTTACTATGCGAACTTGTTAAATCCACGCCATGCGCCAAAATATCACTGTTTTATGTAAAAATAGCAAATAAATGATTTTTTTAATAATACCTTCAAAAATCATTTACCTTTCCGACAGTGTGTTTTTATATCATTCATATGGACAATATATGCCCTATAACATTGGAATCTTGATTTCACGTCCTAATAGAACAAACAAACCTATAAAGCCCTTGGTGAATGCATTGTTAGGTAGTGTATCTGTGCTTAGGGCACTGCAGCGAAATCCTACTTAATCTCTGTAGAACGTGCACAACGTGCCGTGCTGAAAGTGTTATTCTCTTTACACTTCAGGCACCTTACAACAGCTGTGTATCAAAAAGCCAACGTTCTTAGTATCAGAAAACTGTTTATTAAAGAAAGCCGTTATCAGAAAAAAAATGTTGCTTAATTGCTTAAATCATCTAGGTACAAGGCTACCGTTGTCCTATTTCCAGAGTAAAAACAAGATTCACCCAGAAGCAGTTTGATGCTATTGTTCCACACCTATATAACAGACTAAATAAGAAGTATAATGTAAAGGAGTGCAATAATAACGTTATTAAGAAGTATATATTGTTATGGCTTAAAACCTTGATAATGAAGATATAGAAAACATGTTTACTGGTTTTTATTACTGACGCAAACGGAACACACACACACACACACACACCACCTGTGAACCCACGCACCCGTGGCGCACCCACGCATCCTCGCACCCGCACACCCGCGCACTCGCACACGCATGCGCATTACACACACTTATACGCACACGCACTCGCACACGCACACACACCTGCCCACCCGCGCATCCGCGCACACGCACACGCACCCGTGCAAAATAATAAAATTGTGTATGTGTTTGTGAGTATAATAATACATATATTTTATTATATTAATAACAGACATTTAGATATTAGATATTATAAAAGATATACTTTATAAATTACCACACTTCTTTTCATTTTTACCGCAGTCTAATTACTCTACTATGACTAATGCTATCTACGATTTTAAAACAAGAACCGGCACTTAGCTTTAAAATGAAAATGTCATTATTATATTTGCCAAGACCAAACTTTAATTGTTTGCTAGATTCATCTTGTTTATGGAGTGTAGATGTAAGGAAAACCAGCTCCCATAGGAGAATAGTTGAAACGTCCATCTGTAAGCAGTTTGATGCTATTTACATTGATTAACAGTTCAAAAACGCTCCACAACGGCGCTGTAGTAGCTAGAGCTAGAGCTTATTGTCGACGGCGTGAAATGTATTGAGTTGAGGAATTTAATATTTGTGGCAACAAAATTAGTGATGAAACTGCAGTATTTAAAATTTAAATTTTAAAATTTTAAATTAATTTATTAAATAATAAATATAACCTACAAAAAGTCGCCGTAAAACACGTTGAGAGAGATTTTGAAGATAAAAATTTTGACAACAATAAAATAAATATTATAAAAAGAATTATAGTGGAAGTATGTGCAATAAAAAATTATAAAAAGTTATTTAAAATTTACATTGTCGCCACCCTTATTTAGAGCTTTCTTATGGATACATTTTTATACAAAGTCTGTACTCCTTACCTCTCCTTACACTCCATAATCTTGTTATTTTATACTAATCTAATGGGGACCAATATTCTTACGCTCATAAGATGTCGCTAGTTGTGAATAAGGTGAACTTATCAAAGTTTTCACAGTTGTGTAGGCTCATCATCAAAATTGCGTTTTAAATAAAAAAAATCTTGTAAATTTTGATACACAAAACAATATCTCAGTGTTGTAATCTTTAATTTTTACACATTTTTAACACATTTAATTCTTCTACTTTTAGGAATAACCGTAGTTTGGTTTATTTTTGATGTAATTATTTTGGTTACTCCATTTTTAATCTTATTAATATAAAAAATAAATAATACTTCAGAAAGAAACATTCATCTTTACAGTTTTCAAATATATATTTCACCTGATGCAAAGTGACGGCGCCCTGGTGGCAAAAATCGTGGATTCCTTCATTCTGATCTAAAAAAACATGTTCTACGGGTTGGGTTTGTAATGAAGTCGTCTGAATTTGAGGATTCTGTTACTGTGGGAGGCTCAAGGGGGTCTATCTGAAGCACCCCCAATCGAATTTTGTTGCCGGAGCAGCGTCGAAGCATTTTTAATTATTTTTAAAAATATTGGTTACACTAACTAAACGTGAAACGGAACGTACATTTAACTAAATTCTAAAGTTTTTGACGTTGCATCTGCCAAAGTCATCTCAAAATGCGTAAAATGAATCGCTAGGCCGGCTAATTTGTTGACAGTAACAAATATACTTTACGTCATTCCGTTGTTTCCAAGTTAACGTGAATGTGCACCTACACCTGTAACGTTTAGTCTGCCTCCAGACTCTCTGTTTTTCGACGACTACGCTACCCCTCTGGATTCTTTTTTACAAATGTTTGTAGCTATAAATTATGTTTATAATTTAAAGTAATTATATAAGTTAATACTTATGTGTTTTATTGAGTGTAAGAGCGAACTGTTACATCCCTAATTTCACTGTCACATCACTATTTGTTGAAGTAAAATGCTGACTTGCAATTATTGCTGGTTCATTCAAATGCAATATTGAAAATCAGCAATAATTTTGCTATAAATACGCGAGACTTTCCTAAATTCAGTCAGTTGGTTGTTCTTCAGCTAAACTGCTCTCCAGCTACGGACCCGGTTCTTGCCTGCCGGCTGGTTATCAGTGAAAGCTAAGAATACACTCCGGGTCTACTCTGCCCTTCACTAGGGCTATCGCGTTGTTATAATCCAAGTCGCGTATAAGTTCATATAATAGTAGAAATTCTGTGTCCGAACTTGTGTAAAAATAAAATATTTAATTAATAAATAATTGTCGAAATTCAGTACTGTGTTTTTTTTTATAAGTGCTGAATAGGACAATCTAACATTTGGTGTCAGAAGAAAAGGGATTTCTGAAATCCCTCGGGTCGCCTACTCCTGACGACGACCAGCTCCACACAGAAATCGGTCCAGACTCGCGATCCTGAACTAGCAAGTTGGCCACCTGCTGTCTTTGCCTGTCTTCCTGACGCTGTAAAAGGCCGCCGCCAACCCTAGTCATCGCAGACGACGTGTCAGCATCTCTCCATTGTGCGTGAGGGTTTTCTGCCCAGCACCGAGTTATTGACTGCACGAAAACTAATATTTCTACATAAAATACATCGCGACACTTGGTTTAAGCATCGACCCGTACCAACCGCAAACGCTGCACATTTCATCACTTCCGCCGCATCGTCGCACCGTCACCCGACACCGACGTCACCGAGCCGCCACCGCTTCCATGAAATCGCTGTATCTACTAATAATACTGTGAGTGTTGTTATTCGATTCATGTTAATTTATTTTTGTCATTTGCATAATTTTGCGTGTGGATATTTTATAAAACTCTTAATTTCCTACTCCGTTTCACGTAATTAATTAAATTAATTCTTTAAAAATGGTTAATGAAAGTAGTAAACTTGAAAAGAAAAACGTTCAGTCGTGTTCAAGTTTGCAGACTGTAGGCATAGAGGAATTAAATCTTTCAATTCTCACTAAATTTATTAAGGCATACGATGGCGACAGGAATAAATTATCACCATTTATTAGAAATTGCGAAAATGCTTTAAACCTAGCTACCGCGCCGCAACAAAGTATCTTATTCAAATATATAATTTCCCAACTAGAAGGCAAGGCTGAGTCCGCCTGCTCTCTTAAAATTTTTGAAACCTGGTCCGAATTGAAACAATTTTTAAAATCCACATTTGGCGAAACCAAACATAGGGATCACTTACTTTTAGACTTACAAAGTTGCAAACAAAAATCGAACGAGTCTGTCACACAGTATAGTTTACGAATAGAGACATACCTCACACGTTTACAGACGGACATTACACATTCCACTAGGGACCCTGGTGAAATAAGAGGCAGAATCGCCAGTACAGAAGACTTGGCGCTACATACCTTTTTACTGGGCTTACCTAGCCACATTTCAAATATCGTAAGGTGTCGTAATCCTACCTCTTTACAAGAAGCTATAAATCTCGCTATCCCGGAAGAAAAACTACAAAATTACATTCAATCTACTAGATCTTCCGAATATAGACCAAAATGTAAACTTTGCGGCAAGTTAGGCCATTCAGAAAGAACATGTTTTTTAAATCGCCGTCATATTAACAACTTTCAAAATGAAATCCCAAATCAGGCTCAACCTTCTACGTCTTCAAACTCGCAAAATAATAACTTTTGTAGATATTGTAAAAACATAGGTCATGACATATCTCAATGTCGTAAACGCCAATTTAACAACTCTCGTAAAAATAATAACTCTACCAATCAATTTCAAAAACAGGTACATAACCTCACACCAACAAGCGATTTTGATAATAAATTTGATAATCCAAATTCTGAACTAGATGAAAATTTAAACTAAATAAGGTTCCGGTTACGCGTCGTACGGAATCTTCAACTCAAACCGACGCTTTCGATCTCTTAACGAGACAATTTCTCAATACTAAATCCTCTGAATCTAATACTAAATCTACTATAAGCACTGAATCCAATTCCAAATCCACTGAATCTAACACTAAACCTAGAAAATCCACTGTATCCAATACAAAATCTACTAAATCCACTGAATCTAATACTAATTCTACTAAATCCTCTAAATCGAATACCATGTCTATTAAATCTAATAAGTCTACTAAATCTATTATATCAAATACTCCTACTAAATCCTCAAAGTACAATGCAACTATGTTATCTACCATGTCATACAATGAAAATAACAATTTAAATAATGTTTCTGATTCGTATTCTAATTTATTTGAAATTAATTATAACAATAAAATACATTTGCCTCATGTGTATATCAAATCTAAATATTCCGATAAGTTACTAGTTCTTTTAGTCGATTCCGGTGCAGGTGTATCACTAATAAAACAATCCTCAATGCAAATTCAACCAAAACTAGTTTCAGAAATTGTTCAGTTTAAAGGAATCAACAAAAATACGGAGTACTTAAAAAGTCTTGGTCACTTTCAATTAGATTTTATATTTCCAAATAATGACGTTATTTTCGGCAAATTTCATTTAATACCAGATTGTGTCGATGTAGAATTTGATGGTATTATGGGTAACGATTATCTCAAGTCTCATGATTCTAAAATAGATTACAGGAATAAGATTTTAGACATAAATAATCATGTTCTACAAATTCATTTTTCCAAACCAGAATATACTATTCCAGCACGTTCTGAAATGATTGTAGAATGCTATGTTCTAAATCCCGAAGTAACTACTGGATATATCGATAAGTCTGAAATTCAGAAAGGTGTGTTTTTGTCTAGTTGTCTCGTTACACTTAAACAAAACAATCATGTCTCTGTATCAATCCTTAACACTAATACTGAAGATGTCAAAATAAAATCTCATTGCGTAGTTCTAAACCCTTGTGACTTCTTAGATGATTATTTACATAGTATTAACACTCTAAATCTTTCTAATCCCATCAATCAAAATACTATATCAAATAGATCCTGTGAAATTAAGAAACAAATACGAACTTCACATCTTAATTCCGAAGAATCAAAAGCCTTATTTGACTTATGCTCTGCATATTCCGATCTGTTCTATTTAGAAGGAGACATTCTTACTTGCACCAGTACCTTGGAACACAAAATTAAAACTACTAATTCACAACCAATTCACGTCAAAACGTATAGATATCCAGAATGCCATAAGGAGGAAGTTAATAAACAGATACAAAAAATGCTCGATCAAAATATAATCAAGCCTTCAAATTCCCCCTGGTCTTCTCCGATTTGGGTAGTTCCTAAAAAACAGGACGCTTCTGGTCAAAAGAAATGGCGTATAGTCGTAGATTATAGGAAACTAAACGACGTCACCGTCGGAGACGCTTATCCCATCCCTAATATCACTGACATCCTGGATCAGTTAGGCCATAGCAAGTACTTTACTACTTTGGACCTGGTGTCAGGTTTCCATCAGATTCGCATGGATCCAGAAGATGCCCCTAAAACAGCTTTTTCTGTTCCTAATGGTCATTTTGAGTACACTAGGATGCCTTTTGGGTTAAAAAATGCGCCAGCTACATTTCAAAGGCTTATGAATACAGTCCTCGCTGGTCTTCAAGGTCTCCACTGCTTCATATACCTTGATGATGTAATTATATACTCTCACTGCCTCTCTTCACACATAGAAAAACTTAAATTAGTCTTCGATGCTCTCAGAAAGCACAATCTTAAGCTACAACCAGATAAGTGCGAATTCCTACGACGAGAAGTCGCATATCTCGGTCATATCATCACTGATAAGGGCGTCTCCCCAAACCCTGACAAAATCAAGGCCGTATCCAAGTATCCAACACCCAGAAACCCAAAGGAAATAAAATCATTTCTCGGGCTAATAGGATACTATCGAAAATTCATAAAAGATTTCTCCAAAATTACTAAACCCCTAACTTCACTACTTCGTAAAGATGCTTCTTTCAATTGGACTCAAGATCAAGAAAATGCTTTTAATACTCTTAAATCAATGTTATCTAGTGCCCCTATTCTTCAATATCCTGATTTTTCTAAAGAATTCATTCTTACCACTGACGCTTCTAACTATGCTCTAGGTGCAATACTTTCACAAGGAAAAATTGGCGAAGATCTTCCAATCGCATATGCCTCTCGAACCCTCAATAGAGCCGAAGGTAATTATAGCACTACAGAAAAGGAACTTTTAGCTATTTTATTTGGTGTAAAAACCTTCCGACCCTATCTTTATGGACGCAAATTTAAAATTGTGACTGATCATCGCCCTCTTGTTTGGTTATTTAATTGCAAAGACCCTAGCAGTAAATTAGTTCGATGGAGACTTAAGTTAGAAGAATACGATTATGAAATTGTTTATAAATCTGGGAAAACTAACCTCAACGCTGATGCACTATCTCGCCCTCCTATAATATATCCTATCAATGATATAGATCTTACTAACGATATTACATATGCCAAATTTCTTCGATCTCGTTCTAGTCCTACGGTATATAGTACTGAAATCCGTGAATTTAATCAAAATCTGTTAAGAACACCCTGCTCTACAATCGCGTATCCTACTTCTATTGATCTAGACTCATCTAATCCTTACTGTGAAGAAATTATTAACCTCCTGGACGACAAAGAATCTTTTATAAATTCCGAGAAAGAACTATATTCACTAAAGGATACTAAGGTTAATAATAAATTATATATCCATATGTTTACTAAAATTCATCACTATGATTCCTGTACTTATAGAGAATTATTTAAGGTGTTAAACTGTCTCCGAAATGAATTAATTATATTCCATCCTGATGTAAAAGAAATTTCTATGTCTGATTTCTCCAATCCATTTGACAAACTAGAATTTATTATAATTTACGAAATCATATCTTTTATTTTTCATAACACACATATTAAAATTAATATCTACCACAATAAACTCATTTATCCTAAGCCTAACGAAATTCCTACGATTTTAAGAGATAATCATGACTCTCCCATTGGTGGACATATTGGTTCCACACGTTTGTACAATAAACTCAAAGATTCTTTTTATTGGAAAAATATGAAGAATGATATTGAATCATATGTTAGGCGGTGTCCACAGTGCCAACAAAATAAAGCTTTACGTGCTTGCAATAAAGCTCCGATGGAGATTACCTCTACATGCCAGGAACCTCTCCAAAGAATAGCAACTGATATCGTTGGCCCTTTACCCGAATCAGGTCCGGAAAAATACAAATACATAGTAACGTTTCAGGATGATTTAACAAAATACTCCATGGCTTACCCTATTAATAATTCAACAGCTGAACAAACAGCTGAGTGTTTGATAAAGTTTATTTCTCATTTTGGTATCCCTAAGACTCTTTTATCTGACCAAGGTGTTCATTTTATTGCCGAAATATACAAACAAATAACTTCTCTTTTCAAAATAAAACATCTTTTTTCTACTCCATACCATCCTCAAACTAATGGCGCTCTAGAAAGAAGTCACGCCACATTGAAAGAGTATTTGAAATCTTACGTGAACGACAATCAAGATGATTGGCATAAATATCTCCCAACTGCTCTTGTATCATATAATTCGTCTGTTCATTCTTCTACAAATTTTACACCACATGAATTACTATTTGGTTGTAAACCAAACCTGCCAAGTTCCATTTATGATATCGAACCAACAGTCACATACCCTGATTATATAAAAACTTTGAAACAAAAACTTATAAATACTAGAAACATAGCCAGAGAAAATATCCGCCGTAGTAAAGAGAATTCCAAAATTTATTACGATAAAAACACTAGAAATATTACTTATAATGTCGGAGATATGGTATATTTAAAGCAGCATCATAGATTACGCAAAGCCCTTTCTAGCATTTGGAAAGGCCCATATAGAATTATTAAAGTACATAACAATAATAACGTTACTCTTTTAATTAATCGTAAACATGTCAGATATCATTTTGATGAAATTAAACCAGCCCATGATAATTCCCTTCCAGGGCCGTCGCGCCAGGACTCCTCGCAGGACCAGACATGATTACACCAATAACTAATAGTCCAGGTCTTTTCTACGATCCGATTGGTGCACTGAAATATTATAATAACCATTGGAAAATAGTTACATATTCTGACCTATCTTATATACAGCCTCATATAGAAACATTACAAAGAATTCTAGAAACATGTAAACAAATCTGTAATACACATCAATCTACTAAAGTCAAAACTGATTGCTGGAATATCCTAAGTCCTTTAGAAAGTCTTTTTATCAATGTTCAAAATAATTACATCTCTTTATCCCATTTAACTAATGCTAATAATACTCACAAATCTAAAAGGTCCGCTTGGATTGGTATAGGTGGTCCAATCTTGAAACAACTATTTGGTTCTCTAGACGAAGATGACGCTAAGGCTTTTACTGACGCGATTAATGCGGTTCAAGACGATCAAAGACACCTGGCTTCAATTATGAAGGAAAATATTCACTTAATAACTTCTACCATTTCATCTTTTAACAATACTATTACCAAACTTAACGAAAACGAAAATATTCTAAATAACAATATTCGAAATTTAGACAAAATTTTAGACACTGTTTCAGCTAATACCAATAAGTTAGAAATAATATCACATTTATCAATGACTTTTAGTGCCTTAGAAAGTTCATTAATGATACTCAATTTTAACCTTGAAGATCTAATCAATGCTATTCTATTTGGGAAACAGAATGTAGTTCATCCATCAGTGCTAAGTCCAATACAGTTGTATAACGAACTAAATTCGAAAAATAATGACATCCTTTCTAGTTTGCCTTTACATTTATCTCTTGAGAATATTCATACAATAATAGATGTCGCAGAAATATCTTCATTTATCAACAAAAATAAACTAATATTTGCCATTAGAATTCCTCTAGTTACTTTTGTAGATTATAATTTATATCACATATATGCCTTACCAACTCCACACGACATTCAAAATCCAAATACTTTCGCATTAATAAATCCATCCGCAAAATTCCTAGCTGTGACACAAGATAAATTAACATATTCCGCGTTACAAGACTTAAGTGAGTGCAAAGTAATAAATAATAATTACTATTTGTGTAAACTAGGAAATATACAAAATAGTGTTGGAAATCCTATTTGTGAAGTGAGTATTTTAACTGAACATGTGAAAGGAATACCAAAATCCTGTAATTATAAGATTATATTAGGTGAAATAGATTTATGGCAAAGACTTAATAACAATAGATGGATATATGTCCAATCAGATATATCTAAGATATCTATAACTTGTGATGGTAAAATGAATGACTATAATATTGTTGGGACAGGTATTTTAGACTTACCTAAATATTGTAAAGCTTATCATAAGCTACTACAGTTTGTTCCGTCTCAAGAATTCGAAATTAAATTCTATGTTCCTAATCCGAATTTTAATATTATAGAAGACGATTGTTGTTCTAAAGCTACTGTAAATCAAACATTACCATATTTAACTCCTATTAAACTATCTCATGTGAATCTTGATTCGTTACAATATGCTTCACATAAGTTAAATCAAAATGAAGCAGAACTGACTAAAATCGAAAATCAACCTTACCATATTAAGTACAGCCATTATTTTAGTATAATTACTACCCTAGTATCTGTCTCTGTATTTGGATATTTTTCTTGTAAATTGTATAAATGTCTCTGTCTTAATAATCGAAGAAACAGTACATCCTGTTGTATTAAAATTGTCAATACCTGTATGACTAAACCTCATACAAATATCCGAGCAAGGTCCAATATTGAAATGGCCGATACAAACTATGATACAGAAAGTACTGATTCTAATACACCAAGGCGAAACCTTGAGTTATTGTAAAACTTAAATATAATTATCATTTTTTTATTGTATTAGTATTATATTCCATTAGTCTTAAGTTGAAAGTTCTCTCCTCAAATTTATAATTTCTATATCGTTACCTGGATTATACTCACATACTCTATTCCGTATGTTCCGTTTTAAAGGGGGGAGATGTTACATCCCTAATTTCACTGTCACATCACTATTTGTTGAAGTAAAATGCTGACTTGCAATTATTGCTGGTTCATTCAAATGCAATATTGAAAATCAGCAATAATTTTGCTATAAATACGCGAGACTTTCCTAAATTCAGTCAGTTGGTTGTTCTTCAGCTAAACTGCTCTCCAGCTACGGACCCGGTTCTTGCCTGCCGGCTGGTTATCAGTGAAAGCTAAGAATACACTCCGGGTCTACTCTGCCCTTCACTAGGGCTATCGCGTTGTTATAATCCAAGTCGCGTATAAGTTCATATAATAGTAGAAATTCTGTGTCCGAACTTGTGTAAAAATAAAATATTTAATTAATAAATAATTGTCGAAATTCAGTACTGTGTTTTTTTTTTATAAGTGCTGAATAGGACAATCTAACAGAACGAAGCGAACTCGGGACTTAAGACACTCCGACTCCGACAGGTTAGGTTTGAACCGTTGATTGTCGTCTGCTATGGGACTACTTTTGTTTATCCCATGCAGGTAGCGGGCCTCGGGGAGTCCCCCATTACCCGGGTATTCCTCACGGCTCATGACAATGAGCCGGTCTTGGGAGCCGTACCAGTACGGCATTGTTGGTAATCTTGGTTGGCGTATTGCGCGCCACCAGGTCGGTGCTACCGGAGGGTCGGCCGTCTCAAAGCCCCGCGGAGTCCCGAGGGTAGGAGTCGACGCAGGGCCAATCTTGCCGACAGGAGGGCGTTCCAGCTGCTCCGGGCCTCCAGTGCTCCTTCCTGGCTCTAGTTGAAGGCCTGGTATTCCTAGGCAAAAAGTTGGCGTATCTCGCGCCTCTGGGAAGGGAATTTGCTGAAGGATCAGCAACCTCAAGGTCCCGCGGAGAAGCACCTCGACGCGGAGCCGAAGTCACCAACAGGCGCGCGCACTTGGGCGCGCCGGGCCTTCGGAGTTCGCTTCCCAGCGTGTAGGTGATGCGCAGCGTCGGGTGATCTTCATCCCGGGTGGGGTCAGGGGCGTCTTCAAGGCTCCACGCAAGCCCAGTTGGCCCCACAGCGCGCGCACCCACTGCGAAACGACGCGCTGTACTTCTCCCACTCGGGCGGGAGTCGACGACCTAGCGCGCTCACTAGCGCGGTCCGGACAAGACTCTAGGTTAGGTTAGAAGGGGATGATGGGTCGAGCAAGCGAGGGAAGCGAGCGAGTAGACCCCGCCATTCCCTTCGTGGTTATTTTTTTTATAAACAACTCAGCAGTAGGAGCCCGCGAAAGGGGACTCCGTCCATCGGACTTCCTTCGACTACGCTACGTTTAGTGGCGTGGGACTTCCCTCCCACAACTCTCTCCCCCATAAATCAGGTTCATAGTTAAAAACATTACGAAAACATAATCTCAAAATGAGATTTTTAAACATTTATAAAAAAAACTAAGCACGTCCGGCAGAGGGGGGAAATGGGGTGACTCTACAATTACCCCGCCTCCCTCGCCACCACTCCCGCCCCTTAATTCAGGCGACTTAATTTCAAACCTTACCCTGTTATACTGCTGGCCTAGACCTTTCCCTACCCTTGACCTAAATGTTCGATCTGATAATATACAGCCCTGAAGAAGAATTTATGAATATTATTATAGTTTAATATAAAACTGCATGTCTGAGAAATAAGAAAAAAAATTTGAAAACGTGAAGTTCGGCAACACGTATTGAGGTAGCGCAGCGGACGTTTCCTTGCCCTAAAACCCTCTCAGAGATGAGAGAAGGCCAGTTACAGTGGAATGTATAATATATAGGCTGTCACTTTAACTTTAAATATTACTTTCAATTTGTATGTTTTTTTTTCAGCGTTCATTGTTTACTACGCATTTCAAACAAGTTTCTTCTGGCTCAATGTAATGTGTTTTGACATATGGAGGACGTTCAGGTAATTATTGACAGATTTATTTATAACATAAAAATACTATTTATGTTTTCAGCGATACAGTATTTGCAAATTAAACGGTAAAATTACATTAAACAATTAAATTTTACGAAGTCTAATATTTATTTACTGTTTAATATTAAACATCATTATTTATTTAATAATATCAAATATAAATAATATGTTTTAGTTTTCAATTGCATTATTATGTATGTGATAATATTTTTGGCATTCCAAATATAATGTGAGAACGGCAATTGTTAAAAGCTCACTAAAAATCATTATTTGTTACTTTTTCGTTTTATAAACATATTGTTTTACATAATATAAATACGTTAAACGCAGCTTCATTTATCATTTATTTTGTGATCGTGAACATTTAAAGATTTTTAAAAAGCTATTAATTGAAATTTTACTATTAAAATGAAATTTTATTCAATAAATAATTTAAGTAGATCTAGCCTGGGCGCAATGGCGTAGCATGGGTTGCTGATAATGCCTAGGCGTTTATATTTATTGAATACATTTATGGTGTTTTGGACTCGTATTACTTATTAGAGCTGTATTTTACAATATTTATATTATTTATAAAAATATATTGAAGTAATGTTAGTAAAACAAGTTTATGAGATATCTTTCCGATATTTATAATGTACTATGTATGGAGTGTAGAAGTAAGGAGTCCAGACTGTGTGTTAAAAAGTGTCCATAAAAACCGTTAAATAAGGGTGGCGCCACTATAGCTACGGGGTAAATTTTAAAGAAAGTGCCGAAAAATATTAGTGGGATAGACGACTTTTCTAGGTTATATTTACTAAATAAAATTATTTTAGATTTTAGAGCTACTGAGCAGTTTAGCAGCACACTTAAACCGGCGACAACTGCTAAGTTCATTTCATCCCAGTAGCTACTCCAGCGCTGTTGTGGAGAGTTTTTGAGCTGTTATTTACTGCTTACAGATGACCACTTTTTCAACTATTCTACTATGGGAGTTGGTACTCCTTACTTCTACACTCCATAGTACTATGTTTTAATAATGAACAAATTACAGAACAGTAACGCCGGTACCTCCTGGCAGCATCGCACCACTGTAGGTCTTAACTTGACTAGCTTACAGGTCGATGTATATAACTAGCATGCTGGTCATGTTTACGTAGTGTTGTTAGATATTGTCCAGTAAGCTCACTTAGCTGTTCATGCTTAAATAATATGAAATTATAATCCATTAAAAAATATGTTAATCCCTCAGTCTGTAAAAAAGGATTATACATGATGCTTAGTTTGCTAACCGAGCTAAGGAAAGCTTCGCTAGGAGTTACTGTGCATAATAGAATCCATAGCAATGATATCCGCAGTAGAACTGGAGAGATAGTCCGACTGATCATAACCTGGAGTGGCAGTGAACTAGCCTTATTGCTCTAAGAACCGACACACTATGGACTAGAAACATTTTCAAGCGGCATCCATTTGAAAGCGGGCGTAAGCGGGTTGTAGGGTGGTTAGAACCGTGTTTATATTTATTAAAATAATGACGATTAAAATAATATAACACTAAAAATTAAAACACTTTAATACTTACTTTTATGCAGAAAATAATTGATTATTTTGATGTTTCTTTTACATTTATTGTCATATTCAAAACTTACAAATTCACCATGAACACGTAAATTTCGAAATATTAATTTTTTGACTGGTGAGAAAATTTTAAAGAATCACTATCACAAATGATTACTACATATTCTTATTATAAAAGATTTACATATTTTAATTTTATCTATAATAGACTTTATTGTGTGCGAACTATTCACGTCTTTTAAGACTAGTTTAACTGCAATCAGTATGATCTATGATCGATCCTTTGGCTTTAGTTCAAAGTCCTACACTTTCAGTGAATTTTGAGATTTGCTTAGTTGTGACGTGTTTTTACTTCTTCAGAGCTACGCAAGTAATTCCCTTTTTCTTTATAGAATTAAAGTGATAAACAAGCTCACAGTCCACACAGAGTAAGGATGCTGTGGCATTACATACATCTACATTTATCCTCGTTTAAGAATGAAAACGCAAATGTGTTGTCACCCCTGAGGACTAAGACGGAATGCCTCGTTTCTTAAAAATAGGTCTCCGGATCTCTACACTCACCATACAAAACACAACAGTATTAAGCTGCTATTTTACGCTAATATTCTATGAGAGTCTGTTCCTTCCCCGGTCAAGCCGACCCATTCGTGCTACAACCATAATATAGCTGCAGCATGGCTCTCCACATATTTCGTACGTACCACGTACTCAGTCAGTTACGCGGCTGGAATTGGACGCCACCTTATTTTTAGCGCGCTTTACCTGAGAGGGAGAAGAGAACTATCCCCTACCAAGGAGGGGTCGCCGTGTATTAGCAATTTCCTTGGTGCCGGCGGTTAAGGGTGCGTACCGATCATAGAATACTATAATCGGTAATACATAATAGAATGGCTGTCAACTTCATTTTGCACGAGGTTTGGCGTCGCCAAACCCGATTCGCTGTGTTGACAGTTAGACTTTTGATTAATGTTCAAGATCATCATTGAAAAAAATCGTTTAAATTTTAATACATATTTATTTGTAAATAGGGTGCAATTTAGAATTTTTTAAATAATTTGCGTGCGAAATTGGAAACGACTGTAACGTCTAAACACATCTCGTGTTGACATTTATACGTGTGAATTGACCTGTTAGTGACATTTTAGTGGCTACACGGGCTCCGCCCACTCCTCCGTTCTATTATGTATGTATTATAGTATTCTATGGTTCCGATATACACGTTGATCACTATAAGTGATGACGTCAATTCAGTATACAGTGTAGCCATTCCATTTTAGTTTGGTTACTGTTTAAAACGGTACGCCGTCCAATATACTGTCGTCCCTATTTTCGACACTGTTTTCAAATGAAAATATTTATCATGTACACGTTTTCTGTTCAACAAGAATAAATATAATTTGAATATTGTAGTTTGGTTTTAAAACTTAATGTCTGGGTTAATTTGAATAACAATATGAATTCATAGTAATAACAATCATTCGTGGAAGCTGTTAAATCTCTAGGTGCTGTTATGTTTTTTTGACCACATGATCGAAGTACCTACTGAGAGTATCTTACCTCGCAAGCCCATTGCTCACAGTACCTAGGGTACTGCGGCAGTATACTGGCAGTCCATAACGGAATCAATTTTTCACCAGTGAGAGCACTGAGTAGTACTTACGGTGTAAATTGGAACACGGGCTATGTATCATGAGTCGCAGGCGTGCTGTAAAATGTACAGCGATTGTTTAACCTCTGCGCTCTCAAGACTAAATATTATTACAAATATTCCTCATTTTTACGTTAAAAAAGCAATGAATCTCCCTTTATTTTGTTTCATAATTTAATTATTGATAATTTGATTGAAATTATAATAGTATATTTAATGCATGTTATTTTGTACGCAATTTTATAAAGTGGTTCAAATAATCGTTGCTACTCACTACACTATAGGCATTTTCATACCTACTAGGTGAATGAATGTCGTTTAACTTAAGCGGTATTTAATATTCAGATAAAATGAACATGGATAAAATTTTAAATAACATTTATTTATTCATAGACGATCAACTCAAAAAGGCAATATTTTGTTTATAATTAAATATTATACAAAATTACGTTACCTACCTGAACTGAACATAGCATGAATAATATGTCGTAAATAACAATGTATTGCACACAACTATTAAGCATTTGATTGTATGTTATAATATGTGTGTTTTTAAATTGTTTGAAATAAAATAATTTAGGATTTTCATACACTTGTTTAATGCAAACCACTGAAAAAAGGACTGGAGGATTAGCCTCATCACAACAATCAAAATGGTAAGACAAACAATATAATGATCGTTAAAAATCAAAATCACTATCAAATAAACAGTTATTAGATGTTATAAATCGCAGCTTTAGAATTAGAAAAATAAAGGATATGCATTATACAACAGGTAAGTTTATATCGATGAATGAAATAAATATTATTGATTTTTGATTACGATCATGCGGCTCACTTGATGGTAAACGACTATCACCGCCCATGAACAACTGCTACACCAGGGGAATTGCAGGTGCTTTGCCGGTATTTTTGAAAGGAGTCAGAATTTTTATAACTTTTATGAAATTTTAGCAAATGACTAGTTTAAATAATTACAATTAAATAACACACGACACACACACACACACACACACACACACATACACACACACACACACACACACACACACACACACACAAACACACACATTTTGCACATATATGGACATCATTGCCAAAATAGCCAGAAAAGCTTCGAGATTTTTTTGACAATCATTGATTTTCACAACGGTAAGTTAAAAAATTACAAATGAATTTCCAATTGTTTGTAGAGTTTTTAATGTATCATCAATCAAATATCAATGTTTTTCTAGATATTACTTCCGGTACACTGGGTGACTATTTTTACAACAACGAAAATAATATGATTTTTGTGTAAGTGGAATAGAAGGTATCCTCTAAAGTATTTGTAAAATATAACAAAATATAACTAGATAGGCAAAATTTCCGAATACTAAAAAAATACTCATCCTACGGCGTTTGCGTAACACTAAAAATAGGCTACGATCGCTAATGAGTGAAAGTTGTAAGAGCGAACGAGACGCATGCACAATTCTTTTGGTTATGTAGGTGCCAGGTGGCCGACACATCGTTGCAACCAACATTTTGAGAATAAGCTGACCGCGTCTTACGATACCAAAAATTATTTTTCTCTTAGAAGTATTTAGGCACTTTTAATATTTACGTTGGTGTAAAGGTTGTAGTAGTATAACAGCTGATCATAAGGCCCTTTCATTCATACTTTTACGGGCTTATGACCGTCTAATATGCTATAGTTGAGTAGAATTACTTGTTAAATTTTGTCTTGCATTATAATGAATTGATAAACAGTTTCTAATAGTAATTTAACTACACTTATTGATATTTACAAAATTATACCACATTATTGTTATCTACAAACAAAAATCGATATCGTAGTAATTGTTCAAAATGTCTACCGTTTCCTTCTAAATACAAATTAGCACGATTTGGAAATTGTTAGTTAAACTTTGAAGCGTGTCTTTTTATCACATTAAATTCATCTAATGAACGCTGATTTAAACCACTTACACTCTGTGCTCATTCTGTGTACACTAATCGTTTTAGTTCGCCACACAAATAAAAGTCTAGAGGTCTGGTGATCTCGCCCTCAGTTCACAGGTCAACCCCGACCTATTCACCTATCATCGAATTGGCTCGTCATTGTTAGATACTCGACATTAGAGTATTGGTACATGTTTACGACATACACGCGGAAACGCCTTCGCTAACCACAAGTAAATGAAATGAGATTTGTAGGCGCGGGCGGCTTTTCCCTTGAGGCTGGAGGTGAAAGGACGTTGACAAATTATGCTTTATTTTTTGTAAAGTAGGGTGGATATGATTGGAATTTGGATAGATTTTAACTCATTTATTTATTTAATTCACAATTTTTGTTTTTAGTTTTTGTAAAATATCAGTGCTTCTACTCCGTTCACCTATTACATACTCATTTATTCATCCAGTTTACAGCGCTATTTTGCAATAACCGCCCAAATTTGCAGAGAAGGTTCAGTATAGGTAATATAGGCAAATGGTGAATAAAAACAGGCCATCCCTAATTTCAAATATAAAGTGCTCCAAATTTGAACTAGTATTTCTCTGAAACGATTTAACCGATTTTTATAAACCGTTTGCGAAAATTGATGTTGTTTTTTAGATTAAGAGCTGATTAGATTTTAGAATCAATCGATACATTCGTTTAAAAGTTATCTTAAAAAAAACAATTATTTTAAAAATTAATTTTTGTAATTTCTCAAAATCTATCGAGCCGAATACATTCATTTACGAGTACACATGAAATCTAATGCAAGAGAACTCTTTCGAATGCCATACACCGCGTTTCAATCCGTCCAGCCGTTCAAAATTTATAAGTAGTTTATACACACACACACACACACACACACACACACACACACACACACACACACACACACGCGCGCGCGCGCGCGCGCACGCACACGCACACGCCACGCAATGTACATATACACACATACACACACACACACACACAAACACACACACACACAAACACACACACACACACACACACACACATGCCACAAAATGGGAGGCAAAAACTTTATTGCCCATAAATCACATTCAATTTGGAATAATTTCAAATAAAAGTACAAGCCTTATTTACTCGTATTTTAAAAAACTACAACAGTGGTAGGTATATCAGTATATATTTGAACTTAAGTTTAAAATTTGGCACCCTTCTTATATACTCTTTGTAAAATAACCGTGTATAGCGTCAAGCTTGTAATCCTCTAAGGATGGGAAGGAATAAGAAGAGTTCAAAGAGCAGCGAACTATTCGGATCATGTTTAGCCAAAAATATGAGCTTATAAGGGAAATTGTGAAACAAGTTATAGGCGGCTGGCCCATCGCCTACATAATCACCAGCTCAAAACCACAGTTAGCAGTTAGCACATTTCTTTTATTATTGGTCTCACATAAACATAAAACATATAAGTGAGGCTATTTTTACGAATTGCGAATAAGTTATAGCATCACGACTACTAAATAAAAAAATGTAAATTTCGCAACAAATTCATAATGCAGCTGTATTCTTTTTATGTACCTATTTAACATTATCTCCGAGGGTAGTTAACATAGTGAGCAGATTTTTTTAATTTACTGATAGAGTTTACCTTTAGGTACCTACAGTGGTACCATATTTTCAACCAGATGCTATGATAATTGAAGTTGGTTTATTATTTATTAAAACAAGTCAATTGTACAACATAATCAATAAAAATAAATATTACATTGCCTATTTTTGAGGAAGTTCTCACTATGTTGAAATATTTTAAGTATTTACAATGATTTCAAGTTTCAGTGGTTCTTACTCTGGTACCACAGAGGTCGTCCCATTTTTATTTTTTTTTATTTTTTTTTAATTTTATTTATTAATTTATTTCAGATAACATAAGATCCATATCATTAAAATTGGTTGATTTAAAAATATTAATTAATTGATAATAAATAATAATAATATGTCATGAAAATACAATAAGTAACATAGGTACATAACATAACATATAAACACAATAATAACTAACACATAATTATTATTTAGTATCTTCTCACTCCCACAATTACTGGGACATGTTTCTTACAGCAATGCCGGAGGATAGGACAGTCCAATCTGTCTCCTATCATTTTCAGAATAATATTGGAGCTGGCCCGCACTCTGCGCACCAGTGACGCGCACCGCTTACGCATGGTCGCGTGAAAACAGGCAGTGCGCGCCTCCGCAAACATGCCGGAGGCTCTGCAGAAGCGGGGCAGCCCCAAAACCACCCTGAAAGCGTTATTGTACAGGACGCGGAGATCGTTGTAACTTCGTTTATTATAGTCTGCCCACAGGCTCGATGAATAGAGTGACGTACAATAAGCTCTAAACAGTGTAATTTTTACCTCCTGTGAGCAACGCGTAAATCTGCGGGCTATCATGTTTGCTCTGATGGACAACGCTCTCCGCTCCCGCTCAATGTCCGCATTGTCCTTGAGGTCATTGGTTATTATGTGTCCCAGGTACTTAAATTGGTTGACAACTTCTAGCGGCACCCTATTCAATAAGACTGGAGGCAAACTCTGGGGACTCTTGGTACCTGCCTTGAAGACCATGCATTGACTTTTGTTCACATTGTACTTTAGACCGTGTCCACTCGCATACTCTTCACAAATGCGTATCAGTTTTCTTAAGCCACAGATCGACGCGCTCAGCAAAACCATGTCGTCAGCGTAACTCAGGTTATTAACACATAGGCCGTCGATATGACAGCCGACGCGCTGGCTGCTGAGAGTGACAATCAAATCATTCATATACAAATTAAAAAGTGTCGGAGATGTTAATCCGCCCTGCCTGACTCCACATTCGAGCGAATACGGATCCGACACTGCTCCCGCCCAACGTACGCTGTTAGATTGGTGTGAATACCAATACTGGAACACGCTGATGAGTTCCTCAGACAAGTTTATGCTTCTCAGCTTATCCCATAAACGGTCGTATCGGACTAAATCAAAAGCCCTTGATAAGTCGAGGAAGCAGGCATATACAGGTGTCTTGCGGTTTGTGTAGTATCTAACGGTATGCTTAAAACACAGTATTGCGCTTTCAGTCGACAGCTGCGGTCGAAACCCGAACTGGTTATCATTCAGCTTTACGTATTTATTTAACTGTGCATTAAGCAACCCGTCAAACACCTTTGCTATGACAGTGGCAAGGGAGATTGGCCTGTAGTTACTTTTGTCGGTAAGATCACCAGTTTTATTTTTCACTACAGGTACCACAACTGTCTTCATAAAATCGGCTGGTAAGTAAGAATGGCCCACGCACAGCGAATAAAACATAGCCAATACCCTCGCGACATGTGGCCCGGCGTACTGCAGGTGCTCAATACTAAGACCGTCATGTCCCGGTGACTTACCTGTTGAAATACTTTTTATGGCTTTTGAAACATCTTTTGCCAAAAACGCGGTCGTTACCACGTGACTACTTACGTTACTATTGATCACATCCCCGGCGGGGCCCAGTGGCGATTTCACAGAGAAGTGGTCCCTAAAGACATTTGCAATGTCCTTGGGGTCGTTCACACCATCAACGCTCACAGGGAGGCCAGGCCGTACATTAATCTTACTAGTGTTTTTCCAGAAGCCCGTAAAGTTACCCTTTGAATGCTTTTCCGCAAGAGAGTCCATTTTTATTTGTTCTTGGTGGTCTTGGCACCATTTTAATCTGGACTTGAAAACTCGTCTGCTTACGCACATTTCTCGGTAAACAGGACCCGATTTTGGTTTTCCGCACATCACCCATTCATATAACTTGGACCTAGCCTCCCTATGAGCAGCGCTGACGTGCTTGTTCCAACCCACTATACGCGAGCCACTCCCCCCACTTTCATGCTTCCCCGACTTACCACTGCTGCGTCACGAAGGGCGGTCACAATGTCGGCGTAAAGCTTATCTAGAGTACGCCAGTGGCCACGGTCATTACAAGCATAATCAGAACAGCTCACACAATCCGAAGGAAAGTCAATCAATCTTAGCCTCTTATGACACTCAATGGTATACATAGAGATTTCTTCAACACTTCTTTCACCCCATAATATATCTTTATTTGGATTCATAAATTTAGGTAATATTTTAGGGGTTAGTAATTTTAAATCGCAATTTATAATAAGTGGAAAGTGGTCCGACAATTGAGTATTATATATTACATCTACATTACTCACGGACTGCTTTGCCGACTGAGTAGTAATGCAGTGATCCAGCCAGCTGCATGTCCCGAACACATCACTAATAAAAGTAAAAGTGCCCGAGTTTAACCCTAATATCTCTGTGTCTATACACGACCATAGTTGGTCATTACAAAAATTAATAAGTTCACCGTAAAACAACTCACCCGGGTCAGCATTAAAGTCTCCCAAAATAAATACGGCATCAATTCCGTATTCGTCAACAATCGCACTCACCGTACTCAAACAGTCTATAAATTCTGGTAAATTTTCTACCGAATTTGTTGGCATATAAACACTCATTATGATCACAGGTCTATCACACGTTATAATTTTTATACCACAAATACGGCTATTATCGCACTGTAATATTGACACCTGTTGAAACGCACTATATCGCCATAACACTGCAGTTCCCCCAAACGGACGTCCTCTAAGGATGCCCGCAGACATATCCATCGCCGATGTTGCTGTGTATCCGAAACCACTGTCAATGGTGCCAATGTAGGGTATGTCGTGTGGCATTAGCCAAGTTTCCTGAAGACACACCACATCACATGATCGGCAGAGTTCTCGGACATCGTCTATTGATCGTTTTATATTTTTACAATTAAATGTGGCAAGTCTAAATGGGGAACTATCCATTATTGGGTTTATTTTGACCGTCTACGCTGGTAGAAACTGCAACGTTCGTTTTCCTGTACTTAAAGTTTACAAAACGTCGGAATACGACACCTTCGGGCCATAGCGTTTCGTCCATGTATTTCGATAAATTAGCCTCAGATATTAAAAATTTGTATGCTTTGTGTCCTCTTTCCACTTTCATATTTATTTTCTCCAGATTCACTATTTCCTTTGTCTTATTATAGATATGGTTAGTTATATCTTTTTCTGTTGCAGAGACATGCACATTCGTAATGAACATAGGAATTTTCCTATCGGCAGCTCTGAAGGTGCATTCTAGGTCTCTTGCTATGCCCGACTTTCCTACGTAACGATATTTGTTTTGTTTTTTACGATATACCACTTTTTGCCAGTCTTCGCTGTTAATATTTTGCGAGCGCTCCGGTTCACACGTTTCTAACGCACATCTATCGCCTGCCTTATCAGTAGTGGTCAGCTGCTCCGCTAGCTGTAGATTCGTGCTCGATGCGTGTAACGTCACCGCCGGACCGGTTCGAGTGTTCGCCTCCTGATTCACTATTGGCCTTACTCCACCCTCACTGCAGCCTGTAAGTGCGCTTGCCTGAGTCCGTTCCACAGACAGACGTTGTCGGTCGTTTAGTTTATTTTCTGTTTGCTTGTGTCGTTCTACCCTCAATTTTTCAGATTGTGTCGAAGGCGATTTTATGATCAATGATTCATTTATGTTTCTTGTAGTTATCTCATTGGGCAACATATCATAATCATATGAGAGTCCCATCGGTCCACTGTCTAACCACGCACCTCGTTTCATGTTCATTTTGAAAGCTGACGCCGGCGGTGGGGAATTGGTTTTTAGCTGATAGACTTCCGTTTTTAGTTCATTTACACACTCTAGCGTAGCATCAGTCGACTTTATGCCTTCGATTTCAGTCTTCATCGTTATCATGTCCTTCAACAGTTTAGAACAGTCCAAATGATCCCATAAGATTGGTGGCAGTTTATCTAACTGTCTTGCCACAAAAACTGGGATAAGGTCGGGCTCCGTAGTTTTAAATAAGTTTATAATATTTGCTACGTCACGCTCTTCTTTCCTTTTATTCTTTCGTAATATTTTTCTTTTGTCCGTTGGGATAGACTCAAACAAAAGTGTCTTGGAGTTCTTGATATCCTCACTTGTAAATGCCGACTTACAAATACGCATTAGAGTTTCCTCGTCTGCGATCGATATTTTATTTTGTATATATGACAACATCTCGTCAATGACGATGTTACATTTATTGCACTTCACTACGTTCGTCATATTTATTAAAATGCGCTCGTTAACGCTCATTAAAAGTTGACACCGATTTTGCCATGGATGTAATCGTCAGAATCTGATGATTGGATCTATGGCAAAATCATCAAACACTTTAGTTTGCAAATTTCAATGATTATCCTATACTATTAAACGAGCAATTCTTGTATATATATATATATATATATATATATATATATATATATATATATATATATATATATATATATATATATATATAATCGGGATCTCGGAAACGGCTCCAACGATTTTCATAAAATTTAGTGTCCAGGGAGTTTCGGGGATAATAAATCGATCTAGCTAGGATTTATTTTTAGAAAATGTCTTTTTGTCCGTGTTTTTAGGCAACGAAAAACTGCTACGATATCGTTAGAATAAGAAAGTAAATTTTGACATTGTTAGTGATTATAAATAGCTTAATTGGTATTATGGTCGGTCACAGAATCTTTAAACCCCGGTTCGAGCCCAGACCGACCGACCGACTTTTTTTAATTTTTTTTTTCATGTTCCTTTCTTTTTTGAGAAAATCTATTTTTTCGAGCCCTTTTTTTAGTATTTTTTAAAAACACGAAAATTTAAATTAAAATAATTGCACTCATGATTTTTTATTCAAATAACCAGTTCCGTTTTTTCTGTTATGTCGCTAACATCAAAAAATATTATTTATATTTCATCAGTATGTAATTTGTATCTAAATATAATTTCCAAAACACACGAATTAAAAAAAAATCAAGCGAAAAATACCGAGCAAAGCTCGGTCAACCGGGTACTACTTCTTCTTTTAAAAGCTTTTATTTCTCTGAAGTCTGTTTTTATTTTTTCTTAGCGACAAATTTAATGGTCATAAAATCAACTAAGTAAAATGTTTTCTTCTACAATCTTCAGTGGCTACCGCGGGAGCAGCAATAAGCGACGCGAAAAAAAACGATTTGTTCTCTATGGCATGTACGCATGGGGTGTACCGCTGATCCTCACTGTTGCTACAGTAGCCATGCAATTCGCAGATGTCCCGGATAATATTATTACACCTGGCTTCGCTTATCGGAGGTGTTGGTTTGAAAGTAAGGTTTTATCATATTATTTTATAATTTGCGAATAGTTTAAGCATTCTTATTTACAACTAGATGTTACCCGCGACTTCGTTCGTTGGGTTTCATTCATTTCATTTTCAATTCTTTTTCTAAGGTAAAAGTTGCCTAAGTTACTACCATAGAATACTGTAATACACAATAGAATGTCTGTCAACCTTATTTTGTACAGCGTCGCCGGGAGCACACATATTACGTCATACACGTCGTATTATCACTACTACAAACCCGATTCGCTGTGTTGATAGACTGAGTAAATTTACACATTTTAGACTTTTGATTAATGTTCAAGATCATCATTAAAAAATCGTTTAAATTTTAATACATATTTATTTGTAAATAGATAGAGAGAGAGAGAAACGATTGTAACGTCAAAACACATCCAGTATTGACATTTATACGTGTGAATTGACATGTTAGTGGCTACGCGGCTCCGCCCACTCCCCCGTGTACCGTGTACGTCTTTCTATTCCGTGTACGTATTCTGTGGTTACTACTCAGGCACACAAAAATTTTAAAAATTCTTTTTTGTTATAAGTACCATATTTTGATATTACAAACAAACGCTTAAATTTTATTCATTTGTATAGATAACGCTTATTGTAATCGTGGGTGGATGATTGTTTTTACTGTTAAGATGTTTATTCGGTCGGAACAATATATTGTAAAACCTACTCCTGTCGACCAAGAACTCTTCAATCAAATACATAAAAAAACGTAATAAGGTTACCGTCAGTGTATAGACTATTGAACTGAATGCGGTCGGAATGCGGCTAGACTTAAACAACTTCAATACAACTCGTTTTAAAAAAAGCGATTAAACATTATTTTTAAGTAACGGAGAATTTTAGTGAGATACATGTGTAAGTTTTTTTTATAGAAGAGGGGGCAAACGAGCATGCGGCTCACCTGATGTTAAGTGACTACCGCCGCCCATGATCAACCGCAACACCAGGGTAATTGCAGGTGCGTTGCCGGCCCTTTAGAAAGGAGTAAGCTCTTTTCTTGAAGGTCCGCAGGTCGTATCGGTCCGGAAAAAACGCCGGTGGTAAACTATTCCACAAAGTGGTTGTACGCGGAAGAAAACTCCTTTTGAAACGTACAGTGGTGGATCGCCAAGCATCCAGATGGTGTGGATGGTATCGGGGCGTTTGCCGCGTAGTGCGTTCACGAAATTTGGCCTGGGATTAATACGAACAATTCCTCAGAGCACTCTCCATGGTATATGTGAAAGAAAATGCAAAGAAATGCAACATCTCTTCGCAGCGTCAGTGAATCGAGCCGATCGGAAAGCACTCGGTCGTCGACGATTCGAACCGCTCTGCGCTGGATGCGGTCAAGTGGAAGGAGCTGGTACTGGGGAGCCTTAGCCCAGAGATGGGAACAGTATTCCACGTGCGGCCGAACCTGCGCCTTGTAAAGTTGCAGGCGGTGTGCCGGTATAAAATACGTTCCCGCTCTGATGAGCACGCCAAGCTTTTTAGAGGCCAATTTGGCCTTCTCTTCCAAGTGACCACGAAACTGCACGTCACTTGATATGTTGACACCGAGGCTTCCGATTCTGGCTGAGGCAACAAGGGGAATGCCTTGAAACTGAGGAGGTACGACAAAGGGGTTCGCAATGTCCAAACTAACGGCCAATGCCTCCTCCTTGGACTCTACTGCCTCCGACCATCTATGAGTTAGGTAGACCAGAAGATCACCAGCTGACCGACCACGGCGAAAACCGTAGTGGCGGTCACTAATCAGCCGGTGATCTTCAAGGTACCTCATGAGCTGGCAGTTTACAATGGACTCCATTGTTTTGGAGAACAAGGAGGTAATGGCGATTGGCCGGTAGTTGGACGGGTCAGAGCAGTCGCCTTTTTTAGGGATCGGGTGGACGTAAGCCGTCTTCCATGATTTTGGGACTACGCCTAGGGAGTAGGAGTATCGGAAAAGATGCGTTAAAACCGGTGCCAACTCTGGAGCACACGTCCTCAGCACAATTGGGGGGATTCCGTCAGGCCCACTCGACTTGTGGATGTCCACGGAGAGGATTGCTTAGCGAACCGAGCGCTGTGTGAACTGCACTTCCGGCATGGAGCACTCACACCGCGGGATGGTCGACGGCGTACTCCCCCCGTCATCGAGAGTCGAGTTGGACACAAAGAAAGAGCCTAGCAGATCGGCTTACTCCTTTGCGGTATGGGCCAGTGAGTCGTCCTCCCTGTGCAGAGATGGAAGAGATGGTTGACAGAAATTCCCCTGGACAGCCTTGGCGAGAGATCAGAATGCAAGGGTTTCAGAAGGAAGGCGAACTAGTTTCTCGCCAATTCTGCCTATCTGTTCTGACTTTGCCTTGGCAATGACTCTTTTGAAGGACCTAGAGGCGGAATTATACTTCTTTTTTATAGCGCTGGGGTTTACATCCCGGGACGCTTATGCGTCAGCCCAGGCTCGGTAGCACTCCTGCTTATAGCATGATGCTATTTTACAGGAGCGACCAAACCATGGCTGAGATTTCCCTCCAATGGGCACCACAGAGGAAGGAATAAAAAGTTCCATACCCTGAAGTACCACATCAGCGACAGAATCCGCAACAACGTTGGATCATCCGGCGAGAAGCAAACCCGCCCCCAAGGGTAGGATGCAAAGAAAGACCGCATCCCATCTCAATCGGCTGACCTATAGTGCCAAACACGGCCGCAGCCTGCAGAATGCAACTGCGATTTCAGCGTGAGTGGCACCACACTCCGGACAAGACAATGGTCCGAGTAACCTAAAGGGGCGTCGACGGAAATCTAATATCCATCCGGGTGAGAGGTCAGCAGAAGATCCAACAGGGAAGGTGCGTGATCCTCCACATCTGGAATCCGCGTAGGCGAAGTAACCAGTTGTGTCAGGCCATATGAAAAGGCAAAATCATGAACAGATCTCGCCGCATGATCGGTTAAACGTGAACCAAGGCATTCGGCATGATGGGCGTTAAAGTCGCTGAGGACCACGATCTCTGCGGAGGGGATCTGTTGTAGCAACGAATCTGTAGCCATTTGGACGTGGTCGAAGAGTCGGTCTGTTTCGGCATTACCGCTATGGGACCTATAGAGGCACCCGTAGACGCGCGGACGGTCGTCACTGTCTACGCGTGGCCAAAGGATGGGCAGGTCCGAATCTTCAAGCCTGCCAAGGCGTCGAGAACAGATGTCCTCTCTGACGTAAACGCAAACTCCAGCCCGGTAGGCACAAAGGAGTTTTCCAGTTCGTACCCCGGGTAGGAGAGATACGAGACATCAGCCGGAGAGGACACCTGCGTCTCGGTCAGAAAGAGCAGAGCTGGCCTCGCCGTCTCAAGATGGCAATGGACGGCGTTTAGGTTAGAGTGAAGTCCCCTGATATTGCAGAAATTCACAGATAGCGTGGCAGGGGTCGCCTTGGTCTTGTCGCTCCGTTTGCCCCGAGCAGTTATGTCTTGAGCGGAATTTTGCGCATCCCCCCCCCCCCCCCCAGAATACGCGGGGCAGCCTGTGCACCCACGCTCAGGAGTGGAGAAACATAGTCGTGGATGCTCAGCGAGGGATTCTCCAGGGGTGCTGGTACTCTCCTGGGGTAGTCTACTATCATTTAATTCCGCTACCATGTTGATGGGGGGGGGGGGATTTGGGCCTATTTGGTAAGTATAACGAACCGAGAGCTGGTCCCATCACCCGCACCATTCCGATGATATTTCCGTCTGATATTCAGTAATATTTTTGTGGTGGTCAGCAATGGACTTGTGATGGGCTTTAATGATGATGATAAAGATTTTTTTAAATTTATTGGTCTATTAAAGGTCTACATTTTGATAACTTTCTTAAGTGTTTTGTATTTACTTTTTCAGACTGGTTAAGCGAACTGGTGTACTTTTTTACACCTGTACTCGCGCTCGTGTTATGCAATGTTGTATTGTTTTCGGTTACGGCGCATCGCATTCGTTCAATTAAACAGGAAACCGCCATTTTGAAGGGAGCTGAATCAGCTAGAAGTGACAAACTTACAAAGGATAAGCAGAGGTAATTACTGCCTGATTCTACACGTCATTTTCCTGTTCTAATCTTTTCATTGATAGATATATACTTTCCTAAACACTTTTGCTACGCAAGTTTACAGAAATAATGAGTCCTATTATAATCCCTTAGAAAGATGGTTTTGTCTATACAATAATTGATTAATAATGAATAGCAATTTATTTTCCAATAATGCACCACAAATAAATTTGTTACAGATATTTTATATAAATAAGCCACATAAAATTAAATATAAAGTTTTTATAAAAATCTAATTTTCAAAATGTACTTCATCATATTTCGTTATATTATGTATCTGTATGTGCAGCACTCCTTACTGTTACCTAACATCTCTAATAATGTTGTGTGCTCATATTTTGGAATATCATCCAGCTCGTAATTTTTGCCCTTACTGTTTTTATTTATTTATTAATACTTTAACGTATAAAGTGGTATATGGCGGATTTAATGACGTAGACATAGAGTATTCTCTTCAAGTCAACCATTAGACTAAACAGATATATATGAGGCGTTGCAGCAATTTTGCTGATTGCAAGTTAGGGCAAAGCAGAAAATAAAAGGATGGAATAATAATGTTGCGCGCCACAGTTTATGGCACTTGCGCCATCTATTATCGAACAGAGGAACTAAGCTTTCTAGAAAGCCCCACACTCGAACTTTCTACACCTGGTCGGTTGGGGCCGGTATTTGCTGGAATGTTCTCGATTTTTCGGTAGAAAAAGCTTATATAAAGCCGTTAAAAGCCGTGATCGGGGCAGTATTGAATTGGCAATACGAGCGAAGCTTTCGGAGTGAAATAAAGTGAACTAAAGTGTTAAGTGTAATTAATTATTAGTGTGATTTAAGTTTTAATTGGTGTTCAGTATTTAAAGTGTCAATTTTGGTAATTCAATCGGCAGTTTTTATTCTCACGAACCCTAAACTCGTAACAATAATAAGGATGAAATAATAGTCTTATATACACAATTATATCGATAAATAGGTGTACACAAATACTTATTATATTTACATACAGTTACAAACATAAATAAAAGTAGAAAATTTAACGTATAATATATCAAGCTGCATTAGGATTTTTTTTAATGTAAGGTAAGTTTTTAAAAGAAAAATAACCATTTTGTATAATTTCCACAGATACGCACTCTACCTGAAGCTTTTCGTAGTAATGGGTGTGAACTGGACGGTGGAGATAATCAGTTTTTCTGTTGGCGGGTCTAACTGGTACTGGATCTTGATTGACATTTCTAACATTGTGCTCGGCCTTTTCATCTTTCTTATTTTCGTTTGGAAGAGGAAAGTACGCAACTTGGTGGCCAAAAAGTAAGTACTTATATGATTGTTTAGAGTTTAGATCATATAGTATCTCTACATTATCAATACTTTTTACTTAGAATATATTTTTTATGTAAAACTGAAGTCACAATAAACTAACAGTCCAGCTGATGGTAAGTGACTACTGTAGTGCATGTTCACCTGCAACGAACTACGAACAAAGAAGATTACAGATGCGTTGTCACCTCTGTGGACTCAGACGGAATGCCTCGCAGCATATATTTACACCGGAACACAGAGCAAGCAATACTCTTTGGCAGCAGAAATAGGTAACAAAATTGAACCTACCCGCATGGAATCCTAGTCAGAAAAAAATTCTACCTCCTTGTTTACTTAGAATATCAAATTGAAAAACAAATTTTCCAATAGACATTTCTTTTGTCTATTCTTCTAATCTGCCCCGGATTTGCATGGAAGATTTCTGGATCTCAAAAACAGCGTAGCCTACCGGGTCCAATTGTAAATCTTAACCATTCGAGTTTCCACTCGCTAAAACACACAAAAAATATAAAATCGATCCAGCGGGTTTCCGTTTATCCACCCTGTAGTCTCAATCCAAAGGTGGATACTCGAAAACGCGTGTTCATCTAACCACTCCAGATAGGGTGGATAATCGGAGTTCCTATATATTATTTTCCTTCCGATTTTCTCCCTCGGTTGTGTACAGTCATTAAGTTTAATTGTTTATAGAAACGTGATAAAAACTATCTTAAGATACTATATATACGATAAGAGCCGTGGTAGCTCAGATGGTTAACGCGCGCTGTAAATATAACAGAACGCGAGTAACCTGGGTTCGTACCCCGCCGGCACCAATGAAATTGTTAATTGCAATTTTAAGTGCTGATATACCACGTGCTCGGCGGCGAAGGAAAACATCGTGAGGAAACCTGCATGTCTGAGGAATAAGAAAAAAATATTTCGAAGACATGTGAAGTACAATTCCTTGCCCTAAAACCCTCTCAGAAATGAGGGAGGCCTGTGCCCAGCGGTGGGACGTATATAGACTGTAACTTTACTTTACTTTACTTTATATATATATACAGGATTATATCTTTTGGATTCATAGATTAATTTTCTTACTGGATTCATAGGAATCTTAACGTAAAATAATTTAAAATGAAGTTAATGACAAACTTACAATCGTAACGTTTTTGGAATGCTTTCAAAAAATGCCCAGTTTTTCGCTAAAGGCTGATCATGATTTACACAGGGACAGGACCAGGCGCCAGTGCTGGCGTCGAGGACTGGCTCGCACTATTTAGTGTTTACATGAATTCAGTAGTCGTGGTAACTACTTCAGGGTGTACGCACGTTATTGAAGTCAGTGAGAAAAAAATTAATTCACGGAAACAGCATTATTTATAACGATTGAAATACTTGTTGAGAAAATGTTCCGCGTGCCGCTTGCTAATTTCACCCTGTATTAGGGGGATGCTGGGTGGGATAGATTTTTTATCTGTATAGATTTTGGGGGTGCCTGGGATAGATTTTTTAACTGTTTCTCACGTAATTTACTCGATGTAAAACATGTACAAAGACCGCTGACTGGCAGCTACGTCAGCAGTGCGAGAATCCGCCTGCCGAGCCTCATGATCGTGGTTACTCACTGATAATCAGGCGTTAATTTGCGAATCCATTATGATAAAGATATTAATTGATTTGCAACCTTTCGCTAACCAAATACAATGATGTGTCTTACCTGGATTGAAGAGCACCTCCCGCCCTCCCTCAATTAGGTGCACTGATACCGTCACCACTAGTCCCAGCACCACTTCTCCCAACACCACTATTCCCGGCAGCACCACTTCCAACACCACCATTCCAGGAAAGACACACCATCGACGATAATACGACACGTGTGTCTCCTCTACACGAGGCATCCTCAGGTAATGTAGACTCTACGGCGGCTGACCGCTAAGCCGCCGGTACGTATAGTATTATATATACCGTATAAGGTTGTGGAAGAAAAAAAAACTTTTTTGCAGATTCATTGTTTATTTATTTCAAATATACTTACTTTTAAATATTGTACATAAGTAACTATTAATAAATTTGTATGACATACTTAGTCTACATTCATCATCATCATCATCATCATTACAGCCTTTCACAAGTCCACTGCTGAACATAGGCCTCCCCCAAGTAATGCCACAAAGCACGGTCCTGAGCCACCTGCATCCATCGACTTCCTGCATGTCTTACCAGGTCGTCACTCCATCTAGTGGGGGGTCGCCCTACACTACGCCTACCGGTACGAGGCTGCCACTCGAGAACCTTTCTTCCCCATCGGTTATCGGTTCTTCGAGCTATATGGCCGGCCCATTGCCACTTCAGCTTACTAATCCGTTGGGCTATGTCGGTCACTCTGGTTTTACTGCGGATATCCTCATTTCTGAGTCTATCACGCAGAGAAACTCCGAGCATAGCCCTCTCCATAGCTCGCTGAGCGACCTTAAGCGTCCTCATACGGCCAGCAGTGAAGGACCACGTCTCAGATCCATAAGTCATCACTGGCAACGCACGCACTGGTTGTACAATCTAGTTTTTAGAGATTGAGGTATACCTGACGAAAAGATATGTCGTAATTTCCCGAACGCTGCCCAGCCGAGTTGAATCCGTCGATTGACCTCTCGGTCGAAGTTGGACTTACCTAGTCGGACTATTTGTCCCAGGTAAACGTACTCGTCAACAACTTCGAGCATAGTGCTCCCAACAACTACCGGCATAGGTGTGACATGGACATTGAACATGATCTTTGTTTTGTCCATGTTCATCTTAAGACCTATCCGTTGGGAGGCACTATTGAGGTCATTGAGCATAGTGCTTAAGTCCTCCAGCGATTCTGCCATAAGGACTATATCGTCGGCAAATCGAAGGTGAGTGATTTACTCGCCATTGATGTCAATACCGTATCCTTTCCAGTCCAGTAGCTTGAAAACGTCTTCCAATGCAGCGGTGAAGAGTTTCGGGGATATAACGTCACCCTGTCTTACACCTCTCTGCAGTTGGATAGGTTTCGAGCTCTGGTTCTGTACTCGGATAGCCATCGTAGCCCTACTGTACAAACACTTCAGCACTTCGATATACCGATAGTCAACTTGGCACCGCTGAAGGGACTGTAGCACCGCCCAAATTTCGACGGAATCAAAGGCTTTCTCATAGTCCACATACGCCAGGCAAAGTGGCAGATTGTACTCTTCAGTCTTCTGTACAATCTGCCGCAGGGTATGTATGTGGTCTATGGTACTGAAGCCTTTTCGGAAACCGGCTTGTTCGGGAGGCTGGAAGTCGTCAAGTCTGCGTGCGAGACGATTCGTAATGACTCTCGAAAACAGCACGTAGACGCGGCTCAGAAGGGAAATCGGTCTGTAGTTCTTTAAGAGAGCGTTGTCGCCTTTCTTAAAGAACAAGACCACCGCACTTCTGCTCCACGCCTCTGGAGTAGTGCCACCATGGAGGACGGAATTGAAGAGCTTCTGAAGGACTACAAGTACCGGTGTTCCACCCGCTTTCAGAAGCTCCGCTGTAATTCCATCCTCGCCTGGGGCCCTGCCGTTTTTAAGGTGCTGGAGAGCCATTCTAATCTCGCTTAGACTGACGTCCGGGATATCATCGGAATAGTGTCGGATAAGACTTGCTCTTGGATCGTTACTCACACTTGCGTGTGGCTCCAACGATGATGTGTACAGCTGCCCATAGAACCTCTCAATCTCACTCAAAATCTCAGGTGTCCCGGAAACGATGTTGCCACACTCAGTCTTCAGTCTACATTACAGACATGTAATATTGTTATCAACATCTTCTTGTAAATTTTCTCCATCAATTTACATTAAATAAAATCTTTTATAGAGTATAAATTTAACATGGTTATCTACAATCATTTTTTAAACATCAATGTTAATTCTGTAACATATTGCTTTAATATACTGCTGCAGATGGCGCAGTGTGCGTGGAGTGCGTGCATCCAACGGCGCTGCACAATGGGTAACCCGTTCCAGCTCCGCACCTACTGAAGATACCCGTATATCCAACGACGACACCGCACTGCGTCTTAAAGACCTACATTAAAAATCGTATGAATGGTAAGTATTCGTAAACTGACAAACTATGAAAGAAAGAGACATACTACGTAAAGCCGAACAAAAAATACCGAATCCAAAACCCAGACTATTAATAGGAGTGATTATTATTATTTATGTGGTAAAGCTGCAGATGTGGCTGCAGCACGAATGGTTCGGTTTAGGGATGTTAAGGTATTGTTTAAATCGGAACCGAATTGCGAATTGGGTTTTTTTTTAATTTTGTTTGTCGAAATCGGAACCGGAATCGGAGGTGGAGGCAGAAGAGAGATGTGTTAAGGGCAGGTTTAATAGAATAAAATTACACACATATTCACTAGTTATATTGTTATTACGAGTTCAAAAAATAATAAAGATAGGTAACCTGGGTACTAGAAATAAAAACAATATAATTTTAAATCTTAAACAGTACTGTCAGTAAAGTTAAATAATAAAAGTTAAATCAAATGAAGTGACTTCAAGAGCAAAGTATATTTAATGAACAAAAGCTACGCAGCTTTATCTCCATCCAATCTATTTCTCGACGGGTGATAGATTAGGCCAGCACCACTGAAAAGTTGTTCGCTTGCTACTGAGCTTGGTGGAGACGATAAAATTGGATTGGATTGGCAGACAATCGAGTTCAGGAATTGAAATTTTGTATTCACTTTCCACCATAATAAAGGATTCGTCAATTATAGCAATCCGTTTTTCTCTTTGGTAGTCATTAAGTAAACTCTTTAGTATAAAAAATGACCAAAACTGCATATTCGTCTGATGTAGTATTATCAACATAATCGGTATTCAATAATATATTTGATAAATGACATTGCTGATGAATGACCAAGTGCTGGTGATGCCAACCTTGCCCTTTTTTTCTGCAAGAACGTCAATATTTTGAACCTCATTTGCAGATTTATTTCCACTATTAAGTAAACTCATCAATTAGGATTCAACTTCCTCCTTAATCACTTAGTTGAAAATTTTTCCTTTATGACGAGGACCCAGATATGCAACTATTGTAAAACAATTTATTAGAATGAAGGTCCCTAAATCTTAAATTCAATTAGTCGATAGTACATTTTATTACAGTTTTAAATCTTTCATTTGTGTCTGGCTTAAACCGCTCGATCCAGTCGACCCAAACGTCGCAGGCACATCACACAACGACACTACACCCACACTAAATGGGACAAACACAACTAGGGCAACGAATGGGACGCGTCGCACCCGCAGACGGGCACGACGCGTTCCAGCTCACACCGCGTACACACCGTACACCCGCGTTCTTGGATGTTTCTCACCGCCCAGACCATCGACCGACACGAGCTGAGCAGTCAGAGACGGGGATCCGTACTCCCCCCTTCGGACTGCGGTCTACAGCATAAAGAAAAACGCCTAAAAAGGCGACATGATGATTGGTAACAATATCAAATCATAAACCATTTCATCATCATCCTCACCTCATTGCCTTTCCCTTTTTCAATTAGGCTCGCGGCCTGCAGATGAAGCTGCCAGAGACAGATGAAGCTGTAAGAGTCGCATAGACTAACGGCACTAACATCTAGATAATACTAGTAGTAGTAGTGTCTGGCTTATTGTCTTCTATTTGTAACGAATGCTTTAATGTGCGTATTATTTAATTTTTTAACTTCATATACACATTAGATGTACATAGGCGGACCTAATGCCTGAGGCATTCTACAGACAGTCTACCTTAGAGAAGTGCAGAGATAAAAGAGGTAGGTGTAATAAGAAGTATGTACAGCAATTAATATTCACACATATATATATATATATATATATATATATATATATATATATATATATATATATATATATATATATATATATATATATATATATATTAAATATAATATTAAACACGGCTACTACGGCACTATGAACGCTAACTTGATTCTGCCATTTTATTGACGAGCAGTTCTCGCATTTTAGACTTGAACGAAATCCGGTTTTCGGCACTCCTGATGTCCCTAGATCTGTTCTAGTATATACGCTTCATCTCTAAAAATGAGAGAATGTATTATTACACAACACGAGTGCGCGTCACGTTACTTTCATATGCATTGGTTCAAATTCAAATGACTGACAAACTCATGATTTAGGTAAGGACGACGGACGAGAGTCGGAAGGACGAGAGTTGAGCGCCTAGTAACTACAGTCTACGGCAACAAAATACGAGTACGACGCGTAGGCACGGTGAGACTAGTTGGATTGAGTATTTTAAAAGTTGGAATAGGTGCAACCTAGTCTCGTTAAATACTTAGTCCCTGGATCTGTTCTAGTATATACGCTTCATCTCTAAATACGATATCCATGTTACAAGAACAAGCAAGGAGTTTATAATAAGTTTAGAAAGAAAAAAAAATACAGCGCTTAGTACTGAACACAGAAACCATTTTGGAGTTACGTGCCTATAATAGAAATAAAGCAAAATAAAATTGTATACATTTTACCTAAAAAAAAAAAATTAAAAATAATTGAGAAATTTAAAAAATTACAAACTTCAACTGTCATCACTTACGAAGTTTTGAAAGAGAGTTCGTTGATCCCACAACTGCAGTCTTACCCTCAACCAAGGATTCAGCTGTTGATTTGGGGTATTTCTGCCTTAAAGAGTTCAGCTCGTCTAGGGAAGTGATTTTATGCCGGGATCCATCAGCAGCTTTCACCACAATTACACTGTACTGAGTCCAGCAAAATCGCATACCAAAATGCTGCCGGGCTTTAGCATGAACAGCTTGACGGGTATTTCTCAAGAATTCTTTAACTGCAATCGATGAACCTTTAAGCTTGGACTTTGACCTCCATACCGATGTTCTAGAGTCAATGTCAACAAACCGTACCAAGATTAGTCGTTGATGGTTTTTGCTGGCTGCTCCAATCCTGTGACAAACTCTGAAGCCAGAGGCTGTAATGTCTGTTAACTGCATCTTGCGAAAAATGCTCACCACAGTGGCTTTACAATCTTCCTTCTTTCCTTCAGTGGTTTCGATGACATCTACCATACGAGAACACTCAATAATCTGCTTGCGAAGCATCCCAAGCATTGAGTACATGAGCTCACGGAAAGTCCGGAATTCTTCAGCCACCTTTGCAACAGTGTCTTTAGCAGGTCCCTCAGTACACAGCTGTGCTTCCAACTAAGCCATCCTTTTAGAAAAGCATTCCTCTAGAGTATTTTGAGCAGTTTTTATTTCTTCTAGTTGAGACATTCTGTTGTAAAAATCATTCAAAGTGTGATGTGCTGGCAGGTGGTGAATTTTAAATCAGTTTACATGCATAAACACGTAAGTAGTAATTAATGATGTATTTTTGCATCAAATAAATACACGAATAATGTACTTTAATGTATTAATGACTTTAAAATATATTTTTGAGAACGTAAGAACGTGTACACTTTTTTCTTCACCTCATTTAATGGTATTAATGACATTACTGATGATATACTTGCGTTATCGGCGCTCTATTACACTATTTCGTGTAAAATCCTTAAAAGGATGAAGTATGATCACTAGTTTCTTCGCTGCAGTCATTCTTCAGGAAATATTTGTGTTTACTTGCGTACAAGCAAAGTGAATCCTGTATTTTAATCATTCGTTCCAATCAGTTCGCATCACAGAAATCTTATTTAGATTTCTGTGGTTCGCACACATAGTTGTAATTGGTGTATAGTACAATAATAATTGACATCAGGTATAGCGGCGAGTGTCATTGCTCGGATCATATTGGTACCTGCGATTTGCTACGCAAGAGTGAAGGGGATGCACTTTCCGTAGCGCCTAAGCTGTTACAGAAGTAACTTGGGGTCAATATTCCTGTGTAAAAAGTGGGGTTATGATATTACAAAAAAATAATAACTCATAACTATACATTTCCGCAAGGAGGAAGGGTAGGGGGTTCCTCCTGCATCCAAGCAACCCGGACTTGCCGTACACCACCCCTGTACGCAAGTACCGGCCATCTATAGTTTTACCAATAGTTCTCTATCATTAATTTAAATTTGAATATCTCAATCAACGCAAAATATTACAAAAAATACCAGAATCACTTTAAGTAATTACATACTCTTATATAAGAATAATCTTTTAACCTCGACGTTGTTTCAATGATATGTCATTATTTATTTATTTAGTGTACTATAGATACAAACGTGCCATATAGCATTTTCTACGAGCCAACCCGAAAGTTAGTTAGTGGAAGTGTGTGAAAATCCTAAAATTGATAAAATTCCATTCACTAGAGAAGAAAGGAAGGACATGACATAATTACGAAGAAAACATGTATACCAAACTGAGTCTGGCACAAAGATGGCGGCTTGACGTAGTGCTGCGCACTATACTCAATATCGATAATGTGGCGCTTATTTAGAAAAAGATTCTTTCGTGTGATTCGTCTCAAACACCCGTGTGTTCTTAGATAGGTTTTTTTAAACAATATGATTGGCGCCAAATTGTAAGTTCTTAATTTATTTTTTACTTAACATGTCGATAGGGGTTTCAAAATAAAGGAAATTAAAAGGACATTACTGAAGTAAATATAAGTTGTATTCAGTTCATTACTTTTAAGCGGTCGCTTTTTTTTTCGTTTTTATAATGTAACTATCTATTATTAATGTTACAATTATTTCCCGAGAATTACTAAACAAGAAATACTAATTAAAGAATTTTTGTTTGTTAGTTAGACAATAAATTAGGCTCAGTCATCATACTCACACAAATCAAACTATAATAAATGCAAAAGTTTGAATGTTTGTTTATTCCTCAATCACGCCAAAAGTATCAGACCAGGTTGAATGTAATAATTTGGAACACAAATAGTTTATTACCTGAATTAACACATAGGATATTTTTTATTCCAATTTAGAGAATAAGAAATTTCGTAATAATCGAATTCCAATAGTGAAACATACGAAAATAACACACTCACCTCACTAAAGTCGCAATAACAACTAATATAGTTGTCATTGATTGTGACAAAATATGGCGCCCGGCCGCAGCGTAAAATTGTTGCCATATTCGGTAATGATAAAACTACTGTTGTCCTTTTTTACATACGAATATACTCATAAGTTAAAAAAGCCGATATATCGTGACATTTCCACAACTAACGATCTTTATGTCATATTCTTTCTTTCTTTTCTATAGTTCATAAAAGATAGCTTGATTTCTGCGACAGCTGTCTGTAAAAATCACGCCTATGAAGTCCTGAATTTCTTAGTAGTACAGACAGTACCTGTCAATGTCATACTTTATGGGTATGCACTAATTAGTTCGGCATGCCCATAAAGTATGACATTGACAGATACTGTCTGTACTACTAGGAAATTCAGGACTTCATAGGCGTGATTTTACTGACAGCTGTCGCAGAGATCAAGCTATCTTTTATGAACCATAGTCAAAGTAGTTTTTGTTTTTAGAGTTGCATATATTTTGTGAATCATAAAGTCTAATTATTTTAATAATTTCTGTGAACTGTGGCGAGGTTGTGAGTAAGTTTAAAAGATACCGGTTTGTGCAATGGTAGTGTAGAGTCAATAAGAACCATTTGATAACTTAGACCATGGTCTATAAATTTCAAGTTTCATAAGTTTGATAAGGAATTGGCTTCCGATACAAAAAATTGCCAAACGCATAATAATTATTTGGAGGCATTAATGCTATGAATAACATTTTAACGATAAATTAAAAATATAATCAATTACGACAATGTTTTATTCACAAAATAATAAGAAGTTGCATTTATTGATTTGATTTTAGATAGTTGTAGTCTATGGCGGTACTTGTAAAAAAAGTTGAATATCAATGTTAACTTTAGTATAAAACTAACTTTATAACGTCATTATTGTTATTGTATTTTTAAGTTAATATAAGATGAATTTAGTGATATTACATTATTTTGTGTCATAGAGGAAGGAACATCCGTCTGTAATACAGGTTCAGCCTAGTACAGTCGACAGTAACAAACCGAAGTAAACAACTTATATTTTGTAATTAGCGTAATACGATTTTGAGCTTGTAAAGAAATGTAATTTTTGCTATACTCCACCGAATCTAAGATATACCTTTTGACAGCTGTCACAATTGTTCGACTTTGCATTCCAGTTTTGTATTCCGATACCTACAATATTCAATTATTAAGAGATTATTAAGAGATCGATATAAAATATAAATGCCTTTAGGAATACACCTAAAATAACAGGAAATGATGGAATCACTGACACCGCCATGAATTCACTTATAACAGATAATTAACTATTAATGATTTTTTCAGATTTCAACACTGACCTCACCAGTTGACCTGAATCTGATGACACGATACTTGGACTCAAAAATCCAAAATGTTAATGTTAATATAAGTATTAAGTAATTATAAATATTTAATTAATTGCTAGTCAGTTTTACTGAACAATTTATGCTTTTATAGCCTAATACTCAAACGCTACTCAATTTTACCATGTGCTCGGCAATGAAGGAAAACATCGTGTGAAAACCTGCATGTCTAAAAAGTAATTAAAAAAATAATATTTCGAAGACACGTGAAGTCCACAGAGAACCTTTGTATAGGTAAACTGAAAGTGAAGTCAGGCAGAACACTTCATTGCCCTAAAACCCTCTCAGAAGTGAGGAGGCCTATGCCCAGCAGTGGGACGTATATGAACTGTAACTTTAACTCAATTTTAAGATGCCGTTAAGTCTCGTGGTGGGACAGTCATTTTGACTTAAAGTGATAGAGACATCACGAGATTTAACGGCATCTTTAAATTGAGTAGCGTTTAAGCCCAAATGGCTTAAGTTATATAATCATATGTGGCATACAATGTATTAATAATGAAAAGTACCTATTGTATTTGCTTCTGTCAAAATAAAATAAAAATATCTAATGGACGACACACACGGTCAGTTCAACTGATTAGTTAAAACTAGGACTGTTGATATTTTTTAAAATATCGGACATTCGATATATTGATAATTATAAATATATCAATATCGGAGTTTTATATATAAATTAATTTATCGATATATCGAAAATCCGCTATTTTAAAAGATGTCAACACCCCTAGCTTGAAATGATCAGTTGAAGGGACCGTGTGTGTCGTCCATAAGAGTGGATTAGAACAACGCGCTTATGCCATATTATTTATTCTGCGATTATGCTTATACTTAATATATTTTATATTATATATATATATATATATATATATATATATATATATATATATATATATATATATATATATATATATATGTATGTGTGTATATATGATTATTTGGTGTTAGCGTACAATTTGTGATTGTCATGTTGCGTTTTTAACATTACTTTCGAGTATTCCTGAGATATTATTTTACAAAACTGTTATTTTGAAAATGCGCTCATACTTAAGAAGTTGGCTTTATTTGTAAAAAAAAAAAATAAAAGATTTAACCGTAACTACTGGTAATCACATTCATTTGTACGTACTCCATATTACTATTTAATATACAGTATACTTACAATCGTACTGTCAATATTACTCGTCGATCACTCAGTATTTTAGTTGCTCATTTATTATTTTATTTGATTAAGAAATAATTGATTGCGTCTTTTTGCAGACGGTTTTCAAACTTTTTTACTTACTTTTAAAGAAATACAAAAAAAACTAATAAAATACTGCTCAAGTCTGTAAGATTTTTTTCCAAAGTAGTCGGCACGAATATTTTCCATTCGTTTAATAATTTCCCTTATAAAAATAAACATACAAAGATACAGATGAAATGAATTAATAATAATAAAAATCATTGCACGTTTTTTAAATACAAGGTCACGCTGCTGCCAAAAGGATATTTATTTTCGGTGAAATATCTTTGTCAACAAAAAAATAGTTAGTAAAGTTCATCAGTATAGTAAAGTTCGTGCATATTTTTTAATTTTTAATATTTATCAATAAAAATTACGAATTAATGTAACTTCTTAGGCTATTAGAGGTTGAAAACTCTCTCAGCGAGAACAAGATATGTATAATAATACGGTTACATATTGATGTATATATATTATATACGTTGCACTGTAAGTGTAATACCTATATTATTTGACTCCTTACTGAGCTGACACTATCAAGTAGGGATGTTACGAAAGTGGTTAGATCAGAAACAAATTCGGAACCAGAGTTTCTAAATTTGGTTTGTTGGAACCGGAACCAGAATCGGAGGTAAAGGCAGAGGTGTAGAATTACACACATTATTCATTACAAATATATTCGGTAAAAGCTGTTTTCGCTTCTGACAATTCAGCACTATGAACTGCATAAGTCATCTGAAGCCAATAACTTCCACGAAATTGAAGGGAAGATCTTTCAAAGCAATCAACTCAGGGAGGTTCTCCGCGCGACAATTATAAACTTGTTCGTATGCGCTGATAGCGGGTGCCTCCACCGCTACGCATCGACCTCCGATTATATCGGACTTCCTATTAAAATTTATCAGAACCAAAATCGAAATCAAAGTGCAAAATCAATCGATAGTTCCGAACTTTCTGAATTGGAATCGAACCTCCGTAACATCTCTACTATCAAGTACTTACTGGGGACGCTCCTTTCCTACTCATGCTTCCCAGTAGTAACGTAAGTGGCAATAGTCAGGATCACGATAGTTAAAAGAAAAAGTATAATTACAATTATTGTGCTAAATGTTACAAATAATAACGTTTTTAAATAATGTAAAATTATATATAATGCTTTTATATAAGTAAGTGTTGTTAAATAGGTGCGACAGTTCATAATAAAATATACCACCGAACTATTTGAGATAAAAAGAGAGCGAGATACAAGATATGGTGACATCTTATTATACATTATAATACATTAATTTTTGTAGGATTTAGTAAACACTCATAAAAGGTGGGTATAAACATAAACAAACATATTTACTTTTTAAAATAAATGTAAGTTAAGCAATACAAAACTTTTATTTCTAACACCTTTTTCACATACTATCATCATAAAGCTACAAGCGACAGTAGCCTAATGGCAGGGTGCGGACCGCGAACTCAAAAAGGGCGTGGGTTCGAATCCGCCATTTGACTACTGACGTGAACCACTCGTAACACAAGCAATTTAAGCTTACCACCAGTTGTTAAGGGGAATATTAGTAATGTTTATAGCATTGTTAATATTCTTTTTTTTTAAAAAAAAGGAAAAAAAAAGCAACACGGGCACCAACGGACTGGAGAACAGTAGCTAATAGCTATGGTGTTTTTTCCCGATACAGAACTGTCAGTCATTTTTTGCGTGTAGAAGAAATCTGCACACACAATAGCAATCGTCTGTCATTAGGAAACTCACACATAAAAAACAATGATCTAACAATTTCACACAAACATTAAAACCCTATCGCTCGGTGACAGCAAAAACTCACACAGACTCGGATCGAATGGCATTGCAAACAAATCCGTAACAATCATCGAACTATACTACTAGCGGTATAGTATTATTATCTAATCTGTGCTAGCGTATAGAACAGACACCTCGAACCAAAAGTTTGCTTCATTTTGGTAAGAGTTAGAACAAAAGTTCGTTGCAGCGCTAAAATAATAGTAACGTCGTCTATCCAAAATATTAAATCATGCAGCGCTAGTTTGTATTAGGGGTCAGTTTTCTCGCTACCAAATCGCCGTAAGCGCCAGGAATTTCATGGTACTTACGCGTATCGTTCAACGCAGTGTACAATAAGTCGCTCCCATAGATTTCACATTTTGCCCCATTCTCGTGAGCATTGTAACAACGCGAAAAACTTTAAATCAAAGACTTTTTAACGTTTTAATGTCTACTTACCGATGAAATGTTAAACCATCACTTTTTTTGATATTCTGGAGTGTTTACTGCAGTCTTTAAGAACACAACCAGGAATTTTGAAGTTGTTATTTAAGCGAAGCGAACATGACTCGTTATCGTCTGTGCGGGCGTTGGACACTCACTAAACAGCTGTGGTACAATGTACCGCAAAGCGTGGTGCAAAATCATGCAAGGCGTTCTCATCTCTACACGTAGTAGTAATACCTCAATGGAAACAACACGTCCGAAATTATGGTAATTTTTAAGTTAAAAAACAAGGAAATAGCAGTAATTTAGAAATTACTTATATATGAAAGAACTTTTTGCAGATTTTGCGTGACAAATCACTTTTTGCAGGAAATAACGGAAACATTTGGCATTTTTGTAGGACGTCGATTATGCCGCGCAACCACATATTATAGTCTAGTAGTGCGGCTGAAACTATTCTTAATGTACGCATGGAACCGCGTGGACTCATACTTTGACCCATAGAGGTTAGAGAACAGGAGAACGGTCGCCGTAGAAAATAGTGTCCCAGAAATATGGACGCCATAAGTGAGGCGCTGCGATCGATAAGTTCGCTCAATAAAAGTCATTTCAGTCTATTTTTCCGATCAAATACTAAACCACTTGCACATCTACGCACAATAAAATATTTCTCCATTTTTAAATTTTTTTTTTGTCAAAAATTAAAAAATTACGGAGCATGAAAATTTTCTCTCCAATGCCGCGTACATTATTCAACTAACTTCATCTACTTGTACTCATAAACAGCTAACTTCACAGCTACTACTCACCGACGGCAGCGCCGCTATAAATTCTACAAATTTTCAAGGACAGGCGGGCTATGCTTTAGTACGTAGCGAGCGTTCTCTTGTTCTCTAACCTCCACGCTTTGACCTATGACTTTGACAGAGGGGAAAATCTGTGTCTCCTCTAGATCGCCTGAGGCCCGTGTTGACAAAGTTTGATGTATGAGTGACAAAGATTGACGTATGTCAACCTTTTCTTCAAATGCCAAACTCCTTTGCATGCTGAAAATTCTACTGTGTTATCATTCATAATTTTCGCGTATTATCAACGATGGTATCGATAGTACACTGACGATACCATCCTCACCATCTGGATGCTTAGCGGTCCATAACTATGCGTCTTACTAAGAGTTTTCTTCCTCATAGAATTTCTGTAAAACTGTGGACCGATACGACCTAGGGAGCTTATAGAAAGGAGCTTACTCCTTTCTAAAAGGCCAGCAACGAAGCTGCAATTCCCCTGGTATTGCGGTTGTTAATGGGCAACGATAGTCACGATCAGGTGAGTCGCATGCTCGTTTGCCCCCTCTTTTATAAAAAAAAATATATCAGGTTACGTAATTTTAGTATCGTGTAGTGGCGGTTGAGAATATCCACTACCCCATATCTTCCCGTAGGTGTCGTAAGAGGCGACAGAGGGAGATAAGCAGGAGATGAGCAGCAGCATCTTCCTAATAACAACACTAATATAATAAAAAAATGTGGTTGCCAACCCGCTCGCTAAGCGTGGCAACTATAGCAAATATCCCCCATGAATAACGACGCAAACAAACGGCCCCAGTCCCCGGCAGCCCCGCTATTCCTGGCTACGGTGGCGACCATGGTAACGGCGGGGGAGGGGGTTCTAAGAATCTCCGGTGGAGGTTCGGTTACCACCTACGACGACTCGACCTGGCAACATATAACGCACGCACCCTGAGGACTGACGAGAAGATACTGGAGCTGGAAGAAGTGGTAGACAAATTGCGCTGGCATATTATTGGGTTATCCGAGGTCCGAAGAGAAGGGGAGGACACGGTGATCCTCGAGTCCGGCAACTTGTTCTATCACCCAGAGGGCGACCATCTGTCCCAAGGAGGTGTCGGATTTATCGTCCACAAGTCTCTCGCCAACAACGTTGTAAAGATTGGGAGTGTGTCCACGAGGGTCGTGTACCTGATACTCAGAATCACCAAACGGTATTCGCTGAAGTTCATACAGATTTACGCACCAACCTCTGCAGATCCCGATGAGGAGGTGGAGAAAATGTACGAGGGTATTTCCAGAGCCATGCATTCCTCCAGACCCACTACACGGTGTTGATGGAAGACTTCAACGCAAAACTAGGCACAAGAGAAAGCGGTGAGCTGAAGTTAGGGAAATTTGGAGTAGGGCAACGGAACCTTAGGGGCCAGCAGCTGGCCGACTTTATGGAGAAAGAGGGACTCTTTATGATGAACTCTTTCTTCCATAAGTGGCCCCACAGCAAGTGGACCTGGTCGAGCCCCGACGGTTCGACAAAAAATGAGATTGACTTCATTATGACGACCAGACGCCAACTGTTCAGTGATGTCTCAGTGATCGCAAGGGTGAAAACTGGCAGCGATCACCGAAAGGTTAGAGGCACACTAAACTTAAACGCTAAGTTGGAGAGGTCTCATCTATTGAAGTAAACGCTCCGTCCTCCTCGTGCGCTAATCCAGAATCCCGAAACCTTTCAGCTCGAGTTACGTAACCGCTTTCAGAAGCCTAGAAGATTGCAATGCAGTGGACGATATCAATTACAAGCTCGTGGAAACTGTCCATGCGGTCGGAGCTAAGTAAGCCCGCCGCAAAAGAACTCAAAAACTCTCCGATCACACTCTTAATCTCATGGATGTTAGACGGGTTATGAGGCTGCAATCGTCAACAGATTTGACAGCATACAGGCAACTGAACAGACAGATCTCCAAATGCATGTGGCGAGACTTACGCAACTTTAATACTGCTCGTATCAAAGAAGCGATCGAGCGGAACCAGGGCTCCAAAGTCTTTGCTAGAGATCTGCCTGCCAGAAAGAGCCAACTGTCAAAGCTGCAAACCGAGTGTGGCAGCATCGTTTCCGCGACACCAGAGATTGTGATTGAGATTGAGAAGTTCTATGGGCAGCTGTACACATCATCGTTGGAGCCACACGCAAGTGTGAGTAACAATCCAAGAGCAAGTCTTATCAGACACTATTCCGATGATATCCCGGACGTCAGTCTGAGCAAGATTAGAATGGCTCTCCAGCACCTTAAAAACGGCAGGGCCCCAGGTGAGGATGGAATGACAGCGGAGCTTCTGAAAGCGGGTGGAACACCGGTACTTTAAGACCTTCAGAAGCTCTTCAATTCCGTCCTCCATGGTGGAACTACTCCGAAGGCGTGGAGCAGAAGTGCGGTGGTCTTGTTCTTCAAGAAAGGTGACAACGCCCTCTTGAAGAACTACAGACCGATATCCCTTCTGAGCCGCGTCTACATGCTGTTTTCGAGAGTCGATACGAATCGTCTCGCACGACTCGACGACTTCCAGCCTCAAGAACAAGCCAGTTTCCGGAAAGGCTTTAGTACCATGGACCACATACATGCCCTTCGGCAAATTGTATAGAAATCCGAAGAGTACAATCTGCCACTTTGCCTGGCGTATGTGGACTATGAGGAAGCCTTTGATTCCGTTGAAATTTGGGCGGTGCAACAGTCTCTTCAGCGGTGCCAAGTTGACTGTCGGTACATCGAAGTGCTGAAGTGTTTGTACAGTAGGGCTACGATGGCTATCCGAGTACAGAACCAGAGTACGAAACCTATCCAACTGCAGAGGGGTGTAAGACAGGGTGACGTTATTTCCCCGAAACTCTTCGCAGCTGCATTGGAAGACGTTTTCAAGCTACTGGACTGGAAAGGAAACGGTATTAACATCAATGGCGAGTACATCACTCACCTTCGATTTGCCAACGATATAGTCCTTACGGCAGAATCGCTGGAGGACTTAAGCACTACGCTCAATGACCTCAATAGTGCCTCCCAACGGATAGGTCTTAAGATGAACATGGACAAAACAAAGATCATGTTTAATGTCCATGTTACGAGTACGTTTACCTGGGACAAATAATCCGACTAGGTAAGTCCAACTTCGACCGAGAGGTCAATCGACGGATTCAACTCGGCTGGGCAGCGTTCGGGAAATTACGACGCATGTTCTCGTCAGGTATACCTCAAAACCTGATAACTAAGTTGTACAACCAGTACGTCCCGGTTCCGTGATCCTTCACTGCTGGCCGTATGAGGACGCTCAAAATCGCTCAGCGACCTATGGAAAGGGCTATGCTCGGAGTTTCTCTGCGTGATAGACTTAGAAATGAGGATATCCGCAGTAGAACCAGAGTGACCGACATATCCCAAAGGATTAGTAAGCTGAAGTGATAATGGGCTGGCCTTATAGCTCGAAGAACCGACAACCGTTGGGGAAAAAATGTTCTCGAGTGGCAGCCTCGTATCGGTAGGCGAAGTGTAGGGCGACCCCCACTAGATGGAGTGACGACCTGGTCAGACATGCAGGAAGTCGATGGATGCAGGTGGCTCAGGACCGTGCTTTGTTGCATACCTTGGGGGAGGCCTATGTTCGGCAGTGGACTTGTGAAAGGCTGTAATGATGATGATGATGATTTTTAGTGCATCATTAATCAAAGGACGACACTGCATGGTGCTTGTGGTTAGCATTTTAGTAAGGCCTAAGTCCAGGAGTGAACCTAAAAAAGTTGGTAATGTGATGATAGTTTCAATGACTTATGTAATATAATTTTAAATAATAAAGCAGACCTGTGCTTTGTTGCGGAGGCAAAGCAAACATGGCTAACGCTCTTTCCTGGCGAAAATGTAACTAAATTAATGTTAACTAAAAACAGTAGGATATTCCGTTTGTACGGAGTGTCCAGAAGGATTTATTTCACAATTTTCACAGTGACCAAGATCAGGCTCGCCTATTAGCTGTTTCTACTAAGGAATCTAATCACTGGTTATACGCTATACCATCAAGTATACGCTATACAATCTCGGCACATTGCTTGATGGGAAAAGCTTGCGCAACACCGTAGAAACCCATCTTGGAGCGGAAATTTGTCAACCCCACCAGTGCCTCTGTGGTAGCAGCGTCGATGAGTTTCGGCTCCATGGACTTTTATGTAAGAAAAGTGCAGGTAGCTCTTCCCGTCGCGGTTCTTTGAATGAAGTCATCCGAAGGGCTCTTGTATCCATAAATATTCCCTCGGTTTTAGAGCCTTGCAGGATATTTAGAGACGATATCAAGAGACCGGACGGTATGACTTTGGTCCCTTGGGAGACAGGTAAAGCCCTAGTGTGGGATGCTACTTGCGTTGACACTTTGGTGGCCTCTCATCTCAAGAGTACCTCTTTTAGAGCCGGGGCAGCATCAGAGGAAGCTGAATTATGTAAATGGCGCAAATATAAGTCTTTGAGAAATAACTACATATTTTTGCCATTTGCTGTAGATACTATGGGTCCGCGAGGTCCACGTGCAGTAAAGTTCCTAAAGGAACTGTATACACGACCGGTCGTCGCTGCTGGTGATAAGGGCTGATTCTTTTCTCGCTCAAAGGCTAAGTGTAGCTTTTCAGCTAGGAAACGCAGCCAGCGTTCTTGGCACAATACCACGGGGAGCAGGACTTTTTGACAATTTAAATTTTAGTTTTAGTTTTTCTGTATTATAGTTTTTTTATTATTGTGTGTAATGAGTATTAAATTGTAAATATTGTAAATACTCTATTAAATAATTATTTTATTTGTAGTTAAAAAAATCAACATTAACCTGTTATAGAAACACTGCAATTTATTTTAACAAACTATTCAAATAAACATTTGAACTAATAGATTAAAAAAATCTATGTACACAAAAACAAAAATACTTTTATTAAAAATAGTAATGAGCTTTCTGTAAATAGGTACTAGGAACAAGCACAAGTAAGAGCACAAGTACTAGACTCCAAAGATTCGATAATAACTTCGGGGGCAATGTATAAGCTTTTATAAATAAGTCCCAGAAAATAATCAGACCTTATCTATCAAAAGGTTTAAATATTTATTAAGCAAAAATTTTTAGTAAGGGTTTGTTCGCGCCACTTTGCACTATCGCTTAACGCTTATAAGGGATTCGTTAATTATTATCCAATAAGATTACTGCAAAGCCCATTTCCGGTTTCCTATCTACCGCCTTATGCCCAGCATGTGCATTCGTGTGTTAACGGGCTCACACAAGTTGAGAAGACACGCAATCAACCGCACCGCTTATATTTCTCATCATCGCTCCCGCCCTTGTGTAATTTGGATATTGAATTATACAAGCATATAGTAAAAAGTATAGACATTTGCAATAACGCTATATTTCGTGATTATCTGTGAAGTTGATAAGTGTGAAGACAGCCGGCAGCCATCGAGACACGAGGCAGATCAGCGGAAGTCCAGGTGGGTGCACATGCATTCCTTCACGTCCTTCCTATATCCCGAATTTAGGGGATTTGCAGTATCACGAATAAATTAAATTCCATTCACCGCTCGCACCGCGCTCATATACAGTCCACTATTCTATTAAAATTAATAGCCGCACCGCATAACATTATTTAATACATTTGAACCAGCAGTTTGGTGGTTGAAGGCCAAACGCCAAATCCACCATATATTTTTTGGTCACTTCGGCCGGGATTAAATTAACCTTTAGACCCGGAGAAGTAAATTCATTTTTTTATATATTACAAAAAATTATATACGTATATATTATTAAATCATAATAAATTGTAGTTCTAATTATACTAACTACAATATTTATTTGTCCCGCATCGCTTATTACACGTATTATAATACCTTTGTAACGCATACCACACCGCTTCATTATTCCATTAATGATATTTTTCTTGTCGATTAACCGCCATCTTTCTAGTAACGCGAGATTGCTTCGTTCCCCAGTTAACTAATTCTACCGTCACTTATCGCAATAATTTTAGTCCGCATTTGTTTGTCGTCATTTTCAACAAACAAATGCGGACGCATTTGTTTGTTGAAAATGACGACGAGAAGCAAAGAATCTAAACTGGTTTCGGATGAAGAAGTTAGTTTAAAAATTATTATCGCTAAACGTAATTATATTTACGAACGATTACAAAAAATTTACGAGACCTCAAAGGGCGCATTTAATTCCTTGGACGAGCAGATTTTATTTCTTAGCATCGCTTCGAATATAGAACAATTACGTAGTGAGTTTCAAGGAGTTCTAGATAACTATAATACTAAACATTTAAAATTAAACCCTGATGCAGACGTTGATTACGAGGCTTGGAACTCATTTGAAGATTTATATAGTCGTATTAAGTGCCAAATTACGAAAATATCCACATCGCCTTCCACTGTTACGTTAGAAAATAGATTTCCTACTAAATTAAAAACTTCACTTCCGCCAATTGAATTAATGTCATTTAACGGAGACATATGCCAGTGGTCCATGTTTTATCAACAATTTAAGACATTAATTCACGACAATTTACAATTAACTGATGCCGAACGTGTTTATTATTTGGTTAACAAATTGAGTGACAGGGCGTTATCAGTTTTTGCCGGGTTAGCCCCTACCGCAGAAAATTATTCCATTATTTGGAATGCGCTTTTAGGAAGATATAATGACGAACGCACACTCGCATCTACGTATATTAACCAACTATTGAATTTAACACAGGTGAACGCAAACACAACAGGAGGTTATCATAAATTTATGGACTAATTTGATGCTTCAATTAATGCTCTAAAGCAATTAAAAATTGAGGACTTAGCTGATTTTTTGTTTTTAAATATTGCACTTAGAAAATTAGATCATGACACTGTTAAGTCATTTGAAATGTCTTGTCGCACAATTAGCATACTAAACTACGCCTCTTTAGTACAATTTTTATACGAATAGAATAGGGCTATATGCCATACATTTAATAATTCGCATACTTTATCTTCATCCAATAATAATCGAAACAAATCACTTTCAAATAAATTTAGTAAAACATTTATTAATACAGATCCTTCGCATTCGAATAAAAATCGTTTTACCGAAGTACACGGGATCGGTGGTGTGTCCCAGAAGATTTAAGGTGTCACTTCACTGCAGTTCACGTCTCGTTTTAATGATAACAAATTTTATCATATTGAACCATTAGTTGTTCCAACCATCACGGGTCAGTTGCCAGATTCGATAGTAGATGTTTCAAAAATTCGCTATTTAGATAAAATACGCTTAGCAGATGATCAGTTTTATCAAGCTGGGTCTATAGATATTTTATTGGGGGTTAATACCTACATAAAACTTTTGTCGCCTGAAAACTTAATTGATTCGCAATGGCCTAGTGCCATAGAAACATCACTCGGATATATTATTATGGGTGATGCTGAAGTCGCTATATCACATCATTCCCCGCGTTCATTTGTTTCCTGTTCTTACGATACAAATTTAAATCAAAATTGTCTTAATGATATAATGGAGAAATTTTGGAAAATTGAAGAACTCCGCAAAAAATATATTTGAGCCGTGATGAGCAGGAATGTGAAGACATTTATACTTCTACTACTTACCGCCAAAACGACGGACGGTATGTGGTCGCCCTGCCATTTAAGAAAAGGCCCGACATATTGGGTGACTCTTTAATGAATGCAAAAAAACGCCTCTTACTTTTGGAAAAACGCTTTAAAAAATATCCCGATCTTCGCGATCAATACAATGTTGTCATACGGGAATACATTAATAAGGGTATTTTATCCGCTGTTTCTGATAATGATTGTATACAGCCTTCTTTTTATTTGCCGCATCACCCTGTCGTACGGAATGTTAAAAGTACAACGAAGTTGCGCATCGTTTTAGACGCTAGTGCTAAGTCGGATAACGATATTTCTTTGAATGACATTTTGCACACCGGGCAAAATTTACAAACAGACATTTTTAATATTTTATTAAACGTTAGAGTTTATCGCATCGCTTTCTTTGCAGATGTTAGGCAAATGTACTTGTGTATCGAAGTCCAAAAATCCCATCGCGCTTTTCAACGCATTTTATATCGGTTTTCTACAGAAGAAACTATACGAACATATGAATTTAATCGCGTCACATTCGGATTACGCTCTTCCCCTTTCCTCGCACTTCGCACTTTACGCCAGGTAGCCGCTGACGAAAGGGAGTCCTATCCCCTTGCTGCTTCTGTAGTGGAAAGGGATATTTATATGGATGACCTCGTTTCCTCCGCGCCTTGCGTCAACAACGCAGTCAACACCGCCATTCAACTTATCCAAATGTTTCGCCGAGGTGAATTCGATTTGGTTAAGTGGAGAAGTAACTGCAAGGAGCTTTTACAACATATACCAGCGGCACATCGTCAACAAGACTCGGTATCATTTGATGATAATGACATTTTAAAAATTTTAGGCCTTCGTTGGTATCCCGCTACCGATAAATTTTCCTTTCTTGTTTCGCCGCCACCGGTCACTTGTACCAAACGCGCTATCCTCTCCGCAACCGCTCGCTTGTACGATGTTTTAGGACTTGTCGGTCCAGTAATACTTTACGCCAAATTATTAATTAAAGCCTTGTGGGTTTTAAACTTAACTGGGATGAGACTCCACCCACTAATATTGTCAATACATGGCAACGATATATATCAGAGTTACCTTTAATCTCACATTTACAGATTCCACGTCATATCGGCGTAAATGAAAAATCCCATGTGTCGCTACTAGCCTTCGCCGACGCTAGTGAAAAAGCTTACGGGTGTGTCATCTATTCGCATGTTGTTAACGGAAATAATCCTCCAATTATAACGCTCCTATGTTCTAAATCTCGGGTGTCCCCATTAAAAGTTATAACTTTAGCCAGGCTTGAGTTGTGAGCCTTGGTTTTGCTCGCTAAGTTAGTACGCACCGTTTACGATTCGTTGTCATTGAGGCATCCGATCGACAACATTTATGCGTTTTCAGATTCGGAAGTCGCGCTCTGTTGGGCGTGTTCTTCACCGCATAAGTTCAACACTTTTGTTGCTAACCGTATTTCGCAAATACAGTCCTATTTATTACCGGATAACTTTTACCACATCGCCGGCTCGGAAAATCCTGCAGATCATATTTCGCGTGGACTGTTACCCTCACAAATTTTAAATTGTGACCTTTGGTTACATGGGCCTTCGTGGGTTTCCTTGCCGTGTAAAGAATGGCCTGTACAAAGGTTCGCATCAACTCATATCAGTTTACCAGAAGAAAAGACTGTGTCGCTTGGAGTCAGTGACATGGAAGAAAACCCATTTATCTCGTTAAGCTTAAAATTTTCTAATTGGAATAAGTATTTACGATCCGTTGTTTACGTTTTAAGGTTTTTAAACAAATTACCGCGCATAAATAAAATTATAACCGCATCCGACATAGAGATTTCTGAAATCACAGTTATTAAAATTGTGCAAGGCATCGCTTTCGCCGAAGATATAAAAAATATTAAAAAAGGACAACTATGCTCATCAACATTACGAAGGTTATCGCCATTTATCACGGACGATGTACTTCGAGTAGGTGGTCGGTTAGATTATTCGTCTTTATCGGATTCCCAAAAGCACCCAATATTGCTAACAAAAAAGGGGCATATTGTTGATCTTATAATTGATTATTATCACTATAAACATTTCCACGCTGGTCCTCAGTATTTACTTGTTGAATTACGGGAGAAATATTGGATATTATCAGCTCACCGTGTAGTGAGATACCGCATTCATAGGTGTAACATTTGTTTTCGACATAAACCCAAACCTATTTACCCCATGATGTCTGCCTTGCCTGCTTGCCGCCTAGAGCGGTGTAATGCGTTTACACACACAGGTGTGGATTTTTCGGGCCCACTTTATATCACATTGACGCGTAAACGTGGTATATGCCTAGTTACTAAGGCAGTGCATTTAGAATTAGCGTCTGATCTAAGTTCGGCGGGTTTTTAGACGCTTTTAAGAGATTTATCTCTCGTAGAGGTCCGTGTCGATTTATATACAGCGATAACGGTACTAATTTTGTCGCCTCGCGTTCATATTTACATGAATTACATGGATTTTTAAAATCAGAAGAATATTATAAGGCATTCAGTCAGGTGCTCACTGATAATCGCATTGTTTGGAAACTCAACCCTCCAAGCGCTCCACATTTCGGGGGTTTGTGGGAGTCCAATATTAAGGTTGTAAAAACCCATTTGTTTCGCGTAATAGGTAAGCAAATCCTCACGTATGAAGAAATGCTTACTACTCTTTGTCAGATTGAGTGTATCTTAAATTCTCGCCCGCTTTATCTATTAAGCAGTGATCCATCGGAACCTACCGCACTTACACCCGCACATTTTCTAAATTTAAAACCACTTGAATGCTTACCAGCTGCAGATTTAAGCAAGGAACGTATTAATCTGTTATCACGCTTTTCTTTAATAGATTCTTTTGTTCAGTCCTTTTGGAAACGCTTCAGATTCGAATACTTACATACATTACAGAGTAGAGTGAAGTGGAATAAGAACTCTACTGCCATTTCTGTAGGGACGATTGTTCTAATAGACGTGGATAATACTCCACCGCTTCAGTGGCCTCTAGGCGTTGTCACCGAATTGTTTCCCGGTAAGGATGGTGTGGTACGTGTTGCGCAAATTAAACTTAAGAATTCCACTTTAAAACGCCCTCTTATCAAACTGTGTCCTTTACCAACACAGTGATTAATATAGTTAATTTTACATTATCGTTTATATATTTAGTTTAATTCTTAGGTCATAACGTCGCTTCATTTCGCTACTATATAAGTATTTATCTATATATATATATATATATATATATATATATATATATATATATATATATATATATATATATATATATATATATATATATATATATATTTATACTTTACTTGCTAGTTGAGGATACCTCAAGGCCGGGGGGGTGTTCGCGCCACTTTGCACTATCGCTTAACGCTTATAAGGGATTCGTTAATTATTATCCAATAAGATTACTGCAAAGCCCATTTCCGGTTTCCTATCTACCGCTTTATGCCCAGCATGAGCATTCGTGTGTTAACGGGCTCACACAAGTTGAGAAGACACGCAATCAACCGCACCGCTTATATCTCTCATCATCGCTCCCGCCCTTGTGTAATTTGGATATTGAATTATACAAGCATATAGTAAAAAGTATAGACATTTGCAATAACGCTATATTTCGTGATTATCTGTGAAGTTGATAAGTGTGAAGACAGCCGGCAGCCATCGAGACACGAGGCAGATCAGCGGAAGTCCAGGTGGGTGCACATGCATTCCTTCACGTCCTTCCTATATCCCGAATTTAGGGGATTTGCAGTATCACGAATAAATTAAATTCCATTCACCGCTCGCACCGCGCTCATATACAGTCCACTATTCTATTAAAATTAATAGCCGCACCGCATAACATTATTTAATACATTTGAACCAGCAGTTTGGTGGTTGAAGGCCAAACGCCAAATCCACCAGGGTTATATACTAAAGAGTACATGATTGATAATAATCCCTGGGAATGCAGTGATCGCTATCATGGTGTTTCTAAATATTTTCATAACAATTGTATAACTATCAAATTATAAGTTATGCCTATAAAAAAGGTCCCGCTGGGTTTCTTACTGGTTCTTCCCATGACTGAAGTTTTCTCTGAATCAGTGATAAAAGTAAAACATGACTTGCAATAAGAATACATGTAATCAATATTGAATAAAAATGATTTTATTCTAGGAGTTTTGGCGGGAACTTGATTGTCAGCGGCTACTGCTACTTATTTTGATAAGTAATAGTGGTCCTATTTTGTTCATTAAATGCATTGAGGTAAAAAATGTTTATGATTTAATTTAAATGTCACGCATGTGAACTTCTCGTATTCTCATACATACATACATAATCTTATCTATGATGTGAACTACGTATTATTTGAAACCACAGAGCGTAAACGATGAATGAACAAGGCGGGCTTCAATGGTAATTACAAACTAATAAGAGTACTTACGTAATGGTGATATAAATCTCACGTTTTTTATCAAGACCTTGAAATATTATTATCATCAACAGTCCACTGAATTAAGCTGTCGTCAAAATCTCCCAAGAACTTCGCAATGTGGCGCATCAGGATCATAGACTTAGAATATACCGCCGTAATCAGAATATTGTCAAAAATTATAGATCTGAAAAATAATATAAAAATTAAGCTAAAATCCGTGTAAATAGTACATGAAACTTAACTAATTAAGGATTTCGGCAAAGTAATGACTGATGCTATTTATATTGTGAAAAGTTTTGTAAACAAAAACAAATTTGTCTGCCTGGGCTGTATGGTCTAAGTCTATTGCCTATCCTCATTGGCGAATCTTTTAAGCAAGTAGGATACCTACACAGAGGTAAAGAGAACCACCTCACTTTCAGGCGTAGACAGAAAATGCTAGCATTCTCTGTTTACGCTTTCAGGTATATGAAAAATACTCTGTGCATCTCACATAGGAGAATAGTTCAAAAAGCAGTAAATAACAGTTCAAAATCTCTCCACAACAGCGCTGGAGTAGCTAGAGGGTATGAAATGAACTTAGCAGTTGTTGACGGTGTGTAGTGTGCTGAGTTGATGAATTTAATATCTTTGGTGAGTAGTTGATGAAACTGCAGTATTTACAAAATCAACTACTCATTTTGTTTAAAATAAATTAGTAAATATAATCTAGAAAAAGTCGCAGTGTAACATGTTGAAATTTTGAAAATAAAAATTTCTATTATTTTGTATATTTTTTATTATTTTGTTTTTTATGAACTTTTATTCTCAAAATTTGAACAAAAATGTATAAACATAAAAATTAAATTAATTTTAAATTAAAATAACCATTTTAAAATATAGGTACACTGCCCCTACTATTCTAGTGCCACCCTAATTTAACGCATTTCGACTGACACTTTTACATTCAGAGATATTAAAGTCCTCATTAACCCTTCCACAGAATAAATAATACTACACTACTACTACTACACTCCATACCGCCGACATCGAGTATATTTTAAGTCTATGGATCAAACCCGTAGTTCTCTGTCTACGATCAAACCAATGGCTGCGTTTGGCAGAAAAAAGCGCTAGCAAGCGCTTGTAAGTAGAATGGTCAAATCGTAAGTAGCTATTTTCCTCTAAGACACAAAGTTATTTTTGACCGGGGAACCAATCTAATTTAAATATATGTTTGTAAAGTATTCATATTAAAAACTTACTAATCATGAATTTTTAATAACATGTACATGTTTATTCATGTCATTATATTACTTGAAACTAATATTGCACAAAACATCTTATAAACTCTACTTGAAAACAAACAATTTAAATAAGCAAAATGGCGGATTGTGTCAGCACTAGTGAAGTTAGCAAACGTGTCTTGGCCGAAAACTGTTTAGTTTCGCCATTGTGCTAACAAGCGCTTGCTAGCGATTTTTTCTGCGAAATGCACCCAATGTAATTTCTAGACTTGGGCAAAAGTGTTTTTTTAAATAACAGTGACTGTCGTTCCAGTTACATAAAAATAACGGTGAAAAATCACCGTGACTTTATCACTTTGATTAATTATTTAACGGTTACGATAAACTATTTCGTGACTTTGTAACTAGACATGGACAAAGCGTTATTTTGCTATCACCTAAATGTTATTTTAGTTACAAAAAACACAATGATGGCACAATCCAAACGCCAAAGAAATGAAAGCTTCAGAAAAGGAGACCGAGATAGTAAGAGATACTGTATACTATATTCTATCTCATTCTATCGTAGGCTATTTATCGAACTAAGCAATGAAGAGTGCAGCAGATAAACAGGAAGCGGTATATCACAAGGTGACCCCTTATCGCCATTATTATTTAACGCAGCATCTATCAATATCTGTAAAAATCTGAATCAAGTATTTATATCTCAATACGCTGATGATTTTGTACTTAATACTAGCCGAAAAAATATAATGGATGCAGTTTCTGTTACTCAAGATGCTCTAGTTGCTTTAAACTCTATGATAACAGATATCGGTTTAAACATTTCTCGCAGAAAAACCAAAGTTTGCGTATTTAAAAAGGACACTCGATTATTTTAATTTATTAGATTATTACTTTAAACATCAACAACGAACGTATTGAAAGAGTCGATAGTGTTAAATATTTAGGCGTGTGGCTGGACAGAAATTTAAAATGGCGTCTCAGATGAAGTAAAAAAGGTAGATATCGCACCTAGAACAAGAAAGTGTAACCAATTTTATAACTTTGTGTGAGTCAGAGGAGTGTTGCCACTTTTTTAAAAGTCCCTGAAAATCGAGATATAATACTACACAATTATAAGAGTAATATGCGATGCGAATGTAAAACTATATCTGTCTATTTTAATAAATTTCAACAATTTGACAATTCAAAAAAAAAAGATAAAGCATGTAGGAGGCGTCTGTAGATATATAGATAGATAGATTGTCCAGTGAGTATGTAAGCTTCGATAAAATATACAACATAATATGTAATGTAAATCATGTTTATTATAAAAAATTACTCAATACTAAAAAAAACTAGTTGGAATAAAAAATAAATTTTCATGGAATTAAAAATAAACTTTTCTAAATGAAAAAAAAGTATATTTTAGTAAATGCAAAATAGAACAAACTCCAGCCGGGGGCACAAAGGATTGTTCTAATTTGTACCCCGGGTAGGAGAGATATGTAGTATCAGCCAGAGAGGACACCAAGTCTCGGTTAAAAAGACAGGTATTCTGTGCGGTCGTGGTGCCACCCCGGTTCAAGCTGGCCTGTCCATGCGATATCAATAGCCGCTGCATAGCTCTACTACTGTCAAGCCAAGAGGATGGCTGCCATTTTGACTCATTTCGGCTCAGTTTTATAGCAGCTACCCTTCATTTTTTTAAAGGATGGGGAAACAAACGAGTATACAATCCACATGATGGTAAGTGTTTGGTGTGGCAAATAGACATCTGCATATATCCTCAATTACCAATCAAAATGCAGATGCGTTGTCACCCGTGAAGACTAAGATGGAATGCCTCGTTTCCTGTAAAAAGGGTCTCCGGTTTTCTACAGTCACCATACGAAACGTCGGAATTAAGCACTATTTTACGCTGGTATTCTGTGAGACCGTGGTCCTTCCCTGGTTGAGCCGACCCATTCGTGCTATAACAATACTACAAATAGTATAACTGCAGCATGGCTCTACCACTTAAAAAAATCATGTCTTACTAAAATATTCGTTGTTAGCCTAAAATCATAAATATTTTTTGATAGTAAAATAGTTTGTAAAGTACTCAACAATTAAAAAATTAAATATTTATCTTGACTTCAATTTGATGTAATATATAACTAATTTAAAAAATATGCTGATAACCTAAAATTAATTACCCAAATCTTGGATCATTAGAAATAAGAAATACTGGCAACATTTTCCTGTTACGTAATCTCGAAACATTGACATTCGTGCTTCGAATAACCTTCAAAATTGTGTTGGAATAACAAATTAAAATATAGTTAAATGAGTGTTTACGAGTGAAACGACTTCATCTTCAGACTTTTTGTTCACTTTAGTATTTTATTTGTAACATTTAACTACACAGGACGGCATTTTGTAGGTAAATTTACTGCACGACGCCCCGGGAAGTACTAAGCGAAAATGAGCGTAGTTTGATCCACGTGTGTGCGTGAACGCGTGTGCTTACATAAAGGAGCGGAGTTTTTTCGCTTCACCAGTAACAAAGGCCGCGCTGTATCTACCTTTTTTTACTTCATCTGAGAATGGCGTAGACACATAAACGAAACGAGAGGAAAGCTACTTAAGTTTCTAAACATCTTTAAAGTGTTAGCAGGCTCCAAAATGGGTGTTCACCCAATGCATTTATGGCGTCTTTATATTTCATTAATTAGAAGCAGACTAGACTACAGTTGTTTCTTATATGATAGTAGTGTAAAAATAGATTTATACAAACTAGATAAAGTACAAAATTAAGCGATGAGAGTGATAGGCGGATTCATAAGAAGCACCCCTATCCATGTCATGGAAAGTGAACTGTGTCTACAACCACTATTCATTCGTAGAGTCAAGATATCTTGCGGCAAAATTTCGGTCTAAATCTAGGTCAATCAAAAATAATATAACAACACGCGTTCTAGAAGAATTAAAACGGTCAGTGTCAGGACTTATACTGGAGGAGAAAGAAAGTTCCGTTACTGGTTCAAACTTATAACAAATATTGTAATTTTTCTATGCATTCTGATTCCAAACTATTGATTTACTCTCTCAGCAATTGGATGAGTAGATATGAAATATCTCATAATACCAAGACTATAGTAGACGGAATGGAACGCCCAAAGAGGCATGCTGGTATAGATAATTTACGTAATATATGTTGCAACTTCTACAATAATAAGTACAACACACACTATAAGATTTACACAGACGGATCGAAGGATAAAATGGGATGCGGTGCGGCCTTTGTTGACCAGCAGATAGACATCTGTGTACGATTTAAAATAAAGCCTGACATTTCTATAATGCACTGTGAACTGATCGCGATATCCGAGGCTTTATCGTACGTTACAACGTTGAATTACAATCAATTTGTCATATTATCAGATTCTAAGAGCGCCCTGTTACATTTGGCTCGACTGCCCTCGAGTATTCGAGGACTTCCGATAGCCTATAGTATCCTAGATTCTATATTTTTTTTTTTTTTTTATAGAAGAGGGGGCAAACGAGCATGCGACTCACCTGATGTTAAGTGACTACCGCCGCCCATGATCAACCGCAACACCAGGAGAATTGCGGGTGCGTTGCCGACCCTTTAGAAAGGAGTAAGCTCTTTTCTTGAAGGTCCCCAGGTCGTATCGGTCCGGAAAAATCGCCGGTGATAAACTATTCCACAGAGAGGTTGTACGTGGAAGAAAACTCCTTGTGAAACGTACAGTGGTAGACCGCCAAGCATCCAGATGGTGTGGATGGTATCGGGACGTTTGCCGTGTCGTGCGTTCACGAAATTTGGCGGCTGGGATTAATCCGAACAATTCCTCAGAGCACTCCCCGTGATAGATGCGATAAAATACGCAAAGAGATGCAACATCTCTTCGCAACGCCAGTGAATCGAGCCGATCGGAAAGCACTCGGTCGTCGACGATTCGAGCCGCTCTGCGCTGGATGCGGTCAAGTGGAAAGAGCTGGTACTGGGGAGCCCCAGCCCAGAGATGGGCTCCATGTGCGGCCGAACCTGCGCCTTGTAAAGTTGCAGGCGGTGTGCCGGCATGAAATACTGTCCCGCTCTGCTGAGCACGCCAAGCTTTTTAGAGGCCAATTTGGCCTTCCCTTCCAAGTGACCACGAAACTGCACGTCACTCGATATGTCGACGCCGAGGATTCCGATACTGGCTGAGGCAACAAAGGGAGTGCCTTGAAACTGAGGGGATACGACAAAGGGGTTCTTTTTAGCGGTTAACGCGCAAACTTGTGTCTTCTGGGGGTTAAACTGGACTAGATTTAGTCGTCCCCAATCCGAGACTCTGTTCAGCAAAGACTCGACTTCAGACACAAGTTTGTCCCGGCACTCGGAGACGTTTTCCCGAGAAATATTGGCTCGGCCGGTGTAAAGAGCATCACCAGTGCTGTCATCTGCATAGCAATGAATGTTACGGGTATGCAACATATCATTGATATGCAGAAGAAACAGCGTTGGCGATAGCACGCAGCCCTGTGGAACACCAGCATTAATAGGCTTGCAATCGGAGCTTCCTTGATGCTCCGATCTGCAAGAAAGCTGGTGATCCAATTGCACAATTTCTCGGGAAGCCCATAGGAAGGGAGCTTCGAAAGAAGCGCTTTGTGCCAAACCCGATCGAAGGCCTTCGCAATGTCCAAACTAACGGCCAATGCCTCCCCCTTGAACTCTACTGCCTCCGCCCATCTGTGAGTGAGGTATACCAGAAGATCACCAGCTGACCGACCACGGCGTAAACCGTATTGGCGGTCACTAATCAGCTGGTGATCCTCAAGGTACCTCATGAGCTGGCAGTTTACAATGGACTCCATTGTTTTGGAGAACAAGGAGGTGATGGCGATTGGCCGGTAGTTGGACGAGTCTGAGCAGTCGCCTTTTTTAGGGATCGGGTGGACGAAAGCCGTCTTCCATGATTTTGGGACTACGCCTAGGGAGTAGGAGTACCGGAAAAGACGCGTTAAAACCGGTGCCAACTCTGGAGCACACGTCCTCAGCACAATTGGGGGGATTCCGTCAGGCCCACTCGACTTGTGGATGTCCAGGGAGAGGAGTGCTTTGCGAACCGAGCGCTGTGTGAACTGCACTTCCGGCATGGAGCACTCACACCGCGGGATGGTCGGCGGCGTACTCCCTCCGTCATCGAGAGTCGAGTTAGACGCAAAGAAGGAGCCTAGAAGATCGGCTTTCTCCTTTGCAGTATGGGCCAGTGAGTCGTCCTCCCTGTGCAGAGATGGAAGAGATGGCTGACAGAAATTCCCCTGGACAGCCTTGGCGAGAGACCAGAATGCACGGGTTCCAGAAGGAAGGCGAACTAGTTTCTCGCCAATTCTGCCTATGTGCTCTGACTTTGCCTTGGCAATGACTCTTTTGAAGGACCTAGAGGCGGAATTATACTTCTTTTTTAGAGCGCTGGTGTTTACATCCCGGGACGCTGATGCATCAACCCAGGCTTGGTAGCACTCCTGCTTATAGCATGATGCTATTTTACAGGAGCGACCAAACCATGGCTGAGATTTGCCTCCAATGGGCACCACAGAGGAAGGAATAAAAAGTTCCATACCCTGAAGTACCACATCAGTAACAGAATCCGCAACAACGTTGGGATCATCCGGCGAGAAGCAAACCCGCCCCCAAGGGTAGGATGCAAAGAAAGACCGCATCCCATCCCAATCAGCTGACCTATAGTGCCAAACACGGCGGCAGCCTGCAGAATGCAACCGCGATTTCAGCGTGAGTGGCACAACACTCCAGACCAGACAATGGTCCGAGGAGCCTAAAGGGGCGTCGACGGAAATCTGATATCCGTCCGGGTGAGAGGTCAGCAGAAGGTCCAACAGGGAAGGTGCATGATCCTCCACATCTGGAATCCGCGTAGGCGAAGTAACCAGTTGTGTCAGACCATATGCCAAGGCAAAATCATGAACAGATCTCCCCGCATGATCGGTTAAACGTGAACCGAGCCATTCGGCGTGATGGGCGTTAAAGTCGCCGAGGATCACGATCTCTGCGGAGGGGATCTGCTGTAGCAACGAATCTGCAGCCATTTGGACGTGGTCGAAGAGTCGGTCTGTTTCGGCATTACCGCTGTGGGACCTATATGTAAGCTTAGTGCATTAAATAAGGGGGTAATCTTCCAATGGACACCTTCTCATACGGGCATCATGGGTAACGAGGAGGCTGATCGAGCTGTAAGCCGAGCTATTAGTGACAGTATTACATATAGTACTTTACTATTACACAACGAACTGTTACGTGAGGTTAAATTAAATTGTAGGCAGCTATGGCAAGAGTATTTTGATGAACGCTCACTTAGTAAGGGAATACGGTACAAAACCATTCAGTGTCAAGCTTCTCGTTATCCATGATTTGAAAAAAATGAAATTAACAGGAAGAATACTGTTGCGCTCTTAAAACTTCGCTCGGGGCACATCCTGTCAATTAAGTGTTATACGTGGTAGAGCCATGCTGCAGTTATATTAGTAGTATAGTTGTAGCACGAATGGGTCCGCTCGACCGGGGAAGGACCACGCTCTCACAGAATACCAGCGTGAAATAGTAGCTTAATGCTGCTGTATTTCGTATGGTGAGTGTAGAGAACCGGAGACCCTTTTTACTGGAAACGAGGCATTCCATCTTAGTCCTCACGGGTGACAACGCATCTGCATTGTGATTCGTAATCGAGGATAGATGTAGATGTCTATGGGCCACAGCAACCACTTACCATCAGGTGGACTGTGTGCTCGTTTGTCACCCTATCCTATAAAAAAAAAATTAAGTTCCGATTTCTGATAGGAATTTCAAACTCCAAATTGCTCCGAGTGTAATACTGTAGAAGGCGTGCACCATGTTTTGATGGAGTGTGCTCGGAACGAGGTTCAAAGGCAAGATATGACATTTTTGCACAATCACAGTGTAGGCATTTGTAATGCTATCCTATCATCTCCATTTTGTCATGAGGCCAAAATGCTAATCAAACTTTATTTCCATCTAATGTGCGTTTAGCGAGAAGTAATCTTTTCTTACTTATAAGGGTAATCATAACGCAGGATTTTGCATAATATCTATTTTTGTTGCTAAATTTATTTTTATTTTATGTAACTCTGTTACTTTCTATGTTATTATGTGTTCATTACTTTATTTTCTGTTATTATTTTTGTGTGTATATCACGGGGCTGACATAGTCACTGTGTGACAAAACCCCTTTTTTGAAAATAAAGATTAAAAAAATCGTAGGCTAAATCCTACATATTGACGAGGAAGTGACAATTACTCCTAACTCAAAAAACACTACTTTACTGGAGACGAAAAAAACGTTTCTCTTAATTTTACGTATACCTTTGGAACATTGTAAACATTTTAATTTTGTTACTGGAAGATAAGAAATAAGACTGTATTGTTAAATATAGTGAAATATTACAGCTTTCTGAAATATTATTGCATAGGAGGAGTAGTTACAATTTTTTGCATTTCTTGAGATAAGAGGTATTGCAACGAAAAAAAAAACTGTATTTTGATTGAATAATTACTATTTGTTAATCACTTTTAGTGAAACATTGGTCGAATAAGCTTAGTATTAAGGTTATATATATTATATTATATAATATCCACCATATATTTTTTGGTAAAACTACCAAACAAAAAATATATGGTAGATTTGGGCATTTGGCCTTCAACCACCAAACTGCTGGTTCAAATGTATTAAATAATGTTATGCGGTGCGGCTATTAAATTTAAATAGAATAGTGGACTGTATATTAGCGCGGTGCGAGCGGTGAATGGAATTTAATTTATTCGTGATACTGCAAATCCCCTAAATTCGGGATATAGGAAGGACGTGAAGGAATGCATGTGCACCCACCTGGACTTCCGCTGATCTGCTTCGTGTCTCGATGGCTGCCGGCTGTACACTTATCAACTTCACAGATAATCACGAAATATAGCGTTATTGCAAATGTCTATACTTTTTACTATATGCTTGTATAATTCAATGTCCAAATTACAGAAGGGCGGGAGCGATGATGCGAGATATAAGCGGTGCGGTTGTTTGCGTAGCTTCTCAACTTGTGGACTGGACTTGTCAACTGGACTTACTGGACTTGTGGAACTTCTCAACTGGACGATATCACAAACATTGTATGTTTAAAAATCTACAGGGTTGTTACAATAATCTAAAATACAAGTAGGCACCAATTTTTTTTAAAATAGAGACACATAACAAAAAGACAACTTGAAATCTGCGAACTACAAATCATAAATCAACGATTAACTGGACCTTATCATGATAAAAAATCAAATCAATTTGCAAGAAATATATTCGTATGAGTAGATATGATTTGCTGTTGAATTTACTTACAATCTTCTGATTACCTACCTAACTAAAACACAAGTAGAAGTATTCGCTTATAGAACTAATACCCAAATGTCTACAAAATTAGTAAAATATGACAAATATCTAAGAACTTAACTAGGTACCTACTAAAATACAAATTGACATTAGTTATACCCCGTAACATTTGTAAACAAAAAAAAATTTACATTAATATCAATCATAAACCTTTTACAAAGATAAATTGTAATTAAAGAAACAAAACACAAGGAACATAATTGTTACAGCCACCTACTACATCATAGCATAAAATAGTGCAGTTATAATAAAACACTGCCTATTCGAAAGGCAAAGACTCGTAAAAGGCATGACAATCGATGATTGAATTTCATAGATTTTATTGGAATTCTATTCGAATACAATTGACGATGCACCATTTCGGAACTTATAATCTTGGGTCTCTGTGGAAGAGAAGTCCAATCTTCATCAAAGTTGAGCTTCACTTCAATTGTCATTGTGTTGTATTTTATGGCTCTTATGTCTACTACCTATGATCACCAGCCCTACGCCCAGGTCTTATATTTTTGTAATACCAATTTTCAGTATCAGCGTAGTTTTTTACAAACTTGTAGTCAACTTGTATAACTTCATAAGGATTTATCCTAATCTAATACCATAAGCTAATCTAATACCATAAGGGGATCTAATACCATAGCAGATCAATCGCTCCTAGAAGAACAGGTAGCAGCTGTCACTAAAGCCATGATCGATAGCTACCATGAATCATCTCCAGTAATCACTCCAGCAAAACATTCTGAGCAAAAGCAACAGTGGTGGGGTAAAGAACTAGACAGGAAACGCAAGAAGGTAAGAAAAGTCCTAAATAGGGCAATGAATACCTCAAAGGATGAAGACTGGCTTCTATATAAGAAAGCTAAGTCTGAATACAAAAATGTATCAGATATCGACGCTCAACAGGGTGGCGTAAATTCTGTAGTAGCATAGAAACCTGTGAACAAGCAAATCGGATAAGGAAAATCCTAGCTAAACAGAACACGCCGGGATCTATCTCTTTAAAGAAACCCGATGGAAGCTACTCAACATCGCCGGATGAAACCCAACGCATCCTAATTGATACTCACTTTCCAGGTTGCTGTGTAGCTGAAATGGTAAACCGGCATGAAGATGCACTGACACCAGCAAAAGAAGACTGGGAATTAGCACAAAGAGTGGTGACGATGGACAAAATCCTTTGGGCCATTCATCGTTTCCAACCCTATAAGGCAGCAGGACCTGACGGCTTATTCCCGGCACTTCCTCAGTGGGGGGGGGGGGGGGGTAAAGTCCTAATAGTCAGACTTGTTGCCATAATGAGAGCTTGCCCGGCTCTCAAATACGTTCCTAGGGGATGGAGGGAAGTGAAAGTCACGTTCATACCCAAACCAGGTAAGAACGACTATACAGACCCTAAATCCTACAGACCTATCAGCCTCACATCCTTTCTCCTAAAGACGATGGAGAGGATGTGTGAACGGGAGTTGAGAGGGTCGGCGCTAATTAACTTACCGCTACACGAAAAACAACACGCCTATAGCTCAGGTAAATCAACAGAATCGGCACTTCACCAGGTAATAACAAAGATTGAAGAGGCCATCCAAAACAAAGCAATATGCCTAGGCTCCTTCATAGACATAGAAGGTGCTTTTGATAGAACAAATTTCTCCAGCATAAAAGGTGCCCTAAGTAGACATAATGTTGAACCGGCGCTGATTGACTGGATAGTAAACATGCTCAGTATACGAACAATAAAGATTGCTGGTGAATCTCAGACAATTCAGATCATGAGAGGATGCCCGCAGGGTGGGGTTCTTTCACCTCTCCTGTGGAATATGGTCATTAATGAGCTCATCAGCAAATTAAGCGCTAACCATTTCTACACAGTCAGTTATGCAGATGATCTGACGATACTGGTCTCTGGTAAGACAGCAAGCATTGTGTGCGACCTGACCCAAGCGGCTCTCCGTATTGTGGAGAGATGGTGCAGGGAATATGACCTAACTGTTAACCCAAATAAAACGGTTATAGTAATGTTCACACAAAAACGAATGCTGAATAACTATCATCTTCCAAGTCTCTTCAGCACAAAACTCCAACTTTCTTCCGAGGTAAAATACCTAGGTCTTACCTTGGACAGTAATCTTAACTGGAACAAACACATAGAAAACAAAATCAGCAAAGCTAGTTTAACTTTCTGGCAGTGCAGTAATATGATTGGCAAACGATGGGGTAAAACGCCAAAAATTATACTGTAGCTGTACAAAACTGTAATTCGGCCCATGATCACATACGGCTCTCTGGTATGGTGGACCAAAACCAATGAAGCCACCACTACACAAAAGCTTCAGCGTTACCAGAGATTAGCCTGTATGGCTGCCACGGGCCGCATAAGGACAACACCAACAGCAGCTTTGGAGGCTATGCTGGAGCTAACACCGCTTCATATACATATTCAACAAGAATCAACTTTAGCTGCCATTAGACTCAAGACCCTAAATCTTTTAAGTAAGAATAGAGTGCCCCATACAGATATAATCGATAGAATTTACTCAAAAATTCCTATCTTACAAGCCAAGTATGATAGGATCCCAAAACAATTTGTATTCGATAAGAAGTACAGGATACAATTGAAGGAAACTGACCATCTGGAAGGATTGGGTCCAAGAGAGCTCAAAGTTTTCACGGATGGCTCTAAGACAAATGAAGGTGTGGGGTCTGGGGCTTTCTCTGAAGACCTTAATATCCACATATGCACACCGCTGGGTACCCACAACACAGTCTTCCAGGCTGAATGCATGGGTATCATCCAAGCGGCCATAGCAATAGATGCTAGGAAGGTGAGAGACTTCTCCATCAGAATACTGACCGACAGTATGGCGGTACTACAAGCTCTGAGTTGCAATATGACGAACTCGGAACTGATGTACGAGTGCCATCAACGATTGAATGAGGTATGTAAGCACAACAATGTGACTCTGCAATGGATCAAGGGACACAGTGGATCTAGAGGCAACGATGCAGCAGATGAACTGGCCAGAAGGGGTTCGGCCCTAGCAACTATAGAGCCGGAACCAATAATACCAATCCCCTTTGGCTACGTTCGTTTACTGGTACGTAGATACTTCAATAATTTACACGCTCAGCTTTGGAAAATTTTTGTAGACTGTAGACAAGCTAGGGAGGCCCTACCTGAAATAAACAGTCGTCTAACCAAGGTATTAATGAGACCGAACAAGCCACAGATCAGGATAGTAACAAGTGCTATCACAGGACATGGCTCTTTTAACAAACATTCGTTCACCATAGGTGTTATTGACAGCCCCCTGTGCAGGGCATGCATGGGAGAGGAATAAACGGCGGCTCACGTGTTGTTGACATGTCCAGAAGTCGCTTCATACAGGGCTAAACAGAATTGAGATAGGAGTAATTGCCACTTCGTCGTCGATATGTATATGTTTGTCTCTTTTTAGTGTCGCATTTTCATATCGTCGAGTTTCAAATCACAACGCTGCTAAAGAAGTTTTCACATCAAAAAGTTATAGTGAAAATTCATCGTAACTTTGTCACGTTGATAACGTTGGATACTTGGAACATTAAAACTACAAAAAACGTGACTTAATATATTGTTTTGTTTCAGTAGTCGTTTTTAATTATTATCTTCCATACCTAAGCTACGTACTTATGTTATAAGTACCATTCTAATTTGAAAAAATTAAATACACGAATTTCACCCAACCTAGCCGATCAAAATTGTACGATGGCGGCGCGAAAAGAACATAGTTATTGTGGAATATTCTCACTTTTAAAAAAATCACTGCGACTTTTTAGACGGCTATTAACGTTGGGTGCGTTTGGCAGAAAAAAGCGCTAGCAAGCGCTTGTAAGCAAAATGGCGATCATAAGCGGTAAGCACTGTCAAATCGTAAGTAGCTATTTTCCTCCAGGACACGATGTTAGTTTTAACCGGGGAATCTAACCTAATTTAAATATATGTTTGTAAAGTATTCATATTAAAAACTTACCAATCATGAATTTTTAATAGCATGTATGTGTTTATTCATGTCATTATATTACTTAAAACTAATATTGCACAAAACAACTTATAAACTCTACTTCAAAACAAATAAATTAAATAAGCAAAATGGCGGATTGTGTCAGCGCTACTGAAGTAGCAATCGTATCCTGGCCGAAAACTATTTTAGCGCTTATAAGCGCTTGCTAGCGCTTTTTTCTGCCAAACGCACCCGTTGTTTGGTAACTTTTTCACCGAGATGTTATTTATCACATAATTACACATTTCTAGTCATGTCAGTGTCACTGTCATTGTTAAATGACACTTGTCGATTGTTGTGGTCAAATCGAAGTCGAATAAAAATGTTGCAACCGGTTGAAACTGTTTTAAAAGAAACTTATTAGCATAAGTAATGCTTATTTTATCACTGCAGCTATGATAAAGTCATAAGGTCGATACATACTTACATTTTCTTTTTGGTTACATATATATAAATTTTTAAGTAAATAATCAGGAATTATTTAATTGGTAATTGAATATTTATTTAGTATTTTATTCAATAACTTTTTATAGTAGCAAAGTGTGCATTGTAGCAAACAAATTAATTAAGTTGCTTAGATTCGCTGTTATCATCGTAATATGGTATATTTCTCATTTTGTAAAATATTTAATATGGTTTTATACTTATCGAAACTAAAATTGAACGAACCTTTGGACTTTTAAATATGTGTAACTCCGTGTTTTTAGTGTCCTTTACAGTCGTGTCATTATCAGTTATAATTTCATTTTTGTTGCGAAATAAACAAGTTCCAGGTGGGTCTTTTTGAACTATAAAATAACAAATTTAATTTGTGTCTACATTTATTCACATTTTACTTTCAGATTTCGAAACAATGCCAAATAATGGTCTTCTCTTCGTTGCCAACGCTGCTAAAGCTCATAGCCTATTTACTAAAGTTAATCAGTTTGTAAAAAATGTGCTATACATTAAAATTAGCAACAGTTGTGATAATTTACTACCAATTTTAAATAAACAAATTGTGAATGTTTATAATAAGGTAAGTTTTATATTTAAAGTCACTATGCATAAGTATTTTTAATATATCACAAAATTAATATATACAACTCGGTTAAGCTATTGGTTAAAACCAATTTTACAGATTTTATTGCATTTCATTTATAATTATTTTTAATTCCCGACGTTGCGGGTGTTTTCCAACTGACGTGACTGACGTCCCAATGTCACTGTTAAACCCGGAGTACCTTCAGCTATTTTTAACTATTGTTTATGGTCTGATCTATACAAAATGAACTGACTGTGTTTTGAAGTCTTGAAGTGGTGTGCTTGGGTTTAATTTTAATTTTATTGATTATAGGGTGCCAAGCAGGTGGTAAGTATCCAATCTCCTTCTCTATTGAAATTAGGAAGTTTTTTAATTTAAATAGTCTCACATATCATCCTTGGTAGGAATGGGTGTACTTTTGCAAGGATTTGTGTTCTATCAAATCTGATGTAATGGTTGGGGTCGTCTAGTATATGAGCACAAACTGCAGACTTCCCAGAATGTTGATGCTATATGTACTTTTATGCGGGTTCTAATTAAAAAATAAAATAAATAAAAAATAAACCTACCTGCCAAGTGTGGTAACTAAGGCAAATATCCCACCTTTGACACAATCTGTAGGAGAGTCCAATGTTTAGCTGTGGACTTCAATGATGAAGATGATGATTGTCAGTTGGATTCCCCATAGGCAGCTATGGACTGATGACAAACTGATAATGTTGAATGAAAGCTTAATTCGACTATGTTTTCTTTCATATATTTTATGTTACATGTTCTTTGTCAATTGTGTATGAATTTGATGAAAGGTTTTTTTTATTAAATAGAAGGATTTGGAGAATGAATTCAATACCGAAAATGTGGTTTCAATGTACATAATTGTTTAGCCAATATTTTATTTTTTACCTTGAGCTTGTGATATTCCTTAGTCTACTTAAAGACATCAAAATCTAAGTCAGAGTATAGAAGACCTCAGAAGCTGTTTTTAATTTTTATTGAAAGTTGAATTTTTCATAGATAAATTCATAAATACTTAAACTCTCACACCTGTCACCGAGAGGGGTATTCAAAAACTACAGACTTTCATATCTGCATAAAACTGACACTCTTCTCTTCTTTCTCATTTATATGTTTATGCAATTTGGCCAATTTATCACAAGTTTATCTACTTCCTTTACTTGTTGACTCTACCACTCACTTCTGTAACATAAATTTACTTTGTCACTATCCTCTTTCATTCTTGCTACATGTTAAGTTTTTCATTTCTGTCAATCACCATTACTAGCACATGGATGATGCGCTATGGACCATGAGTTTATTTCCCACAAATATTATATGGCCTACAACTTTTGCTTTGGTTCACTACAATTTTTTCTTTAACACCTTTACAATATGTTAATACAAGATAAATTCTTAAAGTGCGATACAGCTTTCTAAGACAGAAACATAATAATTATTATTAATTCAACTTTTTTAAGTTGTAAAATAACGAGCATAATAATATTTTTTCATTTATTTTTTCAGGCAATATCACAAAATACAGACGTTAGACTTATGTTGAAGCCTATTCAATCTGCAGAAATTATTAAAACAAATCACATGGTAGATCTCATACTTTATGAGAGTGATTTGGCTAAACATGTAGAAGATTTGAAACAATCTGTTGATAATGTTGAAACAGGATGTAAAGTGCAAGGTGTAGGTAAGAAATAGTATTATTAAATTGTACCGCATAAATAATCTGAATGTGAATTTTTCTAACACATAGTTCAAAGATATGAAACACAATTGTTTTGTTATTCATTTAATATCAAGTTAGGGCAAACAAGTGTCAAGACGTCTACCTATTTCAGTTGTATGTGACTAATACAAACTTTATTTATAATATAAATGAAATCTTTAGTTAACACTTAAACTGCCGTCAGTAATGTTTTAAATGCAATACTCCATACAAAGTGACTGGGCAGCCAAAAGCTTAAATAATTCTTCTGTACATGTGTTTAACAATTAACTCCTAAATGACTGGACCTGATGGAATTTGATGAAATCTTTTGTGTTTTTTTGAGTGGGATCCCCCACAAAGATAAATTAAATTCACAGTTTGACCTGATATTATCCATAAATCACCCTTAGGAAGCAGGCGTGGATCGATAGTAGAATATAAGATGTATTTACATTTCCCTATCATGTATTATTTGCTAGACAAAATTATAAAGAATAAAGACATAAAAGTATATAAAGGCAAGTACAGATTTATGAAATGTAGCATGCAATGTAACATGAAAGGAGCACTTCATAAGTGTGGACACAGGGCGAGCATGTACGTACAACGCGGTCACATTAACTAGACGCATGGCTTTGATGACGTCATTTACAACAGTGTAACAGAGATGCTAACCATACCGACGATTGCCGGGCGAGCTAAGGGAGTGCGGGGGCTAGCGGGCGGGGCTTCGCATTCTAGCGATGCGTCAAGTTAATGTGACCGCAATATACTCGCATCTGTTTTCAATATATCTGTTTTCGGCATGCGCGCGGCGAACATAGCTCAGTCTGTCGAGAACGCGCGAAGAGAATGGATAGTGATGACCAGTTACTGGCTGATTCATTTTGTGGATTCCACAAAATTTCTCTTGTTCTGTACAACTCAATTAACTGCATTACTTTTTGATTCCTAAATTTACGCAAAAACACTACACATTAATTAAAAATATTATTTACGGATTTTATTGCGTTTAATTAGTACTTTAATTTATTTTTTTACTATTCCGACGTTTCGGACGCTTTACAGCACACATGGCACGCACGCACATGGTATGGCATGGTTCATGGAGCACGAGGCCCCCCGTGATCATGGGTGCTGTAAAGCGCCCGAAAGGTCGGGATAATAAAAATAAGTTATAGTAGTAATTAAACGCGAATAAAATCCGTAAATAATAGTTTTATTCAATGCATTACTTTTTTCACTCCATGTTTCAACTGTAGCCTCTGCCATAGCTGTGTTTTCTTCCATAGTTCGCGCGCGTTCCAGTACAGACACAACCCGTCCACACTGGCGCTCCGTGCACACTGCGCGCCCCTTTGTGTTCGGCGAAAAAACCGACAAATGGCGGATCGCGTTGCTCACGAGTTGAAATGCTCTGTCGTAGTGAGCACGGTTCGTGCGCACAAGCCGTCCACACTATGGGAATTCTGTTTCATTGCATGATACATTGCGACAATGTGGACGGAAAATTCTTTCATTGCGTGTTACATTGCATGCTACATTTCGTAAATCTGTACCCGCTTTGAATGTAATCGTTATTTTATTTCCAGATTCTCAAGATGCTGAGGAAACAATAGCGGCTGAAAAAGTGCAGACCTATGAATATGTAGCAGTTGGTGGCACATTTGATAGACTACATAATGGACACAAGATTCTGCTGTCACAGGCAGCCTTACGATCCACTAAACACTTAACAGTGGGAGTAACAGATGTCAACATGATTCAATGTAAGGAATGCAAATGTAAAACTGTGTATCACTTTTTGCACTCATGTACATAATGTGTATAATTAAAAAAAATGGAAGAACCATTTATTTGATACACAGATTAAAAATAAAACATATAAACTAAACTGATTTAAATATGCACACACTAATCTAAGAGTTCTTAAAAAATAAAAAATAAGTACAAAAATGCAGTCATATTAAATTAAAAAACAAAAATAAAAGAAAAGTGATATCGGTCTTCAGCTTTGTACCAATTTTTACCTCTATACGGATTGTTCCAAAATTTATACCTACCATCACCATTACAGAACTTTACAAGACCACTACTGACCATAGGCCTCTCCGAAAGGATGCTACAAACCCTTAGAGTATAAATAAGCAAGCTATAGCTCGATGCTACAAACCCTAAGAGTATAAATAAGCAAGCTATAGCTCAATGCTACAAACCCTAACAGTATAAATAAGCAAGCTATAGCTCGTTGCTACAAACCCTTACAGTATAAATAAGCAAGCTATAGCTTGATGCTACAAACCCTTACAGTATAAATAAACAAGCTATAGCTTGATGCTACAAACCCTTACATTATGAATAAGCAAGCTATAGCTCGATGCTACAAACCCTTACAGTATAAATAAGAAAGTTATAGCGCGAGCATATTCGTCATTGCCCACTACGCCAAACGTAACCAGATGTTCTATAGATACTGATACATAGTTAAAGCAGTTGAATAGTGATGCGCCGAGATTGATGCCTATGTGTTATTGTATTTAATTTATTTATTTTATTATGTGAATATTGATGTGAGGTAGGCGATATGTTTATATATGTTAAAGCTCTATAAAACATAGACATAGACATAGACAAATACAAAAATGTACTTAATTCACTGCCCCTTAAATAGGGTTAACTTATTATATTATAATATAATTGTGGTTTTGGTTGCTTGATCGCAGTTTTACGTACAAGATATTTAAATCTAATATCCAAATATTGTTTAATGACATCTATAAGTTTAAAAAAAAATCATTAACATTTACACGTAATTGCTTAGGTACTTGCATAAATAACTGCCGAAGGTAGTTTTCGATCTCTTTAAAAAAGGGTAATCTTACTTTAAAGTTAAGCTCTGGTATTGCGCCTCCAACGAGCTTGCGCAGTCCACCCTTCATTTCAAAAACGTATGAAGCAGTAAAATGAATTCCTAATGTTGGGCTCCCAGTTTTTGGGATAACAACGGCCATGCTATATTATAACAAACAAATTTTACTAATAATTTAAGAAAATACGGCAAATAACACATAATCTATCCCCTACCTATATTTGTTAAAACGTTTTTGTTAACACACATCTGTGTTAACAAAAACGTTTTAACCAAAATATAATTGCATTAGAGTCCTCTCACTAAATATGCATTAAAAATTATTTTAAGGTATTTAAATAATTTTCTCATCTGATTGGATTTAATAAATATATAATGAAAATGCTAAATATATATAAAATTTTATTGTTATACTTTTTGTTATTACCACCCATGTATTTATCAATTCATGGCTTTTCGGAAATATGAAATTAAAAATTTAACCGTATTTGCCATTATTATACTGTACCTATTAAAAAAAGATTTTCAAGTTTTGTTTTAGACTATGTATAGATATTGGTTAGGAATACAAAAGATCTTAACTTCTTATATTATAAATATATTTTAATTATTACGAAAGAAATCATGTTGTTTAAAATATTCGAGTACAAGGTGGCACAGCACTAGCTCTAATTCGGGAAAAAACCCGAAGCGCGAGGCTCGGGGCACGTTCTGTAACACCCCCGTCGCGGGCCTACCGCTACAACCTTTGGACACCCTATTTTTTATTATGTGCGAGCAGCTATGCAGGTCTAGGGAAAGAGACCAGTATCACTGCGACTTAAAAGATCTATTGTGATCGCTGCTATGGCTATAGTTCACTGCTAAGCCCTATGTCTTCAATGAATAGAAGGAGTTGCTTAGTCGTGAGCAATTTCATTTCTTCTGGGTGGAGTACATATTTTCCCAGATGAGTGTTACGTTTGCGCATTAAGGGTCCGCAATCAGTTAGGATGTACCGAGGCGTTTCTTCCGTTATGAAACAGAACCGACACATCCTTGAGTTGCTTAGTCCCAGGATGGACATGTGCTTTTTAAGACAACAGTGTCCAGTTAGGGCTCTCGCCAGAATGCGCAATTTATTTTTACTTAATCCCAGGGCTTCTGAATCGAATTTGTAATCCTGCCTACCTACCTAAAGCCTGGATCAAGTTTTTAGAATGTTTTAAGCCTGGTGTGTCAGACCAGATCTTAAGTGATTTATTGTGATAAAGAGTTTCAAGGGTCAATCGGGCTAGGCTTCTTGAGATTCCATAAAATGGCTCTGATCCAAATTGTGTGCACTTTGAGCCCTCTCGTGCAAGTTTGTCGGTAAATTCGTTGCCTACAATACCCGCGTGACCCGGAACCCATTGTTACATTACGTACCCCTGTTGTTACATCCCAGGGCGTTTAAACGGTTCACGCAGTCTCCAACTAGCTTCGAGTTCACTAAGTTTGACCTCAGCGCTAGCAGTGCAGCTTGATTATCAGTTTATATAACTTATATGGGTGATGTATTATTTTTGCAGATTGATTTCCGCACACTGAAGTATGGTGAAAATTTCTGCCTGGAAGATAGAGGTGAATCTACCCAAATTCATACTAAGTTTGAATGTGGGGCGTTCCCCGTAAATTCCAAAGCCTACGTCGAGGCCCATTTTAGACCCATCGGTATACCATATGAGGCTACCGACCTCACAGATAACCCGGCCATTCAGCCAATTTTATCTGGAGGGTAATTCCACTATATACTTTTTATAAAAAGTGTGTAGTGGACGCATGATGTATTGGACACCATAAGTAATTTTGTTTAAATAGGTGTTTCTTATCGAAATATTACATAGCGATGAAAAAAATAGTTCTTCATAGTTTTTGCAGATTGCCACTGCACATTTCGCCATAGTAACTTGAAATTGAAATAAATACTGTCGAGAAATATAACTTACGCGCGTGATCTTTCGTGACTAATAATGTCGTCCTTGTCATTTCGAGACTGTTCTGACTCGTGTTTACAGTTCTGACTTGTCAACACGCTCTATTGCTTGCTTATTTTTTGTTTCCACCGAATTCCTGCATATCTCACCCGGTTATCACTATCTAAGGGGGGTCCGTCTTACATTTGCGATCGTCTGCTACCGGAAAACCTTTCTTCTCCATCGTTTGTTGGTTCTTCGAGCTATATACCTAGCCAATTGTAACTTAAGCTTACTGATCGGATGGGCTATGGCGATTACTCTGATTCTACTGCGGATATACTCATTATACAGCCTATTACGCACGAAACTCCGAACATAGCTCTCTCCATAGCTCGCTGAGCGACCGAGCTTTTCACATCCATGTATCACTGGCAACACATAAGTTTTTCTTTGTATTTATTTATGATTTAAGTAGGGTAATTAAATATTATATCATTCCAAAGGTGCTGTACCATAAATGTGCAAAATAGTTATGTTGTGTGTATGCTGCTGTATGTAGGCAGGAAAAATAAAGTGAACATACATTTGTTTCTTACGTAGTATACTGCAACATTATTCAATAAGTTTGACCTGGAGGGGACAATAATCTCATAGAATACCAGCGTTAAATAGTAGCTTAATGCTGCTATGTTTCGAACTTAGTGGTTGTAGAGAACCATAGACCCTTTTTTTTGGAAATGAGGGGTTCCGTCTTAGTCCTCAGGGGTGACAACGCATCTGCATTTTGATTATTAATTGAGGATAGATGTCCATTCACTGTGTGCTCAATTTTCAGCCCTATTTTATATAAAAAAAGAAATGATTTGTATATATCATTTATTTTTTATACTAGTATATTTCATTATATTAGATTCCGTTTCTGTTTCAGCAAAGGTTCTCTGGGAGTTAATAGAACCGATAGAGAAGAGAATAAAGGGTATTCGTGATTTTCTGACAGATATAAATCCTGATCTGGAATACAAAGTAGAGCCAATTCAAGACCTGTATGGCCCAACTAAATCAGACCCTAGGTATGAGGTAAGAATTTTAAATTTAATATTTAAGCTTCCATGTATAATTTATATTTGTAAAATCACTCTAGTTTTAATAATTACCTAACTTTTTACGCTGATGTCTTTATATTAAAACACTCATAATAAACTGCATTATTTTGTAAATACTTCCTTAAAAGCAGATACTCGCTGGTATCTGCACCATTGACGAAATCTATTATCATTTTTAAGATACAACATTTTTAAATTTAATAGTTTCGAGATTCTGAGCTTTTTTAGTCACAGATCAGAATTCTGTTGTGTGATTAATATATTATTTACAGACTGTTGTAATGTGGAATTTCTTGAGTCTTAGTGTTGTACTGGCAAGCCAGTGTAAAGTGACCCACCACTAAATGGAACCTGATGAAAAATATACATGAATTTGGTTTATGCAAATGGCTTTGGACCGTGCTGTGGTAATCTATGTGATACTTGTGCTCAGATTTGACCTTTGATGGGTTGTAATTTTTAACTTATTAATTATTTACATTCACTGCTTAATATAGGCCTCCCATAAATTAACATGCCATGCTGCACCTATTATATTATGGTTGTAGCACTAATGGGTCAGCTCGACTGGGGAAAACCCACACTCATAGAATACCAGCGTAACATAGCAGCTTAATGCTGATGTGTTTCGTACTGTGAGTTTAGAGAACCTGAAGCCTTTTTTACTAGAATGCATTCCACCTTTGTCTTCAGGGGTGACAACGCAATGTTCAAGTCATCAAGTCAAGGGGTGAGAAGACAAATCTAGATGTCTATATGTCACAGCATCTACTTACCTTATCACTTACACATTCACTTACCGGTGGACTGTGTGCTCGTTTGTCACTCTTTATCTTTAAAAAGAGGTGTTGCACTTAGCAATCTTAGAAGAATCGAATAGGACTTTCATATTTAATTCCTGTATATCCATTTTAAGTTTGTACCAATTTTAAGATTTCAGTTGGTTCAAAAATACCTACATCATCTATTTTGTCATTATAACCATCATTAGAGCCCTTCATGCAGTGGCGAAGCTTCCATTAAAGCCGAAAAGCCGGGCTTGCCTTATTAAAACTGAATCAATCAATATTATCAATCAATAATATCAACTAATAAAATAACTCATAAACAGTTTCAAATTATTTCAATTTTCCCGCGCACTCCACTGTTCGACACATGTCGACCGATGACCTCGTATTGCCTTAGCGATACGTTTATACAAAAGTACTCTGTGGCGATACTGCTGCTGTCATAAAGTGAGTTTAAAGTGATTTCTTGTCTCCCTCGCTCGCGTTGGCTTTTTACGGGGCTTTCGAGAAGACGATCGCTCTCTTTCTAACCTATGGCAAAATATTCTATAATGAAATATAACTACGAAATGTTTATATAGCAATTACTATTGAGCCAACAAGCCTGGCTTTGCCATGAAGTTGTTTAGGATTAGGAGTGCGTTAGCGACTAGCGAAGCGGTTGCGGGCCCCTCGTATGCAAGTTCACTTCGCATTTCAATGTTTATGTTTGTTTTTGTTGTGTTTGTTAAAAATTTATGCTTTTTCGAAGATTTTCAGTGAAAATGTGAGAATAATAGTGTTCATTGTGATGAATATAAGTGTGTTGAAGTGCTAATCGGCAAGGAAAAGGTAAAAATCTTTAAAAATTGAAAATATTGAATATTAAATATTTAAAAATATTGAAATTTAATATTCAATAAACATTTCTTCATACTTTAAATATAGGTACAGGACTCTAGTATTAAAGTTTAATTAAGTTAGGCGTATTTTAGGTTTAATAACTCAATATTTATATTAATAGTAATATATGAGTTTAAAAATATTATTTTGTACGGTTTATTATGAATTGAAAATGAATAATTATAATTATAATAAATAGTCATTATTTTATGGTAAAAAATTAGCAAAGCTTTATCTTCTCATTATAACTATCTAATTCCTGTCGTAATCTGTTCTTTTATGCATATAACTTAAACAAAATATAATTTCGAGGTTTCACATCTGCCAGGCGTCCCTTTTTTAACTTCGTACATAGTTTGTTTGTACTTTGTTCATGCTTTTCTTTTGTTCATGTATTGTATTGTTTGTAAATATCTCAAGCAAACCCAAACGGCTCTTTTCAAAACCACCGAAGGTGTGCAATTGCATATTATGTCGTACAATATATCTAGCGGTAGTATGCTTTCTGTGTGCTTTGTTAACACGTCCTTGTCAGCACTGAATATGAAACTAAAGAGTGGAGACAGCTCAAGATTGGTGTATTTTTATTAAACTGCTAAAAACAACAAAACCATATCTTGGGCTTGCCCTAGTTTGGAGCCCAAGCTTCGCCACTGCCTTCATGTGTTCACTACTAACCACCTGTCACTCAGAAGGCATGCTACAAACCACGGTACAAAAGCACCTGTATCCACTGACTTCCTGCATATTGCACAAGGTCGTCACTCCATCTAGTGAGCGAACTAACACTTTGCTTTTCGATATAAGGCTGCCACTCGAGAGTCTCTTCTCTATTGATCTCTTCTGGTTGGTTGGTTCATCGAGCTGTATAGGCAGCCTATTGCCACTTCAACTTACTGAACTATTGGGCTATGCCTGTCGCAATGGTTCAACTGTGGATATCTTTATTACGGAATATGGATTATGGGGAGATATTCCGAGCATAAGCCTCTTCCATAGCTCACTAAACGACCTTAAACTACGTCATACGGAGCAGGGAAGGACTACATATCAGAAACATATTTTATCACTGGCAAGACACACTGTTTTTAAGTTTTGAAATATGTATGTGAGGAAAAGAATTGTTATATTATATATCATTTACTGTATATCATATCTATTTTGACTGGACTGTACTTATTGCCAGCTATATTTCTGTTTCTGTTTTAATATAAAGAAGGAATATTTACAAATTTAAAATTTTAGTTAATAATAGTAAGTGAAGAAACAAAGCGAGGAGCGGTAAAGATTAATGAGAAACGCGAAGAGAATGGATTGCGACCATTAGATGTATATGTGATAGGATTAGCAGCCGATGTCACTCCACAACGATCAGCAGAAGAAGAAACTAAGATCAGCTCTAGTAATCAAAGAATGAGACTGCTTGGGACCATACTGAGGGAACCCGTGGTAAGTAAAATGTTTTCAAAACATTAATATAAGAAATATCTTAGAGACATTTCAATGTCCTTCGCTCTCCTTCTCCCTCTTTTTAAAAATCTTTCACTCGCTCTGTCTCTCTCTCTCTCACACGCACTCCATATATAAAAAAAATTCTTTGGTATCACAATTCTTTGGCTTATTCGTTGGTTGGTTGGCTTCAATTTTAAAAATTAAATAGGACTAAGGTTTCTTCAGGGGTTAAAAAGAGCTACAATCCATGCAGCTCTTTTAACCCCCGACGAAAAAGAGGGGTGTTATGTTTGACCGCTATGTGTGTGGCACCGCAGTCCTTAAACGGTTGAATTTGGATGCGTTTTTTTTTTAAATTTAAAATCAAATTCTCTAGGGGTGGTACTTAGACATGTTTTATCAAAATTGATTCAGCTGTTTGAAGACCATCACATTTTTTGTTTCGGGGGTTTTTTAAATGTTCAATTTAAGTTATACAATTTTTTTATGTTCTTACTTTTTTAAATTGAATTATTTTCTTACAGCCAAATCCGAATATTCCCCGTCGTCCATATGTGATTGGATTAGCCGGTGGAATTGCAAGTGGAAAGAGTAATATAGCAGAGAAATTAAAGTGAGTACTGTTATATACAATCAAAAATTTCAATTATTTTTTTATCATGACATAGAGTGGCGCACATTTATTGTTTGTAATGGCTGTTCTAGTACGTAAGTTCCTAATACTTCAATGTTTGAATTAGGGAATTTCTGTAGATTGACATATCTCTAAGTAGATTTTATGGTAATACCCATAAACTTACTACTAAGTGGAAGGCGGGTCTGGAACAAAATTCACGAAAATTGTGTCCCTAGTCAACCTATATAAGTATAGATACATGTATAGGGATATAATAACACTATAACATCCTAATTCAAACCGTATTGTGATTACAAAATGCTCAATTTTACTTGCGACAATTTGTCACCCTATTCTTTCACCTTATGAAGCTTCTAGCGAAAATTATAGGTATGGTTATATGGAGTGTAGAAGTAAGGAGCACCAACACCCATAGTGGAATAGTTGAAAAAGTGGCCATCTGTTTCAGTAAATAACAGCTCAAAAACTCTCCACAACAGCGCTGGAGTAGCTACTAGGTAGGATGAAATGAACTTAGCAGTTTTCGATGGTTTGAAGTGTGCTGCTAAACTGCTCAGTAGCTCTAAAATCTAAAATAATTTTATTTAGTAAATATAACCTCGAAAAAGTCGTCTATCCCTCTAATATTTTTTGGTGCGTTCTTTAAAATTTAGCCCGTAGCTATAGTGGCGCCACCCTTATTTAACTGTTTTCTATGGACACTTTTAATACACAGTCTGCACTCCTTACTTCTACACTCCATATATGGTTATTTGTTTTTACAATTAATATGAACATTTAAATGATTAAATTTCAATAGTCCTTATCGAAAAATTCTCTTTACTGATTACATTGAAGTAGTTTCCGCACGTTTTCACAATACAGCACGACATTTTGGCCGTGTATTAAGTCGGTCGACAAAACGAAGACTGGTGCGCAATCGGAACTCTTTTTGCATTTTGGAACTCGGTCACTTAAGCGCAGAGCCGAGTTCTATTTAGTATAGTCTGTTTCTAGAGCAGGCGGAAAAACGTACATTGACCTTTGACGTAGCCAACCTTTTTTTAAGATTTTATTTTTTTATCATTGTGTAATTCCATACATCATCGCAGTGAAAGATAAGAGTGCCGAATGCGAAGTTCTGCGCAGGCCCTGTGTCTGTTATTATACTATCAAGAAAGAAGATTATCCTGTACTTGTATGAATTAAAAAGCAAATTAAAATTAATTTAATTTTATTATTTATAAATCATAAGAATAATTACAATTTTCATTATTACGTTAATAGTAGGTAGTTAATTAAGTGGGTAGGTCATAGTAGGTAAGTAATTTATTAAGTAGAGTTGTAGAAAACATAATAACTTCTTGTCAGTCGGGTAAAAAGGTGAACTTTTAATGCTAAGCATTATTTTTTCGGTTTCTGAAAACGTGGTGATGTAAAATCTTTTTAAGATTTTGATGTCGATGGACCCGACTCCATACCGGTGATAATATACAAAACGTCACAAAACAATAAAAACTTTAATACAAAACGTAACAATACAACAAACAAAACAAACCTACTAAAAATGAAAACAACAACTATAACCAAAAATTTTAAATCTCAAATGTCCAAAGCAGAATGAGGTATGAGTTCTGCTACTGCTCCTCACGTTCTAACAAATATGCATGGTTCGAGACCGCGAATCGTGTCGTAACAGGTTTGTTATCTCTGAATGACGGCTTACTTCACCCTACCCCGTACCATGAGACACGCTTAGCGCATAACGATACGTAATCTATAAAGAAATGTACGTAAGCAATACCTGTCGTTTTGTTTCGATACTAACATAATATGTTATGGGTTGACTGGTAGAGAATGCCTCAAGGCATTAAGTCCGCCCTTTGTATTCTTTTGTTTAAGGATGCAATAAAGAATAAAATAAATAATACTTGAGGTCAATGTACGTTTTTCCGCCTGCCCTAGAAACATACTATAGTGGGTCAATGGTAAAACCCTAAAATTTGTCAAATTTTCTTACAGATCAAAGGGCGCTGCAATTGTAAATTGTGATATAATCGCACACGAACTGTACAAGCCCGGACTACCGCTGAACCAAACTTTGTCTGAAGTTTTCGGTGGACATATTATTATGGAAAATGGTGAAGTTGATAGAAGAAAATTGGGGCAGATCGTTTTTAGTGATAAGGTGAAAAACTTCTTTTTTTTTCGGCTCTTTTTCTTAATCAATTTAAAATACTATCAAGACATTTAAACCTCTTGCACTATCTACCTATAGACAATTCGATCTTTTCGCAAAATCGAAACATAAATCATAAATACATCACACGCCGTTCACTGCTATGGTCGTTTTAGGACTGGCATATGAGTTTTTTTTTTAAATAAAATGAATTGTTACATGTTGTAGAGCCAATGGGTAGAAATATGTCTATAGTAATAGACGAGTACACAGTGAATGCTGTGGTCTATAACCATCTACATCTATCCTACGATGATGAATTAAAATGCAGATGTGTTATCACACCTGAGGGCTAAGATGGAATCGTTGCCAATAATAAGGGCCTCCAAACAGGCTGCATTTTTTCCATACAAATGTATTCCCCTATTTTCTTCCTGGATAATGCCTCTAGAGTAATCGTTTTTGTTTATAAAATCTAGATCTATTGAAGGCATGCCCCTGTCATTTAATTTTTTTTTCAAAAAATTATTACAAAAATAAATATGACTTTCCAAAAACCTAAAAAAATGCCCCGTTTTTACCTCCGTAATCAGATGACTACCAAAGAAATTTGGAAAGTTTTTAATATAAAAGCAGATGATAGAAGCATAGATCTATTCTTCCTTTATCTATTCTCCGTTTTCGCGGAGAAAACAAGGGAATACGAAACGACGATCGGTCATGGTTTTTGTAGGTAAAATCGTTTTGAGCAGCAGTTGTCCCTATCGCACTCCTCGGGTGGAGACCAGAGGTGAGGGATGGCAATAGTTTTTTCAAATACCTATTTTTCAATTCCCGCGCAGACCGTCTACCCTCTTAAGCTCCTCATTTATGGTGATATAGTGTGAGAGTGTGGGCCTTCCACAGTCAAGCTGACTCTTTCGTACAGCATTAAAAGTAAACTGCTGGACATGGGCGTCGTCCATAGATAGCCCCATGGGATTTTCCATAGTTGCCACGCTTGGCAGGCGAGCTGGCAACTGTGGTTTTTTAATATTGTGATTTGTTTTCAGGAAGATGCTGCCGCCCATCTATTTAACCCTTCGATCCCTATAAAAATCCGATGCAGTCGCATGCGCCCGGCAAATCCCGAGCGGTCGCATGCAACCGCATCCACCCGCAGCACTTAAAACCAATAAAAGTTATATTTTGAAACTACTTTTCTATTAAGAAGTTTGGCATTATAAAATCTATACAAAATTCTCTATATAAAAGTCAGGTTACTTCATTACAAAAACACTGTTGTATTTTTGTATGTGTTATATTTTGATAACAAAAACAAAACGTACTAAGCGAATGTCGGCAGCGGGAAAATCACAATTACTATACTACTCGAAATTATTTACGTAAAAAGTTAAATTATATTCACACAAAAACTTTCATTACAATTTTATAATAAAATACTATACTAAAACACTAGAAAAATCCAAAAATCAACACAATAACATTCACGCGAAAACGGCGTACGTAATTAACGTAGATTATAAATAATGATCCATAGGATAACTTGACTTTTTATTGCACTAGGGAATAGAAAATTTCATATTGATTCTATATCAAACTTCTTCATAGAAAAGTAGTCTCTAAATATAAGTTTTAATGGTTTAAAGACCGCGGTCGAACGCGACCGTTTAAATTTTGATGGAATAGCGCTGCGGTCGAATTCGACCGCTTGGGGGCTTAGGGGATAATTTCCTTCTGTAGCCTCTTACGTCACCCACGGTATGATATGCAATAGTAGATATTCTTACTCCGCTAATACACGATGGTTCGTACTTTTACAATATTTTAAAAATATTAGTAATGAATATGGATTTCTAAACATTTTTAGGATCAATTAGAAAAATTGAACCAAATAGTATGGCCTGCTGTAATAGAGGAGACACAAAGACGAATTAAGGCATTGGGTGAAGAAGGCTACAAAGTTGTGGTCATGGAAGCGGCTGTGATGGTTAGGGCCAAGTGGTATAAATACTGTCACCAGCTGTGGTCAGTTATAATACCACCTAATGAGGTAAGCACAATTATTCTTTTGATTATGCACATTTTATAAATTATTTGCTATTGTAGCCAGATAGGATCCTATATATATATCTGTGGTTGAACTATAATCGTAGATGCTTTTACTATTTATGTAAAAACTGTAGTCTTTGAGGAATTATCGGATTAATCCCAGCCGCCAAATTTCGTGAACGCACTACGCGCCAAACGTCCCGATACCATCCACACCATCTGGATGCTTGGCGGTCCACCACTGTACGTTTCACTAGAAGTTTTCTTTCGCGTACGACCTCTCTGTGAAATAGTTTACCACCGGCGATTTTTCCGGACCGATACGACCTGGGGACCCTGAAGAAAAGAGCTTACTCCTTTTTAACCGGCAACGCACCTGCGATTCCCCTGGTGTTGCGGTTGATCATGGGCGGCGGTAGTCACTTAACATCATTTGAGCCGTATGCGTTGTTGCCCTTCTTCTATAAAGAAAAAACGAACAAAAAAGTCTTTAGCTAAGTTAATGTTTTATTAAATTCTACCTGGCTCGGCAGACGTGCTTCTACCATCTCCGGTAGGAGGCGCATTGAATTAGTTACACTTTGAATTCACTCCGGATTTAATAGTGATAAATTAGTCTTGACTAGAGTCACATTATTTTTTAATCACATTTTTTACTGGCACTAAACCAACATATTAGTATAGATTTGAGTAATTTTGCTATGTAATTATGGAATTATAATAACCGCAGTTTTACTGTCACCTATCGGACCATAATAATAATCAAATAAATCGGCGCAGGACAGGGTTATAGTGCCTAAGTGTATGCGCAAGCACCGGTGCACTCTCTATTCTCTCACTCTCATAATCCGATGTGACGGTAAACCGACACGACCGGAGAGAGATCAGGTGCAGGACCAACGGCTTCACGTGCTTTCCGAGGCACGGTGGTGAGACACCGTCTACTTCCTGACTCCGGGCAACTCTACTGAGACTTTCTTGACGGAAAAACTCAATAATTAATTTTTTGGCCCGACCCGGGATTCGAACCCAGGACCTCATGATCAGCAGTGTTACTACTACAACCACTAGACCAACGCAATATATATATATATATATATATATATATATATATATATATATATATATATATATATATATATATATGTCCTCGTCGCCGGGAGAAAAACCGGCGACGAGGTTCGCCACCCGTCACGTTCTGTCTCCCGGAGGGGCGAAAAGTGGATTGCGGAAACCCGTCTGGCTACGCTGAATGTATGTGGAGGAATGAATGATAAGATGGATGAAGTATGCGAAATGATGAATGACAGAGGAATAGATGTGTTATGTGTGAATGAGACGAAACGAAAGGGAAAGGATGCCACTGCACATGGTACGTATACCGCGTATTGGTCTGGTGTAGGCGAGACCGAACGGGCGTGCCAGGGAGTCGGTTTCATCCTTTCAGAAAGAATGGGTCAATGTGTGAAAGAGTATGAATGTGTAAGCCCGAGACTGCTATGGTTACGAATGAAAGTGGGCTTAAAGAAACTGTTCCTGCTAGGGGTGTACGCCCCAGACATGTCTAAGCCCACTTACATCCGAGAGCAGTTTTGGGACATGGTAAGGATGGTGTTGACAAAATGTAAGGAAAATGAAAATATTATTATGTTAGGAGACTTTAATGGAAGGGTTGGGGTGAAGAGGTCTGGTTATGAAAGGATATTGGGAACGTTTGGTGATGAAAGTATAAATGAGAATGGTGAAGACCTCCTCACCGTATGTGCGGAAAAGAATCTTTTTGTGACGACAACTTTTTTTCGTCATAAGAAGATTCACATGTATACATGGGAAAGAGGTGATGATAGAAGCATGATAGATTTCGTAATTGTGGATGAAAGAATGAGGAGCGCAGTCGTAGATACAAGGGTTTACCGGGGGTCCAACGTAGGGACGGATCATTACTTGGTCTTATGTCGAATTAATGGTCTTTTCAAGCGTTGGCGGCATCGGACATCTGTGTCTACCACTGCGTTACAGCGTATAAGAATAGAGAAGTTACAAGATGAAGATGTGAAAGAGAAGTATAAATGTAGACTGAGAGAAAATATTAGATGTCTGAATAAGTTGTGTATGAATGATTTAGACTTGAATACTGTGTGGGATAATATTAAGAAAGGTTTGGTGGATACAGCCACCGAAGTATGTGGTGTAAGTAAGAGAACAAATGAAAGGAAAAGTAATACGTTATGGTGGGATGATGAGGTACGGGTGGAAGTTGAATCAAAGAAGAAAGCATGGTTAGATTTACTAGCAACCAAAGCTGGTAATTCTTCTGGTATGAATGATGAGATTGAAAGAAAAAAGGCAGAATTTAGACGTCTAAATAAGAGAGTAAAAGAAGTTGTTGAAAGGAAAAAGAAAGAAAGAACGAATAAGAATGATAGAAAGATATCTGATAATTTCCAGGCTAACAAAAAAATGTTCTGGAAACTCGTAAGAACTGCCAGGGGAAATACAAAACAGCCTATAATAAATGCTATAAGAGACGAGAATGGATGTATTCTGAATGATGAAGTTTCGAATTTAAACAGATGGAAGGAATACTTTGAAAGCGTATTTATGAGTGAAGAGTCGTCTGAATTAAATGAACTAGAAATTCCGAAAGAAGTGGAAATGGGTATGGAGATAAGTGTAGATGAAATAATGAAAGGAATGAAAAGCATGAAAGCAGGTAAGGCAGCTGGATATGATAGAGTATCACTCGAGATGCTAAGGGCTGGAGAGGGAGTGGTGGCAGGCCTGCTGTACACCTTGTTTAATTTATGTTGGGAATTAAAACGGGTACCGGATGACTGGTGTAAAGCAGTTATAGTACCAATATATAAAGGAAAAGGGTCACAGCAGGACTGCAAAAACTACCGCGGTATCAGCTTGCTTAGTATTGTGGGTAAACTGTATGCTAAGGTGTTAATTGAAAGAGTTATGAAAGAAACTGATGGAAAAATTTGGGATGTGCAAGCGGGTTTTAGAAAGGGAATGGGGTGTACAGATCAAGTCTTTTCCATGCGCATGATTGCGGAGAAGTTTTTGGCCAAAAACCAGAAAGTTTTTTGTGCATTCATGGACTTGGAAAAGGCTTATGACAGAGTGGACAGGAATGTGTTATGGCAAACACTGAACTCATATGGGTTGAGCGATGGTTTGATACAGGCATTGAGGTCTCTTTATAGGAACTCTAGTGCTTGTGTCAGGATCAATGGGGTCTACTCGGACTGGTTTGGCATCCAAAAAGGTGTCAGACAGGGCTGTGTAGCTTCCCCTTGGCTGTTCAACCTATTTATGGACCGGTGTTTGCAAACTTTGAAAGATGAAGAATGTGGGTTAAGAATGGGCGAGTTAACCGTCAAATGCCTTTTGTATGCCGATGATCAAGTCATATTTGCGTCATCGGCGGCTGAGTTGCAAATGATGGTTACATTAATGAACTGGGAATTAAAAGAAAGGGGAATGAAAGTGAACGCATGTAAGACGAAAGTGATGGTTTTTGAAAGAGAAGAAAGCAAAACGGTATGTGAAATAAGAATAGAAGGAGAGTTAATTGAGCAAGTGGATGAGTTTGTGTATTTGGGATGTGTATTTAGCAGGGATGGTAGATATGATAGGGATATAGAAAGACGAGTAAATGCAGGGAATAGAGTGAATGGGGCACTACACTCTATTATGAAGAACCAGAATGTGTCAAAACAGGCACGTATGGTAATTCATAATGCTGTGTTAGTCCCTACTTTAATGTATGGTAGTGAAAGCTGGGTGTGGCAGAAGAAGCACGAAAGTAGAATAAATGCTGTAGAAATGCGGTCTTTAAGGAATATGCTAGGGTTGAATCTGAATGACAGGGTGAGAAATTGCGTGATAAGAGATAAATGTGGTATGCAAGATGATGTTGTGACCAGGATTAAGAAGGGAATGCTTCGGTGGTTTGGTCATGTGGAAAGAATGAATGAGGAAAGAGTGACAAAGCAAATTTATATGGCAGATGTGAACGGCCGAGTCGGGAAGGGACGCCCTAGGAAAAAGTTTATCGACCAAATTGGCGATATTTTGAAAATGGGCCACGTTAGAAGTACCCTTAACCGACGAGCATGTATGCGTAGATATATGGATGTAAAAGAGGCGAAAGAGGTATGTCAGGATCGTGCCAAATGGAAGTCCGTAGTCTCTGCCTACCCCTCTGGGTGACAGGCGTGAGTGTTTATGTTATGTTATGTTATATATCGGGCCATACCATAGCCTGGGACTGTTTCTATGGGCCAGGACATCTCAGTGCCGGGTCATTTCACTTGATCGCATCCAGTGTAGAGCGGCTCGAATCAACGACGACCGAGTTTTTTCTGATCGGCTTGAGGGATGCAACATCTCTTCGTTGCATCCCTTGGCATATTCTATCGCAATTATCGCATCTACCACTCCCCGTCGTAGATGCGACAGAATATACCAAAAATGCTAAAAAATTGCTTATCGTGCGAAAAATAAATATATTGTGTGGAATATGATCTCCTTCGTTCTTCAAATCGTTCAGGAGTTACACGATCGCTAACAGACGCCCATAAAGGGACATAAATTGAAAAATATAAATCGTGCGTTTTTGACAGGCTGTCAAGAGACTTCAAGAACGTAACAATTTATCGGAAGATGAAGCTAGAAAGCGTGTAGAAGTGCAGCCGTCAAACCTGGAACAAGTGGCCGCAGCCAATATTGTGTTCAGTCCGTATTGGAGTTATGAGTACACGCAGTCACAGATCGATAAGGCCTGGGAGCATTTGCAACAATATATCAACAACGATACATCTAAATGATGTTAAAGCGTTTATTTAAGAAAATATTGTCATCAGATCATTTCTAAGATTCAAATTAATGTTGATAATTGTTAAATGCGTTCATTTCATTACAAATTTTTTTTTAGTAAATATTGCATAGTTAACTGTAAATAAGATAAATATTCTGTTAATGATTATGCATAAATATATATCGGTTCGGATATACGTGGTCGTGTATGCTCTATATAGCTTAATGATCTGCTGGGCTATCAGCTATTCTTCTGGATATCTTCGTTAAGGGTTCTACAACGCAGGTAAACTCTTATTGGATATGTAACTGCACATGTACTACCTATATAAAACACAGATATCTAATATACAAATTATAATATAAACGGTTTTTTATCCTTACGTAGTACATACACTCCACACACTATTGAAAATCTTTTGAAATCACACAAAATCCACAGCTCATTCAGTCAATCTGTCAGTAATTAATTATTGCCAAAGAATTTAATAAGATCAGCTGGGGCAAGTGTGACATACATTAATTAAAACTATAATCTATATTTAAATACTTCTACTCTGTATGGATTTAATATAGAGAATTCAGTTTCAACATCAATTATTAAGTGGTTGTATGTTTGATCAAGCCTTGCTAACTGTGCCTTTAAACAGATTTACTAAACCAGCTCTGGATGTTTCGTAAGTATATTAAGGCAATGCCAAGTGCACAATAAAATTTAATTCAGAACATTAACAATTTATAATAATATAATCATAATAAGCGTGACACTGTCACACTTACCCCGATTTTGGTATTAGGTCAGGTAATCGTAACTGTATCCGTATTTCAAAGAATAGTGAATTTCAGGTCGCAGAAACATATTGCTCTATAAGTACCAATATTATTCTTTATTTCTCGCCTTGTATCTAGTTTAAAATAATTTAACGACATATCGAAACACTTAATAACTTCACCTCTTAAAATTGCGCTGTCTGTCGCCAGTTGAGTAGTTTTTAAAAATAACGTCTCTTGATAAAATAGTTCAAGCTATGTACTTAACTGTCAGTTTAGTCAATAACTCCCCCACCCACAGCTCTTTAAACCTTTAAAACTTATATTTAGAGACTACTTTTTTATGAAGAAGTTTGGCATTATAAAATCTACAAAATTCTCTATATAAAAGTCAGGTTTTACTTCATTATAAAAAGGCTATTGTATTTAGATAACAAAAACAGAACATACCAAGCGAATGTCGGCAGCGTGAAAATCACAATTATTTCAATATATATTACTCGAAATTATTTACGTAAAAAGATAAATTATATTCACACAAAAATTTTCATTATAATTTTATATTAAAACACTATGCTAAAACACTAATAAACCACTAGAAAAATAACACAATAACATTCACGCGAAAATGGCGTACGAAATGAACGTAGATTATAAAGAAATATAACTGTTTTTTATTGCACTCTAGAGTGTAGAAAATTTCATATTAATTCTATAATGCCAAACTTCTTCATAGAAAAGTAGTCTCTAAATATAAGTTATAATGGTTTAAAGTGCTGTGGGTGTGTGCGGTCGAATCCGACCGCTTGAATTTTGACGGAATAGCGCCGCGGTCGAATTCGACCGCTTAGAGATTGAAGGGTATAACCTGCAAACTCGGAACCGCAATTTTGGGCAATCTTTGGGAAGTACCACGTTTGTTTTATTGACGTAACAATCGGAATTGCCACAAAAATATCCGTTTAAGAATATTTGTTTGAATTTACCATATATTTCTTCACCAACGAGCATGTGGTAAATCGACACATAAATTGCAGTTAACTATCTTATTGTTGCCAGCGGGAGTCGAAAGTCGATTTGCTTGCGCTTCGAAATTTCATGTTATGCGTATAGTCGCGGTGTGAAAATATCCACTGCCCCATACCTTCCCGTGAGTGTTAAAAGAGGTGGTCAGAATTGTAAATTGTAAGTACATACATAGATAGAGCCGTGGTAGCTCAGATGGATAATGCTCGATCGGGTTCGATCCCCGCCGGCACCAATGAAATTTTTAATTGCAATTTTAAGTGCTGATTTACCACGTGCTCAGCGGTGAAGTAAAACATCGTGAGGAAACCTGCATGTCTGAGGAATAAGAAAAAATATTTCGAAGGCATGTGAAGTTCGCCAACACGCAGTGGCAGCGCGGCGGACACTTCCTTGTCCTTAACCCTCTCAAAAATGAGGGGAGGCCTTTGCCCAGCAGTGGGACGTATATAGGCTGTAACTTTACTTTACTTTATACATAGATTTTGTCTACAGGACTAATAATTGTTTTATGCATACGCCGACGTACATACCAGCCTACCTACCTGGGTTGAAGACAATGTGACTTATATATATATATATATATATATATATATATATATATATATATATATATATATATATATATATATATATATATATATATATCGAATAAACAGATCTAATAAACCCGACAATATAAAGCACTTTAACGCTTACTTTACTAACCATTATGATTTACTGTTAACTTTGACTTCGCAACAAAACCTAAAAACTTCGAAATAAAACCTATTCAAGTCCTAATCACAAAAAAGCTTATATTAAGGTACTATAGTAATTTGTTTTCTGTGTTAGTACAGTCTAGATAGTATGTCCCGAGGATTAGAATTAAATTATGCTTTTATGTGTCTGCAATTTACTAAAAATAAATTGGCTACAAGTAAAACTGCATGATACCAGCCATTAGGGTGACGTAGGCGGCAGTGCCTTTTGCGATGTTACCTCGCCATAGACTTATAGAGTGTCTTCATGCGATCATCGCGAATGATTAAAGTACTGTGGCGTCGGGACAGAGCATTGTTTAGCATAGCGTAGTTAAGATCATGTTATGCTTGAAAGATCATCCGTATAGAAGTTGAATATTGTGTTTGACAGGCAAGGTATTGCGTTTAATAATGTGTTGTGCAATATTATTTTATAATTAAAATTGCTATCGCTTTTTTAAGAAGATGAATCAAATCTAATGTCCAAAGTATACTGCGTTACTTATGCTATAAGTTGTTAAGATTTATCATTTTGTTTTATAATTTTTCCTAGAATTGTTTACAGATATTGTGTAAAGTGTTATGTATATAGAAATAAATATTTTTGATATTCAAATACTTTATTTTTCAAATGTTGTATCTTTAGTTATCGTTAACTTTTAAATTTTAAAAGTATCAATCGGTTGGTGATCTCATAAATGTAATACTGTACAGCGATAAAATAATCAACGGAGGGATACATACCAGCTAGTGGGCTCCATATTTCTCCATGCCCTTCACCTTATTATCAGTGTGACTGATGGTAGTACGGTGCTATTCTATATAATCGCAGTAGTTTGGTAGTAACTTCAATTGCGTTTTTTAGGCCACAGTTCGTTTTGCTTGTGACGCGATGACATCGCCGCCTTAACGTTTTATGCTACGTTTAGATTATAGTACAAACAACTCACCGAGTTATTCGTGGACGAGTACGCGTTTACATATTTGTCTGTATTCATTGAACATAGAACTTTTAAACATGGATGACGTGTGCCTCATTGCCACGATTATGTCTAAGTATTTGATATTTATAGACTCACAAATATTTATTTGGAGGTATTGGTCGGCCCCTCACTAGATGGAGTGACGACCTGGCAAGGCATGCGTGAAATCGATGGATGCAGGTGGTCATGATTTTAAAAGTCCTTATTTAGTGCTCAATGTATTATGCAATTTTTTTCCTCTCTACCGTAATTTTGTATTTGACCGACGCCATTTTGATTTCATAAAGAACCTAGCCTAGAACTATCGCATAAGTTTAACAAATCGATAGAGCTTATTTATTTCACACTTAATTTATTAATTTCACACACTTTTATCACCTTATTTCGGGGATCCCAGGATTCCCGATCGGGCCCTAAACTCGCTTTGCTTTATTAAAGCAAGTTCCGAGGGCAAACTTTACTGCCCCCGGCACCCTTGCAGTGCTATAACGGTGTCTCCGGACCACTTCCCAGTCAGCCTCCACCTAAGAGCGTAGAACTACACCTAAGAACATATTGCTAGGCGTTCGGAGCACCCGCTACGAGCGCGCGTAAACCTAGAGGCCTCGTTTCTGATATGGGATAATGGTGTTCCCATATCGTCAAGGGGAGTGCCGTGACGAACACCTTAGCGATGTCGTCTCAGAAAAGGATCTGTCCTCTCCCAACACCTCTTAGCGGCTTCCTTCTGGACCATAACGGGTTCATAGAAGGCGGCTACGGCCCTCCACGCTGAATTCTTGCTCAGCATCATCTGCGTCAGCATCTGCAATTCTGTCTACATACTTTCGCTTCAAACCGCAACACACGACAATGGATGCGGTGCTGTTTAGCCTCTTAGTAGACCAGCCTCTAATAACAAGGAACTTTTTTAAACTGGTTGATATTTACGTAACCGATATGAAAGGATCTCCCTCTTTTTTACTGAATTGAGTATTATCCGATAATATGATGTTAGAAATTAGATAGCAAATGAATAAAAATAATACCAAAATATTTTATTTTTTAAATAATTTATGACATACCGTACCTCATCAACTAGACCATGATGTGATTGAATACAATATCACATATCATTATCTAAAGTGTCGGAACAATTTTATGTCTATTAGCTAGATTGTATTTTATATTATTCCGTACCTATATAAATGCGCAGAACGCAATTCGATATTCTCCACTTATACTTTTGTCTGGTTATTGGAACTTAATCATATATTCTCCTGAGTCGTGATCAGTTATTAAAAAAAGGACATCGCCGAAGTTATGACTTGGCCACTGATATGTATGGTTATGCATTTGATAATGTTTTCAGTCCTTGGATTTGATAACATTATGGTTTTACGAGATAAGGAAGATCAAAGAATAGAAATAATTGTAAGTACCTTTTGCATGTACAGTCAAACCTGGATAAGCGAGAGTTCAAGGTAGCACAATCTTATGGTCGCTAACCTGAGTTTCTCGCTAATGTAGGTACATGGGTAGCGTTTCTCTCTTATAGAGGTACGCAGCAATAATAAGTCACAGCAAGTACGAATGTAGTAAATATGATATGATAAAATTAGGTGAATAATATGCACAACATATATTATGTACATATATATTTTTAGTTTATCATTTAATGACAGATTTTAATTTTCCGTTTCTACATGATGCAGAACAGCACTTTCCTTCGCAATTGAATAGAATAGAGTGCAATATTGACGAGAAAATAATACAAAAACAATGGTAGGAACATTGAGTTACAATACCTATAGAGTCACAAACAGACAAATAAAATGTCCGCGCCAAAACTCGGCGCACGCTGCGAAGTGCGCAGAGTTTTTGTTTAGTTGTAAGGCGACCACAATCCTCGTACAACGTCCGCGATGCCAAAGTGTTCGGTGATTTCCTGCCCAAATAACAGCAGACACGTGCGAAAAAAGGATGGTGTTTCATATTTTAGGTAAGTATCATACCAAATTTACGTATTTATGTATCCACAGTGCATGTTTTCATTTAAATTTCAATAATTTTCATTTTATTAGCAAACTAAATCACTCACCGCCGACCGCGCGGCGCCGCGATAACGTGCCCTTGAGTGAATGATGATGACATTGCATACGAGCGACTTTGAACATTGTACAAGCAGGTTAACGTCTAAATTCGAGCAAATGTCATTTTGAACTATATAATATCAAAATATATAGGTATATGGAACGGCGCTCGGACATTTTTTGAGTATTGTCAGTTAGAGATTGTGACTCTATAGGTATTGTAACTCAATGGGTAGGAAGTTCCACGATAGTTAAGAATGAGTCGTAAAATAGCAGATGTTAAATTTGTAATTTGTTTGTTCATTTGTTACTGTATGTAGCTATAGTTCCTCCTAAATAATATAAATAAATAAAGCTCGACTGTCGCTTCTAGAGGTATAGATAAGTAAGAGTCTCACTTACTGAGGTCCATGAAGGAAAAAAGACTCTTACAGAGGTTTCTGTTTCTCACTAATAGAGGTTTTTGGAGCTTAAAATGAAGGGTCTTGGCTATTACTCTCACTTATAGAGTTTTCTCCAGTTCTCACTTACCCAGGTTTGACTGTATTTAAATAACCTGAGAGCCGTGGTAGCTCAGATGGTTAGCGCTCGCTGTAAATTTCACAGTACGCGAGCAAACCGGGTTCGATTCCCGCCGGCACCAATGAAATTATTAATTGCAATTTTAAGTGCTGATTTACCACGTGCTCGCCCGTGAAGGAAAACATCGTGAGGAAACCTGCATGTCTGAGAAATAAGAAAAAAAAATCGAAGACATGTGAAGTTCGCCAACACGCATTGGGGCAGCGCAGCGGACTATTCCTTGCCCTCTCAGAAATGAGAGGAGGCCTGTGCCCAGCAGTGGGACGTATATAGGCTGTAACTTTACTTTTTAATAACCTGCATGGTCCTTCTTAACTTCCGTCATTTCTCGTTGGTATCGTAATATGATAAGTGAAATAGAGTAATAAATAATAAGTAAAAAATGTAGGATCCTGTAAATTCTGGAACATTTTCTCAAAAACCGTCGAGAGACCGTAGTGTGGGAAATGCTATGATCTGTGGAGAAATGTTAAACCACATGAACAAATTACCGGAACAAAGCCCAAGGTTCCTCAGAAAGCACAACATTTATAAAATTGAAGTGACAATCGAACCGACAGTCCATCTGACGGTAAGTGGCTACTGGAGCCAACTGCGACTGCTGTTTCTTGACCTTTCAATGGGCACACGGTCGGATCCGACCTAAGTGATGTTTCGTCAAAATTCAAGCGGTCGGATCCGACCGCACCCACCCACAGCACTTTTAAACCCATAAATACTTATATTTAGAGACTACTTTTCTATTAAGAAGTTTGGCATTATAGAATCTATACGAAATTTTCTATCCTGTGGTCTAAACAAAAAGGTCAATTACTCTATGTATTTTTCTATTCTACTGTCAATTTACGACATTTGCCGACCATACGAAACGTAGACAGAGAAACCTATAGACTAATGATTAGCGTGGCCTCGAATGAGAGAGGGCGATAACGTAGTTTTAGGTTATACAGTAATCTTTATGACTTTTAAACATACTTATATAATTTTTTTTATTGTTCAAGAACTGAACTGAACAAGATTCACTAATTTTAAGCTCACAAAATAATTTTTCTCATTTAAACCATCTTGTAAACTGCTTAGATAGCTACGAACTGTCAAAGTTGTTTAGCAAAGTGTAGTTTGCTAAACAAAAAAACCGGCACGGAGAAAGGGACAAACAGTCACACTGCTCTGTCTCAATTCTATGCAAGACGTATACATAAATCTATCTTTTTCGTGTGAGGCAGGAAGGAAGAAGAAGGCGTCAATTTTTTAGGTTCCTCTGTCTACAATACGAAAATGGCGCAATTTTACGGTAGATTAAAAATAAAAATCCATAGAGTAATTGATTTGTTTAGGCTACAGGATAGAGAATTTTGTATAGATTCTATAATGCCAAACTTCTTTATACAAACGTAGTCTATAAATATAAGTTTTTATGGTTTAAACTGCTGTGTTTTATGGTGTAATATGTTGGAAATTGACATTAGAATAAAAATAAAAATACATTGATTAACTGACTTTTGTTTAGACCTCAGGATAGAGAATTTTGTGTTAATTCTATAATGCCAAACTTCTTCATAGAAAAGTAATATCTAAATATAAGATTTAATGGTTTAAAGTGCTGTGGGTGGGTGCGGTCGCATACGACCACTTGGGATTTGACAGACGCATGCGAATGCGCGGGAATTTTATGGAGATTGAAGGGTTAAACTATTTTTACTAGGCCGGTTTTAGTGTTCGACCAACCGTCGGTGTGTGCGTCGGTCGCGCTTGTCATTTGTATGAAAATTCACAAGTCGTGACAGTGCTCGACCGACCGTACGCACGCGTGTATTGCTTACGCGTGCACTGCGTACGAGGGCCGTCGGTCAAGCGCGTCCGCATGTATGCCGTCGGTCGACCGACGCGCTATGGAAACATAAACGCGTTCAGTGCTACAACCTCCCGTTTATACTAGCTTATCTATGGCTACACCGATCGACGTAGACAGAGAAACCTATAGACTAATGATTAGCGTGGCCTCAAGTGAGAAAGGACGATAACGTAGTTTTAGGTTATACAATAATCTTTATGACTTTTAAACATATTTAGATAAAAATTTTAATTGTTCTAAGAACTGAACTGAACAAGATTCACCAATCTTAAGCTCACAAAACACTTTTTTCTCACTTAAACCAACTTGTAAACTCCTTAGATCGCTACGAACCGTCAAAAATGTTTAGCAAAGTGTAGTTTGCTAAACAAAAAAACCGGCACGGCGAAAAGGACAAACAATCACACCGCTCTGTCTCATTTCTATGCAAGACGTTTGCATAAATCTATCTTCTTCGTGTGCGAATGCGAAAGAAGGCGTCAATTTGTCTATAGGTTTCTCTGTCTATGCCGATCTATATACTGACCGTACGCATGCGCGTTTCATCGTAAAAAAAATCGAACCTACTAGTTCAAAACTTTACTGATATTATTTGATTTTATAGGTATTGGTACCTTCTAGCGATTTAAGTAATTTTGATCAAACATGGCATATATCTTGGCATATAATTACCGAAGTTCGCCTTTGTGAACTTCTGTTGGACAAAAGGCCACGTGTTATACTTCGCGCTATAATGAATATAAAGTAGTAAATTCCGTAAAAACTAGTATTATTTCAATAGTAAATTCCCCTTGAAGTGTTCCTTGGATGACGATTGGGTATACGTGGTATCTACGTCTTTTCTTACTCATACGTTTACGAACATAGTAAGCAGCAATTAAACAATTTGCAAACGCGTCAATTTCGTGTCTGGGTTTGTGACTGTACCAGTCAAACAAACTGACCATCGGTTATGCGTATCGTCAGGAACAATGGTACGCACCGACGGTCAGTCGAGCACTAAAACCGGTCTTATATAAGGTGGGTGTACCATGGAAGGCTACTCTAACAAATAAATAGTTATTATTCGTTTATTTAAATGATAAATTAAACTAACAAATATTTAAGTAATACTTTGTTTTATTACATAACATATAAACCACTTTTTTAAATGGCAGATTTAATCAAAATTGATTGAACTTAAATTTTATTGAACTCTTCCAAAAGGCCTTGCTAGGAACAAGGCTTCTTAGAAGGCCATTATAATAAATCAGTCATTTAACACTAAAGTTTAATAAATAGCGATTAAATCTACATTAAAAAGAAGTGGTTTATATGTTACGTAAAAACAAAGTATTACTTAAATATTTGTTAGGTTCATTTATCCAGCAAATAAACGAATAATAACTGTTTATTTGTTAGAGTGGCCTTCCATGGTACACTCACCTTATTTTAACGTCGTCGATTCCCGAAATCAATGAAGCGAGGGACCGTGCTGCCAAAAGGCGCGAGCGATTCACCGCCGCGTCTGTGATTTTCAGTTCGATGGGTGTTGTTCGTGTAAGTAGAAGGAATTTGTCATCGCATTAAAGAAAATTTGACATTTTAATAATTGGCCTTCGAAGGAACGTGGCTTTCCATATTCCACCCACCTTACTAGAGATGTTACGGAAGTTCGATTCCGATTCCGAAAGTTCGGAACTTCCGATTGATTATGCACCTTCGATTCCAATTTCGGTTCCGATAAATTTTAATCGGAAGATATATCGGAGGTCGATGAATAGCGGCGATGATGGTCGCTGTCAGCGCATACTAACAAGTTTATACTTGTCGCGCGGGGAAATTTCGTGGAAGGTATTGGATTCAGACTACTTAAGCAGTTCGGAGTGCCGAATTATCAGTTAAGGCGAAGCCAGGCTAGTTCATCGATACTTGTCTTAACTTGTTCAGTACGATTAAGCGTCGAAAGAGATAAACGAGTTTGTGCGTGTTTGTTTTATTCCTGTCGGTGCACACTGTATTTAAATCCATTAAAAAGCTCGTAATAAGTTTTATATTTTCATTAGTGGTTTCGTGCGCAATCTTTTAAACGGTATTTACATATACTCAATACTTAATACTTTATTTACATATTTGTAAGACGGCAATATAGTGCAGAATATATTAAATATGAATGGGGGGGGGGATAAGTCGCTCGCGTCCGTAGGCTTCGACAACCTAATTCTACACCCACCCTACACGTTTCTCATAGGTGGTGCTAAAAGAGCGACAAAGCCAAAAGAACAGAATCAACTACTCTCCGTGTGGTAGTGGCGTAAAATTTACCACCTCTTAGTTTTCGCACCATGAGGCAAAATAGAAAGGGAATGGCCCCGAGTTCCCGGCGCCCCTTTAATGGGGCAGGGGTGCGAAGAATCTCCGGGAGGAAAACCAGCGACGTGGTTCGCCGCCTGTCACGTTCTGTCTCCCGGAGGGGCGAAAAGAGAAATCCGGAGGCCCGTCTAGCTATGCTGAATGTATGTGGAGAAATGAATGATAAGATGGATGAAGTATACGATATGATGTATGATAGAGGAATGTGGATGTGTTATGTGTAAATGAGACGAAGCGGAAGGAAAAGGATTGATGTCACTAGATGATGATGTCACTACACATGGCATGTATACCCCGTACCCCGTACTGGTCCGGTGTAGAGTAGACCGAGCGGGCGTGCCAGGGAATCGGTACTATCCTTTCAGAAAGAATGGGTCAAATTGTAAAAGAGTACGAATATGAAAGCTCGAGGCTAAAGTGGGCCTAAAGAAGTTGTTTGTTCTAGGGGTCTACGCCCCAGATATGTCTAAGTCCACTTATATCCGGGGGCAGTTTTGGGAGATGGAAAGGATGGTGTTAATGAAGTGTAAGGAAAAGAAAATACTGTTATGTTAGGAGATTTAATGGAAGGGTTGGGGTGAGGAGGCTTGGCTATGAAAGGATATTGGGAACGTTTGGTGATGAAAGTATAAATGAGACCGTAAGAATATTAAGAAATTTCATCATAAGAAGATTTACATGTAGGAAAAAGGTGATGATAGAAGCATGATAGATTTCATAACTGTGGTTGAAAGAATTAGGAGTGCAGTGGTGAATACTAGGGTTTACCGGGGGTCCAACGTAGGGATGGACCTCTACCTGGTCTTCTGCCGAATTAAGGGTTTATTCAGACGTTGGCGGCATCAGTCATCTGTGGCTACCACTGCGTTACAGCGTATAAGAATAGAGAGGTTACAAGATGAAGATGTGAAAGACAGATTGGAGAATCTGTGGTATAATATTAAGAAAGGTTTAGTGAATGCAGTTACCAAAGTATGTGATGTTAGTAAGAGAACGAATGAAAGGAAAGACAATACGTTATGGTGGGATGATGAGGAACGTATAGAAGTTGAAGCAAAGAAGAGAGCTATGACAGCAGTATCGCACAGTTTTGCCGCGACCGGGGTCCATCCAGTATATTGCTTTGCTTTTATTAATTTTGACAGTCAATTGCGTGTTCGCTTTGAGACACAGAGAACATGAATCAGTGTATTTCGAATTAAAATCAAACTGCCAAGTGTTGACGTTACATAATAAGACTACGAGGTCATGACCTGTATAGAACAAAGAAGCGCGTGAGAAATTCGGCAAATAACTTGAAACAGTTTGCGAGTTATTAGTTGATATTATTGATTGAGCAGTCTAATTGGGCAAGCTGGGCTTCTCGGCTTCTATGGAGGCTTCGCTACTGTCGCTTTGATGCATTATGTTATTTGTACGCGTTGAGTTGAGTAGTAAGCATTTAATTTGTACTTAGAAAAAAATTTAAGGCTTTAAAGAAAGCTACTAAAGAGTAGAAAACAACTTTAAAACGTGCAAAGTGATAAATTATAATCTAAACTTCTGTCAATGTTACGTAATCAGGCATGAAATTAAGCCACAGAGCACTATCCTAAGCTTGAGTCTTGAGGAGCTGATCTTCGTAACTGGGATACTGTCACATGAGTAAAGAAGCCGAGCCTTTACAATACTACTACTTTACTATACCTACTCTTTAATATACACGTTCCACTGTTGGGCTCAGGCTTACTCATTTCTGAGTTTGAGGACACGATATATCCCCTAAGCTGCAATTCGCTTTAGCGAAATTTACACTATGTCCGCAAAAAAAAAATTAGTGGTGGTAAATCAGCTGGAGATCGAATTTGTATTATTAAGATTGCACACTGAGAAATTTAAGGCAATTGTCCAGCTCCTGACTGTTGTATGCGCTTTCAAAACTGATACATCTCCTATAAATATTCCGTTGAAAATTGTTACATGCTGATAAATAATTTATTTTAAAATAACGTTTAACGTTTACAGGCCGACATAGTAGGAGAAAATTTAAAAACGAACGGGTGGAACAACATTCTTTGTTTTGGACATTTACCCGATAATTTTTACAAGAAAGTAAAAAACCTCAACCTTACGTTTTCCATTTCCAACGTCGACGTAGATGATGATTACTACGTGGAAGATGCTGTGCCCTATCACTCAAATATAATAATCATCGATTGTTTAAACTTCGAACAGTTTGAAGATGTTATGAGTAAAGTTGTCTCTTTACCGTATTGGCATCCTCTGTCACATATTATCTTATATTATCACACGATCGAAGACCAAATAATGATGGCAAAGCTGTTTTATATCCTATGGTATTATAAAGCAATCAATGCGATTATTATTCAGTACAATGACTTTGAAGATTTATTTTTGGTGTCATACTATAATCCTTACATTAGCGAACATTATCAACTTAAGTACGTCTACGGGTGTAGACTGACTAAAAAAATGGGTATGCCATTAGATTCTTTCGAAACGGGGTTCAGATGTGAAGAAGGTTGCGAGAAATTACCTATTTATTCTAAAATACGGACAAATTTTTTTGGTACCTGCCTGGGATATGAAACCTTTTCGGTATACTATAATGATACTTCAACATTGCGGAACGTCGATTTGTTCGAAAATAAAGTTAGGAATTTTCACGGATATCCGCTTAGAGCGTTCGGCGTTGAAGTATTACCATTTTTAGAAATAAGGAATCATAGTGATGGAACTTATACATTACATAAAAGAGACGCTATGGTTTGGAATACAATGGCAGAAATTATGAATTTCACAATCAATTTATCACCTGCAGAAGGAAAAATAAAGAAACCTTTCGATTACGATTTGAACATTCAAATGAATTTTGATTTTTCAAACAGGAAGTTTGATTTATTTCTATTTCCTGTTTATCTATTTGATTTAGTGATTTTGCAGGTAGATTACACATTTCCGTATAAAGAAAGTGGCGTGTGCTTTTTAGCACACCGAGCTGATTTTGAAACTATTCTTTTCGATGTAAAATTATTACTTAATAATATATACTTAGTAGTTCAATTCTTGTTATGTCTACTTTGCTCTTGGTTTGTATTCTTTATATTTAACATGGAACAACGGGGCAGTATGAGCTTCGATCAAGCTGGTAAAGATTTCGTTAATACAGTAAGATTGATTCTATCCATAGGTCTGTATAATTCACCAAAACGAGGTTCATTCCGCATTTTTTTGGCTATATCATTATGGTGTTTTTTCATTTTAAATTTCTCTACTCAAGCAGCCATAATATCGTTCTTCTCTGCTTCTAAACGAGGCAAAGAAGTGGATACATATGATGACATTGTACAAAAGGGCTATATTATTGAAGGTATGGCATCACCTGACGTGATTCTGCCTGATGATAAAGAAGTATTTCGTAAGATAAATTCCAGACTTGTACCTAATAAAGATTTGTTTGGTTGCATTAGTAAAATGAATAATGATACCCGTAGATTTTGTTTGCTCGACTGCGCGGTCTCTAAATATTTGGAAAGAAATAAAATGAATGACAAGGGACAACAGTTCTTGCACGTTGCTAAAGACAGGGCTCACAGTCATTATCTAAATATGATTCTGCAGAAGAACTCCGCAATCACGGAGATTTACAACAAATACGTTTTGGCAATCGTTGAAGCAGGCTTAGTTACAAAATGGGAGCAATATAGATACAATGACATCAAGGAAGAGGCTCCGGTAAAACCAATGGGTTGGGATGACGTTGAAGGAATTTACAAATGTTATGTTTTGTTTCTAGCGTTGAGCTTCATTATATTTATATGTGAAGTGTCAATAGGAGTCTTGTTCAAAATAAAGAAACACGTTTGCGAAAAGATTAAGCAATGGAGAAAACACATAACTAAAAACCATATAAAAGTTAAGTAGAAAGTAGACTATAGACTAACAACTGATGTAGCACAAGTGAGACTAAATACACAGTCCTTCTCATTGTGTGTTGACTACAGCTTATTGTAACACCTACCTATATCTATTAAAACACTTTCTCTAATCCTCAATCCAGAGTTTACAGATAACTTCAGAACCCCTTAACTGATGATTTAGACTATAATATGTAAGATATTGAGACAAATAAGATCGTTGTGTGTGCGATTCGTTGTGTCTTAAATACTACTTACATATTTTTGTCGTTTTTCAAATTTCTTGTACTTGGAGACAAGAAACTAGTCAAGATTAGAGGGACAATTTTTTTTTATATAATAAAGTTGACAAACGAGCACACAGTCTACCTGATGTGTTGTGGCCTATAGACATCTACATTTATCCTCAATTAAGAATCAAAATTCAAATGTGTTGTCACCCCTGAGGATTAAGATGGAAAGCTTTGGTACCAGTAAAAAGAGCCTGCGGTTGTCTACACTCACTATACGAAACACAGCATCATTAAGCTGCTATTGCACTCTGGTATTTTGTGAGAGGTGAGAGAGTGCTTCTTACCGGTCGAGACAACCCATTTGTGCTACGACTATAATATAGCTGCCGAATGGCTCTACCACGTAACAAAAATAGTTCCTTTCTACAGTATTAATAGAATAGTCACCTTGTGGTCAAAATTCGACCGTAATGCATAAAATTTTTAGGTTTGTGTTTTAAGCAAGCTGCGTTTCGCTTTCAAATGCACATCACTATATAAAACACAGATATCTACACTCCATATACTGTTGAAACCGGAACATTTAGCACTTTGTAAGAAAAAATAATAGCACTACACTATTATTTTTTCTTACAAAGTGCAAGACGAAAATAGTTTAGTTCATTACAAAAGTAGTATAATTTTGTATGTATTATAGTATTCTATGGCATAATGTACTTTATTAGTACGTATTATAGTTATATATTAGTTTATAAGTTATGATGGCGTAAATACAAAAGTAATTAAATATTGCAAGGATGAACTATCGCTTATACTTACATATTTGATAAATTTATCATTCGAAGTAGGTGCTTTTCCAGAGTCATTAAAACTACCTTTGATCAAGCCCTTATTTAAGCAAGGTGATAAAAAAGATATTAATAACTATCGTCCAATAACAATTTTGTCAGTTTTCTCAAAAATTTTTGAAAAAGCTATGCATAGTAGGCTTAGTCATTATTTTAATGAAAACAAGTTTATGAAAAAAGAACAGTATGGCTTTCAGCAAAACAAATCAACCACGATGGCGTGTTTTGATCTATTAAAAAGAATCACCGATGCAATAGATGATAAGGTAAATGTAACAAGTGTATTTTTCGATATGTCAAAAGCATTTGGCTTTGTTTGCCATGACACCTTTTTACGTAAGCTAGAAAAGTATGGAATAAGAGGACTAACATTGCAGTGGATAAAGTCATACTTATCATCAAGAAAACAGTGTGTGGAAGTTATAAGCCCTAATAAAAATAATATTTTGACAAAATTCAGATCGCGACTAGTTCTTAAGTACGCTGGAGTTCCTCAGGGAAGTGTTCTTGGACCTTTTTTGTTTGTAATTTATGTAAATGATTTACCGGATTCAACTCCATTCCCATGCATTTTGTTTGCGGATGACATATCTTTAATCATAAAAAATAATCATGGAAATAAAGATTATTATGAAAACGACATAAAATGTGCAATAAATGATGTCATTTCATGGTTACATAATAATAATTTGAAAGTCAATATCGCAAAAACCTGTTATTTACAATTTTATAGTGATAGTAGAAAGAAACTAGATCTTGACGTAAGATATAATAATGACAAAGTGCAAGAAAACGAACAGAAGAAATTTCTGGGAATAAAATTAGATAGTAATTGTAATTGGATGGCTCATATTAACGAAATTTGTAATAAAATTAATAGATTTGTATATGTTTTAAATAGGTTAAGAAGAACATCGTCAAGTCAAACCGCACTCATTGCATACCATGGATATGTTGCAACAATATTAAGATACGGATTATTAATTTGGGGTAATAGCTCTTATTCAAAAAGAGCTTTTATAGCTCAAAAAAAGTGTGTGAGAGCCCTAACTGGGGCCAAATGGTATGATTCCTGTAAGCCCTTGTTTAGGGATCTTAACATACTAACTTTACCAGGTATGTACATATTTGAAGCAAGTGTTCATGTAAAAAAACATTTACATATGTACAAAAAAGCATCTGAGGTATACTTGCGTAGCAATCGAAATTCTAATAGACTAGTTATAGAACCTATACCTAAAACTGCATTTTATCATAATGGCTGCTACGCGATGAGTGTAAAAATTTATAATAAACTTCCGGTAAACATTAAAGAAGAGACAGAAACTGGTAAATTTAAAACCAAACTAAAAAGCTGGCTACTACTAAAGTGCGTTTATGACGTAAAGCAATTTTTAAATGAATAGAATCTTGCTGCCTGAACTTGACATTATTGTATTCTTTTAGACTATTTTTTTGTGTAATCTGTAGATTTTGTGTATGTACTCTTTTGACATTCTAATTTTTACTTTTTATAATGATTGACATGTTGATTGTATTTTAATTTTATTTGATTTAAATGAATAATGCATATTTAAATTCTTTGCTTGTAATAATGATTGTATTTTTAACATTTTTAATTTATATTTATTTGTTTTAAATTAATCAATGTAGGTACATGACTATGTCTTTTCATTTAATTTATAATTTTCGCATGCCAGATGTGGTAAACATGTGGACTATATACAATATCCAATATTTGTCACCTCTAATGTACCATGTTTAAGCGAATAAATGAAATTATTATTATTAAAAAAAAATTCTTTGTTTGTACCTATATAAAATGAGATTTTGTTACTTGAAGTAGATAAATAAATAACTAAATTGTTATCCTTATCATTAACCTCCTAAAGTCCTGAACTACCTGCATACATCGATATTCTCATTGTGAAATCTTGAAACTCCATGCGCAGCCCTCTCTATAGCTCGCTGAGCGATCTTGAGCTTCCTTATTCGGGTAGCAGTGAAAAACCACATTCTATATCTAAACGTCAACACTGGCAACACGCACTGGTTGTACACTCTTTTTTATGAGTGACGACCAAAGATAATTCTTTTTTACATGGGAAAATATCTCTGCATACCCACCCGAGGGGGTATGGACAGCTTATATCGGACTTCCAGTGACTAAAACCCCATGGTGTTCCACCTTTGGTGGGAATGCTTTTGTACACATCCGCAACCACACCAGTGCTGGCCACCCATGGTAACCCCTCTTCGGGAGGGGACAACTTCTCCCCCTACTCCTTCTTAGGCACGTCGCACCAGCACGCGTGCCTTCCTTCGCGGCCTCCTTCCTAACTTCACTTACGCTGTCGGCACCTCGAGCCCGATACGCGGAGGCTAGGGGGCCAAAAAATTCGAGCATTTGCCTCCGCCGCCAACCAAGCATCGAATGTGGAGGGTAGTGAGAGCGGCTCCTTGCTATACCGATACTCCTCTCCCTCTGCGGCCCCATCACCACCGCATAAACGGTGCGGCCCCGCAAGAGTCGCAAAAGATAGGGCGAATGACGCGTCGCCATACCAACACTCTTTTCCCCCCACGTTACCACCTCAGCTAAAGTGGTAAGGGTAGTAGATAATCATCTCGCTGCAGCCCACAAACACATCATCACTTAAGTTGGCTTGCCAAGCCTACTCGAAGTGGCCACCTCGGGCCGGCTCTTCAGCTCAGGCCAGCCGAGTGGGTACCTCAATTAACCAAGGGTGACCAAGTCACGGCTATTGAATCCACCTACCACGATAAGGCGAGAACCCGTTCGAGGAGGGCGACACAAGATCAAATCTAACCCGACACTATTCCTTTGATATCCCTAACGTCAGTCTGAGCAAGATTATAATGGTTATATAGCACCTTAAAAACAGTAAGGTGAAAGGCGGGGTTGAAATTGCAGCGGAACTTGAAAGCGGTTTGACAAGCGGTATTTAAAGGTCTTCAGAAGCTCTTTAATTTTGTCCTCCATGATGGCACTACTCCGGAGGCGTGGGGCAAAATTGCTGTGGTCTTATTTTTTAAGAAAGGCAACAACGCTCTATTGAAGAACTACAGACCAATACGAGGGCAACACTGAAAGTTTTTCGAACTGGCTACTTGTAGACGATATAATAAAAAAATAAGTACAAATTATGAAAATGGAACACTTTACCCATATTATTGTGTATGTATAATAAACTAGGTTTGGCGAATAGAATAGATTTGGCGGCAAATTAAAATTGTCTGTGTCACGTCAGCACGAATTTAATGCAAAAAAATTTTGTACAATGTTTTTTATGACTTTCGATATCATTTAAGTCAACAAAAAAGTTATGATAGACGTCGATTGGCTTTTCACGGTGAAACCCCATCTTGTGCCACTATTTATAACTGGTTTAATGAGTTTAAACATTGTCGCACTTAGAGATTGCAAAATCCGGATTTTTTTGAAATCCGAATTTTTGAATTTTTCTATGATTAAAATCTGCATAATCCGGATTTTTCAAAGTTTTAGGGTGATTTGATAAAACTAAAATAAAACAGCTTAAATCAGTTAAAATCCATTTATTCTGACACGATGAAATAAAATCAACCAAAATAAACAAAAAACGTGTAGTGGCGGTTAAGAATATCTTCCCGTGGGTGTCGTAAAAGGCCACAGAGGGAAGCAGGCAGAAGATGGGCAGCAGCATCTTCCTGATAAAAGTAACAAAAAACTGCAGTTACCAACCCGCTCGCCAAGCGTGGCAACTACGGCAACATACCCCCCATGAGTAACGACGCAAATAGACGGCCGCCAGACCATGATAACGGCAGGGCAGGGGGTGCTATAAGAATCTACTAGTGGAGGTTCAGTTGCCACCTAAAACGACTCGACCTGAAAAAAACATGCAGCCTGAGGACTGACGAGAAGATCCTAGAGCTAGAAGAAGAGATAGACAAGTTGTGTTGGAATATTATAGGATTATCCGAGGTCCGAGGAGAGGGGGAGAACACGGTGATTCTCGAATCCGGCAACTCGTTCTATCACCGAGAGTCTCACACAAGTCTCTCTTAACAACTTTATAAAGATTGGGAGTGTGTCGACGAGGGTTGCGTACCTTATACTCAGAAACACCAAACGGTATTCACTGAAGGTCATACAGGTTTACGCACCAACGTCAGTACAACCCGATGAGGAGGTAGAGGAAACGCATGAGGATGTTTCTAAAACCATGCATTCCTTCAAAACCCACTATAAGGAATTAATGGGAGACTTCAACGCAAAGCTAGGCACAAGAAAAATCGGTGAGCTGAAATTAGGGAAATTTGGGATAAGGCAAGGGGCCAGCAGCTGGCCGACTTCATGGAGAAAGAGGGATTCTTTATGATGAACTCTTTTCTTTCAGAAGCGGCCCCACAGAAAATGGACCTGGTCGAATCCCGACGGTTCGAGAAAAAATGAGATTGACTTCGTTATGACGACTAGACGGCAACTGTTCAGTAATGTCTCAGTGATCGTAAGGGTGAAAACTGGCAGCGATCACCGAATGCTTAGAGGCACACTGAACCTAAACGTTAAGTTGGAGAGGTCTCGTCTAATGAAGTCAATACTCAGTCCCTTCGTGCTCTAGTCCAAAATCCCGAAAACTTTTAGCTGGAGTTACAGACAGATCTCCAAATGCACGAGGCGGGACTTACGCAACTTTAATACAGCTCGTATTGAAGAAGCGATCGAGCGGAACAAGGGCTCCAAAGTCTTTGCCAGAGGTCTGTCTGTCAGAAAGAGCCAACTGTCAAGGCTGTAGACTGAGTGTGGTAGCATCGTTTCAGGGACACCCGAGATTTCGAGTGAGATTGAGAGGTTCTATGGGCAACTGTACACATTATCGTTGGAGCCACACGCAAGTGTGAGTAACGATCGAAGAGCAATTCTTATCCGACACCATTCCAATGATATTCTGGACGTCAGTCTGAGCGATATTAGAATGGCTCTCCAGCATCTTAAAAACGACAAGGTCCTAGGCGAGATTCGAATTACAGCGGAGCATCTGAAAGCGGATGGAAAATCGGTACTTGAAGTCCTTCAGAAGCTCTTTAATTCCGTCCTCCATGGTGGCACTACGGAGATGTGGAGCAGAATTACGGTGGTCTTGTTCTTCAAGAGAGGTGACAACGCTCTCCTAAAGAACTACAGACCAATTTCCCTTCTGAACCGCGTCTACGTGCCGTTTTCGAGAGTAATTACGAATCGTCTCGCACGCAGATTCGACGACTTCAGCCTTCCAAGCAAGCCGGTTTCTGAAAAGGCTTCAGTACCATAGATCACATACATATCCTACGGCAGATTGTACAGAAGACCGAAGAGTACAATCTGCTACTTTGCCCGGCGTATGTGAACTATGAAAAAGCCTTTGATTCCGTTGAAATTTGGGCGTTGCTACAGTCCCTTCAGCGGTGCCAAGTTGACTGTCGGTATATCGAAGTGCTGAAGTGTTTGTACAGTAGGGCTACGATGGATATCCGAGTACAGAGCCAGAGTTCGAAACCTATCTAACTGCAGAGAGGTGTAAGACAGGGTGACGTTATATCCCCGAAACTCTTCACCGCTGTATTCGAAGACGTTTTCAAGCTACTGGACTGTAAAAGATACGGTATTAATATCAATGGCAAGTACATCACTCACCTTCGATTTTCCGACGATATAGTCCTTATGGCAGAATCGCTGTAGGACCCAAGCACTATACTCAATGAACTCAATAGTGTCTCCCAACAGATAGGTCTTAAGATGAACAGAGACAAAACAAAGATCTTGTTTATTGTCCATGTCACACCTATGCCGGTAGTTGTTGGGATCATTAAGCTCGAAGTTGTTTACGAGTGAGTTTACCTCGGACAAATAGTCCGACTAGGTAAGTCCAACTGACCGAGAGGTTAATCGACGGATTCAACTCAGCGTTCGGGTAATAACACCTCAAAACCTAAAAACGAGACAGTACAACCAGTGCGTGTTGCCAGTGGTTACTTATGGATCTGAAACGTGGTCCTTCACTGCCGGCCGTATGACACTCAAGATCGCTCAGCGGGCTATGGAAAGTACTATGCTCGTGGTTTTTCTGCGTGATAAACTTAGAAATGAGGATATCCGCAATAAAAGCAGAGTGACCGACATAGCCTAACAGATTAGTAAGTAGAAGTGGCAATGGTCCGGCCATATAGCTCGAAGAACCGACAACCAATGGTGAAAAATGGTTCTCAAGTGGCAGCTTCGTACCGGTAGGCGTAGTGTAGGGCGACCCTCCCACTAGATGGAGTGGCGACCTGGTAAGACATGAGGAAGTCGATGGATGCAGGTGGCTCAGGACCGTGCTTTGTGGCATTCCTTGGGGGAGGCCTATGTTCAGTAGTGGACTTGTGAAGGACTGTAATGATGGTGGTGATGATGAAAATAAACAACAAAACACAACATAAACTGAATGTATTAGCGTATTAAAGTAGGTAACACCTACCTGTTCTTAGTTAGAATGAAAATTTGTGGATAAATGTAAAATATTATCAATGAAACTCAACTTTCACCAAAATCCGAAAAAACCGGATTCGAATCTTAAAAACCGGATTTATAAAACTCTGGAAAATCCGGATTTTTCAGTTACTTTCGAATTTCGAAGAATCCGGATCGCAATCAGTAGTCGCACCAATCTACTTGAGAGACGGCCTTTTACGGCGACGATTGAAGATAACATCAGTGTTGTGCGGCGTATGATAGAGACTGACAAAAGAGTGACTTATCAGCAGATTCGGACAAGCATAGGAATCAATATGAGTCAAATACTCAAAATCCTCCATGAACATTTAGCGGTTAGCGGTCGGGAAGCTTTGTGTCCGGTGGATACCTCATAATTTGACGGAGGCCCAAAAACTCCGTTGTGTTGATTGGTGTCGTGAAATGTTCCAAAGATTTAACGGAGGTGACTCAAATGCTGTGTTCAACATACTTACGGGTGAAGAAAGGTAGATTTATTGTTATGATCCTGAAACTAAGAGACAGTCTGCTGTTTAGGTGTTTCCTTCCGAAGAGTTGCCAGCTAAAGTGAAAAGAGGTCGAAGCGTGGGAAAAAAATGGTGGCCTCGTTCTTCGAAAGGACAAGTCGTTAAGCAACAATTGTTTTAGAGGATTGAAAAACAGTTTTTTTTATAAGATAGGATGACAAACGAGCACACAGTCCACCTGATGGTAAGTGGTTGCTGTGACCCATAGACATCTACATTTATCTTCGATTATGAATCAAATTGCAGATGCGTTGCCACCCGTGAGGACTAAGATGGAATGTCTCGTTTCCAGTAAAAAAGGGTCTCCGGTTCTCTACACTCACCATACGAACACAGCAGCATTAAGCTACTATTTTACGCTGGTATTCTGTGAAAGCGAGATCCTTCCCCGGTCGAGCCGACCCATTCTTGCTACAACAATACTACTTATACAACTGCAGCATGGTTCTACCACGTAAAAACTGCAGAGTGGTACACTAACAATTGTTTGCTTGGAAAAATTTCGGTAGAAATGCCATCTCAGTAAGATCCTCCTTTACCACGACAATGCCTCGTCGCACACCGCCAAACAAACAAGCGACTACTTTGCGACGTCAGACGTGGAATTACTGGGTCTGCCTTTAGCCCCGACCTTGCACCTTGCGATTTTTATTTATTTTCAAAAATAAAATAAAAACTTCGAGGAAAACGTTTTACGGATGCCGAGGAAGCAGTGGCTGCATTTCAAAATGCCGTCGAAGAGAACCCTAACGACGAGTGGGCAAAGTGCTTTTCTCAGTGGTTCCATCGTATGCAGCGATGTATTGGTGTAAACGGACACCGTTTTGAAAAGATATAATAAAACTAATAACTTGCTAGTTTATTCGGTTTTCGATTTTCTAAGAACTTTCAGTGTCACCTTTGTAATCCTTTTGAGCTGAGTATATAAGCTTGTTTTTAAAGTCATTACGAGTCTTCACCAACGCATAGTTGATGACCTGCAGCCTCCAGAACAAGCCAGTTTCCGAAAAGGCTTTAGCACCAAAGACCACATAGCATTCCCATAGGCAATTTGTACATCACCAAGGAGTAAAATCTGTCACTTTGTCTTGCTTACGTGGAATAAGAGAAAACCTTTGAATTCGACAAAATTTCAGCCGTGCCAAGTCGACAGTTTGGATAAGCTGCTATATAACGGTAGTACGTAACCTATTCAAAAGTAGTTTAAGAGGTGTAGGGGAGTCCGGGAGACTTGCCTAGGTGGGAGAGTTGAACCGCCTTTAAAAACTAGATTTAAATTTCGCGCTAACGAAACGTCAAGTCGGTCATTGGCAGCACGCGTGAGACCAATAACAACCACGCCGCCATTTTTTACAACGGCCTGTTTGTTTGGCTGTCAGGTTCGGACAGGTGTTTTTGTTATTGCGGAGTAATTTTTTTTTCATTACTGTCGTTTTGAGATTACGGACGTGTTCATAGAGGTATGTATTGTGTATTTATTTATTTTTTATTTATTTATTTATTAGAAAACCAACAGCTTTAAACTATTAAAATTTACAACAGATCGGATTATCTTAACATAAGCCTTATTACAGGTTTCCCTATATTATCTAAACACAATTTAAAAGAATGAGCGACGATTCCTTATCGGTATAAAGAATTATCAGCGGTACTACTATAAACATTGTATATACAACAACATAATGTGTGTGTGTGTGTGTGTGGGTGTGTGTGTGTGTGTGTGTGTGTGTGTATGTGTGTGTGTGTGTGTCTGTGCTCATATATTTGATCTGAGTTAATACCTTAATCATGAATAACTATTGAAGAGATTTTTGCATACTTCAGTTTTATAGTTTTCTCTCTTTTTCGTAAAAATATCAATATTGTCAAAAAAATTATTATAGGTGCAACACATCCGGTTTATTGGTGAGTTTTTGGTATATTTCGTATGAGAGTGAGAGATGAAAAATAATTTAGTGTGTCTAGTACGATATTTGGGTGTGGAGAAATTGACAAGTCCAAGTAAATGCGAATTATCTAGGCGGCCGTGAATGAGATCATATAATGTCATTTGATCAAGCAATTTTCTTCTGTCTGCTAACGAAAGGAATTTATAGAATATACACCTTTCTTTGTATGTTTGATGTTGTTCTTTAATTTTGTAGTCCATAAACTTCAAAAATTTTTTTTGCAATACTTCTATTTTGTTAATATACGTATAGTATTGTGGACACCATATGTTGCTACCATACTCTAATATACTGCGAACGTAGGCATAATATAATACTTTAATACAGGGTAAGTTATTGAAAGGTTGGCATGTACGTATTAAGAAGCCTAAGTTTCTATATGCTTTATTTGTGATGTAGTCAATATGATTACTAAATGTAAGCTTGGAATCCAATAAGATACCAAGATCTCGGATTACCTCTGTTTTTTGAATTATTGAGCCGTTCAATTTGTATGCATATTCAACCGGTTTAGTTTTGCGTGTAAATGTGCAAGTTTGGCATTTCTTGACATTAACTGTGATTCGATTATATTTGTAATAATGGTCCAACCTGTTTAAATCTTCTTGAAGCTTATGGCAATCATTTAAATTGTTAATTTTAATAAATATTTTTTTGTCATCTGCATACAGCAAGAATGAGGAGTGCTTGAAGCATGTATATATATCATATAGATAGGTGTTATACAGGAGGGGCCCTAAGTGAGACCCTTGTGGCACACCAGATGTAATTTTTATAAAATTTGATCTGTGTCCTCCTACAACTACTGCTTGGGAACGATTTTTTAGGTAAGACTCAATCCATCGCAAAAGGTCCCCGTGTATTCCTAGTATTTTTAACTTACGAAGCAAGATGACGTGATCCACGCAGTCGAAGGCTTTTTCGAAATCCGTGTAGATCACGTCAACCTGCCCCCCGCCATCCATATGATTGATAGTCTCTGTGATAAAATGTGTTAGGTTACTAAGAGTTGATCTGCCTTTGAGGAAACCATGCTGATGTGTATTGTTACTATTATATTGCCTGATTATTATTGTTTGACGTGCGCTTAGTGTTTTTTCGGTAAGATCGAATGGTTTTTCTATGAATAAAATTTTATGTCAATGTAGTATATGCGGGAAAGTTGCACCATGGGGAGGTCGGGAGACATGCTCAGTATAATCTCCCTCTATAGTGTTTGTATATGACAGATTTTGAAGTTTGGTTTGTGTTTTGTTTGCTTTATTGCGTTAAATAAAACTTTTTATTATAGGTTAATTGGATGAAAAATGCCGTTTTTAAATACAAGCCCTCACACAACACACGCCAAAGAAAAAAACATACCGCCACTGAGTTAGAAAACGCTATGCGTGAGGTAAAAGAGGGTGCATCAATAAGAAAAACATCTATTAAGTATGGAATCAATAGAAGTACAATAAGACGTTATAAATTGAATGAAGAGAACTAAACAAATTTAAAGAAAAAAATAGTCAGTTTATAGGGTCACAAATACTTACTGTTTCTGAAGAAAAACTCCTTGTTGAATATTTACTATCATGCAGTAAAATACATTGTGGTCTGACTAGCAAGCGATGCAATGGTTTTTGATTTCGCACAGTAAATTCAAAAAAGCGTCCTGATAGCTGGTCAAGAAACAATGCCGCTGGAAAAGACTGGTTTCGTGGTTTTATTTCCAGAAATCCAGAAGTTTACTTGAGAACACCTGAAGCCACCAGCTTATCTCGTGCAACGAGTTTTAATAAGAAAAATATTAACGACTTCTTTACAAATTTAAAGACGGTGCGCTAAAAATACAATTTCGAAGCCCAAAATATATACAACTGCGACGAAACTGGTTGTACAACTGTTCAAACATGTCCAAAAATGATAGCTAGTAAGAAGTCAAAACAAGTGGGACAAGTCACATCAGCAGATAGAGGAACCACCGTAACACTTTGTTTCGCTGTTAATGCGATTCGGAACGTGATGCCTCCCTTTTTTATATTTTCAAGGGTTAAATATCAAGAATATTTTGTATCGGAAGGACCGGAGGGATCATCTGGAGATGCTTATCCAAGTAGTGAGATGACCACGAAAAGTTTTGTGAAATATCTTGAACATTTTGCAAAATACTCTCATGCCTCGGAGAACAATCGCGTACTCTTGATACTAGATAATCATGAGAGTCATGTAAGCATTGATGCTAATAATTTTGCGAAAAGTAATGGTATCACGTTGTCAACTATTCCACCACCCTGCAGTAATAAATTACAGCCACTTGATATTGCAGTTTATTTCTCATTTAAATCCCGATATAACGCGGCCATGAATAACTGGATGTTATCAAATCCAGGCAAAACGATTACGATATACAATATTTCTGGATTCATTAAAACTATTATGTCTCAAGCATTCAGTCAAAGTAACATATTAAGTGGATTTCAAAAAGCAGGTATCCATCCATTCAATCCTGATATTTTTACAGACGACGATTTTTTGTGTTCTGCCGTTACGGATAGAGAACTCTCTCAAGAACAACCATCAACAAGTGCACCAGTTTTTTTAGAGAGTCAGCTTGTGTTCTCCACCCAAGTCCAGGAATCATCCCTTCTTGAACAGAATAACACAATAAACTGGGATCTCCGTCTATTTTAGAATTACATGAGAACGCTCCGCTGCTGAAAACATAAACATTATGAAATCAAATGAATCTGTTAAGAACACCAAATTTTGTGCTAGTTCTGAACCATTAAACTCCAACAGATTCCAAGTAGCTACATCACCTTTACCAGCACGACGTACGAGTAAACGACCATCTTCTGCCCCACCACATGGATATTTACCTAATGAGCCATGTAATATGAGCCATGAGTCGCCGATTTAAAATAAACAAGCCATTGATTTACAGGGCTCCTCTTTAGCTCCTATAGACCAAGACCATGCTATATTTAATCTGTGCAATAATTCATCACCAATACGATCTTTTTCAAATCTAATTACTCCAGAAATGGTGAGACCATTTCGGAAAGCACCTCCAAGAAGAAAGATGGCGCGAAGAGGCCGTCAGCCTGGCAAGATCAAAATACTGACAATGACGCCCGAGAAGGAAAATCACAGTAAATGTCTGACAGAAACTCTAAACGATAGCGAACAACCAAAAAAGAAGTAAAAAGCAACTTAATTCAATATGAAGAATGATGGAATACAAAAACGGAAGGCTAAGAAAAGAGTTCTTGATGATAGTAATTCTGAATCAGAGAATGAAAATGATGCCAATAAAACTAATAAGAAGGTTCCACAAGACCCAATAGGAAGAAAAATAATAAAAGCCAAACAAAATCCTAAAATAAAACAAAACAAAAAAAGTTCCAGAAAAAAACTAAAGAAAAGAAAACATTGAAAACTAAACAAGGTTCAAAACAACCAGCTTAGAGAAACACACTGGAAAAGCGAAAACGACTAAAAATATGAATGATGATAGTGAGACAGAGTGTGAAGATGAAAATGTTTTGTACGCTGATAGTTCCGGTGATGGTGATTTTGCAGAAAATCTTGACGTCAATGATCTTTGGTATTTTTTTGTTTGTCAAACAGAAGAAATAATGACCATGCGTCTATGTCGTTTATGCCGCAGATATGTCCATGAAATATATGTAGCATACAGATGATATTGACGATTATATTTGTCATGAATGTACCTAAAATTAACATTTAAGACCAGCTGATTGAAAGAAATTATTAATTTAATGATGAAACCAAATTGTTAGAATAAGTATAATTTAAACCAAATGTTAAGAACCAAGAAGAAGGTATTTTTAGGTTACCAGATGACAGAAAGTAATTATGAAGACTGATTGATGATACTGTCATAAGAATAAGTATAATAATTTAAAAATAAGATTAAGAAAGTTTGATAAAAGGATATAATAATTATTTTGACTTGAAATGTTTAAGAAGAAGTTTTGTTTGATTTTTTTTTTGTTAAATAAACAGTAGATAACTGTGTTTCCCTATAATTTTGGTTTCCGTTTGTTGTTTTTTCAAATAAATATGTGATTTAAGCTGTTTTTAATTATCTCCTATAAAAATAAATCGTTTATTCTGTCTCACAGTTTGTAGGTATACAATTAACAGTATCATCCTATAAAAAAACAATGTTCAACTCTCCCATATCCCGTCAAGTGTCCCCTGGAGTGGGGAGAGTTGAGCCATATCCCATTTTTCATTGAAGTATGTTTAACATATTTCAGTATTATAAAAGCTAAAAAGTTATTATGCATAAGTAAACCTAAATAAATAAGCTAATGTTTAATACTATAATTGAATCCCTAAGTCTTACTTAAAGGAAATTACGATACTTTAAACAAAAAGTGGTTCATCTCTCCCAGACTCCCCTAAAACAAGGTGATATTATATCCGTTGTATTGGAAGACGTTATCAAGCTACTGGACTGTAAAGCATACAACATCAAATCAATGGCGAGTACATCACTCAACGTCGTTGTTCCGACAATGTAGTCATTATGGCAAAATTGCTATAGGACCTCAACTTGACTCAAACGATTAGGTAATGATCTTGATTGATTGATCTTGATGGTTCTAGTGTATTCCAACGAATAGGTTATAAGATGAACATGAACAAGACAATGGTCATGTTTAACGTCCATTAAATACCTATGCCGATAGTGGCGAAGTTTTTGACGAGTATGTATACCGAGGACCAAAGAACTAATTATCCATAAATGGGTCCAACTCGATTGGGCTGCGTTCGGGTGATTACGACACATCTGTTTGTCATATATGTCTCAAAACTTAAAACAAGAGATTGGAAAAAAGTATGTCAAGAAAAATATGTCCGATTTTTTAAGGTCAATAAACCTTATAAAATCAGACATATTTTTTATTGTGAAGCCTCGCCCGAAGCGCCAGTAACTCCAAAGGCCCCGTTTCTTGGCCTCCAAACCGAATCTGTCCTTCCGTCGAACGCTAAGTAGTCTCTTGGCCCTCTACGTCGAATCCCCGAACACCACCGTTGATTCTTCTGCTGCTAGGGAGAGTTTCCATAGGTCTCACCATGATCATCCAATCTCGCTCTTACACTTTACATATTGCAAGCTTGTGGGAAGATGTGAAATCTTGGTCTCGCTTACCGCAGCGGAAGGCGTTCGCCTGCTTTGTGTCCAATTTATCATATTATCATAGATAATCATCGAAGCAACTGGTTGTGGAAACTTTGTATTAGGTTCTTCTTCCTACTGGCAGATACATCCAAGATTTGAAGTGCGGCACAAGGATTGCTTCAGCAACGCCTTTGTGTGCGTTACACTCCTCGCATAAGCTAGCGTGGCACGTCGCGAATGCGTTTAGTCTTTCATTTGGCATAATCGTCTTCAGCACGTCTTCTAGCCTGCTATCACCGCTCTGGTGGAGGACATGGATCCGATCGTACACCTTCGCATCCGTGTTCGTCTATTCGTTCCGAGCATAGCATAGTGCACGCTACTGCAACTCTTTCAATCCAGAGAACTAGGCACAAGAACAAGTGGATTTTGGCGACGACAGCTCCCGTGTCCAAGCTCGGCGAGCCTTTCGAAGGTGATCCCGTTGTCGAGAAAAAAATTAACCTATTCCTTCATTAAAATGAAGTACTCGTACAAGCTTAGAGTAGGTATTTATAAGCGTAGCTTGCTTATTTATATTGTACGGGTACAACCGACTGTATTTTTATAGAATAAATTACTTATTTATAAAAACAGCTTGCAAATGTTTGTAATTAATAAAGTACACACTCCTGCATTACACTAAAATAGATTTTTTATTTCAGAAATCAAAATAAAATAATTTGATTTTAAAATAATTTCGCTCAGAGAAACTATGCACATTGTTGGCCCTAGAAACTCGTGAGCTAACTATCCCGCTACTTTCAAGGTTCGACTTTGTTACTTGAAAATTGTACCTTTAATGGGAATTTTTATTTTTTGAAATTAAACGGTAATTTGTTTGTTATAAATGTATGCCTGTAAGAGCACAGTCTTTCCCTTGACTTCACCTGTGCACGCCAGGATTATTTCGCCCTTTGTTTTGGAAATTTCATTTCTGAGGAGGAAATCCGATCAAACATTAAAGTTCGGAAGGTATAACCCGTAATTCGGCTCAGTAGACGTTCGTATTTTGGGTTGGAAGAGCGGTCGATGACCAGTGTGATAGCAAAAGAGGCCACATTTTCATTTCCAATGGTGCTTAATTCACCACGTGCATACAAAATCAAGCATGCACGTGGTGAATTAAGCACCATTTCGCTGTAAGAAATTGATAATGAATTTCTGAAAACAACATTATTGCAAAAAAACGACCCAAACAAAGTTGGGTATAAGATATTAAGACGAAGAGTACCTACTTACTGTTTAGAGTGTATTAACGCCGTTCTTTCTTACTTATAAAGTTTTTACTTAAGGCGTTTCCCCTAGCGAATGACCTTGAGCGTTCGGTCCTAATACAATCCACGCGCTCTCGCTACAATTTATCGCGTAAAAATACTTGCACCACCAAATCGTCTCCGGCCCGTCTCCTGCTGGCGTTGACTTCGGGTACGGACACCCTCCATTTCGTCCTAAGGTAAAATCGGCATCATTTTATCACACTTCTGACACCAATTGTTACGAGCTTAGGGTTCGTGACAATAAAAACTGCCAATTGAAAATGTACACTTTAATTACTGAACCCCAATTAAAAGTTAAATCACACTAATAATTATTCACACTTAACACTATAGTTCACTTTATTTTATTCCGAAAGTTTCGCTCGTATCGCCAATTCAATATTGCCCCAGTTGCGACTCTCAGCGGCTTTAAATACGCCTTTTCTACCGAAACATCCAGAATGTTCCAGCAAATACTGGCCCTGACCGACTAAGTGCAGAAAGTTCGAGAGTGGATTTTCTAGAAAGCTTAATTCTTCCATTCGTTACTAGATGGCGCTGTTGGGAGAGTTTCAGAAAGATCTTGATACTCCTATTTCTGATATTTGATGCCAGATGGCGCTAGTGCTATCAACTACGGCGCGCAACAGTACATTATCGATTCATAGCTGCACATTGAAATGTTTTATATGTAAAATTATTATTTGCTTAATTAATCATGGTTTTTATTTGAATAAATTAATCTTAATTGAACTTTTAAGAAATAGTTGAAATTAAGGTTAATTCGTAAAAACAAGATTTGCAAGTTAGTAAATTCTCAAAATTTATTCATTCACTTTCAGAGTAACGCATTGTTGCACGCCTAAGTTGACGTCTGGCACTAGCGCCATCTAGTGTCGGGTAACAGAGCGAGGAGAGCTTTCCAGAAAATGACATGACTAATCTTTCAACCAACATCGCCATCTAGTATCGAACAGAGGAATTAAGCTTTCTGGAAGCCCCACACTCGAACTTTCTGCGCCTGGTCGGATGGCGCGCGTATTTACTTAAATATTCTGGAGGTTTCGGTGAAAAATGTGTATTTAAACCCGCTGCATGCCACGATCGGGGCAGTATTGAATTTGGCGAGACAAGCGAAGCTTCGGAGCGAAATAAAGTGAATCAGTGTGCTTAATTTTAAGCTTTTGCATAGCTTCTATCGCGGGCCTTGAGTGCGGGAAAATCCAGAAATTTCGTAACGAAAAAAACCTTACGCTCTCCGACGGGCACGGAGGTGTGGCTTGAAGGCCGTGCATTGTCTAACGATGGTCTAACGTCGTTTCTTTTCCTCAGTCTTTGTTGTCTTTGTCGAAGAGTTTTGAAATTTTGAATATGAATGAACAAAGTGCATTTATTATTAAGGCTGCTCTCTCGCAAAAAGCTTGAAAAAAGCGTGCAGATGAACCAACTTTTCGTCGACACTTACAGAGAAATTACATATGAAAAAAATAGCTAATAATCTACATGATCTGATACGTAGTTTGGTTTAGCCATAATTTTTCTATCGGTGTCACATAATAAATAAAAAAAATACCCAAATCACCTCCAAATCGTTGAGATGAAACCACTTTACTCCTTCATTGTTTATCAAAGGAATATAAAAAAAATATCTACTGCTTTGCAATACAAAATAAAATAATTTGGTTTGGTTACTTTTTAGAAATATGTATTATTTTTATGATAATAAATTAAAAATGCGTCCCGATTAAATACTGCGTCTATATCACCCCCGCATTCGTCCAAGAATTCAGTGCGGGGCGCATCGTGTTGCTAGGTGGATGTACGCCGCGTTGCGAGAGCTCAGCACTACGAAATAAAATCGTAAAATATTACTGCAAAAATTTAATTTTGTTAATAGTGGAGTAGGTTTTTTCTGATTCTGGTTTAATAGTAGTGTTTTATAGTTTTATTAATTGTACAGTTTTATTAATGTTTAAGTTTAGTTTGTAAAACATGGGGAATAAGCAGAAACGATTGAAGAGAGGTCTAAAAAAATATTACAAACAAAAGGGTATACATTTATCAAGGTAAGTTTTAAGTTTTATCTACATATTTCATAATATTAGACAGGCGCTGTTTATAAAATACCTATATTACTGTGATTTCGCTACTCTGTGACGAGACAAAGCGCGGCAAACGCAAGTGGCGGTAAGGCGCGGGCCGCGTCGTCGCATGCTGGTAGCGCATGTCTGAGAAATTAAAAAATATATATTTCGAAGAAATGTGAAGTTCGTCAACACGCATTGAGGCAGCGTGACGGACATTTCCTTGCCTTAAAACCCTCTCAGAAATTAGAGGAGGCCTGTGCCCAGCAGTGGGACGTATATAGGCTGTAACTTTACTTTTTTTTACTTTTATAAATATATTATTTTACCGACGAAAATTTTAAAGAAAAATAAAAAATAAGCAACCGACAACCTCCTAGGTCCCTAGGTGACTTGCGAGATGTCAGTGTAACAAAACAAAACGGCCCAGAAAAACAGACTTTCCAACTGATAGCTAAATCAGCACGCAACAATTTCATTGGTGCCAGTGGGGATCGAACCCGGGTTGCTTCCGTACTGTGATACCTATTACGAGCGCTAACCATGTGAGCTACCACGGCTCTCAACGACATCGTCTTAACGCAATTCCTTTGTATACTGCGACGTTGCCACTCTTATTAGTTATTCCGCTTCGTAAGATTTTATTTATAGGTGATATTTTGTTTATGTAGGTATTCGATAGATTCCTATAGTCTGTTTTTTTCGCAGGAGACAAAAATAACAGATCTTTATTAGATTCGTTTAGCCCGAATAATACAGTTTTTATGATTCTGGTTCAGATTAGATTTAATTTTAGTCATTTAAGTTTCGTATATTGTTCAAAATAATGAAATAAATCCACAGAATCTGCAGTTACGAAAAAAAGCAATATCATTTTAGTCTCCGGCGAAAAAAAAAAGATATATATCATGATTAATTTATCAACTAGTTATTCGTTTACTAAATACGAAAAAATATCTAGGATTCCCCAGCCGTGATACATTACAGATTGACTATATTATCATTTATTTTACTATTGTAAATAAGTACTAATTGTAGATATTGACAGGTTTAATAGAAGTTCATTTTCTTATATTGTGACTAATAACCTAATATGACCTTGGGAAGAAACTCATTTTAATATAAGGTTTTACTGCAATGACTGCCAATGGGTTGTTAATTTCTTCAATAGACCGTGGCGTATTGTTGCTGACATGAATAACTCCGAAAATATAATTTATTTACTTGATCGTGTTGAGTTTTTGTGCTCTCACTGCGAGTTTACTTTTTATAATCACTATCTTAAGGAAGAGTGCGAACTATTTACCTAATCTGTACAAAATTACTCTATACTTAACTAGATTCATTTTTGTGAAAGGCTATTTTTGTTAAATTAAGATATTATGTTTGGTTTTGCAGTTATTTGAATTACGTCGTATGACGTCGGATTATCGGTAAACTCCGACGGGCACGGAGATGTGGCGTTGAAAGCCGTGCATCGTCTAACGTCGTTTCAGTTCGGCAGACTTGGGCACGGTGTTTGTGTGCGTGCGACTAGTCGTATGCGTGTACACTAGCTGCTAACTGAATGATAAAAATTCCTGAATAACCTACATGTATTGTAAGATATTAAAAATATTTTATTTAAACAATATTAACTTCTCATTTATACAATAAGAGAAAAAAAATTGTTTTCTTATCGGTCACCACGCCCAAAAAGTGTAACTTGATTTAATATCAAAGACTTAACTGCATAAATAAAATAAATAATTAATTATAATTGCATAAGTTGATAAAAAATGCTATGCAATAGCTTTACCGCGGCAGTCCCCGAGTGCCACACGTCTTTTTTGTGTTTTAAGTTTTAATTAGTGTAAAGTGAATTAAAGTGTAAATTTTGGTTATTCAATCAGCAGTTTCTATTGTCGCGAACCTCAAGCTCGTAACAGTATTGAGGGAAAAATGGGCAAAAGCTTTATCACAACAGCAGACTCCAAATCAGTTCGCGAAGAAAATAAAAAAAGCTGATCGATTGATTATTAATGGAGCTGAAACTATCATCCCTAGCGAAGGGTGGACTCTTTTGAATGACAATGTCATTCCAATAAACATTCAGGATTTGGAAATGGACATTTCTGAAGAGGTTTGTGAATGCCACGTTTACTTTTTTGGTGATATTGAAAGAAAATACTGTATAACACTGTGTTGTTAACTGGTGTTCACCTTCTAATGGAGAATCAGGCATATATGGCCGATAATTACAGCCTTCTAGAATTGTTATAGAATCCCGGAAACCCCTACCCAATATGAACACATCATTATCTTGAAAATATAATCTAAGAGGAGGTTTCATCATCGAAAAGGAAAATCATTATGTTAGCATCGGATGTGGTAGCCTTGTATGGACCGTAACAATGTAATATGTAACCATCACACGCCACAAATAAAAATGGCTTTAAAACAAAAGAGTTTTTTACGTATTGCACAGAAACCCAGAAATGAGTGGTTAGCCAAGTTGATGAGGATGACTTGGTTGATGGTAACTGTGAAGAAGACCCTGATAACAATTTCCAAAATCCACTTTTCGACCATGATTACAATGTTGTCAAAACAAGCCAAGAAGTTGAGGCATATGTTGCCGGATATGATAGATATCCGGTTAGAAAAATGTAAATGCGAAGTTCCATAAAATGTGAACATTGCTTATCAATTTTAATGACCAATGTTACAGAACAAGCGCATGCTCGAAATGACCTTATCAATTTAAGAGATTTATATTGTGGTCTCATAAGCACAAAACTATATTTTATATAAAAGTTGCAAATCCAGAATATCCCGGAGATTAGACAGTGAGACCATTTTAAGTGTTTTTAATCTGTCAACATATGCATTTTTATACCATTTTCGTGTTGAAAAGGCAAAATGCCGTAAAAATCTTTTTTGTATACGCTCAAGCCGTAGGGTATGGGTAGAATAATGGGGACGCCAGACTGTGCCACAATATTCTATTATACTTCTAACAATTGAGAAGTATAAAAGTTTTTTTGTGGTAACATTACGGAATTCTTTACTGTTTCTTATAAGAAAACCTAATGATTGAGATGATCTTTTAATAACACTTTCTAGTTGTGGTATAAATGTAAGCTTTTTATCGAATACTACACCTAGGTCCTTAACAGTTTTCACTTCTTGGATAACTACTCCATTGAGGGTAAACCGATGGAAAAATATTATTTTTGGGCATGAATTTAACTTGTACACATTTTTTTAGATTAAGATTCATTGCATTAAGATCGCACCATTTAGAAAGTCCAATTAAATCCTCCTGAAGAAGTATCATGTCTGACGATTTATTAACGATTTTGTAGAATTTTCAATCGTCAGCATACATAAAACATTTGGAATATAAGAAACATTTAGGAATATCGTTAATAAACATGTTAAATAAAATTGGCCCCAAATGTGATCCTTGGGGAACTCCGGATGTGATGGGAAATACATCAGAACTGAACCCATTAACAACAAAATACTTTCGACCTTCTAGATAAGACCTTAACCACGTGAGAATAGGGCCTGCAAAACCATAAGCTTCTAACTTTCTTAAAAGGGTAACATGTGACACTCGATCGAAAGCCTTACTGAAATCGGTATATATTACATCTATTTGCTGTTGCATGTCTACAACTTTCACCAAGGTTTCAACAAACGTAACTAAATTAGAGCTAGTCGAACGAAATTTGACAAATCCATGTTGGTCATTGTAATAAACTGTCTTGCATAATTTTGAATATAGGGAGATACTAGTGATTCAAATATTTTGGGAAAGATTGATAATATTGGAATCGGTCTATAATTACTAACCAAAGTTTCATCATCCGCTTTATGTATAGGGACAACTTTAGCGACCTTCCACATAATATCTGGAAAGCGTCCTGTTTGTAAAGATTTGTTATATATAAAACAAAGAGGAGATAGTTCTATGGCACATTCAGCGATGTAGTAAGGTGAAATAGAGTCTGGACCAGCTCCTTTTTTTCGGTCTAAGCCCTTTAATTTTTTTAAAACTGATTTTTCAACCAAAATTAAAGTGCCAAAATGATAACTATTGATATCCAAATATTTTAAATACTCGTCATTTGAATCATATTCATCATGCCTGTTAGGATTGTCCACGGTGTATACTGAGGAGAAATGTGAGGCAAAAAGATTGCATATATCACACCCATCTGTTATCATTACACTACCATTAGTCATTGCACTCGGATATTTACTATTCCCATATCGTTTAGTTTTGATGTAAGACCAAAAAGTTTTAGAATTTATGACAATATTATCTTCTATACATTTTATATAAGCGTAGTAGCAGGTTTTAGCTAATTTATTACATCTCTTTTTAAGTAACTTTAGGCTGAGTAAATCCATTGCGTTATTATATTTTTTACACCTAGACCTCACCTTATTTTTTTCCTTTATTACAGACTCCGACTAAACCAAATAGGATATTTACTACTTTTGATCGCACTCCATGGAACAAATAAATAAATAAATAAATAAATAAATAATAGAGTACAGATAGTTTAATTATATATTATTAATTACTACATGTTTAGAGAAAATGTTGTGTTATATAGTAATCACATTGCAAAGGCCACGATTATATTGTCTCCTTGTTAATTAAATAATTAACAGATGGTCTAATGGTATGGATAATATATTTCAGATAATTTTAGTACTATTTATTGACTCTTTATTTACTTTGAGAAAAGTTGTATTTATAATTAAAATACATTAGAAGAAAAATATTTTAAATATCGTTAAAAACAGTAATTGTGGTGTTTTTAGCAACAATACCTTATTTCTTACCATCTGTTTGTTCTGTTGTTGTATCTGTTTTTTATTGAAAAAATCAATAAAATCGTATCAAAATTTGCATAATATTTTTCATAATTGATGAGAGAAAATAATCAATTTTTTATGTAAAAAATAAACTGTAGATTATACGAGTTAAAAACATCTTGTCTACTATGCGAAAATAAAAATATAATATACTATAATAAATAAAAATAAATATGCAAAAAATGTACATCACATGAAAATGTCTTTATTTTGAATACCATAAATTGATTATTTATCTTACCAAAAAAAAAATCGATAATAATTAATAATTTATATTCGTAATACTTTATGATATTAAAATTACAAAAAACATGATTTATAATTTATTTGTTAATAAATAATAATAAACAATAATAATTTCGTTATTTTCTTTTTTTTTATTTGAATGATTGTATAAACGTATTAAAAGTTGATAGATCATTTCAAACTAGCGCACAACCGCCCGCTTTTATTGAGACAACTTAGCGATCACGGCGTCACACTTATTTTGTGCGTATTTTTGGGACACTATTTTCTACAGCGATCGTTCTCCTTCTCTCTAACCTCAATGGTCACTATATTTTAAGTCTATGGTCGACATTGATGTGATTGATTCTTAGTGTCACTTAATATGCTAGCCATGAAGGTTAGAGAACAGGAGAACGATCACTAAGTACTAAAGCATAGCCCGCCTGTCCTTGAAAATTGTAGAATACATAGCGGCGCTGACGTCGGTGAGTAGTGACTGCGAAGTTAGCTATTTATGAGTACACGTAGTTGAAGTTAGTTGAATAATGTACAAATTTTCATTTCATTTTTAATGAGAAAATTTTCATGCTCCGTAATTTTGTAGTTTTTGACAAAAAGAAACATTAAAAATGGAGAAATATTTGATTGTGCGTGGATATGCAAGTAGTTTAGCATCTGATCGGAAAAATAGACTGAAAATGACTTTTATTGACCGAACTGAGTGATCGCAGCGCCTCACTTGTGGTGTCCATATTTCTGGGACACTATTTTCTACAGAGATCGTTCTCCTGTTCTCTAACCCTCATGATGCTAGCTACAGCAAGCATTTGTTGCACGCGTTTGTTGCTCTTTATGCGGTGTCTATGAGGAGGTAATCTGTGTTTACTCACACACCTAACTTACAACTTATAGTAGGAGTGGCCTTAACAAAAGCCCGTAACATGCTTAGTGATACAGACACTTGCACGCGGACGTAAGGTGCATTTTGAATTAATACGCGCGCCGCATAATTTTTTTTTGCGACGATTTAATCGTTAGGCCAATTTGACAAAGGGTCTTCCGAAATGCGCAAAATATTATGAATCTTAGATACGTTGTCACTAAGTTTAAACTCGCATGTTTGCTATCAGAGAGTGATCCTTCTGTTTTTGTACTATTATTTATTGTCATTAAACGAAAAAGTGACACTAAAAAAGATAAACATATATATCTCAGGATTTAGGCTGCAAAAGAATGATATGGAATACAGTATACAGTCTTCCCTATTAACTTGGTTTCCTCTGTGTGCGTCACTTTAAAATTATGAACCTCAAGGAAAGAGCTTACTCTTTTCTAAAAGGCCGACAACGCACCTGCAATTCCCTTGGCGTTGCAGCTGTTCAAGGGCGGCAATAGTTACTTATCATCAGGAGTGCCGTATGCACGTTTTCCCCCTTTTATATAAATAATATTAAAAAACTATGTTGAACTTTGGACAAATTATCAATTCGTCCAAGGTGCCGTTTGCCACTCTCATTCTATAAGAAAGGGGCAACTGCTAGTTGTAATAGTGTTCTGTCAGGAGAAAACAACTCACCTGATAACAAGAGGATTCTGTAGATGCCCATAGACTATATCTATCCTCGCTCAAGAATCAAAATGTTTATGATCCACCTATAATTATATATTCCACAAATTAATAAGAGTATTAACGTAGATATTATCTAGTTAGTTTGTGGTAGATATATTCCATCTAACGAGGACGAGACCAGTAACTCTATACTAACCAGAGAGTCCCCAGTTGAGTCAATCCATACGTTGGTTCGTGCTGCAACTATAATATAGTTCCAACGTGTCTTCACCTCTTAAAAAGTTAATTGTTTATAGGTTAAGAGCTTTAGTGGGAAATTGACGAACATTTGTGGACTAGTGTAAGCGTCGATATTTTTTATACTCTTTAAGACTTTGGGTTTCTGCACAGACACAGTGTCTATTGATGTGTGTGTACTGCTCCAGTTTCATCGTTTGAATAATGACTTGAAGTGGATTTTGATACACATAAATGGTGCGTTTTGTATAAGAAATGACGAAATATTAGTAGAAATGATGTAACAAATGCTACAAATCTCAAGACTCTTTATCCTTCACATACTATCGTCATTAACTGTCCGCTGGGTTATGCTATCGCCAAAGTATTCCAAAAACTTGCAAAGTTATGCATTAGCTTATTGTAAAAAATATTATGAACAGAAAACACGTTAGACTAGGCTGTATGTGGATGGGGTCTATGCATCATTGCATTTAAGTGGAGCTTGCTACATATTTATTTATCTATGATTATGGAAAGGTTTATGATTTATGGTACAGAGAAGGTTTTGTTTGCAGATAAATAATGAAATTATTTAATTATAATAATTTAATAGAACATTAGTTTAATGGGAAATTCGCACAATAGAAGTAAACTTCACGGGGACCACAAACAATCAGTGAATTCAGGTCGCAACGGCCAACAATTTGCAAGTCAGGTAATTTACGACAAAACGAAAACTTGCTAATGTCATTCTCAGCTGAACATACGTAATATGTAAACGCTTTGTTGTTCATAGAAAAATATTACTACAATAGTCTTCATAAATCTAACATCATTGACTTTTAATATACTATATTAAACTCCGCTCGATATTGATTCGTAGGCCCTTTGTTGTTGTTTGCTTGTTCTTTGTTATTTGAAAATGTGAATAGTGACGTTAATTTATTTTTGCGTACAGTTCAGTCTCTCCCATTTCGTTGGAAACCTTAGCGGGCGCTCTTTTGTGAGTCTAACAAGCAACCAGTCTGTGTACAGCGCATCGCGACCTTGGTCTCGGATTTCTAGACGAAGGTTAGTAGAACACACACACATACACACGATAAAATATTTAAAAAAAAATTGCATACACATTTATTTTACTCTCATTTTTGAGTTTGCCTTATTTACTTGAGTTTGCCTTAAATATAAACACCCGAAACATCAGCAAATCATTTACAATATTATGTAGTGTAAGTTTTCTTTTCCTGTGCTTATGGATTTAATATATCACTGTAAATTTCAGATGGAATGATTCAACTTTAAAAAATCATTTGGAAGCTAGCAAAACCGCTTGGCCTGTCAGTCACAATGAGTCAATTTTTCTGCCTGAATTTTTCATTACTACACACTCTTTAAACAAAAATTATGAAATTGTAAATACAATAGCTAAAGGTGCTTTTGGAGAAGTAGTAAAAGTAAAAAATAATATTGATGGAAAAGCATATGCACTGAAAGTGCTCAGTAAATCAAAGGTAACTATTTATTACATTGTAAGGAAGAAAAAGCATGGTAATATATATCTTCCATTTATGTTATAAAATATATTGCTATTTTAAATATGGGATAAGTTAATGCTATATATCAAGGATATATCTTGATATATATTGCTATATACATCTATGGATTTTTTCGTGAAAAATTACTACTCATGCTACCTGCATGTTTACAAACTGTTGTTAGATATTATATTGTAGATTATTAGATAATTAAAATGTGCTAGACACTGAAAGGTATATATTTGCTAAGAAGAAAATAAGATTGAACAATACTAAGCTAGTTGTGATTATTATTTACTTATTAAGATAAGATACAGACATGCTGTTGCATCCACAACTCTATGTCCAAGCATGTGTTTTGTGTGTGGGCAGTAATAATTAGAGATGGACCGAATATTCGTTTTATATTCGGTATTTGGCATATTCGGCAGGTTTACCCAATATTCGTATTTGGCCGAATATTCGGCTAAATCACCGAATATTCGTTAAAGTTGTATTCAAAGTATCCACAGTATGGAAATGTATGAATTGAGTAATGCCATGTCTTTCATCATTTTACTGTTGAAAGTATATTTATTTATAGGTTAAATCTACTTGTATAACGATATGTTTTGGAGGCACTGTAGATTTATTTCCAATTATAGCAAATAAAAAGCTTGATAAAATTTTGTTTGGAATCAAACAAAGAAACATTACATTACAGTTGTCAGTTTCTCTAAACTTAGTCCAAATAGTAGATCTCCTGCCACTCATTTTCACCATATACTTATCAATTTTCACTAAGAATACTTTTTTCTCATAAAAATAGCCAAAACATGTGCTGGCAATTTGCTCAGTAGGTACTAAATGATGCAATAACATGTCAGGTGTGGCAGGGGAGCAAGGGAAGGCTCTGGCGGTAATCCCGCACGCTTTTCGGTAACAAGTTTCGACATAAATTGGTCAGGTACCTCGGTAATCCTGCCGAATAATGTTCGGCCGAATATTCGGTTTAGTAAAAATTTTACCGAAACATTAGGCTGAATATTCGAATTCGGTGAAATCCATATTCGGTCCATCCCTAGTAATAATGCAATTATTTGAGCCATGAAATCTCCCCAAAGAAGTTCAACACAACAGTTCTTTGATGTTGCAAGCAACTTCAGAGAGTGATCCCAGCGTACCAAGATGTTTAGCCCTGTATGCAGCGACCTCCGTGCGTGTCAGCAACATTTAGGCCGCTGTTTTTTCCTCTCCATACATGCCCTGCACAGGGGACTATCTGTAACACCTATGTTAAATAAATGTTTGTTAAAGGAGCCATGTCCTGTGATAGCACTTGTTGCTATTCTGATTTCTGGCTTGTTCAATCTCATTAGAACATTAAACCGTAAAAAAACTGTTTATTTCAGGTAGGGCCTCCCTAGCTTGTCTACTAGATTTATCCAAAGTAGAGCTTGTTGATTAGTGAAGTTTGTTCGTACCAGTGAATGAATGTTACCAAAAGGGATGGGTATGATTGGTACTCCTATAGCACCTGAGCTGATCCTCTTCTGGCCAGTTCGTCTGCTGCATTGTTGCCTCTGAGTCCACAGTGTCCCTTTATCTATTGCAGAGTCATATTGTGGTGTTTATGTACCTTATTTAGTAGTTGATGGCATTCATATATTAGTCCCGAGCATTTACCACATTGCAACTCAGAGCTGTACCTCTACCTCCATGCTGATGGTCAGTATTCTGATGGAGGAGTCTTTTACCTTCCTAGCATCCATTGCTATGGCCGCTTGAATGATACCCATCCATTCTATCTAAAAGACTGTGTCATTCTCACCTCTTCTCCCTTGTCCTACATATCATACAGGTTTATCCTAGTTCAGGTGCCTGTTATTGTAGACTATTTTGTAATTTAAGATTTATTGGAATATTTTGTACAGTTTATCAAAATAAATTATTTATTATTATTATTATTATATTCTCATTACCCAGCTGTGTACATATGTGGATATTAAGGCCCTCAAGTTTAGAATGTATATGTACCTATGTTATCTTTATTGTTTTCATCGGTCCATGCCATTTGAATATTTGACGCTAATTTGTTTGTTGAGATAACGCGTCTGCGTTTTGATTCTTAATAGGATAAATGTAAATGTCTATGGGCCACAGCATCCACTAACCATCAGGTGGACTGTGTGCTTGTTTGTCGCCCTTATTCTATTTTTAAAAAATCAAGTTTTGTTTTTCAAACTTTAATTATTTTTAATTACAATATGTATGTGCCATTTTATTTGATAACTTTTTGCCATCTTGTAAGAAGTGACATTATCCCGTTACTGTAGAATTGTAGGGATTTTTGATAAAAAATGTGACAAGAAGTTTTGATAGTCCTCTCTTGATGTTAACCTAACACTACCCAAGGAATTATTAAGGGACCGAAATAGATTAAAATCTGAGGGTGCAAGGTCAGGACTATATGATGGATGCATTAACACTTCTCAACCAAGCTCTCTCAATTTTTGCTCAGTGGCCAAAAATGTGTGTAGTCGGGCAGTCATGATTAAAGACTGCTCGTTTTGCTTGATTCCTGCAGTTTTTTCTCAATATCTTGCTTGAGTCTCATTAGTTGTTAGCAGTAGAGATCCGAATTGATGGTTTTGTCCAGTGGTAAAAGCTCATAATAAACAATGCCTTTGCAATCCAACAACACACACAGCATCACCTTATTTTGTGTTAGTCCGGTTTTCATGATCTTATTCCCACATTCTTTTCGTAGGTGATCCACTTTTCATCACCAGTGATCAATATTTTATTAAATAGATAATCATCAATCAAAAATATTTAATAGGTAATCGCAAATGAGTATACGGATACATTAGGTTTCTGTCAGTGAACTCGTATACTACCCAAATATCGGGCTTTTTAGTATAGTCAGACTTTCAAATGTCTAATGATGTTCAAAAAAGCTAGTAAAAAAGTTTTACTTACATTTGATTTGTTATAAAAAATAAAAATACTTAAGTGTTTTAATAGATGAAGCGACAACTTGCTAAAGACATACAGAAAGTTGTGATGTTGCTTATGTACAGCACTCGCTTGTGAAGGGCTGTAATGATGATGATGATGAAGAAGATGTTTCAAAATAACGTTTTATATTTTAAAAGGTATAATTTTGCTGCTTTCAGCTTTTTATATATTATAATATATATTAATATAAATATATATTATAATAATAGTAAAAGTAATTAAATATATATTATAATAATAACCTTTAGCTCTATTAAAATACACTACTTTCGCCCACGATGTGTATCTAATGTAATACTACTATACCATATAGTATGTGGGACACTCAATAAGTTTTGAGATGTACAAAAAGTATTCTAGATACTATGAATATTTATTTTACATCTTTTCAAAATATTCACTATCATGCTCTCTATACAAAATTCCATTCGCCTAAACCAACTCTGAAAACACTTTTGCCAGTCTTGATATGACAGGTCGGAAATCGTTTCTTCGTAGGCAGCCACGGCTTTTTCGATACTTGAAAAAAACTTGCCTTTTATTTTTCCTTTAACTCTTAGGAACAAAAAGAAATCACAAGGAGCTAAGTCAGGGCTGTAGGGTGGGGTGACATAGAGTTTCACCACTAGATTCCTCAATAAATGCTTTTGTTCTTATGTGAAGAGGCGTTATTGTGATGCAGCATGATTCCTCGAAGCCCGGTCTTTGATCTTCTCTCTCGCACAGCTTAATAAGCTTTGGATAATGCAACTATGGTATACCCGTTCAGAGTTGACTGACTTACAATTTTCCAGCATTGACGTCGGCAAATGTCCGCTCCGCGAAAAGAACTAGCCACCATTTTTTTTTGCCGACGTTGCGAGGTCTTTGCAGCTTTGCCGGTATCTGCCCTTCTGAGTAGACCCATACCGATGATTGCCTTTTATTTTCCGGATCATAATGTTAGATCCATGTCTTGTCTTTCTGAAACACGCCTGAAAGCCCCGTTAACAAAACGTAGACATATTTCATGGCACCAATCCACACGAGTTTTTTCGCTCTCGGAGAGCAAACGAGGGATCCATCGAAAATAAAGCTTCCTCACTTCCAAATGTTGATGTAGGATGGCATGAATGCTCCCCGAACTAATGTCTACAATCTTTTCGATGTCCGTATATGTGATTTGTGGGTCTTGTCGCACCAACATTTCAGTAGTCCATTTTCATCACTCGCTCACATTTTCTGCCGTTACTGCTGTTTGTGGGGCCCCAGTTCTTTGGTCATCCTTAAGGTTAATTTTACCCCTTTTGAATTCAGCAAACCACCTAAATATTGTATATATAAACACTAATTGTTGCGCGTGATGGAGCTGAGTCCCCTAATGCTGATGGTAACCGTTGTAAACTTAATTGTTCAGTTAAACCAAATTTAAAATCGTAATAAATCATAGCGCGCAAATGTTCACCGTTAAGATCCATCGTTTTAAATGAAAAGCACGGGAAGCGTTGCAGTAAAATAAATAGAACTTAGTTTTTTTTTAGTATTGAACAATTGGCTTATGGAGTTCTATTTTTAAATAAATTTGCTTTTTAGAAACATATAACACGGGTGCATTCCATTTTTAAATTTTGAGCATCTCAAAACTCAAAACTCTCAAAACTGAGTGACCTATGTATAGTAGAATACTATATTTTATAGTAGGGCTGGAAACCCTAATCCTTATTGTGACTATGACAATGCATCTGGGTTTTGATTTTTAATTAAAGATGAATGTAGGTGTCTTCTGACTACACCATGCATTTGCTATCAGATGAATAATGTAAGGACATTTCTTTTTATTAACTTTTTTTATAGTGCCTAATGTATTGTTTTAGTTGTCTAAAACCATCTTCGTATTATTTATAACCTTTCGAATGTAACCGGTTTGAGGCATTACGGTTGGATGTTTTCAAAGTCTATAGCTATAACAGACATAGGTAGAAACATTTTTTCTGTTCTATATAGACAGATGTATTATACACACACCTACATATTTCTAAAGAAACTATATGAATTGCATATTGAAGATGGTCTTGATTCAAAAGTTTGTTTGACTTTTTTCAATGTTTTTATAATTCTGTTTTGCAGTTATGATTTTAAATTATCTTTATTTCAGATAGTGAGTGAAAGCGCTGTGAACCAAGTAAAGGCAGAGGCGCGCATTCAATCGGCTTGTGGACACCATCCCTTTATTGCTGGCGCCGTGTCACGCTGGCAAACAAAGAAAACACTGTATATTGGTAACTCTTATTATGAGAATCTCATTAATACAGTATACACTATAACAGTTTTAAACGAAATTTAAATTTTCCTTTTAAATGTTTAAATTAATATCACAATAGAAAGAGTCCATGGTAGTTTAAGGCCTAAGCACTCATCTTAAATTTCAAACATGGAATGCTATAATGCATACATAATAGAACGGGGGAGTGGGTGGAGCGCATGTAGCCACTAAAATGTCACTAACATGTCAATTCACATGTATAAATGTCATCACGAGATGTGTTCGACGTAACAATCGTTTCCCAATTTCGCATGCAATTTATTTAGAAAATACCAAATTGCACACTATTTACATATAAATATGTATTAAAATTAAAAACGATTTTTTTAATGATTTTGAATATTAATCAAAAGTCTAAAATGTGTAAATTTACTCAGTCTGTCAAAACAGCGAATCGGGTTTGTAGTAGTGATAATACGATGTAATTGCTTGTATATGTGCTCCCAGCGACGCCGAATCTCGTACAAAATAAGTTTGACAGCCATTCTATTGTGTATTATAGTATTCTATGATTTCAAAGTACGAGTGTAACCTCTGTTCAATACCCAAAAACACCAATGAAATTGTTTTTTAGCAATTTAAAGTGCTGATTTACTATGTGCTCGGGCAGTGAAGGTAAACGGCATAACTTAGGAAAATTTTATTTTAAGGACATGTGAACAACAAGTACACAAGAGCAAAGTGAAATTTGACTGTGACTAGCAGTGGGACATATATGGGCTGTAATTTTATTTATTTACGTAAAAAAGTACGCGACGGTAGCCTAGTTGTATGAATTGGTTCAGACTTTTAAACTTAGATTACTCTGGGTTTGAATCCACTATTTGACTACTGTGGTGAACCACTCTTAACACAAGCATTTTTTAAAGCTTACTTAGAGTGTTTAACCAGAGTAGAAGCATTATGAGTTTTTTTTTAACAGTTTGGATCAAACCATTTTATTAAATTCTAAAAGCTTGGTATTGACTCTCGAAATCATTTACTAATTAGTAATCTCATAAGACCTACTTCAAAAATCAGTCCAAAAATTCTATCAGAGTGTATGATAGAACATAGCTTTAGAGGTCCCAGAGTAAGGACCTATAAAAACTATATGTTATGGTAAGGATTCTTACTGGACACCATTATCATACTTAAAAAAGCAATATTCTATTCTGCGACGCAGCAATTCAAGGATATGCAGATTATTACTTATGAAATACCTCTGCACTATCTAATCGAATTTGTGTCTATAAAGAACAAACATAATTTTTATGTAACATCCATCAAGGGAATTATTTAGGAAACCTGAAGTAAGTGAAAGTCCCCTTGCCTAAGGAAATTTTGCAAGTTTAGGGTTTAGTGATAAACTATTATTACATTAATTATTGCTAATATCCCCCCCCCCTTTTCATGCAATATATGGGGAGGAATGTCTAAGATTAGTTATAGACCTTTAGACTTTAATGGATGTATTTGTTTTTGTTGATACTTTGATGGACAAGTTCAAAGTTCACTTATGACACAATAATGATCACTTGGGGAAGCCGTGATAATCACTTCAAAGTTATGTGACCCATTATCGCATTCTAAATATAGGCATATCTGTATGAATTATAGACTTTGCATCTGAAGGGATAACGATGTTTGTTGTATAAATTTATAACTTGTAAACATAATATTGATGGTAATTAAATTGCTTGGAAATAAGTTCGAGTAAAATAATGTAGTGACATAAAGCTTATAAGTTCCTACTCGTTTTTGAGTTTTTTAGGACGGGGATGAATCTGCCGCGCTGTCATAATCCGTGTTGGTTAAAGACGGAAAAGGATCCTTTATTTACCTATAAGAATTTGAATACATCAAGCATTAATATTTTATTATTACTAAAATAAAAGATTACATTCTAGTAATAATTTATATAGATATAGATTTTTATCTTCATCATTACAGCCCTTCACAAGTCCACTGCTAAACATGGACCTCCCTCAAAGAATGCCACTAAGCATGGTTCTGAGTATGGTCCACCTCCATTCATCGCCTTCCTGTATTACCAGGTCGTCACTCCATCTAGTGTGTGTGTGTGTGGGGGGGGGGGGGAGAACATTTCCTATCTTAGAATTTTATCTTGGTCAATAAAAATAACTAACAAAGTAAAATAACACCTGCCTAAAGTACTTTGGTTTGATACCCATTATAAATTTAAATAAGTCGTTCACTAATTCCAATGAGTTGATACCTATTTAAAATACAATACAACCTACAGATTTACAATACATTTTTTACATATTGTTGTGGAGGTCCATGTATTCCATAAGAAAGACCTAAAAAAAGAAACAAATTATAACGCCCTGTCAACTTTCTTTATTTTGATTTAGGTATTTTATAAGGGCTGGTATTTCGAGCGAACGTTCACCTTCTAAGTGTGGATTCCCATTTGATCATATTGAGGTATCAGGCGTAACGTGTCGAGTACTTCTATCCTAGGTACGGATACCCATTTCGACCATATCGTGTCACCAGCCGAAGTCAAAGTGCTCGTATATACATAACCATATCGTATCATGTCAGCGTGTCGGAATAACGTTTTTTTATATGTCGACGCTACAAATTTTCCTCCGAGGCTAGTATCTTTTCCACGTCCAAACTTTCCAAGGCCAGACCACTAAAGATCGGACAAGGCGTATCAGGTATCGTATCGCATCGTCGTATCGTGATACATTATCAAAATACGTCCATACCAATCACGATACGTGAATTCGATACGAAGCATATCAAATACGACTTTTTGTGCGGAATGGGATGTATCAGATACGGTATCATGTATACGATACGGTTGGTGGTGGATATAGCATAGTTGAACCCGGTAAGTAGCGCTGTTGTAGAATTCAGATATCGTACGTGCGAAGCCGGGGCAGATACCTAGTTTCTAATATGAACGACTTGACCAATTTGAGATCATATTCATAGCTTTGCTAGAATCTGAAAGATGGTCTGAAAATTAATACTATATGTATGTACCAAAATGGCCCATATGCACAGTAATATATGCTGTTTGAGTGGTCCGTGCGGTGGTGATACCATTATAACTACCCCATATCATCCCGTGGGTCTCGTAAGAGGTAAGTGAAGGAAATGAAACAGAAGATGGGCATCAGCAGCATTTTCAATTCAAATAAAATACAACGGTTGTTATCCTGTCTTCTTAGTGAGGCAACTACAAAATACATCCCCCTAAGAGGTAGTCTATGGTCGAGGCATAGTTCAGCAGCAGACTTGAAGTAAATGAATGTTAGTTAGTACGGACAGACGCGCTCATTACTAGCACGAAAGCATGCTTTTATTGAGCAAGTGCTCATTAGTAGCACGTGTGTACACTCATTGCTACTAATGGGTATGCTTATTTTGAGTATGCTCAAAAATCAATCGACGTTTGATTTTCGAGCATGCTACCTGAGGCGCGGGTATGAGGGGGCGTGCTACGAGCGCGTCTGAACAGGTTTGCTTATGATTATTTTATCGAGTTCTGTACGGATAGCACTGTCACTATATCTTTGTACATCCATTGTGGTCGAGAGCCTGGTGCTAAGTAGCACGTCTGTCTAAAGTTTGCATTGTGCATGCTTATTTATGAGTATGCTTTAAGCGTGCTTATTATTGGCAAATGTGAACAGTTGCAGAGCATGCTAAATTTAAGCAAGCTTATGAGCATGCTTTTTTGAGCACGTCTGTCAGTACCATTTGTGCCAATAGTGAAAATTTCAATTTCGGGAGCCGATAGAGTAGCGCCGTAATCGGGTCATTTATAAATTTTATATTTACACTAAAAAGTCTTAAAGTAAATTGTGAGTAAAATAATTCAAGAATGAAACTAGTTGTGCCAACTAGCGGAAAGGTCAGAACGGCGTCTGTCGGGCCAACTGATATTTTCTTAAATTATATATATATATACAGATACACTATAGGTACTGTTTTTTTCCATTTTAGTATGTATTAGATTTTAGACTTGGCGAAAAAAACACCTTCATGTGAACCTACGGTAAAGATAAAAAGAATCAATGGTATTTTAATCCGTCCAGCTGTTTATAGGTGATTATGTAACATTTAGAGAATATGTAAATTATTTCTAAAGTATTTAAAAAAGTAGGCTCCAAAGCTAAGGCTTACATATTAGCAATAAAATTAAAACTGACTGAAATTAAAACTGAAATAAAATTAAGATGACAGGTTACGATTAATAGTGAAACTCAAAGAAAAAAAATATTTTGATTTGGTCTCTTAGTATATTTACAAAAATTTAATGCCCACAAAAACCAAAGTGATTTTAATAAAAAAAGATGTATATTCTGTGAACATCAGAAACAAACATAAGGTGATACCAGTTTCTCGACTCCAAATAGTCTGTAATTCATTCATAGGGCCAATTATACAAAATTACAACAAAGTCCCAGAAAATATACAAGGTCTCTCTATTACCAAGTTTAAATATATCATGAAACAAAAACTGTATAAAAAGGATTATTATTAATTTAATACTAGCAACGAATAGTATCGTTTCCGCCACGAGTCGTGAGCACAGATAAACTGTGGTGGGAGCTGGAGGGAGTGGGAGGTACACTGTCGGGAAAAATTATTGGGCACCTTTATTATTTCAATTCGTAATTCAATATTTTCGCCGACTTTTATGAAAATGTTTACTCGAACACATCAACTTTTACTTTGATACAGTAATGTTGCAGATATTCATGTCCGTTATTTTATTATCTACTATAAAGTATTTAATGGATACCCGGTGGTTAGAATTGATTATTTTATTAAGAGGAAGGAAGAGGTGATATGCCTTCCATAAAATCTGGTGTTGCGGTGCGCCGTACGGTAGCTACTGAGACATTAGTCGCCTCAGCAGTCTGTTTATATCTATCTATGATGTTTTTCGCAGTACCTAATTTTTCCAACTAAACACTGAATAGACCATTTGTCGGGATTGTCTATTTAACAGCGAATTCTTCCTTCTCTGCATATTTAGACCAAAATCTGAACACTCAAATTATAACAACAAAAATAATTAAAAAAAAAAAACAATTAACGAAAATAAACTAATTAAAAAGTTATCACTAAAATTATTGCTCTGAATTGTACGGAAGCCGAATGATACGTTCGAAACCAATAGACGACGAGAATCCACTGATGAGCCAATCACGTTGAACGTCAGCGTGTTCAACGTCGTATCGACTAATAAAAAGTGTGCTCACGACTTATGTCGGCAATTATATATCCCGTTACACGGAGAATACCGAATATTTTGCGATCTTCCTGGCCGAATAGCCGAAGATTCGGCAAAAGTATTCAGCCGAGAGGGAAGTAGTGTTTATTCTTTAGAGTGTTTATTCTCTGAAGCTGCGATTGTCTACCAGAAGAAAATGAGTAAACTATTGACTGAAAATGAAGAAAAATTAGTCTTTCCGCACCGTTGTCTTCCACTTTACGATAATTCGAGTGCATACACATTTATCTGATAGTTCTTTTTTAATTTTTATAATGCGAAAGTTGATTATGTACCTATGACTCCTATAATGATTACAAGAAAAAATTTAATTATAAAATAATATTTTCGTTGTACCAATTATCCAACTACACTAAAAGTTCTTACTTAAGGAAAATTTGGTGGTTTTTCTATTTCACATATTTTTTTAAGTTTCATAGATTACAAACCAAAATTTCGGTATATAATTTTTGACAATATGACTTAGGATTGCATATAACACGATATCATGTAATTTTCACCAATAGAAAAAAATTGCAAAGTACGCTCTAATTAGTAACATTTCTTCAAGACACCCAAATATTTTTACGAATAAGTTCATGGAATGATTTTTAAGGCATAGTAAATAATCATATCTAAGTTCTCATAAACCATTTTTTAATCCATAACGAAGTTTTGTTGAAAAAAATGAAAAATGTTGTTAGGCGCTTACTTAGTTTTTTCCCGAGCGTGTGCTCGGTATGGATATCTCATAATTTGCGTATTATGAAGTAATTGCATTACTTTCATTTTGACACTCCCTCAGTCGTCCGTGAGCTTCACCGACAAAGGAATAAGCCACGCCCCCAAAACTACGAATCATTTTCAAGGTATCCTCTTAAGTAGTCGGTAGTCGGCCTAGACCCTAGATATTTGGTATTCGATCGAATAGGGTAAAAGAAGTCGAATATGCCGAATACCGAATAATAGCCGAATATTCGTTGCAAATCTAATAATAACCCCTAGGAATGAGATACCTGCTTTCAAGCGGGTTTTTTAAATATGTTTTGTAAGCAATTTGTATAACCATTTTTTATTGTAAAATGTTACGTTGAAAAAAAGTTTCGCTGAGTATCTTGGTGGTTTTTTCTAGGATAGGATTTTTTCGTACCTTTTAACAGAAAAAAATGACTGAGTTACTTGTAATTTACATTGAATAAAGATTATTCTATTCTATTCCTCTATGATTCAGAAGAAAATTCTAGTATGGGGACTTTTTTTAAATAATAAAAAACCGCACAAACGTTCACTCTTATATTAGTATGTTTTAATATTATAAATTATTAAATCACATTGATGTCTAATTATGAAAAGTTATCTTATAGTCAAAACTAACAAGGTAGCCTATAATACCAGGAAGTCGAATATTCTACGATATATTTTTTGCTGTAGGCGGCGAGTAGTATAGATAAAGACGAAAAGCATTGAAATAAAGTTGTGATAAAAAATTGTTGAATGAAATATAAGTTGGCAAAAGTATTTTATATGAACGCCCAAGTATTTTATATGAACACCCAATACTTGCAGTTGCGTGTACGCTCTTCAAATACTATACGACATTAACATATTCATTTAAGACAAAATTGATTTTCGCCTACTTGGTGTCTCTCATTAATACCCGTAACATTTGTGCATGATGAATATACTAATTATTGTAATTTCTTAACGGCCCTTCATATACACTCGCCGCCAAGTAGCATTTAAAAAAAGTAACACTTTTGTCTCGATATAATTACATTAAAAATGATAAGGTACTCGTTGACATCTGTAAGTTTAGAGAATCAGCTGTTATTTCCACGACATGCAGGTGGAGTGACGAGCGCAATCCCAGACGTCTCGCGTCGTAGACCTTGCTCTAACAATTTTGGGACAAATACTCCATGTGTCCGACAGATAATTTCTCACGCGCACGTTCTCCTACGACGCCATAACACAACCAAATTTATAATATCATCGTGATATTATGATTAAATACTGATAAGGAGTGACCTACTAATAAAAGGTAGTTGCCCCGCACGATTATCGTATCTTGCGCGCATTATCGTTATAATACTGAACACTATCGCCAGACTAATTTATGTATGTTTACTTATAAACGAGGTCAGTCTTGATTTAAATGTGTCATTAGATCACTTGGTAACAATCGAGTTCCTTAATTACTTAATTTAAAGGTCATTATCAAGTGATGTCAAATATACTTGAATTTAAGTTGTTGTGCATAATAATATTGTATGTTAATTCAACTTTCGTCCAGTTTCAGAATACATTGCCGGAGGTGAATTGTTAGCTGTATTGGATAAATACAAGATATTGCCCGAGGAGCTTGTGAAAGTGTTTGTTGCTGAGATTGCTATAGCCATTGGTAAGTGTAATTCACATCTTTACTGTAACATGACTTGTAACGGGAAGTTATGATATAGTAGATAGTGATATAGCGATAGATAACACAGCTTTTATCTATATTATTATTTTTTGTATTAAAATTAGAGACTGTCCTTATTATTTTGAAAAATATTTATCATAAAATTTAAGTTGTGCTGTTGTAACAAATACAGAAGTTAACTTATATATTATCCAAACAAAACGAAAACGAGCACACAGTCCACCTGATGGTAAGTGGATACTGCGGCCCGTAGACATCTACATTTATCCCCGATTAAGAATCAAAATGCAGATGCGTTACCACCTCTGAGGACTGAGATGGAATGCCTCGTTTTCAGTTAAAAAGGGTCTCCGGATCTCTACACTCACCATACGAATCACAGCAGTATTAAGCTGCTATTTTACGCTGGTATTCTGCGAGAGCATAGTCCTTCCCCGGTCCATAGCTGCAGCGTGGCTGTACCACGTACCAAAAACAAACCACTGTGTAAAAAAGAGCATCGTTCGATGTTCTCCGAGCTGGTCTGTGTGAACGCGGACACTAGAAGTCCGTCTGGGTGTGCACTACCCTTTTACATATTTCTGTCGCTAAATTGCAGTGCTTTCACTGCAGTGTTCCTGTCCAAAGGGTAGTTTAGTTGACGACGGGCTGTTTTCCGCAACTCCACGTTTAAGCGCGTATTTTGCGTGTGGGCAGGAATAATATGGTTATTCGAGCCATGATATCTCCCCGAAGAAGCTCAGCAGTCCCTTGATGTTGCAAGCAACTTCGGGGAGCGATCCCGGCGTGCCGAGATGTTTAGCCCTGTATGAAGCGCCCTCTGGACATGTCAGCAACACGTGAGCCGCCGTTTCTACCTCTCCCATGCATGCCCTGCACAGGGGGCTGTCAGTAACACCTATGGTGAACAAATGTTTGTTAAAAGAACCATGTCCTGTGATAGCACTTGTTACTATCCTGATCTGTGGCTTGTTCAGTCTCATTAAAGTCCAAAAGGTATAGAGGGTATGTTTACATACTGGGAAGCAATTAACCTTAGTCCTCAGAGGTGACAGCGCACCTGTAGCCTTCTTTGTTTTGTTGTTAGCTGTAGGTTTTCATGGACTGCAGTAGGTTCTTGCCATCATATAGTTCACTGTACATTCACTGCACTATAAGTTTGTTTGTGTTCGTTGTTTTGTTCATAAACAGAACGTACATTCCTATAGCTATCATTTAAGGAGCTTGGTACCCGTTTACGTGCCAGATTACAAGTATTTTACTGGTAAAACCAACACCTGGAAAGTAGTTTCTTCTGAACGTAGCACCATTTTCACATTTATCTTTTTTGTAGGACTATATCTATACAATCTATACAAATAAATAAAATTGATGTCTTTTTGTAAGGTCATAACAGCTTTTAACTAAATGTATTTATAAGTATAAACATTACTTACAACAAAAACACAATTTTTCTATCTGTCTGTTTGTTCCGGCTAATCTCCTAAACGGTGGGACCGAGTTTGATGTGACTTTCTTTGGCAGATAGCTGATGTTATTAAGAGTAATTAGAGCCACTTTTATTAAAAAAAAAGATTTAGGGTTCCGCGCAAGAAAATTTAAACCTATGAAATTCTGAACATAATCCAATTCAAATAGGAAAGTATAATAATAAATTATTCTTACTAAAATAATTAGTTAGATAATAGAGAGCCGTGGTAGCTCAGATGGTTAGCGCTCGCTGTAAAAATAACAGAACGCGTGTAACCCGGGTTCGATCTCCGCCGGCACCAATGACATTGTTAATTGCAATTTTAAGTGCTGATTTACCACGTGCTCGGCGGTGAAGGAAAATATCGTGAGGAAACGTGCACGTGTAAGGAATAAGGAAAAAAATGTTTCGAAGACATGTGAAGTTTGCCAACACGCATTGGGGCAGTGCGGCGAACGCTCCCTTGCCCTAAAACCCTCTCAGAAATGAGGGGAGGTCTGTGCCTAGCAGTGGGATGTATATAGGCTGTAACTTTAACTTTACTTTTTTACTAAAATAATTCCATGCGAACGAAGTCACGGGCACAGCTAGTTCGCAATAATAGTAGTCTCAACATTAAAGTTCATACTCGACCTTGTGTAAAATTGCGTACATTATTATCATGGAGTGACGTGTTTCTTGTTAAAATTTTTAGATTTTCTTCACAATGCTGGAGTCATCTACCGGGACTTGAAACCAGAGAATATACTTCTGGATACAGACCATCACATTAAGCTTATTGATTTTGGTCTTTCGAAGTGGCTACCCATTGGATCACGAACAACAACGCTCTGTGGCACTTTGAAATATATGGGTAAGTTGGAAATTCCATATTTATATTGATCCTTTGTTATACATTATTAGACTAAAACGAGATACGGTATAACTAAAACGGTCATTTTCCATTTCAGTGTGGGATTTGACTCGTTACTTTGTTTAAACATGAGATGGCTCTATGGTCCGGTCATCCTGTGACCTTTTCCCTTCTGAAAAACGTCGGGAGTGCGTAACGGAGAGAGTTTGCGTGATTATGTCAGTGGAGGCAGTTGCGCGAGCGGCTTGCCAGTGACAACGGCAAGATGAACGCCCGCAGTATTTCGTTCGAGATGTCCATGGAAGGCAGGCAAGTGGACGAGGTGGTGGCGAGTATATTTCACACCGTACTCTTTCATCGTTCCAGCGGCAAGTTCACGTACAACAACGAGGAGAGCTACTCCATACGGACAGTCAGCTACATCGACGTCGATTGCGATTTCATCGACTTCACGTACGTATGCTGCGAGTCTGAGGCCCTTGGTCGAAACGTGAAGAAGGAGATATCGGAGTTCTCCGATCTATTACGGACAGCTAGTGCCTCTCCACCGCGAGGGTCTATCAGTCTTGAGTTCTTCCAGAAGCGGCGCGCCCGCTGGCCTTTCCAACCCGAATGCGTGCCTTGGGAAGTGTGGACGGTTTGCTGCGAGCTAACCGAATCACGCAACGAGCATGACATGCACAGCCAACACGAGAGCGTTGTCGAAATGCTTCAGGACAAGATAGTTCACATTACAGAGATCATTAATCGTCATGAATACGTCCCCAAAATGCCTAGCCGATCGGACGCTGACCTTATATTTGACACTTCGTATACAGATATTCAACCATACCTTTTCAAAATACAGTACAATCTATCCGGTGCGCCTCCAACCTCTGTAGGCAACACAGTGCGTAAATTGATTCGTGATACTCTATCGTTGTGATCTATATTATATTTATGTTTCCTTTATTATCTGTAGCAGCACGGCAATGGATCTTACTTTCTTGTGTTATTGATGTACAAATTGTGTAATATGATATTATATTTGTGTGTGTAAATTAATGGCTCTATAATATCTTTTGTGTCGTTCTTATTATGTAACCATATAATTAAACAAGCTTTTGAGAATTCGAATGTATTAAAGAGTCATGGCTTACACATATGTTCTACTAATAAAGAATCTTTTATCTCATGTGCAATTATTTTTACAAGTGGCAATTTTGTAAATAATTAAACTCAATTGTACTTTTATTTTATTGACAATTATAAACAAGTAATGTTTTTTTTACTATAATCTAAGATGGTTAGATTATTTAATTCACAATTTCATAACAAAAATGTACTTATATAGCACAAAATTACCTAATTTAAATTTAATCCTGTCGTCAGTGTTAAGTATCTAACATTAACTAGTCCCTATTTTAACTCGTAATGTTTTTCTTTTATATCTTGTGTGTAGTATTTTGTTTTGTATTGACTAACTGATGTATTTATTTCATGATTTAAATATTGATCGTTATTCTGTTGTAATAATAGTAATAATACAAATTAGTTGTAGAATTGTTTTTGGAGCAGGCTGGTTGATGTGTCCACTCATTTTTTAAGGTTTGACATTTTATATTTCCATGTTAGGTAAATAAATGGCTTTTATTTGTAATTATTCACAACTAGATATAATTTAAACTTAGCTTAACATTTATGAGGTGTGTACATATTTGTTGTATATTAATTTCCCGCCATTTCTATTTTAACCAGTTCTGTTACATTAATTATGAAGGTAAAATATTAGTTATTTGCTGAAGTACGAATACTTCGGTCACTAAGCGTGCCACTCGTTGACATATGATTTATTATTTAGGAATATATTTTTGTTTAATTTTGTATCTTATTTTGTGATATTGCCAATAATGATGCGAGAAATAACATAAATAAACACTTAGAGTACATTTCATTTCACAATTAATTAAAACTTAGAATATAAAGTTATATAACAACTAAAACATGTTTAACTAGCTATGTATGCTATAGGAATTGTAAATAATGTATATAAAATTATAGATTTCTCCTTTATGTATAGATAAGGTTGAGGTATTAAGAGCTTTATAAAATTAAATGTTCAGCTAAACATAATTTTTAAACAGTGAAAAATAATTTAATACAATCAGTGAGTTTAGTTTAATTAGTGTTCAGAGCTCTAATTTTAAATTAGTGAATGGTGCATAGAATGTATTGTGTGCAGTGTAACAAGAGTATTTTCTCATTAATAGATTACTTATTCGTATATTGGTTTTAAAATATATTCAGATGGTTCAATGATTGCACTACATCATCAGTTATCCTGGTTTGGATAGTTGTTTTCTGTTCAATATGACGTAAAATTTTTATTACACTTCTATGCTAGAAAGTCCATCCATAATAAAACTTCTGATTTACTTTCCTACCTCATTTTGTGACTCTAGACTTAGTGTATATTACATCTCAATTGGGAAGTGATTTCCTTTTTCCTAGTTATATTTATCACCATTATATTTGCCACCAAAGAAGAGGCTGTACATACTTTGCAACTACGGGAACATTCAAATTTTAAAAAACTCTAATTCTAAATATCTTTCTTTGTTTTTTAATAGAGACATTCTTCATATCAGCGAGTACCTTATGAAGCGTAATTTCGCAGCATAATTTATAGTTTTATGTAGTGATCCCGGTGATAGGACAATATGTTATTCTATCATAATATATTATAGTAATATCTTTTATTATGTGCCTCGTTTTAAGTCGTAAAGTTATAGTATGTCGAGCACATTGTAAATTAAATAACCAATGCACACATTTATGGCCTTATTTGAAAGATGATTTTGATATATCTTAAATGTGTCTAATAATGGCTGTTTTATATTAGAGTTTATGGTGAACGAGAAAGCTATCTGTTGTGATGTATGAGTTCAAAAAATGCAAAAAATTAGTCTTGTGATAATTTATACTATAAATATGTGAATAAATTATGAAATATAAATTAATTGTTTTATTTTATGTTCTTTTAATCATTTTGAAATACAACCCCAGCCCGCAGATGCACAAAATACTTTCAACTCATTTGTTCACTTCAACTGTTCATGATTGCACTATTATATAAATAAATGTTTAGTCTGTTTTATATTATATTTTAAATAATTTAAGTAAACATATACTTAGATTCTTTTTATTACATTGTATGATGTTAGTCTACATAAAACATGTTTTACATTGATTTGTAATTTTATCACCAATCACTCTGTGCATAACGAAAACCGATTGATTGGAACAGAGTAGACGCATTACGTGTGCGTCACATATTTAGCGAGCAACCCGAGTTCTCGCAACAAAGCAACCGAAGATTGATAGCGCTTGGTGATGAAAACATCGTGAGGAAAGAGGACTGAAAAAATGACATGTAAATCATTTCATATGAAACAGCATGTTTCATAAGAAAGGATTTAAAGTTGCAGTGATTTATTAATGTAGCGTTATTTTGATTTAAGAAAAATAATATTTATGTTACAAATACTTTTTTCTAAACAGAAAAAATTAAAAAAACCAAACACTTTCGTTGGGATAAAATAGATCGAATAAGTCAGCGGCATTACTTGAAAAGAGGGAGGGGAACCAAGGTGGCACGACCAGCCAAGCGTGGCAGCTATGGAAAATATATCCTCTAAGGAAATCTATGGGGAAGACCTATATTCAACAGTAGACTTATGATAGGTCGCTTTTTTATAGAATAAGGGTGACAAACAAGCATACAGTAACACACCTGATGGTAAATGGATGCTGTGGCCCATAGATTAAGTATCAAAATACAGATGCGTTGTCACTCCTGAGGACTAAGATGGGATGCCTTGTTTCCAGTTAAAGGGGTTTTGTTATAAAATTTACTTTTGCTAGTAAAGAGAAAAACAAAGGTCAGCGTCATAAATAAATTGATATAAATGGGGTTATTTTATGACTTACCGCACCCCCCCCCCCCCCCCCCAACAAGCTTTCGGCTGACCTGAACTGCCTCCTGGCGGCTCAGGCCGAGCCTACTTAACACATATAAAAGCACACTTAAAAGCGGCTGTTCGCCGTACACAGTAATCTTTGGTTCGCCGCTTGCGCCTCCTTTCTGCCAAGGAGGGTCGCGTCCGCTTACGGCTTAAAGAACTTTCGTCAGATCGTTAAGCCAATCCCAAAAAAAAACTTACCGCACCAGGTGCCAACATGACCATGACCGATTTTGACGGTACTTTCACTGGCAGTGGCAGATAGCTGATGTTTTAAAGAGTAACTTAGGCTACTTTTATTTAAAAAAAATAATTAGGCTGCCGCGCCAAGAAACTAAAAACTGTGAAATGCAAACGTAATAAATTATATGCGGATGGAGTCGCAAAATAAAAATGTGTTTCTATTTCATCAGTTTATTAGGTATCCATTTCTCGAGTTTTTTTTTTAATTTTATCTATTTTAAAATAAGTATAATGTCGGTAAACTAACGTCAAATATAGGGGAATAATGATTTCTTATATTTACGCGAACACTACACATGATTAAAACTGCTTTTACGGATTTTATCCCGTTTATTTTTGCTTTTAATTACTTTTATTTTTAATTCCCGACGTGTCGGGCGCTTTCCAGCACCCATGGTCCCACACAGTCCCCCGTGACCATGGGTGCTGGAAAGCGCCCGAAACGTCGGGAATTAAAAGTAAAAGTAATTAAAAGCAAAAATAAACGCGATAAAATCCGTAAAAGTAGTTTTAATCATATAAGGGAATATATAAATTCCTTACCTTTTTAGAAAGGATCGGTTTTCAATATTACTTTTAATGCATCGTTATTTATAATTAGTATGATCTTCGTAATTCTTCAAGTTGAAGTTTCCACTACGAAAGGGATTTTACCCGCGGTTTCCACCACGTTCATTTTTTTCCCGTAACACTAAAGTATTTTCTCGCGGAAAAAGGTATTCATCTAAATCTGTTTAGCAGGCATAGAAACACCTTTCGCATTTCTGATAATAATAATATGTGAATAAAGTATTTCAGTTATGCGCTTTAGTAACTAATTAGAGGGGTAGAGAAAAGAACTTAAGCAATTTAAAATATTTGAACAGCCAGTCAGTCAACGAATGACGAAACACACCAAAAATTCAAATTATTATTTTTACAATCTATTTACTTAATTTATTTCGTAGCAAAAAAAAAAAGTAATATGTAAAATGCTTGCGGCACTTGCTCTATTATTTATTTAGAATATTATACCGAATTTTATTCTGGCTCAAAGGCAAGCTAAGCGCCCCTCGGTCCTAGGCTCTAGCCTTATAAATAAAGTAAGTAAAGTTACAGCCTATATAAGTTCCACTGCTGAGCACAGGCCTCCCCTCATTTCTGAGAGGGTTTTAGGGCAAGGAAGTGTCCGCCACGCTGCCCCAATGCGTGTTGGCGAACTTCACATGTCTTCGAAATATTTTTTTACTTATTCCTCAGACATGCAGGTTTCCTCGCGATGTTTTCGTTCACCGCCAAGCACGTGATAAATCCGATGCCAGAGCCGTGGTAGCTCAGATGGTTAACGCTCGCTGTAAATATACCAGAACGCGAGTAACCCTAGTTCGATCTCCGCCGGCACTAATGAAATTGTTAATTGTAATTTTAAATGCTGATTTAGCCTAATAAGCTCGGACTGAAATTGAACTTGAACTTTTACTGAGGAATTAGTTTAAACCTAAACGATGAAAATCAATGTTTGTTTGTTCGTATTTTATGCACTGCTATACCGTTCATGAGATTGCGCTGAAACTGTGTCAACTTATTGCTTACACTTAGGTGGAGGTTATAGGCATAGTTCGATCCGTGCGAAGTCGGTGCAGATAGCTAGTGATTTAATGAAAAAGGTCATTGGCTGCGTTTGGCAGAAAAAAGCGCTAGCAAGCGCATGTAAGCAAAATGGCGATCGTAAGCGGTAAGCGCTGTCAAATCGTAAGTAGCTATTTTCCTCTAGGACACGAAGTTAGTTTTAACCGGGGAACCGAACCTAATTTAAATATATGTTTGTAAAGTATTCATATTAAAAACTTACCAATCATGAATTTTTTATAACATGTATAATATGTTTATTCATGTCATTATATTACTTATAACTAACACACAAAACAACTTATAAACTCTACTTCAAAACGAACAAATTAAATAAGCAAAATGGCGGATTGTGTCAGCGCTATTGAAGTTAGCGAACGTGTCCTGGCCGAAAACTGTTTAGTTTCGCCATTTTGCTTACAATTGCTTGCTAGCGCTTTTTTCTGCCAAACGCACCCATTGATTTGCTAAGAACATTTATTTGGGACATTGATGTGTTAGGTTTGTCTATTAAGCGAATTTCATTTCCGTTGTCCGTAGCACCCGAGGTTCTTAATCGGGAACCGTATGGCCACGCTGTTGACTGGTGGTCACTGGGTGTCATAACGTGTAGGATGCTAACTAATGAGGTAAGTGGAATTTATTTTGTTATCTTAAAAATATATTTAGGTCATTTTTATGTAAATATATATTTATTTAAATGACAAACTCACATCCCAAAGTAGAGATGTCAATCTTTTTACATTTTAGTAACAATTTTTGTTTGCATTCACCCTTAGTATCTAAATGATTTAGCATTAGTAGTAATGGCTAATGGTTAATCATAAAGGGTATTTATACGTTAAAGAGTCACGGTACAGCGTATCGTAATTTAAAGTTACAGCGCGAATGGGTTGGCGCGATCGGGGAAGGAGTACTCGTACATGATACCATCGTGAAATAGTACCTACAATGCTGCTGTTTTATTAACCATTTAGATTTTTATTGAGAACAAATATGAATGGCATATTAAATGCATCCACACTCCATCTGGTGGAATATGTACTCGCATGTCACCCTTATTAAGGTGTACCATGGAAGACCACTCTAACAAATAAACAGTTATTATTCGTTTATTTACAGGATAAATGAAACTAACAAACATTTAAGTAATACTTTGTTTAACTACGTAACGTATTAAACCACTTTTTTAAATTGCAGATTTAATCAATATTGATTGAACTTAAGTTTCATTGAACTCTTCCAAATGGAAGAGTTCAATCCTTCCATCCCTGCTAGGAACGGGACTTCTTATAAGGCCATAATAATAAATCAGTCATTTAACACTAAAGTAATAAATGGCGATTATATCTACAATAAAAAGAAGTGGTTTACATGTTACGTAATAAAATAAAGTACTACTTAAATATTTCTTAGTTTCGTTTATCCAGTAAATAAACGAATAGTAACTGTTTATTTGTTAGAGTGGCCTTCCATGGTACACCCACCTTATTTTAACGTCGTCGATTCCCGAAATCAATGAAGCGAGGGACCGTACTGCCAAAATAGCGCGAGCGATTCGCCGCCGCGTCTGTGATTTTCAGTTCGATGGGTGTTTGTGTAAGTAGAAGGAATTTGTCATCACATGGCAATAACTATGACATTTGAATAATTGGCCTTCGAAGGAGCGTTGCCTTCCATGGTCCATCCACCTTATGTATAAAAAACGTATGTCTGAGTATTAGTGTCCTAAAGGATAAGTATATGGACTGCGTAACTTAAATATTCAAAATTCGCATCCACCATTCGAGTACTGACGTAAACCAATTTGGAGTGGTAAACGAAAAAAGGTAATATAGTACGTGAGGATAATATGGTCACTAGGTTAATATGGTTCTTATAATTCAAAAACTACAGTGTTGTTTGCGTAGATGATTCTGTGATGCGATACCTCTTCGTCGGTCAATCAAAAGGGTTCAAATGGCGCTGCTTCTTCTACGCCATTTTGACAGTTGACACTACAGTAAATATTTTAGCCGTAGACAGAGAAACCTATAGAAAAATTGACGCCTTCTTTCGCATTCGCACACGAAAAAGATAGATTTATGCATACGTCTTGCATAGAAATGAGACAGAGCGGTGTGATTGTTTGTCCCTTTCTCCGTGCCGGTTTTTTTGTTTAGCAAACTGCAATTTGCTAAACAACTTTGACAGTTCGTAGTGATCTTAGGAGGTTACAAGTTGGTTTAAGTGAGAAAAAAAGTGTTTTTGTGAACTCAAGATTGGTGAATCTTGTTCAGTTCAGTTCTTAGAACAATTAAATATTTTATCTAAATATGTTTAAAAGTCATAAAGATTATTGTATAACCTAAAACTACGTTATCGTCCTTTCTCACTCGAGGCCACGCTAATCATTAGTCTATAGGTTATCTGTCTGCGATATTAGCCGATTTTGGTATTTTCTTAGTTTTTTTTTTAGGTTGATTTTCGAAGTGTTCCTAATTATTGCCAGAAATCGTTTGCTGTTTGTTCTTAATATATTAGTTATAATATACGACTGTGTTTTTATCTGTGCCCTCCTCTTAGGTTTTGTACGGCGGCAAAGCTTAAAGTGACCATATTACGCTCACGTATCCTATATATTAATAACACTGCAAGTATTATTTTTTAATCTTACGAGCAATAAGAAATTTTTATATATGGGGTGGAGCTGTAATGCCACCTAGCAGCTTTGGAATCAGTAGAGAGGCGTACTAAGAAGCTTTTTGGTAATTTGGTTGAAAGCAATCTAGTTAACATTGAGCACAGTCGCAGTCTCTCGGTTAATTTATATAGTACGCAGGAATTACATGCCTTAATTTCTGCGTTTCCTTTCCACTATCGGACAACCAGGTGGTCGTCAAGTCTTCACTCTTTCTTTGTCGATATTTCACACCTTTGAACCAAGCGGTTCGCATCGTATTTTGTAATGCGTACAGCAATGGATCGGAATAATTTGCAGGCGCCTGTTCTTTCCATCCGATAACAATAGAATTTGGACAGTACGATTTAATATTTAGAGTTATCACCACTTATCACCAAGTGAAATTGTCGTCAAAAATTAAATAATAGGCAGAAAAATTTTTTTTATTCTCCCGAAGAAAAGAAGAAACAAAAGAAAAACAATGTCAAAAGGCAAGATCTTAGCATTAAGGAAAGATCAGAATTTATTGACTATGACGTTCATCCCACAGTTTGAAATTCAATTTCAAACTGTGGGATGAAATAACAAATATTAAAAAGTATAGTATAATAAAAAGATTCTTCGTAGTTTGTTTGTATAAAATTGAAGGAAACTCTCTATGGTTTTACTGTTTGTATCTGGCTGGTTTTAATACCAATACATATAGGACATTAAGAAAAAGGAAAATAAAGAGCGAAAAATACGTTCCCGCCATTTTTCAATTATTTGCCTGGACGGCAAAATGAGTGAACCTTAGGAATAAATTCGATACATTATCATGATGGTGGGTTGCTGAGCCAAGAATACCTGTAAGAATGCTTCTCTTTATCGTTATAGTTAAGTTTGTACTTTTCGTATTCCGTCCGACACGTCAATGATAATGTTCTCATGCATGCGACATCATTTTGTCTAATCGATGTAAAAAAAATCATAATAACCTAAATAATAACAACGTAGGCTGGTTGAATATCGAATGATTATTAGATAATTCCATGATGTATATCAGATAAACTAACTTTATTAATCAGTCAAAAAATCGATGTCAAAAAAGGTTCATTAAATATTTTGTAATCATGTGTAACGTCCATACCGGTAGTTGTTGGGAGCACTATGCTTGAAGTTGTCGACGAGTATGTTAACCTGGGACAAATAGTCCGACTAGGTAAGTCCAAGTTCGACCGAGAGGTCAATCGACGGATCCAACGCGGCTGGTCAGCGTTCAGGAGATTATGACACATCTTCTCGTCACGTACACCTCAAAACCAGAAAACAATGTTGTACAACCAGTGTGTGTTGCCAGTTATGTTATGGATCTGAGACGTGGTCCTTCACTGCTGGCCTTCTAAGGAAGCTCAAGTTTGCTCAGCGAGTTATGGAGAGGGCTATACTCGGGGTTTCTCTGTGTGATACCCTTAGAAATAAGGATATCCGCAGTGGAACCAGAGTAATCGACATAGCCCATCGGATTAGTAAGCTGAAGTGGCACTGTGCCGGCCAAATAGCTCGAAGAACCGACAACCGATGGGGAAGAAATATTCTGAAATGGCAGCCTCGTGCCGGTAGGCAAAGTATAGGGTAGCCCTCCACTAGATGGAGTGACGACTTGGGGAATTTAAATATTATAAAAAAAAATGTGAGGACATGCAGGAAGTCGATGAATGTAGGTGGCGGCGAGACCTTGCTTTGTAGCATTCATTGAAAAAAGTGTTTTGTAAAAATATGCAAACAATTTAATAAAGTGTAATGAGTAGTTTTACAGTTCAATATTTTCCTATCACAATCACTACAGACAACATGCAAGTTCGTAGCTTAAAATAGTTATTTCATAGTTTGCAACAATGTACGGTCCCCTGAGCCACCTTCATTCCGTCACTCCGTCTGCTGGGGGGTCGTCCAACACTGCCCTTACCAGATTGAGGCTGCCAGTCTAGCACGTTTCTTCCAACGGTTCACGGTTCTTCGAGCTATACGGCCCGTTTATTGTCCTACTTCAATCTACTGATCCGGTAGGCAATGTCAGTTAATCTATTTCTGTGGATATCCTCCTTACGGATTTTAACACGCAAAGAATTTCCGAGCTTAGCCCTCTCCATCGCTCGATGAGCGACTTTGGAGTCATACAGACATCAGTGAATGATACTTTAAAATATACATATTCATGGGCATTTATCGATACAGTACTTAAATATCGATAATATGACATATTATCTCCGATATTTCTCCGTTCGATTTTCATTATACGCAGTAATCTTTACGAAGTGTCTAATGGTTCGGTACATAGCAAGGCGAATTATTTTGTTTCATTTATCCAGCTATAAGGGTTGGCTACAATTTAGTGCAGCCGATTGGGGTTGGTTAAACTTAGGTGTAATTCAAAGTTAAAAGTATGCGGTGTCGTTCTTTTTTTGGATAAAACGAGGATTAGTAGTCCGATAAATAACTACTTACTGTTAACTTTGTTCGAGCTTTGTTAAGCCTTTGACTGCCACAGTAGGATATCAAAAAATACTTAGATACCAGTGTGTTATAAATAAATAAAGATTTTTTACAAACGCAGTGGGTTACCGTATCCCCCCCTTCACAGAAGGACGGGTGTTTTGGTATGTAGAGCCACACTGCAGCTATATTGTAGTTGCAGGGCGAATGGGAAAGGACCATCCTATTACAGAATATCAGCGTAATATACCGTTTCGTATAGTGAGTGTAAGGAACTGGAAACCCGTTTTACTAGCAACTCAATACTTATGTCTTAGTCCTCATAGGTTACAACGCATCCAAATTTTGATGCTAAATCGAGGATAAGTGTTAGGTGTCTTTGTGCCACACCATCCATATACCATCAGGTGGACTGTGTGCTCGTTTGTCATCTTTATTCCATAAGAAAATAGTGGTTCATACTTACCCCCTTCCCTCTACGAGGGTGGATTGAAAAGTACTCGGCCTAACCAAGAAAATAAACACATACTAAATCAGTTATATTTTTATTTTTCTACATAATCACCATCAAGTTCAATACACTTTTGCCACCTCCCCTTCCAAGCATTTAGACCGTTGAAAAAAAATGATTCTTCCTTAGAGTCAAAATATGCGTCTACAGCTGCTTTGACCTCGTCGTTTGTTGAAAATCTTTGACCTCCCAAGTGCTTTTTTAGGTTAGGGAACAGAAAGAAGTCTGATGGTGCCAGATCAGGTGAATACGGCGGATGCGGTAACAGTTCAAAGCCACAGTTGTGAATTTCAGCCATTGACTGTACTGACGTGTGAACACGGGCGTTATCTTGATGAAACAGGACTTTTCTTCTGAGCATTCCTCGACGTTTTTCTTTTATTTCCTCTCGTAAACGACGTAGTAAGGTGCAGTAGTAATCAGAGTTTATAGTCTGACCCCTTTCAAGATAATCAATCATAAGCACACCTTTCGAGTCCCAGAATACTGAAGCCATCACCTTATTTGCCGACAAAATCGACTTAGCCTTTTTAGGGGGTGGTGAACCAGGTCTTCTCCACTGTTTTGATTGTTGTTTTGTTTCCGGTGTACAGTAATGAACCCATGTTTCGTCCATAGTAACAAAACGATTCAAAAAATCATCTGCATCGGCTTCAATTAACTCCAAACAGTCGCGTGAAATAGTCAATCGCGTCCTTTTTTGTTCAACTGAAAGCAGTCGCGGAACCCACCTCGTAGACACCTTGTGGAAACCCAACTCGTTGACAATGATGTTTTGAGTTCGTTCATAAGAGATGCCTATAATCTCGGCTATCTCTCTAATTTTTAATCTGCGGTCTCCCATTATTAAATCAAGTACTTTTTTAATATTTTCGTCAGTAGTTGACGTCGAAGGCCTTCCAGAGCGGGGTTCATCTTTCACACTCTCTCTACCACGCTTAAATTCTGCTATCCATTTTTGACGGATGAATATGACAGAGCACAATCGCCTAATGTACTGACCATGTCATCATGGATGGCTTTTGATGATAGCCCCTTCTTATGGAGGTACTTAATGACGGCACGCTGCTCGATTTGCCCCATTCGCGGAAATTATGTCCGATTACTTTGTTAATAAATTTATAAAATCACAACTAATTATGGCACACGTTTCGAACTTCACACAATGAACTAGTCTGAACTGAACTAAATAATGTGGGTAGATTTGATTTTTAGAATTGAATGGATCTGTGTTAGGCCGAGTACTTTTCAATCCACCCTCGTATCATCACCTCCGCCTTCAAAATCGATTGTAAGATTTGTATGTTCCTTTTTAATGCTTAGGGTTTGTGTAAAATGCTAGTCAGACTTATGCGATAAGTCTGAGATAGTTTTATAATTATTACAATCATTCACAAGTCTACTGCTGGACGCAATCAAAGGAATGCTGCAAAGTATACATTCCTCAAGCGATTTCACAAAGGACGGTTCTGAGTCACCTGCATACATGGATTTCTTTCATCTCTTACCAGGTCGTCGCTCCATTTTGCAGGGGCCCGCTATGTACTTCGTTTACCTACACGAGCTTGACACTCGATAACCTTTCGTCCATCATCCCCTTTGGGGAATGGAAAACCTAATGAACGAGGTAAGGTTTTAGTTGAATATTTATTTAGCACTGACCTAACCATTTTAAACACTGGTTCTGAACCAACCTTCATAAATAAACGCTGTCGCACAATAATCGACCTCACACATGCAACAGAAGGAGCAGCTAAACTAATAACGGGATGGCATGTGTCGAAAGAGGTCTCATGCTCAGACCACAGATAAATCTGCTGCGTACTACAGGTCGATATCCCTGCTATACCACCGTGGAGAAATCCCCGCTAGACGGATAAAACAAAATACCTCAATAGGCTGACGTCTTCGCTCACGGGTGCTGGGGGAACTAATACCATAGCAGATCAATCGCTCCCAGAAGAACAGGTAGCAGCTGTCACTAAAGCCATGATCGATAGCTACCATGAATCATGTCCAGTAATCACTCCACCAAAACATGCTAAGGAAAAGCAACAGTGGTGGGGTAAAGAACTAGACAGGAAACATAAGAACGTAAGAAAAGCCGTAAATAGGGCAATGAATACCTCAAAGGATGAAGATTGGCTTCTATATAAGAAAGCTAAGTCTGAATATAAAAAATGTATCAGGTATCAACGCTCAACAGGGTGGCGCAAATTCTGTGGTAGTATAGAAACCTATGAACAAGCGAATCGGATAAGGAAAATCCTAGCTAAACAGAACACGCCGGGGTCTATCTCTTTAAAGAAACCCAATGGAAGCTACTCAACATCGCCGGGTGAAACCCAAGGCATCCTAATTGATATTCACTTCCCAAGTTGCTGTGTAGTTGAAAGAGTGAACCGGTATAAAGATGCACTGACACCAACAAAAGAAGACTGAGAATTAGCACAAAGAGTGGTGACGATGGACAAAATCCATTGGGCCATTCATAGTTTCCAACCCTATAAGGCAGCAGGACCTGACGGCTTATTCCCGGCACTTCTACAGTGGGGGGGGGGGGGTAAGGTCCTTATAGTCATACTTGTTGCCATAATGAGAGCATGTCTGGCTCTTAAATATGTTCCTAGGGGATGGAGGGAAGTGAAAGTCACGTTCATACCCAAACCAGGAACGATTATACAGACCCTAAATCCTACAGACCCATGAACCTCACGTCCTTTCTCCTAAAGACGATGGAGAGGATGTGTGAACGGGAGTTGAGAGGATCGGCGCTAATTAACTTACCGCTACACGAAAAAAAATACGCCTATAGCTTAGGTATATCAACAAAATCGGCACTTCACCAGGTAATAACAAAGATTGAAGAGGCCATCCAAAACAAAGCAATATGTCTAGGCTCCTTCATAGACATAGAAGGTGCTTTTAACAGAACAAATTTCTCCAGCATAAAAGGTGCCCTAAGTAGACATAATGTTGAACCGGCGCTGATTGACTGGATAGTAAACATGCTCAGTACTAGTGTTGCCCAAAATCGGTCTTGGTCTTGCAGTCTTGGTCTTGTTCTTGCATTTTTGCAAGACCAAGACCAAGAACAAGACCGCCTAATTTTAGCAATACCAAGACCAAGACTGACCGTGCAAGATTTGAGCAAGAACAAGACTAAGCCTGCGAGACTCTTGCGTCTTGCAGTTAGGAATGAGTGTCGTTTCAGGGAGTATAGAAGTTCGGGTATACGCTTAGGGACTCTATGAGACGCAAAAAATACATAAAAAAAAATTTGGAAAATTGGACTTTACGAACGCGCATTACGAACAATACCATAAACATACATAGCGGATGGAAATATCCATTAAAAGAAAAAACAGTGCATCCCTAGTTGACCATCGGCACTTTGATAGTGCGCGGCGTCTTGTTGACGGCATCATCAAAGGTCGAATACTGACCTGTCAAAGAAATTTTGCAGCTATTCGGAAGTACAAGGTCAAGATACACGCGCCGGCGGCTTCTATTGATATCGCATTCAATCGTCGCCGCCGCGCCGCACGCACTACATTTGACACTGTTTGAATGCCGCCACAGAGTACATGTTCCAAAGAATAAAATAAGTTTCCGGGTGCTCAGAATGGACGCGAATATATTATGCTGATCTCGCAAGGAATATTGTAATTAGATAATGGTAAGGATAGGTAGATACCGTAATAATTTATTCTAGTAAGTAATTATTATAATATTAACTATATGGGTTTATAATAATTACTTACTATTATTATTATTACCTAATAGATAAACATGTTCAGTAAGTTCGCTGCAAATCTCGATTTTTGGAAGTGTGTATTTTTGAACACAAAGTGTTCGAATATGTCGTCACCCATTTGATAAATATTGTAGACACTTTTAACACACTTGAAACGTGTAAACATTTTGTACAATGCTAATCGAATAAAATAAAAAGTGTGCATATTCAATAAAAAGCGTAAAATAAGATCTATGTACTTTTTAGGAGCCCGAGTATCTCTTAGAGAACCTTCAAAGAAATTGATTGCATCGAATTGATGTAAATAATAGTGATTTTCACAATTTAAATAGTAGAAATAAAAATAAAATCACAATACCTGCTTTCCGGTTACACAAAGTAAATAATGCGTTCTTGGGTAGCGATATACGCTTTTATAATAAGATTCCAAAAGAAATGTTAGATCTTTCACCTTTTCAATTTAAGTCAGACAAAAATGCTTGGTACTGACCTCTCGTACTATACAGGACTAACTAGAAATTTCTAAACCGAATTGGTATAATAGTACAAGTACATACACATTTGACATTTTATGTTTGACTTATCGATTAACATAATTATAGAACTATTGTAAAAATATTTTGAAAAGAGCAACTAGTGAGCTTCTTACTTTCTTCCATGATTCTTCTCAGTAGAATCAGAACCCCTGGACATGGAAAAGAAAAAATGGGGAAAACAGTGATTATATGACTATACAAAAGTGTATTTTTAATGCCTACTTGAATGAAGGCAAATTTAATTTAATTAACGTAGATTAATTCAATCACAAGAAGAACATAATATACACAATTTTATTTACATATTTACATTTCATTTTTACGTAGTCACACTATACCTATCTGGCAACGCATCTACTTTATTAATCTTCTGAAGAATCATAAATTTTATCAAAGGATGCCGAACTTTCCTTTGTCGGTCTTTCGGCGTGTACTTACAAATAGTAGTATTTATTTTAATTCCAGTCATTCCCAATTGAGCTTTGCTTCGAGTCTAATGTATTAATTGTTTTTACTCTAATCCTTGTTGTTCTCGGAGTGATAAGTTTACAATTTGACATGAGTGACGAAGAGTCGAATAGTTCTAGTCGAAGTAGTGAGAGTTGGAGTTATAGATCTAAAAGACCTAAAAGTAAATTTGATGAGTTTTTTGACATAATTCATGCATCCCAAATTGCTTTGTGTAAATTATGCCAACATAAAAAGGTTGAAATAAAAATGAAAAACAGAAACACTTCAGGCTCTAATATCTTTCCACAAAAAGGAATCACAAGTATTTCTTCCTGAAAAACCAAAATTAAGTGGAGATATCACAAGCTTTTTAATAACCACCGGAAAAAGTGGACAGGTAAGAAAAAATATACTTATCACACAACATAACACATATATTATGTAACTAGCGGCCACCTGCGACATCGTCCGCGTACAATATCTGATTTCCTATGAAATTTTGAAATTATCTCGCTGCAAAGTCTTACCTAAGTATAAAGAGGCTATATAGGTAAAGCTTAACTATGCAAGTATTTATTATTTAAAACTAATAAAGTAAATGTCGATCTTCATATCTATACTTTAAAAAGATAGGACTTGCATGTAACCATTTTACCCCAATTTCACCCCCTTAGGATTAGGATTTCGTAAAACAGCTTATTCAGGATTTTATTATTGAAAACTTATAACTTTAATGCCGATTTTCGTGTCTCTAACTTAAAAAACGTAGGACTTTCATACAAACTTCCAACACCCATTTCACTCCACGGGATAGATTTTCTCAAAACCGTCTCTTAACTGATCTCTATGCCATAAAAGGAACCTACCTTACAAACTTCAAGTTTGTATGTTTTATAGTTCCTGAGATATCGTTATAGTCAGTCAGTGAGTGGTAGTTATATATATATATATATATATATATATATATATATATATATATATATATATATATATATATATATATATATATGTTATATATATGTGTATAGATTATAGTGTTAAATATGTATTTATAATTTACTCATATTTTCATTTGTTTTTATAATCGGCGAGACACATGATTTACTGTTTTATTTCAGTCTAAAAATAACAGTGACAACATCACGACAGCTACAGTTGATTGGATGGTTAAAAAATATCTTCCCTTCGCATTTTTCGATGACGAAGCTACACAAGTATATTTTCGATCAATTTGCCCAAATATGGTGTTTCCTAAAAGGTCCACACTTAGAAGGAAGGTCAAAGAACGGTTTGAAGAGCTTCAATTGAATCTTAAGAAACGACTACAACAATTTTCATCTAAAATGTCATTTACCATTGATGGATGGACGTCGATTGCTGATAGGAGTTACTACGGGGTCACTATTCATTATATAGACAACGAATGGAGGTATCGATCTGTAGTCCTTGATTTTATACCATCACGCGGTCGACATACTGGGGAAGATACTGCTACGATTTTCCACGAATGTTTATTGGAATATGACATAATTGATAAAATACAGGGTATCACGGTCGACAACGCAACTGCAAATACCAAATTTATGTATGAATTGGACAAACAGCTGCCACACTTTGATTCAGACAATCAACATTTCCGGTGCTTTGCTCACATTTTGAACCTTGGTGTACAAGATTTATTAAAGACCTTAGCATTACACAGTGAAACTGACAATAAGGGACAAGAACAGCAGTATGAAGATAATGAAGACGAAACTGAGGAAGATGAAGAATATGCGCCAAATATTGCCGACTCACGTACAGCTATAACAAAATTACGCAGTATTTCCAGTAAAATAAAAGAAGTTCTGCAGGCTGCCGCCGTGTTTGGCACTATAGGTCAGCCGATTGGGATGGGATGCGGTCTTTCTTTGCATCCTACCCTTGGGGGCGGGTTTGCTTCTCGCCGGATGATCCCAACGTTGTTGCGGATTCTGTTACTGATGTGGTACTTCAGGGTATGGAACTTTTTATTCCTTCCTCTGTGGTGCCCATTGGAGGCAAATCTCAGCCATGGTTTGGTCGCTCCTGTAAAATAGCATCATGCTATAAGCAGGAGTGCTACCAAGCCTGGGTTGATGCATCAGCGTCCCGGGATGTAAACACCAGCGCTCTAAAAAAGAAGTATAATTCCGCCTCTAGGTCCTTCAAAAGAGTCATTGCCATGGCAAAGTCAGAGCACATAGGCAGAATTGGCTAGAAACTAGTTCGCCTTCCTTCTGGAACCCGTGCATTCTGGTCTCTCGCCAAGGCTGTCCAGGGGAATTTCTGTCAGCCATCTCTCACAGGGAGGACGACTCACTGGCCCATACTGCAAAGGAGAAAGCCGATCTTCTAGGCTCTTTCTTTGCGTCTAACTCGACTCTCGATGACGGGGGGAGTACGCCGCTGACCATCCCGCGGTGTGAGTGCTCCATGCCGGAAGTGCAGTTCACACAGCGCTCGGTTCGCAAAGCACTCCTCTCCCTGGACATCCACAAGTCGAGTGGGCCTGACGGAATCCCCCCAATTGTGCTGAGGACGTGTGCTCCAGAGTTGGCACCGGTTTTAACGCGTCTTTTCCGGTACTCCTACTCCCTAGGCGTAGTCCCAAAATCATGGAAGACGGCTTTCGTCCACCCGATCCCTAAAAAAGGCGACCGCTCAGACCCGTCCAACTACCGGCCAATCGCCATCACCTCCTTGTTCTCCAAAACAATGGAGTCCATTGTAAACTGCCAGCTCATGAGGTACCTTGAGGATCACCAGCTGATTAGTGACCGCCAATACGGTTTTCGCCGTGGTCGGTCAGCTGGTGATCTTCTGGTCTACCTCACTCACAGATGGGCGGAGGCAGTAGAGTTCAAGGGGGAGGCATTGGCCGTTATTTTGGACATTGCGAAGGCCTTTGATCGGGTTTGGCACAAAGCGCTTCTTTCGAAGCTCCCTTCCTATGGGCTTCCCGAGAAATTGTGCGATTGGATCACCAGCTTTCTTGCAGATCGGAGCATCAAGGTCGTTGTAGACGGTGCAAGCTCCGATTGCAAGCCTATTAATGCTGGTGTTCCACAGGGCTGCGTGCTATCGCCAACGCTGTTTCTTCTGCATATCAATGATATGTTGCATACCCGTAACATTCATTGCTATGCGGACGACAGCACTGGTGATGCTCTTTATACCGGCCGAGCCAATATTTCTCGGGAAAACGTCTCCGAGTGCCGGGACAAACTTGTGTCTGAAGTCGAGTCTTTGCTGAACAGAGTCTCGAATTGGGGACGACTAAATCTAGTCCAGTTTAACCCCCAGAAGACACAAGTTTGCGCGTTAACCGCTAAAAAGAACCCCTTTGTCGTATCCCCTCAGTTTCAAGGCACTCCCCTTGTTGCCTCAGCCAGTATCGGAATCCTCGGCGTCGACATATCGAGTGACGTGTAGTTTCGTGGTCACTTGGAAGGGAAGGCCAAATTGGCCTCTAAAATGTTTGGCGTGCTCAGCAGAGCGGGACAATATTTCATGCCGGCACACCGCCTGCAACTTTACAAGGCGCAGGTTCGGCCGCACATGGAATACTGTTCCCATCTCTGGGCTGGGGCTCCCCAGTACCAGCTCCTTCCACTTGACCGCATCCAGCGCAGAGCGGCTCGAATCGTCGACGACCGAGTGCTTTCCGATCGGCTCGATTCACTGGCGCTGCGAAGAGATGTTGCATCTCTTTGCGTATTTTATCGCATCTATCACGGGGAGTGCTCTGAGGAATTGTTCGGATTAATCCCAGCCGCCAAATTTCGTGAACGCACTACACGGCAAACGTCCCGATACCATCCACACCATCTGGATGCTTGGCGGTCCACCACTGTACGTTTCACAAGGAGTTTTCTTCCACGTACAACCTCTCTGTGGAATAGTTTACCACCGGCGATTTTTCCGGACCGATACGACCTGGGGACCTTCAAGAAAAGAGCTTACTCCTTTCTAAAGGGCCGGCAACGCACCCGCAATTCTCCTGGTGTTGCGGTTGATCATGGGCGGCGGTAGTCACTTAACATCAGGTGAGCCGCATGCTCGTTTGCCCCCTCTTCTATAAAAAAAAAAAGTGAGATATTGAAGAGGAAGTTTCAGTCTGCTTGTGAAGCAGCTGGCGTGCCATCAAATCTGAATCCCATACTCGACTGTCCAACGAGATGGAATTCCACACATGATATGATTGGATTTGGTTTAAAAGTGAGAACTGGCATTAACATATTGTGCACTTCTGTCACCGAATTGAATGATTTTCAAATCACAGATAGTGAATGGCAAATACTCGAAAAAATACATAAGTTTCTAATAAACTTTAAACTTCTATCAACGAAACTTGGTGGAGAAAAATATGTTACATTACCGCTAGTCATTGTATCATTCAATCTCTTGCTCGATAAAATTGAATCCATGGTAAAACAATTAGATGAGAAACCTAATCGATCCTAAATGGATGAAAGGCTCATTCTGGGTTTTCAAGCAGCTCGAGACAAAATGCTTAAACATTATAAAAAGAGCAAATGGATTTATTGTACCTCTTTAATTTTAGACCCAAGGCATAAGACTCCAGATTTTGACATGACATTATGGGGGAAGCAAATTAAAACAGAATGCCTGCGCAAATTTAATGAACTTTGTAAAGAATATAAAAGTCTACACTCAGTGAATACGTCTCTAGAATCACCAAGAAATTAAAAGAAAGTATGTGAATATGATGAAGATGAAGACGTAATAGACTTTGAGAAATTGTATGCATGTCCCTCGACGTCATCTGGATCTGGATCTTTTCATCAAGGCTTAGTTATAGACGAGTTGGAGGAGTACCTAAGTAAACCCAGAGCCGCCAGTTCGGAAGACATTTTAGAGTGGAGGAGGACGCATGAGACAGAATATCCGACTTTATCGAAGATGGCCCGTGATTTTCTTTCAATACCTGCAACTTCAGTACCTGCTGAGAGATTATTTTCTAAAGCATTATTAGTAATTAGAAAATATAGAAATAGATTAAGTGATGAGTCAGCCAGATGGTTACTTTGTATTAATTCTTGGTCAAAAGAATAAAATAACATTAATGTCAAAGCTGTTGTGTACTGTTACGTAATTTAATTTGTATTGTATTTTATTTTTTTATTTAAATAAATGGTAAATTGTATAACTCTTTTATTCCATTTCATATAATGGTCTATCAATCTCTTTCTAGACAGATAATGTTCTTTATAATACAGTCAAGTTAATGTCATTAATTTGTTTTTTATATGTTTTGACTAAGTTTTAGCACATGTAAGCTTATTAAATGTGAACGCTTATTAAGAAACAGACTAACTCCCGTGGCCGTGAGACTTGGTAGACAGCTCAGTTGGTTAGAGCATCGGCACGGATCGCTTAGGTCGTGGGTTCAAACCCCACCCGGTATTAGTTGATTTTTCGAATTTCTCATTAAATGTTTAGACATTTATTAATTTGGTTGGTCTTTCTATGGCTATGTTAATTCAAGCTCAAAATGTGCCTACTCTGTTAAGTTGTTCTAAGATCTAAAGTAACGTTTAATAAATAACAATAGGCTAATAGGTAATTGCGAGACTCTTGCTGCAAGACCAAGACCAAGAACAAGACTGAGAGCGCAATACCAAGACCAAGAACAAGACCAGGTGTATTGGCGCAAGACCAAGACCAAGACTGGCTAAGTCTCGTCTTGTTCTTGCATTTGGGCAACACTACTCATTACACGAACAATAAAGATTGCTGGTGAAACTCAGACAATTCAGATCATGAAAGGATGCCCGCAGGGTGGGGTTCTTTCACTTCTCCTGTGGAATATGGTCATTAATGAACTGATCAGCAAATTAAACGCTAACCATTTCTAACCAGTCGGTTATGCAGATGATCTGACAATACTGGTCTCTGGTAAGACAGCAAGCATTGTGTGCGACCTGACCCAAGCGGCTCTCCGTATTGTGGAGAGATGGTGCAGGGAATATGACCTAAGCGTTAATCCAAATAAAACGGTTATAGTAATGTTCACACAAAAACGAATGCTGAATAACTATCATTTACGTGTGTGATTGGAGATAAAATAAACGTTTTATCTATCTATCTATCTATCTATCTATCTATCTTCCAAGTCTTTTCAGCACAAAACTCCAGCTTTCCTCCGAGGTAAAATACCTAGGTCTTACCTTGGACAGTAAACTTAACTGGAACAAACAAAATCGCGAATAGAAAACAAAATCAGTAAAGCTAGTTTAACTTTCTGGCAATGCAGAAACATGATTGGCAAACGATGGGGTTTAATGCCAAAAATTATACTGTGGCTGTACGAAACTGTAATTCGGCCCATGATCACATACGGCTCTCTGGTATGGTGGACCAAAACCAATGAAGCCACCACTAACAAAAGCTTCAGCGTTACCAGAGATTAGCTTGTATGGCTGCCACGGGCTGCATGAGGACTACACCAACAGCAGCTTCGTAGGTTATGCTGGAGCTAACACCGCTTCATCTACATATACAACAAGAAGTAACTTTAGCTGCCATTAGACTCAAGACCCTAAATCTTATTAAGTAACAGTAGCGTCCCCCATACGGATATAATCGATAGAATTTACTCAAAAATTCCTATCTTACAAGCCAAGTATGATAGGATCCCAAAACAATTTGTATTCGATGAGAAGTACAGGATACAATTAAAGAAAACTGACCATCTGGAAGGATTGGGTCCAATAGAGCTCAAAGTTTTCACGGATGGCTCTAAGAAAAATGAAGGTGTGGGGTCTGGGGCTTTCTCTGAAGACCTTAATATCCACATATGCAGACCGCCGGGTACCCACAACACAGTCTTCCAGGCTGAATGCATGGGTATCATCCAAGCGGCCATAGCAATAGATGCTGGGAAGGTGAAAGACTTCTCCATCAGAATACTGACCGACAGTATGGCGGTACTACAAGCTCTGAGTTGCAATGTGACGAACTCGGGACTGATATACGAGTGCCATCAACGATTGAATGAGGTATGTAAGCACGACAATGTGACTCTGCAATGGATCAAGGGACAAAGTGGATCTAGAGGCAACGATGCAGCTGATGAACTGGCCAGAAGGGGATCGGCCCTAGCAACTATAGGGCCGGAACCAATAATACCAATTCCCTTTTTCTACGATCGTTCACTGGTACGTAGATACTTCAATAATTTACACGCTCAGCTTTGGAAAAATTTAGTAGACTGTAGACAAGCTAGGGTGGCCCTACCAGAAATAAACAGTCGTTTAACCAAGGTTCTAATGAGACTGAACAAGCCACAGATCAGGATAGTAACAAGTGCTATCACAGGACATGGCCCTTTTAACAAACATTTGTTCACTATAGGTGTTACGGATAGCCCCCTGTGTAGGGCATGCATGGGAGAGGTAGAAACTCACGTGTTGCTGACATGTCCAGAAGTCGCTTCATACAGGGCTAAACATCTCGGCACGCCGGGATCGCTCCCCGAAGTTGCTTGCAACATCAAGGGACTGCTGAGCTTCTTCGGGGAGATATCATGGCTCGAATAACCATATTATTCCTGCCCACACGCAAAATATGCGCTTAAACGTGGAGTTGCGGAAAACAGCCCGTCGTAAACTAAACTAAACTAAACCTTTCGTCCATATCGGTTGTCGGTTCTTTAAGCTATATGGCGGGCCATTAGCCAATTAGTCAGACCCTAAAAAAACGTTTTACGATTTTGCTCAGATGTCTACACCGGACTGAATTTGTAATCATTTATTATTTTTATATGAACCGCAGTATTATTGCTCTATCACAATTATGGATACTATAATGTCCTAAAGACCGAATTTCGATCACTGTGGCCAGTCACTACGACGACTATCTCTCTGTGCATAGACAGAATTATAGTGTACGAATATGTGCGCAAACACAGGAGCACTCTCTATTCCATGACACTCATCGTTCGATGGGACGACAAATCAACACCGTTAAACGGTAACAGCCTATTAAAGTCCGCTGACGAACATAAGCCTCGTTCGCCGTAGTTGCCCCTCTTGGCAAGCGGGTTGGCAACCGCAATTATTATTTTTAATCGTTATTATGACTGCTTCGTTGGTCTAGCGGTTGTAGAGAGCGACTGCTGATCATTAGATCCTGGGTTCAAATCCCGGGTCGGGCCAAAAAATCAATTATTGAGTTTTTCTGTCAAGAAATTCTCAGTAGTTGCACGGAGTCAGGAAGTTGACGTTATCTCACACCCGTGCCTCGGAAAGCACGTAAAGCCGTTGGTCCTGCGCCTGATCTCTCTCTGGTCGTGTCGGTTTACCGTCCCATCGGATTATGAGAGTGAGGGAATAGAGAGTGCACCTGTGCTTGCGCATGCACTTGGGCACTATAATCCTGTCCTGCGCCGTTGGCTAGCCTCCGTTGAGGCTGGCCGCCGTGGCCGAATTTCGCTCTGGAGGACATTATTATTATTATTAGGAAGACTGTGCTGCCTATCTCCTCATTTGTTTCCCTCTGTCGACTCTTACGATAACCAATAACCCAACACCACCGAACAGAAATCGGACCCAGGGCCAATGGCTAAACGCGCTTTCCGAAGCACAGGAGTGCAACACTACTAACTTATTGACTCCCGGCTGCTACTGAGAATTTCTTGACAGAAACCCCCAATAATTGATTTATAGCCCGACCTGGGATTCGGACCTGGGACCACGTGTTTCGTAGCCGACCACTAGATCAACGATGCAGTCGAGGATACTATAGTACACGCTTGAGATACGGTAAATGTACACAAATAACTAATCCAGTGTACATGTGCCATTATATACCATTTCTAACGTCAGTTTAATACTAAATCTATGTGTGCCACAATAAAATTGTATCTGCGTAGATTAAGAAGCATTTTAATGTCAACATTATATTACTTTAAATATAAATTTATTATTAACAGATATTATGGGCATTGTCATGTCACGGTGACGTAAGACAATCCATCACAATGTGACGATGATGTCTCCTCCCGTGAGCTGAGATCACTTTTCTAGTACCTACTTATTAGTAATCTGTCGATCTCTAGTTTTTCACCTACGTCTTAAACTTTATCTCTACACTGGGCGTAAGAATAGACAGAGAGCGAAAGGTCCGAAAGGTCTTGTGGCCTCCAAAAGATAGTAATATTATATCGTTTGGCTTTGTGTTCCCTAATCAGCTTCCCAAACATGGCAATTTTAGCAAATATATGTAAGGCTCATGTATATCAGTAGAGCTTATGAGATTATTAGAATTTTATTTATGAGAATATCCGGGCAGCGTTCAGTGCATACAAACGTATTCCTCAGTTGTTTTCCCTAGATATAGACTAGACATAGACTTATTATACTACTGCGAGACTAGATCAAATATTCTTACGATACATTCTATGTTTATCACTGCCATCTTTCTATATTCTTTTTTCTCATAAATGTCTATAGGCCACAGCATCCACTTACCATCAGGTGGACTGTGCGCTCGTTTGTCATCTTATACTATTAAAATAGAGGACTATGCCGCGTGACCCGATGTGTGGTGCCGTGTTACTCGAAACCAGAAGTTCCTGTATTTTAAATTGCGATTTCACAATTCACATTCCAATGATCATTATGAATACAGCTTAGGCATTTTGTGTAATACTGCTTTGGCGGTTTGAGGTTAATCGATTTTGTTGCTTATCTGTATCCTAAGTGTAGCTGTCAAAAATTTGCTTAATATTTTATTAACTATAGTGCTCATAAGTACCATTACGGATCATAAATACTTCAAAGTCATTTATAAATGTACCCTAATTTCTTTATAGGATAGGGTGAAAAACGTCCACCTGATGGTAAGTGGTTGCTGCGGCCCATAGACATCTACATCTATCCTCGATTATAAATCAAAATGCAGATCCGTTGTCACCCGTGAGGACTAAGATGGAATGCCTCGTTTTCTCCGGTTTTCTACACTCACCATATGAAACACAGCAGCATTAAGCTGCTATTTTGCGCTGGTGTTCTGTGAGAGTGTGGTCCTTCCCCGGTCGAGCCGACCCATTCGTACAACAACTATACGAGTACTACTAATATAAATAACTGCAGCATGGTTCTATCACGTATAAAGTACCCTACCCTAATACTTTATAAACGTAATACTTATAATTTTTTAAAAGATCTATAGAAATAGCAAAAATTTTTAATAATGCGTATTTTTAACAACTGGATTGTTAAAAATACGCATTATTAAAAATATGCAATAAAATATACTCACCGATGACGGGACTCATCCTCTACTATACGGTAAAATTCACCTGCTTACTCCCGCCAAGCGTGACGTTTACCGTAAACCTGTCTACTATGGGACATGCTCACATTCAGATTATGTACATATGCGCTCTCGGGGGAAAAACAAATAGACACATTATTATTAAAACTTTTATTTCTTACATTACCTGAAATTCGATAATTTATTTCGTGTGATTTTAATTACAACATAGGTAATTTTTCGGCTTCGCTGTTTTTAAATAAGTAAGTCTTTAAATCTAGTCGAAGGGTATTCACGCGAACGCCCATTAGCGGCCGCCATTCGCACATCTGAGGAATGGATCACAAACACTGCACAGCGAGGCGCCGCGGGCGGAACGCGCGTGTCGAGGCACTATGTCGACACACGCCTACCGCCAAATGCTCTTTCACCACTAATTTAAGATGTGGAAGCTTTGCTTCCTTTTTTGTCGGTGACCTCCGACGAATCTTTCTCTCCGCTGTCGCCTTTCTTTTCGCTGCTCTCAGCGCTCTCTTCTGAGCTGCTCGTTGATGCATCACCCATAGGTTTCTCTTCGCTCTTTGGCGGTTTTGCTTCAACTTCGCTTATCTTTGGTGCTTCCGCCGGTAGAGCTTGAGCGACGGAAGTTTCTTTTGCTGGTTCGCTCTGTACAATAGGTTCTTCGGGTTTCGAGTCCTTAGTCTCCTGCTTCTTTTCGATTTCACTTTCTTTTGAGGGTTCAATTTCCTTTGCCGACTTAGCAGCTTCTACAGGTGCTGGAGTCTGTTTGTCGTCGACAGTATCGCGAACGACTCTTAGAGGGTCATCAACAGAAGGTGCGCTTACGTCAGCTGATTTAGGCACGGCAGGTTCATCTTTGGTAACAGGGGCTGGTACATCAGCAGAGACGGCTTTTTCCTCTGTTTTAGGTTCAATGGGTTTGTTTTCTTCTGTTAAACTTATTTTAGCTTCGGGTACTGAAGGAATTTCTTCTTTCTTGTCCTCTGCAACTGGTTCAGCACTCTTTGTTGTCACAACAGGCACCTCTGTCTTCTCAGGTGAGGAAATGGCAGCAATATCGACAACATCATCAGCGACAGCGGCAGGAGATTTAACAGCTGCTACAACATCAATAGTTTCAGATTTAGAGGTTAGTACATATGGCGCTTCTTTGACTTCTGCTACTTTAGCATCGGAGACCTGTTTAGTTTCCTCAACAACTGGCTTTTGTTCAGGCTCTTCCTTTTTTTCTTCAGGCTTTTTTTCTTCAGGATTGCTTTCCGGCTTAACCTCAGATTCAGCCTCCACTGGTGCTGCTGACTTAGCTTCAGGAACTTCATTCTTAACCTCGGGAGTGACTACAGCTACAGCCGCTTCCGGTTTGGCCTCTTCGGGCTTTGATTCTACAGGTACGCTTTTAATTTCTGGTTCTTGCGGTTTTACAGCTTCTTTGTTTTCAATTACTTGTTCAGGTTTTTTCTCTTCGATAACTGTAGTATCAGCTTTGATTTCAGGTTGCACTTCGTCAGGTTTTGGCGCCTGAACTGATTCAGATGCAACAGGTGCTACAGGAGCTACAGGTTCTACAGGTTTTTCTTCGGCGACTGGCATCGCCCACGCCATAGCCGCAAAGGCCATGCATATCACTAAGACCTTCATCCTGTAAAGACAAATGATATTATTAGTGATTTGACGGAATGACCGCTGAGAAAATGCCGTAGATAATACAGCATGCAAACAAAACGTGAACAATGTAAGGCCAATGTTACGCGCCGCCGCACCGTACCGGCCGGCTTCAACGTTTTGCTGCAATTTTCCTATTAAGACTGAATCATCTCAGGGCGCCCGTCCGAAGAGGCTCACCCCTTGTGCCAGTCATATCGAATTAAAGTTAATTTAAATAAATGGATGCACATTATTGTTGATGCATTGCATATAGAGATCTCATTTGTTTTAAGTTTCAATAAAAGTGTACATAGAATGAATTGAAAAATAATTTATAAGTAAAAATAAATATATTGTTTTACTCTGTACATGTCGTTAACGTTAATGACATCTATGCCATCAGCAATTCATTAAGGCAGACGGTCGTAGAACCCGAACAGTCTATTTATAGCAAACGTACTGGAAGAGGCATTATGGCGATATCCTAGGTCCTGTTGGAATGCAGCCGTGCGCCGTTCTACAAATAGACTAGTCTACTTACATACTTCGATATAAAATCAATTAAATTTCTTATTCCCGCTTATTACGCCTTTTATGGCGTTTAATAGTTAAATGATAATAGTTATAATGACTCTACCAGCGTAAAATATAATTTATTTTACTATGTCGTTAATTTTGAGCCTATTGTATATAACAACATACTGTTTTGTTATAATAGTAATTAAATTATTCTTATAACGTATTACATATTTATTAAAAGAAGAAAAAAGAAGATGATTTTGAAACGAATATTTAATTTTGTAAAGTTATAAATACAGGGGAAAAAACAATAAAATAGAAACAGAAATTATTACAGACTGTGAAGTTAACTCAAGTTGGACACTTCCTACCGCGTGCTTGGCTGACAGGATGCGAAACGCGCGCTAGTAATATGGATGATCCGGCCAGACGTCCACCACACATTATCTGAATTTTAATTGGCTAATTGAATAGAATCAGCAACTAAAATGCAACGGCGTCACACGCGTGCGTCATTCACAGAGGCTCTCACACGCACGTTTTAAACAAAATCTCGTTTATTATTGACTTGTGATAGTTTTCGTATATTTCATTATCACCTCAGATTATTAAATAGTGCAAAGTATTGGTTAATTTCTGACAAAATAGAAAAAAAAATAGTTTCTCATGGAATAGAATAGAATAGAATAATTTTTTTATTCTATATAGATTACATGTTGTAATTCTTATTGAAAGTCATTTTTACTTTACCACTGGTACGAAAAAACCTCTGTCCTGGGAAGAACCAGCAAGAAACCCAGCGGGATTTTAAAAAAGTAATTTTACTATGTCAGTGGTCGCAAGATATTTACAAAATTTATTTTAGAAACAAATTGGAAGCGATCACTTCATTCCCGGGGGTTATTATCAACCTTGTATTCATCTATATTACGATAACCCTTTTTATATAGTTTTTGTTTAATTAAATATTTAAACTTGGTATTAGAGAGACCTTGCATATATTCTTGGACTTTGTTGTAATAGCGTACACATTGCCCCAAGAATAAATTACTGACTATGGAGTCGATGTAATGTTGATGCAGACGCATTGTCATATTTTGTGTAATGAGCATAAAAAGTGACACGTTATTCTACTTTAATATACTTTATATAATATTGAATGCCTATTATAATTATGTTTAAAATATACTATAATATATTTTTAATTAAATTGAAATTTTATTATATTAATTGAAAAAAAAAAAATCGTTTGTTTCTTTGGTAAAAGATGGTTTGGAACTGGCAGACCCAACTTTTTCCATTCAACGCAACCCACGATCCCCAATAAGTATGTAATTACTTTCGTAACTGTGGTCCGATGTGATATTGCTCAATTGTTACCTGTTATTACACTCGACCAGTTCTTACGCGAAATAAAGGTCATTTGCGCTGTTTATCATCTCAGCATCTCTTAACGAATACGACGAGTTTCCTGTGGTCTTTACGACAATTGTTTGTTATTGTTTGATTTGACTGCCTTGTTGGTCTAGCGGCCGTAACGCGATTGCTAATCATGAGGTCCCGGATTCGAATCCCGGATCGGGCCAAAAATCAGTTATTGGGTTTTTCTGTTAAGAAATTCTCAGTAACAGCCCGGGGACAGGAAGCTGGCCATCTTTCACCTCCTCGTATATTTTAATGTCATCTACAACTTCATTCATAATTGCTGAAGAATGTCTGCGTATATACGTAAAATTCAAGATAACGCATGGTCACAGAATCTTATACATTCCCGTGTTTTGTTTTAAATCACAGGTTTTAAAATTAGTACCTATTACGTTTTTCGCACCAAATGCTCTTTTTGTAATGTTTCCTACTTTCAACTGAAACTCATCTTGAATTTTTTTTTGCTAATAATCATTTAACGTCGGGCGAAAGGGTTTGTTGTCTTTTTTAAAAATTATTTAGGAAAATGTTACTATTGTCACGATTATATATTAAAGATATTCTTAAAGTTGATATTGTACTATAAAAATGATAATGTATCAACATTTAAGAGATCGTTCGCAAATGATTTTCTGGAAGGATATCCTCGGAGCTGTCTGAGGGCAAGGATTGTCGCCTTCCCACACGTCGTCGACACGGCAATCTTTCAATTGAAGCCCAGCGCATGCCTGCCTGCCTCATTGTGCCAATCAAAGAATATGCCGGCAGCTAACCTTTAATACATATATGGATAGGAATATGGTGCTTTTCGACATGACGCCCCTCGCGAAGCATGGATTTAATCATTCATAACACTATTCATTTTTTATGATTCATCGTGCCTATGTTCAGCAGTGTTCTTGTAATGTGATGATTGTGATGACGATTACGAAAGTTCTAGTAACGTTTCTGTAGCAACTGAAATCAGCATTTTGTAGCGACAATTAGTTTTATGAATTGTTTATTTTAATATTATAGACCCAGTTCTAACAAAGCAATAGCTTTTATACTCATTATGTGGGCCTTGCAAAATCTAATATCTGGCAACGTTTATTTTAACAATCAAGTGTTACGGTCGAACGATTGCATTTGCGAAATCCACATATTTGTCTCAGTTTCCCTTGACCATAACCTATAAAACTGACAAAATGCCGGTTAAAACATCAAGTTTGAAATCGATAAATATTATTCAGACTTAGGATTTATGGCATTCAATGCGAGTCAATACTGAGAACAGAAAAAGTCGGCTTCTACTTTTTATAAAAACTAATTTTAGATTCTTTTGAGTTTTAAATAATATCACAAAATACCGCCTAAATAGTTACAATAAAAACTGCATATCATATTTTTCCATCCTTAGAATTTTAAATAACAATAAAAAATGGTGATTCCTAACAACAAAACGTATGATCATAGTCTCCTATTTTCAAATTAGCTCAATTACATCGCAGTAATTCAGCAGTGTCCTTTAGGTCCGAGAAACTCATCCAAAGCATAATGTGAAGTCGTGACTATTCGATGGTGCAATTACGTATTTACCATATCTCAAGCAAAGTTATTCTACGATGCATATGCCAGAGAAGCAACGCCATATCGCGTTTGCATTGGAATCACGTAGTATGAGACAATTTGTGCCCATATTTATTACCAGTGTTTTACAATTCTTTAAATCGCGATCACGATTTTCATTATGTTAATCTTAATGGAAAAACTAATGTGTGGACGAACAAGCACATGATGTTTTATCGGTTAATGGAAATTATTCTTCTATCATCCAGGAAATTGCGTCATTAAAAATAAGTCTATATATATTACCAATATGCATTACAAGCTTAAGTTACCTGCACAAACCACTGGCACTATTAATATGTTTCATTTGTGATGTTCCTTAATGTCATTTCTTTCGGCTTTTGTGGAGCATGTGTGTTGTATTTATACATGACAAAAGTTCGCAGTGCCTGTGAATATTCGACTATAACTATCACTTTGAATATTTTATATACAAAAGGATATTTTAATGAAAATTCTATTAATTCAAAGAAACTTCAGAGAAATTCAATTCTCAGAACTAATGGATCTAATGTATAAACATATGCAAAAATATAAACTGTATATTAAATTTATTAAATATAAGTTATTTGTATGCACTATGCGATAATTCCGTCAGTATTATAAACAAGTCTTCATTAAATTGCAACTTACATTGAATTCAAAGAGTAGTAAGCAAATTGAACACGTCTGACATTATAATATTCAGCAGAACGTACGGTCTTACTTTATTTGACATGTGACCACCTAGATCCAATGTTTTTTTTAAACTACAAGTTTTAAAATAAGAGTCACTTTTTTCGCACCAAGGCTCCTTTTATAATGTTTCCTACTATCAAAATATTCATTCTTTTTTATTATTTAGGAAAATGTCACGATTATATATTATCTTGTAGGCCAATTTATAACTATTATAAAGTAAGTAGGTTTATAACTCATAATGCAAATAACTCTGTACTTGCTACAAACAAGCGTCCATTCAAATCAAGGCGCGGCACTCCTACCTTTTGCTTCGCTTTTATGGTTATAACAAAACGGCCAGGAAACCTTTAGAAATAATCATTCATCATCATTCTATTTGTACCAGGCAATATGTTTCTATATCGAATTTAGAATTTACTATCATTTAATATACAAGTAAATTACAAATGATCAATGTTCTTCTTTTTTACTGACATTATGTGCAACCTCAGAAGAGACAAAAAGAAACGCGCTACTGACATTTCAAGTGATGTAAAAACAAAGTCAAAACCATGTTCAACTTAAAAGCTCTGTAAGAACTCATGTACACATTTGTAATATAAAATCTTTTTCACTAATTACATGGTTTTAGATGCACATGTGTGCGTCCAGTTATGATCTTTTACGGGCTAATAAAGAAGGGTTTTAAAGTTTTGAAGCATAGTTTTGGCATCACTTGAAATGTACGAAGCGCTTCGTCAATCTTTCTTGTATTCTGAATGTGACACATGATGACCTCGTGAACCAAGCGATTGAAATACCTTGGCTGTCGCGTGTTCTGGGATCGAATTGCAGGCGGAGCCAGTATTTGTGCAAGAAACAATGTGTCCTGCGTTAATTCAGTATTCGACGTGGTTGTAAGCAGATAGAAGAACATAGTACTAGTTTGACGCTAATGATGCTGAATTTTACCGAAAAGAATAAAGATACTGCTGCTAAATGGTTTAAATAACAAGAAAGTGATAAATATTAAGCAAGGTAACAGTTCACCTAATGGTAAGTGGTTGTTGTAGCCTATAGAAAACGGCATCTAACTTCAGACAAAAAACGCTACTGATGTCTTGATCCATGAGTACTTAAAATGGAATAGGTACCTGCCTACTTCTAGCCTACATAATATAAGCAAAATACATGCGTTTCGCTGCCGGCTCGGTACTCGTCCCATTTCTAAGACCATAGAAGATTAAGTCCCGCCTACCTAATAAATGTTGGAGGGCTTCAAATGACCTCAAAATATTTTTAATTTCTTACTAACGAGCGCGTGGCACATCAATATTTAAATTATATTTAACGATATTCAACCGGAAAACATAAGGGCATTACATATTTGCTTTTAAAATTAGAGTTGTTTGAATGTAAGGTCGCTGTGTAGAAGATTTTTACTCTGTGGTTATAGTAGATAAATATTATGTAACCTAGAAATAACTTATGTCAACATTATTGACTTTGAGAAAGATATTTTTAAACGACTAAAAATGGTGTGTTTATAGTATGTAACACAATATTTCCGAGGTTAATAAAACTCATTTTTCGGACAATTTTTTTATCGAGAAAAATAGTCCTGTGTATTTTTTATAGAATAAGAGTGTTAATTGAGCACACAGTCCGCCTGATAGCAAGTGGATGCTGTGGCCCGTAGACATCTACGTCTATTCTCAATTAAGGATCAAAATGCAAATGCTTTGTTTTTGACTAAGCTGGAATGCATCGTTTCTACAGCAGCTTAATGCTGTTTTACGCTCATATTGTGTGAGAGCCTTCCTTCCTTCCCCACTGACCTATTTGTGCTACAACCATAATATAACTACGGCATGGCTTCTTGGCTTTACTACTTATGTAGGTCCGCATATCAATATCAATTTAACTGGACGTTTCTATTGTAAAAAGAAACACGACAATGAGGCCTATCAAAAATTTAAAAAGTGGGTTCTGGAGCCTTCCAAGGTAAAGCTCAGCTAAAATAAAAACGTACCTAACATAAGTTCTTTATTTTTATCTTGCTAATAAAATAAATTAATTCTTTACAAATTTTTATTAACTATTTTATGCAGTTCGTTTTAAAAGTAAATATTTTTATTGGGCTTCCATTATATATTCCATTTATACAAATATATTTATCACCCAAGAGCTCCTGTCGCAACTAAAATTAAGATCATAGGTCTTAGGCAAAGAATAATTAAGTATAAAATTAATGACATATTTGTTACAATGCAATAGCTGCTTAGCGTGGCATAGCAAAACTTAAATGGCGACAAATAACTAAATCCTTTTGCAACATCTCCCGTTTTGAAAGATCAGTAGACATTATATTCGATTTAGACCTTTGCGAGGTGCGCCTGTGTGTCTGGTGTAACCCGTTATTCGAGTGCTTGCAATTGTGCAACATCCGACCCACGGTTCATTGTCGACGCATTGGGACCACCGATCGATCCTATTATCCGACTGCGTATAAATCAAACTGCCTAGCGATGTCAAGAGGCATTCATACAACACATTTATAATATACTGTATGAAAAACATACAATACATTTATAATATATTGAATTAATAATATAACCTACTGTCTAATCTCAAGGACTCTAGAGACTAGTATTTTACAGTTGCTAATGTAAAAGAGATTCATATTTCAAACATTTCGATGTTTCTATTGGCTCTAACGGAAATCTGGTCTTATATTAATGGAACGCGTTGAAAACTGCACCTCTTATAAAGATAATTATTACGAATATTAGTATATAGTTATAGTAGATAACCTTAAATCAGCTTTATATCAACTTATATTTTCCACGTATAATTTAAAAATAAAACTTTTTTATCTATGAACTGGGAAAGCATTACGAGAAATGTCGTGCCCATTAGGAAGACTCGTTTAACCCATCATCTTTCAAGGTATAAAGGGAAATCAGTATACTATTTATTACATTCGAGTATCTTAGGTCAATGCCAGCGGAAGAGCCACCCGTTCAGTTTGTGTAACGGGCACAAGCCTGCTTGGGCAAGTGCTAAATGTCAACAAAATAAACCCGTCTCCAGTCAAGCAACCTCGCTCGGGCTGTTATAAAAATATCGTATACCGATTGGATAATTTTCTGATTGCATTCTGATATAACTTTTAGGTTGTTGACTTCTTGTTTTTATGACAAAAAATGCATTTTTCATTATTAATTATGTATTAATATTATAAATGTACTTCAAATTAGTAAAAATTACTGAAAATGATTCGTTTCCAGTAAAAACGTTCTCCAATACTCTATTTACCATACGAAACACAGCAGTATAAAACTGCTATTTTATGTTATTCTATGAGAGCGTGGTCTGTCTCCGGTTGAGCCGACTCGTTCGTGTTGCAACTATAACATAGCTGCAGCATGGCCATACCGCATAAAATTTAGTAACAGCCCATATACGTCCCTCAGTTGGGCATAGGCCGCCGTTTGTTGTAGAAAAGTGTTCGATGATCTGCTCTGCCCATAGGATTTTATCTGTGCCGGATATATTCAAAACTCTGCTTACTACGAAATTTTAGAGTGAGCTCTAATCCTACCTGAGTTTTTAAGGCTTGTCATCTATTTGATATTAAATGATCTATAAGGTTCAAATTTATATTTTAACAAAAAAAAACTTGCATTCACAAATAACGAAGGACATAGCATAATTTATTGATTTATTAATAATCGATGTGAAGACCGGTAATGTGAAAATGCAAGCCCTTCTAATTGCAAGACTTGCTCGTACCAGTCAGTACCAAAACAGTAACATTTTAGTTCCGATTACCAGTTATCGTTCAAGGTCTCACGTGATGTTATTTTTTTAGTGAATGTTCCAAATTTAAATAGTGATTTTTGCGTAATATTTGGATTTAAATAATTTCATTTAATTAATTAAATTTAATAAATGCTTAAGGTTACTAGCGAGCTATGCGGTGGTCTATATTCGAAGGTACTCTGTGTGATACGAGTAGAATATGCAATGAAGATGCCGGCAGTAGAGTAACCGACATAGCCATCAGGTTCAGAAAACCGAAGTGAATATGCGGTAATGGGAAGTGGGTAGTCCGCCGGTCTAATAGCTCTAAAATCCGACAACCGATGGGGAAGAACGGTTCTCGAAAAGCAGTTTCCTACCAGTGTATAAAGCGTATGGCAGACTCCCACTAATAGATGGTGTGATGACCTGGTAAGACATGTCGATGGATGCAGGTAGACAGAGGAGGCTATGTTCAACAACAGTGGTTAGTAATGAAGATGACCAACATCATCATTACAGCCTAAGCGATATAATTTATATCTAGCGATATGGATTAAGAACCTGTCCGGGCAACTTAATAATTATCCAAAAATTCTCGGGAGGTCTCACAATGACCTTTTAAATGTCTACCTGTCTACCAATGAACAAACTTTGATTTGAAATGAATTTCTTAGTATTTCTAACTTTAAATGAATATTGTAAACAGTTTATTCCGTTTTTTAGCGTACACAATGACATCTAATGATATATTTTCCTGGTTAGTACTAATAAAAAACTGCGGTTGCCAAACCGATAGGCTATAACGCTATAATATAAATAACCTTTTGGTAGGCTATATCGTGGTAGCTCAGATGGTAAACGCTTGCTGTAAATATAACAGAACGCGAATAACCCGGGATCGATCCCCGCCCGGCCCAATGAAATTGTTCATTTCAATTTTAAGTGCTGATTTATCACGTGCTCGTCGGTGAAGGAAAACATTGTGAGAAAACCTGCATGTCTGAGGAATAAGAAAAAAAATATTTCGAAGACATGTGAAGTTCGCCAACACGCCTTGGGGCAGCGCGGTGAACACTTCCTTGCCCTAAAACCCTCTCAGAAATGAGGGGAGGCCTCTGCCCAGCAGTGGGAAGTTTATAGGCTCTAACTTTTAACTAACTTTAGACTATAATGGATGGATAGATGGATGATACTTCTGTCAAGATGTCCCGCGTTGCTATCCGCGTACTGGGTTTTTATCAGAGGTATTATCAGAATAAAGTAATCTAAGTAGCCGCTCGGTATTCTATAGGATGCACTGCAAAATTGAAAGTATATTGGGTTCGTTAATGGTTTTTATTATATGTTAGAGTAGTGCGGTATACCTCTCAGAGTTAAGCAAGAATATTCTAATGGAAATTACAACTCATTTTGCATCGATGCCATTTTACATCGTTTCAACAAAGATTTTTTTAAGTTAATTATCCTTGGTCGTTTGAAAGTGCTTGTTGTATAAGTATCAGTTGTTACAAGCTTGACTAAATACCCATGATCCGTGAAAACCATAATAATTTAGACAGTGGAACTCTTTGGAAGGCCACCTTGAATATACATATTTTTTAATTGCGCGCCTCGATATTTTTAGATTTTTTTTTCTTATGTGTTATTATGTTTGTACACACTGAGCAAATATCACTGAAGGTGTTTTTATTTTTAATTCCGTGCCTTGATTATTTCTGTAGTAAATAGTAAATAGTCCTAGTAAATAGTAAAATTTTATTTTATATTGATTTTAGGCCATTATAATTCTACTTCCATGTTGGAATCGAACCCGCGGCTTGCAGCGTCCCAAATTCCCAGACAAACACTTAGTCTCTGCGTACCGAGCCGTTAAATTTGTTCGTCGAATTAGATCTTTAGATTAACAGAACCGGCGTTTTCCTGTTTTCCTGTTTTGACCGATGAGACTGTATGGAATATTTTTATGAATGTTACGTATGTAGTACATGTTAGGGAAAGATAAAATACTGCGTAAATCACATTGCACGTGACTTACCTACTCTTGGTGTGATGTTTTATTTGGCTTGTCACCACATTTTAAAACAAACAAGGACACAAACACAACTATTAAAGATGCAAAGGAATATGAAGTTGCGTTATTATCTATGATAGTGAATCTTTAAATCTAAAACTAACTTAAGGCCATTCTATGATCTAAGTAAAAAATCTGAAAAGAAGTTTAGATTTCTGCGTATTTTTACGGTCGCAGTAAAAATATATTTTCCAATTAGGTAGGTAGAGAGGTATAGAGATTGATTAAAAGAATATATTTATATTGTATAATATTTTAAATTTAAAATTATTTTTATGGGTATTTTATTCATATAACGTAATACAATGTCCATGCAAATACCTACTTAATAGTTGGCACCCTGTCCGGGACATCTGTGTCGTGCACCATGATTGATTTATACTGTATGTGATGATTTTACTAAATTCGTTTCGCGGTGTTTTACGATCGGATGATTATTGTGTTGTTTGCAACAAAAACTTATTTTTATCTCGATCTAAATTAGACTGCTCAGGGTTGAGTCACGAACATCATTAATAGTAATTCTTATCCTCCGACGAAAAGTTAAGTGAACTCTACACTATAGACGATTTTTTATCGGACAAAGCGTTATATAACAGCCAGTGTTACGAATTATCAAGGTACTATAGCTAATAAATACTCAGTATTCAGTTAAAATATTAAAACGACATATTATTATGCCTGATCACCTAATTTGTTTTTGCAAGTAAAAAAAAAAACTTTATCAAACGAAAAACATTAGTAATTGATTACTTAATGTTGCGTCATCCTTAGACTTTGCTTTAATTCGTAAATAATTAAACACCTTGCTGTATTAATCTTAATAAAGTAAGACACTTTGTCAAGATAAGCAAATAAGCCTAGTTGTGAGGCCTCAACTAAGAAGAAATATCCGTAGAAAATATAATCGATGTCCCATTTTATCATAGATCATCAATTTTATATAACATCCTGTTTATAATAAAAATAAACAAAGAAACAACACCATCAGTAATTGAAAAAAATTCAATTACAGATTCATTGAGGACCATGAGTGTCTTTTTTTCTATTTAGTAACCAGTTGATGTTGTCTACACATAAATTCAATTTTATTTCATATTTAGTCATTACATAGTTTTATGACAGTTGAGATAAAATTTACGATTTATTATTTTTAAGACTAAAAGGGATACCACATATCAAAGCAGAAATTCTATCTTTAAATATTTTAATAAAGGTATTTCGCGTTTATTTTATTAAGAATAACCATTGACCAAAATAAAAATTTAAATAATAAAATTAAACGAATATTTCAAACGAGGGTTTCCTATTGCAAGAATCTAAATATACGTAATTTGTAAGTAAAACGTATTTTATAACATAATTTTATATCGAAATCGTTCAAGTGTAACGTAAGTTAAAACTGTTCATCTTCGCTGACTGGAACTTAGCTACGTTGCGCCTTTGTCCCATGAACCAGAATCAGTAAACCATCCTAGCGTGAAGGATACCTACATCTTTACTTATTGTATGTTAAATATAGGTTTTTAATTAAGGGAAAATTTTATATGAAGTGCTATTATTGGAATGTGTTTGCTTACTATAGGAGCGACGAAGCTTTTTTACTTTTGGTATATTTTTCTCATAGGTATTTTAAAACGGTTTTAAAAATAATGCGTGGTTTTAATACAAAAAGATTTTAAAAGTTATCAAAAATAGATAATATTTCCACAGTTAAGCTTATTTATGTATATATTGATTAAAAATTTAAGAATTTGACTTTAAGGAAGACTAGAACTTACCTGAAGTTAAGATCCTGCAAGTTAAGAAAGCGTTGAAGGTATGCAACCACTTACACTAATTTAAGAAAACTGAGATTCTTAGTTATTTTTTATAATATGCTTGCGGTATGACGCTCGGCAATGTATTGGTGGTGGTTTGATAATGCGCTGTGTTTATATAGCCATCGGGTTTCGGAGCCGTGTCGCCTGCCAAGTGATCTGCGTACAGCCATCTCTACATACGAGCTTTGTTTTTTCGTGGCCATCTTCGTTGTTTAGTCTTTTTTTTTTTTCAAAAGATCATAAGGCGATCGATTTTTTACGTAAAGTAACAAGCCAGTGATATTAAATACATAGTTTTATAATAGATACACTGCATATGGTATAGTGGAATAGTTTAAAATAAAAGTTTTGTGAGTGTCGACAAAAATAAACTTTTGCATAACATTATTTTGATGAAATATTAAGAATAAATATTAATGTCTTTACATTATTTTAAAAACTTTTTTCGGTAAGTAGGTTTTTTACGTAAAGCAACAAGCCAGTGATATTGATTACCTACATCGTTTTATAATTCAAATGCACATGGTATAATGAAATATTTTAAACATTAAAATTCTTGATAGCGTCGACTAAAATAAACTTTTGCATAACATTATTTTGATGAAATATTAAGAAAAAATATTAATGTCATTACATTCCTTTAAAAACTTTTTTTCGGTAAGTAGCTTCTTTACGTAAAGCAACAAGCCAGTGGATATTGATTACCTACATCGTTTTATAATTCAAATGCACATGGTATAATGAAATATTTTAAACATTAAAATTCTTGATAGCGTCGACAAAAATAAGCTTTTGCAAAACAGTATTATATGTAATATTAAAATAAAATATTAATATGATTATTATATTCTTTTCAAATACTTATAAATTTTTATATACTCAAACAAAAAATTGAATTTTAAAACAATAAAACCTGTCTAACTTAATTGGTGTTTGTTCGATTTAATTGGTTGTATTTAAATAATTTTACATGAAAGCTTCGTGTATTGGATAAATACTTAATCACGGTTATGTTTAAATATGTGTATTTCGTGTTTTCGTTATTTTGAGCTTATTTGATGCATCCTATTAGTGATTTGACTGATAAAATTTTAGTTCAGATATTTTCGCTACTTCTTCAAAGTAGAGTGGAAAATTCCCGATATTTAAATACAAGATATGCTTTATGTGATAGAATATTCCGATCAGTAACTGAAATGGGTAAGCTATTGTAGTTTATATATTTTTGGAAACATACTAAACTTTTATTTGAGTCGCATAACTTAAAACAATTTTTATGTACTATAGGCCTATGTATAGTTCACTTAGCCATGGTAACTCATAGGCAAAGTGTATAAATTAAAAAAAGTTACAGGACGTGAGCAACCCCGGTTAGATCCATGTCGGCCACAAAGAAATTCGTCATCATCATCATCATCATCATCATTACAGTCCATCACAAATTCACTTAGGCCGGCGATTGCCTCAATCCTCCAGATTTTAAATTAGTTGTCACGCATTGCCGGCGGGTTGAAATCCGCACTTTATCATTTTCAGTTAGACGTCAGAGAGTAACTGAACTCTGTCGTTCTTTTAGACAGCCCTGGGATGATTTTGGGGTAATAAATATATTTATATAATATTAACAGCAATATTCTTTTACAAAAATCGATGATGATTATGATAGCATTGTTTAAATTTAATACTATTATTTTAAATAACCGTATAATACAGGTATTAACAATAATAATAACATAAAAAATAAAGTATAGACATTTTATTGCTTTTCTGGTTTTTCAACATGTTTTTTGAGTGGTTGATTATACAAATATGTCGCCATCTACTTGCTTTTAGAAAAAGATGATATAAAATTATTTCTCTCCTGGGTCAAGAACCTTATTATACATTTTGCTCGAAAAAAAAGTAACCGCTCATAGCTATTTTTATGCGTCCTGTAGACGTTATTTTTATAACATATTATACGGTTGGCCTTCTTTATGCAAGACGACAAGGTCCAGAATAGCATTATCAATAATTTATATAAGAGTCTATTCTTTCAAATGATTATAATCTAAAACATCAGTTACCAGAGTCGTAACTTCGAACAGTAAGAATAATGACAACATAAACATTATTTAACCTTGGTCGTGGCTATTACGTGAAAGTTACTTAAAATATTTTAAAACTCCGATCGTTTATAGTTTATGTTAACTTCGACTGTTATCTCCATGCCGTCCAATTAAACGTAAAGTGCCGACATGAGTAAAAAGAGAAAGTTGCGGTTTCCTAATTTTCTCTAAGTAGAGTTTATAACACATTTATTTCCATTACAGTTATTAAAATTCTGACAAAAAGGATATGCCCATTAAATGAAAACTATATATGATTTGCCTATAAAAAGCTCACTTGTTGGGTTCTACCACATTTAGATAGATTTACTGCAATCGTAAATGGGGGACGGATTTGTGATCATATTATCTGTTTTGCTCTACGTGGAGATTTCTGTCTGAAACGATAGATGATTATTCCACCTTCTGTTTTTGTATTTTTTTTACAATAGAGAACGCATACGAGCATACGGCTCACCTAATGTTAACTGACTACCGCCGCCCATGATCAACCGCAACACCAGGGGAATTGCGGGTGCATTGCGTGCGTTGAGTAAGCTCTTTTCATGAAGGTCCCTAAGTCGTATCAGTCCGGAAAAATCGCCGGTGGTAAACTATTCCACAGAGAGGTCGTACGTAGAAGAAAACACCTAGTAAAACGTACAGTGGTGGACAGCCAAACATCCAAATGGTGTGGATGGTATCGGGAAAATTGCCGCGATGTGCGTACATGAAATTTAGTGTCTGGGATTAATCCTGTTGAAAGAAACAAGTCGTTAATGCGATTCTAACGACACCTCCGCTCCGGAATGATGTGTTGGATTCTCTTTTAGAATTAATTACAGTCTATCAAATATCCACTGCGGAACTCAAGTTCCGCCGATATTTGCTAGAGCTGCAACTTATTTTGAGTCGTTATCAAGAAGATGCTACTGATGGAGATTCTCTTACCACACAGAATAGAATAGAATAGAATGGAATCCCATATGACATTATGCTAAAGAAGTAACTGAAATAAACTAATCTAGCTATCTCGACACTAGTGAGATTTCTAATCTTTTAATTTTTTATTCAATATAGTATATGAAAGTCATTTTTTACTTTACCACTGGTTAGGTAAAAACCTCTGTCCTGGGAAGAATCAGCAAGAAACCCAGCGGGACTTTTTTAAATAAATTTTACAATGTGATTGTATGCAAAATATTTACAAAATCTATTTTAGAGACAGGTTGGAAGCGACCACCTCATTCCAAGGGGTTGATACCAGCCATGTATTCATTTATATTATAATAACACTTTTTATACAGTTTTTGTTTCATTAAATATTTAAAGTTGGTAAAAGAGAGATGTATATTTTCTGGGACTTTGTTGTAATAGCGTATACATTGAACAAAGAGTGAATAACTGATTCTGTGGAGTCGAGAAACTGGTATCACTAGCTAGTGTTTGTTTATAGTGCTTGCAGAGTGTATATTACTTTTTTACTTTTATACTGAGAGGCCAAATTTAATTTTTTTTGCGCCCGAAGCAAATAAGGGCAACCCTCCGGTAACGGGGGAGGGAGGTGGTGAATGCTCATAGCATACCAAGTTATGTGGAGACTTTTACCCACTAAACACCACCTTTTGGGATTGGCTTAACGTATATTTATTTCTTAAAAATTTTCTCTAAGAGACTCTTGGTTTTAGGTTGTAAATGGGCCCTCTTCTGCAAAACAAAAATAGTTTTTAAATCGGCCGCATTTCCCTATAGAAAAACTCATAATACATTATGCTATCGAAATAACGAAAATAAACTAATCTAGCTGTCTCGACACTAGTGAGATCTCTAATCTTTTTTACAGCATAAGCTGCAGAGCTTAGTCTGCTTGCTAGTTTAGACATATGGTAGCCGGATACTTCGTTTCTAACGCATATATTGTATGTAACTCTACTACTATAATATTGTATGTAACTCTACGTTAGCCTTGCTTACCATATCATTACCTGTTATTAGCGTTGCCAGGCGTTCGGATAAAGTCGGACACAGTCAGGCTTTTTGGTTGCGTGTCCGGCCAAGTTAGACGGTGTCCGCCCTGTCCGGCTTTTATTAGGCTTTTTAAATTTGACCATTTCTTCACATTTTTCATGTACTTTCATACGTACTATAACAATTATTGACATTAATATTGTAAGGAATATTAAATGATTAATAATAAAAAGACTGATTTATTCAATTGTTGTTATTTCATTATAATTTAAGATTTTATGGTAAATCATAAAAAGCATTGTTTTACTTTAAAAAATGTCATTTTACTAAGGCTAAAAAATTTAGGGTGTCCGGCCTTTTTACCAAAATGTCCGTCTAAGCTTGGTGGTTTGTCCGGTTTTTCGGTTTAAAGACCTGGCAATCCTACCTGTTATCGATTATAATTAGGTATATATTTAAACTTTTGAAACGCACTAAGAGAAGTAAGTGCCAACGAAGATTTCTATTTTATCATAATAATTATAATACATTCTAAATGTTTGTTTTATTATAATTAAAATATTTTGTGACATGCATTTCAACTCCGTCTGTCTATCTAAGCTTTAAATACCCTCCGTAAGCACAAAAACGACTAGCAACATTTACATAAAATTTAATTATAAATATATAAATCATAATGAAATTTATTTTGCAAAGTTTATAGCGTTTCTAACGCATATATTGTATGTAACTCTACTACTATAATATTGTATGTAACTCTACGTTAGCCTTGCTTACCATATCATTACCTGTTATTAGCGTTGCCAGGCGTTCGGATAAAGTCGGACACAGTCAGGCTTTTTGGTTGCGTGTCCGGCCAAGTTAGACGGTGTCCGCCCTGTTCGGCTTTTATTAGGCTTTTTAAAATTGTACTTTCATACGCACTATAACAATTATTGACATTAATATTGTAAGGAATATTAAATGATTAATAATAAAGAAGACTGATTTATTCAATTGTTGTTATTTCATTACAATTTAAGATTTTATGGTAAATCATAAAAAGCATTGTTTTACTTTAAAAATTTTTATTTTACTAAGACTAAAAAATTAAGCGTGTCCGGCCTTTTTACCAAAATGTCCGTCTAAGCTTGGTGGTTTGTCCGGCTTTTCGGTTTAAAGACCTGGCAACCCTACCTGTTATTGATTATAATTAGGTATATATTTAAAGTTTTGAAACGCACTAAGAGAAGTAAGTGGCAGCGAAGATTTCTATTTTATCATAATAATTATAATACATTCTATATGATTGATTTTATTATAATTAAAATATTTTGTGACATGCATTTCAACTCCGTCTGTCTATCTAAGCTTTAAATACCCTCCGTAAGCACAAAAACAACTAGCAACATTTACATAAAATTTGATTAAAATATAAATATATAAATCATAATAAAATTTATTTTGCAAAGTTTATAGTGTTTAATTTTTATAGCGTTCAAGCGACAGTAGCCTAATGGCAGGCCGCGGTCCGCGAACTCAAAAAGGTCGTGGGTCGAGTCCGCTATTCGACTACTGGCGTGAACCACTCATTACACAAGCAATTTAAGTTTACCACGAGTGGTTAAGGGGAGTATTAGTAATGTTTATAGCATTGTTAATATTCTTTTTTTTTAAATAAAAAATAAAAAAGAAGTAAAAAAAAGTATAATTGTACTTATTTTTATTTTTGATTTGCTAATTTTGATGTTTCGACCAATTTAAAGAAAATAAAAAGCTGAAGGCATCTCGGATTATCTTTGAAATTAGGACGTCATACAGCTCACAGTCTCCCGCATGATCAAGGGTGCTGCAAAGCACTCGAAACGTCGGAAATTAAAAAAAAAATTATATGTTAGTAAATCTGTAAAATTAGTTTTATTTAATATTAAAACTTTTATTGTTTTTAAAGTTTTTTACTCAACAAATTCAAGTGGTATAACGTACGCTTCACATAGACGTCATTATGAGGCATTTAAGGGATACTATTTTGGTCCATTTGGGCGATTTTTCGCATAAATATACAATATGAAATATACATATATTAAAAATATATAAACATGGTACATATCCGTAATATCTTCTAAAGTAAATGCGAAGAAAGTCGTGGGTGTAGCATGTTAATAATATAATTTCATTGTAGCTCACGTCCAACGTGTTCTTACGTGCCATTACATAGTTTATTAGATTACACGTCAAGTTATCGAAGCCCTGCATTTCAACCATTGCTAAATATAGAAACAGCTTAAAGATCTAATCATAGACTCGTCCGCTGAATGTCTAGACCGGTAAATAGCCTGGACGCGGAAACTTGGCGTTCCTTCTTCGTAATAGGCACTCTGTCAAGGCGTTATCAACTTATTCCACATTAAGGGAAGATAGCACGTTTAGACGTTGAATTATTGGTTGGTTGACTTGATTTTGGTTATATTTACCTCTAAAGTATTTTGACCCGACTTAAATATTTATTTTACTTGTTACATATACTTATACTAGCTGGCGCGTCAGACTTCGTTGTACCTTTTCCGGCTGATTCTGCGTTGAGTTTCTCTACCAATTTTCTCTTCGGAATTGAACAATGTAAAGAAAAGATCAGTAAAATTAAATTATTAACAGCTAGGCCACAGAGCAACTTATTGGAGTCGGTATTTGTAATTACCTTTTGGCACTTGGGAATGCAATCCCGTAAGAAAGATTCAATCAACCACGGGATCCGCGGATATTTGCTGGATGCCCACATAGTCAGTAAGACTTTGCAAATAAATTATAAACAAGTTCAATATTTGAAGGGACTTAAATGAAACAAACCATTTTTTTAATGTTTTTCATATACAATTATTATTAATTAAAAAATATTACAAGATAATCAAACATTATTTTGAAAGAAGTTTCGCATAAACGTTAAAGTATTTATTGTTTCTTAAGCTCAATGGCTTCTGACTTTGCATATTCCATGACCAGCAGCGGAACATGCTCCTTCTACTACGCTTATAGTAACAACAGTCATTAAGACGATTTGAAAGTATGTGCCTTTTAGTTCACCTGACGAGTAGCAAATACGTATGAATTCCACATTCCGTGAATCCCGCAAATCCCATGCGGGATGTGCAGGATTGACGGGCCTATTACACTACAAAATTAATATTTTGTTTAAATATGACTTCAATCATACAAGTAATTCAGAAGTTACACGATTACTATCAGACGCACAGACGATTTTATATTACCTATATAATGGTTTGTTTTGTTCTAAAGCCAGCAGTAGGTTGATAAAGGCTAATGAAGAACACAATGGCATACATGATTTTCCTGTGACAAATAAGATCTGTATAAATCTTCCCCCTAGCATGTGGTAAGTTGGAACTTAAAATTTTAGTGATGACTGAGGGAATCTGAATGACTGAGGGAAGGGTTTAGCACACTGCCATAGAATTCCGCTCTACCACCTAGGAAGCCTGCTTATCTAAAATTAAAAAAATATGTTTAGGTATGCGTAGTCCATCATCACGCACTAAGGCAGCTCAACAGACATTTTCCTGTCACAAAGTCTCTTAAAATGACAGCCTGTGTCCAGCAATACGATAAATGCAGGCTGTTATTCTGACCTCTTTGTATTTTTTAAAATATTTCTTTTAATATAACGGACTAAATAAATTGATTTCGGTATTTTTATTGTCTCAGCAAACATGATACCAATTTTTTTTTGTTGAATTTCCAAAATACGGCATAGAAAAGTTAGGAAAGAGAGGTCTGCAATAGATGGCGGTACCTGTACCATTTCGTTAGTCTCATGGTCTTATGCAAAGTTTATTGAATTTGCATGCTATGAAAACCTTCATCAGACGCTAACGTAATTTTTTTACTCTGTGTTTTTGTATAAATTTTCTATCTGTAATCTAGAAATTTGTTATATAATTCATGATTATTTAACGAATTTCCAGTTTTTTTTAAATACGACGATTTAAGATGCGATTCTTTTACGTTGTTTGCAATATCATTGTGATTAAGCTAACATATTAACTTCTATTACTTTCTTCTCTTTAAAGAAATCCTGACAAATTCATTTTGATCAAAATTCCTGTTATCTTGTAATCCTAACGGGATAGATATACTGTGTCAAAGATGCAAGACGTAATACTGGGGTCGGCAATCCGTTTGCCTAGCATAGCAATTTCGATTTTTTTTATATAGAATAAGGGTAAAAACCAGCAAACAGTAGACATTTACATTTCTCATTGATTAGGAATTAAAATGCAGATTCGTTGTCACCCCTGAGGACTAAGATGGATTGCCTCATTTCCAGTAAAAAGGATCGCCGGTTCTCTACACTCACCATACGAAACACAGCAGCATTAAGCTGCTATTTTACGCTGGTTTTCTGTGAGAGCGTGGTCCTTCCCCGGTCGAACCGACCCATTCGTGCTACAACCATAATATAGCTGCAGCGTGGCGCTACCACATTAAATTTTTTCAGTTTAATTTATGAGATTTAACTCTAAAGTTTTAATTTATCAGCAAACTTTTATTCGAGATTCGAACCCAGAAGTAACGGCTTAATAGCCAGGTACACTTACTATTACACTATAAGTGGTATAAATATTTATATAATTCTAATAGCTAAATATTTCTTATCTGTGATCGGGCTTTGATGATTTTGAAGCAATGGCGACGTCAATGCATTTATACAATCCCTATTCACGAGGGGACCATGGGTGCTGTAAAGCACCCGAAACGTCAGAAATTAAAAAGTTACAATAAACGCGATACAATCCGTAAAAATTAGTTTCATATAAAAATCTGAAGTTAAAAAAGCTATGTTGTTCTGTCGGAACGGTTAATTTGCATTTGCTGCTATTTTAAGCTGGTATTCTACGAGAGCGTGGTCCTACCCTTATCATCATTACAGCCCTTCACAAGACCACTGCTGAATAGACCTCCCACAAGGTATGCCACAAAGCACGGTCCTGAGCCACCTGCATCCATCGACTTCCTGCATATCTTATTAGCTCGTCACTCCATCTAGTGGGGAGTCGCCCTACACTTCGCCTACCGGTTCGAGGCTGCCACTCAAGAACCTTTTCTCCCCAACAGTTGTCGGTTCTTCGAGCTATATGGCCGGCCCATTGCCACTTCAGCTTACTAATCCGTTGGGCTATGTCGGTCACTCTGGTTCTACTGCGGATATCCTCATTTCTAAGTCTATCACGCAGAGAAACTCCGAGCATAGCCCTTTCCATAGCTCGCTGAGCGACTTTGAGCGTCCTCATACGGCCAGCAGTGAAGGATCACGTCTCGGTTCCATAGGTCATCACTGGCAACACGCACTGGTTGTACAACTTAGTTTTCAGATTTTGAGGTATATCTGACAAGAAGATGCGTCGTTTTTTACCGAACGCTGCCCAGCCGAGTTGAATCCGTCGATTGACCTCTTGGTCGAAGTTGGACTTACCTAGTCGGACTATTTGTCCCAGGTAAACGTACTCGTCAACAACTTCGAGCATAGTGCTCCCAACAACTACCGGCATAGGTGTGACATGGATATTAAACATGATCTTTGTTTTGTCCATGTTCATCTTAAGACCTATCCTTTGGGAGGTACTATTGAGGTCATTGATCATAGTGCTTAAGTCCTCCAGCGATTCTGCGATAAGGACTATATAGTCGGCAAGTCGAAGGTGAGTGATGTACTCGCCATTGATGTTAATACCGTATAATTTCCAGTCCAGTAGCTTGAAAACGTCTTCCAATGCAACGGTGAAGAGTTTCGGGGAAATAACGTCACCCTGTCTTACACCTCTCTGCAGTTGGATAGGTATCGTACTCTGGTTCTGTACTCGGAGAGCCATCGTAGAAACCTACTGTACAAACACTTCAGCACTTCGATACACCGACAGTCAACTTGGCACCGCTGAAGAGACTGTAGCACCGCCCAAATTTCGACGAAATCAAAGGCTTTCTCATAGTCCACATACGCCAGGCAAAGTGGCAGATTATACTCTTCGGTCTTCTGTACAATCTGCCGCAGGGTATTTATGTGGTCTATAGTACTGAAGCCTTTTCGGAAACCTGCTTGTTCGGGAGGCTGGAAGTCATCGAGTCTGCGTGCGAGACGGTTCGAAATGACTCACGAAAACAGCACGTAGACGCGGCTCAGAAGGGAAATCGGTCTGTAGTTCTTCAAGAGAGCGTTGTCGCCTTTCTTAAAGAACAAGACCACCGCACTTCTGCTCCACGCCTCCGTAGTAGTGCCACCATGGAGGACGCAATTGAAGAGCTTCTAAAGGACTTCAAGTACCGATGTTCCACCCGCTTTCAGCAGCTCCGCTGTAATTCCATCCTCACCTGGGGCCCTGCCGTTTTTAAGGTGCTGGAGAGCCATTCTAATCTCGCTTAGACTGACGTCCGGGATATCATTGAAATAGTGTCGGATAAGAATTGCTCTTGGATCGTTACTCACACTTGCGTGTGGCTCCAACGATGATGTGTACAGCTGCCCATAGAACCTCTCAATCTCACTCGAAACCTCAGGTGTCCCGGAAACGATGCTGCCACACTCAGTCTTCAGCTTTGATAGTTGGTTCTTTCTGGCAGACAGATCTCTGGCAAGGACTTTGGTGCCCTGGTTCCGCTCGATTGCTTCTTTAATACGAGCAGTATTAAAGTTGCGTAAGTGTCGCCGCATGCATTTAGAGATCTGTCTGTTCAGTTGCCTGTATGCTGTCAAATCTGTCGATTGCAGCCTCATCTCCCGTCTAACAGCCATGCGATTAAGAGTGTGATCGGAGAGTTTTTGTGTTCTTCTGCGGCGGGTCTTGCAGAACTTAGCTCCGACTGCATGGACAGTTTCCACGAGCTTGTCATTCATATCGTCCACTGCATTGCAATCTTCTAGGTACTGAAAGCGGTTACGTAACTCGAGCTGAAAGGATTTGGGATTCTGGATTAGAGCACGAGGGGGACGGAGCGTTGACTTCATTAGACGAGACCTCTCCAACTTAACGTTTAGGTTCAGTGTGCCTCTAACCATTCGGTGATCGCTGCCGGTTTTCACCCTTGCGATCACTGAGACATCACTGAACAGTTGGCGTCTGGTCGTCGTACTGAAGTCAATCTCATTTTTTTTCGAACCGTCGGGGCTCGATCGGGTCCACTTCCTGTGGGGCTGCTTCTGGAAGAAAGATCTCATCATAAAAAGTCCCTCTTTCTCCATAAAGTCGGCCAGCTGCTGGCCCCTGCGTTTCCCTTGTCCTACTCCAAATTTCCCTAACTTCAGCTCACCGCTTTCTCTTGTGCCTAGTTTTGCGTTGAAGTCTCCCATCAACACCACAATATAGTGGGTTTTGGAGGAATGCATGGCTCTGGAAATATCCTCATACATTTCCTCCACCTTCTCAGCGGGATGTGCCGAGGTTGGTGCGTAAACCTGTATGACCTTCAGCGAATACCGTTTGGTGATTCTGAGTATCAGCTACGCGACCCTCGTCGACACACTCCCAATCTTTAAAACGTTGTTAACGAGATACTTGCGGACGATAAATCCAACACCTCCTTGGGACAGATGGTCGCCCTCCCGGTGATAGAACAAGTTGCTGGATTCGAGAATCACCGTGTCCTCCACCTCTCTTCGGATCTCGGATAATCCTGTAATTTCCAACGCAACTTGTCTATCTCTTCTTCCAGCTCCAGGATATTTTCGTCAGTCCTCAGGGTGCGTGCGTTATATGTTGCCAGGTCGAGTCGTCGTAGGTGGCAACCGAACCTCCACCGGAGATTCTTAGCACCCCCTGTTACCATGGTCGCCACCGTAGCCAGGAATAGCGGGGCCGCCGGGGACTGGGGGCCGTTTGTTTGCGTCGTTATTCATGGGGGGATATTTGCCATAGTTGCCACGCTTGACGGGCGGGATGGCAACCGCAGTTTTTTATTATATTAGTGTTGTTATTAGGAAGATGCTGCTGCCCATCTCCTGCCTGTCTCCCTCTGTCGCCTCTTACGACACCCACGGGAACACATGGGGTAGTGGATATTCTCAACCGGCCCTACACGTTGAAATAATACTAGTTTTTACGGAATTTATCGCGTATATTTAACTTTTTAAATACCCGACGTTTCGAACGCTTTCGAGCGCAGACTTCCCGGAGCGTCGATTCTTCACATCAGCTATATGTTCTTTCTGTCTGTCTTTCAGTCTGTGAACACGTACAGGATCGCCCCCGTCACTACATCAGATTTGATAGACCGCAAATCCTCGCTAAAGAACACCGATTCCTTCCAAGGTTGATTCGCGAGGCTATTGAAATCAAAACACCCTAATTTCAATAGAGAAGATGGCTGGGTGCTACCATCTGCTTGGGATCCTATAATAAATAAAATTAAATCCCAACCCAAGCATACAACTGCAAGACTTCAAGATACTATAAGTTCATACTGTATAGATCGGAACAAAAGTTAAATTTTAATCTATGGTAACCGCGGTTAACTATGACATATGGACGTTGAACATCTCAGTCCTGCCCATGACCCATGGACGTTGAACATCTCAGTCCCGCCCATGACCATGAGTGCTGTAAAGCGTTCGAAACGTCGGGTATTTAAAAGTTAAATATTCGCGATAAATTCGGTAAAAACTAGTATTATTTCAATGTGTAGTATTCGCGTAAATATAAGAAATCGCCACTACACGCCTTACCCTGGTACTACCCTGGTCGAGCCGATTTATTCGTACTCCAATCATTATAACCGCAGCGTGGCTCTACCACGTAATAGTCTTCTAAAGCAGCCTTATTATATTCAAAACCAATAGAAAATGATCTTTATGCACAATTTTTCACTGATTTTGATGTGATGTGCACTTGACATTAGCCATGTAAAAATAATTCGTGTGTTGTGTTCTTTGACCTTATACACAAACGTAGATTACGAATTTTTGACAACATACAAATAGTTTAGGGATCTTTGTATTTTTATTCCAAACATAATTTTGATAAATTTAATAATATGTTTGTGTACGAAAATGCAAATCAATGGAGCGCATAAAAGTAAGAGGCACGCCTATTAACCTATAATTATACCTAACAGGAAAATTTATGCAGTTTGCTTTTTGAATCGAGCAAAACAATTAAAAGATATATCAGTAACTATTTAATCGTTAAAAGAACAGATTATTTTATTTCTATAAATAATTCAAAGTTTCATAATATAACAATTAATGTTACAAATCAATTATTTTACTGGAATAAACACAATCCAATGAAAAAGGATTACTCAACCGGCGACAGCATCGTGTAAGGAGTGCGTCATTCGAACTTTATATTCTACATACTTCTTCTTAATTCTTCTGGCTGTTACCGACAGATAAAAAAGAAGTGGATTTCACACTAGTGAACACAAAGTAGGAAAGAATGGCAACAAATATGAGGGAAGCAAGAGACACACACGCGTATATATCTTAAAAACTAACTGCCTTTTTTATAGAATGAGTTGGACGAACGAGCACACAGTCCACCTGATGGTAAGTGATGATGTGGCCTATACACACCTACATCTGTCAAAATTTACAAAATCGGCATTTGATTAAGAATCAAAATGCAGATCCGTTGTCACCCTTGATGACTAAGATGGAATGCCTTGTTTCCAATAAAGGGGTCTAATTGCATATCGATAAAAGAAAAAAAAAACATCTCATATACTTAATTTAGGTTAGATCGTTTTAGTTTACGTACTACATTTTATTTTAATGTATTTATTTACAGGTTAGTGTTACGTATCTATACATACATCTTGTATTATATATTGAAATAACTGGCATCTATCGATGCCAGGCGATAAAAGGTAACATCGAGAGGAAACCTCATGTCTAAGAAATAAAAAATATATTTCGAAGACATGTGAAGCCAACACGCATTGGGGCAGCTCGGCTGACTATACCTTGCACTAAAACCCTCTCAGAAATGAGCGAAGGCGTGTGCCCAGCTGTGGGACGTATATAGGCTGTAACTTTAATTTTAACTAACTTTATCAAGCTACCCCTTAGCTTTAGCATCGGTTGTATACGTCTTAATAGCGTTATTTGCTATTTTTTTTAATTTTGATATAGCAATATCTGAACCGATTGTAATTAAACTTCACTAACTCATAGAGAGCAATACCAGGAGAGATCTATATTTTATTCAAAACTCTTGGAGATTATTTTTTGAAAAAAAAAAAAACGAAACATATAAAATAATAATAAATGGTTTCCACATTAATATATCCCATCCAGGCGAAGGTAGTCATACAATAAAAGAAAACTAGTTCAATACTAGTTCTATAAGATTTTTCAAAATAGCAAATTTTCTTGTAAAAAGAATTAACAAACAAAATAAATACATACCTATTAATTTATTTTATGGATATGAACTATGAAATGATTTTAAATATTCTACATTTATTATGTCATACGAAACCCTACTTTACTCTGTGGCGCCATCTTGTATAAAATGATATAGGCTACTATTATGCTGTTAATGTGCGCTTTTATTGTTCATCAAACAAAAATACGTATTTGTAATATGACGTGAGTAGTTTTATTGACATGTTTTCAGTAATATTGACATATTTTCCATACATATTTCAATGACATGATTTATTACCACATTGTATTAGCGCTTTGCCTACCGCGACAACAATTTTATCAGCAATGTTGTTTTTTTATTAAATAGAAAGTGACAAATGAGTTAACGGTTCCATCAGCTGATGTAGTGCCTGCATTTAACCTCATTTAAGAATTAAAATGCAATGGGAACATACACCCTTAACTAAGATGAATGCGACATACTAGTACAAAGTCGAAGTACACAGCAACACACCATGCTGTTATTTGATATGTCTTACTTTTATGGGGAAGTCCAATGTTAGTTAAACGTCAGTAGTGAATTTGATCGCTGATATTTTGCTCCTAGTCTATACCTAACTTATAATCTTTATACATATATAAAAATTACTTGTCACTTAGTCTGTCCGCGATGAACTCCTTTTGTACGTGGCACAACCATGTTGCAGTTATATTAGCAGTATAGTTGTAGCACGAATGGGTCGGCTCGACATGGGAAGGACCACGCTCTCACAGAATAGTAGCTTAATGCTGCTGTGTTTCGTATGGTGAGTGTAGAGAACCGGAGAGCCTTTTTACTGGATACGAGGCATTCCATCTTAGTCCTCACGGCTGACAACGCATCTGCATTTTGTTTCGTAATCGAGGATAGATGTAGATGTCTATGGGCCACAGCAACCACTTACCATCAGGTGGACTGTATGCTCGTTTGTCACCCTATCCTATAAAAGAAAGAACTCTCTAAACTACTGAACTGATTTCAATGAAATTTTGTATATGTGTATTCCTTATTCCAAATTGAGAGACAGGATAGTTTTAATCGCAATAAGTGATCCTCAATATTTTTATTGCGAATTTAAGATTTTTTAAGGAGCTAAAGCCCGCCGCATACATTCGTTTTGGGATTCCGATTTGGGTTTCCGAACGCAGCAAGTCCATACAAAATCAATTACCAGTCATACACCTGCGTTAGTTTTCCGTTCGAAATTTTGTGGGCTAAACGGGATTTCGTATGTATCGCAAACCCATTCGTTTCGTTTCGGAATTCCGTATATATGTGACGGACCTTAGGGTCGTCGAAAAGGGCAGGACAAGGTCTTACTGGCCAGCTTGTATCATAGTATAATCGAGCCTTGCCCGCAAGTGTTTGAGTAAACTGTGAATTTAATCTAAATGCAATGCAAACGTGGTAGAGCCGTAGTAGCTCAAAGACTTAGCGCCTCCGCCCCATCGTGGCAACTACGTCAAATATGCCCCGTATCGGGAAATCCATGAGGGTACATAAGCGTTAGCAGTGGACTTTGATAGGCGGTCACAGTAACAATACACGCACTAGAGCAGAGCGCCGGAATATTTGTTCCATAAGCCATTTAGAGATGAGACAGCTTAGGCCTCCATGCCCAGCAGAGATTAAGCATGTAAATTAATTTAAATTTGCTTTACAATGAAAATAAAGAATGCGTTCTCATCAATTTTTGACCATAGTGACAATTCCCGTTAGTCGGAAGTTATTTATTTGATAGCGCGAGAGATAATACAGTGCCGCAAGTGTAAATCATCATCATCATTACAGCCCTTCACATGTCCACTGCTGAACATAGGCCTCCCCCAAGTAATGCCACAAAGCACGGTCCTGAGCCACCTGCATCTATCGACTTCCTTGCATGTCTTACCAAGTCGTCACTCCATCTAGTGGGGGGTCGCCCTACACTACGCCTACCGGTACGAGGCTGCCACTCGAGAACCTTACTTACTCATCGGTTATCGGTTCTTCGAGCTATATGGCCGGCCCATTGCCACTTCAGCTTACTAATCCGCTGGGCTAGTGCAATATAAGTGTAAATGCTAACACACATTAATACAGACAACAACAGATGACTTCATAAGACGTGACCTCGGGCTTAAATTTTTCATTGTTTCTTCTACCGTTCGGTAATCGCTACCAGTTTATATCTTCGCGATTAATGAGGCATCACTGAACGGTAGTCTTCTGGTCATCATAATGATGTCAATCTTATTTTATGTCGAATCGTCAGGGCTTGATCAGGTCTACTTTCTGTAGAGCCGCTTCTGGAAGTAAGAGTTTATCATAAAGAGACCTTCTCTATGAGGTTGGCCAGCTGTTGCATCTTTAGGTTCCGTCTTACTTTGAATTTCCCTACCTTCAGCTCATCGTTGTCTCTTGTGTCCAGTTTTGCGTTGAAGTCTTCCATTAACATTTAACGCTTTTCGTTACTAACACAATGTAACGGTTATTGCATAAAATTAGAATGCATATCGAACAAACAGAGCTATAAGACTGAGACATAATCACAACTCAGCGAAACCCAAAAACAAATGTATATTGGCTCCGGCTGACATGTAACCCACAACTCGGGGGATTATTGCTGGGTATACTGACCACTATACCACGTGGTAGTACACCTGTGTGCTATATGATTAAATACCGACAAACTTAGCCATTTTCAAATCTAATCTTGCCGATCGGATAGGCTAGACAATTTAACGCTAAGTTATGTTTATCGTAATCGTGTATAAAATAAAATAATATAATATAATTTAAAAAAAAAGTAACATTTCTATTTTATTTATCGATATGTGTCTATATGAACGCGATCTACACGTTACAGTTGGATGCCGCTTACATTTTGTAGCGCTAATCTGTGGTACAACGGTATTCAAAAATGGAATGCGTTCAAAATTAGAATAATATATTTTTGTCTCATTAAAATTCGTCGGCATAATAAATAGAAAATTTAGATATCTTATCACCGTAAGCAAAATTTTGATTGTGGGTATAAATTTAGTTGTTTGTATGCGAAACATGGGAGTAATGCGTCTGGTACACGGACTCGTTTTATTCATACTGCCAGCCGCTCGCAACCAACGTATCGCCATGAATAACTCATACATTTTTCTTTTATGCTATAAGTCTAATACTATTCTCATTACAATTTGAGAACTATCTAATATTGTATTCCATCCAAAAATGTACTACTGACTTTGACATATTATATGCTATATGAATGCGAGAGAGCACCAATACTAGTTCATAAATGATAGTGCAAAGGATGGACTCCGCGTCCCTACGCCGTTTCATTGACAGACGCACCGTCAGGGGGATGGACGAAGGTATTGATAGTCGCTATTAATAAGAACTATATATAATAATTAATAATAACAATAATATAATGAAAATGAATGCATTTGTGCAACCGAACGTGCGTATTATAATTTTGGCTGGCATGGAATCTATCTCAATTGCTGCTGAAGATGTGTAATCAATTACTCGTAGATTACACTACTGGAAAGCGCCTAGACCTGCATACACAACTTTTGACTGAAATGGATAATAAGTCGCGCGGGTTTGGCTGCAATAATTCAGGAAGCCATAGAATGCTGTGAGCTCCCGAGACTTACGACTGGTATAACTCAATTAATATATAAAAATGGAACCATAACATGCCTTTCTACTGTGTACAAATTAATAACTGTAGCTTTATATAACAAGATGTATAAACATTTGAAAAATAATAACATTCTTTCAACTGCACAGAACGGATGTCGGAAAGGGGTATGTGGTCGTAAAGAACTTCTCATTGACACAGCTATTTGACGACAAGTCTTTCGTATTCGAAAAAAAAATGCTGCTTAGGTGGATTATAAAAACGCCTGTGACTCTATTTCACATTAATAGCTAAACAGAGTTTTAGAAATATATAAAATAAATGACAACATTCGTAAGTTTCTAGGTAAATTAATGGGTCTATGGAACATTGTCCTAAGCCTACCAGGTGAGTGGTAAAGTAGTTCGATAGACTATAAATGTTAAGCGTGGTATATTCCAGTGTTAAGCGGGTTATATTTGAGCCCAACTTGGTTTTGTTTAGCTCGGAATCCTTTAAGCACTGTTCTCGAGGTCTCTGGATCAGGGTTTCGGTTTGGAAAGAAAACTCACCCATCTCACATCTACTTTACATGAATGATCTCAAGCTATTCAAATCTTAAGAGGGTGATCTACTTATTGTTGAAATTAACCTATAGTTTCAAAAATGATATTATTTACATTTTAGTCTCTTTCTGAAACTGATACTCATAAATACTTGAGGATGGCGGAAGCGCTAGTAAAACATTCAAGAAAATTCAAAAGAAAAATTTATGTCAAGATTAAACAAAGTTATTAAAAGTCATTTATCCGGCGGAAACAAAATTACAGCATATAACTCCTCATAACCTTCTATATACTTTTGGTGTTACAAGATGGTCTCAAACGGAATTGAATGCCTTGGATAGATAGTCCTTACATCGATGACTACGCACAGAATGCACCACCCGCGATCATCTGTCATGAGGTTGTATCTTCCAAGAAAAGATGGTGGACGGAGTTTCCTCACCATTAAAAACCTACAAAATCGCGAAGTATACAACCTCAGACACTATTTTATTACAGTCCTAGCAATTAACTGCATTTTATCTTTATATTGAAGATTTTTCCGGTTCACATTAATGCAAATGTTTCTTTGGATGCAAAGGTAAAACCTTTTGCAAGCATCATAAACGGAGCGGAGTATAAGTCTAAAGTCATAACTATCTTTATTTCAATAAAAGATTCAATCAAATGGTGTGACATTGCGCAGATGTAAATTAGCGAATTGATTCGATAGTAAAAGAAACAAAAATCAGATTGTTTACAAACCTTGTCTGCGTTGAGTTATGAATATTGCCGAAAAATGTTAATTGGCCTACGGGTGACGGAGGATATAGATTTCAAAGAATCGTTTTCTTGCACCATGGGAGCTCCGCGCCAACAAACTCACATTGTAATACATCTATTTAACTTGCAAAAACTTTAGTCCCATACAGTAATATGTTATACATGTAATATGTTATAGATTTTTAACACGGCTCTATAATATTATAATAATTACAAGACAAAAAACGTGAACGTTTTGTTACATACCGCTTCTCTGTATATGAATAATTTTTAAGATTATGTTTTTTGAATTGTTCCTTAGTGATCAATGAGTGCTTATATCGATTTATTTTTTAATAACTATCATTGTAAATTTTTTTTCTATTTTTTTTATTATATTATATTTATTATATTTTAAAAAGGGAAACCTATTATATATTTATTAATGATTTAATTTTTACTAGTTGTTATTTTGCCTGTATTAAACTTCGATTTTATAATTATTTATTTTATATATATATATATATATATATATATATATATATATATATATATATATATATATATATATATATATATATATATATATATTAAAATATGAAAGTATATATTTAATATACAACTTCCCGGACAAAATATATTTAATATTAATTTTATTTGTAAAACCACGAAAGTTTTGTAAAAATCTTTACCAAGTAATGAAAATGCATGTATATAAGAGTTTATACGACATAAGAGTTAATGCAACTGTTCTTTATCATAAACTTTGATTATAAGGTTAGCGTTTGAAAAAGATACTTTCAAATCTGGTAATAAAATAATCATAAAAATGTAAAGATAACAAAATAATAAAACTAAGACTTCTCTTATAACCTCTATTCGAATATTTTATCCATCATTGTAACATTTACAGGATTACACGTATATAAGCCGATTGTAAATTGTAGATGTAATTTCTCTAATCGAGAATTCTCTGTGCATAATGCTAGACCAATTTAGGATAAACGAGTTTGTTGAGGTTATTATCAGTAATAAGAATATCGTTGATAGACCAACGAAACATTATATATTAAGGTGCTTGAGGGTAATTTAGTCACCTTAAGCTTTGCCGCCCTATAACACCAAAATTAGGAAGCAGGACACAGACAAAACCACAAAGTCGTATACTATAACTAATATATTAAGAAAATAATAGCAAACAAGCGTTGGCAATAATTAGGAACATTTCCAAAAATCAACTTAGAAAGGCTAACTACACTACACAATATTAAAATCTACTAAAATATTTACTGTAACGTCAAGTGTCAACTGTCAAAATGGGGCTCATAACGCAGCGCCTTTTTGACCCTTTATTATTTGATTGACTTTAGAAGAGCTATCGTATCACAAAGGCATGTACATGCAAAACAAGGCTGTAGTTTTTCTGACGTGCTTCGCCTTTCATGATGCATACAGCACAGCAGTGGAATAGGTTACCGGCGTAATCTTTCCGATTATAATCCTGGGTATCAAGGCAAGAACGAATAGGCTTTTATTACACTCCCCTCTTACCATCAAATAAGATTGAAGTCAAGAACTGGTTTACGATAAGTAAATAAACGTCGCACAGCTGGTCTCAAGTATCCTCTAATTTTTGAGACGAGAAAATGCAAGAAGGTCTATTTCTAAACCGACTTCAAAAAAATGAGTAGGTTCTCAATTCGACACTATTTTTTATGTGTTGAATGAACTTCTATATGAACTGATTCTAATGATTCTTTTTAATTGAAAATTCATCATCATCATCATAATTACAGCCCTTCACAAGTCCACTGCTGAACATAGGCCTCCCCCAAGGTATGCCACAAATCACGGTCCTGAGACGCCTGCATCCATTGACTTCCTGCATGTCTTACCAGTTCGTCATTCCATCTAGGTCGCCCTACACTTCGCCTACCGGTAGGAGGCTGCCACTCGAGAACCTTTTTTCCCCAACAGTTGTCGGTTCTTCGAGCTATATGGCCAGCCCATTGCCACTTCAGCTTACTAACCCGTTGGGCCTTGTCGGTCACTCTGGTTCTACTGCGGATATCCTCATTTCTAAGTTTATCACGCAGGGAAACCCCGAGCATAGCCCTCTCCATAGCTCGCTGAGCGACTTTGAGCGTCTTCATACGGCCAGCAGTAAATTGAAAGTTGGTGCTTCTCATTTGGTCCCATATAAATTTGATCAAGATCGTAAGTAGGTTTTAAGTTATCCTTAATAATGCGTATTTAATTGACTTCGACTACATTTTTTTTTATGGGATAGAGTGACAAACGAGCACACAGTCCACCTGATGGTAGGTGGATGCTGTGGCCCATAGACATCTACATCTATCCTCGATTACGAAACAAAATGCAGATGCGTTGTCAGCCGTGAGGACTAAGATGGAATGCCTCGTATCCAGTAAAAATGCTCTCCGGTTCTCTACACTCACCATACGAAATACAGCAGCATTAAGCTACTATTTCACGCTGGTATTCTGTGAGAGCGTGGTCCTTCCCCGGTCGAGCTGACCCATTCGTGCTACAACTATACTACCAATATAACTGCAGCATGGCTCTTCCACGTATAAAATTCTCATTTTATTAACATTGAAATCCATATTTTCTTTATTTTACCACTTGTTTAATTTTTTTGGACTAAGACAGTTTTAAATATTACGAAGACCACAAATTGTAAAAATAGTAGGAACAGTTTTGTATTTTTAATGGTGTCTTATCCTTAAGTCGAAATAAATATAACAGTAAAAGTAGTTCACTGACAGCAACTTATTTAGTGTCCTACAATATTTATCTGTGCTTAAAATCAGCACCGCTTTCACGATCGCCCTCAATAATATGAAACTATGATTTAAGATTGAGTATCCAAAATTGTGATACACTTAGTTTATTTTTTGAATAGAAAGATCATACTTACTTTTAATAATCTTGACCTAATGCCATCCTCAATAGAGTACCCAAGGCGTCAACATTTGTGCCAAAATATGAATAATAGATTTGATAAGCATTCCGTGTCTTCGTTACCTTAGTCTGGATCAAACTTGTTTATTAATTTCTGATGATGAATAGTTATTTCCGATCTTATCGCATAAATGCTATGTCGGCTACACGTAGGTCAAATTAGTGTCTAAACACCCTAAAATTTAATATGTAAGTATATATTATATGTAGAAGTCTGTCAACGCACATTGTCGCAGCGCGGTGAACACTTTCATTCCCTCAAACATTCTTAGAAATGAGACGAGGTCTGTGCCCAGCTGAGGGCCAGCACTCACTTATGACTATATTGATAACTTCCGATAGTATTCGAAATTTGTCGCCATGTTGACCTGTAACATAGGCGTATTTTTGCAATAGAAAAAAAATAAACGACCCAACAGTACATGATTACTTTGACCAAACTGCCTCGTTGGTCTAGTGGTTGTAGTAGTGCGACTGCTGATCATGAGGTCCTGGGTTCGTATCCCGGGTCGGGCCAAAAAATCAATTATTGAGTTTTTCTGTCGAGAAATTCTCAGTAGCAATCAGGAAGTTGGCGGTGTCTCACCCCCGTGCCTCAGAAAGTACGTAAAGCCTTTGGTCCTGCGCCTGATCTCTCTCCGGTCGAGTCGGTTTACCATCCCATCGGATTATGAGAGTGAGGGAAGAGGGAGTACACCTGTGCTTGCGCATACACTGGGGCACTATAATCCTGTCCTGCGCCGATGGCTACCCTCCGTTGAGGCAGGCCGCCGTGGCCGAAATTCGGTCTGGAGGACATTATTATTACTTTGACCAAACAACTGAATTCTAACAATGAAGGCCATAGATGCGTTTTCTCCCCACCCTTGAAACCAGGACCTGCTGCTGAATGGCAACAAGAATAGGAGTTGGTACCAACCTATATCTACCCTACCATCAAGTATATTTCAACTTCTTCATCTAGCATCTTTTAACGTCGTAGAGTCACGCTGTAGCTACTATATATTTTATATATTTTTAATACAATAATAATAAAATACAGTACTAGCGATCCGCTTCGGTTTCACTCGGGTGATTCTTGAATCTAAACCATCGCGTAACATATTAAAATACACTCAAAAGATTTCATCAGTCATCGGGCATAATTCATCGAGCCGTTTTTGAGTTTTAGTGAGATTAACGGTAAGCAATTGATTTTTATATATAAGGTAGAGATTTACGATGTGAAAGTGTCATAAAGTTTGTTGTAGGGAATATTTATATACGTGATTATATACGTATCTCACGAACGAATAAACTGATTTTACTTTTTTCTCTTTTATTGAAATAACCGGACCAGCGATCGACGTGGTTTTTCAAGGTTAAAAGCTGATTAGTTTTTTTGAATCGATCGGTAAAGCCGTTTAAAAATTATTCCAAAAAAAACTAGTTTTCGAATTTTTTTTTGAGATTTCTCAAAATCTGCTGGTCCTCCGAATTAATTACAATTCATAGAAAATTTAAGTTTGATGAACTTTGGAAATCCGCTTAGTTCATTTCAATCGGTCAAGCCGTTTAAAAGTTAACACACACACACACACACACACACACACACACACGCGCACACACACATACACACACACGCACGCACGCACGCACGCACGCACGCACGCTTGCACGCACGCACGCACGCACGCACGCACGGACGCACGCACGCACGCACGCACACACGTACGCACGCACGCACGCACGCACACGTACACATACATACAGACATACTGATATCATAGAAAAATTGTCAGGGTGGCTTCCTGTGACCTTAAAACGTCAAGATTTGATGAAAACTCAATTTTCGAAAAAGGGGGTAAAACAATAACTTCCCGATTTTTTAAAATTTTCAATTTTCTTAGCAGGAAGTTAAAAATACTGCAGAGAGTAAGCACTAGCTGTATTTATCCAATAAAATATAAATTAAGTAAATAGAATTATTTATTTTTGTCATCGTCATAAATAACCTTACTTTTTCTATCAGTCAGTTAATTAAGCGTATCCCTGATATCCTTGTATTTCAATTAAAGTTTTTATGTTTAAAATCTGTGACGAAGAGTCGTCGCGGGATTTTACTGCAAAAAGTTATCATTCACGGTCCGATGTCAGTCACATGCTTGATTTGGGCGACGGAATGTTCCTAGTGCTAGTTAGAGCATTGGCCTTAAGAGGATATCCGGACGGCGCGGCGTTTAGTCCGTACAAACGCATTTCTCTGTTTTCTATTCGGATAATGACTCAAGAGCGAATATATTTTACGATGCAATCCATATCTACCGCTACCATGGTTACCAAAAGGTTAGCTGGCAGAGAATGCCTTTTCGGCATTAAGTTCGCCTTTGTACCAAATTGTTTTGTTTGAGTGCAATAAAGAATTTTCTATCTATCTATCTATCTACCATGTTCCTAGGCTTTTCCATAAATTAATAAAACAAACTTAACAAACATCTTTTACGTGGTAGAGCCACGCTACAGCTGTATTACGGTTGTAGCACGAATGGGTCGGCTCGACCGGGGAAGGACCACGCTCTCATAGAATACCAGCTTAAAATAGCAGTTTAATACTTCTGTGGTTCGTATGGTGAGTGTAGAGAACCGGAGACCCTTTTTTACTGGAAACAAGACATTCCATTTTAGTCCTCGGCCATCAGGTGGACTGTGTGCTCTTACATATCTACATACATGCATACATACTCGTACGTACGTACATACATATATATTAAATTAAGGTTCTGTATGTAATGTCGAAATAAACTGGCTTCTTTTAAAAACAGCGGGTTACTTGCATGTGTTAGAAATGACTCTGATTTATTTTTTATAAATGGACTATTTCTCAGTATTATATCGACGTTACGTTATAAAACAATTGTGGTATCTTTGCTTACTTATAAGTAGTTAGTAGTAAACCCAAGATAAAGAAAAATAGAATTAGTATGCAAATTAACACAATTTAATGGTGGAAGGTGATCGCCGCGCCGATAGAAAAGTGATTTTTAATTTTTATTTACATTTACAGACATGGTGTTGGAATAAGGTATTTTATTAAACTCGCGGTGAGTTGAAACCACGTTTAAGTCACGCTCATGCGGGACTTAACTAGCCGATTATTGTACAGTATGTTTTACGTAAGCCACGCATTAAATTTATAATATTTTATAATTATTTAAAAAAAAACATTTACTGTCTAAAAATACCTTTTGATAGCTGTCAGACTTATTGGACTAGGCGTGCCAAACTAAATGTCGGTACATACAATATTCGGTTCTTAAGAAAAATCGTTTCTTTAGAGTTAGTAATCATTTGTAAAACTGTAAGACAGTTGCAGAACGCCAAAAAACCAACATTGCCCACTCCCACAAAGGTGTTGATCTATGTGGAAAAAAACAACTTACCAAGCTCAACGAATATGAAGAATCAGCCCAAAAAGTTAAAATCAATTCACAAAATCATAAAAGCACGCACAGTAAGCTTATAAATGGCGGAAGATTAAAATTAAGTAGAGATTTTTTCAGTGTGACCTTTGATATAAGTTTTTTGCCTACAAAAATTTAATTTAATAAATTGAACTTGTTTTATTCATGATTCATATAATTTAAGCAACTTTAAAAATTAAATATACAAATAATAAATTAAAAGGTTTAAGATTAGATTATTTGAATATTTTTACCAACTATTTGAATATTTTGCCGATTATTCGCATAACAATGAATTTTAATCATCCAAATGCTACAGTAACTTACATAGCGAAATATCATTGAAACAACGACAACACATAAAAGTTGACTCTGGTATTTTTTTAAATATTTTTTTTAATATTAGTACTTCAATTAATAATAAAGAACTATACATTTTGCAATTAATTATATATTACTTCATAATTATTGGGATTTATGTAAACGGTTATTTTCAATCATATAAGTACGCTTGTAGAAAGTTATTGCGGAATGATTAAAGTGACACGTCAAAAGGTATTTCTTAGATTTGGTTAAGTGAAGTAACATCTATTAGAATACTTAAAATTAAAAACAAGACATTGAATAATTTGATCAAGAAATATAAAAAAAAAATTCTTGACATAAATTCATTAAAATTTCTTGTACATTTCTAACTTTAACTGTATATTTTAAAGTACAATTATTAAAAACACAATTACTATTACTATCATTTACCGACACACTACAATTGTTAAAAAATAAGACTTTTGTGAATTCAGGTTTGATAAATAATTTACATAGAAGCCAACTGGATCATTCAAAACTTGTGTAAATCGAGTCTCTACGCAAGAAAGAGAAAGAATAAGAAAGAGAGATCACTGCTGTCTTGCTTGCTCTAAGACGATTTTTTCTTAATAATCATTTATAGTACACTACCATTTTTCAATTAAAAAGTGGATTTAAGTCACTTTTACTATACAATAATGTACGATACACGGAACTTAAGAAACCGATTAAACGTGTAAAGTTAGTGCACACAGTACAATAATCGGCTACTTAAGTCCTTTGTATCGTACTTTATTATTTTATTTTTATCTCAAACTGTTCTGTTTAACTACTTATCTAGGTTTTTTTATAGGATAGGTGACAAACGAGCACACAGTCCACCTGATGGTAAGTGGTTGCTGTGGCCCATAGACATCTACATCTATCCTCGGTTACGAATCAAAATGCAGATGCGTTGTCACCCGTGAGGACTAAGATGGAATGCCTCGTTTCCAGTAAAAGGGGTCTCCGGTTTTCTACACTTCCATACGAAATACATCAGCATTAAGCTACTATTTCATGCTGGTATTCTGTGAGAGCGTGGTCCTTCCCCGGTCGAGCCGATCCATTCGTGCTACAACTATACTTCTAATATAACGGCAGCATGGCTCTACTACGTAAATGGTATAATGGGACTGCCATATTAAATAAATACTAGTATCGAATAATGACATTTCCTAGTTCGTATGCCTACCGTCAAAAACTCATAAATCATAATATCAGATGAAAAACCTGTTTTCTTTTGTAAATTAAACAAATTTGATATTATAAGTTACAAAATAATAGCGAAGATATTAAAAATTAAAAACGATTTTAATAAAATAAATCTGCACTGTATTAAAGGTTCTGCTTTAAACCGCAATCGATTTATTATTGAAATTTTGAGGGAAAATAATAGGCAGATAAAAGTACCTTATTGCATAGATAATTAAAGGTAAAAGTAAATATTGTTATGTGATTCATATTATGTTGTCGGCGTTACATTGCTCCTCCTTGATAGGTGTGGATTGTCACTAATAATTATGATAGACGTGCGCAGTTTAAAGATTGACTTTAAAAGCAATTAGTTTTGTAACGTACGAGTATTTTTACTTTACCTTATAAAATTATACTTTAAATAAAACGTAAATGATGATTTCAAAAAATTCTAAAAATAAATGCACATAACAGCTTCAGTTAGTCGGTGTTAAGATATACCTATTTTATACAAGATTTAAAGCCTCGGTTTCAGAAGCTTATTTTGCTGTTAGCTGGAAAATTTTAACTTCCCGCTAAGAAAATTGAAAATTTTGAAAAATAGGGAAGTTATTGGTTTCACCCCGATTTTCGAAAATCAAGTTTTCATCAGATCTCGACGTTTTGAGATGCCAGAAAGCTATTCTGACTAATTTCACGTGGACGTCCGTACGGATGTATGTATGTACGTGTGTGTGTGTGTGTGTGTGTGTGTGTGTGTAAGTATGTAAACCTTTCGTAACTTTTGACCGTCTTGATCGATTGAGATGCGGTTATGATCTCAATGTGGAATAGATTTGGTGATAATATGAACTGATTCGGACGAGTAGATTTTAAGAAATCTCAAAAACAAAAATGTTAGAAAACTGTTTTTTTTTGGAATTACTCTTAAACGGCTTTACCGATCGATTTCAAAAACTAATCAGCTCTTAACTTTAAAAAATGACGTCGAATGCCGTTTGGAAAATAAAAATCGGTTTATGCGTTCGTGAGATATCGAAGGAGAAAGAATTTGAAAAAAAAAACTTTTTTTTTAACATAACTTCGAGATTTCCCAACATAATTTGGTGAAATTTGAAGCGCTTTGCATTTGAAATTAGCGGGAAGTTCTAGGGATGGCCTGCAGGGTCAACTAATTTTTTTGCGAAGTCGCTTTTTACTTGTTATTTAAAGTTTGTTTTTGAACCCTCTGAGTGGCCTAAGGAATATCACAAACTCAAGGGAACACCAACTAGAATCATCTCTATTATTCACCCTGTGATTTTTTTAAATTCATATGAAACGTGAAATATGACCCTATTTAATAAAATAAGAATTGCTTATTATAATCGTTTGATAAAGATATGGCGTAATATACATACAAAATAGAAAAAAAAATTGACAATAATTGTTGAATTGCGACCCCCCGAGGCCCTCCTTGCGAGGAAGGGGGGGGCCTTCCTCTTGTTAGGGCAGCTAAAAATATAAAGCTTAGGAATAATTTGGCAGCTTCAGTTTTCCTTCTGAACACAAATGACAAAAGGCTAGGGCTTGTGCCGAGTAGTGGCGGTTGAGAATATCCACTACCCCATATCTTCCCGCGGGTGTCGTAACAGGCGACAGAGGGACACAGAAACGAGATGGGCAGCAGCATCTTCCTAATAACAACAATAACATAATAAAAAACTGCGGTTGCCAACCCGCTCGCCAAGCGTGGCAATTATGGAAAATATCCCCCTATGAGCAACGACGCAAACAAACGGCCACCAGTACCCGGCGGCCCCGCTATTCCTACGGTGGCGACCATGGTAACGGCTGGGCAGGGGGTGCTAAGAATCCACGGTGGACGTTCGGTTGCCACCTACGACGACTCGACCTGGCAACGTATAACGCACGCACCCTGAGGACTGACGAGAAGATACTGGAGCTGGAAGAAGAGATAGACAAGTTGCGTTGGCATATTATTGGATTATCTGAGGTCCGAAGAGAGGGGGAGGACACGGTAATCCTCGAGTCCGGCAACTTGTTCTATCACCGGGATGGCGACCATCTGTCCCAATGAGGTGTCGGATTCTCGTCCACAAGTCTCTCGTCAACAACGTTGTAAAGATGGGGAGTGTGTCGATGAGGGTCGCGTACCTGATACTCAGAATCACCAAACGGTAAGTTCTGCAAGACCCGCCGCAGAAGAACACAAAAACTCTCCGATCACACTCTTAATCTCATGGCTGTTAGACGGGAGATGAGGCTGTAATCGTCAACAGATTTGACAGCGTAGAGGCAACTGAACAGACAGATCTCCAAATGCATTCGGCGAGAATTACGCAACTTTAATACTGCTCGTATTAAAGAAGCGATCGAGCGGAACCAGGGCTGGAAAGTCTTTGCCAGAAATCTGTCTTCCAGAAAGAGCCAACTGTCAAAGCTGAAGACTGAGTGTGGCAGCATCGTTTTAGGGACACCTGAGATTTTGTGTGAGATTGAGAGGTTCTATGGGCAGCTAGCTGTACACATCATCATTGGAGCCACACGCAAGTGTGAGTAACGATCCAAGAGCAAGTCTTATCCGACACTATTCTAATGATATCCCGGGCGTCATTCTAAGCGAGATTAGATTGGCTCTCCAGCACCTTAAAAACGGCAGGGCCCCAGGCGAGGATGGAATTACAGCGGAGCTTCTGAAAGCGGGTGGAACACCGGTACTTGAAGTCCTTCATAAGCTCTTCAATTCCGTCCTCCATGGTGGCACTACTCCGGAGGCGTGGAGCAGAAGTGCGGTGGTCTTGTTCTTTTAGAAAGGCGACAACGCTCACTTGAAGAACTAAAGACCGATTTTTCTTTTGAGCCGCATCTAGGTGCTGTTTTCGAGAGTCATTACGAATTGTCTCGCACGCAGATTCGACGACTTCCAGCCTCCCGAACAAGCCGCTTTCCGAAAAGGCTTCAGTACCATAGACCACATACATACCCTGCGGCGGATTGTACAGAAGACCGAAGAGTACAATCTGCCACTTTGCCCGGCGTATGTGGACTATGAGAAAGCCTTTGATTCCGTCGAAATTTGGGTGGTGCTACAGTCCCTTCAGCGGTTCCAAGTTACTTACTTACTTACTTATCTTCACGCACAATCCCTAACGGGGTAGCCAGAGAGAACCGATCGCCAAGTGTCACGATCCTTACATACCTCTTTCGCTTCTTTCAGGTTCATTAACTTCTTCATACATGCACGTCTAGGTATCCGAGTACTCTTGACCCTCCCCTCCTCGAGCTATTTGCTCACATGGTCTTCGAAAGTTAGTCTCGGTCTACCTCGACACCTTTTAATATTTACTTTCGCTCTATATATTTTCTTCACCATTCGGTCTTCACTCATTCGTTCAACGTGCCCAAACCATTGGAGTACGCCCCTATCAATTTTTGTGATAAGGTCATCTTTCAATCCTGCCATATTGCGAATCTCTTCGTTTCGCTTTCGGTCGGCTATGCTAACGCCACACATTTTACGAAGAGATCGCATCTCCACTGCATTCAACTTGCTTTTATGCTTCTTCTGGCACACCCAGGTTTCGCTGCCATATAACAAAGTCGGTACCAACACTGCGTTATGTATTGCAAGGCGTGCACTCTTCACCACGCATTGCCTTTTTACTAATGCATTCAGGGCACCATTGACTTTGTTTCCGGCAGCGACACGCCTATCCACATCTAAATCACATCTTCCATCCCGGCTGAAAGCACTCCCCAAGTATACAATTTCATTTACCTGTTCTAGACATTCCTGATTTACCCATATTTCACATTTCGTTCTCTCTTCGTCCTTTTCAAATACCTATTTGAAAAGGTTCCAAGTTGAATGTCGGTATATCGAAGTGCTGAAGTGTTTGTACAGTAGGGCTACGATGGCTATCCGAGTACAGAACCAGAGTTCGAAACTTATCCAACTGCAGAGAGGTGTAAGACAGGGTGACGTTATATCCCCGAAACTCTTCACCGCTGCGTTGGAAGACGTTTTCAAGCTACTGGACTGGATAGGCTACGGTATTGACATCAATGGCGAGTACATTACTCACCTTAGTCTACTATATAGTCCTTATGGCAGAATCGCTGGAGGACTTAAGCACTATGATCAATGACCTCAATAGTGCCTCCCAAAGGATAGGTCTTAAGATGAACATGGACGAAACAAAGATCATGTTTAATGTGCATGTCACACCTATGCCGGTATTTGTTGGGAGCACTAAGCTCGAAGTTATTGACGAGTACGTTTACCTGGGACAAATAGTCCGACTAGGTAAGTCCAACTTCGACCAAGAGGTCAATCGACGGATTCAACTCGGCTGGGCAGCGTTCGGGAAATTACGACGCATCTTCTCCTCAGGTATACCTCAAAACCTGAAAACTAAGTTGTACAACCAGTGCGTGTTGCCGGTGATGACCTATGGAACCGAGACGTGGTCCTTCACTGCAGGCCGTATGAGGACGCTCAAGGTCGCTCAGCGAGCTATGGAAAGGGCTATTCTCGGAGTTTCTCTGCGTGATAGACTTAGAAATGAGGATATCCGCAGTAAAACCAGAGTGACCGACATAGCCCTACGGATTAGTAAGCTGAAGTGGCAATGGGCCGGCCATATAGCTCGAAGAACCGATAACCGATGGGGAAGAAAGGTTCTCGAGTGGCAGCCTCGTATCGGTAGGCGTAGTGTAGGGCGACCTCCCACTAGATGGAGTGACGACGTGGTAAGACATGCAGGAAGTCGATGGATGCAGGTGGCTCAGGACCGTGCTTTGTGGCATTACTTGGGGGAGGCCTATGTTCAGCAGTGGACTTTTGAAGGGCTGTAATGATGATGATGATGAATGATGAAGCTAGGGCGTTTTAAAATCTAACATTGTGTCATAAATTACCATATTTTCGAATCGTGTGAAAGCACTAGATTTATATTTGAGATGTGTTTTATTTTTCAATATTTGTACAATTTAAAAATAATATGGAATTATTCAGATTATTGTCAGTACTTCTCATTGTGAGTTCACAACGACTCTTGGAATAAAAAAAATATTGCATTTGACTATCGTAATATGACATATGCACAAGTTATATTGTAGGGCCGGTAATTTATTTATTTATAGCATCTTCCGCCAACACTCTGACACTTAAATACAAATTAAAAGTTAAATCCATAATCGCATTTAAAACAGAAGATTTAAAACACGCTTTAAGTCTGTTTAGGGTCGTAACATGTAATTTAATTAACAAAAGGCAAATATATGTTATAGACATCGGCATTTTGTTTTTGTATTATAATATATTTAAAGAATTTCCTTTTTTGGTTAAACAAGTTTTTAATTTATTGTCACATCGCCCGCTATTTCAACATAAAAAACGTGTAAATGTACCGTTAAGATAACCTGTACCTAAGTTTATTTTAAATACTAAGTGGTATATTGAATATTAAATATATTTTGATACATTGCCAGGGTAGCCGTGGTAGCTTATGGGCTAAGCGTTTCACGTAAATTTCACAGTAAGTAAGTGAGTAACCCGAGGGAACATGAATTTTTAATTGAAATTATAAAAAAGTGATTTACTGAATGCTCGACGGGATGTGAAATTATTTTACGGAAACTTGCACGTCTGAGGAATAAAAATATTTCCCTACCGGTCCGTCTCAGGCAATATGTAGGCGGTATCTTCAATTTACATTTGTGTAATTTTATAGTAGTTTTTAGTCCGAATTATCTTTGTCTTCTAATATTTGTGTAAAGTCTCCTCGTATATATAAACTTAGTGGAACAAATAAAGTGGAGGCCTATGCTCCACAATGGACTTTCAATAGACTTTAATGAATTAATTCGGTCTTTAAGCTACCACAATATTTTGTGCTTAGACCAAGTGAGATTGGGTTACCGTTATAGCCTATTGAAGTCCACGGTTGAACATAGCTCTGCTCCATAGATTTCCTCACAGGTGGAAGCGGGTTGGCAACCGCAGTTTTCTGCTCTTCATTTGTTTCCCTCTGTCGCCTCTTACGACATAATTTCTACCCTCGAAATTGTGGGCTGGTTGAGTACAAATGCTAACTTTTTCTTATGTGAGAAATAAAACTAGTGCAATAGAAATTTGTGTAAAGGCTATTTTTAAAAAGAGGTTTGATGCTTCGCGACGAAAGTTAACGAGATTTCCCAATTTAAATTCGATCGAGTTGTATATTATAATGAAGCACGGGCTACGCTGCGCTGAATTTAAATGCAAATATCTGCATGTGTCGCTACACGGTCAAGTTTAAAGTGAAAGCTCTAACGAAGATATCTGGTTCTATTTGTATAAAAATATTATAGTTGCTTACGGCACAGTTTTATATCAGACAGACGACTTTATGATGTATATTCTGTTTATATCATTAAGAAGCTCCATCCATCCATTATTGCCTCTAAAAGTACACTTCTGAAAATAGGCTGCTCTCATAAATTGCCTCAGGGCTGATTTTGCTATTGGTATTTTTTTCCTAAAGATATGTCCATCTATCCTCGATTAAGAATCAAAATGGACTAAAATGGAATGCCTCGTTTCCAGTTAAAAGGGTTTTCCGGTTCTCTACACTCACTATAGAAAACGCAGCGTGTTATGCTGCTATTTTAAACCAATTCTTTGAGAGCATGGTTGTTCCCCGGTCGAGGCGACCGATTCGTGATATAGCTATGATACAGCTGTATTGCGGCTCTACCTCGTAATTTTTATGACATCAATATGGCGTAGATCCTTAAACTCGCTTCATTTGTTACAATAACGCAAAAGACACATTTGCTCGCGTACTGTGATATTTCGGCGAGCTTTTAGCCCGTGAACTGCCTCGGCTGAGGTAGATGAGCTTATTTGTTGTTAATTACAACTTGATAACTCTACGTGTTTCTGAGTCCATGGACACAAAAAAATAGAAATTAAAAACATACATGCAAATTGATATTCGTGACAAAAGTTTTTGAAGAAAGTTGTTAAGAAATCATGATCGCGTAAACGCTATTTAGAATCAATACAAAACCGTTAAGTTTTTTATTGAGATAACACTACTAGCTGTAGACCGTATTTCAAACAACTAAATATTCTTACCTTACCCTGTATGTACATTTATGAACTATGCCTGTTTGGCCACAAAAATAATAATAGTTTTAAGAAAATTAAAGATACGCGTAACTTAAATACACGTAACAAAAATAAATTATACCTACCACAGTCGCGAACAAAAATGTTAAATACAAGCCCCTACTATATGGCAATAAAAGTATATAATAAATTACCACAGGAAATAAAAAATATATCAGAATTAACCAAATTTAAATCAAGACTCGTTAAATATTTAAAACAAAACCCCTTCTACTCAGTAGAAGAGTATTTAGATAAAAAATAACACTATTATATATTTTTATATCTTTTTATAGCTTTTAATTTTATTTCATTTTATGTATGTTAATAGTATATAAGCAGTGCCCTTGTCAAATTTGCAGTGCCTGAAAAGGGCGTCTAAGTTGTAAGCACATTTTTAATTTAATACCAATTATGTACACTTAGATTGCAAATAAATGATTTGATTTGATTTGATTTGCGGTGTTAAGCAAATAATACTGTGCCAATAACTTCATTGAATAACAACCTTATTCAATAAAACTACTTATAAGGATTTTATCGTTTTATCGTGGTTGGTGGACTGAGGACTGAGGTGTTTGTCGTCCCGACGCCATAGCACACACGTAAATACTCTTTACAATACAATGATTTTAAAAAATTTGTTTCCAGCAGGATTTCTATTTTCAGACGTGTACTTTTTATACGTGGTAGAGCCACGCTACAGCTGTATTATGGTTGTAGCACGAATGGGTCGGCTCGACCGGGGAAGGACCACGCTCTCATAGAATACCAGCGTAAAATACTGCTGTGTTTCTAATGGTGGGTGTAGAGATCCGGAGACCCTTTTTTACTGGAAACGAGGCATTCCATCTTAGTCCTAAGGGGTGACAACGCATCTGCGTTTTGATTCTTAATCGAGGGTACATGTAGATATCTATGGGCCACAGCATCCACTTACCATCAGGTGGACTGCGTGCTCGCTTGTCACTCTTATTCTATAAAAAATGACAATGGAAGTGAAAGAGTGAGATAAGCGTATTATTGAAATCAAAGCTAATCACTACAAAATAGCTAAAATTTGACAGTTCATATCAGAACCACATATCTTCTACGATATATATTAATACGTGATGCGAAAACTTTGTATCCATTTTCAAGCATATTGCACGCAGGGAGATGTGTGAGATTTGGGAAAATTAAGATTTATTTGGAGAAGGAATACAGAAAGCTAAAATCTATCTATATATAATTAAAAATAAATTGCCGCATATATGCAAGATCGTCTGAGAACTGTTGGATTTTGATGAAATTTTTGGATGTTTTAGATTCAAAATTGGACCCAGTTCGTGGTACTTTTTGAAAGAAATAAATGTGCAAACTTTGACTGCTTATAAAAAGCAAAGTACTTGATAAATATTAATGAAAGTATATTTAGATTATGTAATTCTTAAACTCTTAGAATATATTATTGAAATGGGTGCAAGTCGTACATTTTTATAATTAAAATGAGTAAGTTATGACTAATTAATAAAATGGCGTCGATAGGACAACGCACATTTGGCTCTTTATTGTTTCATTGACTGTGAAGAGCTGTCGTATCACACAGCCATCAATGCGAACAAGGCTGTAGTTTTTGAGTTATGATTAAGTGACCATATTTACGGATGATCATATTACCCTCACGTACTATATTTTATCTTCTGGACCTCTTTATGCAGGATTGATAGGTTTTTTTTTAATAAAAATAATTACTGGCACTAACAACGGCTTCCGGTTGCTCTAATGAATAATCATTCATTCATACTTCCAAGAAACACCTTCAAGAAATAAGTTATTAAACAAACACAACGTAATAAAGGTACTAATCAAAACAATTATAGGTCGGTACGCCATAGAATTAATCATAAGAAACGACCTATTATAAACCCTTAGGAAGATTCTTCAGGAAGATCAAAATATATTAACATGCATTGCATGCATTGCATGCACAGCGCATTAGCCGTCTCCAGTGCCATAGTCAGGTAATTTACAGTAAATTTAAACTCAAACCTACGTGACAGTATCATTGCAATTTTACTATATCACCATTTCCGAACGCAACATAAAAATAACGCTTTTATTAATAAAAATAGCTTAAAGAACCTAGTCTTTAAGCTCAGAATCAGATGTTTTTGCAGTAAAGGATAGAATTGATGACGCTTGCCATTTACTGTCTAGTAATATAAAATGACCTCCGTTCGACCATACTTTTTGTTAAATGTAGGAGAGGCAAACGGCCACGGGAAAGTAGTGTGATAAATACCAACCCAAACAACACGCTTCCCCTGAAAAGTGCCAAGAAGTTGAGGACCGTAGTCCTCAGGATAATAACGGACGGCCAATCAAACAGGGCTTGGCTCCTTGCTAGCCCGTAACTACAAACATTGACCCCCCCCCCCCCCGTGTGCGTCACAAACTGCCAGACCGTCGGAATCGCTTACGTGATGTTTTTTTTTAATATAAAACGAAGTAAACGAGTTTGCGGTCTTCTGTCATCCGCTTTGCAATGAATGTTACTGGTTTGCGATATATCATTGATATGCAGAAGAAACAGCGTAGGTAGTAGCACGCAACCTTGTGGAACGCCAGCATTCATAGGCTCGTAGTTGGAGTATTCACCGTCTACTACGATCTTGATGCTTTGATCTGCAAGAAAACTGGTGATCCAATTTTACAATTTTTCGGTAAGTCCATAGGAAGAAAGCTTAGAAAGCAGTGATTTGTGCGAACCCTATCGGAGACCTTCGCTTTGACCAAACTATCTACCAAGGACCCTCCGACCTTCGACTTATCTACCTTCGCCTATTTATGAATCACCTAAAGCCGGGGAGGACATCCGCTAATCGGTAAAAAGGACCGGCTTTCCAGATACTGGCGTTGAAATTATGTTGCTCTGTTAGGGTGACAAACGAGCACACAGTCCACCTGATGGTAAGTAGTTGCTGCGGCCCATAGACATCTACATCTATCCTCGATTACAAATCAAAATGCAGATGCGTTGTCACCCGTGAGCACTAAGAGGGAATGCCTCGTTTCCAGTAAAAAGGGTCTCCGGTCTCTACACTCACCATACGAAACACAGCAGCGTTAAGCTACTATATCACGCTGGTATTCTGTGAGAGCGTGGTCCTTCCCCGGTCGAGCCGACCCATTCGTGCTACAACTATACTACTAATATAACTGCAGCATGGTTCTGCCACGTATAAGATTGAGAAGATTGAGCGGGATTTTGCTTAGAATCGGTATTCGATGCTACTCATGTTATAATTTTTAGATATAAATGTGATCTGTAGGCTAAACAATGTGCTTTCCGTTGCATACACCGACATCTACGAATTGGCGTGATCGCTTTAGCCACCTCCACCCACGACGTACTTCCTCTATCATTAATCATTAAGAAAATAAATTAATAGGTTAGTGTGTAACGGTGCTTAGTTTTAGTAAAGTAAATAATTATTTTACCGTACACTGTGAGCATGAGAGCCACCGTCTAACATCCAGCACTAAACTGTATGAATTATACGCGCGTATTGAATGAACTACGACGCGACATTCTCATAGTAATCGCCTCTTTTCCGGTTTGCGTAAACCGTTAAATGACATTATGAATTAATGGTGATGGTCCACTAAATTGCCACTGTTAATCGCGTTTTTATTTACAATCTATTAACGTGTGACTATAAATAAAAATGTTGCAAACGGTACCAAAAATATTTGATGCAAATTTTAAGTTGGCTTCTAATTGACATTTTTTAAATAATAAATTAAAAAATGTCACATTATCAATTAAATCGTTATAAAAGAAGCGAAGAAGATATTGTTACCTATTAAATGACCTTTTTATATAGAAGTTTTAAATATATAATTATTTATGAAAATTATATAATTAAATAATAAGTAATTTATTGATTCTGCTAAGAACCTATAGCAATAAAGAAGAAGTAATAAAACTCGCGCCTTGAGAGTCCCGTATAAACTTGGGTATTTACCTGCTTTCATTAAAATAATAAAGTCACTTAAATGTATTAATTGTAGTTAAGGTAAACTCCGAAGTTAAGTTCCTTAACGAAAGTCGGATTAAAGGTATTTTTGATAACGTTGACTTAGAAATGTGAATGTTTTACACCTCCGAGGGACAGTACAGCGTAGACCTTTAAGTTTGAAATTAATTTTAATTTGACACATTGTATTCGTGTTTTATTAGAGAATAGTCTAATTAAACATCTAGTACTAGTAACACATCCTATATACGTTTTAGTGCTGGACACAGAAGTCCTCGCCTCTCATTCCTAGGAGAAGGAAGGAAATATCCGTCGCGCAGCCCAATGCGTGTTGGTGAACTTTACATGTTTGAAATATTTTTTTTCTTATATCTTAGACATGCAGGTTTCCTTACGACACTGGCTTTCACCTTTGATAACGTGGTAAATCATAACTTAAAACTGCAATTAACAATTACATTGGTGCCGGCGGGGATCGAACCCGGGTTGCTCACGCACAGTAAAATTTACAGCGCGTGCCCAGCCCCTGAGCTAACACGGCTCTAATCATCTCTACGTCTTTAACGAACAACATGGCTCTTTAATAGAACACGTTTCTACATTGAAGGATGCACAGACATGGATGATTTTATAAGGGTTTCTTTTTTTCTTTTGAGGTATGCAACTCTTAAAAGTAACTCTTATGCCGGATCTCAAAATCAGTTCACCATCAGTCATAAGCATGTACCGTCGAAACCGGATATACCGACATCGCTTAGAACGACAAATCCAAGCCAAGTCCCTATATGTCCTCTAGACAGAAATTCGGTCACGGCAGCCATGCTTCCAAGAAGACCAGCCTACTGCGCAGGACAATGCATGCGCAAGCACAGGTGCACTCTCTGTTAATACGAATTTATTAATCTCTCCCATAGTTTGATAGGACGGTTATCCGACGACCGGAGAGAGATTAGGCGCAGGACCTTTCGGAAGCGCGGGGATGAAGTACCGCCCGTTTCCCTAACTAACTAACTTCCAGCTAACTCCCGGGTGCTACTGAAAATTTCTTGACAGAAAAACCCAGTAATTGATTTTGCTCCGACTAGGTATTCAAACCAGGGACTGCGTGATCAGAAAAACCGATGGAGCAGTCAGTTAGTCGAGTCCGATTACTTGTATGAATATTACTTGTAACAACTATATGATATAGCGTCTTTAGTTGTATGGTCCCATCTAGTAATGCCAGATTAAGACACCAAAATATCTAGAAAAAATTTGAAAACGTCAGGAATTTAGGCGTTGTTATCGAGAGAAATAAATAAAAAATTAAAAATATTAAAATAAAAAGTTTATTTTTACATTAGTAGACTACAAAAAGACTTATTGTTGACACATAACTAATTTAAGTACACTAAATTTTTAGGTTGCTACATGTATTTAGCATTAGACTTTAGTGAGTTTTCCTGATTTTTCTGATTACTTCTAAAGGCTCCAATTTGGAACCTTTAGAAGTAATCAGAAAATATTTAAAATTCATACAATTCAATTTAAAGTCCAATTTAATTACTAACTCGGCTATTTATTAAATCAAAGGCAGCTGTGATTTGAAATAAGCTGTTTGTCTGGAGATTTTGAGTTTTGTCGGCAGTCTGGAGATCATTTGAAATGTCGGAAGAATCCAGACGGATCCCGACCATCTGGTAACCCTAATCCCATCTTTTTTATAGGATAGGGTGACAAACGAGCACAGAGTACACCTGATGGTAAGTGGTTGCTGTGGCCCATTGACATCTACACCTCGATTACGAATCAAAATGCAGATGCGTTGACACCCATGAGTACTATGATGGAATGCCTCGTTTCGAAACGAGGCACTCACCATACGAAACACTATTCTGTGAGAGCGTGGTCCTTCCCCGGTCGAGCCGACCCATTCGTGATACAACCATAATATAGCTGCAGCGTGACTCTACCATGTATAAAATCAGCAGTATAATATAGCTGCAGCACGAATAGGTCGTTTCGACTGGGATCACGAGGGCACAGTAGATCACCGTGTAACTTAGCCACGTAATGCTGCTGTGTCCCGTACAGAGAGTGAAGAAAACCGGAGACCATATTTACTGTTAACAGGGCATTCTACTACCGTCCTTAGGTGTGACAAAGCATAGCTGCATGTTGAAGTATGATCCAAGAAAGATGTATATAGATCACTTTGGCTACAGTATCCATTCACCAGCCTATGTACTCGTTTGCCACCTTTACTTTTATAAAGACACTAACGATGCGTTGCGGCTTCGCATGGTTTATATCTGTTTTTCGACAACAGCGCCACCTGCCGGGTGCAATTGTGAATCTAAACCATAAAAGTAAAGTAAAGTTACAGTCCGTATAAATTCCACTGCTGCGCACAGGCCTCCCCTCATTTCTGAGAGGGTTTTAGGGCAAGGAAGTGTCCGGCGCGCTGCCCCAATGCGTGTTGTCGTACTTCACATGTACTTATTATTTTTTTTCTTATTCCTCAGACATGCGGGTTTCCTCACGATGTTTTCCTTCACCGCCGAGCACGTGGTATGGTGCCACGTGGTAAATCAGCACTTAAAATTGCAAATAACAATTTCATTGGTGCCGGCGGGGATCGAACCGCGTTCGGTTCGAATCTAAACCATACTCGAATCAATTTAACGTTTAGGAGGAGTTGACTCACATACACATGGACCGAAGAATTATAAATATAAAGATTGAGGTAAAAACCATCCTATCTCTCAAGTTGGACCAAACTGCACACAGTGTAAATCAGTTCTGAAAACTAAAGAGTTCATCTCGGAAAATCAATGTGACACGTAATTTTTGTATGTAAAACGTACTTTTATATAAGTATACTCTAATTTATAATATATTTAAAGCCGTTTTACATATAAATAAATAATTATAAAGTGTTGTTTTCCATAGTGATTATCATTATTTTTAAATTTCGTCAAACACGTAAGGAAGTACGTCGGAAATGATGCATTTGAACCGCGGCTTCCAAATTGTAGTATTGTGGTATTCGTGACTGACTGCGGTACAGGTAATGCCATTGTATAAATTAGCCGCAGGAAGCGGTCGGAGACGAGACAAAAACCATGTGTACTCTATGTAGTATGTATGCTAAGGTTGAAAGAGGCACGTACGGCATATCGCGTCAGGGTTTTTCTACTTACGTTGCTTCTCTGGCAATTTTGTTGACTTATCCAATTATTTTTGACCTTGTTTGTTTGTTTTAAATAATAAATATGTATTTTTATACTTGCTATTCTACTCCTCGTATGATTCCTTTGGATTTAGAACTGGCCTTTGCCTATTCGCAAAAGGAGTACAGTAATGAATATTATTATCTGAATTTTTATAACTTATGTTTGTAATATTTCCTACACACAAATATAGTCTAATTTAGTAATTTACTAAAATAATCTTTATTCAATATTTAACAATAATAGAAAATAACATTCTAAATTCTAATTCTAATACTAAAAACCTTAAAAATATATATTATAATAACTAAATTAAATTATTAAAAAAGAGGTCCTTTAGGCAAGGTTCCGAGGATACTGGCAGCGTTTCCCCGTTGAATAGCTAGACTAATTCTTTGTCCGAGGTAACTGCCAGCTCTTCGGTCTCCTGTGACGTCGATTAACCTTTTTGCTATTTCCTTAAAAAGGCTTAAAGCGCTAGGACCCCACGGACCAAGGGTCTCGACACCGAAAGGGACAAAAATATATTCGGAGCCTAGACCCCTGTATTTGCAAACTTTAGCCTTTTCTGCCGCTTCACAAGCCGCACCAGCTCTGTTGTTGGTTCCACGTAGATGGGAAGGGGCCAGCGTGTCTGAACAGGTTGCATCCCATACCAGCACCCGGCCCATCTTCCATGGAATCAAACTCATACCGTCCGGTCTCTTGCCATCGTCTCTTGCAATACCAGACGGTTCAAGTAGACTTGGCACGTTGACGGTGGCAAGAGACCGGCGTATGATATCGTTAAGTGCTGCATGTCTCGAGAAGCGATCTGCACTTTTTTGGCATGGTAGCCCGTGATGTCCTAGCTTGTCGACGTCACTGCCACACGGACATTTATGAGGAGCGCAGACCGGAGACTATAACTTCAACTTTTAACTTTAAAAGTCCGTTTTAGTCAAAATTCGAAGCCGATTTCAAATAACTATAGACAATAAAATAATTTCACATTTTAAAGACGAATCTTTATTTTTTCTATCCACTATGTTTTAGCTGGTAGTTTTTTAATGTGAAATATTCTATTCTTTTTAGCACTTTGGAGATGACTTAAGTTTGTAATAAAAGTTTACTTTTTGTCTATACTTAACGAATTTATTGTATTTTATTGTTTAGATTTTAATATAATTGTATGTTTTCAATTTATATATGTATTAGCTATTTAATTATATCTTTAAAAAAAGACACAATACATTGCTTATTCTTTATATTTTCACCTAAAAACCGTCTCAGATGCTAGAGGAGCTTGTGGCCAACCCAGAAGGCTGTAACTTTACTTTACTCTTTATATCTATGTTTATTTAATGATTTCTTGTGATCACGGTCAGTTCAACAGATCATTCCAACTGAGCAATTTAAAAAACTGTTGATATTTTTTATAATAGTGGATTTTCGATATATCGATCATTATAAATATATTAATATCGGAGTTTTACATGTAAGTTTATTTAAGGGTATATATAGAAAATCCGATATTTTAAAAACTATCAACAGTTTTAGTTTGAACTGATCAGTTGGAAAGATCAGTTTAACTGACCGTGTGTGGTCACTATCATATTTACGCGAACACTACACATTTAAATAAAACTAGTTTTGTGCTCGACACGTCGAGAATGTAAAATAACTAATATACGCTATAAAATCCGTAAAAATTAAATTAATTTAAATCTTTATTGATCTTAAAATATATGTTGACATTAATTCTCAAAAGTTCTCGGGTCTTACTGCTGGTGAAAAGATTTGAAGTTAGTAATTTCAAACCGTACTACAAAGCACATCATTAAATTGGAAGTGTTTTCGTATACATGGCGGAGTTTAAAAAATTAATCATCTGTTTTCTTTTCGTCAGCGCTCCTCAATCGGCTGCTGCAGCTGTATTGTAGGTGCAGCTGGCAGGTAGGTAGCTTCGTTCTGGGAAGCACCGCGCCCTCACAGAACACCAGCGTAATATAGCAGCATAATGCTAGTTGCTTAATCTCAGTTCTCAGGAGTGCCAACGTACGTGAATTTTGATTCATAGTAATAAATGTTACGGGCCGAAGCAGCTATGTGTTTTTTTTTACTTCATATATTTAATCGCAACTTCTTATTATGCTTAAAATAGTTACGTGAAATGCTGATAATGTTTGATTTACAGACATCGTGCTTATTTATATTGGCGGCTTGGTAGAGCTGTGGGTTCGAACTTCGAATCCTGTAGTGTTTGTATGGAGTACAAATAATTCTTCCGAGTTCGAATGATTGTGGGTGTGCATGTAAAACGATATCTCCACGGTACAAAAGCACGAATCTACCCGGGTCGAATATTTTAAAAATAAACAATTAAACATTATGTTTTATTTGTATTAAATTTACATTGAAATTAACACTTTTTTTAAGAAAATGTCAGCAAAGGCAAAAACACTAAAACTTTATTATCAACAAATATGTCCAAACAAACATTTAGTACTGTATTTTAAATTCGATTTACGTATTTATGAAGTAAAATACATTATAAGTATTATTTTTTCAACTATTTATTAAAATACCAAGAATATATTTTAGGGTTACAAAACCATGTGATTTCCATCAAGTGCATTATCTGAATCAGTATTTAAAGGTATAGAAATAACTTGAGAAAACTATTTAAAAAAAATTGATTAATTAAAAAATAAAGTATTATTTGCACATTGTATGTGTTATAAGTCGTGCAGTGACACGGTGTAGGAATATTCACTAGCCCATATCATCCCGTGGGTGTCAGAGGCGACAGAGGGAACCAAATCAAGAGATGGGCATAAGCGTCTTCCTAATAACGACTTAAAATAAGAAAACTGGGATTTGCCACCCGCTTACCAAGCTTGACAACTATGACAAATATTCCCCATTTGCCAATGTTCAGTAGTGGACTTCAATAGTCTATAACGGTGAATTGTTTTTGGTTTTATTACATCTAACTGACATGGTTATCTTGTTGACGTCCGCCACAATTTTATTTTGTTCCTAATCGACTTATATTATGATCTCTATCTATACAAGTGAAAGGTATGTAATACACTGCTACTTACTCGTACTTTTGCATTTATCATGACGTCCGCCCAATCTTAAAACCCGTTTTAATTAAGTATGCAGGTCACTGAACTGTATCTCAAGCTTATTCACATAATATTGAGAATATCAGAACTCTGTAAATACTTTAAAAAATTAATATAAACTATGTCCACCGGAAAAATCCTAATTATCAAATCACAACAGATTTCCAATGGAAGCTAACAGGACACATAATATGAAACTAATACATATATAACAAGAAACACTTGCTAATCCTATACTATTAAACGAGCAATTCTTGTATAATATATGTATATATATATAATCGGGATCTCGGAAACGGCTCCAACGATTTTCATAAAATTTAGTGTCCAGGGAGTTTCGGGGATAATAAATCGATCTAGCTAAGATTTATTTTTAGAAAATGTCTTTTTGTCCGTGTTTTTAGGCAATTAAAAACTGCTACAATATCGTTAGAATAAGAAGGTAAATTTTGACAGTTTGGTAATGATTATAAATAGCTTATTGGTATAATGGGCGGTCACAAAATCGTAAAACCCCGGTTCGAGCCCAGACCGACCGACCGACTTTTTTATTTTTTTTTCAAGTTTCTTTCTTTTTTGAGAAAATATATTTTTTTCGAGCCCTTTTTTTAGTATTTTTTAAAAACACGAAAATTTAAATAAAAATAATTGCACTCATGATTTTTTATTCAAATAACCAGTTCAGTTTTTTCTGTTATGTCGCTAAGATCAAAAAATATTATTTATAATTCATCAGTATGTAATTTGTATCTAAATATAATTTCCAAAACACACGAATTAAAAAAATCGAGCGAAAAATACCGAGCAAAGCTCGGTCAACCGGGTACTCTTATAAAGCGAGTGTCGTTGTGTTTTACATGGATTACATGCGCATTTAACTAAATAACGTTGTGGAGCCATGCTGCAGTTATATTAGTACTATAGTTGAAGCATACATGGGTCAGCTCGACCGGGGGAAGACTAAGCTCTCACAGGATACCAGCATAAAATAGCAGCTTAACGGTGCTGTGTTTCGTATGGTATGTGTAAAGAAACGTAGACCCTTTTTACTGGAAACGAGGTACTATATCTTAGTCCTCACGGATGACTACGCATCTGCATTTCGATTCGTAATCGACGAAAGGTGTAAATGTCTACGGGCCGCAGCAACCATTTACCATCAGGTGCACTGTTTGCGCGTTTGTCACCCTGATCCTATAAAAATAAAATTTCTGACTTTTTCTGTCTGTTGCCACTGCTGCCTTTGCTGAATAAGTTATGTATTGATTAAAGCTACTTTTACGGATTTTATCGCGTTTATTTTACTTTCAATTACTTTTATTTTTAATTCCCGACGTTTCCGGCGCTTTCCAGCACCCATCGTCACGGGGGACTGAGATGACTGACGATGTCATTGTTAAACCCGGAGTACCTTCAGATTTCTTTAATTATTGTTTATGGTCCGATCTATGCAAAATGAACTGACTATGTCCTGAGGTCTTGCAGTGGTATGCTTGGGTTTAGTTTTAATTTTATTGATTATAGGATCCCAAGCAGATGGTAGTACCCAGCCTCCTTCTCTATTGAAATTAGGATGTTTTTTAATTTCAATAGCCTCACGTATTATTCTTGGTAGGAATCGGTGTTCTTTCGCGAATTTGATGTAATGGTTGGGGCCGTCTAGGATATGATCACAAACTGCAGACTTCCCGGAACACTGATGCTTCACATCAGCTATATGTTCTTTTATGCGGGTTCTAATTGATCTTTTTGTTTGTCCTATATAAGAGGGACCACATTCACAATCAAGCTTGTACACTCCTGAATCTTGTAGAGGAATATGACACTTGACGGATGGTAGGAACTGACTAATCTTCTTCGGCGGCTTGTAGAATGTTCTAATAGAAGCTCGCTTGAAGATGTAGCCAATCTTGTCTGTGACACCTCTGACATATGGTAGTACAACAGCCACACGCTCGACTGTGGCCGGCTTCACTCGGTCACTGGTGAGTGACGTGAGATTGTGATAGGTGAGTGGTGATAATATTTAAGCTAAGTATTGAGCCAATCTGTAAGTGTAAGCGAATCAATCTGACTCACTATTGGACGTAATGGAGCGTTCGGTTTGTGTATTTTGGTAGCCCATACAGTTATGTATGTTAATGTTATTACTCTAAGTAGCTAAGCCAGTCAGAGTAAAATCTTAATCTTAATATATATAAAAATTACGTGTCACGTTGTTTGTCCTAAACTACTTAACCGATTTTAATCAAATTTGCACACTGTGTGCAGTTTGGTCCAACTTGAGAGATAGGATAGTTTTTTTGCCCATGGGTGACCCACAATTTTTTTGCTAATTTAAGGATTTTCGATAGGACATGACAAAGGTCGTCGAAAAGGGCAGAACAACGTCTGCCTGGCAAGCTAGTTTAATATACGTATAATTTCCTTGATTTTGTACTATGTATCATTCTTAAGAATATTATGACCGGTATTGAGGCACAATCTTGAGTTTATAATTAGCGTAGCGTAAAATTCTGCGTCTATGGCAGAAATATATACTCGAGAATATCAAAATTTGAATCTAAACAATATTATAAATCTAACACAAAGTTTTCTTTAATGTAAGAAGCGGCACATGAGCATGCGGCTCACGCGGTAAGAATAAAATTTTTGCCATCATCATCATCATTGATTATCATCGCGAACCCCGTGTTCGATAAAGCTGTGTCCGAAAAAATTGTGCGCGTTAAATTGTGTGTATACACACGTACGAAGTGAAACTTCTTTATGACATATCATTGTTCTTTTATTTCCTATTTTACACAAGTATATTAAATAATAGTATACTCATGCAGCTCCGGCGGTGAAACGTTACAATAAAACGTGAGGTTTTTGAATTTTTAATACCGTACTAAATCTCTTCACTTTGTCGATAAAGAAGTTTTACTTAAAAAATTTATCCAAAATAGATTAAATTACTAAAAAAAAAGTTACAAATTAAACGAGGCCTTTGCCCACAGGCACAGGTGTAGACTGCACACGTCCTGGAAATATTTTGTTTCTCAGACATGCAGGTTTCCTCACGATGTTTTCCTTCACCGGCGAGTACTTAATAAATCAGCATTTAAAAACTGCAAGTATCATTTTGACTAACGCCGGTCGAAATCAAACACAAGTTACTTGCGTTCTAAGCTAGCACGGCTCAAATTGTTTCATATGGTTATAATATTTTCTCAAAGCGTCCATTGACCGTGACTCGATACACAGTGTAAGGAGGTAAATCATTACGACTCCTACGACCACATTTGAATAAACGACGATTTGATATGCAAATGTTTACGGATAACTTGGTAATTTATTTTGTACCGATATCTACAGTTAATTTCTGTGATAAACGTGCAGCGTCCACCTGCTATCGTATTTATAACCGTACAACGGTACACTGTAGTTGTTCCTTTGATCGTTATTGTATAACTGCGGTTTAGAATTTTCCCAATAAGTTTACTTCATGACTTTGCGTGTATTTTTACAATCTTTTTTAATAAATTGATTGATTTATTGTACCTATAGCCCGTTGGCAAGGGTGGCGCCGTGTCGCAGAGAGGTTATGAGAATTAATTCATTCTATAATGTGAAAACATTATAGAATGTACTAAAAATTGTTCCGAACTACAACTAATTGTTTTGGGTCTGGATGTTTGTCCTTGTGCAATTTATGTTTGTAAACTGCCCCCACGACACACGAGGAAATCCTAGTGTAGGGGTAACGTTTTTTAAAGAAGAAAAAAAAACATCGTTTAACTCAAAATCTATTTGAACGATTACACGTATTTACATTACACATATTTTTCAGTGGAGGTTTTTTTTATAGACTTAGAAAAAATTAGAAAGAAACAAAATTAAAAAAAAAAAGAATAATTTTCTTTTTCAATCAAGGGCGGCAAAATTTCATGCGCTAAAATAAAAAACGTTGCTGAACTGCCGGATCATTTAGTACTTACTAACTACAATAAAAACTCAAATATAGTTCTAAATATTTGTTGCCAGATTACTTAAATGCATTTTCATATACCTAAATAATTTTCACATTCTGATTACATAAAAATATGAAAAAAGAATGAAGGGTTAATAATATAATAAAGGGTAGTCAGCGTTGGAATGTTTTAACGCAAAAAATATTAATTATCAACAAAATTATACGAATTTAGAAATTGACCGATTTTAATGATGCTTTTTCATTAAATATAAAGTACTTCACTAGTGATCTCATGTAATTTGGAGAAAAATTCCACCCTGGTGGAGGGGGCAGGAGGGAATAGTGAACAGAGTTTTTAATGTATTAATTTAGATGACATTCCAGTTTTTCCTTGAGCGAGAGTGATATTTCTTAGAAAAAGACTAAAACATCTTCAAGTAATTAAAAAGAATAGAATAATTTCCACATAACAGCCTGGCCACGGGACATTCGCCGTAGCGAAAATTCGCGCGGCGCGAACGGCGAGGCGTCTGGCGACTAAAACAAATTTATAGAAATGTATGGAACAAGCCACGCGTAGCGGCGAGTGGCGACGCGACCGACGAAATTTACCGGGCGAATCGCGCGGGCGACTGGCGGCGCGGCGGGCGAATGAAACAAATGTATGAATCAGTACGGTGCAAGCCACGGAGTCGGGCGGAAGATGCGGCGAATAGTATAGGGAACAAAATATTTTAGTTGTTTTCGCCGCGAAAAATGCCGGGCCGACAAAATCAACTTAAAATTCTATCCGCATTGTCTTTTATCTCCAATTCTAGTTGAATATTAACAAGAATACAATCGCAGGTTTCGACACTCATTCTGGTATTTACTCGAAATTTTTTTCTACATGCTAATTCTATTTGTTGTGGAATTCTCCATTTATAACCCGATTCCTATTCAAATCATGTACTACGCAATCTTTTCCAAATATTATGTCTTGAATCAAAAAACAATTAATTTCTAAGCAATATCGAGATAACTGTGATAAAGACATTTCACTCTCGGCCTATCTGGTCGCGGCGGCAAACGTGACTTCCCGTGGCCCTCAAATCGCGCCGCGCGAATTTTCGCCTCGCCTGTCGCTTCGCCGTTCGCGCCGCCGTTCCCCGTGGCCAGGCCGTAACAGCTTCTAGACGAGGCTTTAATTACTCTACCCATTACTATTTGTTTTGTCACCTACCTATGAAGCTGGTATGTGAAAATTATAGACATAATTTTTTTTGTACAGAATAAGGGTGACAAACGAGCACGCAGTCCACCTGATGGTAGGTGGATGCTGTGGCCCATAGACATCTACATTTATCCTCGATTGAGAATCAAAACGGAGATGCGTTGTCACCCCTGAGGACTGAGAGAGAGTGCCTCGTTTCCAGTAAAAAAAGGGTCTCCGGATCTCTACACCCACCATTAGAAACACAGCAGTATTTTACGCTGGTATTCTATGAGAGCATAGTGTAGAGATACTCACCATACGAAACACAGCAGTATTAAGCTACTATTTTACTCCGGTATTCTATGAGAGCGTGGTCCTTGCCTGGTCGAGCCGACCCATTCGTGGTACAACCATAATATAGCTGCAGCGTGACTCTACCACGTATGAAAAAAATATGAATATGGAGAAATGTTTTTAGTTCTTTGAATTTGGCTTTTTCTTTTAAAGTATATTTTTACTTACATAAATATCACATAGGAAAACATATTGCAGGGAACAATTATTTGTAGGTTACACTAACATTTGTATTTCTTACGGAACTCACAACGCCTCAGTCAAATATTAGCCACTTCGCTACCGTGCTTTGTTATTATTTCTAGGATTGTTTAGATCTTAGGGTTTAGAACTGAACAATAAAGCAAGAATGAAATACTAGTATGGGTAGAAGGAAGATTTACTCTCGGTAATACATAGTTTCTGCTCCAACAAGCAAGCCTTGAACCATAACGGATAACGTTACTACCTACACAAGACGGCCATGCGAGAAGTTACCCGTATGTTTGCATAACGTTGTAGCCCTGATATTGAAATTCATAACTCATGATTGTTTATTGCCTTGTTTTGCTAGCTAATATGTAGTTACATCCATATAATTATAACTTTTTCTTGTTTCTCTTATTAAAGAAAAAAAAATTTCGGTGTAAATTTAATTGCTATTTTTAAAGAAATAAAGGTGACAAACGAGTACACATTCCACCTGATGGCAAATATATGATGTAGCCCATAGATACTTAAATCACTCCTAGATTAAGAATCAAAATGCTAATATACGTGGTAGAGCCATGCTGCAGTTATATTAGTAGTATAGTTGTAGCACGAATGGGTCGGCTCGACCGGGGAAGGACCACGCTCTCACAGAATACCGGAGTAAAATAGTAGCTTAATACTGCTGTGTTTCGTATGGTGAGTTTAGACCATCATAGTCCTCAGGGGTGACAACGTATCTGCGTATTGATTCTTCATCGGGGATAAATGTAGATATCTATTGGCCGCAGCATCCACTTACCATCAGGTGGACTGTGTGCTCGTTTGTCACCATTATTTCATAAAAAAATTGTCACCTCTGAGGACTAAAGCACTTGTCACACTACTGACGAGGAAGCGATTAGCTTTCGACTATTTTCTCGCTTAAGAGACGAACAGTATAGATATACTCGTAGATCCCGTGTCAATAAATAGATACATATAGTAATAGTTGATTGCCGGCTGTTAATACTGCCGGCGAGAACTCTCTCTCCACTAATTTCTTGCAGCGACAAGAGTTAACGAAGACAAAACTCGCTCAGTGATACTCGCTTGGCGATCAATCACGCTGAGAGCACAACCAGTTATTTTACTCCACATTCCGGTTCTGAGTGCACTCGCTTATAGCCCAGCGACAAAACTATCGGAACTATAAATTCGCTTCTCGCTGCTCGTCAATTATTATCTAGTTTTATGCTCTACTTGCTTCTTGTTCATCGTTGGCGGTGGGACAAGTGCATAAGATGGAATGCCTCTTTACCGGGAAAAATAACCTTCGATTCTTGTCACTTATCATACGAAAAATATAAGCATTATGCTGACAATACACGCTGGCTTTGCAACAGATCCTTCCTCGGCGTGGCCCTCTCAGGAAAGAAATGTAAAAGTCATATCACTATAGAAACTTCTACTTTAGAGTTCGAGCCACATTATTCTAAATAGATTGACAAGTGGTTTTTTTTTAATTTTGTTATACAAAAATTTAATATACCACGTTTTTTCATATTCCTACAAAAATTTGTTTAAAATTTCAAGACTCTGTCTCATAGGCAAGTGCTCGAAATTTGTGTTCCATATAGAACGACGCACTGACTGACAGACAGCTAAACAAGAAACTGACAGTAAAAACGTGATGATAACATCAAATTTAGACTATGGGTGCGTTTGGCAGAAAAAAGCGCTAGCAAGCGCTTGTAAGCAAAATGGCGATCGTAAGCGGTAAGCGCTGTCAAATCGTAAGTAGCTATTTTCCTCCAGGACACGATGTTAGTTTTAACCGGAGAACCTAACCTAATTTAAATATATGTTTGTAAAGTATTCATATTAAAAACTTACCAATCATGAATTTTTAATAACATGTATATGTCTATTCATAACATTATATTACTTAAAACTAATATTGCACAAAACAAATTATAAACTCTACTTCAAAACAAATAAATTAAATAAGCAAAATGGCGGTTTGTGTCAGCGCTACTGAAGTAGCAATCGTGTCCTGGCCGAAAACTATTTTAGCGCTTATAAGCGCTTGCTAGCGCTTTTTTCTGCCAAACGCACCCATTGCCACAGTGTTATGCGTGGTAGCGCCACGCTGCAGCTATATTATGGTTATAGCACGAATGGGTCGGCTCAACCGGGCAAAGACCAAGCTCTCACGGTATACCGGAGTAAAGTAGCAGCTCAATGCTGCTGTGTTTCGTATAGTGAGTGTAGAGGATCCGCAGACCCTTTTTTACTGGAAACGAGGCATTCTATCTCAGTCCTCAGGGGTGACAACGCATCTGCGTTTTGATTCTTAATCGAGGATACATGTATCCACTTACCATCAGGTGGACTCTTTGTCATCCATACTCTATAAAAAAAAACCATTGCTTATCATGCTGTACACTGGTCAGATTCACCGCAGAATTTTTCTAACGGAATAATGACAATGGACAGAATCACTGAACACGAGATATCCGATTGCATGGCTCGGCCGGAGTGACCCCGCACGTCGCCTGCGTCGCTCTTCATACTGCTCAACTGCACAAATGAGGTTTCGAGTTATTTTCACACATCTTACACTCTTCTATTTTTTAATAGGATAAGGGTGACAAACGAGCACACATTCCTGATGATGAGTGGTTGCTGTGGCCCATTGACATCCAGTTGCTGGATTACGAATCAAAATGCAGATGCGTTGTCACTCGTAAGCACGAGGGTCTACGATTCTCTACACTCACTATACGAAACAGCAGATTCTGTGAGATCGTCTTTCCCCGATCGGTTAATTCAATTTAAAAAATTATTTTTGTGACAATAATAATCATTTCAATTGCACTAGCATAACGGTTGTCTAAGAAATGAAGTAGTAATCTCATCCCGCGTTAATTACCACTAATCGTTTTTAAAAAAAGCATTCATGGGTAAGAGGTTGCCCGCTTCCGCATCATTAAAATGTTTGTTGAACACCACACAACAATGTTATATTACGAGTATATTCCCTAACGAGCCGTGCTTTAAAAACCCATTGTGTTATTATTTTAAACAAGTTGCAGTCCGCTTCCTTATTAAGCGTATAATGACTTCTTTACAGTTTTAAAAAATAAATTATAGGTATATTACTCGTATATATATTATATACGAGTATATACACATTTTTAGGATAAATTATTAAAGCGCTAAAGGCTAGGTCTGTGGCAATTTGTAGCAACAATTGTATTACCTTTTAGATGTAGTCTATAGCGCAACGCAGTGAAATGTTGCTTAGCCTACAACCTCAATGTTGCTTCACGTTTTTGAACTTTATTGTTCGGCAAAACAGCTGAAGCAAAATTGCTAGCTAGAAGAAACTCTGCCAGATGTTGCACAATAATATTACAGCAAAAGTATCGCTGGAAATGTTGTCGAGTCTGAGCTACAAGATTTCCAGCAAAAGGCAATTCGTTAATTTACGAGCCCTTTATTAACAACAAACGACGAACTTTAATAATTACAGCTTTAGATATAGTACATATGTATTATTAAACTTGCAAATAAAGCTAATCGAATTTGCAAACGCTTTAAATAGATGATTAACTGTCTGTCCTTTAAAGTTTTTGCTTAAAACGTATTTCCGTGCAGGAAACGAGTCGCGCTTCTTTTCTTAATCTCCTTCCTTAGCATGCAAAAAATTTTATTTAAGAGAAGCTTACGTAAGCATTTTCAAACGCTATTTTTGTCTGCTGCAAGTGGTGACCATCAGTGTTATGACACATGAGTATGGAGTGTAGAAGTAAGGAGTGCAGACTGTGTATTAAAAAGTGTCCATAGAAACCCGTTAAATAAAGGTGGCGCCACTATAGCTACGGGCTAAATTTTAAAGAAAGTGCCGAAAAATATTAGTGGGACAGACGACTTTTTCGAGGTTATATTTACTAAATAAAATTATTTTATATTTTAGAGCTACTGAGCAATTTAGCAGCACACTTCGAACCGTCGCAACTGCAGTGCTGTTGTGGAGAGTTTTTGAACTGTTATTTACTGCTTAAAAATGGACACTTTTTCGACTATTCTACTATGGGAGTTGGTACTCCTTACTTCTACACTCCATACGCATAGGCATGGTTAGAAATGCAAAGTACCTACTTCTCTCAAATATCATCAACCAAAAATTTAAAATTTAAATGTTTTACATATCACAGCTTCTTCATCAGGCCTCTCCCGTTGACTGGAGGATTTGCCTCATTGGTTACGCTAAGTAATGCTTGGGATTCCTTTAATAATGCTGCCCGTCGCCGACCTGGGTATTTTATATTTCGTGTAAACGAGATGCTTATACCGCCATCTGGTGAAAACCATATGATTTTTTTCATAAGTTCTTTTACGACACCCACGGGACAAAATAGACGAACGAATTATTTTACACCACCGTCACTTTTTTATTATAAGAAGTGAAGTTACAGTCAACATGTTCACTGCTCTGGCTAGCACAAGACCCCCGTTTATATCCGAGAGAATTTTATGCAAGGAAGGAACTGCCGTGCTGCCCCGGTGCGTCTTTACATGCCCTCGATTGCATGATGTCTTCAACATTACAGGTTTTCGTTATGTTCTTATAAACGCTTAAAATTGCAGTTTCAATGGTGCTGGCGAAGATCTGACTCGAGTTGCTCGCGTAATATGAATTTTAAGGCGCTTATACCCCTTATATCATCCGCACGGAGCGAAATATACACTTTTTTATTGAAACTAGACATTGATCATACGGCTCACTTAAGGGTAAAGTACCGTCAGTTGTAAGACCTTACCTAAATACCTATTTAACCAAATATATAAGTTAGTAAAAATGTCTTTACTAAGTTTTGAGCTTGTGGTAAACAATAAATGCAGCAAATTATAAGTATCTACCTATTCACTCATATATTTTTCTTATCTCATATCTTGCTAGTTACATTACTGTGTCTCTTCTAATGACTACCTACGTAATTATATTTCATTATAGTGTATTTTCGACATTGGCATTTATATTTTTATAAGCAATGTATTTTTAATAATTCGATGTTCTACACGCTATATACAAGTTAAAAACCATACGTAAATCTCTTTTAATTACTAAAATTTGTCAATATATACATTCGCCGTGGACATTTGTAAATATTAGCTGTAACAGGCTATGTATAAGTAAGCCCGTATAAGTTGAAGACCGTAAGTAAAACGTAAACACAAAACTCGTACAATGTCAAAGCCATTGACCGCTGTGGCCGCAGTGACCAGCTACTCGGTTGCACCGGCACCGTTTTTCCCGCCAACACTGGAATTCTGATACGCTAAGTTATTAATAGATATCGTTAAGTAAGTTTCTTACTGTAGACTCGAAACTAAAATTTTATTAGTTAGGTACTTTATAAAAATTATTTTTTGTGAATTCATCTTTGTAGTTATACAAAATTATGTTTCCATGACTCATTGACTAGACTACTTAGTGGAATTTAGAGGAATTTACTGATAAAGTAATAAAGTTACAGCTGAAAGACTTCCCACTGCTGGGCGCAGGCTCTGAGATAACATAATGATTTGTTATGTTTCCGCGCACACTACACATTTAAATGAAACTAAGTTTTGCGGATTTTATTGCGTATATTAACTAATTACAAACTAGCTGTTTCCTGCGACTTTATCCGCATGGAATTTATTACGCTTGGTTTTCTTAGGTTTTGATTGTTTTGCTCGGAACCCTAATAACTTTTATAAAATAAAAGTAGCCTAGGGTACTACTTATAACATCAGCTATGTGCCAGTGAACGTCCCGTCAAAATCGGTCCAGTGATTTCGAAGATTAGTTGGACCGACTGGCAGAAAGACAAGACACAGACAAAAATTTTCGAAATTGTTATGTTTTTTTTTTTATAAGTTGTTGACTTTACAGACACATGAGTTTTATTCATTTGTGTGTATATATTTCCGACGTTTCGAGCTCTTTACAGCACCCATAAACCCGTAAAATCCGTGAAACTTAGTTTCACTTAAATATGAGAAAACATGCAACATAACACAACGCTACATGTGTACGTTACATGTTCTCAAAGTATTTTTACTATTTCTCAAACAGCAGGTTTCCTCACAATGTAATCCTTTAACACGCTGGTGGTAAATCAGAATTTAAAATTGCAAGTAACATTGTTATAAGCGCCGTCAGGGATTGAACTCAGATTGCCCTTACTTTGAAATTTATGGAGATAGCTTAGCCCTTGGGCTACCACGGCTCACGATAGTTTCATAGATCTTAGATTATACCTAATTTTTACTCTCCGCTGCCCTTCTTCGACTGCATATTTTAGAAAATGGAATCAAATGCATATTTTATTTTATCCTTAAATTAAATTCTTCGCTAGTCATTGATGAATCTTTTAGAATTCGCCGTTGTTGTGGATAGATGAGCCGATCTCCGATAAGAAAATTGGCAGATTGTTCCTGAATTGCCCGACGCAGGAAAGCATTACTCTGAGAGACTCCTTCCAAACAAAAGATTGATATAATGTGATCAGACTGATAACGAAGAAAGGAGGATAATTTTGAACAAAAGAATAATTTACAACTAGTTTAATAGAATTAATAATGCCCTCACTCTCATAAGCCGATGGGACGATAAACCGACACGACCGGAGAGAGATCAGGCACAGGACCAACGGCTTTACGTGCTTTCCGAGGCACTAGGGTGAGACACCGCCAACTTCCTGACTCCGGTCAACTACTGAGAATTTCTTGACGGAAAAACTCAATATTTAATTTTTTGGCCCGACTCGGGATTCGAACCCAGGACCTCATGATCAGCAGTCGCACTACTACAACCACTTGACCAACGAGGCAGTCAAGTTTATAATTTAAACAAATTTATAATTAAATAGAATAAGTATAGTATTACGTCTCCGTTTTTGCCCAATAGTTTGTTTGGGTTGCGAAGTGTGCGAAAGCTTTACCAAAGACGACCATGGAGCCGGCTTGCCTTTTTAGTCGATACAAGTCCGACATAACCCGTCCTTTCCCACCCAAGGCAGGTTTGCGTACATAATTCAGTCAATTCCCATTGAAAAAAGAAACGGGTAAGCTAGTTATTTAACAGTTCAACCACTGTTTTGTTTTAATTTAAAGGACTAAGCTTGAAATAAACATTGAAAAAAATCTATAAAATTCGAAAGTATATTGATGTTTTTTAAGCGAACAAATATTCTAGCTAATAATAGAGTCATAAAAAATCAATATTAAATTAGTTTTTTAAGTTGTCTAAAACAACTTTAGTTTTATTAGATGTGCACCTGTCTAGAAAAGTATTAAAGGTACAAGACACAAGTACTAAGACACAATCTTTTAGAAAATTGAAAATAGAAACTATGAGGTCAAAAAAACTCCGATCGGCTCGATTCACTGGCGCTGCGAAGGGATGCTGCATCCATTTGCATCTTCTATCGCATCTTCTACCTCACAACGGGGTGACAGGTTACTTTTTCTCTTTGAAATCGGTTGAAGTAGCCACTTACTATAAGGTAGACTGATAGCTCGTTTACACTCATATTTTTAACCTCCTACGAAAATAAAGGGGTGTTATAAGTTTGTGGTGTGTATATGTGTTTTTTGCCGGATCGGAAGACCAACATTTTTGAACAAATTTTGAAAATGTCGGGATTTTGTGGTTTTTGACGAGAGAAATAAATATTAAAAATAAAATGTTTATTTTTTTGAGAGGAGTTTACAAAAAGTACTTTAAACATAACTTATTTCCTCATCATCATCATTATCATTACAGCCATTCACAAGTCCACTGCTAAACATAGGCCTCCCCCAAGTAATGCCACAAAACACGGTCCTGAGCCACCTGCATCCATGCACGGTTCTCGAGTGGCAGCCTCGTACCGGTAGGCGCAGTGTAAGGCGACCCCCCACTAGATGGAGAGACGACCTGGTAAGATATACAGGAAGTCGATGGATGCAGGTGGCTAACTAATTTGAGTACACTTAATTTATAGATTGCGACATGTATTTTGCATAGACATTACTAGACTCCACCAATTTGGATCCTATAATTTGTATTCAGATCAGATTTAAAATTCAAACCATTTACTTCAAAGTTTAGTTTTACTACTAACTCAGCTTTTATTAAATCAAAGGACATACGTTAACTTTCCGAGAAGCTGTTTGTCTGGTGATTTTTAAGTTTTGTCTGGATATCATTTGAAATGTCTGGAGAATCCAGACGAATCCCGACCATCTGGCAACCCTAATCTCATCTTTTTATTATAGGATATTGTGACAAACGACCACACAGTCCACCTGATGGTAAGTGGTTGCTGTAGTCTGTAGTAAGCTGTTTGTCTGGAGATTTTGAGTTTTGTCTGGAGTCTGGAGATCATTTGAAATGTCGGGAGAATCCAGACGAATCCCGACCATCTGGCAACCCTAATCTATGTGTGTCTCAGTCTGTGACATCATAGCTCCTAAACGAATGAATCGATTTTGGTCAAGTTTTTTCTCGATTTAAAGGTGTCGTAATCGAAAGTGTTCTTAGTTATGTTTCATGAAAATATGTTCAGCCGTTTGAAGAACATCAGCTCTCTTTGTTTCGACGGTTTAAAAAAATTAATTTAAGTTTTATAAAATGCATAACATTTTATTCAAACGGCTCTAAAGATCAACGACCTCAACCAACGTTTGCGCTACCGTTTGTAGTTAAATATTTGCTGTTTTAAAATATTGTCAACTGTAGTATAGTACGTGAGGGTAATATGGTCCGGTGAATATGGTAATTTTCTTGTAACTCAAAAAATACAACCTTGTTTGCATAGATGGCTCTGCAACACGATAGTTCTTCATCAGTTAAGGAAGGGAAAAAGGGGTCAAAATGGCCATTTAGGCAGTTGACATTATAGTAAATATTTTAGACGATTTTAGTATTGTGTAGTGTAGTTTAAAAAAATAAGTTGATTTTCGAAGTGTTCCTAATTATTGCTAAAGCTTATATTGCTATAGCTTTTTTTCTTAACATACATATTATCCACGTCATATGTTTATACTGCTAAACAAACGTATATATTCATAGTTATTTGTGATATGATAGATATGATGAGAATATAAAACGACGAGTGAATGCAGGAAATAAAGTAAATGGGGCTCTACACTCTATTGTGAAAAGTCAGAATGTGTCAAAAAAAGCACGTATATCATTCACAATGCTGTATTAGTCCCTACTTTAACGTAAGGTAACGTATGGTGAGAGTTGGGTGTGGCAGAAGAAGCACGAGAGTGGAATAAATACAGTAGAAATGCGGTCGCTAAGGAGTATGTTAGGGCTGAATCTGAGTGACAGGGTGAGAAACTGTGTGATAAAAGAAAAGTGTGGTTTGCAAGATGATGCGGTGACCAGGATTAAAAAAGGAATGCTTCGGTGGTTTGGTCATGTGGAAATAATGAATGAGGAAAGACTGACAAAGCAAATATGTTGCAGAAGTGAATGGAAGAGTCGAAAAGGGACGTCCTAGGCGAAAGTTTGTCGAACAAGTTGGCGATATATTAAGAATGGGCCGAATTAAGAGTACCCTTAACCGACGAGCATGTATTCCTAGGTATATGGTGAGACGAGAGAGGTATGTCAGGATCGTGCTAAATGGAAGTCTGTAGTCTCTGCCTACCCCTCTGGGTGACAGGCGTGAGTGTTTGTGTTTATGTATGTTTTATTTGTATGTAATAATTACATATGTAAATAAATATTGTATATATTTGTATATATGTATGTATAGGTTATATTTTTATGTTTTGTTTACTAGTAAAATGTATATATTACGTATGTAGTTAATTATCATTTTAGATTGTTTTTATTTTATATTGCTACACGTACATTCAATCCTCACTACCCAAATGGGTTGACTGTTAGACATAGAGAATGCTTAGGCGGTACCCTGACCAAAACCTTGCAAAAGTGCGTTTTTCAGAGACTATTATCTCATTAGTTATGAGAATTAAGCTACATCTAAATATACATTATTAACATTCGATATCATATCATCACATTCCACGTTCTAATTTGTTTTTATGTCTTATGAATACATTTAAAATCTACTTTTAAAAAATGACTAAAATTATTGATTACATGCATCTGTTGCTAAAGGAAACGCTCTAATCATTTGAGGATTACATAAATACATACATAAACACTCACGCCTGTCACCCAGAGGGGTAGGCAGAGACTACAGACTTCCATTTAGCACGATCCTGACATACCTTTCTAGCCTCTTCCACATTCATATACCTACGCATACATGCTCGTCGGTTAAGGGTACTCTTAATTTGGCCCATTTTTAGTATATCGCCAATTTGGTCGACAAACTTCCGCCTAGGACGTCCCTTTCCGACTCTTTCATTCACTTCTGCAACATATATTTGCTTTGTCAGTCTTTCCGCATTCATTCTTTCTACATGACCAAACCACCGAAGCATTCCTTTCTTAATCCTGGTCACCGCATCATCTTGCAAACCACACTCTTCTTTTATCACACAGTTTCTCACCCTGTCACTCAGATTCAGCCCTAACATACTCCTTAGCGACCGCATTTCTACCGCATTTATTCTACTCTCGTGCTTCTTCTGCCACACCCAACTTTCACTACCATACGTTAAAGTAGGGACTAATACAGCACTGTGAATTGCCATACGTGCCTTTTTTGACACATTCTGACTTTTCACAATAGAGTGTAGAGCCCCATTTACTTTATTTCCTGCATTCACTCGTCGTTCAATGTCCTTATCATATCTCCCATCCCTGCTGAATACACATCCCAAATATACGAACTCATCCACTTGCTCAATTAACTCTCCTTCTATTCTTATTTCACATACCGTTTTGCTTTCATCTCTTTCAAAAACCATCACTTTCGTCTTACTTGCGTTCACTTTCATTCCCCTTTCTTTTAATGACCTGTTCATTAATGTAACCATCATTTGCAACTCGGCCGCCGACGACGCAAGTATGACTTGATCATCGGCGTACAAAAGGCATTTGATGGTTAACTCACCCATTCTTACCCCGCATTCTTCAACTTTCAAATTTTCCAAACAGCTGTCCATAAATAGGTTGAACAGCCACGGGGAAGCTACACAGCCCTGTCTGACACCTTTATGGATGCCAAACCAGCCCGAGTAGACCCCGTTGATTCTAACACAAGCACTCGAGTCCCTATACAGAGACTTTAATGCCTGTATCAAACCAGCGCTCAACCTAAATGCGTTCAGCGTTTGCCATAACACATCCCTGTCCACTCTGTCATAAGCCTTTTCCAAGTCCATGAACGCACAAAAAACTCTTTGGTTTTTCGCCAAAAACTTCTCCACGATCATGCGCATGGAAAAGACTTGATCTGTACACCCCATTCCCTTTCTAAATCCCGCTTGCACATCCCAAATTTTTTCATCAGTTTCTTTCATAACTCTTTCAATTAGTACCTTAGCATACAGTTTTCCCACAATGCTAAGAAGGCTGATACCACGGTAGTTTTTACAGTCCTGCTGTGACCCTTTTCCCTTATATATTGGGACTATCACGGCTTTGCACCAGTCTCCCGGTACCCGCTTTAGTTCCCAACATAAATTAAACAAGGTGTACAGCAGGCCTGCCACCACGTCCTCTCCAGCCCTTAGCATTTCGAGTGAAACTCTATCATATCCGGCTGCCTTACCTACTTTCATGCTTTATGAGGATTACACTAATGGATAGATAATTTAAAAATCTATATTCTACACGTTTTATTTAATTTCTTAAGTTCCCTTATCTTTTTTGAATTGAAATAATTCCAAATGTTCGGGCGTATTTTTACGGAGATATTGTTGTTTTTTTTTTTTTTTGCGCCCGAAGCAATTAAAGGGCTACCCTGTACGTAGGAAGGCGGAAAATGCATTACGCATACCACGATAGCCGGTCTATCGTGGTTATGAGGGACTCACTGTCCTACCGGGGACCCTAAGTGATACCCTCTAAAAACCGCCTTTGGGGACAGGCAACCGGCTGATTAAGCTCTATTGTGCCTTATCATGAGCGACCCTCTTTTGGGAAAAGAGGGCGCAGGCGGCTAAGTGCCGCTGAGGGAGTGCCTACGAAGGCAAATTAATGTTGGTTAATATAATAATAATTAATTTAATTAGAACTGGCCTGAGCCGCCAGGAGGCAGTTCAGGTCGTTTGACAGTTTATTAGGCGGGTCCGAGAGAGAGTTTCTCGGCCTGCGGACACGATAGCGAGAGGGGGGTGGGGCTGCATAGGAAGCCGCCTCACGAATTAAATTGTTTGGGTGCGACTCTGAGGCTTTGAAGAAGTTCTCAGAGAGTTTTTTGAGGAATTGTTGAATTGTTGGGAGCTCTAAGTCCCGATGAAGGTCGGCATTACGGACGTACCAAGGTGCGTTCGCAGCTCGACGACAGAAGAGGTTCTGAACTATTTGGAGTTCATTTAAAATATTGGGGTTTGCGTGGGCAAAGACGGGGCCCGCGTAGGACATGACGGGTCGTATACAGACCTTATAAAGGGTTCGCTTGTTTCGAAGGGACATTTTACTGTGTCTGCCCAACATACTGTTGAGCCTACTCAGGTAAAACCGTGCGTGACGGGTGACTCGTTTGACGTGGGGCCTAAAAGTGAGCCCTGTGTCTAGAGTGACACCTAAATATTTGTCTGTCGTATGCCAGGGGACAGGGGTCCCTAGCATACGTATTGGAGGGGTGTTTTTAAGACGGCGTCGTTTATATCGAATCGAATCGAAGTGAACAGCGGAGCTCTTCTCCGGGTTCACATCGATGCGCCATTTTTTGAACCAATCTCCTAGGTCATCAACTGACTTTTGGATCTTGTTCCGTATGAAGGGTAGTGAGACACCTTTGCAGTAGATGGCAGTGTCGTCTGCGAAGAGGGAGAGTTGAACACCTTTCGACGGGATGGGAATGTCGTTGGTGAACAGGATGTACAGCAGAGGAGCAAGTACTGAGCCCTGAGGGACACCAGCCTTGATAGTTCGCTGTGAAGATAGCGTGCCTTCGTGTCTAAAACGAAAGGTACGGTGTTTCAAGTAGGAGGCCACGAGACGAACTAGACGATCGGGGAGACCTATTTTGTAGAGCTTGTAGATGAGGCCTGTGTGCCAGACTCTATCGAAAGCTTTGGCTATATCGAAGAAGACCGCGATGGTTTTATGACGTCGAGGATAGAAACCGCTGAGGATATATTCCACAATGCGGTGAACTTGTTGGGGACATGAGTGTTTGGCTCGGAAACCGAATTGGTGGGGAATGATGAGAGGGTCACCGTCTGTGGGAAACAGATAGCGCCTCATCCGTGTTTGGATGACTCTTTCGAAGAGCTTGCCCATTGCCTTGAGGAGGCTAATGGGGCGATGGCTGGAGGGGAGGTTGAGAGGCTTGCCTGGCTTGGGAATTCCAATCACAGTTGCCTCTTTCCACGAAGTGGGAAAATAACTAAGGTTGAAGCAGGCGTTGAAGATAAACCAGATATTGTTGTGAGAGCGCGTGGATTATATAGGACCGAACGCTCAAGGTCGTTCGCTAGGGGAAACGTCTTTAGTCCGCCCTTGTATTCTTTTGTTTTAAGCACTAATAACTAAACAGTCTTTTAAAAAAGCACCAAAGAAAACTTTATTCAAGGAAATTGCCTATCAATTCTTATTAAACGAAATTTTGCTGATATATAGATAATATTGTATAGACAATATCAATATGATATTTATATTATATTTAAGTATTGCTTTCATTTACGAGGATGTGTTTGGCTGCGACGCTGCGGGACTTTGGGTTCGAATCTCGCACGGAACTTGTGTTTGTATATCCTATAAATAATTTTTCGAGACTGTATGTTTGTCCACGTGCAATTTATATATTTAAAATGCCTCAGCGATACAAAAGAAAATCATTTTGTTAGCGTTTAGAGCATATTTAATGTTTACTAAAGAAAAAAAATGTAAAGCTGAACTTGGGCAAATTAACCTTTCGCTGTCCCGTGTACTCCATATAGGTCATTGGTGTTGTCTTATTAGTGTGTCTGAAAATTGGATGTTTTGATTGAATTAGTGTTAAAATTCAAGAAAGCGTTTGATATGAATAGAAACTGCTAGAACTATATAGAACTGGCAATTTACTTTGATGGTTATCAAAGGGCGCTGTTCTATGCACTAAGTATGCGTCATGCGTGCACAATCAGAGATTTAAAAGGATGTCCGCCAATACGGCTGAGATTGAATGGACTTCAACAATTTTGATCTCAAGTGTCCTGTAGGGTTCGTTGACGGTTAACTTGTTACAGATTCAGTACGAAGAACAGTGACAAATTTGTTAAATCTTTTGAAAGTATAATTTAAAAACACTTTATATAAACAAGTTTTTTTAAATATTATTATCGTAGGTAATATTTTCTTAAAGTAAATATTATTTGTAAATTAAAATAACAGACCAGACTACAGTGAATTTTTATTTGTTTTTTGTATATGTTAATTAAATATTTATGTCTTTTTAAAGTAAATATTATTTGTAAATTAAAATAACAGGCCAGACTACAGTGAGTTTTTATTTGTTTGTTGTATATGTTAATTAAATATTTATGTCTTTTTAAAGTAAATATTATTTGTAAATTAAAATAACAGACCAGACTACAGTGAATTTTAATTTGTTTGTTGTATTGTTAATTAAATATTTATGTCTAGTCATACCGAAATATATTACTTATATGTAAGGTACGTGAGTGTAAAATGGTCATCCTAAGCTTTGCCGCCCTATAAAACCGAAACTAGGAAGAAGGCAAAGACAAAAACACAAAGTAGTATATTATAAGAAGCGTTGTCTATGATAGATAATTACGTACCAACTTGTTAAAATACTATATACTGTTATATTTAAAAGTAAAGTAAAGTTACAGCCTATATACGTCCCACTGCTGAGCACAGGCCTCCCCTCATTTATGAGAGGGTTTTTGGACAAGGAAGTGTCCGCCGCGCTGCCCCAATGCGTGTTGGTGGACTTCACATGTCTTAGAAATATTTTTTATCTAATTCCTCAGACATGCAGGTTTCCTCGCGATGTTTTCCTTCACCGCCGAACACGTGGTAAATCAGCACTTAAAATTGCAATTAACAACTTCATTGGTGCCGGCGGGGATCGAACCCGGGTTACTCGCGTTCTGTTATATTACAGCGAGCTTTAACCATCTGAGCTACCACGGCACTGTTATATTTATCTTTTTAAAATTCTGAATCGCAAGACAATATAAAAAGAGTTTATTACATTTCTTATTATATTCTAAGTCAACGACAAATAATTGTGTCTCGTTTTTAAACTCATATCAAAACAAAATGCCAATTTTGTTAGTTAGTTTAGTTAATTTTATTCTAATTTGATGGTCAATTTGCTATCTAGTACTAGTTTTGTGTCCCGCGTATGCTTATGCCCCTGGAGTTGTTTAAACACGGCATTATATTTATTAAGGCAGTTTAATTATAAAAAATTGTATTATTATATATTGTATAAAACGTTCAAGAGCCAACATATTATTTTAAACCTACTAAGTACTATTACAACGTATTTTTAAGACGAGGTCTAAGCACGATTTAAAATTCATTTTTCACCCGCGCCTCCCGCAGTGGGCGGAGCGCAACCGGCAGTTCGACTGGAGGCTCTACTGTCAACATCTGCAGGAGAGATCTCCAGTCCACCATCCTATAAGCACAGCGGACGACGTAGAGACCGCTGCTACTAGAATTACCAAGAACATTCAGGAGGCCCTCCACGCGGCCTCTACGATCTTCCCGATCACTGCAAGCCGAGACGATCTGCCGCGAGAGATATTCCTGCAGATCAGGCGCAAGAGAGCGTTGAGGAAGCTCTGGGCGCGTACTCGCTGCCATAGACTAAAGACGCAATTAAACACCTTGTTGAAGGAACTGTCGGTTGCAGTCCAGGCCTACAGAGGAGAGGAATGGGAGCGGCGCATATGGAAAGCTGAAGAGCATGACGCGTTGCTCTACAAACTGAACCGACAGTTGATCAAAACCAGACCACCCGTTTGCCCGCTGACCAACAGCGCGGACGAACGATGCTACGATGCCAAGGGCAGAGCGGATATCCTAGTTGAGCACTTCGAGGAGCAATTTATGCCGAATCCAGCAAGTGCGGAGTTCATGGAGCTTCATGTCCGGAATGAAAGTCGCGTACAGGAGTTCCTGTCGTCGCCCGTGCCACCGCTTGCAGGAGAGTGGTTCGTCTCCCCCGCTGAACTGCGGAGGACAGTAACCCGCCTGCAACCGTAGAAGGCGCCGGGGCACGATGGGATTACCAACGCTGCAATCCGACAGCTGCCCAATAGAGTCCTAGTAGAGCTTGGTCGACTCTACAAAGGGATATTGCGGACATCCCACTTCCCGGAGGACTGGAAGAAAGGCAGAGTCATCGTCTTGCCGAAACCCGGGAAGGATAGGCGTAGAGCTGCCAGATACAGGCCGATCACGCTATTACCGCACGTAGCTAAACTGCTAGAAAGATTGCTGCTAAGACGTCTCGGTACGTGCTGCTCCGCCCGAAGTTGTATACTTCGGGCGGAGCAGCACGGATTCAGGAAGGGTCACTCTACAGTCACACAGTTGACTAGAGTGCTGCACCTGCTTGCGGCAAAGTACAACCGTGGCCGCATATCGTTGGGCGTCTTTCTCGACATTGAGAAGGCGTTCGAAAGGGTGTGGCACTCAGGATTGCTTTACAAGCTACACGAACAGACCAGTGTCCCTCTTGCTATGTTGCGGCTAGTGGCGTCTTTCCTGGAAGACAGGAAGTTCTACGTCTGTGTAGAGGACGCCGAGTCCGCAACAAGATCCATCAGAGCCGGCGTTCCACAGGGCAGCTGTTTGTCTCCAGTCCTGTACGCGGCTTATACTAACGACATCCCAACACTGGCAGGAAGGCTGCAAGAGTTGGAGGACGACGTACAGCTGGCGCTATATGTGGACTTGAGCGCCTATTTGACTGGCCTGTTGGTCTAGTGGTTAGTGACCCTGACTGCTATGCCGGAGGTCGTGGGTTCGATTCCCACCCAGGACAAATGTTTGTGTGATGAGCACGATCATTTGTTCTGTGTCTGGGTGTAATTTATCTATAATATTTATGTATTTAGAAATATATAAGTATGTTTCATCAGTTGTCTAGTACCCATAACACAAGCTCTGCTTAGCTTGGGACTAGATGGCGTTGTGTGATAGTTGTGGAATATTATATTGTTATTATTATTATATTATATTATTTCACCTCGTCCAGAAAAGCCCACATAGCCACTGCCAGGATGCAGCGTCCGCTGGACCTGTTGCCACCATGGCTGGACGAGTGGAGGATGGTCGTCAACGTTGGTAAGATGACGGCTCTACTCACTCGCCGTCTCAGAAAACTACCACCTCCGCTGATCCTCTATGGCCAGAAGATCGCGTACGAGAAGGCCGTGATCTACCTTGGGTGCCGGATTAACAAGACGCTGCGCATGACCGCGCACGTCTACTTCGTCGTCCGTATAGCTAGATGTGCGCGGGCGACCATTATCACCTACGCTGCTCCGGCCTGGTACGCGCTTCTGAGCGACCCTCTGAGGCGGCGACTGCAGGCCGAGCAGAACCTGTCATTAAGGACGATCGTCGGAGCAGGTCGCTACGTCCGGAACGACGTCATAGCGGCCGATCTGAAAGTCGAGAACATCACCGACTTTGTACCCCGGCTGGCGCGCGGCATGTTCGACCGCGCCGACAACGGGCCACATGAACACCTCAACGGCTTCGCGCCGTTGCACACACGGCCCCCGGACGGGCGACCTCTTCCAAGAGAACTCCTCTCTGTAGCGATTAGAGAGTCGAGTAACAACCCTCAATGCCGCTGATAGGCCAACTCCGGCTCACTTGGGCTCATTTTGTTAGGTATGATGAGTCCTTACCTCCGGACTTGACGGAGTGACATGAAGGTGTACTTTAGTAATCGCTGTTGGAACTGGTCGCCGAGTACTACTAGGTGTGCTGAGTTTGGGCTCGTTTTGTTAGGTACGATGAGTTCTTACCTCCGGACTTGACGGAGTGACCTGAAGGTGTACTTTAGTAATCGCAATTGGAACTGGTCGCCGAGTACTATTAGGTGTGCCGAGTTTGGGCTCGTTTTGTTAGGTATGATGAGTCTTTACCTCCGGACTTGACGGAGTGACCTGAAGGTGTACTTTAGTATTCGCTACTGGAACTGGTCGCCGAATACTACTAGGTGTGCCGAGTTTGGGCTCCTTTTGTTTGGTATGATGAGTTCTTACCTTCTACTCTATGTATCTAAGTATATTTTTGAGGTATAAGAAATCAAAAACAAATTCGATCTTTCAAATTATCAAAATAATTTTATTTGACTACGATTCCCGCAGCCAACCGTGCGTACACTTGTGTGCGTGACCCGTGTCAATGGAATAGTTCGATTCTATTCCTATATCAATTTATTAAACGCGTCCTTAAAAAATCTTAACGTAAATACTGCAGCAAAAAGAGCGACACGTCTCTACAGCACAAGGCCTCGGCTGGCAGTGAGCAGTGACTCTGCACAGGCGTTTACGTAAACATCCGTACGTATTATTTCAGAAATAAGAATATGCGATTTAAAAAAAAACTATTAGTTGGACTAAAACATTAAAACACTATAACTTTAATATGTTGAATATATAAAAATCTGACAAAAAATCAGAATGATTGCATGTATTCTAGTGTGGTTTTTACTTGTTAAAAGAAATTTTTAGAGGTATGTTTGTGATTTTTTTCTATCGTATTAAATTAGTGGTATCATGTTTTCAACACACTATCTAACTAGCATATATCCTGGACAATATCATATACTTTTCTGGGTTTGTTTACTGCAGTGGATCATAAACTTTGAGGCATTATAAAACTTGCGTTTAGGGTCATGCCTCGTCTTAAATCTGGTTTATAACTTCGCATGCCGCACGTATGAATGACGTCTTCACGCTTTTGCGTTGGGTATTTTTCCATGAGCCTAAATGCAGCCATTCATGACGGTTACGTACTCGTAATATGAAGATGTAAACTTATTCACCCATAATTTTTACCACTTTTAGATAAAATTCAGAAATTCCGCATGAAAATAGAAATAATATATTACTTCTATAAATTATATTATTGATTGAACTGACAAATTTTTCAAATCAAATTTAGAATGCATTTAACAAAGGAAATCACGAAAGAAAATAATACATTAAAATACTTACAATTTAATTCTTTAACCGCTTTTAGATAAAATGCATAAATACTGCATTAAATGTAAATAATTAATTATCACTTGTATAAATTATATTTCGGAATAAATTGACAAATATTTAGAACGCAATTAACGAAAAAAGTTACGAAAAAAATAATATACCATATCGTTTTAAATTAGTTCCTCAAAGTGTAATACCTACTGTGTTAACTTTTTGCCGGCTGGCCTATCGGTCTACCGGATACTTGTGAAGGTACCTGGCGATAAGCTGGACTCTCAAGAAAATCATCGCAGGTACGTACGTGTACTTTATCTTTATGTAAGTAATAACAGTCAATTGCGCAATATTTACGACATTCTTTCTACACACCGAAAAAAGTTCGATATTTTTTTCGGTGTGTAGAAAGAATGTGAATGTGAAAATGGCACATAAAAAGGTTTCGAATTTGTATATAAAATACAAAGAAACTTCTTTCCGGTCCTTACTTATCTTTATTGCATGTACATATTGTAGATATTAAGTAGTGGTGCAATCAAATACCTAGAAGAAGCAACACGTCTCTTATCATATTATCACCTTCCTACATACCACTACTAAATTAACATGACCCTTTTCTCAGCGAAGTGTGCGAGGCATTCTCGTACAAGATAGGCAGAGTCCAAAGAGCGGCGAACTACTCGGACCACGATCAGCCGAAAAATATATGTTTACACGGGCAATTGTCAAAGAAGTGATAGTTGGTTAGCTACTTGTTGTTAGCCTACACAATCACAATTCCGATATCACTTTAGTCGCCTTTTACAACGTGCTGAACAAGTAACACAGTTGGCCCGATTTATAATAAATTAGTTGCGTTTAGACCATCTAGCGTCTATTTTACGTATCACCATGATAGTCAATTAATTTTATTTCGATAAAATAGACGAAACAAGAAAAACATTGAGCTTGGTGTATTTATAGATCTAAAAAAAGCCGTTGATACAGTGAGCCAGAATTGCTATTACATAAACTTTCCAACGTTGTTTTAACCAGCAATACACTAGCTATTTTCAAATCTTATCTAAGTAATCGCCAATAAGTAGTTTAAAAATATATAAAACACAAAGTTCTTGTAGAACTGTAACTTTTGGTGTACCTCAGGGCTTTATCTCGGGGCCCCTAATGTTTCTTATATATAATAATACTATTAATAAGATAGTCTTAAGTGGAGATATAACCTTGTACGCTGATGATACGTGTCTTTTTTATTATAGTCACTCAATCGGATCTATTGTATCAGAAGCACAAAATGATTTGGATTCGCTGAGTGAATGGTTACAGAGCAATCTTTTAACGATCAAATCAACCAAAACAATTTAGTTGATTTTTGCAGTAAAAAAGCGGATTAAGAAAAGTATCTCGGTCTTATTTTAGACCGTAAATTAACTTGGCTCTAAAGGGTATTGGTATACGATTTATAATTCCATTGTTAAACTACAAATCGATTATTTAGTAGAAATATGGGGGGGGGGGTAATGTAGCCAAAACTAAAATAACAATATTAAAAAATGCTCAAAATAAATTATTAAAAGTATTGTTTCATTTTCATTGTCTTACACGATAAGCTTTATAAATAATTCCAGTAATGAACATATCACAAACATATATGTACCAAAATCGTATACAAATTCGAAAATTTAAATAAAGATATACAAAAGAATACAACTTTTTCAAAGAGAATATAACTACACAAAATGAACCTAAGGCAAAGCAACGATATTGAATTAATAACACCGCAAATAAATTTCGGTAAAAATGTATAATATATATGAAGTGTCCGATATATATAACAAATTACCTAAAGATATTGAAACTCAAAATCAATGCACACATTTAAGACTACTTAAGTATCATCTATTGAAAGAGTAAGCAGAATTATACATATAAATAAAATTATATAATGTAAATAAATATAATTTTTGTATATACAGGGTATATATATACCCTATATATATATATATATATATATACCCTATATATATATATATATATATATATATATATATATATATATATATATATATATATATTCTTGAGATAATACATTTCTTGAACCAGAAAATGATTTTACCTATTGAATGAAGTAGATTTTATGCTATTACAAAGCAATTTTTCTTTCAATTTTCTGATTGTTTCACCTCTACCGCGTGTGAACTGCACACATTTTTTTGTTATGAATCCCCACAAAAACTGCGAAGTCCCAGACCAACATGGAACATTTTTAAAAAGGTTTTGTTTTTCATTGCCTATTTTCTTTAAGCTGTGCTCCAAGCAGAAAAGAATTGCTCACATTAGCACTGCTCACTATGAAAACATCAACAATAGATACTAATGATTGGTATGTTTGCCATTATTCATTGTGCGTTCTTCCATTCATTAGTATTCTCACGATAGAAAAATCTCATGGCTTCATCGATACTAATACGTATTAAAAAAAAAACAATCTTAAACATTGTTAGTTAGACGCTAAACGCACAGGTCTCCCCTCATTTCACAAACTCCTCACGGTTTTAGGGCAAGTGTCCGCTGCGCTGACCCAATGCGTGTTCTTTCCTTTGTACTCTTTACTTTACATGTCTTTGAAAATTTTTTTTTCTTATTTCCCAGACATGCAATTTTCCTCGCGATGTTTTCCTTCACCGCCGAGCACTTGGTAAATCAGCACTTAAAATTGCAATTAATAATTTCATTGATGCCGACGGAGATCGAACCCGGGTTAGTCGCGTACTGCGAAATTTACAACGAGCGCTAATCGTATGAGCTACCACCGCTCTAGTGAGTGAGACATGTCGTTTTCAAAATTGAAGTAAATTTTGTGAGGAATTCTGAGTGAACGAACTTGAGTACTTTTACTGGGCTTTTCCTAATTTGTTGATTTATGTCGATTGTTTGGACACACACAAATGCGGTTCTTACATTAACATCCGTTCCAAAACAACCAGTCCGATGCAACGTTAATATACATTGTTGCCTAAACCCACAAAATACGTAAGTGCAGTATCACTGGGTTTAATAAATTAAAGTGTAGAAGCTACGACCGGTCAATTTTGTTTAATTATTTAAAAGCACACAAGACGCATTAAAGATAAAACTATGTCCTCACAAAAAATTCGCATGTTCTTTCTATTTGTAAGTTCATCATACAGTCTTATTTTATAATCTAACATTTAACTTAATGTTTTTCTAAGATAAGAAGGAATGATTTAAGTAAAATTATGGAATGCTGTATATATTGTTACAGTTAGGTAAAATATTATTTTTGAGTAGTGATATACATATTATATCATTATTCTTCTGAATGACAGGGTGAGAAATTGTGTGATAAGAGAAGAGTGTGGTTTGCAAGATGATGTTGTGACCAGGATTAAGAAAGGAATGCTTCGGTGGTTTGGTCACGTAGAAAGAATGTATGAGGAAAGAATGACAAAGCAAATTTATGTTGCAGAAGTGAATGGCAGAGTCGGAAAGGGACGTCCTAGGCGAAAATTTATCGACCAAATTGGAAATTTATTGATAACGGGCCAAATTAGGAGCACCCTTAACCGGCGAGCATGTATGCGTAGGTATATGGATGATGAGGCGAGAGAGGTGAAAGGAAGTCCGTAGTCTGCCTACCCCTCTGGGTGACAGGCGTGAGTGTTTATGTATATGTATGTATGTATCATTATTCTTGTGAGCCTAAGTGACTTGGTCTCTTCGTACTTTCTTTCAACCATTCTGCTGCTATGGCTACAATCCGATGACAAAATAAATTCATAAAATCATGAGGGAGATCAAAGTGAGGCGAAGGATTGTCTTACGCCTAATGTCAATTTTAAATATTAGTCAAAGTAAAGAAAAAAAATGGTATTATCGCGAAATCATTAGAATCCCACTGCATAATATAATATAATCTTGCAGTTCTACGTGCAAACATAAAGCCGCTCATTCATCTTCTTTATCCGTAGCCTACCACCGCTTTGCGATAAGATCGAAGGAAGGCTTAGACTAGGATTGCCACCTTTTTTTAAACAAATATAGTATTTTCCTAAACAAGATGCAAAAATATATTACTTTTGAGAATTTCAGAAGAAAAAAAGTACTAATTTATTATTAATCTATGTATTTTACCATATATGTAGGTATATGTATTTGTTATTGTTCTTTGCTTTGGCCGTGCAATGATCTAACCACCTTACATTCTACCTTACCTTTACAATAATTATAGGAGTCTGAGCAATTTAGATTCATATTAAAATGAAATAACAATTAATTTTAATTAAATTAATATATGCTCTGTTTCCTTCTTCTTTCAGTTTTACATTCACGATGGAAAAAATTCTTTCCGTAAAACTTACTTTTTATAGACTTCCAATCACAGTTAATATAAATAAGCACTACAGTTGATTTAGGGATAATAGATATAGTACTTTCCGTACTATATTATTGTTCTGTAATATATTATAGTACAATTGACTGAAATATAGTACGATACTATATATTATAGTACGAATGGCAACCCTAGCTTTGACGCAATGTCAGAGACACAAAGACAGTTAAATATATCAAATCTCATAACAATATGTTGGTTTCTCCTAGTACGAATGCCGGGGATTCTTTACTTAGTAAGAATGCTAATGCTTAGACACTTTAGGGTCACCTTAAAGTTTGACTGCCTCGTTGATCCTTTAGTGGTAAACGCGACTGCTGATTGTGAGGTTCTGGGGTCGAATCTCAAGTCTGGCCAAAAACAGCTATTGTGTGGATGGTGTTTTACCCCCGTGTTTTGCAAAACATGTAAAGTAGTTGATCCCGCGACTGACTATTCTCCAATCGTGTCAGCTTGATGCTACCTTTAAATATATGAGGAGGGAATAGAGAGTCGACCAGTGTGCGTAAGCACAGTTCTACATTTTGATCTTGTCCTGCGCAAATGGCTACTCTCCAATAAGACTATTAATACTGGAATATTATCATTGTATAGTCATCATTAAAGTGCGGATTATATCCAGCAAAAAGTAGACAAATATGCACGTATATATGCACGGGAAACATCAAAACTATACAGTTATCTAAGCAAAATATGCAGAATAGTACGGGAGGGTAATATTGTCATCCTGTTAATATGCTCACATTCTTATATTTCAAAATCTACAGCCTTGTTTGCATATATGGCTCTGTGATACGATAGTCAATCAAAAAATAAAGGGTCAAAAGGGCGATGTTTTATCGACGCCACTTGGACAGTTGACATTGTAGTAAATATTTTAGTCGATTTCAGTATGGTGTAGTGTAGGGAGTTTTTTGTTAGTAGATTTTTCGAAGTGTTCCTAATTTTTGCCAAAGATTGTTTGTTATTTTTTTCCTAATATAATAGTTATAGTATACGACGTTGTGTTTTTGTCTCCTAGTTTTTATAGGACGGCAAAGCTTAAGGGGATGGAGTAAGTCAGTTCAAATTCTAATTTCGTCTCCACTTGCCCGCGCGTCGTATGCTATGTACCGACATGTTTGTAATCACTAATACTGTAAGTAGAAAGGTCGTTGGAAACTTATTTCATTAGGTTTATCATATTTATGCCTGTTTCTTAATTTTATTACGGTTATTTCCCATTTTAATTTTACATCGTCATGTTGCCTAATGTATATTCTGATTGTAAGCGACACAACCTCCCCGTTCAAAGGCCGAAGCGAAGTGACCGTACGGCAGGAATCACGCTTCAAAAGGCCGATAGTTTAGGAAATTTCTTTTTACAGTGAAAATAATGGTATTTTAAAAAAAGTAAATAACATAAGCACTGCTTTATAGTTAATTGAGTTAGTATGCAAAGTTGCATGATCTTATTTAAAGTATTTTATGAATAACAGCGGTTTATTTTTTATTTTGGAGGTAACTTTGGATTTTTTTTCTATCGAGAAAATTTTACGAAATCGTGTTTTCGTCTAACATAGTACTTAAAATTAATCCATACCTTTCCCACCATATATTTATTTCAAAATTAATGCTGCAATATTTTCGGCATAACGAAGGATCTTGCTAAGCCATTTGAGGTTATATTTCCCCTTAGGGTGACCATATTACCCTCACGTACCTTGTATATAAAAATTACTAAATACTAATAAACCAATAAAGAACATTTGTTTGATTTTTTAACTTTGTTTCATGTCGTGAGAATATAAGAAATTCATGCAAAATATACAAACAATAATTTGAAAAAAATCGTAATAAATTAAGTTAGAAATCAGCCTTCAAATCATTACTAGTTCACACTAAGAATAAAGATGACCGACGGTTTTGAAAAACATACTTCCCTATTCAATCTATTTTATTACATTCATATGTTTCTAATTTACCCTCTCGAGACAAACTAAATCGGCGACAACGTTTGGAAGAGCAAATAAAGTAATTATTTTGTAAAATACTTTTCCGCCGGCAGAACCAAATCCCCACCTGCTCTTGTATCTTTACCCTTCTATTCACACTTATTTTTGATCCAATAACGCAGAAATGATAAAAACGTAGTTTTCACCAGTATGCAAATTTTGCAAACTAATTAAAATATGCACAAAAATATCAAGATATACAAAATATGCGAAATTAATGTGGTCTTAATCTATCCCAATATATGTGTTTCGCCCAGATACGGTAGGATTTACACGTAACTAAAATATTAACGAATATGCATTTTGCATACAATCCGTGCTTTGGTCAATATATTTAGGTAGTGACGCAACATGACATGCTCGGTGCGAAATATGCCTCGCAAAATATTGTATTGTCGTACTTATCCATAATATGCACGATTCCTAAATATGTATTCTTTTTCCTGTCCCAAATTCCAAAATATATATAATAAAAAAACCAGTCTCGTCTTCCCTAATAATGATATAATTACAAAGGAAAAAGTGTCGCATATCCCCCTTGAAACATGTCAGCAAATGAAAAGAAATATGCAATGTCGACATCGATAAGACCTCGACAACGCAGATGTTGCATTGCTGTAGAACCGGCCAATAAGAAAAAGGCCTCAATAGCAGTAACAATTCTACCGTGACGTATATACTTGTATTCAGTATAATCATGACATTCAATATCTGCGCCCTCATAACATACATATGGTGTGTTTATTTTTTTTTGTATTAATCGATAATCATGAATATCATTAAATACGTTTTAGATTAAGCTATTGTATTTTAATATTTTTTTATTGACCAATGCAATGCGAATGCCACTGCTGCGTCCATCGATCACGATCCAAGGTTGCGCTGAGATGAGACCTGTCTTGTGCCCTTGTGTCGATACGTTCAAAAATATCAGGACATTGTTTAGAACATTTAGTTATGATTTAGTGTCTAAAGATCTGTGCAAAGCGCAATAACTATGTGACTACTCTGGGTCACGGTTGAGGTGTTGGCCGAATATCTCGTCACGTTTCCTTATATTTAAAAAATAAAAACGGATTTCTATTGTCTTCGAATCTGGGTTAAATTTATAAGGGACTACTTCAAAATACTCATTTTTGATTAATTAAAATAGCAAAAAGAGTAGATGTTCTAAGAATATCTGGTCTGCAAGAAATTGAAAGAATACGCTTTTGTTTTAACGATCTAATGCCGTCGCTATGTCCTGAACGACCGAACTAAGCAACCGAGATATACAGATCGGACTGATAATGTCTATGAAAAAGATGAAAAATTGACAAAATCATCACTTCTATCTCCTGTATCCTCCCCATAAGCGGATCGTTTTTACTTAAAAAAAAGTCTAAGAAGAACATGGCAGTTCATGATAAAGATTTTAATATAAAAATATTTACTTCAGAGACATTACCCAAGGACACAACAGAGGAATTCGTTTGTGTCGATCAAAACGCTGCTCCGATATTCTCTTACAATTATGAAATTACGGGTGTGCTCTCTATTACTATCCCCTAAGCTTACAATAACTTTTATTATGCTTGGCCTCAAATTGTCGGTTTAATTAATCATTATTAATATTACCAATCCTGAAAATCACTCCATAAATAAGATATATTTAGTGTAAGGCGTCTGTGTTCCTTTAAATTGGGTACTGCCGAGCAACTGTAACGATTGCGAGAAATCCTCGCATTCAGAAAAGTTCTAAGTTCATCCGCAACTTTATGTCTGATGGTTTGAAATAATAATAAATAGGTACAATTTATAACAATTCCAGTTCACTTCCTTTTTGTTTAGGATGATGAATAAAATATAAATTAGAATTATAAAGCACCCATTTTTAATTTCCCGCTAAGAAAATTGAAAATTTTCAAAAATATAGAAATTATTTTTGAAAATTTCACGCCGATATTCGAAAATCGAGTTTTCATCATATCTCCACGTTTTGAGATACCAGGAAGCAATTCTGACTAATATAATGTGGACGTCCGTACGATGTGTGTGTGTGTGTGTGTGTGTGTGTGTGTGTGTGTGTGTGTGTGTGTGTGTGTGTGTGTGTGTGTGTGTGTGTGTGTGTGCGTGTGTGTGCGTGTGTGTGTGTGTGTGTGTGTGTGTGTGTGTGTGTGTGTGTGTGTGTGTATGTGTGTGTGCGTGTGCGCGTGTGTGCGTGTGTGCGTGAGCGCGTATGCGCGTCTGCGCGTGTGCGCGTGCTTGCGTGCTTGCGTGCTTACGTGTTTGCGTGTGTGTGTGTGTGTGTGTGTGTGTGTGTGTGTGTATGTAAATAAAATTTTGTCGTACAATATCTTTATAATTAATTAACCGATCGAGATGGATGACACAGCGTTCGAAAGTGTTCATTGAGACTTCGAACTGATAGATTTTCAAGTCAATCGGTCGAGCCGTTTCAAAGATTTTCAAATAATGAAAAAAATTAATAGATTTTCGAGCATTGCTCTCGAAAATAAGCTGGAAGTTGCAGAGATTGTCTTCAGGGCAAACCGTATTTTTGTTTGAAGTTGATTCGAGTTATGGAGGGCACACAGTAGTCACTTTAGTAATGCGCTGTGCGATTTCATCGTCGGATGAATCCGCACGCGCGATCTTTTCAATAGGACATTCCGCAGATATGAGTATGTTTAAACGCGTGGTCGCACGATCATTTTAGTTTACGCAACGCATGATCGCGCGATTGATGGCAATAGGACAGCGCCTGAAGGTGGCCTGTTAGCACGATTGTCTCTTATTTTAGAACAGTACTATTCCTTTAAAAGTCAAAAGTTTTGTCTCTGTATTATAAATAAAAATAAAAGAATGACTGTCGTACAATGATATGCGCAACCGCCAGTTAAATAGACATTTAATTAGCTATCGTTGACAAAAACGATGACGAACGAATGACGAAAAAATAAGTTATATTAAGTAATTAAGGTCACCTGGGGCAAGTGTGACATAAATTAATTAAAACTATAAACGACACTTAAATACTTCTACTCTGTAAAGATTTAATATAGAGAATACAGTTTCATAACGTCAATTATTAAGTGGTTGTATGTTTGATCAAGCATTATAGTATCTACAAGTAGCATTTTGTAATTTGAGGTAATTAAAACTAATTGAGGTGGAAGACTCTCACACTTACCCATTATTGGGGAAGTGTGACAGTACGCTTCTTTTTGTAGTTACTTTATTATTATAGATATATTTTATGATCTATGGAAACGATTTGAACGTCCATTTTTGTGTAACAATGAATTTCCCCCAACATGGGGCAAGTGTGACTGTTTTTAACTGATATAGTGATGTGCCATTAAATAGATTTACTACACTATTTCTGGATGTTTTGTAAGTATAGTAAAAGCAATGCCAAGTGCTAAATAAAATTTAATTCAGAACCTATAATAATATAATCATAATAAACGTGACACTGTCACACTTACCCCATGTTATGTAATACGTGAGGTAAGTGTAACTGTATCCGTATTTCAAAGAATAGTGAATTTCAGGTCGCAGAAACATATTGCTCTATAAGTACCAATATTACTTTTTATCACTCACCTTATATCTGGTTTAAAATAACTTAACAACATATCGAAACACCTAATAACTTAAAGTTGCGCTGTCTGTCGCCAGTTGAGTAGTTTCATTTAAAATATAACGGCTGTTGATAAAACAGTTCAAGCTATGTATGTACTTAACTGTCAGTTTAGTCAATAGCGTAAAATTTCCTGTATTGTTTAATAGATGGAATTAAACCAAAAACCGTGTTTAGGCCGCATAATTTGCATTTGTTACACTTGCCCACTGCCACACTTGCCTCGGGCGACCCTAATGTGTGTATAATATACCTTGACTGTTTATATGCGAATAGTGATTTCGTGTAACTAAAAATGTAATGATTTTATATTACTGCGTTACTCGGAAAAACAATGGCCAAACAAAGAATTTTTTTTTGTATTACAATATTATATTATTTTATTGCTTTCTGCGTTATCAATATACTTTATTTGATTTTGATGAAATTTTGTATTTAAGTATAATATTACTTTTTAAGTTTGTTTACTAAACCCGGTCGGCCTGTTAGGTACTGTAAATTAAAATTACAGCCTATATACGTCCCACTGCTGGGCACATGCCGCCCCGGCATTCTAAGACAGTTTTGGGGCAAGAAAGTGTCCGCCGCGCTGCCACAATGCGTGTTGTCGAACTTTTACGTTCTCAACGTCATAATTTGGTGAAATTTGGAGTGCTTTGCATTTGAAATTAGCTTAACGTTTCAGGGATGGCCTGCAGGGTCAACCATTTTTTTTTAATAAAGCAACACTCATCCAGTTTCTAAGCTGTCTTTCCAGTTATATTTTAGATGTTTTATACTACTCCTTCTATCAAATTTCATTATGCATTATGCATCATTCCATTATTTTTATTATTTAATTGTTGACATCGCATAAAGGTTATCTACGAATGTAAAAAAATATGCCCATGTATCAACTTGTATAAAATATTTGTACTTATATATAGATAAAAGAAAATTATTTATCCAACAAAACACAGTAATACAGTGTTGTAAAACTTGATATAACGCCAATGAATTATCGCGTTGTCCAAGGGAGGTAAATGCCCTTATCAGCGTCCTGCCCAAGCGAGTTTATGGTAGCGAAGTCAGGCATTTTGCATCAGTGGCTCGATTGCCCGTCACCGGCTTCTTGTAATTCAGCTTTATCTAGGGGTGCTTCTTGAATCATTACCATGATAATTTCTTAGTGTATATATATATATATATATATTTCGTTGTGAATTGTAAGCTTTATATTAGGTATCACATAGAAAACTAATGCGCAAAAAGGCCTACAACGTCGATAAATCTATAAAAAGATTTTTAACGATCCATCTGTCTCACAATGTTGAGTTGTCTTAGATAGCAGCCCATATACTCAAGGTCTTAGATTAGTTAGCACTATTGAGAATTAAGATTAATTAAAAAGTGCATTCGGCATTTAGTTTTTATTTTCATTGTTATCTCTTATAAAAGTAATAAAAAACATTTAAAAAAATCATTTTGCATTCTAATTAAAGTGAATCAGAATTGATATGGATGTAATAAATTAAAACATAAAATTCTATCACTGACATTGGCTCCAACCGTATCTACACATCTATACCTACTCGTACATACACACGTAACATAACAAATATAAATAAAAGTTAAGTGCCAAATGTAATATGGAAATAACAGCCTTCTAGTAAGCTTGGGGGATTATTTAAATGACATTAAAACAAGAATAACCGTTTTTAAATTTTCTGTCTATGCCAGCTAATTTTCGGAATAGTTGAACCACCAGACTTCACGATCAGATGTAGAGATCAAGCAGACAGAGATAGAGAGCAATGCTAGGAGGGATCTAGGTATTTCATGACCTAGATCGTAAAAATTATCTATTCTTCCGAAAAACATGGTGAATTTTTGTGAAATCGATCAAGTGATAATTTTTTTTTATGTCTTTTAAACCTTTGGTGTAAAATTGCGAACCAAAATACTTTGTTTAAACTTTTTTCTACATCTCTCAAAGGACTCACATTTGAGCTTCTGTCTTTTAAAGTTTTAATGCAAAATTAGTTTTTAACATTGTTTTTTACTCAACGCCATTTTACATACAAAATTATGAGTGTTACAGGGTAAGGTAACCTTTTCCTTTTTACGTAAATTTTAGAGATCTTTAATGTAAAAGTGTTTTTTTTTGGTAATTTAATTACTTGCCCAAAAACCACTATTATATTCCTGAAACTTTATTTATTTAAACATTTATGTACTGTTTATGTTCAACGCGGACGAAGTTGCGCGTAAGAGCTAGTTGGTAATAAAATACTAATATAGTACCGAAAATAACAATCTGTTTAAATACAGCAATGAAATAAACATACAATATTATATTTCCTTTTTTATCTGTTGTAGAACCGATCATTTGCTGAAATGCACCTTCAAAATTATATCTTCACTGCGTAGTTAATGACTGGCGATCTCGAGACATACATAAATGAGTTTTAAGGTTGAATGATCGAATGCGCTACCCGTAATACGATGTCGCAGTTAAGTCAGGGTTGCTACATTTAATGTGCAAATTATGTGACAAAATAATCAATTGCTGTACGATGGTGCCATAGGTAATTGAGAATTCATCACTTTATCTCGGTCAATGGGTTAGCGCTTTTATTGCCATTTCTGAGAGAGTTATGGAATAGGAAAAATCGTCCGTAACCCGCAATCTAAGACCGTTGTCTGCAGCCCACAGTCTGCTTTTGCGTGTAATTATCATTTACTCCAAATATTTTTCATTTCTCAGACTTACTTTCCCAGCGATGTTTTCTATATTGCAATTATACGTCGCTGCTGTTCAGACTCAGAAAATATCAGAAAATTATATATATTTCAACAGATTACTGTTAACTATCAAAAAAAATACCAACTCAGGTGTCAATCAAAAATTGGCCAGTCAACTTAGTTATTTTTAGCAAAAAAAATATGAGTAAATACAGCTAATATTGATTACAAATATTAAGTATTTGAAAAATTGGCCTGTCAACTTAGTTATTCTTAGCAAAAAAATATGAATAAATATAGCTAATATTGATTACAAATACTTTAAAAAGCACGTTAACTCTCTGGACCAAACAGCAGATAGCGAATATGACACTTTTATTCAAACAATTCAGTTACTAGTAAGTCCTAAAATTCATTCAATTTGGCTTAAATCTAAGGAATGAGGCAGGGAAGTTTCGACGTTAACTCAAAATGAGTGCCAAATGTCTTCACTGAGGGTTAAGGGTAAGGTGGCTCGTTTCACATCCATTTTCAGCGATCACCACTAAGGTCACTAAAATAAAATATATTATGACATTCATAAAATATAATAAAACAGAATACTCTATCCTTGTTAACGTAATTTATTAAGTTTGGAAAATCTTCCTCAATACTGAAAAGGCTTGACTTAAAAGCTACCAAAACAATCGACGATCTTTCATGTTAGGGGTACTTCGTTCAGGCGACATTAGTATATGATCACCTGTTAGGGACTCATATCATTAAATATGAGTCCCTAACAGGTGACGATAATATATTACATGTGCCATTTGCTCCAGAGGCTATCTGAGCGTAGGCGTGAGGTCAAGCACGGTAAACTTTCATTCGTGACTGGTCGCCGCCGCTGGAGACAAAAGGGCTGGTTTTATACTCGAACGAACGCAACCGGCGTTCTTGTCACTATACCGCAGGGGGTAGGTATGATAATTTTAGTTTTAAGTTCCTTTTTCATTGGAATAAATAACATTCTATATTGTTTTGTTAAGCAATTGAGGGCTGATTTTCTCCATAATCAGATAAAAGTTATCCTCATAGGATAAAATAAAAAATAAAATTACAAGTGTATGTATAAAATAATTAAATTGTTTTACTTTTATATTCAGTCAAGTTAGAAAAATCGGGCCTAAACGATTAAATATCTATCTACTTGTTTTTTGGAGCTACTTATTAATATAGATAAATATAGAGACCACATTATAATCAGAAGCATCGATCAAAATAGCCTAGCTTAGAGGATAAGCACTTGCATTAAAATTTCATACTTTGCGTGAGAACTGAGCTAACCCGTTTGTCGCCAGTGATATGCTCAATTGTAATTAAGTGTTAATTTACCACGTGATCAGCGCATTCAGATCAGCGAGAACAGCGCTTCCTTGCCTACCGCAATTTTCACTATCAAGGGAACTCAGTCTTCAAAACGCCTCCTCTGGGGTCCCATAGGACCCCATGCTCGCTCCACTCCTTTTTACACTCTACACCAGGACCCAGTAGTTAATACTGCTTTCTTCACCGATTACACGACACTCTTCGAAATTTCTTACCTAGATGCTCTAAGGAGCCGCCGATCGCTCAGGCTTGGCTTATGGAGAATCGAGGTGAACTCTGAAAAATGTGTAATAATATACTTTCAAAAGAATCCCTCTCTTAATCGTCGTAACTTCAATCCTAAAAAATCTTTAGGCACGATCACCTTATTCCTGGGAAACGACGGTCAAATACCTACGGGTATTCGATCACGGTATGGCCTTCGCGAAACACATTCGCAATATCCGCAACCGTGCCAAGTTATTTAATAGTTGCCTTCATCCGCTAATTAACACCAAGAGCAAACTGTCCTTAAGACACAAACTTCATCACTTACAAAGGGTGTGAAAGGACTATCATGTCCTACGCGTGCACAACAACACTTCTGTTTATTTCGTTCGTACCTAGTGTTGGTCTCCCGTCTCACACCAACATTACACAATCACCTAGTGTCACAAACACCAGTAGGATAACGCATGTGACACAGTGTGTCTGCAAACGGGCACGCCGCACAACCTTCCACATCCCTTCACACCGCGTACATACCATGCACCCGCGTGCCTGGGCGGTCCACGGGTTAGCTGTCAGAACCGGGGCCCACCAGCCACCACGGACGGACGGACAGCTGATAGATAACTTATCTGTGTGCACTCAAAACTCACATAGGTAAACATTGTTACGAAAGTAACGTTGGAAACAATAAATCACCCCCTCCCTCCTTTTTTATAGGCCTTCTAGGCTGCGAGCCCTGAATCCTATGAAGCTAACAGTACTATCATCACAAAAAGGGACTAAGCTACGAAGACTTTCCTGCTCGATTACTCTGATAGAAATGTCTTCCATTTTGTGAGAGATCGCCTCAGCAAAAGTGGACGATTGTAGACTGTTAATGTACTTCTTTATAAGTATATTTGTACATTATTGTATTGTTTTTAAAGCGCAAATGATATTTTGTGAACTTCGCTTAACATCATTGTCGCTGAAAATGTATCCTTTATATAGATTAACCAATAGATCTTAAAATACAAACTTCGAACAGTATAATATCACAAATGCCAACCCTATAATATCACAACCGTCGGATGCTGCGAGGAATGAACTCGAGCGGTTGAAGCTACGGCGTGGCCTTCGAAAAAAGTTCAATTACGAAATAAGTATAATACAAGCTTCAATAAAATCAATTGCAGGACCTTAAGCTTTCTTACGAGTGAATCACGCAATGTTAAGAAACGAGTTTTATGTTTATTTGTTTTTATTTCTCGAAGGACGCAATTTAATCGGTTTAAAATCAGTTCATTTTTTCCTTTCAGTTTATCAATTTTTCAATCAGTTGGAAAATAATAATTTTATTTGTAGTGATGAAATCTGATGACTCTCGGTCATTTTCAATCTCGTCAACGCCTCCAGAATAGTGTCTAAAGTTATCACATTTTTAAATTTTTTTTATAGAATGGGGTTGTCATAGGAGCACACAGTTCATCTGATGGTAAGTGGATGCTGTGGCCCATAGACATGGTAAGTGGGTGCTGAAGCCCATAGACATCTACACTTATGTTCGATTAAGAACCAAAATAGCAGATGCGTTGTCACCCGTGAGGACTACGATGGAATGCCTCGTTTCCAGTAAAAAGGGTCTCCGGTTCTCTACACTCTCCATACGAAACACAGCAGAATTAAGCTTCTATTTTACGCTGGTGTTCTGTGAGAGTGTGGTCCTTCCCCGGTCTAGCCAACCCATTCGTGCTACAACAATAATATAACTGTAGCATGGCTCTACCACGTAAATACATACACTATTTAGGTACACCTTTAAGCGTAAGGACCAGAAGAACCCATGCCTATTTTCAAATCTATCTGTACTCGATTAGTTCTTTTCTGCATGATTAAAGGTAAGCAGTGCAGTGTCAATATATCGATCAATATACCTAGACAGAACATACAGAAAATCAACACCAGACAGTAAACAATATTTTTTTTTGCAAAAAAATTTGGCTTTTGTTGACATTTGCGTTTAAAAATTAGGCCACATAGGCATCCCACATTACGTTTATGTAAGCGCATACTACCTAACACGTCGTCTACTCCTGTGGGTGTCACTTTAGGGAAATATGGGACCAACCATATCTCTTCCAAGTCCAGCTTTTGGTTACTTTCGTTATCAAGTTTTACCTTTTACGGCAGCTCGGTTTAAGCCATGAATGAGGTATGCCGGTAAGAACTATGACTTCCAATAGTTGGCGGTTTAACCAGCTCTTTTACTTTAGGCTTAAAATATCTAGAGCGGTTACGGGGAGTAGAGGAGTTGAGGGTACAAGAGCTCTGGTACATCGATCGTCCATTCGCATGTCATGTGTGGCTATTAACGCAAATACTATGGTTAAATAATTCTATGGATAAGGCCAATGTGTACCTAGTGGATTCTTACGGACTTGTTAGTATGGTTTATTAAAACACTTGTATATATTTTATTTGTTTCCAGTTCAAACTTTCCTGTTTGACTCGATCTTGTCGAGGCAAATCTGAACTAGGTAATTAGGTTTTAAGGCTACTTATCTTTAACTTGTCATTCTTGATATGGATAAAATTTTAAATGAGTTCCAGTTCACGCTGGAAGCATCTAAACGGTAGTTTATATGACATAGATACGTCGCTCAAAGCACGTCTAAAGACATAGATTCGGGAGTGAAAATATTATACACTAGATTTCACTGAGACTAATCTATGTATATTTCTGAGGTAGAAAAGGAATTTATTAGTCTAAAGTTTGTATTTTTGTTTTACAAATCTAACAAGCGCAGTCCACATGCTGATGAGTGAAAGCTGTGGCCCGTCCAAAACATATGTGTAGGTCTCTCAGAGGACTAGGGTTGCCACCCGTACTATAATATATAGTATTGTATCTGTCAAGTGTACTATATATTATAGAAAAATAATATAGTACGAACAAAATACTGCATTTTATCCCTAAATTAACTGTCATACTTTTTTTTACATTAACTGTGATTAAAAGTCTGGAACAAGTAAGTTTTACGGAAATATTTTTATAGTAAAGTTGAAATTGAAAGAAGAAAGAAATAGAGCATATTTTATATAATTTCATTAAGAATTAATTGTTTATTTATTACAATATAAATCTAAATTGCTCAGACTTCTATAATTATTTTAAAGGTATTTGATAATTAAGGCCAAAGCAAAGAGCAATAACAAATATATATATGGAAAAATACATAAAGATTTAAAAAAACGTGTACTTTTTTCTCCTGAATTTCTCAAAAGTGCTATATTTTTGTCTTGTTTTTGGGAAAGATACTATATTTGTCCAAAAAAAAGGTGGCAACCCTACTGAGGACTAAAGTGGAATATGTCTCTTTACCACTCTTCACCGTTTCTCGACACAAACTTTACGCAAAATAGCAGTTATTTTACGCTAGTAATCTGTGAGTGCGTGGTCCTTCACCGATCTAGCCGACCCACAGTTGCTGCTATGGTATATAGCTGCAGCCTGTCTTTACCACAAAATGTATTTATATTGAGTGTGATATGTTCCATCTGTACAACACCTAATTGACCGATCTTTAGAAATTACCTGCCCTATGTAAGTATTCATCCATAACAGGCAATAAAATCCACTGCTGAACTTGAATAGGCCTTCCCTATACTGCCTTAAAAGGGGGACTTTGCCATAGTTGCCACGCTTTGTCAACCCGCTTGCTAAGCGTGGCAACTATATTCATATCACACATAATAAAACTGATTGAGAAAGGGAAGAGCCTATGGTACGCACTGCAGGGAGATATTTTTGCACTACCTACTAGTACTTTAACTTTGCGAGAATAAGTTATAATAGAAATATGTGTTTTAGGTATATATCTTAGTTATTATAAGTCTTTATATATTATTATAAGCCTTATCCGACACTATTCCGATGATATCCCGGACGTCAATCTGAGCGAGATTAGAATGGCCCTCCAGCACCTTAAAAACGGCAGGGGCCCAGGCGAGGATGGAATTACAGCGGAGCTTCTGAAAGCGGGCGGAACACCGTTTTTTTTTAATAGAAGAAGGGGCATACATGCATGCGGCTCATCTGATGTTAAGTGACTACCACCGCCCATGATCAACCGCAACACCAGGGGAACTGCAGGTGCGTTGCCGGCCCTTTAGAAAGGAGTAAGCTTTTTTCTTGAAGGTCCCCAAGTCGGATCGTTCCGGAAAAATCGCCGGTGGTAAACTATTCCACAGAGAGGTCGTACGCGGAATAAAAAACCCTTTTGAAACAGTACAGTGGTGGACCGCCAAGCATCCAGATGGTGTGGATGGTATCGGGACGTTTGCCGCGTAGTGCGTTCACGAAATTTAGCGGCTGGGATTAATCCGAACAATTCCTCAGAGCACTCCCCATGGTATATGCGAAAGAAAATGCAAAGATTTGCAACATCTCTTCGCAGCGCCAGTGAATCGAGCCGATTGGAAAGCACTCGGTCGTCGACGATTCGAGCCGCTCTGCGCTGGATGCGGTCAACTGGAAGGAACGGGTAATGGGGAGCCCTTGCCCAGTGATGGGAACAGTATTCCATGTGCGGCCGAACCTGCGCCTTGTAAAGTTGCAGGCGGTGTGCCGGCATGAAATACTGTCCCGCTCTGCTGAGCACGCCAAGCGTTTTAGAGGCCAATTTAGCCTTCTCTTCCAAGTGACCAAGAAACTGCACGTCACTCGATATGTCGACGCTGAGGATGCCGATACTAGCTGAGGCAACAAGGGGGGTGCCTTGAAACTGAGGTGATACGGAAAAGACGAAGACAAAGGTACAAAGGGTTCTTTTTAGCGGTTAACGCGCAAACTTGTGTCTTCTGGGGGTTAAACTGGACTAGATTTAGTCGCCCCCAATCCGAGACTCTGTTCAGCAAAGACTCGACTTCAGACACAAGTTTGTCCCGGTACTCGGAAACGTTTTCCCGAGAAATATTGGCACGGCCGATGTTAAGAGCATCACCAGTGCTGTCATCTGCATAGCAATGAATGTTACGGGTATGCAACATATCGTTGATATGCAGAAGAAACAGCGTTGGCGATAATACACAGCCTTGTAGAACACCAGCATTAATAGGCTTGTAATCGGTGCTTGCATCGTCTACAACGACCTTGATGCAAAACTTACTAACGGTACTTAAAATCCTTTAGAAGCTCTTCAATTTCGTCCATGGTGGCACTACTACGGAGGCGTGGAGCTGAAGTGCGGTGGAATTGTTCTTCAAGAAAGGTGACAACGCTCTCTTGAAGAACTACAGACTGATATCCCTTCTGAGCCGCGTCTACGTGCTGTTTTCGAAAGTCATTACGAATCGTCTCGCACGCAGACTCTACGATTTCCAGCCTCCCGAACAAGCCGGTTTCCGAAAAGGCTTCAGCAGGCCTAGGCAATTTATGGAGATTATATTCAGCAGTGGACTTTAATGGGCAGTAACGGTAAAGGTAGCGAATATGAATATAACATCATTTTAGTCTTGTGTGTTAAAATAATCGTCGTCGTCATTATTTTTTAATCCATTTAAATGAAATTGTTAATTGAAAAAGTGCTGATTCACCGCGTGATCGGCGGTGAAGGAAAACATCGTGAGGAAACTTGCATGTCTGAGAAGTAAAGTGTGAAGTTCGCCAACACGCATTGGGGCAGCGCGGCGGACACTTCCTTGCCCTGAAAACCTCTCATAAATGAGAGGAGGCGTGTGCCCAGCCGTGGGACGTATATAGGCTGCAACTTTACTTCCCACATAGATTAAGCTCGCGAGCAGTAAATGCCCTTTTAGATATTCCCTAGTCAAATCTTACTCTTACGGAACGAGATATGACGATGTGTGCTTTTTGCCTTTTCACCATACACTTATAAGGTGGGTGGACCTTGGAAGGCCACGCTCCTTCGAAGGCCAATTATTAAAATGTCGTAGTTATTGCCATGTGATGATGAATTCCTTCTACTTACACAAACACCACGAATCGTTTGCGCTACTATTTTGGCAGTACGGTCCCTCGCTTCATTGATTTCGGGAATCGACGACGTTAAAATAAGGTGGGTGTGCCATGGAAGGCCACTCTAACAAATAAACAGTTAGTATTCGTTTATTTACTGGATCAATGAAACTAACAAATATTTAAGTAATACTTTGATTTATTACGTACCACTTCTTTTTATTGTAGATTTAATCGCTATTTATTAAACTTTAGTGTTAAATGACTGATTTATTATAATGGCCTTCTAAGAATCCTTGTTCCTAGCAAGACCATTTGGAAGAGTTCAATGAAACTTAAGTTCAATCAATATTGATTAAATCTGTAATTTAAAAATGTGGTTTATCTGTTACGTGATCAAACAAAGTATTACTTAAATATTTGTTAGTTTCAGTTATCCAGTAAATAAACGAATAATAACTGTTTATTTGTTAGAGTGGCCTTCCATGGTACGGCGCTGCGAGCGGCGAATTCGAATCTCGCACAACTATATTTGAAAATATATATATTATAAAATACCACTAACTGAGTGACTGACTGACTTATCACGATATCTCTAAAACTCTACACCCGATGGACTTGAAATTTAGTATAGTTAGTCATTCCACAATGTAGATGCATAATATGAACGGATTATACGTTCCCGTAAAAAGTCTTGATATTTTATGTCTACGTTAATATCTTCTATAGTGCGCCTTCTTACTAATTCCTTATGGCGGGTAATGCCACCATTTTTCTTGGAATCACACTAGTCGCAAAGCTTGGATGGGGCCTCCATATATTAAAACTAGTTGGCAGACATAGTTCTGCAGCATATGCTGTAAAAAAGATTAGAACAGTTTTGAAACAGCTAATGTCGTATGGTATTTTGCTATGGGGACACGCGACTGACATTGAAATCATATTTGTTTTACAGAAGAGGGCCATTAGAGCAATCTATGATTTAAAACCTAAAGTCCTAAAGTCGCCCCTAGAGTCGCTCAGGCAAAAAATTAAGGAAATTAATATATTAACTTCGGCCTATCAATACATTTATGAAAATGTAATGTACGTACACAAAAACAAAAGTAGTTTTGCAAAAATAAATGATATTCATTCTGTAAATACTAGGAACAGACACAAGCTAGTAGTACCATATACTCGACTCCTCCGAGTCAGTAATTCATTCTTTGGGCGATGGCGATACAATAAAATCCCAGAAAATATACAAAATTTGACCTGCACAAAGCTCAAAAACTTTATAAAACTAAATTTGTATAAAAATGGTACTATAATATTAAGGAATTTATGGATGATAATACCCCTGGGAAGGGTGATCGCTACCAAGCTATTTCTAATTTGTTTTGTGTTATTAATTGTAACGTACATGATTGTAAACTGTTATTAAAAAAAATAGTCCCACTGAGTTTCTTGCTAGTACTTCCCAGGACTGAGGTATATTTCGGAACCAGTGACAAATTAAATAAAGTGACTTTCAATAAGTATTATTTATAATCTATATTGAATTAAAAAGTTTTTGTTCAAATGAGCTTAGCGAGGTAGCATTTCATACCTTAGCACCCTACTACAAGAAGGTCTGCCCAGATGGACGATATGTGAAGGGCCCACGACTGTAATTGACTAATGAAGAAGAACAAAACATTCTTCAAGAAACTTCTAATTACCGTTTCCTGATGAAACTGTGTATTTTTTATAGAAGAGCAGGCAAACGAGCATGCGGCTCACCTGATGGTAAGTGACTACCATCGCCCATGAACAACCGCAACACCAGGGGAATTGCATGTGCGTTGCCGGACTTTTAGAAATGAATAATCTCTTTTCTTGAAGGTCCCTAAGTCGTATCGGTAAGGAAAAATCGTCGGTGGTAACCAATTCCACAGAGAAAGTGAGTGTGTGAGTTCGGATCCCACAAAATATCAATTACACTTTTTGTGATTTCTTCGTTTTTATAAAGTTAAGAGGACATCAAAAATAATTAGTTCGCTTGCAAAGTGCTATACTCGTATAAACAACAACAAAATTAATTACAATTATTACACAAAACAGAACAGACTCAAAGAAACATGGATTTAGAAAACATAACATATCGAAAGCCTTACAGAACTAGTTCACTAAGTGACATGACTAACTTCGAAGAATTGCGCCTTTTCGATACGACAATAATGAGTCTAACTGACACCTTACACAACAATAGTCAAACTTTACAAGACTTAAATGAAAAAATTAAATCATTAACAAACGATCTTCTAAGTGCTAATCAAGAGATTGAGAACCTTAATTCCGAAAATTTTCGTCTAAAAGCTGACCTTGATAAGTCCTTAAAAATAATAGACTCATACAAAAGAATAATCACATTTGACAGGAAAAGTATGACGCCTACACCAAGAGGCAAAAGAAAGTATTCACAAAATAAGATCTTTGAAAGTCCAGCACAAATAACAAACCCAGGAACAGATGGTCAAAGTATAAATAATTCCCCAATTTCCATAACAAATCGACCTTTAGATGAATTAGAACAAAATGCAATAAATAATGACAACTTTAATATTATGACAATACCGTCTGAAAAACCCATGAACTTGCCCGCCTGTTTTACTACATTTACAAATAAAATATTGCAAAAAGATATTCAACAAAAAACAAAAATAAACTGTAATACTCCTCTTCTGTATGCAAGTAAAGAGCAAATAAATTCCCATGAAAAGGGTAATAAAGTAGGGAAACGAAAAATTGTTATTGTAGCGGACGAACAAGGTTATAAAATAAGAGAAACACTGCAGAATTTGGTTGGTTATGAGTTTATAGTAACTTTTTACTCGAAGTATGGAGCCCCTTTAAAAGAGGTGTTAGCGTCTGCAGAATCTGAGTTAAGTAAATTGAACAGCAATGATTTTGTAATAATACTTGGAGGAATTAATGATAAAAATCCTCGTGAACTATTATTTTTCCTTAGACAATTTTTAAACAATGCGAGCAAACCCAATATTTTAGTATCAGAAGTACCACGTAGCAAATATCTTAATGAAAGAAAATTAAATTATGAAATTAAATTTATATGCTCTGAATTTAAGTATGTTAATTTTATTGAAATGAATTATTCTGTCATGATACCTAGGCGCAAGTATTTTCCTCTATATACAAGCCAGTTACTTCTACAAGAAATATTACGTGTGGATTATAAATTAAAATATGAGATATACTGTAAAAGCTTTAAAGACATACCGAAAAATAAGCATACCTTTACTGAAAATAGTTCCCAAACTGACATGTTTGTCGACCTTGTAAAATGTAATAACTTTTCTGACAGTAGCACTCAAACTGACATGATAATTGAAACACCTTCTCAAATTAATTCTACCAACTTTTTTCTTGTATAACCAAATAAGTATACTTCATCAAAATATTAACGGCCCCATAAACAAGTGTGACTTATTAACTACATCTTTAGAATCTATAGAAAGTGTAAAAGATGTTAAAGTTTTATGCATTACCGAACACAATATGTCTAGTATTGATTTATATATCTTAAACATTCCAAATTATTCATTGGGTTCAGTGTTTAGTCGTAGAAATCGTCGCGGTGGATCTTGTATTCTGGTACATAACTCACAAAAGTTTATACCAATCAGTAACATAAAAAATATTCGATTGAAGGTATAATCGAATGTTCAGGAATACAATTACCTGAACATAAACTATATATATTCTGCATTTACAGACCCCCCAGGGTAAGTTCTGAAGATATCAATAAGTTTTACGCAACATTTACTTCTTTATTAAATCAGTTTTGCCTTGGAAAAAATAAAGTAATACTCTGTGGCGATTTTAATATTAATACTCTGAAAAAAAGTAAGGAATCTATTGAGTTAAGTGAAATTCTATCTGCGTATAACCTGAAAATAGGAATAGAAGAGCCCACTAGATCGGTAAGTGGCACATGTATTGACAATTTCATGTATAATATTCGTGACTGTAAAACAAGAGTTTTGGAACTTGCGTTATCTGATCACACTGCACAAGTACTTACATGTCCAGTAAAAGTAAGTTGTCTGATCAAACATTGGTACATTAAAACGCGGGACTACTGTAAAGAGAATTTAGATAAATTTAAAGAATGCATTAACGCTCTAAGTTTCAATGATGTGTTTAGTAGTAATGATCCAAATACTTCGTTTAACATTTTTTATGATTTTTTCAGTCTTTTCTATAACTTATGTTTTCCTGTAAAATATATTAAAAAAGACACAAAAGTGAAGCCGAAATGGATAACGAAAGGTATAAAAAAATGCTGTAAACGTAAACGTCAGCTTCTTTGGCAATATAGGAAAAACCGAACAGAAAATAATAAAAGAAGTTTTATAGACCTTTCATCAAGACTGAGTCGTGTTATCAAATCCACACAAAAGGTTAAAAACGACAATTTCATAAATAATGCTCGTAACAAATGCAAAGCTACTTGGACTATAATTAATAATAGGACAATTAATTTACCAAATCAGGAAATACAACAAATTACTATCAATAACACTCTAATTAAGGATCCCATAAGCATAGCGAATAAATTTAATGAATATTATATTAACCAAATCACCAAACTGGTCCCGCATAGAACACCAATTAATATTTCAAGTGAATCTAAATTTTTATTTATGAAACCCGCAACACCGAATGAAGTAAATAAAATTATTTTAAATTTAAAACCTACGAATAGTACGGGTTATGATGATATTTCAACCAAAGTATTAAAATATGTTTCTATCAAATTATCACATGTACTGAGTCATATTATCAATCATTGCATTTATCATGGCCTTTTTCCTGACAAATTAAAGTTAACCATAATCAAACCTATTTTTAAGAAAAACGACAGAAATGACACGAGCTGTTATAGACCGATAGCATTAATACCGGTTCTATCTAAAGTTTTTGAAAAAGTGATTCATGAAAGATTAAATAATTATTTCGAAACAAATAATTTATTTTCAAAAGAGCAGGTAGGTTTCAGAAAGAACAAAATTATAAATATGGCAGTTTTCTCATTTTTAAAGAGTGTTATGGTAAACATGGATAATAAAAATCATGCCTGCGCCCTTTATATGGACCTAACAAAGGCATTTGACTATGTTGACCACAATATATTGCTAGATAAGCTATTTGCCTATGGAGTTAGGGGAAATACGCATGATCTTATTAGGAGCTATCTTGGTAACAGAATACAGTCTACACACATAACGAGATTGTGTCCTCACAAAAAAATTATATGTTACTATGAATCAGAGTACAAAATCAATAACTTTGGTGTGCCACAAGGCAGTGTATTGGGTCCATTATTATTTTTAATATACATAAATGATCTCCCGAAAGTAACAAGCAATGACACTATTTTATTTGCTGACGACAGTACAATTATATTTACAGGAAAAGAAAAAACACAAATACATAGAATTGGACATAAACAATACCTTAGATAATATTATTAAATGGTTGACTTTAAATAATTTAAAAATAAATTTGGAAATACCAAATTAATGACGTTTCGAAACAGAGTTCACAAATTAACGGACATGAAAATCTACTATACACAAACAAAAATTGAAGAAGTAGAGACAATAAAATTCTTGGAACTAAACATTGATTCTCAACTAAACTGGAAGTCACGTACAGAGATGTTGTGTTCGAAACTTAATCAATGTTCATATGCGATCTACATGTTGTCCAAAACTGCCAGTACATCCACAGTTTTAACGGCTTACCATGGACATGTTACTCCTCTTTTAATGTATGGTGTTATGTTTTGGGGCAACTCTGTGGGAAAAGAGTTGGTCTTTAGGGCGCAAAAGAGATGCGTTCGGGCTATATACAGAATGAAGCAAACCGAGAGCTGTAGGTCGATATTTCCAAAGATTAAAATATTGACACTACCGTGTATTTATATACTGGATATGGTGCTATTTGTAAGAAATAATAGTAACTTATTTGTTAAATTAAAAAGCAAGAGATACCCTTTCCAAATAAGCTTCATGTATAACAAAACTAAACTTTTAAACAGCAGTGTATTTTGTATGATTCCGAGAGTGTATAATCATTTACCCAACTCTCTGCTTGAAATTTCAAATAATAATTTATTTAAAAAAAAACTGAAGACACTACTTTTAGAAAAATCATATTATTCGGTAAGGGAATTTCTTGAAGACAAATTAATAGATGTAGTATTGTAACCGGCTTAGTGGTACTGTGACATTAATTAGACATTTTATGTGACATTATTTTACAAAGTTGACATTGTGTATTAATTAGGTAATCTCATTTGACATTATTTTAATAATTATTTAGACACTGTGAATTGATATGTAATAATTTTAAATTTTATTAAGATTATTATATATTATTATTTAATTAAGAATTTTTGCATGGCATGAGCCTAAATATGGCGATCAACAATGTAAATTGACCCCTGTAACACCATCTGTACCCATATTGCGCAAATAAGGAATTTAAAAAAAAAGAAGTTGTACGAGGAGGAAAACTCCTAGTAAAACGCACAGTGATGGACCGCCAAGCAGCCAGATGGTGAGGATGGTGTAGTGAATTTTGTCGCGATGTGCGTTCGTGAAATTTTTTCGGCTGGAATTAATCCGAACAATTCCTTAGAGCCTCTCCCCGTGGTAAGGTATTTTAAGAAACTTTGACTTTGACTACAATAACTTTTCTTTCTGCCTTTAATATAAAACCACCTTGCCAGTCGGTGACACGTGAGGGTCAAATACCTAATGGACTCCAAAACGTGTATTTTGGAGTTTTACATTCCACTTTGTATTTTTTTTTGAACTTGACACAATTTTATTGTAATTTATCTTCAGGATATCAATGTTAAAAATCGTTATATAATTTTAGGCAGTAAAATTACATGGATGACCTTTTTTAAATCCACGAATAAAGATATAAAATTGTTTTTTATGATAATTTTTTGCTTAGCCTGCTAACCTTGGTGTCGTAAATAAAATTGATTCGCTAAGTTATAACGTTTAAAATTTATAAGGATAATCATTTTTACTGATACTCGTAGTTTAGTGGATGACTGACATGGACCGGAAATAATTATAATACACGATCAGAAATTCTTGATGGTTCTTATCATTTTTAACTTTTATATATTTACACACTATATTAACGTTTGTTTTCTTTATATAGCGGTGAGGGTAACAAACGTGTAGACGGTCAATCTTTTTTTTAAGGATGAGGTTGACAAACGAGCACTCAGTCCATCTGATGGTAAGTGGATGTTGTGGCCCATAGACATCTACATTTAACCTCGATTAAGAATCAAAATGCAGATTCGTTGTCACCCTTGAGAACTAAGACGGATGCCTCGATTCCTGTAAAACAAGTCGCCGGTTCTCTACACTCACCATTCGAAACACAGCAGCATTAAGCTGCTATTTTACGCTGGTATCCTGTGAGATCATGGTCCTTCCCCGGTCGAGCCGACTTATTCGTGCTACAACCATAATAGCTGCAACATGCAGCATGGCTGTACCACGTATAAATCTATGCTGTGCCTGTAGACACCTATAAGATCGAATAAGAATCAAAATTGTCCGAGTAGTGGCGGTGTGAGAATATCCTACCCCATATAGTCCCGTGGATTTCTCAAAAGGCAACGGCGTATTAGTATGACTAATAGCAAATAAAAAATAAAAACTTTGGTTGCCAACGGGTCTGCAAATGTTGCAACTATGGCAAATAATCGCCCCCTATGAGGCAATCTACAGAGAAGGCCTGGTCAGCAAAAGACTTTTGATAGGGTTTTTTTTTATAGCAGAGATAGCAAACGAGCATGCAGCTCACCTGATAGTAAGTGACTACCGCCACCCATGAACAACTGCAATACCAGGGCAATTACAGATGCGGTGCCGACCTTTTGAAAATGAGTAGGCTCTTTTCTTGAAGGTCCCTAAGTCGTATCGATCCGGAAAAATCTCTGGTGGTAGTCGATTCCATAAGGACACAACTTCCTTATGGAATCGACGATCGAGGAAGAAAACTTTGTTTAAATCGCACAGTGGTGGACCACCAGTCATCCAGATGGTATGGATGGTATCGCGTGTTTTGTCGCGACGTGCGATGGTGAAATTGTGCGGCTGGAATTAGTCCGAACAATTCCTCAGACTCAGCTAAGGATTCCGATACTAGCTAAGGCAACAAGGGGTGTGTCTTGAAACTGAGGAAATAGGACGAACGGGTTATTTTTAGCGGTAAACGTGCAAATTTGTGTCTTTTGGGGATTGAACTGGACTAGATTTAGTTGCCCCAGTCCGAGACTTTGTTTAGTAAAGTCTCGACTTCAGACATAAGTTTGTTCCGGTACTCGGCGAAGTTTTCCCGAGAAATATTGGCACGGCCGGTATATAAAGCATCACCAGTGCTGTCGTCCGCATTACCATTAATGTTACCGTTTTGCAACATGTGATTGATATGCGTATGACAGCGGTGGTGGTGGAAACACGCAGCATTATGGAACACCAGCATTAATTGGCTTGTAATCGGAACATGCACTGTCTACTACGACCTTAATGCACCGATCTGCAAGAAAACTGGTGATCCAAATATGCAATTACTCGGGGAGCCCATAGGAAGGAAGAGCGCTTTGTGCCATGAATGAATTATGTATTCTTGCTACATACAGCTACTATTCTGCTGAAGCGTAGCTCTACCAGGAAGATCTTGTTCTAATATTACGAAAATGGTTTTCGTATCCTGTTTACTATTTATTTTTACACTATTTTCTATGAGCTGGATAACTTGTATAAATATATTGTATATATAATACATAATATACATGTAGCTTGTTGAATACATTATAATTTGAAAACAATTATATTTTTAACTAAAACTAATTAATTTTATGCTTTTCATGAACGATTTTGATCTCCTATATATTTCTTCGATTTTTATCTTCATATATTATGTGTGTGTATTATGGTGTATGTGATTTTCTCAGCGGAATCGAATATTATGTTATACATATTATAGATACCACACATATTTTCGGAACTTTTTTCTATTTCTTTCAACTAATAAGGAACAAAATGCTACGGAAACCATCAATTCTACGGCCACTTCTCCTGGACTGGGTGAAATAAAAACATACTGAGATCAATTGCTTCGGGTTTTCCCGCGACCATTTCGAGTTCCAAGAATGTTTATCCTGCTTGTCCAAACATAAATTACTTGTTTATCGATACTAAAATCGTTAATTTAAAATCCGATGCAAACTCTTGGCCTAAGATTTAAATTGCTATAAATTACCTTTTTATTTTAGTTAACATTAGCTAGTTAGGTTTTAGTTATTACATAAAATAAATATTTAATTAAAACTTCATTATCCTATGTGTACGAAAAATCGAGTAGCCTATATTTAATTTATTAAATATAAACTAGCTTTTGTCCTTACCTTTTTGAAAATGGTTCTAATATGATTTTTAATTTGTATTTTACGTTGTCAATTTTATTATTTTATATATTAAAATTACCTGTCACGTTTTTTGTGCTCGATATACTCCTAAACTACTGAATTGATTTCAATATAATTTTGCATACTGTGTGCAGTTTGGTCAAACTTGAGAGATAGGATAACTTTTATCCCAATAAGTGACCCTCGATGTATTTTATTATGAATTTAATGATTTTTTATATGACAAAGGGTCGTTGGATAGGGCAGAACAACGTCTGCCTGGCCAGCTAGTAACATATAAATTATTGTGTAAAAATGTTTGAATACCTATAAAATATAACAATCTTTACTATAATGGATGGATTTAAAGGCTAAATAAACATAAAAATAAAATAATAATCCGCTTTAAATATTCTTATATATTTGACATTCTAATTTTAAAGAGAGATTTTTTATTTATATTGCATTGCTCCAAGCTTTTATGTGAGTTCAACGTTTTGAGTTTTCAAACATGTGTCAATATAAAATGTAATTTAAATCAAAAACACTAAAGAGTACTGATATTAAAGATATTAATAGTTACTTTGCAATCATCCGCTCAATTAAATATAGGAGTAGTGGTGTTGGCAGTAGTGGTGTTGGGAGTAGTGGTGCTGGGATTAGTGGTGACGAGATTAGTGCACGCAAATGAGGGAGGGCGGGAGGTGCTCTTCAATCTAGGTAAGACACATCATTGTGAATATTTAATTGAGCGGATGGTGGCAAAGTTACTATTAATATCTTTATTGTAATGGATTTCCGCAAAGTAACGCCTGATTCTATCAAATACTGATATTAACTTCGATGCAAATCACCCCTAAAATAACTTTCTACCCCCTTTTAACCCCGTTAGGCTATGAGTTTCAATAAAATACGAAACAAGTCTTCCATCAATTCCGTAAAAGAATGTTTATGCAAAATTCAAGGTATATTGAACCAAGGAATCACGTTGTCTCATACATCCTTTATCCCCGTTTTTCACCCGCTTAGGGGTAGAGTTTCGGAAAATCCTTTCTTATCGGATGCCTACTTCATACAAAGAACATATACATACTTCATACAAACAACCCTCCAAGCTTCAGGTCTCTACTACCAGCGGTTTGCGCGGCTGGGCGTTGATTCGTCAGTCGGTCATTTAGGACAAAGAATTTTATATGTATAGATACGTTTATTATGCATAGAATTATTATACGAGTATACTCGTACTACTTATATCAATGATATCTTAATATAATGGTTCTAATAGGATTTTTAATTTGTATTTTACGTTGTCAATTTTGTTATCTTAATATATATAAATTACTCTCAGGTCTCTCAGGACTCCTAAACTACTTCACCGATTTCAAATTTGCACACCGTGTGTGTGCAGTTTGGTCCAACTTGAGGGATAGGATAGTTTTTGTGCTGGTAGGGGCCCACAATTTTTTTTGCTAATTTAGTTTAGGGGTTTTTAATAGGACAAGGCACATAGGGTCGTCGTAAAGGGCAGAACAACGTCTGCCTGGCAAGCTAGTTATGTATAATTTTAGAATCGCATCCTGATCCGCGACCAAAACATTACATTTATATAATAAGATTGGTACGGTAATTTATAGCCTTTCTAGCCGACTTAAAAAAGAAGTGGAGGTTCTCGAAGGCATGTTATTAGTTATTTTTTGTGCATATTTTATGCGGTACATTCGTTAATTCTGAACCTATTTTTAATGTTCTCTTTTTATTTAATAATAGGCAATACTTACTTACTTACTTACTTATCTTCACGCACAATCCCTAACGGGGTAGCCAGAGAGAACAGATCGCCAAGTGTCACGATCTTTACATACCTCTTTCGCTTCTTTCATGTTCATTAACTTCTTCATACGTGCACGTCTAGGTATCCGAGTACTCTTGACCTTCCCCTCTTCGAGTAATTTGCTCACATGGTCTTCGAAAGTTAGTCTCGGTCTACCTCGACACCTTTTAATATTTACTTTCGCGCTATATATTTTCTTCACCATTCGGTCTTCACTCATTCGCTCAACGTGCCCAAACCATCGGACCAACCATCGTGCCCACGCCCCTATCAATTTTTGTGATAAGTCATCTTTCAATCCTGCCATATTGCGAATCTCTTCGTTTCGCTTTCGGTCGGCTATGGTAACGCCGCACATTTTACGAAGAGATCTCCACTGTATTCAACTTGCTTTTATGCTTCTTCTGACATACTCAGGTTTCGCTGCCATATAACAAAGTCGGCACCAACACTGCGTTATGTATTGCAAGGCGTGCACTCTTCACTACGCCTTGCCTTTTGACTAACGCATTCAGGGCACCATTGACTTTGTTCCCGGCTGCGACACGCCTGTCCACATCTAAATCACATCTTCCATCCCGGCTGAAAGCACTCCCCAAGTATACAATTTCATTTACCTGTTCTAGACATTCCTGATTTACCCATATTTCACATTTCGTTCTCTCTTCGTCCTTTTCAAATACCAGAACCTTAGTTTTATTAGCATTCAAACGGAGACCTTTAATTTCACATTCCTCTTTCATACACGTGACTAATGCCTGCAGTTCTGATGGTGCAATAAGCACTGCATCATCAGCATACAGCAGACAATTAACTTTAATGTCACCCAATTTCACACCCAAACAGCTATTTTTCGGCTTTTGTAAACAGCTGTCGAGACAGTACAGTATGAACAGCCAGGAAGACATGACACAACCCTGTTTTACGCCCGCTTGGACGCTAAACATGGGTGACAGGTCATGCCCTACCCGCACACAGGCTTACAGACATAGTAAAGTGACAGCCCTTAACAATCGACCATCCACACCATATTCCGGCAACAGTTCCCACATTTTCTTCCTTATAACCTTATCAAATGCTTTCTCCAGATCCACAAAAGCACAGAAAATCTTCTGGTTAACACTCAGAAGCTTCTCTGTGATCATGCGGAGAGAAAACATTTGATCCGTGCATCCTCTTCCAGGTCTAAATCTGCATTGTGCCTCCCATAAAAATCTTTCCGATTTCTCTTGCATCCTACATGTCATAACCTTCGAGTAAACTTTACTTGCTAAACTGGTCAAGCTGACTGCCCGATAGCACCCGCAGTCAAAATGTGAACCTTTACCTTTATATAAAGGCACAATGACCGCGGATCGCCAATCATCCGGGACACCTCCCGTCCGCCAGCACAAATTGCACAGCAGATGAAAGCTGTCCCAGACGCGAGGCCCACTGTACTTGACCATTTCAGCAGTAACTCTGTCTAGTCCCGCAGCCTTACCACATTTCAAACTTTGAATCGCACGTTCAATCTCTTTCATGCTGATGACCTCAGTGTCATCGAGGTCCGTGTCTGGCGTGCCAGTCACGGCGTCACCCCCGGATCCTTCACTAAGATCATGACACGCATACATTTCTCTATAAAATTCACTCCATCGCTGCATGACGTCCGATTTTTCTGAGAGGACGTCATTGGTTCTCGAAAGCACTTTGTTCATTCTTAAAGCTGTCGCACCACTTCGGGACCTTCCAACCTCTTTCCAGAAGAGTTTGGAGTTTTCCTTGAAGTTGTGCGACAACCTTTCGTCCGCTTCTATTCTACACCTTTCACGTACTTCCTCAATCAGTGTTTTCGCATGAACTTTCTGCAGCTTATATCTTTTTTACATCTTCTCTCTCATACGCTTATCGTTACTAGAGGCCAAGTAGTCTAACCATGCTTTTTTCTTCTTTTTTACAGCTTCTCTCACTTCATCATTCCACCATGCATCTCTTCTTTTACTACTACCTCTTTTTGTCGTTCCACATACTTTTTCCGCTGCACTTACCATTCCATCCCTAAGGTTCTGCCATGTTCTTTCCACACATTCTTTCCTGCCATCGATGGTGTCAAGCTTTTCGGCTACCCTTGTGTGATATTTGTCCTTAGTATCCGCTTCCTGAAGCTTCCAGCTTCGGATGCGACAGACCGACTGTGGTTCTGTTACTGTCGTCCGGTAGCGCCAACCCGCGAACAAACCCCTAAATCTAGTAATTACTAGATGGTGATCCGTTCCCAGGTCAGCACCCCTGACCACTCGTGTATCCATCACCTGTTTTCGCAGTCGGTCATCCACCAGGAACAAACCAATCATACTTCTCTCATTCTTTCTTTCTCTAGTGTACATATGGATTTTCCTGTAATTAAACATAGTGTTTGTCACAAGAATACCCTTTTCCTTGCATACAGCTGGTATAAGCTTGCCAGCATCATTAACCCTTTTATCGCCAAACTTTCCAAGCACCGACTCGTATCCTGGTCGAGCGATACCTACCCATCCATTCAAATCACCACATACAACAGTTCTTTCGTTTCCCTTAACCAAATCTAGAACTTCTCTTACATTTTCCCAAAACTCCTCCAGCTAAGCCCCGGACGACGAAGCTACCGGCGCATAAACAGCCAAAAGGAATAAGTCCCAGTTTAAAGCGAATCCAGAGAAGTCTTGAGTTCACAACCTTATATTCAGTCATAAGATCGACCAACCGGGACGACAGCGGCACCCCCACTCCCTAGCAGGCGTTCTCGCTTTCCGGGACTCCGGACCATATAGCTAACGTCCCGCCAGGGAGCTCTTCAATACCACTGCCTTTCCGTTTGGTCTCCGACATACACACGACATCTAATTCTCTTTCTTTCATTATTTCGATCAACTCATTCGTCTTATCTCTCATGCCCCCTCTAACATTCCACGTGCCAACTCTGCACTTCGTCCTCCACCTTCCGCCGTGTCGGGCTGTGCGTGACGGGTGGCGGTCCCCATCGTCGCTTTGCGCGCTGCATTCCACACCAACGGGGACGAGCTGGTGTGCGTCGCCTTGGGGGGACGCCCTAACCCTCGTTTGCATGGGTGGGCAGCTGTGTAGAATTGCATTGCATTGCATTGAATAATAGGCAATCGCATTCTAATTTGACTCCACTGTTGTTAAAGTCTGGGTATTTTATTATGGAAAGGGGAATGAAAGTGAACGCAAGTAAGCGATGGTTTTTGAAAGAGAAGAAAGCAAAACGGTATGTGAAATAAGAATAGAAGGAGAGTTAATTGAGCAAGTGGATGAGTTTGTGTATTTGGGATGTGTGTTTAGCAGAGATGGTAGATATGATAAGGACGTTGAGTAAATGCATGGAATAGAGTGAATGGGGCACTACACTCTTTTATGAAGAACCAGAATGTGTCAAAAAAGGCACGTATGGTAATTCATAATGCTGTGTTAGTCCCTACTTTAATGTATGGTAGTGAAAGCTGGGTGTGGCAGAAGAAGCACGAAAGTAGAATAAATGCTGTAGAAATGCGGTGTTTAAGGAGTATGCTAGGGTTGAATCTGAATGACAGTTGTGGTCATGTAGAAAGAATGAATGAGGAAAGAGTGACAAAGCAAATTTATATGGCAGATGTGAACGGCAGCGTCGGGAAGGGACGACCTAGAAAAAAGTTTATCGACCAAATTGGCGATATTTATAAAATGGGTCACGTTAGAAGTACCCTTAACCGACGAGCATGCGTATGCGTAGATATATGGATGTAAAGGAGGCGAAAGAGGTATGTCAGGATCGTGCCAAATGGAAGTCCGTAGTCTCTGCCTACCCCTCTGGGTGACAGGCGTGAGTGTTTATGTTATTTTTTAACAGTTTTTTATGTTGTTGTTGTTATGTTGTTATAGTGTAGTGGCGGCTTAACATCCATCATCCTATTTAGTTTAGAAGATATTTTATGAAAATGTTATAATAAAGTTCATATGAACTATATATATTATGGAGTGTCTTGTTATGTTAACTACAGAAATGTCTAAACAACAGCCTGCACGCCACATGCTGTATACATAAACATATGTATCCTCGACAAGCGACTTGTATACGATTCATCTGGCGTATAAGGAATTCATAGTTTCGTCCTGTCTATTTGTCCTGTGTGTTCATGATTTAGATTTTTGATTTGTTTTTTTCCTTATAAGATAGAAAAGATGTTTAAACATACACGTACTATTATTTTCTTTTCTGTGTATTTAGAAGATATTATGTTTAAGTGGGGGTTTTCTTTTTATTTTGGTTAACAAAAGTTATTTCTTATACCTACCATTTTTAGGAATTGCACGGCACCTGTGATTCACATCTAGTCGTGCGAGTTGACCTATTTTTGAAAAAAGTACTACAATTTCGTTTATTATTTTGATGTTTTGGAGTAAGTACCGAAAACTCGAAAATGTTTGTCATAAACTGTTGAACAGTTTGGAAATCTATCGAAATAAAAAGATTTTAAGCTATTGCATAGCTTCTATCGCGGGCCTTGAGCGCGGGGACCGAATCCAGAAATTCCGTAACGAAAAAACCTCACGCTCCCCACTCCGACGGGCACGGAGGTGTGGCTTGAAGGCCGTGCATTGTCTAACGTCGTTTCTTTTCGGCAGTCTTCGACACGGTGTTTGTGTGCGTGCAACTAGACGTATTGTACGACTCTACGAAGCTCGCACGAATCGATACGAGCTGCTCCGAAATCGGACGAATACATAAGCAGCTGTTTATGAGAAAGTATATAGGTGTATAGGTATTTATGTACAACAGTGAATAGCTGTACTTGTAAAATTTGTGTATAAAGTGTTTTGAATATGAATGAACAAAGTGGATTTATTATTTATTTATTTAATAAAAGAAAAAAAATTGTTTTCTTATCGGTCACCACGCTCAAAAAGTGTAACTTGAATTAATATCAAAGAAAAAGAAACACTGCATAAATAAAATAAATAAATGATTATAATTGCATAAATTGATACAAAATGCTATGCAATAGCTTTACCGCGGCAGTCCCCGAGTGCCACACGTCTTTTTAATTTTACCATGTGTTGTAAAAGGACAGTTGACATGTATTGTAAAAGGACGGACTAGTATTTATTTATCACTTTTTAGCCGACTTCAGAAAAGGAGGATGTTCACAATTCGATTATATGTTAAGCGATATTTTTGTTAATTATGAACTGATTTTGATGGTTTTCTTTTTTTAATATATCGCAATAGGTTATATTGTAAAGAAATAGTAGATTATATTTTAGAGGACTGACCCTTATAAATTTGAAAAAAGAAATTCCATTCACACATTCCATATTGGTGACGAAATAGAGGATTAGTTTATTATGGAACTATTTAATCGGCATTGAGGTTGTGATACTCCTTAGTCTACGCAAAAGGTTAAATAATAACTTTTATTAAAACTAATAACCAACTGCAAACTGACTGGAATTAATTAATTCCACATCTCGGAGTCGAGACTTAAATCCTTCCAAGACATTTACAGACATTGTTTTATAGAATAGGGATGACAAACGAGCCACGGGCCACCTGGGCCACAGGAACCACTTACCATCAGGTGGACTGTTGCTCGTTTGTCACCCCATTCCTATAAAAAAAGGTATCCGGTTCTCTACACTCACCATACGAAACACAGCTGTATTAAGTTGCTATTTTACGTTGGTATTCTGTGAGAGCGTGGTCCTTCCCCGGTCGAGCCGACCCATTCGTGCTACAACCATAATATAGATGCAGCGTGGCTCAACCACGTATGAATAATATTTGAATCTCTTTGCTTAGCACCGATTTCGGAATGTGAAATTACAGAAATTACATTGTATCCGCTGACTGCATTTCGTCGTAATCTAGTAGGTTTCCTAGGTAGTTGAAACCACTTCATAAAAATTGACGTGAAAAAATAGAGAGATTTTTTATCTACGTTGTGTTTTCACAAATTAATTATAATGATAATATTCTTCATTAATTAATATTACTGTGATACAAAAAGTACGTACATAAATAATAGTATAGTACTCGTAAATACAATTGTTACAAAAACCCCATGGTTCCCGTTATGTGCATTATCAGAATCAGGATTCAAACGTATAGAAATAAGTTTACTTCAGAAAAATAGATCTTAAAAAATTTAATTAAATTTCTAGAGTGGCAGCCTCGTACCGGTAGGCGAAGTGTAGGGCGACCCCCCCCCCCCCCACTAGATAGAGTGACGACTTGGTAGGACATGCAGGAAGTCGATGGATGCAGGTGGCTCAGGACCGTGCTTTGTGGCATTCCTCGGAGGAGGTCTATGTTCAGCAGTGGACTTGTGAAGGTCTGTAATCATGATGGTGCTGATGATGTGTACATGGACTACAGTATCGCCTTACTATCAGGTGTTACTGAGTTTGTCAGATCGAAAGACCAAAATTACTTTTGACAAAATTACAATTTGTCGGGATTTCGGAGCTGTTTTCGGGATATATATAAACAGGCGTATAGAAATAATAAGTAATAAAATACCATACCATAAAATAAGTAATAAAATTTAATTAAATTTTTATTTGCAAATTCCATGTGGTTTTATTACCTATGCATTGGCCAGGGAGTAAGAGTAATTACAAAGACTCCGCATTATCAATACCATACGATGTTACTGAGGTAATAAAAACCTTTTGCAAATAAAAATTTAATTCTAATTAAATAATTCTAATATTTTTCTGAAGTAAACTTATTTCTATACGTTTGAATCCTGATTCTGATAATGCACATAACGGGAACCATAGGGTTTTTGTATCAATTGTATTTACGAGCACTATATTATGATTTACGTACGTACTTTTTGTATCAGAGTAATATTAATTAATGAAGAATATTATCATCAGAATTTACTTGTGAAAACACAACATTGATAAAAAAATCTTTCTATTTTTTCAGGTCAATTTTTATAAAGTGGTTTCAGCTACCTAGGAAACCTACTAGGTTACTACGAAATGCAGTCAGCGGATACAATGTAATTTCACACTCCGAAATCGGTGCTAAGCAAAGAGATTCAAATATTTTTCATACGTGGTTGAGCCACGCTGCAGCTATATTACGGTTGTAGCACGAATGGGTCGGCTCAACCAGGGAAGGACCACGCTCTCACAGAATACCAGCGCCATATAGCAACTTAATACTGCTGTGTTTCGTATGGTGAGTGTAGAGATCCGGATACCCTTTTTACTGGAAACAAGGGATTCGATCTGAGTCCTCAGGGGTGACAACGCATCTGAGTTTTAATTCTTAATCGAGGATAAGTGTAGATGTCTATGCGCCACAGCATCCACTTACCATCAGGTGGCCCGTGGCTCGTTTGTCACCCCTATTCTATAAAGCAATGTCTGTAAATGTCTTGGAAGGATTTAAGTCTCGACTTCGGAATGTGGAATTAATTAATTCCCGTTAGTTGTTTGCAGTCGGCTATTAGTTTTAATAAAAGTTATTATTTAACCTTTTGCGTAGACTAAGGAGTCTTACAACCTCAATGCCGATTAAATAGTTCCATAATAAACTAATCCTCTATTTCGTCACCAATAGGAATCTCTTTTTCCAGATGTATAAGGGTCAGTCCTTAAAATATAACCTATTATTTCTTTACAATATAACCTAGTGCGTTATATTAAAAAAAGAAAACCATCAAAATTGGTTCATAATTAACAAAGATATCGCTTAACACATAATCGAATTGTGAACATCCTGCTTTTCTGAAGTCAGGGAAAGAAATTTCTAGAGTGGCAGCCTCGTACCGGTAGGCGAAGTGTAGGGCGACCCCCCCACTAGATAGAGTGACAACTTGGTAGGACATGCAGGAAGTCGATGGATGCAGGTGGCTTAGGACCGTGCTTTGTGGCATTCCTCGGAAGAGGCCTATGTTTAGCAGTGGACTTGTGAAGGTCTTTAATCATGATGGTGCTGATGATGTGTACATGGACTACAGTATCGCCTTACTATCAGGTGTTCCTGAGTTTGCCAGATCGAAAGACCAAAATTACTTTTGACAAAATTACAATTTGTCGAGATTTCGGAGTCTTTTTTATGTTTGATATCTCGGAACATTTTTCTAGGTGAACCTTGTAAATTTGATCAAAATCTGACCAGTAGTTTTTGAGTTATTCTTAATAATGCGTATTTTATTGACTTCGAATCCATTGATGATGTTCTCATTTTATTTATATTGAAGTGGGTTGTATAATTTTTTTTATTTTACCATTTGTTTTTGTAATACTTACATAAGCGTCATTATTTATAAAAAATGTTCTCATTTTATTTATACTGAAGTGGGTCGTACACAATTTTTAATTTTACCATTTGTTTTTGTTATACTTAAATAAGCGTCATTATTTATGAAAACTAATATAAATTCCCCAAGTATGTAAAAGTATGCTCGCAAAACTTATAAAAGGAACAATGGAACCAAATTATCGAACAGAAACTATAAAATAGTTTAAAGCATTTACGGCAGCAGGTAGGAAAAGTAATTAAATTCTTATTACCAGTTCTGTTCTTATTCACAAATGCGGTCACATCGTGACCAGATCATAATATAAACATTCATTGCACCCACTTGATCACTTTGATAAAGATACAAATTGATTAGTAGTCAGAGAGCTAATTCTAACGGTACAGCGTTCTTAATTTATCGACTGAGTGACGTCGGCTGTAAGCTAAGTATCCATTTGTTAGGTCCCCTACATCCAGTGCGTACCTAAGTAGCCTGCGAAAATCATATAAAATTAACATTTTATTGTTTCTGTTTAAAATCCCAAAGGAAGTTAAAGCAAAATGCAAGTTTACAAGTCGCGACAACTATACCTTATTATTAATTTGCGTTGTATTACAATTAAAAATTTAAACAAAACGCGAGCCTACGCCCGGCGCCTAGTCTAGATGTTGCCATTGAAAGCGTTCTAAATTTAAATGTATTTTTTGTTTAAAAATTCACTGGATAAATAAGGCGCGTACGTGAGACCAGACTCACCGTTTTAAGAATTAAACATGTATTCGAATCTATTTTAATATGTAATAGTAACAGCCATCACAATCTTTGCAAAACCATTACCCCGCCCTCGCGTTAAGGTGCATTTATCTATATGTACTAACAATCGTTAAAACGTGCTGTAAATTCCAAGTGTGCAATTAAGGCGCAGGCTCTCTATTTTTAGCCGGACGAGTGAAGTTGGACTTTTTTCATCGGTCGGACGAGTCTGGCGAACGGGTTGCAGTGTCGCTCCCTGCATATAATAGGGTTGTCACACCGACGCTATTCTCTACATTAGTGTATTTTTTTACTCAATGGTTGTAATCACGTACCTATTTACTCTATGAACTCAGAAAAAAATTCGTTATTCGATTTAATTTTAATTAATATCCGTTTTAAGTAGGTTTGTTTGTGAACGTAGTCAATCAGTCAATCGTGCTGCAGCTATATTATAATGCAGATCTTATACATGGTAGAGTCAGGCTGCAGCTATATTATGGTTGTAGCACGAATGGGTCGGCTCGACCGGGGAAGGAAACGAGGCATTCAATCTTAGTCCTCACGGATGACAACGAATCTCATTTTGTTTCGTTACCGATGATAAATATAGATGTCTATGGGCCACAGCAACCACTTACCATCAGGTGGACTGTGTGCGCGTGTATCCTATAAAAAAAACCACATGTTTTGGCCTCCTTGACTAAGAATTGAGTTATAGCAACCCTACTTCAGCGGACAAGAGGCTTATTTAAAATGAGTGCGCATAATGCGTAAGATCATCGTTCTAGCGATTGCGTCTTATTATAAATTAATCGTCGTTGGATGTTAATTCACGTATGTTCTGTTCATGCATTGCGCATGTTCCTTGGCCATTAAGTCAGACTTACCGCCGTCTTTATATTTTATTATATAAGTCGAGTTGCTGTTTCATACTGGACTGTACTGAATGATCTTTTTTACCGTCAGGAAAAAATGAGTGTAAGAAGTGAACGGAATAGAAGTCTATGGCACTGATATTTTAAATTTTTTTTCTTTTACATTAACATATTATGAAAACGATCTATCAATAAATACAACCACCCAATACCACCCAGTTTTTTCATATCCAATTTATCCACACCCAATTTTTTCCAGACGGTAAAGATCATCCAGTAGACACGGCAGCATGCCGTTTTTCCAAATATTTTATATATTTTTGATTGTTGATACCGACGCCGAGTGGTGGCGATGTAGGAATATCTACTACGCCAATTTCCCGTGGATGTCGTAAGAGATCACGCAGGGAAATGTACCAGGAGATGGGTAGCCGCGTCTTCTTAATATCAAATAACTAACTTTACCTCTTCGCGTTCGAGAAATCAAAACAGTGACATTGTTCAAAACACAAGTGAAAGAACATTTTTTATCGTTGTCTTCTAACTTTCAAATTTTTGATATTTACTATATATATATATATATATATATATATATATATATATATATATATATATATATATATATATATGCGTGTATATGTGCGGACGTATGTATTTATTTTATCCCCATATGTGTTGTTAATAACAAAGTGCACATAATCATTTATTAATCAACTTTGTAACTGGCCTACTGTAAGAAATTTTATTATGCGATAAGTAGAAGCCTTAAAATTAAAAAACTGCGGGTGCTAACCCGCCAGCCAAACGTCCGAACTGTGTTTAGCAGTGGGCTGTGATATGTCGAGATGAATAAATTATTGTTTATGGGTTATCCATTTACTATCAGGTAGGCTGCGTGCTCGTTTAACACCATTACCTTGAATTATTTATTGCATTTTGTTCAAATTCATATCCACACAGTCGGAATCCATTCAGACTGTACAGCACGTCTTCAAATTATGAATTTTAAGATATGCTGTACAGTCTGAATGAATCCTCACGACTGTGATGGAGTTTGAACAAAATTCAAGGTTTATATATATTTATAATTATAATTGAAGGTGTCCTCATACGGCCAGCAGTGAAGGACCACGTCTCAGTTCCATATGTCATCACTGGCAACACGCACTGGTTGTACAACTTAGTTTTCAGGTTTTGAGGTATACCTGACGAGAAGATATGTTGTAATTTTCCGAACGCTGCCCAGCCGAGTTGAATCCGTCAGTTGACCTCTCGGTCGAAGTTGGACTTACCTAGTCGGACTATTTGTCACATGACATATTTGTCACGTGACATTAAACATGATCTTTGTTTTGTCCATGTTCATCTTAAGACCTAGTATGAGGACGTTCAAAGTCGCTCAGCGATCTATGGAGAGGGCTATGCTCGGAGTTTCTCTGCGTGATAAACTTAGCAATGAGGATATCCGCAGTAGAACCAGAGTGACCGACATAGCCCAACGGATTAGTAAGCTGAAGTGGCAATGGGCCGGCCATATAGCTCGAAGAACCGACAACCGTTGGGGAAAAAAGGTTCTCGAGTGGCAGCCTCGTACCGGTAGACGAAATTTAGGGCGACCCCCCACTAGATGGAGTGACGAACTGGTAAGACATGCAGGTTATATTTACTCTGGTTTTCCAAGAATAAATTCGAAAAAGAAGCCGTTAGGAATATTGGTTTAAGCAGGGCAGCATTTAGTGTTTTGTCATTTATACTTCAGTCTTTAGATAAAAGTCCTTCAACCAGGGTGTCATGCCTGTACTCGCATATCATATTGGCACCTGGACCCAGACGATACGGCTACATATAGAAAGAGCTATGCGAAATCTTTCCAAAAATTTGTAATGACGTAATTTGCCGGAAAACCAAGATTAGCAGCAAGGACTTCCGTGCTTGCGAACTGAATAACCTGAATTGCCTGATTTTTTTACTCGTAATGGGTCGACTCTACCGGGGAAGGACCACGCTCTCACAAAATACCAGCTTAACGCTGTTGTGTTTCGTATGGTGAGCATAGAGATTCGGAGACCCTTTTGGAAACGACGCATTCCGCCTTAGCCCTTACGGGTGACAACGCATCTGCATTTTGATCTTATCGAGGATATCCATCCCATAGATGTCTATGGGCCACAACAACCACTTATCATCAGGAGGCCAGGAAAAATTCCAGTGCGGATCGTATTTGTTATTAAAATTGTCAACCGTTGGAATAGACGAGTCACAGAGTTGAAACCGTGGTTGAAAGGTTAAGTGAGACGACCACGGACAATATGGAGCGACGATTTCTATAAATATTGCCACTATTTTATTCAAAGAAATGACAAATAAGGGTACACGTCAAAAGCGACACTTCTTTTGCAGTTTCTTCTTCAATTAGAAGAACTTCATTTTAATTTGGAGCTATTCTTAGAAAAAACTCTCTGTAATAGACAGGTTTCGAGGTAATTCCATAACAGTTCCGTTTATAAGAATTTGGCACGGCGCACAATAGAAACACGACGTTTTTTAACGATTCCTTGCAAAGGGGGAAGTTATTAATTCGACTGTATCTTCTTTTTTGTATTTATGTTTGTTACTCCATATCTTTGTCAATTGTAATCATATTATGAATGATTTCTTTTTCATTAAATCGGTTATACTTCAAGAGCTATAAATATGCAGCAAAATTCCGCCGGTATACCTCAAAACCTGAAAACTAAGTTGTACAACCAGTGCGTGTTGCCAGTGATGTCCTACGGAACCGAGACGTGTTCCTTCACTGCTGGCCGTATGAGGACGCTCAAAGTCGCTCAGCGAGCTATGGAAAGGGCTATGCTTGGAATTTCTCTGCGTGATAGACTTAGAAATGAGGATATCCGTAGTAGAACCAGAGTGACCGACATTGCCCAACGGATTAGTAAGCTGAAGTGGCAATGGGCCGGCCATATAGCTCGAAGAACCGACAACCGTTGGGGAAAAAAGGTTCTCGAGTGGCAGCCTCGTACCGGTAGGCGAAGTGTAAGGTGAGCCCCCCCCCCCACTAGATGGAGTGACGACCTGGTAAGACATGCAGGAAGTCGATGGATGCAGGTGGCTCAGGACCGTGCTTTGTGGCATACCTTGCGGGAGGCCTATGTTCAGCAGTGGACCTGTGAAGGGCTGTAATGATGATGATGATGAATGGTAAAGGAATAGGCGAATGGTGGTTTTAACTTGACTATTCAACCGACATTCAAACTTATTACATTCCTTAGTCCACTAAAATGGTAAAAAATAGTCTATTATGTATAAGTATACGAAAAGTAAAAGGCTACTCCAAACGTATAAAAATAATAAAATAATTTTGCGTTAAGAGCTTTACAATTTGGTGCTATGACATAAGTATGTATAATTTTTTAACATGGTGGAGCCATGCTGCAGCTATATTGTGGTTGCAGCACGAATGGCTCGGCTCGACCGGGGCAGGACCACGCTCTCACAGAATACCAGCGTAAAATAGCAGCTTAATTCTGATGTTTCGTATGGTGAGTATGGGAGACCCTTTTACTGGAAATGAGGCATTCCACCTTAGTCCTCAGGACTGTCAACGCATCATTAGCATCTACTTACCATCAAGTGGACTGTGTGCCCGTTTGTCATCCTAATTCTATTTAAAAAAAATTAGTCTTTTAATTAAAAATATTATTTTCAATTTCTTACGAAGAAAAAGATCATATTGTTTAACTTCAATGCATTCTTTTCTTTTTCAGTACCTGGCGCCTGCGATAGGAGTAAGGCCTAACGAAGACAACGATGAAAATCTATCTACAGATGGCCTAGCAAGTGACTCCGCGAATATTTCAAGGTACGTTTTTAACTTATTCCGTCGTATTACAAAACGTAGTTTATTTGAAGTCTCAGGCTTAAACTATAGTTTAATAATAATAATAAAACTTTTATTTAGACAAACGTCTATAAAATGATTAGTAACGTTACATCTATATTATAATACCGAACCGCCACGTCTTCGCATGGGTAATTTCTGGATTTCAACAATAGCGCCACCTGATGGGCAAAATCTAAACCATCCAGGTTCCAACTCAAATACAAAAAAAAATATCAAAATCAGTCGAGCCATTTTCGAGTTTTAGCGAGACAAACGGGCAGCAATTGATTTGTATGTATAGACATTTATTGTTAATTATATAAATTGCTTAAAATCTAAAATACCTGAGAAAAAATCTAAAGAAACAAATATTACAATGAGTCCTTCTAACTAAAGAGGTCCCTTAGTTGTGGCAGCACCACAGAATACTATAATACATACACAATAGAACGGGGGAGTGGGCGGAGCCCGTGTAGCCACTAAAATGTCACTAACATGTCAATTCACACGTATAAATGTCAACACGAGATGTGTTTAGACGTAACAATCGTTTCCAAATTTCGCATGCAAATTATTTAGAAAATACCAAATTGCACACTATTTACTTAAAAATACATATTTCAAAATCATCATTAAAATAAACGATTTTTTTAATGATGATTTTGAACATTAATCATAAGTCTAAAATGTTTAAATTTACTCAGTCTGTCAAAACAGCGAATCGGGTTCTGCAAACTACTTTTTAAAATAGGGCCTAATAATATCGGGCTTATAAGCTGTAAACTTTTTTTCTTATTCAACCCGTGAAGTTGATAGTTCAACATGGAGCATGGAGAATTGGCCTTAATCTTGACGCTTGGCAATCTGATCGATGATCGCAATACGAGACGTCCTGCATCGTTAACGCTGCCGTCCGTCGTCGGTTGATTAACTAACTTATGGTTTATTAGTGGCGGTGTAAGAATATCCACTAGGCCATATCATCCCGTGGGTGTCGCTGGAGGCGGCAGAGGTAAACTAATCAGGAGATGGGCTGCAGCGTCTTAATATTTCAGACTAAAAAAACTGTGGTTGCCATCCCGCTCGCCAAGCATGGCAACTATGCCAAATATTGGGGATATTTGGCATAGTTGCCATTGCCTTTGAGGCAATCTATGGTGGAGGCTTATGTTCAGCAGTGGACTTTAATAGACTGTAACGGTATCAGTAACGGTAAAAGAGATGATTATACCGCCAGATATCGGAAATAGTATTCTTTTCATTTCCTATAGCCATTTAATCTTATTCCTCAGATGTGACGACGCATTTGTGACCTTGCTTGTTTAAAGTTGTTTGCAAGCTTCAAGAACTACGTGAGCCTTACTGTTAGGTGGGCTGTTAGCTAGTTTTTCAAGTACAATCAAAAATTCTACGTTAATAGTCTTCTAATTTCTTCCAATTTTATGCACTTCTTTGTTTCGTATTCATTGTGCGTCAGAGAGAGAATTATTCCACGGCACAGCGATTTAATTATATTCACGAACTACTTTGCTTGATGGTTTTTGCGTAGCAGTCGCCTTATATACCTACCATAAACTAATTCAAAGTAAATATGATAAGGATTGACTTCTTGGCTGATTATCCAACCACTGCGTCGCACTGTGTTCCTATTAAAAAAGTAACGCTTTTGCGTAAGGTCGAGAAATATGACCATATAATTAAAAAAAATACAACGTTTACTTGGTACAATCCCGCAGCAGTTATAATATGGCTGCAGCAAGAATGCGTCGGCCCGACCGGGGAAGAGTCACTCTGTTACGGAATATCAGCGTGAAATTGCAACATAATGCTGTTAGACTGTTAGTTATGGTATGTAATGAAAACCGGAGACACTTTTTACTGGTAACATTAAAGCATTACGTGGCATCTGCATTTTGATTCTTAATCAGGGTATTTTGATTTCATACGTGGTTGAGCCAAGCTGCGGCTATATTATGGTTGTAGCACGAATGGGTCGGCTCGACCGGGAAAGGACCACGCTCTCACAGAAAACCAGCGTGAAGTAGCCGCTTAATCCTGCTGTGTTTCGTATGGTGAGTGTAGAGATCCGGAGACCCTTTTTTTACTGGTTTTGATTCTAAAATTGGGGATAAATGTAGATGTCTATGGGCCACAGCGTCCATTTACCATCAGGTGGACTATGTGCTCGTTTGTCACCCATATTCTATAATAAATAGATGTAAATAACTACGGACCACAGCGTCCACTTACCGCCGATGGGCTGTCTGCTTGATTGTCATCATTATTACGAGTGCATGTATAAAAAGAGACCCGGATTTCAACAATATCTTGTTTTGTATATATCACATATAAGAAGAAGCTGAAATTAAAACCAGTAGGTACCCATGAATCCATAATGAAACAAGTATATAAGTACTTTGACAACGAAGTCACGTTGTCCTAATAAAAAAATAAAATATACATTACATAAAATTAGAAACATTTAGCAATAGAATCAAACTCTTTTTTGTGAAATAAGATTGACAAACGAGCACACAGTCTATCTAAAAAAAAAAGTAAGGTTACAGCCTATATACGTCCCACTGCTAGGCACAGGCCTCCTCTCATTTCTGAGAGGGTCTATCTAATCGTAAGTTAATGCCGAGGTCCATAGACATCTGCATCTATCTCCGATTAAAAATTGAAATGCAGATGCGTTGTCACCCTTGAAGACTGAGATAGAATGCCTAGGTTTTGCGGATCTCTGTATTCCGCATACGAAACGCAAGTAGAATAAAGCTGCTATTTTACGATGGTATTCTGTGAGAGCATGGTCTTTTTCTAGTTGGGCCAACCAATTTAAGCTACAACCATATTATAGGCATATGGTTGTAGTACAAGTAGCTATAATTTATAGGTGCAGCATAGCTCTACCACACACATTTTAGAATAGGTACTGTTTTTCACGCTCATAAAGGTTGTACCATTCACAAACTGATAGTAAGTGAAGTAACAGGCAACACTTTAATAAAAGTTAAAATTCAACCTATATATTATGTATCTCTCGTGGGGGGCACAAACGTTTCATCTTATTTTACCAAAGTTTTTCTTCATTGATTAAAACATCAGCACTTTTAACTGTTATCAACAATTTTTTTAATGGTGGTAATTAATGATCGAGCTTAATTTGTTTGCGTTCTATGATATTTTAATTTCATCACTTATTTCTATTTCTTAAGCTATCACTGTTAAACGTAACTTTAGATAGATATAATAGACACATTATATTTTATAATAGAAAAAAAACATTACAAATGCACCTGACCTAAAATACCCAAATAAAAACGAGGAGATATGCATAATGTTAGAGATTAATCAAAATCCTTGTACTCATCCTATTGTTTCTTCGGCAAATTCTCCGAAGCGGGTACGTGATGACAATGTTTTCTATCTATATACATTTAAATGTGTGTACAATGTGTTTTTGTTATCAGTAGTACTGCGAGTAAAGAAGAGAAGGAAGGGCAAAGGCAGCTTTGCATGCAGCCTTTACCAGGCACCCTCCCAGAAAGCGCGAACCAGTTGTCCAATGCGGCGCGAGCATTACTAATGCGCTTGTTAGAACGAGATCCAAAAGTGCGCATGAGAAGTTTACGACAATTGCAACAGTCTGCGTTCTACATGGGGTTTAACTTTGAACACGTCAAGGCTAGGAAGGTAAGCAGCATTAATCAGAAATCGAGCGCACGTTCGTCTTGGTTTAGTTTTTGTGAAATTTTTTGTAGGGTTTCAGCGAACGTAGAACCTTTGCCGGAAATAAATATAGTGAAACAGGCAAAGGCATAATATAAGCAATAAAGGCACTCACAGGTAATAACTAGTCTTTTAAAAACGTTAATACATCTTGGTTTGAATCCTGTGCCTTGCATAAATATAGACTGTTTTTTTTTGAATCCACAACATACAACCTGACCTCTGTGCTTCGCGGTAAATACATGTGCTATGAATATTGTATATGGAAACTCGCATATATTCGTATAACTAACTAAACATATTTTTTGGAACTAGTTTTGTCTATAAGTCGTTATAAGTATATTATTATTATATTTATTATTCGATTATAAGTTGAAAAAACTTCAAATCTTATATATAATTTTAGTAAATAATAAAAAGGAAAACATGGACATGGAGTGATGAAATTGATATTTGTTAATAATTCTAGTAAGTTATTGGCTGGTTTTTTCAAAATTGTGTATTCAAAACTTTGAATGAATTATATTTACTATTTTTTTACGTAATTGATAAAATCAACAGGCGGAACTTTTATGCTACCGTAAAAAGATGATTTTTTACTATATGCTTTAAAATAAGAATATACTTCTCAGTCATCGATTTATTTTTGGCATAAAATATGAAAAGATATTCAGTACACTAACTAGAAATAATAAAAATAGTATTATTAATTTTAATTATAAATATTGTTGTATTAATGTTTTTATTGTTTTGTATAGTATTATAATAGTTATATAGTAGTAGTATAATTAAATCGTTTTTAAATATAAACCGACAAAAAACTATGTACTGTACTAATAATAAATTAAATAGTTACACTATACAGGACCCTTTGAACTGTAGATCTCATATCACGCTTGTCTACCTATTCATTTAGCATGCGCACGGGACGCGGCGCGGCCGGCGTCGGCGCCTGTCACACCGCATACGCGACGGGCATGCGATATCTATAGGGCTGTTAGTTTGGTCTTATATATTTAAAAAAAAAACTGATTTATTATTCCGACAGGTGTCTCTATTTTCCATGTTTCATTGTCACCTGCACACATTGCACCGTGCTATCCAATGAGGTTTTGGCGACCGACGACTGAAGGAGTAGGTATCCAATCCATACAATCCTTATAAGCATCGTGGAATGGCTTCAGGACAGCAGTTTAGAAGGCTGGTAAAGAGGAGGGCAAAAGAATATTAAAAAACCATACATAATTTAACGAATACAACTCTGTTGACTCAAAACCAAACTAAAAATGGCTGACGTTTTATTATTTAGCCAAACGAAAATAATAATAATCATTGTTTTACTTTTATCATAAGTGTTGTTTAATGGCCTTATTATCTAACATGCGTTACGGCGATGAGTAATTAGAGAATCGCTTTTTAAAGAATGTGTAACTTAATCTACATTTTGGACTGACAAGAAACAACTTCATAGCTTTTTACGATAAATTTCTAAACTTAAACCGGAACAATTATAATTACATTAGCCCAATCAATCTACATAATGGTATACAGCCTCGCACCGGTAGGCGTAGTGTAGGGCGATCCCCCATTAGATGGAGTGACGACCTGGTAAGACATGCAGGAAGTCGATGGATGAAAGTGGCTCAGGACCGTGCTTTATGGGATTACTTGGGGGAGGCCTATGTTCAGCAGTGGACTTGTGAAGGGTTGTAATGATGATGATGAAGCAATTTACATTGACACAAACGCGAGAAATGGATTCAGATGTAAATGCTCACATTCAAAATAAAAATAAAATATATTGCATCTTTATTGTTATTAAATTACTCGGAAGCTTTATACTGAGGAGTTTATATTTTGTACTATAGAAGTTTATACTTTATTCCACAGTCAGCATAACTGTGAGTATGTCAGGTGCAGGTCCTGATTTTTTTAATAACTTAATGTAAGACATTGCTCGACCAGAATCACTCCTGGTGGTTAGTTGTGAAGCCCTGGATGGTAAATCTTACTGTCCTAGCGTTACAAAAGCCTATTCAAACTTGCCCTAGAGACGCCAAGATTTTTTTTATAGGACATGGTGACAAACGAGCACACAGTGCACCTGATGGTAAGTGGTTGCTGTGGCCCATGAACATCTACATCTATCCTCGATTGCGTATCAAAATGCAGATGCGTTGTCACCCGTGAGGACTAAGATGAAATGCCTCTTTTCCAGTAAAAAGGGTCTCCGGTTCTCTACACCCACCATACGAAACACAGCAGCATTACGCTACTATTTCGAGCCGATCCATTCGTGCTACAACTTTACTTCTAATATAACTGCAGCATGGCTCTACCACGTATGAAACGTATACCACGTATTTTATTGGGCGGGAGAAAATCAGACGCTGGCATATTATTCCACTCCTTTATTGTTTTAAATGTCAGCTCGAGAAAATATTTGTCTATAGTTAAGTCTGTCTTCGCATCTTTTCAACACGCATTTTTTAGCTTAACCTGTACTTTGTATGAATATAAACAAACCTATTTGAAATAGTTCATAAAATAAACTAGTGATCCGCCCCGGCTTCGCACAACAGCGCCACCTACTTGAATGTATTAAACTTGAAACTTGAATATATTAAATTAAAATTATTGTACATATCTATGTATATGTATTATATGTACCTATATTTATGTATTTATATATGCATATATATATATATATATATATATATATATATATATATATATATATACATATTATAAATATTATTTTTAATGTTTATTTCATATTGCACGTTGCACCTATCCGTCAAAATATAAAATAAGAATGTCCCTTTATGTTCGGTTTGTCAGGCAGAAATCGCTTAAAGCGATGTGACGATATGATCACCGTTTGTAATTCATAAGTTTTCCGTTATTGTAATAACTTTGTTCAAATGCATTAAAGAGTTATCTATCTATCTAACAGCGCCACCTACCGGGTCTAATTATGAATCTAAACCATTCCCGAATCAACTTTAGAATACCAGCTTAACGCTGCTGTGTTTCGTATGGTGAATGTTGAGAACCGGAGACCCTTTATGCTGAAAACGAGACATTCCATCTCAGTGCACACGGGTGACAACGCATCTGCATTTTGATTCGTAATCGAGGGTAGGTGTAGATATGAAAATGTAAATGAAAATGAAAATGAAAAATGATTTATTGATTTACAATGATACATTTTAAACCAGTCGCAAGGGCCCCTGTACTAGGTTGGGAACCTGTATTAATGGGTACCCCGCTCATCCACCAAGACAATACTAATACTAATGTTAATCAATAAATAACAAAAAGCAAGGCAAGATCTAGCATTAGGAAGTAAATGAAATTTGCGTGCGTGCGTGCGTGCGTGCGTGCGTGCGTGCGTGCGTGCGTGCGTGCGTGCGTGCGTGCGTGCGTGCGTGCGTGCGTGCGTGCGTGCGTGAGTGCATGCGTGCGTGCGTGCGTGCGTGCGTGCGTGCGTGCGTGCGTGCGTGTGTGTGTGTGTGTGTGTGTGTGTGTGTGTGTGTGTGTGTTTTTGTGGTTGTGGGGTAGTGCTTTATCAATTGGTGTGGCTGTTCGAAGTATAAAAGTTATGTAAGAAATTGTTCAGTTTCCTCGTAGTTTAGTGTTAATAAAAATTGTGTCACTACACGTTTAACTTTAGTCCACGTCAAAAGGTAAATATTCAATCTGCTGTTGAATTTGTTGTAAATAGATATAGATTGGAATACGTATTGCTTTTGCTTAAACTTTGTTTTATTTTGTGGTATATTGCAAATTTTGGTATTCCTACGTTTTGGTGTTTGATGAGGTATGAAAGGTAAATGTCTATGCTTTTTTAAAATGCAATTCAATATATACATCTGGCAAGTAGTAAGTAATTTGTAAGACTTATGTAGTTCAAAAGTTGAAAATCGAAACGCTTTTAAGAACATCGCCTTAATAAGAGCTCTTTGAGCTCTTTCTAATCCTATTAGATGTGTTTTTGCTGCACTACCCCAAACAGGTATGCAATAACTCATTACCGATTGCGCTAGAGCTTTGTAAGTGGTGATAAGAGTTGTTTCATTTGCAACACACCTGAGTTTTTTAAATACCCATGTTAGTTTCCTTATCCTGTCAGAAATGTTTTCAATGTGTTGACTCCAGGTAAGGTGCTGATCAATAGTTACACCGAGATATTTGATGGTACTAGTCCTAGTGATTTTATCACATGAGCAATTATTATTGCTATCTAAATAGCATAGATAATAGATATCTATGGACCTCAGCAACCACTTACCTTCAGGTGGACTGTGTGCTCGTTTGTCACCCTTAAGTAACTTATTAAAAAAAACTCAATCACACATACCAAATATCGTCAAAATCGGGTCATCCGTTTAGGAGGAATTCAGTCATATACGTCACGGACAGAAAAACTACACACACACACACACACACACACACACACACACACAGATATATATATATATATATATATATATATATATATATATATATATATATATATATATATATATATATATATATATTATATTCAATTCAATTCAATTTATTTGCTAATCTTGTTGTATACATATGGCCCTAATTATAAAAATTGTTCCAAACAAGAACCCTGCAAGGGCACTGCAAATATTGGCAATCATTATTATTATTATTACATTTACATTATGGTATTACTAATAAAGTTATCAAGTAATGAATATTTACAATTGACTTAAATAGGAACGAGATCATACTATATTATATTATTCCTATTTCCTACTTAGTCACTAAAAAAGCTCCTGCGAGTAATAGCATTTTTACATTAAATATGTATTTACTTCCTTTTTGAACTTTTTTAGGCTTATAGCCGTGTGTGGTGTCATAAGAGGCGCAGAGTGAAAATAAACCAGGAGATGGGCAGCAAAATCTTCTGATAAAAACTGAAAATAATAAAAAAACGTTTGCCAATGCGCTTGCCAAGCGTGGCAGTTATGGCAAAATTCCTGTAGTTAAAAGGAGGCCTAGTGGACTCATGATGGGCTAAAGGTATTAAATTAAAATGAGCTTATTTAATTTCAGGTGTCACCGAAATCAATACTTGAACGACATTTCCCGCAAAACAGTGAAATGGACGAGGCCACCTGCGAAGCTGATAAACAAAATTTTGTAGCATTTGATCAAGCAGCAGTAATAGAAAATTAGAAAATTAGCGATTTGCCTTCCAACATTTTGCAAGTCTACTGTGGTTGGCTACCCAAGAATACCATATTATGACATTAAATTCAGCCAGTGCACCCTTTACTTTAAGTTTTATATATAAGAATAAATAAGTAAATCACAATATCACGAGATCTGACTAACGCGCATTTATAGGCGTAATGTTTTTAGTAATGTAGTTTTTTTTTCTCTTTATATTATTGCGAGACTTAGACCATAAGTTGGGAGACTTTATTTAAATGTAACTTGAAATTATATAAAAACAATTAGTTCAAATATATTTAGAGATCATATTATGATTAATGAAAACACCCACTTTCTAAACTTTTAGTTAAAAGGGTCTTCTAAAATGGAATTATCAGTCATTCTTCCTTGTCAATGCAAATCTTTTACATTTATCTTGACAGCTGAGATCATCACAGTCTTGTACTGAGCTGCTATTTTACGCTGGCATTTGGTATTTAGTGCGATCGTGGTCTTTTCCGGTTAAACCAACCTTTTTGTGATACAACTATAATATAGATACAGTCTAACTCTACCATGTGTGAAGGGATATAAAAAACAGTTTTATATATTTTTTAAACAGTTTCTTGTCTTCCGGCGAAAGGCGACGGTACCAACATCAAAGTTGCTAAACGTTTATATTACTGTGAACGCTAACCTGCATGATGTGCGCGTGATCTACTATCATAGAAAAGATTCATACCTGACGAAAGAAATAAATAAATTTATAGGCACTACTACTTTTGTCATTTGGATTTTATCATAACGTTAGCACTGTTAGTAGGTACTTAGATTTACGGTGTTGAGCAACGCTGCAGCTGTAATATGGCTGCAGCACATGATGATGATGATATGACTTACAAAAGACCATGCTCTCACAGAAAAACAGCGTAAAATTGCAGAACCCCTCATAGCCATACATCTATGGTAAATTCCTGGTGAACCTTTTTAGCGATAACGAGGCATTTCATCTTAGTCCTCAGGGGTGACAACAACATCTTAATTTCCTACTACTAAGGTGGTCAGCGTGGTCGTCTTTCATTCTAATTCTATTTTGACCGTGATGTATTATTACGTCGCACTTGTAATTTTATAATAATAATAATAACTAAATAATAAATAGTACTTTATTGGAGGGCTCCGGGAGGGGATTTCAGCTTCGGAAAGGAGATACGAAAGTGACCCACCTTTTCTCTATGGATGACCTCAAGTTATTCGCCTCCAGTCGCTCCCATCTTGTGGAATTGCTAAACATCACTTGTGAATTTAGAAATTCTATTGGAATGGAGCTGGGGACGGATAAGACGATCCTTCATGTTGAAGGGGGAAAGGTTGCTAACTCTGAGGGCATAGACTTATCTATACCCGTCTACTTAAGAACCCTTTACGAGGCTGAAACATTCCGATACCTGGGTATGTCACAGAACATCGGTATCAATGAGGCTGTTATGAAACAGTCAATCTGTACGGTTACGTCGTACGTTTATACGGTTGGGTCATGCCTGTCGTCATGTATATCTTTGGCATACTCAGGTGGACTTAGACTGAACTTAACGCCCTGGATAGAAAAGTCCGCACTACATGATGTCCCATAGGATGCATCATCCGCAATCGTCGGTAATAAGGCTGTACTTGCCGCGAAAGGATGGTGGGCGTGGCTTTCTGAGCGCGCTCCCCATGCATAATCGCGAAGTGTGCAGCCTCCGTCATTACTTCCTGGCGAGATCGGATGATCCATTCTATAATGACGTCATTTCTAGTGATAAAGGGCTTACCCCTCTATCCTTAGCCAACGAGCAATGACAAGACCCAGCATTAAATAGTATTTCCGACCGGGAGACCGTATGGAAGGAGAAGGAGCTCCTTCCATACGGTTACTACAGGGCTCTACATGAACCCTTCGTAGATACAGTTGCCTCTATCCACTGGCTACGTTTCGGTGACCTCTTCGGGGAAAGCGAGGGTTTTATTTGTACAATACAGGGTCAGGTTATTAAAACCAACAGCTATCGGAGATACATCCTAAAGGATGGCGCCGTCGATGTATGTCGAGCTTTTCGCCATCCCGTTGAGTCACTTAGGCATGTCATCTCCGGTTGTTCGGCGCTTCCTAACACTACTTGCACAGGCACAACCAAGTAGTCAAAGTTCTACACCAGGAGCTCGCTCTGAAATACGGTCTCGTGGATCGGAAACTGCCTTATTATAAGTACTTGCCGGAAGCCTTGCTCGAAAATGACCGCGCCAGGCCAGGCCATCATCACAGACAGGACTATTCTTGCGAATATCCTGCTATTGTGCTGATGAACCGAGCACAGTCAAGGATATTTTTGGTCGACATTACCATTCCATATGACGAGACCCTAGTGAAAGCCGAATCAGATAAGAAAACAAAATATCTGGATCTGGTTCACGAGGTGACCGACATGTGGGGTGGTCTGCCGACCGAAATTATTCCTGTAGTCGTCTCTGCGAATGGGCTAATCCCAGTCAGCCTCTAAGGCGACTGGGACTCCGTGACGGACCGCTCCGAGCTCAAATGCAGAAGGCGGTGCTCCTCGATACCGCACGAATCGTCCGCCGGTTTCTTTCCCTTTCCCCCTAACCCTCAGCCGTTTGGTCTCCCCTGCCGAGGTCTTCAATCTGGTTGGGCTTTTATTTATTTATGTATTTTTTGTATTTTTTTAATATTTATTTATATTTATCTTCTCGTTTTCATTTATAAATATATATTTATAGAACCCAACCAGATGAGAAAACTTTATAGATACTATTCATAATCATTTATTTATTTTCTCTTCACAAACAGTAATTGCTATACTTAGGTTAGCTTTGTGAGAGACTGGTGCCTAAAGTAGGTTCATTAAAATAGATCTGATAAAAAATTCCGAATAACGCAAAAATAAATTGAATAGAGAAAAATGCGATTTTTAATTACATATTCATGTGCATTATTTTGTATTAATATCATTATTTTGTATCTACACTTCTTGATCTCAAGTCCGCTTGGCCTGTGATGTGATGTCGCAAGCACTTAATAACAGCTCGCTGCAGGCTGCCCTACAGGCCTATTACTACTGTTATTAATCCTCTGCATTTTAATATTTTTCATTCCAAGAAAAAAAAGCAATAAATTGACTAAATAAGTAATAGCATTATTTTATTTCATCATTATCATTACAGCCCTTCACAAGTCCACTGCTGAACATAGGCCTCACTCAAGGTATGCCACAAAGCACGGTCCTGAGCCACCTGCATCCATCGACTTCCTGCATGTCTTCCAGGTCGTCACTCCATCTAGTCTAGACCCCCTGGTCACCCTATACTACGCCCACCGGTGCGAGGCTGCCACTCGAGAACCTTTTTCCCCAGCGCTTTTCAGATCTTTGAGCTATATGGCCGGCCCATTGCCACTTCAGCTTACTAATCCGTTGGCCTATGTCGGTCACTCTGGTTCTACTGCGGATATCCTCATTTCTAAGTTTATCACGCAGAAAAACTCCGAGCATAGCCCTCTCCATAGCTCGCTGAGCGACTTTGAGCGTCCTCAATCCTCATACGGCCAGCAGTGAAGGACCACGTCACAGTTCCATAGGTCATCACTGGCAACACGCACTGGTTATAGGTTATACAGTTTAGTTTTCAGTTTTTGAGGTACACCTGACGAGAAGATGTGTCGTAATTTCTCGAACGCTGCCCAGCCGAGTAGAATCCGTCGGTTGATTTCTCGGTCGAAGTTGGACTTACCTAGTCGGACTATTTGTCTCGGGTAAACGTACTCGTCAACAACTTCGAGCTTAGTGCTCCCAACAACTACGGGCATAGGTGTGACATGGACATTAAACATGATCTTCGTTTTGTCCATGTTCATCTTAAGACCTATACGTTGGGAGACACTATTGAGGTCATTGAGCATAGTGCTTAGGTCCTCCAGCGATTCGGCCATCAGGACTATATCGTCGGCAAATCGAAGGTGAATGGTGTACTCGCCATTGATGTTAATACCGTATCCTTTCCAGTCCAGTAACTTGAAAACGTCTTCCAAAGCAGCGGTGAAGAGTTTCGGGGTTATAACGTCACCCTGTCTTACACCTCTCTGCAGTTGGATAGGTTTCATACTCTGGTTCTATACTCGGATAGCCATCGTAGCCCTACTGTACAAACACTTCAGCTCTTCGATATACCGACAGTCAACTTGGCACCGCACAAGAGACTGTAGCACCGCCCAAATTTCGACGGAATTAAAGGCTTTCTCATAGTCCACTCCCCCAAGCCGGCTGGTCACCGTGGGGGAGTCAGACCACCACCTCCTAAATCACAATAAAAAACAATCAAAACAATCAAACAAGATTAGAAACAAAAATGTAAACAAAAAAACAAATTCCACAAAATCTCTATATAGCAAGTATTAATGTAAGGACCTTATTATCGGACAGCAACATAGAAGAATTAAAATTGTTATGTCAATAAAATGGGACATTATAGGTTTATGTGAAACAAGAAGAGAAAATGAAGCAATAGAGGAACACACCGATTTTATCTTATTTCATACATGTGGGACGAACGGAAGAAATGGATTGGGATTCTTGATTAAAAAACATTCAAAGAATAATATAGTGAATATAAAAAGTTTCTCGGATTGGGTATCGTTACTTGAAATACAAACATCTGATAACTCTACCTGGTCACTCGTCCAATCATACGCCCCCACAGAGCAATGCACTAAAGAAGACATAGAGCATTTTTATACAACGATGCAATCTGCCTTAGATTCTATTCACAAAAAAAATATAATTTTATTTGGAGACTTCAATGCAAAAATTGGGAAAGCTCGAAAAAACGAAGGAAAGAATATTGGACAATACGCACATGGAAAAAGAAGCCCACACGGCCAGAGACTAGTAGAATTTGCACTCGAAAATGATTACTAATTCATTAACAGCATGTTCCCATGCAAACCACACAAAAAATGGACATGGCGGTCCCCAAATAGTCAACATTTTAACGAAATTGACTACATATTAACAAATCAACCGACCAGTATAAAGAATTTCGATATAATAAAAAACTTAAACTTCAATTCTGATCACAGGATGATAAGATGTGAAATATCATTGACCTCAAAATCAAAAAGAAGGAAGCTAAACTCTGCCGTCTACACGAGAGAATCAATAGATGTTTCAGAAGACAACGCTAACTACTGGAGAAATAAATTTATAGAAGCGGTTAGTACACAAACAGAGGTCCAAAAACAATATGATAAGTTAGAACATGAGTTGCAAGAGTTTTTGAAACAGCTGCCACGGAAAAAGAAACATGTAAACAAATATATAAACGAAGAAACAAAAGATCTCTTAGAACAGAGAAAAGAATTATACAAGAAGAAAAGAACAAAAGAATTAAAATGTGAAATAACAAGAATAAGCAAAAAAATTAACAGAAATATTACCCAACAAAAAAGAAGAATACGACAAAGAACATTCGAAAAATTCATAGGTAAGACAGAGGCTCTACGTAAAGCTTATAAAGAGTTGAGCGACAAGTCAGAGTGGACAGGAAAACTGAAAAACAAACAGGAAATTATGCAATCACGACGTCCTGATATCATAAACGAAGCCACACAGTTCTATAAAAGGCTATATACCCCCACAGATAGCAGCTGCTCCTTCTTAAGTGAAAAAACAGACGATTATAAAACGACGATTATAATACATTGAATGCAAACACAGAAACACCATTCATTCTCAGATCAGAAATCGAACACACAATAAAATCTCAAAAAAGCGACAAGACTCCAGGAAGTGACAATATAACTAACGAAGTTCTTAAAGCGCTAATCGCTACACTTTTGGAACCTCTTCAAACATTGTTCAATAACATACTTAGAACTGAAAACACACCAAATCAATGGTCAAAATCTACAATCATATTACTGTTCAAAAAAGATGATAGAAGTGATCTAGGGAACTATAGACCAATCAGTCTCATGTCCAATTTATATAAAATTTTTTCAAAGATCATATTAAATAGGATAACAAACAGTCTAGATGAAAACCAACCGCGGGAACAGGCAGTTTTTCGCAAAAGTTACTCGACTGTAGATCACATACAAGTTATAACCCAACTTATTGAAAAAGCAAAGGAATATGGGAAGACGTTATATATTTGTTTTATAGACTACACAAAAGCATTCGATTCTTTACAATTCGAAGCTATATGGACATCACTTATACAACAAGGTGTCAATCAGAAATATATAAATATAATTAAAAACTCTCCTTTTCGGGGTATTAAAAAATAAAACACCTCCTTATCTTGCTGACAAACTGATATGGTCACGTGATGTAAAAACTTATAATACGCGCATCAGAGGGAATACTCTCGTCGTGCCTCGTCACCGCACTCACGCTTTCCGAGGAAGTTTCAAATACGCCGCATCCAAGTGCTGGAACGATATACCGCCTCCTTTGCGAAATCTGAAAGCAGTACACACATTTAAAAATAAATATAGAACACAATTACTGCAAAGACAGATTGACTTTGATCAAAGTTTATAACGCTTTGCACGATTACGTACCTCATCGTCGTAGATTATTAACAACGGAGCATTAAAATCGTCCTCTTGAATGCGGCTTTTGTCTTCTTATAATAATAATAATAATAATTTCTTTATTTGCTTAAAACATGGTGTTTGTAGGTGGTACAGTAAAATAAGTTCACATGTTTTGCTTATAATTAGCATGCAAATTTAAGATTATATTCAGGTAACATTTATTTCAAAAGGGGTCAAATATATTCATTATAGCAATGTCAACAAAACAATAATTATTAAAGCTTAATGTCAATAAATTCTTCTATGTCATACACTTTAAGTTCAATAAGCCACTTATAGAGTCGCGATTTGAATAAATTCATTTTGATGTTTTTGATGTCATTGGGGATCTTATTATACACCTTAACACACATTGCTAAACAACTTTTTCTGAATTTAGCAGATCTTGGAATGACGCTTAATACTAATCGCTCCGGATTTCTTTTCATTGAGAGTTTATATCTCTGGCTTTCTGAAAGAGCTCAGTATGGCGTTTTACAAAACAACTCATTTCAAAGATGTACAGTGCTGGCAAAGGAAGTAAGCCCAGGCTCCAAAACGCTGCTCTACAGGACTCGCCCGGTGGAATCCCACATATGGCTCTGATGCATTTTCTTTTGCGCTATAAATACCTTTTGTCTCTCAGTACTATTGCCCCATATCATCACACCATAACGTAGAATGGAGGCTATATACGCGTGGTAAGTGGTAATGGCTGTTTGCAAGTTAGTTACGCTCCTTGTTTTATAAAGAGCATAAACAAAGCTGTTAATACGCTTGCATAAGGCCTCAATGTGTTATTTCCAGTTAAGATCTTGATCTATCGTTATACCTAAGAACTTAGTGTGTGTAATTTCTTTAATCTTTTCAATATCAATGTTAAAATTGTATTTATCGTATTTGGATTTATTAAATTGAATGAAATTTGATTTATCTAAATTTAATTTTAGATTATTTTCCTCTAGCCATTTAATAATGTTGTCAATAGTATTATTAATCTCAATTTCGTGGTCATATATTGAATTATATTTATTTTTTTCTGATGTCACAATTATTGATATGTCATCGGCAAACAAGATACATTTGTGACCAGTAACTTTGGTTATGTCATTTATGTACAATATAAACATAAGTGGACCTAGGACACTTCCCTGAGGGATACCACAGGAGTTATTTTTTAGGGTAGAAGAACATGTCACCAGTTCGCTATTTATGATTTTGTTAACAGTGACGCGCTGACGTCGATTCTTCAAGTAGGATGATAGCCACTGTAGTGTAGGTCTCTTATACCAATCGTTTCAAGTTTATTTAATAAGAGGTCGTGGTCTACAAAATCAAATGCCTTGGACAAGTCAAAAAATAGACCTGTTGTTAGATAACCTTCATTCAATTTTGTGAGTATTGTTTGTACAAGAGTAAATGTTGCTAAAGTTGTCGACTTATCTTTTTGGAAACCGAATTGATCCTTACTAATGATGTATGTGTTGCAATAATTAAGTATTCTCAGGTGCATACATTTCTCGAACACCTTCGATAGAATAGGTATAAGAGTAATTGGGCGATAATTGTTGACGTCATTTTTTTTACCCTTTTTGTACAATGGTTTGACGACTGATTGTTTTAATGCTTTCGGAAACGTACCAGATGAAAATGATAGATTAATTAAATACGTTAATATAGGCACTAGTTCATCGATACACATTTTAATTATTCTGGTACTAATTCCATCAAAGCCTTCTGAGTTGGTGTTGTTCAAACCCATAATTTCTTTTTTTACTTCTTCTTTTGAAGTCGGAAGAAGAAACATCGTGTTTGGTATAAGTTTGCTTTTAGCAGTTGTTTTTTGTATATTATTTGTCGTCAGGTTTTTTGTATTTGTCAATTCAATAAAATGTTCATTAAAAGCTGAGCCTATGTCAAAAGGATGTGTCAATTGTTTTTTGTTTAAACTTATTTCACTTATAATATTGTCACATTTTAAACCACCAATTTCCTTTTTTATTACATTCCATGTCGCTTTGCATTTGTTTTTACTTTTATATATATATATATATATATATATATATATATATATATATATATATATATATATATATATATATATATATATATATATATATATATAATGTGTGAATTCCTTTTGGAGGTATTAATACATTTTTTTAATACTTTCGAGTAATTTATATATTTGATTTTATTGATTGCTGTTTTATTTTTATAATATTTATACCTTAGTGACCGTTTAGTTTTACAGCTTGTTCTTAGGCCTTTGGTAATCCGATTTTGTGTGTTCTTATGATTGTTGTTAACTTTAATTTTAATTAAAGGAAAACACAGATTATAAAATATGCACAGTAGTTCATGAAACTTGTTGAAGGCAGAGTTTAGACTCATATCTGCGTATACCTCAGACCAAGTTATGCTTTTTAGGCACTCCCTGAATCTGAAAATATTTTCGCAACTGTAGTCCTTTCTAAGTACTGTGTATGTTTTTGGTTTTTCATTTTTTCTTTGCACAGGGAAACACAATAATTGAGCTGTATCGTGGTCGGATAAGTATAAAGGTAGCGTCTATAATGTTACTTAGCATGTGGTCTACGCACGAGTTTTTGCGTGTTGGTACCTTAATATGTATTTTTAGGTTATGATTTAGACATATATCTTGGAGGTAATTTGATATTTTTCTTGTTTCAGCGTATCGATGTTAAAATCGCCCGTCACAAAACTTTGGTATCAGACTTACGGTTTCTTAATAATTTATGCAATAGTAGGTCTAATTTGTTTAAAAAAATATTTGGATCAGATGCAGGTGTTCTATAAACGCATACAACCACTAATTTATGTAGAGGCATCTCTATGCCACAGACTTCAAAGCTCTTTTGTGTTGCGTACTTTTTTAGTTTTGACATTTCTTTGTAGGTACTATTTTGTTTGGCTAAGATACAGGTTCCTCCCCTTAGTTTATCTCGACAAAACGCTGTTGCTAACTCATAATTATGAATATTTAGTTTCAGTTCAGACAAACATATTAGATCTGGTTCATTCTTCATCTTGTTCAGTTCTTGTAATGTTATTTCTAGTAATTCCTGCTTTGCTATGACACTTGCAATGTTTTGGTGCATAATTTTAAAAGTTTTATTACTGTGAGTCACAAAAAATGGCTTATCTATTTTTTTAAAATAACGCATTAAGGTACTTTGAGTTAAACGCATTGGCCCATTGGCATTAGATCCCCTAATAGAGGTATTAGCCCCCAATCGAGTCCTGGAAAAATAGTATGGGATTGTTCCCTTTGGATACTGTACCACTTTAGAGGGAACTTTTTCAGGCGCTGGCTTACTACGTGTTATTATTTTTTTCAATTGTTTGGGATTCAGATATTCATTTTCGTGGTCAATGCAATCTATTACATAATTAATCGAGTTACATATTTGAAAAGGATTCCTTCCATTTTACATTCCACGAAATGACAATTTTGATTTTCATTACAAATTCTCTTTACAGTTTTATTTATGTCAGTCACACTTAGGTACATATTTGTCAATAAATTTAATACAATTATGTCATTATCAGGAAAATATTTGAGAGACCGTCGTAGCTGTGATGATAGTATTTTAATATCATAGTCGTTTTCGCCAATGCAGATTATAACTTTGTCTCTTGGTTTTAAATTTACGTTTTGAATATTTATGATAAAATCTGAAGACGGTGCATATGGTTTTGTTATTGCTGTGATAGCGTATTTCACGTATGGCGTGTTCGCTCGAGACTGAATTAGGGCGGAGGCGAGACCGGTACAGCGCTGGGTTCCTATGATGTATAGCCGGTTCTTGTCATCTTCTTTTTTTGCGCATACTAAGCTCGTGGATTTAGTCTGTAAAGGCATTTGTGTGTTGTCTAAGGCTGTTGTCAATTTCTGTTCCAGAGTATTTATATATTTTTTTAGACATATTACCTGGTTTTCAGTATATTTAAGCTGTTTTTCTAATTTTTAGTTGGAGTGCCATGGGTGTGGTGTTTGTATGAGCTGTTTTTTATATGCCGGAGAAGCAAAACCACTGTGAGAGTGAGAAGTGAGAGAAGAAGATAATACTGACTGTCGTTTGGATCATCTATTTCGTTTTTCGGAGCTCTGGCTTGTTTGGCTAACGTTATGTGAAGATTGGCATAAGGCTGTCAACGTCTTATTTTCCTTTGTCAATTTGATTATTTTCTGTCGGAGATTGTTATTTTCTAATGTTATGTTATCGAATTCATTCTGTAGTATGTTATATTCCGTTCGGAGTCGGTTCATTGTGTCCTTCATTTCCTGTATTGCAATAGAGTCGGTTATAGTTTGGTCCAAACCTTTTGAAAGTGGTTTACGAAAGGAAACCACAAGCTCACTCAGATCGTGGGACGTAGTCAGCACATGTGAGTCGTCAGGTTCGTTGGAATCGTGGGATAAAGTTAGTGCTTGTGAGTCGTCTATTTGATTTATTGGTGAGGCATTCAGTTGAGCAATGCTTGTCTGCATTGTTTGTGAATCGTCCAGATGTACTAACACACTTGCAGGCGCCGTTTCTGAAGGTTCCGTCTCAGTCGGCATAAAAATTGCACTAGAAGTAGAAGGGCTTTCGTAGGATTTCTTAGCTATTTTATATTTCCTTGTGGTTACGTGGGATAAAGAGGAGTAAGGTGTCGAAGTCCCTTTTGATTTTTGGCTAAAGTCTTTGCACTTCCATTTACTTTTAGCTGCTGCATCTTTTAAGCGGTATAGTCTCTCCGAGTATCCGACGCAATCAAATTCAAAGTTATTCCTGCATAGCGAGCATAACATTGTATTTTTTGGGTCAACCTTACGCTTACATTTGCAACATGTAACTTGTAGTGTCATCTTACGGTCATTATCTGTATTTTTTAAATTGGGTTTTGTCATTTTGTCAATGAGAATCTATACAATGCGCTTAATTCAGTAATATATTAGTAGATGTCGTTACTGTATCAGGGGCGACAGACAGTTGACGCTTATTCAGGGTATTTCTTGTATGGAAAGCAGCGGCAGCTAGTGCCGAGAGGACATGTTACTTAAGACGTACTTATATATGTCCGTAAACGTGAATCACTTTCTTCAATAATTAACTAGATGGCGCTTATTAATGCAATTGTTTATATGGAAAGTAGCGACGTCTAGTGATTAGTAGTAGTGAGATTAGATATGAACGTTATGATGATTCAACAGCTGATCTTTATTTATGTCAAGTTTGAATTTATAACGTCCGAATAATTAGAAAATTTAATTGTGTTGTCTTTTATATAGTCACTCACCGAGTCAAAATGAAGTAAATTCGTGTTTATTTAATTATCGTCCATTGTTCATGCACTCACACTTATATTGTCGAATTTTTATTCTGTTTGTACACACAATGAAAATTTCACATAAACAGATTTATTTTTAACATTTTCACGTAAATAACGTTTGTGGCACTTTCTCTTCAATACACCTATAGTTTTAAGTTAGTTTACTGTGTAAATTCGATGTAATTCTATTTTATAAAATTTACTACGGAGGCGATGTGAACCGTGGTGACACTAACGCCATCACTATGTAATTATTGAAGAATATATATACTTTTATATTCTTCAATAATTACATAGTGTAGTATATAGTATTTTAATAATCTCCCCTTTTGTAGTGTTCGTATAGACCTTCTAAGAGCATCTGAAAGCAACATAAACGGGACGTGCTGTGTCGAAGTGTATTCGACCTTGAACGCTACTCTCTCCCTCTCACTTAAAATAGTTACTGTCTCTTTCCCCCTTGTTGTGCATAATTCTGTCATCATAATTCTGTTTAAAACATAATAAAATGAGTATGCATATAGCACTGATTTCGGTAAGTCACTGGTTTGACACACTGAAAATCAGCGCCATGGAAAAAAAATTTCAGGGCATTATGCTGAGTGTGCTCCTGTTCCCAGATGACGCCTTGACTCATACTAGTATAGATATTGTATAGTTTGTAATATGTAGTATATTGTAATTTGTATTGTATAGCCAATATTATTTGTAAATTATGTGTTTTTTTAATGTTATCTGTGATGGCGTCATTTTGAAGAATAAACCTTTCTTTCTTTCTTTCTTCTTTCTTTCTAATTTAGGATGGCTAGAAATAGATGCAATTACATGCAGATGGTACGTTCTGCAAAACGCGATTTATTCGTAGAAATATATTCCGAAATTTTTTCGAATTTTTGGATTCGTTAATTATTATCCAATAAGATTACTGCAAAGCCCATTTCCGGTTTCCTATCTACCGCTTTATGCCCAGCATGAGCATTCGTGTGTTAACGGGCTCACACAAGTTGAGAAGACACGCAATCAACCGCACCGCTTATATCTCGCATCATCGCTCCCGCCCTTGTGTAATTTGGATATTGAATTATACAAGCATATAGTAAAAAGTATAGACATTTGCAATAACGCTATATTTCGTGATTATCTGTGAAGTTGATAAGTGTGAAGACAGCCGGCAGCCATCGAGACACGAGGCAGATCAGCGGAAGTCCAGGTGGGTGCACATGCATTCCTTCACGTCCTTCCTATATCCCGAATTTAGGGGATTTGCAGTATCACGAATAAATTAAATTCCATTCACCGCTCGCACCGCGCTCATATATAGTCCACTATTCTATTTAAATTAATAGCCGCACCGCATAACATTATTTAATACATTTGAACCAGCAGTTCAGTGGTTGAAGGCCAAACGCCAAATCCACCATATATTTTTTGGTCACTTCGGCCGGGATTAAATCAACCTTTAGGCCCGGAGAAGTAAATTCATTTTTTTTATATATTACAAAAAATTATATACGTATATATTATTAAATCATAATAAATTGTGGTTCTAATTATACTAACTACAATATTTATTTGTCCCGCATCGCTTATTACACGTATTATAATACCTTTGTAACGCATACCACACCGCTTCATTATTCCATTAATGATATTTTTCTTGTTGATTAACCGCCATCTTTCTAGTAACGCGAGATTGCTTCGTTCCCCAGTTAACTAATTATACCGTCACTTATCGCAATAATTTTAGTCCACAAATGTTGAAAATGACGACGAGAAGCAAAGAATCTAAACTGGTTTCGGATGAAGAAGTTAGTTTAAAAATTATTATTGCTAAACGTAATTATATTTACGAACGATTACAAAAAATTTACGAGACCTTAAAGGGCGCATTTAATTCCTTGGACGAGCAGAATTTATTTCTTAGCATCGCTTCGAATATAGAACAATTACGTAGTGAGTTTCAAGAAGTTCTAGATAACTATAATACTAAACATTTAAAATTAAACCCTAATGCAGACGTTGATTACGAGGCTTGGAACTCATTTGAAGATTTATATAGTCGTATTAAGTGCCAAATTACGAAAATATCCACATCGCCTTCCACAGTTACGTTAGAAAATAGATTTCCTACTAAATTAAAAACTTCACTTCCGCCAATTGAATTAATGTCATTTAACGGAGACATACGCCAGTGGTCCATGTTTTATCAACAATTTAAGACACTAATTCACGACAATTTACAATTAACTGATGCCGAACGTGTTTATTATTTGGTTAACAAATTGAGTGACAGGGCGTTATAAGTTTGTGCCGGGTTAGCCCCTACCGCAGAAAATTATTCCATTATTTGGAATGCGCTTTTAGGAAGATATAATGACGAACGCACAGTCGCATCTACGTATATTAACCAACTATTGGATTTAACACAGGTGAACGCAAACACAACAGGAGGTTATCATAAATTTATGGACAAATTTGATGCTTCAATTAATGCTCTAAAGCAATTAAAAATTGAGGACTTAGCTGATTTTTTGTTTTTAAATATTGCACTTAGAAAATTAGATCATGACACTGTTAAGTCATTTGAAATGTCTTGTCGCACAATTAGCATACCAAACTACGCCTCTTTAGTACAATTTTTATACGAACAGAAGAGGGCTATATGCCATACATTTAATAATTCGCATACTTTATCTACATCCAATAATAATCCAAACAAATCACTTTCAAATAAATTTAGTAAAACATTCATTAATACAGATCCTTCGCATTCATGTATCTTTTGTAAATCAAATGATCATGTACACTTGTATGTATGTTTTCCACGCTTTTTAAAATTAAATACACAACAACGTTACGATATTATTAAACAAAACAATTGTTGTATTAATTGTTTAAGTAATAAACACTCGACTTCTTTTTGTAAATCGAAGCGTAAGTGTATATCATAGATAAATAAATATGTAGCAAGCTAGTGTATATACTGCGCGCGGCGCCACCATTCTTTAATTCATTCTGACCCGCATCAGAATGGTTCTAAGACTGCTTTTCGTAGCAGCAATACGTTACACTCAGAGGTTGTGCAGACGCCTAACGCTAATGCATGCAGCTCGCATTCGATTAACTACCGCGCAGTTAACGATAATAAGGTTAATTCTTCTGTCGCTCACAATTCGAATACGGTGGAAGATGAAAAAACACTTACCTCTTCATGTAATATTTCTCGCGATTATAGTACTCTCCCACGCTATACTACTTTATTGGGGACTGCAAAAATAAAGGTCGTAGATAAATACGACAATGAACATTTTATTCGGTGTTTTGTTGACCCCGGATCCCAAAGCGACTATATTACGAAGGATTGTTGTAAACGCTTATTTCTTTCCGTTTCGAATAAAAATCGTTTTACCGAAGTACACGGGATCGGTGGTGTGTCCCAAAAGATTTTAGGAGTCACTTCACTGCAGTTCACGTCTCGTTTTAATGATAACAAATTTTATCATATTGAACCACTAGTTGTTCCGATCATCACGGGTCAGTTGCCAGATTCGATAGTAGATGTTTCAAAAATTCGCTATTTAGATAAAATACGCTTAGCAGATGATCAGTTTTATCAACCTGGGTCTATAGATATTTTATTGGGGGTTAATACCTACATAAAACTTTTGTCGCCTGAAAACTTAATTCATTCGCAATGGCCTAGTGCCATAGAAACATCACTCGGATATATTATTATGGGTGATGCTGAAGTCGCTATATCACATCATTCCCCGCGTTCATTTGTTTCCTGTTCTTACGATACAAATTTAAATCAAAATTGTCTTAATGATATAATGGAAAAATTTTGGAAAATTGAAGAACTTCCGCAAAAAATATATTTGAGCCGTGATGAGCAGGAATGTGAAGACATTTATACTTCTACTACTTACCGCCAAAACGACGGACGGTATGTGGTCGCCCTGCCATTTAAGAAAAGGCCCGACATATTGGGTGATTCTTTAATGAATGCAAAAAAACGCCTCTTACTTTTGGAAAAACGCTTTAACAAATATCCCGATCTTCGCGATCAATACAATGTTGTTATACGGGAATACATTAATAAGGGTATTTTATCCGCTGTTTCTGATAATGATTGTATACAGCCTTCTTTTTATTTGCCGCATCACCTTGTCGTACGGAATGATAAAAGTACAACGAAGTTGCGCATCGTTTTAGACGCTAGTGCTAAGTCGGATAACGATATTTCTGTGAATGACATTTTGCACACCGGGCAAAATTTACAGACATTTTTAATATTTTATTAAACGTTAGAGTTTATCGCATCGCTTTCTTTGCAGATGTTAGGCAAATGTACTTGTGTATCGAAGTCCAAAAATCCCATCGCGCTTTTAAACGCATTTTATATCGGTTTTCTACAGAAAAAACTATACGAACATATGAATTTAATCGCATCACATTCGGATTACGCTCTTCCCCTTTCCTCGCACTTCGCACTTTACGCCAGTTAGCCGCTGACGAAAGGGAGTCCTATCCCCTTGCTGCTTCTGTAGTGGAAAGGGATATTTATATGGATGACCTCGTTTCCTCCGCGCCATGCGTCAACAACGCAGTCAACACCGCCACTCAACTTATCCAAATGTTTCGCCGAGGTGGATTCGATTTGGTTAAGTGGACAAGTAACTGCAAGGAGCTTTTACAACATATACCAGCATCACATCGTCAACAAGACTCGGTATCATTTGATGATAATGACATTTTAAAAATTTTAGGCCTTCGTTGGTATCCCGCTACCGATAAGTTTTCCTTTCTTGTTTCGCCGCCACCGGTCACTTGTACCAAACGCGCTATCCTCTCCGCAACCGCTCGCTTGTACGATTGTTTAGGACTTGTCGGTCCAGTAATACTTTACGCCAAATTATTAATTAAAGCCTTGTGGGTTTTTAAACTTAACTGGGATGAGACTCCACCCACTAATATTGTCAATACATGGCAGCGATATACATCAGAGTTACCTTTAATCTCACATTTACAGATTCCACGTCATATCGGCGTAAATGAAAAATCCCATGTGTCGCTACTAGCCTTCGCCGACGCTAGTGAAAAAGCTTACGGGTGTGTCATCTATTCGCATGTTGTTAACGGAAATAATCCTCCAATTATAACGCTCCTATGTTCTAAATCTCGGGTGTCCCCATTAAAGGTTATAACTTTAGCCAGGCTTGAGTTGTGTGCCTTGGTTTTGCTCGCTAAGTTAGTACGTACCGTTTACGATTCGTTGTCATTGGGCATCCGATCGACAACATTTATGCGTTTTCAGATTCGGAAGTCGCGCTCTGTTGGGCGTGTTCTTCACCGCATAAGTTCAACACCTTTGTTGCTAACCGTATTTCGCAAATACAGTCCTATTTATTACCGGATAACTTTTACCACATTGCCGGCTCGGAAAATCCTGCAGATCATATTTCGCGTGGACTGTTACCCTCACAAATTTTAAATTGTGACCTTTGGTTACATGGGCCTTCGTGGGCTTCCTTGCTGTGTAAAGAATGGCCTGTACAAAGGTTCGCATCAACTCATATCAGTTTACCAGAAGAAAAGACTGTGTCGCTTGGAGTCAGTGACATGGAAGAAAACCCATTTATCTCGTTAAGCTTAAAATTTTCTAATTGGAATAAGTATTTACGATCCGTTGTTTACGTTTTAAGGTTTTTAAACAAATTACCGAGCATAAATAAAATTATAACCGCATCCGACATAGAGATTTCTATATATAAAGAGTATATATAAATTAAGATAGAGATAAGAATTGTGCAAGGCATCGCTTTCGCCGAAGATATAAAAAATATTAAAAAAGGACAACTATGTTCATCAACACTACGAAGGTTATCGCCATTTATCACGGACGATGTACTTCGAGTAGGTGGTCGGTTAGATTATTCGTCTTTATCGGATTCCCAAAAGCATCCAATATTGCTACCAAAAAAGGGGCATATTGTTGATCTTATAGTTGATTATTATCACTATAAACATTTCCACGCTGGTCCTCAGTATTCACTTGCTGCATTACGGGAGAAATATTGGATATTATCAGCTCGCCGTGTAGTGAGATACCGCATTCATAGTTGTAACATTTGTTTTCGACATAAACCCAAACCTATTTACCCCATGATGTCTGCCTTGCCTGCTTGCCGCCTAGAGCAGTGTAATGCGTTTACACACACAGGTGTGGATTTTTCGGGCCCACTTTATATCACATTGACGCGTAAACGTGGTATACGAAGCCAGAAGGCTTATTTATGTTTATTTATATGCCTCGTTACTAAGGCAGTGCATTTAGAATTAGCGTCTGATCTAAGTTCGGCGGGTTTTTAGACGCTTTTAAGAGATTTATCTCTCGTAGAGGTCCGTGTCGATTTATATACAGCGATAACGGTACTAATTTTGTCGCCTCGCGTTCATGTTTACATGAATTACATGGATTTTTAAAATCAGAAGAATATTATAAGGCATTCAGTCAGGTGCTTACTGATAATCGCATTGTTTGGAAACTCAACCCTCCAAGCGCTCCACATTTCGGGGGTTTGTCGGAGTCCAATATTAAGGTTGTAAAAACCCATTTGTTTCGCGTAATAGGTATGCAAATCCTCACGTATGAAGAAATGCTTACTACTCTTTGTCAGATCGAGTGTATCTTAAATTCTCGCCCGCTTTATGTATTAAGCAGTGATCCATCGGAACCTACCGCACTTACACCCGCACATTTTCTAAATTTAAAACCACTTGAATGCTTACCAGCTGCAGATTTAAGCAAGGAACGTATTAATCTGTTATCACGCTTTTCTTTAATAGATTCTTTAGTTCAGTCCTTTTGGAAACGCTTCAGATTCGAATACTTACATACATTACAGAGTAGAGTGAAGTGGAATAAGAACTCTACTGCCATTTCTGTAGGGACGATTGTTCTAATAGACGTGGATAATACTCCACCGCTTCAGTGGCCTCTAGGCGTTGTCACCGAATTGTTTCCCGGTAAGGATGGTGTGGTACGCGTTGCGCAAGTTAAACTTAAGAATTCCACTTTAAAACGCCCTCTTATCAAACTGTGTCCTTTACCAACACAGTGATTAATATAGTTAATTTTACATTATCGTTTATAGATTTAGTTTAATTCTTAGGTCATAACGTCGCTTCATTTCGCTACTATATAAGTATTTATCTATATATATCTATATTTTTATACTTTACTTGCTAGTTGAGGATACCTCAAGGCCGGGGGGGGGGGGTGTTCGCGCCACTTTGCACTATCGCTTAACGCTTATAAGGGATTCGTTAATTATTATCCAATAAGATTACTGCAAAGCCCATTTCCGGTTTCCTATCTACCGCTTTATGCCCAGCATGTGCATTCGTGTGTTAACGGGCTCACACAAGTTGAGAAGACACGCAATCAACCGCACCGCTTATATCTCGCATCATCGCTCCCGCCCTTGTGTAATTTGGATATTGAATTATACAAGCATATAGTAAAAAGTATAGACATTTGCAATAACGCTATATTTCGTGATTATCTGTGAAGTTGATAAGTGTGAAGACAGCCGGCAGCCATCGAGACACGAGGCAGATCAGCGGAAGTCCAGGTGGGTGCACATGCATTCCTTCACGTCCTTCCTATATCCCGAATTTAGGGGATTTGCAGTATCACGAATAAATTAAATTCCATTCACCGCTCGCACCGCGCTCATATACAGTCCACTATTCTATTTAAATTAATAGCCGCACCACATAACATTATTTAATACATTTGAACCAGCAGTTTGGTGGTTGAAGGCCAAACGCCAAATCCACCACTGCCGAATACAAATGACGTCATCAATTGACACTATATTGTACTGGCGTACCGCCGCCATATTGTGTCGGATATCCGGTCCGGCCATAATAAAACAATTTTTAATTGTGTGTGCGCTGAATGAAGCATGCCAGAATTTGTTTTTATTTATTCAAATACAAAAAGTTATAGAATAATTGCTGGTATCTCCATTAGGAGGATATAATGATTTTTGGAGCACAAAATGACAAAATGCCATGGCAAAGCCGCAAACAGATCTTCCCGCATGATCAGTTGTATGAGAATCGAGCCATTCGGCATGTTGGGCATTAAAACTTGTATGTTTACTGTAATGAATTCTGTGTTTCATTTTCGTTTATGAAATAATCGGTTACAGATTGTTATTTGTAACGTTTAACTTTTATGTTAAATCAAGTAAATTGAATATACCGTCTTAATAAGTTTTACTTAAAAAAGTACGCGTACGCTTAAGCGATGATGGAATGGGTGGATACGCGGGGCCCCCTTTTGCGCGAGGCCCGTAGCAATACTACTACTCTTGCTTTCTCTAGTCTACATACGCAAGACAAAATGACAAATTATACTCTTCAGTCTCCTGTACAATTAGCTGAGGGGTATGTATGTGATATTTGATACTAAAGTCCAGGGGTATGAAAGTCCCCAGTAGCTTGCTTTTACGTTGATACTAGCACCGTCTCACAGTCGTAAAAAGCACTATTTTCTCTACTATTATTACATATTTTCCCCAAAAGATGGCATAACTACTAACATTTATTATTTATACCGAAGAGAAGAGAAATAAATTTAAATCACGCTATCAAAATTTTGAAATCTTGCGGTATATATGTAAAATAAATTTTGTGTTACAAACCATCTTCTGTCGTCGGGCTACGAACTCACCCAATTATGTCCGTAACGCCGACCTCCACCGAGACTTAGAGGCTTAGAGCTCCCGACAATTTAGCAATTCCTCAAATCACTCTCTGAGAGATTCTTCAAAGCCACAGAGTCCCACTCAAATTGCCTCATTTGCGAGGCAGCTGCCTATGTAGCCCCTCTTCAGTGACCGCAGGCCAAGAAACTCTCTCTCTCGGATCCCCCAATAAGCTTTCGGCTGACCTGAACTGCCTCCTGTCAGCTTAGGCCGAGCCTACTTAACTCATCTCATAATCTGTCTTAGACAGGCACACTTCTAAGCGGCGATTCGCCGCTTGCGTCCTCCTTTCTTCCAAGGAGGGTCGCGTCCGTTTACGGCTTAAAGATCTCTCGCTAGATCATTAAGCCAATCCCAAAAGGTGGTGTTTAGTGGGTAAAAGTCTCCACATAACCACGCAGCCGGCTGCGTGGTATGCTATGAGCATACACCAGCTCCCTCTCCCGTTACCGGAGATTTGCCCTTATTTGCTTCGGACGCAAAAAAGTGTTACAAACAATGCAATTAATATCAAATTTAATAGCAGCCGAACGTATGATTTTTTCTTCATACGGCAACACTGTTGATAGTATTTGACTGTTGTAGCTTGCTACATATTTATTTATCTATGGACTGTTGACATTTGACAATTTGACAAATAGTTTTATTTCAGTATCGAACTACTTGAAATTTTCTAATTAATAAAAAATGGCTTCTATCCTACAAAGGGCGGCTACATTGTATCTTAAAAATCAAGTTCGGGCTTCACATGCCGCTACTGCTGGTGGACATGGAGGTTAGCTATACCATTATTTTAAACTTGTAAATTATGTAATCACATAACCCTTTTCAATGCTTATCATTTCTTCCTTGTGATATGAAATTTAATTACATATATAAAACGTTTGTGCAGGTGGTTACAAACTGTGGAAGAAGTTGACCTTCTTCGTAGCATTCCCTGCTGTTGGTCTTGGAATGCTGAATGCTTACTTAGCACACCAAGAAGAGCACCACGAGCGCCCTCCTTTCGTTCCCTATGAGTACTTGCGTATCCGCACAAAGGTATTTTCTTTTAGTTCTAGGAATTTAAATATTATAAATTTTTAATTTATAAATAATAAATTTTTCATTGTTAGTTAAAAAAGTTAGAGGTATATATACTCCACCTTCATCAGCCCTTATACAGTGCACTGCGTGACATAGACCTCTCCCATGGTAAAAAGACTAATTAGGCTAACCACAATATTAAATTCAAAATGATTAAATAGCCATCTGCTTACAGAATTTCTGAAAAATTTTGGTAGCGCAATTGCTAAGTGTTAGGCTAAAGGCAGCAGCTTTGGATCACACACAGAAGAATTAGTATGAACTTAAATTTTTGTACTAGGACTAGATGTTTATTTGTGTTAAATGTATGTAAAACTATATACTATCCCATATTCCCCATCCCATATAACACATATACTATGACACATGATAATAAGTTCCTAGCATGGAGGTATTACTATTGTGTGCTTACTTGAGACCTGAGTGTAGTGGACATACTTGCATGCTTTTTCTGTGCAAAAAAATATGTACAAAAGTAATATTAAAGATGGCCGAATCTCGCCGTAAGCTTGTAGTGCAGATGGCCAATCCCCTTTAAGATTTACTGTCATAAAAATAGCATTACTTTACTCTGTTAGTTATGAAAGCAAAAGCAGTCTAAAAGCCATTTAAGGAGCAAATCATGGATTTCACTCTTTTTACCCTAATATTATAAACCAGTCCTATTGCATATTACAATATATATTTTTGTATTGTTTAGTGCAGTGTTAGAATCCACTTGCGTCCCATGTGCGTCATATTAGGCGACAGAAGGAAACAAACTATGAGATTGTCAGCATCATCTACCTAATAACTACCAAGAACAAAACTGCATGAACGAAACAAAACCAACCTGCCTTCCAATTGTGGCAATTATGGTAAATATTCTCCTTAGGAGACAAGAAGGGTTGGGTTTGAAATTAAGTCGTCTGAATTTGAGGACTCTGTCACTGTCGGCGGGTCAAAGGGGTCTATCTGAAGCACCCCCATGCAATTTTTGCTGCCGGAACAGCGTCGAAGTATTTTAATTATTTTTTAAAAATATTGGTAAATCACTACCTGAACATGAAGAGTGTGAGAGTGTAAGAGCGAGCTCGGGACTTAAGGCACCCCGGCTCATACAGGATAGTTAGGATTAGAAGGGGATGACTCCGTCGACCGGGCTTCCCTTGACTGCGCTATGTAGAGTGGCGTGGGGCTTCCCTCCCCCAACTCTCTTCCCCATAAGTCAGGTTTATAGTCAAAAACATTATGACCACCCCCTAATTGAGGCGACTTAATTTCAAACCTTACTCGACAACAACAATGGAAAGACCTATGTTTAACAGTGAACTTTGACAGCCTGTAATGAATATTTGAATAAATAAGAGTATACTAGTAATAAAGTTACAGCCTATATACGTCGCACTGCTGGGCATAGGCCTCGTCTCATTTCTGAGAGGGTTTTTAGGTCAAGGAAGTGTTGGCTGTGCTGCCCCAATGCCTACTGATAGGCGAACTTTATATATCTTCGAAATATTTGTTTTTCTTATTTCGCAGAAATGCAGGTCTCCTCACGATGTTTTCGCTAAAAATTGCAATTAACAATTTCATTGGTGCCGGCGGGGATCGAAAGTGCTTTGGTTTGCTTGCATACTGTGAAATTCATAGCAAGCGCTAACCATCTGAGCTACCAGCTTATACTAGTAATAAGACCAAAAAAAATAATTTTACCCACAATGAGACGGTAGATGAACAGCAGCATGTGGAAGTGTATATAGCAAATATCTCCATATTCATGTTCCATATCTATGTTCAGCCATGGAGATATTTTTGTGAGCTGGATGCTCCACACGAGGCTAGCCTTTAAAGTTGGTATAACCCCATCACACTTTTTAGGAACAGTTTATAATATGATTTCTTAAATTTACGCAAACACTACATATTGAATATAACTGTGCATACAGATTCTATCGCATTTAATTAACTTATTTCTTAATTCCTGATGTTTCGCTTTACAGCACCCATGGCCACGGGGGGGACTGAGATGTTTGATGTCCCAATGTTATAGTTAGCCCGGCTACCTTCAGTTTTTGAATATTAATTTTTGGTCTGTTCTATGCAGAACGAGCTTACAGTATCTTGAAGTCTTGCAATGGTATACTTGGGTTTGAATTTAATTTTGTTAATTTTAGAATCCCAAGCAGATGGCAGCACCCATCCATCTTCTCTATTGAAATTAGGATGTTTTTTTTAATTTTGATAGACTTGCGTATCATTCTCGGTAGGAATCGGTGTTCCAATTCCTACGCAAGCAATGATAAAGATACGCAAGCCACAAATCCTCGCTAAAGAACACTTGCGAGGAATTGTGGTTTATCAAATCTGATGTAATGGTGAGGACAATCTTGAACATGTTCACAGGAAAGTCTCTAGTCTGTGAACAATACTTAAACAAGCTATGACATTGGGATATCAAACCTTTCAGTCCTCCCTGTGACCATGGGTGCTGTAAAGCACCCAAAACGTGGGAAATTAACAATCCGTATTAATAGCTTTATTCAACGGATTAAATATATTTTAATTTATTACGACTTATGACCACAGATTATAAATGAGTGTACTTGCTTACTAAGTCACACACTGGTTTTGTTTCTGTTTTGATTCTGAGTTCCCAACCAGAATTGATATAAATTTTACAAGATATTCCATTATTGTTGCCGTGAGGGTACATAACACCACTTTAAAGTCTACCTCAGATTATTGCAATAGTTTTACTACGGACATTGGTTGATTAGAAAAAGTGAGCTTCATGTTATTGTGTTAGTGTATATTATGCTTGTGAAACTATTGTACTCAATTGCTCACTTTTATGAACCTGATCATGGACTTCAATTGTAATACACTTTTAGGTGTTGCTTATTTATTGTAGTAGTTCTGTAATTATTTGATTCAAGAAAATGCTGCCCTAGCCCCTTAATGTGGAAATCCCTTAATAGTTTTTATTTTATCCTTCACCGTTTACTTTCTATTAGCTTCGGGATTTAACCAAGAACCTGCAGCAGAGTATTTACTTTCTAGTAGGTGTTGCGATCGTCAAAAACATACTAACACATTGTAATGGGCATGTTGCAAATGCAGAATTTATAGACATCCGCAGAGATGTGAAATTTTTGAGGGCACACATCCGCAAATACGGATACGAATCTCCAAGTTTAAATAAGATACTAAATTTTATTATATAAATAAATTAAAGAGATGGTATTTTTTATATTATTTAAAAATTTGGTGCATCATAGTAAAAGTAACAACACACACATGTACCTAACACTCCCTGGACTTGTCCACATCCGCAGCTACAAATCTTTTAAAAAAGTATTGTAGATGCGTTAGTTTCGCAATTACGCATTCGGATCAGATTGTAATATCCTTGATTAATAACTATCATAAAACATAGTTTGAGAAGTTCCTTTTTAGTTACTTTCAAGAAAATAAAACTTTTTTCTATCATGCTCTGACACTTGTTGATGTGGACCTTCCACAATGTGTGAGGTTCGCCAAAATTATCATCAGACAGAAATAGATAGATAATAACAGCCTCTAAAATCTTACATCTTTGATGTTGCCCTCATCGCTCATCGTCAGAATATTTATCATCTGGTATATATAAAATAGTTCTCTGTGGCAGCACAGAGCTAAGCGCTTGCCGTAAAGGAGACAATCGTTTTTGGGGCCACTAGAAATTTTTATATAACTTAATGGTATTACACATAAAAAAGATAACAATTTATTATAGTAAACGCCCTAAAGATTTTTATCAAAATCTATCCAGAATTATGAAATTTGATGAAAAAATAATTGTTTTGATATCAGTGTTCTGGCTTCTGTAATATGAAGAAAAAAAACATGCGTGTAAAGAAGCATTTTGCAATTTGTATAATGAAAAGAAATATTTTTGAAAACGATAACCTATTAGCTTATTACATACTATATTATGTATTTGTATATTATATATTTATTACTAAAAAGAGATACCACTAAAAACCTGTTTTTAATCCTATTTCATATCATATAATATGGTTTAAACTTATGACGTATTTACATGGTAGAGTCATGCTGCAGTTATATTAGTAGTATAGTTGTAGCACGAATGGGTCGGCTCGACCGGGGAAGGACCACGCTCTCACAGAATACCAGCGTGAAATATTAGCTTAATGCTGCTGTATTTCGTATGGTGAGTGTAGAGAACCGGAGACCCTTTTTACTGGAAACGATGCATTCCATCTTAGTCCTCACGGGTGACAAGGCATCTGCATTTTGTTTTGTAATTGAGGATACATGTAGATGTCTATGGGCCACAGCAATCACTTACTATTAGGTGGACTGTGTGCTCGTTTGTCACTCTATCCTATAAAAAAATGATACAGGTGAAAACTACTAGACAATCGCTTTTAGTTTGTTTTTAGGTTATTGTGATATTCATATTTTTATTGTTAATTACTCAGTATCCCGTTAAATGCGGTTAAACTAATATCACTATTGTAATCTATAGACTATTAACGAATAAATCGACATGCATTTCATTAAGTTATGCCACAATTCCATTCTCTGGGCCATTGGGTCCATTCTCCATACAATAAGAAATTGTCACTTTTAACAGTACTCAAGTTACCCAGGATTAGTCTCTCACCGGCACCACTAGTGTTTGCAATTTTAAGTGCTGAATTACCACGGCTCAATAGAATAAGAAAACAGTGAAGAAACCTGAAAATTTAAATTTTTCGAGTATATGTGTACCAACACGCATTGATAAATCGATCACAAATGATTAATCGCGCTACTCTATATTTACAGCATTCATAATCCACGGACCTAGCATTCTAAAACCTATGGAACACCATCGTATGATAGATACTCTTACACGGCGCATTCTAAATTATTTTTAATTTTCAGCGATTCCCATGGGGTGACGGACAGAAGAGCTTGTTCCACAACCCCCATGTCAATGCACTCCCAAGTGGCTATGAAGATGATCATTGAATATTTACGTTTCCGGGATTTATTATTAGAAAAAACATTCTGCTTTGCATATAGTTTACAAAATTGTTTATTGTAAGTAATAAAAAAAAAAAAACAGAAACTGTATTTTAATTTCCAAAAATACCCTTTTGAAGAACCTTAAGTCACTCTGTGCACCATGAAGAACCGTTCACTGGATTTCTTTGTGATAGAATGCAGTACGTATATCTGACGTGGTGCAGTCTAATTTTCAACCACGATGACGAATTAGAATAATCGATACCTTACCCATGCCCTACGTTACCCTGGATTCGAACCGGAAACGCACCGCGGAGGCTAGAGAGAGCGGTGCATTATAATACTGACACTCATCGCCCCCCCATGGCACCGTTACCACCGCGTCAAAAGTGCGGCCCCGCAAGTCGCGAAGGATAAGGTCAGTAGCGCATCGCCATACATACCTTTACTGCGGCGGTAGGGGGAGAAGCTTTGAGTATTTTACATACATATATATATATATATATATATATATATATATATATATATATATATATATATATATATATATATATATATATATATATGTTGTTTTAATACTCAAAGGGGAGAGGACACCTCTCTCGCTGTAGCCAGGCAATACACAATACAGTCAAGGTTTGTGTTAGGCCACACCACCGGAAGTATTATTCCACTCTATGGTCGGTTTTAAAGCGACGCGTATGATCCGCGTACCATCAGCGAAGCAGCAGATGCAAGCAGAAGCAGATGCGCCAGCTAATAGTTACAGTTTTTAATAGTAACAGTTTCAGTTAATAGTTTTTAGTTATGCGAAGGGGTTTGTTTTCCTAGTAGTTTCGCGCAAAAATTGAAGGCAATTGATTATAATAATCTTTATTTGCGTAGAACATGGTATAAATATTACCTATACGTGGTAGAGCCATGCTGCAGCTATATTTGAATGGTTGTAGCATGAATGGGTCGGCTCGACTGAGGAGGGACCACGCACTCACAGAATACCAAAGTAAATACCTAGCAGTTAAATGCTGCAGCTGTTTCGTATCGTGAGTGTAGAGAACCGGAGTCCCTTTTTCCTGGAAATGAGGCATTTTATCTTAGTCCCCAGGAGTCACGCATCTACATTTTGATTCTTAATCGAAAATAAATGTTGGTAGATGTTTATGGGCCACAGCATCCACTTACCATCAGCTGGACTGTGTGCTCGTTTGTCACTCGTATTCTATAATTAGAATGAGCGCTCATGTTTTGCTTAATTACATAGCATGTAAATATTTCCTAAGCTATTTTGAATTACAATTAGTCACATAGTTAGAAATAAAATAATTAGTTGAATGTCAATTTCAAGCATCGTCAAATTCAATAAAAAAAAGTGACATAATGCCTGGGGTATGTTCCGAAATACAACACAGTGTACTGTCCAATGCGAATGACGTCATGAATCGACGCTATACTGGTGATTCGTTCCAAAATATTGGACAGTATATGACGTCATACTTTTGCGCCATTTGGAAAAGTGTTGGCGATTATTTTGTCATTTTTTGCTCCAAAAATTATTATATCCTCCTAATGGATATACCATCAATTATTCTATAATTTTTTGTATTTGAATAAATAGAAACAAATTCTGGCATGCTTCATTCGGCAAACACACAATTAAAAATTGTTTTATTATGGCCGGATATCCGACACAATATGGCGGCGGCACGCTAGTACAATAAAGTGTCAAAGGTGTCAAATGATACGTCACTTGCATTGGACAGTACACTGCGTTGTATTTCGGAACATACCCCTGATATAACGGGTATGTTCCGAAATACAACGCAGTGTACTGTTCAATGCAAATGACGTCATCATTTGACACTTTATTGTACTAGCGTGCCGCTGCCATGTTGTGTCGGATATCCGGCCATAATAAAACAATTTTTAATTGTGTGTTTGTCGAATGAAGCATGCCAGAATTTGTTTCTATTTATTCAAATACAAAAAATTATAGAATAATTAATAGTATATCCATTAGGAGGATATAATGATTTTTGTAGCACAAAATGACAAAATAATCGCCAACACTTTTCCAAGGGTATGTTCCGAAATACAACACAGTACACTGTTAAATGCTAATGACGTCATCAATTGACACTATATTGTGCTGGCGTGCCGCCGCCATATTGCGTCGGATATCCGGCCACAATAAAACAATTTTTAATTGTGTGTGCGCTGAATGAAGCATGCCAGGATTTGTTTCTATTCATTCAAACACAAAAAATTATAGAATAATTGCTGGTATATCCATTAGGAGGATATAATGATTTTTGGATCACAAAATGACAAAATAATTGCCAACACTTTTCTAAATGGCGCTAAAGTATGACGTCATATACTGTCCAATGTTTTGGAACGAATCACCAGTATAGCGTCGATTTATGACGTCATTTGCATTGGACAGTACACTGCGTTGTATTTCGGAACATACCCCAAATGTCGCAAAAGTATGACGTCATATACTGTCCAATGTTTTGGAACGAATCACCAGTATAGCGTCGATTCATGACGTCATTTGCATTGGACAGTACACTGCGTTGTATTTCGGAACATACCCAACATTTAATTAACCTAACCTAAGTATTATAACAATAGCAATACTACTTAGGTGTAACAATTATTAACTGAACATTTTATAATAGATTTTATTCAATCAAATTTTCATCATTATCATTAAAGCCCTTCATAAGTCCACTGCTGAACATAGGCCTCCTCCCCCAAGGAATGCCACAAAACACAGTTCTGAACCACCTGCATCCATCGACTTCCTGCATGTCTTACCAGGTCGTCACTTCATTTAGTAGGAGGTGCATTTTGTCTACCGGTACGAGGCAGCCACTCGTGAACTCTCTTTCCCCATCGGTTGTCGGTTCTTCGAGCTATATGGCCGGCCTATTGCCACTTCAGCTTACTAATCTGTTTGGCTATGTCAGTGGTATGTATGTGGACTATGGTACTAAAGCTTTTTTAGAAACCGACTTGTTCGGGAGGCTGGAAGTCTTCGAGTCCGGGTTCGAGACGATTCGTAATGACTCGAAAACAGCACGTACACGCGGCTCAAAAGGGAAATCGGTCTGCAGTTCTTCAAGAGAGCGTTGTCGCCTTTCTAGAAGAACAAGACCACCGCACTTCTATTCCTCGCCCCCGGAGTACTCCCACTGTGGAGGAAACAAATAATGAATAACTTTTGGTAAATCCAAACGTGCATGCGTTAGCGCTCATGTTATACGTACCTACGTAAAGTATTTTAAATACCTACACAAGTTTTCACTAATAACCTTATCTTAGTAGTTCGAAATGATTTTTTTTCGTTTAAAAACTTTCGCTAGTGCCCATTTCTAACCTTGCGCCATTCGGCACGTGCCTAGTTTGCCTTAAGGATAATCCGCTACTGTCCTGAGGTAAGGTCTCATCATAACTAACAAAACGAGCACAAACTCAGCACACGTTACTATTACTACTCTTCGAGGAGTTCCAGTTTCATTCACCGAAGTATATCTTCAGGGCACTCCGTCAAGTCCGGGGGTAAGGTTTCATCATAACTAACATAACGAGCACAATCTCTGGCCACCCAGCTCTACTCGTCAAGAATTTCCAGTAGCAGATACCAAAGTACCTACACCTTCAGGTCACTTCATAAAGTCCAAGACGTATAAATATATTTATACGAGTATAAAATCTTACGTACTTTTAACAAACCAATATATTGCATAAAAATAATAATATCTTACCTTAGTCAAGTATGTAGGTATCAAATTGGATACAAACAAAAATGAAAAAACAAAATGTGCTGGAGAGCCATTCTAATCTCGCTCAGACTGACGTGAGGGATATCATCGGAATAGTGTCGGAAAAGACTTGCTCTTGGATCATTGCTCACACTTGCGTGTGGCTTTAACCATGATATGTACAGCTGCCAATATCACCTCTCAATCTTACTCGAAATCTCAGCTCTCCCGGAAACGATACTGACACACTTTTGTTGGCTCTTTCTGGCCGACAGATCTCTGGTGAAGTCTGAAAGTCCCGGCCCCGCTCGACCGCTTCTTCAATACGATCAGTATTAAAGTTGCGTAAGTCCCGCCGCGTGCATTTGGATATCTGTCTGTTCAGTTGCCTGTATGCTGTCAAATCTGCTGAAGAAGACTGCAGTTTCATTTCCCGTCTAACAGCCATGAGATTAAGAGTGTGACCGGAGAGCTTTTATGTTGTTCTGCGGCAGGTCTTGCAAAACTTAGCTCCGACCGCACGGACAGTTTCCACGAGCTTATCATTCATATCGTCTGCTGCATTGCAGTCTTCTAGGCACTGAAAACGGTTTTGTAACTCGAGTTGAAAGGTTTAGGGGCTTTGGATTAGAGCACGAGGGGGACGGAGCGTTGGCTTCATTAGACTAGACCTCCAACTTAACGTTTAGTGCATCAACATAAATTGTTTGTTTTCAAGTCTGGTTGTGTAAAAAATGATAAAAGCCGCCCATATACATTTAACTTATATGAAAATAAGCAAATAAAACTGGACACTGTATTTACTTATACGTAAAATAGCGCAAAGCTCTTTTGCTTATAATTTTTAAGAAGGCATAAATAAATCTTTTTCTAAGCAGAAATACTTACATTGATCTGTTTCCTAGTTGTAGTGTAAATTTTATGTTATAACGGAGGTTTAAAAAATAAAATAATATATTTTTATATTTTGGGCAAATGAATTGTAAACAATAATACATTTACAGTAGACGATCGCTTATTTTTTTTCACGTTGATAATTTAAGAATTTGAAATTATTGTAGTACATTATATGGATCTACACTATTAAAGCCTATATAAATGACCCACAGCTGGGCACAAGCCTTTCACTTTTGATTTTTAAGAGCCTGCGCTCACAGACGGCACGGCTTGTCAAAGAATTTTTTTCGTGGACAAATAATTTTCGACCTTATCAAAATAAACTTAACGTTACCTTATCAAAATAAACCTCTGTGTTAAACGTAATACCGCGGCACACTGCATTACGTGAAACGCATAGGTTACTTCATGTTAAAGAAATGTGATTACTAATTAATTGAAACAAGATTGAATCTAGCCCGTTGCGGCGACGATCTCAGTGAGCCAGGATACGGCTACTTTTCTAACGAGGCAGGTTTCCACAGCAGCATTTGGCATGGCTCGGGATGCCACAGGATCCGGATTTTTTATTTTTCAAAAATAGCCTCTCATGACATCAATACATTTACTTTTTCGTGAAAAAAGCTTTTCTATTTACTTGAAAAAATATTCTTTGACTTGGTGCCTTGGAGAGCTGAGCCGCGTGACCCGCTGTGTTTTCATGAAGAAGCAGCACTCCTTTGGTCAACTTTCCTCTTCTCTTTTCTTTTGTTGCTTCTTTCAAAAGGCGTAAAGTTGCTGAGTATATGTCTACGTTGATGGTTTCACCCATTTTATGTACTCGATCAATATTATTCCTTTGAAATTCCAAAACACTGTAGCGATGATTTTACCTTCTGATGGAGTGACTTTAAACCTTTTGGAGTGGTCTGATCTCTTGTTATGCCATTGCATAGACTCATGTTTCCTCTCAGGGTCATAGTGATCTTCATCTCCTGTGAGTATCACATCTAAAACACTTGTTGAATCGTCACCACACAGCCTAAAAGCTCCCTACAACAATCAACCCGCACCTGCTTTTGAAGCGCAGTGAGCATTCCCGGCACCCATCTTGCACTGCCTTTTGTAAGTTTGAGATAGTCATGCAATATGGTGTGTATGATGATACCAACGAATAGATTAGTAATTTCTGCTAACATATTAATTATTACTCGTGCATCTTCTAATATAAGTTTTTCAATAATTTTCGCATTTTCTTCGGTAGCCGCTGTGATTGACCCACTCGGGCGGGGGTCACTTCAATGCTTTCCCTGCCTCCTTTGAATTCACTTGTCCATTTTAATTTGAAAGAAAGAAAGAAAAATATTTGTTTTTTCAAACGTAAAAAATACATAAAAGACATAAACACAGTAATTTAGTTACAAAGAGAAAAAAATTATTTTATGCTATTTGTGCACCAAAAAGGTTTCCACTCAGCGTTAAATTCACGAAGATTAACACTAAGAAACTTCATGAAAGCTGATTTTCAGTGGAACCTATAAATAAGAAGGTAGATGGCGATACCGTCAGCTTACACAAATATCTTAAAAACCAAGTAACAGATCCTAAAATATGAAATAATGATAGTAAAAACAAAAAACGAAAACAACAAGGTTATAAAAATCGTAATAAAAACAAACAAAGGTACATGTGTGCGCGCGTGTGCGTGTGCGCGTGCGTGTGTGCGTGTGAGAGAGGGATGTGGAGACAGGGATGAAAATGATGAGTGACAACTAAGTGCTAGACTTTTGTAAGGAGAGCAAAAACATTTTAAATTTTAACTTGAATGAATATATGGTTTTCGAGTTTCTTGTCATGGAGGAATATCATTCCAGCACTTAGTAGCGGAAAAACGAAAACTACCACGGAAAGCAGCAGTGTTATACGGTGTGTAATTAAGTCGCGGTGCTGCTCTAACGCAACGCTGTGAGAAATTGAGCTTGTCGTATAAGTAAGAAGGTTCCCCAGTTTTAACCACTCCGAAGAGCAGGAAGGCGAGGTGAAGCTTCCGTCTGGTGGACATGTTCATCAAGTCGCGTCGGTTTAGGAATGGAGTGACATGAGATCGAGGTGGTATTGAAAAACAGAAACGTGTGCAAGCGTTTTGTATTCGTTGTAACAGTTTTTTAGTTCTTGCCATTAAGCATTCACCAAAAACTGCGTCACCATACGACAACTTTGACAAGATAAGAGTTTCACACAACTTAATGCGCATATCCACAGTCAAGTACTCGCGAATTTTGTATAAGACTTTAAGTCTATAGAAACAGTTACGCATTGTCTCTATAGCATGTTTCTCAAAGCGCAACCTGTCATCCTTAATCAATCCCAGGTTCCGAGCTTCCGATATGCGATCAATGGGACAACTGTCAACAGAAATTTGGGGATTCCAAGCTAGGATGTTGTCAATTTGTTTACGTGTTCCGAGCAACAAGTACTTCGATTTAGAAGGGTTAGTTACCAAACTGTTGTTACTGCTCCATTTTGAAATACATTTCAAATCAGCTTGAATTTTACTAATTGCCAACTCTGTATCGCAAGGTTTAAACGATATAAGTAATTGGAGGTCGTCAGCGTATAAGTGATACTTACTAAACTTGATTGTAGTAACGATATCCGATATGTATAATACAAAAAGTAGTGGCCCTAAAATAGAACCCTGTGGTACACCTCTAACAACAGGCATTGTTGACGATACTATGTCAGAGCCGTTATCACCGGATATTTTAACGTACTGCAGACGATTGGAAATGTAACTTGTAAACCACTTTTAGTGGAAATGTCGAAACCATAGTAGGCTAATTTAGAGAGAAGAAGCGTTATGTTCATCGTACCAAATGCACGGGAAAAATCAAGCAAGACCATTAAGGTACCTTGCCCACTGTCCCGTGCTGTTAAAACTTCGTCCATGACATCGATCAATGCCGTGGTAGTACTACGAGACCTTCTGAAGCCGGATTGTTTTTCAGGTAGGATTTTATTTTCTTCTAGGTATTTTGTCAGCTGTGTACAGACAATTCTTTCTAAGATCTTGGACATGAATGGTAGAATACTAATTGGACGAAGCTCTCCATAGTTACTTGGGTTTGGTTTCTTTGGAATCGGTTTCACAGAGGCTACTTTCCATTTTTCGGGAAAAGCCCTCGTTCTAATAGATTCGTTAACCAATCTCGTAATTAGTTGCAGAGTTTTTGGTAAAGTAAGCAATATCATATTTAAAGTAATGCCATCATCACCCCGTGCATTTGTTTTAAATGATTTTATTACGTTTAATACCATTGTTTCATCAACTGTCTTTAATTTGAAAGTAAAAATTCCTAATCTATCAAATTCAAAGCGAGTTAAGACTGACAATCTAATGGGGTCTTCACTTATGCCGGGAAGCTTAAGAAAGTATGTATTAATATCTTCAGGATTACATAAATGGGATGCCATATTACAGTCCTCTTTCTTAAAGTTAGCAACACTTTGTTTGATATTTTCCCATAAGAGTTTTGGCTTGTTAGTAAAATTGATATATTTATTGAAATATGCTATTTTTTCGCTACGTATTGCCGAATTTACAACGTTTTTCAGATCTTTATAGAATTTTATGTGAATATCTAATTTAGTAGTTTTACTTTTAGTGTATACCTTATCGCGTAACTTCATCATTTCTTTAATAGTAAAGGTTATCCATGGATGTGATTTATTTCTTATTAAACAACTTCTCATAGGAGCATGTATATTAAAAAGTTGAAGTGTTATATTTATAAAATTTTCCACCATTTTATTTAAATCATCATTTATTACATTTTCCCATTCTATACATTCCAGGTCCAGATTAAAACTGTTAATGTCAATTTCTCTTAATGGTCTGTAAGTAATTAATTTAGGAGGTCCTCTAATATTTTTAATATTTAACTGGAATGTCAATAGCGAGTGACTGCAAAGATCGGGAATATGATTAATAGATACACAATATACATTCGTATTGGCACATATTAAATCAATTAAAGTTTCACTATTTCCTGTGAAATGGGTCAGCTGGTTCACATACTGAGTAAGTTTCATGTAATTAAAGAAATTTTGTAACTTTTGCGCGTTAGGTTTATGCGTATGTAACAAGTCAATATTGAAATCTCCAAGTAAGATGGTATGCTCGTAATTAGCTATAGAGGAAATCGAATCTGTAAGTGCGTCAATAAATTTGTCTACATTAAGCCAAGGGGGTCTGTATGTTGTACCAATGGCTACCTTGATACCATTAACATTGTGCCCTATCCACATCTGCTCAACAGAGTCATTTTTACATATTAAAATTCTACGAGCAGTGATACCAAGCCTAATATAAAATCCCACGCCACCTCCTCGCATACGGACTTTAGGTGAACGTGATAGGTAAACTAAGCGATAACCTAGTGGCGATGGTGCACGCTCTTCCTCCCCTTGCTTAAGCCATGTTTCATTTATGGCTAAAATGTCCATGTCGAATCTCGATATCGCTGCGAGAAACTCATCATGGCGGGTTACCAAGGAGCCAGCATTTAAAAACCCGACAGATAGTTTTTTATTTTTTAAAAATTTAAAAACAAAAGCATACGAAATTTGACAGTACTTACAATGATCTAAGAAATTGCACAGAAGTGTTAAGTGACGCCATCCAATGGACCAAATAAAATAAGTAGAATAATTGTTATTTTCATAGAGTATATAAAATAGTGTATCGAATATGTGATTTGTTAAGTGTATGTAGGTAACGTTAATATGTATGGGGAGAATACAATGCAACGTGAGAGAATAACAACAATTACATAAAGATTTACAATAAAAGTGGGTGGAAAAATGATTAGTATTAAAAATGAGATCATATTTAGGACCGAACAATACTATTGCCCAAAAACTTTAATTAAGTCGCTTTCAAAGCGCACTCGATGATGGGGCTCACCGTTTTCTCTTCTAGCAAAAACTTTACCTTGCCATGTCCAGACATACTTCCAATTATTGCGTTTCGCTTCTGTACGTACTTTATAAAATAGTTGACCATTATGTCTGGTTAGCCTTTCATTCACATAGAAGGGACAGTCGACGGAATTGAGTCCCATACCAACTGTAGTGCAGCCTCGACGGACTCGCACCGCTGCTAGCAGACTATCGCGATTTACACGGCGTGCCAGCCGCACTACGATGGGACGCGCCCTTTTTTTTGCGGATGGAAAATCATCTAATGACGCCTTTCGCTCTGGGTGTGTCAGGGAGTGTCAGACTTTTACTGACTAAAAACCATCCGTGTTCCTTCAGTGCCCTTACGTTCCGGAGCCGCGGTATCTCTTTCGAACAGCCCGCAGCCCCGGCAGGCGTCGGCCCTTGCGGGCCCCTTCACGCTGCTGACAGCTCTTTGAGGCGTGCGTGGAACAAAACGCGCCGTCAACACGGCCTGTTGTCGTTAGACGGACGGACGGCGAGCTACCATTGCTCGCCGTCCACAGGCCCGCGACTACGGTGGCCGGGGGCCACGACGTAGCCCCCGACGCCCGGGGCGTCCCGCGGCGGCCGGGGAGGAAAGCTGATGCTCTCTCCTTCTCCCGCTCCGCCTCCTCCTTCGCTAGCATCACTGCTTCGCAGAAGGTGGTGATGGCATCCCATTCCGTCTCGCTCCGGACCATGACTTCGACCAGGGCCGGACGCGAGAGGTCGCCGCCGCCTATCGCCGCTACGAGGAAACAGCGGTGCTCCGCCCAAGCAGGGCACACCTCCACGGTGTATTCCACCGTGTCCTCCGGTCCATCCTCGCAGTGGGAGCACCCGGGCATTTCCTCCCGCCCGATTCGGTGCAGGAACCTCCCGAACACACCGTGTCCGGTGAGGACCTGCGTCAGGCGGAAGGTGAGGATGCCGTGGCGTCTCTCAAGCCACTCCTCAAAGAGGGGTCTTATCGCCGCTATAGTGGCGTGCCCAGCACGGGGTTGCGACAGTCGCTCTCTCCATGTCGCCATGAAATCGTGCCGGAAGTCCGTCCGCTGCGCGACAACTTGCCGCGGCAGCGAGGTTTCCCCCCGGCATAGTGCCTCCGCACGCCATTCGTGCAGGCGCGCGAGGACTATCGCCTCCAGATCCCATGGCGGCAATCCGGCAAGGAGGCTCGCCGCCTCGCGGGAGATCGTGCGGTAGCAGCGAACCATTTTCACGGCAACCACCCTTTGGGGCGCGTTCAGGTGGTGGACGGCAAGCCGCGCCAAACCTCGCGCCCACACCGGGGCCCCATAAAGGGCCATGGATCTCACGATCCCCGCGTAGAGCCTCCGGCAGGAGGCGTTTTACCCCCCCAGGTTCGGGAGGAGCCGCCTGAAGGCAGCCCCGGTCCGTTCCAGTTTGGGAGCCAAACGTCGGAAGTGCTCAACGAAGTTCCATCGGCCGTCGAGGATGAGTCCTAGGTACTTCAGCGTCGACTCGACGCCGATGGATACCCCTCCTATCATCACTGAAGATCCCGGTGGTGACCTGTTCCGAGGACCATGGAAGTGCATGGCCTCGGATTTGTGCAGAGCCACCTAGAGACCCAGTTGCCGAATCCTCTCAACGACTATCGCAACCCCACGTGTCATAGTTTCCGCCGCCGCCTCGTACGACCCCCCTTGTGCCAGTACCAACGTGTCGTCAGCGTAGCAAACTACGCTGACGCCGGTAGGGAGGTCGGCGCGCAACACCCAGTCGTAACCGATGTTCCACAGAGGTGGCCCCAGAACCGAACCCTGTGGGATACCGCACGACATCTCTCGCCGGTTCCACTCACCGTTGCGACCGGGGTAGATGACGGCCCTGTCCGTCAGATAATCCCCGACTATACGACGGAGATAGGTCGGCACCCGGTAATACCGGAGTGCCTCCCTAATGCAGCTCCAGGGCATGGAGTTGAAGGCATTGACGATGTCGAGAGACATAACCAAGACAACCCCCCCTCTGGCCACTGCATCCCCCGTCGTGAGGGCTCTCACTCGCATGATGGCGTCCACCGTAGAGCGCCTCCTGCGGAAACCAAACTGGTGTTCCGCAAGATCCGGCCCCGTCCCCGCAAGGTGCTCGGCGAGGCGGTTTGCAATGACTCTTTCAAAGAGCTTGCCCACCTCGTCGAGCAGCACCACGGGCCGGTATGCGGACGGAGAGTCCGCAGGGCGCCCCGGCTTCCGAATGAGGACCAGCTTCCCCGTCTTCCAACGAATCGGGAATTGGCCTCTCTCCAAGCATGTGCTTAGGAGCCCCTCCAGTCGGGGCCCGAGAGCCTCCGAGGCCAGGATCCAGGCTTTGCCAGGCGAGCCATCGGGTCCTGGGGCGGTATTTCTGGCCTTGAGCCTACGTACCGCCACTCTCAGGTCTGCCCCGGTCCCTTCCGGGATGTCGTCGTCGTCGTCCTGGTGGTCCGCTTCCGGCACCGCAGGTGGCGGAGCCATAGGCGGGGGTGGATGTTCCCCTCGCGCAGGGAACAGAGCGCTCACCACGTCCTCCACGAGCTGGGGCCTGAGACTCTGCGTCAGCGGGGGGGCCCAGGTGCGGAGTTTATCCTCCACCATCTTGTAAGGGCGCCCCCACGGATCTCTGTCGAGAGTCTCCAGCATCTCACGGGCCCTACCCCGGGCCCGCAAGACAGCCTCCCGGAGGGCGGTCTTCGCCGCTCTGTATCCCTCGTACAGCTCCGCCTCAATGGCTGCCGTATTCGGTGGACGAATGCGGAGCCTGCGATGCCTGGCGTACAGGTGCCGCGCGGCGACACACGCCTCGCGCAGAGACGTCAGCTCCCGCGACCACCAATACACCTGACGCCGGGCGCTTCCTGGCCGGACGCGGGGCATTGCCACGTCACATATCTCGGACATGGCCTCCTGGAACCACCCTGCCTCATCAGGCGCCTATATATACAAATTAGCAATGAAAAAATATTTCAACCGACAGCGCCATCTGAAGAACTAAGTTTCTAGAAAATCTACACTCGAACACTCGTCGCTTTGCGCGCATTTACTTGAATATTCCGGATGCTTCATTGCTAATTTGTATATATAGGCGCTGCAAGATGCGATCGGGGCAGTATTGGATTTGGCGAGACAAGCGAAGCTTCGGAGCGGAATAAAGTGAATTAGTGTGTTTAATTAATAGTGTTTTAAGTTTTAATTTGTGTAAAGTAAATTAAAGTGTTAATTTAGGTAATTTAATCGGCAATTTTTATTGTCACGAACCTCAAGCTCGTAACAATTGGTGTCAGAAGTGGGATAAAATCATGCCGATTTTAACAAAGGAGGAAACGGAGGGTGTCCGTACCCGCAGTCAACGCCAGCAGGAGACGGACCAAAGAAGATTTGGTGGTGCAACGCCGCAGACGTCGGAGGGCCAGCCACCGGCTGCAGGCCCGTCAGTAGCCCCTACATCTGCAGCACCTGACTTAGGTGCTCTGATGGTGATGCTGCAGGAGCAGGTCGACAGGAGGAGCAGGCTCGCCGACAGGTGGTAGAGCCATGCTACAGTTATATTAGTAGTATAGTTGTAGCACGAATGGGTCGGCTCGACCGGGGAAGGACCACGCTCTCACAGAATACCAGCGTGAAATAGTAGCCTAATGCTGCTGTATTTCGTATGGTGAGTGTAGAGAACCCGTGACCCTTTTTACTGGAAACGAGGCAATCCATCTTAGTCCTCACGGGTGACAACGTATCTGCATTTTGATTCGTAATCTAGGATAAATGTAGATGTCTATGGGCCACAGTAACCACTTACCATCAGGTGGACTGTGTGCTCGTTTATCACCCTATCCTATAAAAAAAAAAAAAAAAAAAGGAGGAGCAGGCTCTCCGACAGGAGGAACAGGTCCGTCTCCTGCTGGCGTTGACTTCGGGTACGGACACCCTCCGTTTCCTCCTTAACCTCTCAACTGCGGATGTCCAAGACTTGGACACGCAAATATCTCCGTTGACTGCGGGCGTCCAAGTGTTAGACATTTTTTACCCGCTCTTTTAATGAAGAAACAAAGCATTATGCGCTATTTCTAACTCATTCTACCATATGTCAATGTGTACAGGATAAAAAAGGCTAGTATAAAAACCCCACAGCTTATACACTTTAGTAGTATATTTTATTTAAATCATTCTTAAACGTCGTCCGTTCCCTGAGTCAGCCATTAGTGTGATTGACGCGCGCTAACAACGAAGTTGTTTGTAATTATTTTGTATTAATTTATATTTATTGTGTGGTGAATTGTGTTAAAACAATGCCTGGATAAGTAATCTTCTTATTTGTAATCTCATTTTGTGTTTTATCTTATTAAGTACGTGTAAAATCGTTTTTTAATATGTATGAAGCAAACTGCTATCTTAAAACTAGCGATGTAACGATACCGATATATCGGCCGATATAATCGGCAGGCCGATATATCGGCATCGCCGATTTAAATACAGCCGATACACAGTTTGAAAAGCGCGCGAAAAAAACGACGCGCTCGCGCGCGGCCACGTTGCCACTCCGTCTCAGAGGGCGGGAGGGGCGAAGGACGCGCCCGCCAGCGAAACGCCAATGCGGTTAACGGTCGTCACTCGTCAGTGTTTGCTTAGTTTTAGCACAGCGTTGTAATGTTTTTCGGCGAATTTACGTCTCGTCGCCGCTATTCATGATTTTGTCTGTTTTTGAGTGAAGTGAGGACTGTAATACAGTTACGTACGATAAATAAAATGGCGACTCCTTTGAAACATAGAAGTAGCATCTGGAATCATTTTCAAATAAAACGGGATGATGACACAAAAGCGACTTGTTTATATTGCAATATCAGCGTTTCTCGTGGTAGCAAAGCAGTTTCATCGAAGGGCTTCACGACATCTAACATGTGGACACACGTGAAGCGCTATCACGAAAAGGAGTTGGAAAAAGACACCCCAGGTACCTCAAGCGACGACGGTGGCCCGCCGCCTAAAAAACAAGCTACTTTGGAGCACATTTTGGAAAAAAGTGTCATGTATGATACCGATGACCCTAGGGCAAAAGCGATCACGCAAACAATAGCTGAACAAATGTGTGTAGACATGGAGCCGTTTGACTTAGTAAATAAACTGGGGTTTCAACGCACTATTAAGCAGTTTTGCCCGAAATACAAAATGGTTTCCCGTCCCCATATTTCGGAAAATGTAATACCAGACATGTACTGCCGTGTAAGAACTAAAATAATGGAACTTTTGCATGAACTTCCGCACATCACTATCACGACTGACTTATGGACAAGCGATGCTTCTTCGTCCGTTAACGACTTTATAAGTGTGACTGCTCACGGACTTGATAAAAATTTTGAGTTGAAGAACTACTGCCTAGAAGTATTTCCATTTGAAGGTGAAAATCATAGCGCTGAAAACATAGCTCAAAACTTACGTCAATTATTTCAAGATTGGCACATCAGCGAACGGGTACGCGCTGTAGTGACAGATAATGCACCGAATATGGGGCTTGCTGTAACACTAGTGGGAGTTCAACGTATCAGATGTATGGCGCACTCTTTACAATTAGTGCTGAAGGATGCGTTTTTTGAAGAGAAAATAAATGCCATGATTACAAAGGCGAGATCTATTATTGGCCACTTCAGTCATTCAACGTCAGGTCGCAAAATCCTAACAGAAATGCAAAAATCTTATAACGTTCCTTGTCACGTTCTCATTCAGGATGTCGTTACTCGCTGGGATTCAACCCTTCATGCACTTAGAAGACTTTTAGAGCAACGAGTTGCAATTCAAGCTTCTTTGCTTCATGTGAAATGTAGAACTGAATTGTCTACAGAAGAATGGCTATTGATGGAACAAGTTGTTTCGACTTTGAATTATTTTGAAGAAGCTACAAAATCTATAAGTGAAGAATCTGCTTGCTTATCTGACGCTATACCTCTTATTAACAGTTTGCGAAAAGTTTTAAAACAGATCAAAAATAATCAAGAGACCGCGGACGACAGTTACAGCAGCCCAGAATATTATAATTTTGTAGAGATTTTGTTAGCTGGAATAAATGACAGATTTGATTATCTAGAGAGTGAGGAAACCTTTATTTTATCAACAACACTAGATCCGCGCTATAAATTGCGTACGTTCTTTCTACAATCCACAAGCATTGAGGCGAAAAGAATACTTATCTCCTTAATTACAAACAGTGATACACATGTTCCTGTAGAGCGTGTAGAGTCACAAAAAAAGCAAGATGAGACTTTCTCAGGTATCTGGAGTGCTTGTGACAGTTTGATTAAAGAAGCAGAAGAGGAGGAACCTTTATCAAACATGTCTAGTCATCCTGAGCAAGAAGAGGTGGAATCTTATACGAGATGTCCAAATATTCCAATGAAACAAGATCCAAAGAACTATTGGAGCAATGAAGATAAATACCCAAAATTGAAAATGCTTGCACAAAAATATTTATCTTACCCAATGAGCTCAGTTGCCTCAGAACGTCTTTTTTCAACTGCAGGCCTCATACAAAATGATTTGCGCAACAGATTATCTGCTAGTAATTTGAATAAACTTTGTTTCCTAAACAAAAATCTTCCTAAAGTGAACTTTGATTATTAATATTGATTTACTTTTGATTTGATGCCTTGATAAATATTACCCAAATAAATGTTGATATGATATTTTACCTTTTTTTTTTTTCATTATTTTTAGTTTCCATTTTTGCCACACTTTACAGAATGGAGTGTCTATTTATTCCATGTAACATAAGTAAGTTTTATGCACATAAAGTACATCACTATTTATTTACTGGGTGTATTTACTACTAAGCCATCGATATCGGTATCGGTATCGCCGATTATTTTTCTCGATAATCGGTATCGGTATCGTATCGGCAAATTCATGTATCGTTACATCCCTACTTAAAACTAACATGCTGGTTGAGGAAAGTTGACTTGAAATGTACGTAAAATTTTAGTGTTGACTGTCAGTTTTGTGTTAAAATATGTATAATTGTTCATCGTTCACAGTTTTAGTACATCAAAATGTGGATAAAGTGCAATATTTTCAAAATTTTAATGTATATACGCAATAGGTGCAATAGTGTCCATTTTTGAGACGTCCGTAGAAGTGAATTCTAGTTCTCTGTTTTGCGGGTGGCGAAAAAAGGAACTAAAGTTTGCCATACTGCATCAAGTTCAAATTCGGTTGAATGGTTAGAATGGTAAATAATCTAGCGCCCTCGAGCAAAGAAATGGAGCTTGGTTGACTCCACGATTATTCGATGATTTATAAAAAATTGAATGTGGCATTTGGATATGTCATGTATGTTAACACAAGACTTCGGAATTTTTTAAACAATTTATTAAAAGATAGAAGAGGAATTTTTTAAACAATTTATTAGAGAGTTAGATAATATTTACATAATATGCTTTTTAATACTTTCATTTTAATATTTTTTAATATTTGAAATTTTTATTTTTTTTATTTAATTTGAACAGGTTGTGGATTTTAAGGTCACCTCAGACACATATTTCTTATACTGGTTTTTTAAATGTACATTTTATCTGTATGTAATTTGCAAATCGTGTAACGTTGCGTTATGTTTCAACCTAGAGCAAGATTGCTGCTACCTACAGTACCATTCGTAAATGAATTGTACTGTAGATACAGTAAATCCAACAAGTACCAGGAGCCTGTTAAGGAAATAAGTACCTATGTTATATATTTATTCAATTTTATACTTATGTCCATCCATCCATTTAGTTTTTATTGTTGCCTAGCTATAATTTGTTCAGCTAATTATTTCAGACCATCATCGTCGAAATTGTTAAGTTAGTTAAGTTACACAGCCTATTTCCGTCCCACTGCTGGGCCATCCCCCACTTCTGAAAGGGTTTTACGGCAAAGAAGTATCCACCGCGCTGCCCATATGTGTGTTGGCGAACTGCACATGCCTTGGAAATATTTTTTTTATTTCTCAGACAGTCAGACTTCCTCATGATGTTTTTCTTCACCGCCGAGCAAAGGTAAATCAGCAAATAAAATTGCAATTAATAATTTCATTGATGCCGGCGGGGATCGAACCCGGTGTGCTAGCGTACTGTGAAGTTTAACGCGAGAGCTAACAATCTGAGCTACCAGGGCTCTCTCATCGTCGAAATGAATACTTAAGTTAGTTAAGTTACAGCCTTTTTACGCCCCACAGCTGGGCAAACGCAAAGAAGTTTCCGTCGCGCTGCCCCAATGCGTGTTGACGAGCTTCACATGTCTTCGAAATATTTTTTTCTTATTTCACAGTCGTGCAGGTTTCCTCACAATGTCTTTCTTCACCGCCGAGCACGTGGTAGATCAGCACTTAAAATTGCAATTAACAATTTCATTATTGCTAGCCGGGATCGAACCCGGCTTGCTAGCGTACTGTGAAATTTACAGCGAGAGCTAACCATCTGAGCTACCACGGCTCTTCTGAGCCACCACGGCTCTCATCGTTGAAATGAATACACCTCTTTATTTTGTATGTTTTTTTTCTATAGGATAGAGTAACAAACGAGCACGCAGTCCACCTGTGGTGGTTGCTGCGGCCCATAGACATCTACATCTATCCTCGATTACAAATCAAAATGCAAAAATGCGTGTCACCCGTGAGGACTAAGATGGAACGCCTCGTTTCCAGCAAAAAGGCTCTCCGGTTCTCTACACTCACCATACGAAACACAGAAGCATTAAGCTATTATTTCACGCTGGTATTCTGTGAGAGCGTGGTCCTTCCCCGGTCGAGCCGGCCTATTCGTGCTACAACTATACTACTAATATAACTGCAGCATGGATCTACCACGTATAAAAAATGTTTTAATGAACTAGTACATGATGCACAAAAAAGTGCAGAATCGAACTTTAATTGTGGCATACTTTTGTATAACGCATAAGAAGTGGGTTCTTTAAAAATATACATAAATAATATTTTTTTTTATTTCAGAAAGAGATATATTTATTTTAAATTTTATTATTTCGTAGCTATTATTTGTGTTAAAGGAAATATGTTACCTTTTGGAGAAATAATGTTATTGGTTATTGGAAATGTAACATAACTGCCGCGCTCCTCGCGGCGCCTCTGTCACTCGACACATAATATTATGGTGTATTGGGTATTGTTTACAAAAAACGTTATTTATAACTCTACATCAGCGGGAGTGACACTTGAGTAGTTTTATGGTTTTTAAAGGAATGAATGAATCTTTATTTCTGTACAAGTGCTGTTAAAGTTTGTTTGCTCAAATAAAGTAATTAATTTTTCAATAAATATGGCACTTACGACTAAAATTTTGATATCGGCATTAAGAGTACTTATGAAATACTTTATCGGATTTCTAAAACTTAGCAAGACCTATTGAAAGATGACTGAATCATGTAAAGAAAAAGAGAGATTCAAGACTGAATCATTGTAATGAAATTAAAAAAAAAAACTATATTTATTGACTAAAGCATTACGCCGCACTATGCCGCATCTGGTCCGAAATACATGCTACATCGGTGTAAATTGATTGTGGGTTCTTGTAAGCTTATTATTAATGCGTTTTACGATAAAAAATTGTGTTGTAGCCTATGATTTTGCACATAAAATATTGTAAACAATAGACGTAAGATTAATATAAAATAAAATTTAACTATTAAAAAACTTTGTGTCATTGAGAAATATGATAGTTTTGACTTTATTCAATATTTAGTTATACTAACTACTTTAAAATTTATTAAATATAACTCGTTTATAGGAAATTTCATAGAGAATTCAGAAATATATACATATTATAGTATTCGATATACTAAAATCAAGATATTTGCGTTTAAACGGATTGGGCTCCATCAGCCGTCCATTTTATTAAACAGCTCCGCAGTCAACGGAGTATTACGGTTAGAGTCTCCGCAGCTGAAAGGTTAGGTAAAATCGGCATGATTTTATCCCACTTCTGACACCAATTGTTACGAGCTTCAGGTTCGTCACAATAAAAAGTGCCGTTTAAATTACCTAAATTAACACTTTAATTTACTTTACACAAATTAAAACTTAAAACACTAATAATTAAACACACTAATTCACTTTATTCCGCTCTGAAGCTTCGCTTGTCTCGCCAAATCCAATACTGCCCCGATCGCATCTTGCAGCGCCTATATATACAAATTAGCAATGAAGCATCCAGAATATTCAAGTAAATGCGCGCAAAGCGACGAGTGTTCGAGTGTACATTTTCTAGAAACTTAGTTCTTCGGATGGCGCTGTCGGTTGAAAGATTTGTGATGTCATTTTCTGCAAAGCTCCCCTCGCTCTCGTTCCTGACACTAGATGGCGCTAGTTGACTTATTCACGCAACACTGCCCCCTCCTAAGACATGCTCGTCCCGAGCATTATCGGTCCCATAATAACGCGCCAAGCGATCCACATGGACGATCTTCGTTGGTCCGTCTCCTGCTGGCGTTGACTTCGGGTACGGACACCCTCCGTTTCCTCCTTAGGTAAAATCGGCATAATTTTATCCCACTTCTGACACCAATTGTTACGAGCTTGAGGTTCGTGACAGTAAAAAGTGCCGATTAAATTACCTAAATTAACACTTTAATTTACTTTACACAAATTAAAACTTAAAACACTAATAATTAAACACACTAATTCACTTTATTCCGCTCCGAAGCTTCGCTTGTCTCGCCAAATCCAATACTGCCCCGATCGCATCTTGCAGCGCCTAGTACAAATTAGCAATGAAGCATCCGGAATATTCAAGTAAATGCGCGCAAAGCGACGAGTGTTCGAGTGTAGATTTTCTAGAAACTTAGTTCTTCGGATGGCGCTGTCGGTTGAAAGATTTGTGATGTCATTTTCTGCAAAGCTCCCTCGCTCTCATTCCTGACACTAGATGGCGCTAGTTGACTTATTCACGCAACAGTACGTCCGATGTCTTGGTTGCTATTTGGTGACAATTGCAGGTTGTGTTTTATTGGTGTGTTGGTATTGTCAGTCTTAGGTTCATTGCTTCTACATTCCTGACATTTCCGGTTATTCTTATTATCTGCTGACATAATATAAAACCGCTTTTCTGACACGTTTGTGCAAGGAAGATCATAATATTTACAACAAACATGACATTTTAAATATTGCTTGTCGGTTATTTCTTGCAAACAACCATTGCATTGAATTTTACTTGGTACTAGTGGCGCCATCCCTTCCTCCACGTATGCAACTCAAATGAAAACGGTGACTTTATCAACTTGTGATCTGATCGGTTTAGTAACAAATGTCTATGGATGATTCTAGATGGCGTTGTTTCAAACAAATAAATTTGAATGTATGGTGGTAATAATGCTGTAGAAATGCGGTCTTTAAGGAATATGCTAGGGTTGAATCTGAATGACAGGGTGAGAAATTGCGTGATAAGAGATAAATGTGGTATGCAAGATGATGTTGTGACCAGGATTAAGAAAGGAATGCTTCGGTGGTTTGGTCACGTAGAAAGAATGAATGAGGAAAGAGTGACAAAGCAAATTTATATGGCAGATGTGAATGGCCGAGTCGGGAAGGGACGCCCTAGAAAAAAGTTTATCGACCAAATTGGCGATATTTTGAAAATGGGCCACGTTAGAAGTACCCTTAACCGACGAGCATGTATGCGTAGATATATGGATGTAAAGGAGGCGAAAGAGATATGCCAGGATCGTGCCAAATGGAAGTCCGTAGTCTCTGCCTACCCCTCTGGGTGACAGGCGTGAGTGTTTATATATATATATATATATATATATATATATATATATATATATATATATATATATATATATATATATATATATATATATATATAAATAAATACTATTTTTAAGCAAATAATTTTACAGAGCCAATGTTACTTGAACGAACGCACGCCATATATATTGTAATTATCCACATTATTAGCAAATCACCCTAATACCGAGAATATATTGAACGCCCCTCGTATCCTGTAGTAAAAATTTTCTGTTAATTATGAACGGCGTTAAAAATCTGAAAACATCAAAAATAGACTATATGCGTTCTTTGTAGGCTTCTGTTGCCCATTAATTAAATTACAAGAAATGCGTTTAAAGGTTATATGGAACCATAAAATGTCTTCGTTTGGAAACCAAAATAAACCAAGTGTCCGTTCGCCCTCATACTGTTGATCAATCTTGAAGCTTACAGCGGAACTTCAGAGTTTTTATTTGTTTTTATAATTTGATCGATGAACGGGCAAAAATTAGCTCCGAATATTAAAGACATCAAAAAATACAGGCGCTTTAGCAGATATTCATAAGGATATGAGCCGTTTCATTGGGCGGCTGCATCAAACAGGAGCCGTAATTTCTTTTGGCTTGGATTGTTAACTCCAATATGCGGTAAATACTAAGTTTTATTTGTAACCAAATTATTTCGTTTTTTTTTCTGCAAATTTGATAACAAAATGGGGGTTAATACGGTCAACATGCCTCTGGCTGTATTCGTTATTGCTCGTAATCTTCTTTTTCACTCCCTTGAGTCTGGACAAAGCGTTAGGATAGGAGTTTGGCATTTTACAATTAACGTCTTTCCAAGGCAATCCAACGTACCACCTCCTGTCAATTAACGTAGATTTTTATTCCAGACGAGCCACCGCTTGCCGGTCCTCAGAGTTTTCTCGAGGCTTAGCTGAAACCTCCATTGTATCGATGGAGAACGATAAGCGTATCTCTTCGTGATTCTCGTCGATAGTTGACGGCCCTGTGGCGCAATGCGTGATGCAACATTATGTGTGATAAAATTCCAGTTCCCAAATTGCAGCTCAAATGTAGACGTAATTGTGCCTGGCGAAGCTGCACTAACTGCAGTGCTGAGACAGCCTCCTTTGCAGTCTCATGAAGGCCCTTTCTTAATCGCCATAAGTTTTCCTAAGCATTAAAATTACATACCTTGGTGTACTCATCACATGCCTGCCTAAACTGCAGCCACTTCATTTGGTCACTAGAAAATACGGATAAATCTCTCGGTGTACTTAAACGGCTGAATAGGTTAGCAGTTCCATTAGATGAAAAAGCGGCTAGATCTCTCAATGCACTTGTCCAAATATGAACTGTCCCCTCGGCACCTTCGATCAATAATTCGACACCCAAACGTGGATCATTATCGCGGGTACACTGCATATCGAGCTCATGTTGACTGCGTTCCTTCCGTGATTATACCTTATCCATGCACTGTTTCTCCGATGGCGGCCTATATTCCTCTTCTAAATCTGCTATATCCGCAGCTAACATTTTGTCGATGAGTTCCATCTGTATGCGTGATTTCGCTTCTACCGCTTCTAGCTCCAGCTTTTTTCTTCTTGCTGGAAGGGATGAGGATGTAGAGTGTAGACGATGATGATATGGATCTTTAAAGTGAAGAAGGAAAGTGCCCCCGCCAAGTCGAGCAAAAAGCGGCACGGCCGTACCATACTTTTCTCGAAGCAATTCAGGCCATTTTCGACCTCCTATAACTTCGTAGTGGATAAAACTAGAAGCCTGAATTTTCAGTAACCTAGTAGGCATTGTACAATCATGGCATATTTCAATTTGAACCAGTAGTTTAAGAATTATAACTAATCAAAGTTTCTAATTTTGTCACTCACTGACTGACCGATAATCAAAACTCTAAGGCACTTCTAGCGGACATAGAAGCTTCAAATTTAGAATACAATTAGTGTTTAGTGTATAAATCAAGAAAAAACTAAAATATTTTTAATTTCGGTCCAGTTTTCTAGATACAACAACTGCATAAATAACTTTGTAATGCTATATAAATATATAGAATTACAAAGTTTTTTTTTTTTTTTAACAATCACACAACGCCATCTAGTCCCAAGCTAAGCAGAGCTTGTGTTATGGGTACTAGACAACTGATAAACATACTTATATATTTCTAAATACATACATATTATAGATAAATTACACCCAGACACAGAACAAATGACCGTGCTCATCACACAAACATTTGTCCTGGGTGGGAATCGAACCCACGACCTCCGGCATAGCAGTCAGGGTCACTAACCACTAGACCAACAGGCCTGTCAAAAGTTACATTTGCAGTGAACGAATCAGTGTACTTGTATATGTATAATAGGTGTAGAATCTACACCGTAGATAGGTACGTTGAAAAATAAAAATTTTAAATAAATAGATTGACTTACCAATCGCACTAAACAATCTAGTTACTTGTGAGATAGATTGTGCTTTCATGCGATGGCCAAGTCAATCAATTTATTTAAAATATAAAAGATTTTTAACATTGATGTGGTCACTATAAGGTGTTGTTTGGTTAGCTAATTACGTAATAACTTAAAACAGAAGGAACCTTAAGTAGGGACTGAATAAATTAACCGACTAGGTATTACGTGGATCTTACAACTTTTTTAAGGTAGAACTAATTTGCGAGACTTGCTTTTTTTACAAATTATGTTTTTGATGGCATGGTTTTTACGGGAAAGAATTGGAACTCGGTATTTAAAAATTTACGGAAGCTTATGGATTAGTAAGCTGAAGTGGCAATGGGCCGGCCATATAGCTCGAAGAACCGATAACCGATGGGGAAGAAAGGTTCTCGAGTAGCAGCCTCTTACCGGTAGGCGTAGTGTAGGGCGACCCCCCACTAGACGGAGTGACGACCTGGTAAGACATGCAGGAAGTCGATGGATGCAGGTGGCTCAGGACCGTGCTTTGTGGCGTTGCTTGGGGGAGGCTTATGTTCAGCAGTGGACTTGTGAAGGGCTGTAATGATGATGATGATGATTTATAAATGCTGAATCTGATCTATTAACAGTTTGAAAATGGCTCCAGAGTAACCTTCTTTCCTTAAATATTGCAAAAACTAAATGTGTGTGCTTTACGATTAATAATAGAACGCAACCAAATAATAACAATAGTTTAAAAATACATTATTGTGGCATTTCTAACTGTAAGTGTACAGATATGGATAAGGTTGCATCTATAAAGTATTTGGGGGTTGTTCTGAACCCACACTTGAACTGGCACTCTCAAGTTGAATATACGAGTAATAGGATACGGAAATTAATTTGGATATTTAGGAAACATGTCAACTCTAAAAAACTACTAAATCAAAGTTATATTGCATTGGCACGATCCATAATAGGGTACTGTATCTCAGTCTGTTGAGGTGCAACTAAAACAAAATTATTAGAAATCGGAAGAAGTCGGTGTTGTCTACTCAAAGTTATATATTTTAAAGCATTTCGTTTTCCAACTGAAGAACTTTACAAGTTGAGTGAGCTTCTTTCAATAGGACAGATGTATATCCTATCAATAGTTTTACGGACACACAAATCTTTACCTTTTAACTCAGAATTAATGACGAGAAGAAGAAAAGTAGGGTAGCAGGAACTAGATACGTAAAAACCAAATTTGCTCAGCGTCAGTTCTTATCGCAATCTGCTCATCTCTACAATAGACTGAACCAATATTTGGATTTATATCACCTGAACACATACAAATGTAAACATACAATTACAAAGTATTTATATACTAAAACATATAACGACACAGAATGTTTATTGCAATATGCTAATTGATTTAATTTTATATTTATTATGTTGATACGTTGAAATAGGTTTTGGTGAACGAGAACTGTGACAATTTATATGAACTTTGAAACTTTTTGAAAATTCAGAATTAATCTATTTCAGGTAATATGTAAATTGAAAATTGATTGTTGTTTTGCCTTGTTTTTCACTCTAAACTAATGTTTTTTACAATTACAAACCACTGTGTTTTGAAATAAAGATTTTTTTTGATAAAACTGCACACCTCACTCGACTTAACATATTGACCTTGATGTTGTGCTCACATTGTGATCAAGTTAGAGCTATTCATCACCTGTTTGAATGCGGCCAATTTAACTTTCAACGGGTTTTATAAGCCAGTGAAGTGTGTGACAGTCACAGTGAAAGTGAAGCCATCGCAAATAATGACACCTGCTGCTTGACTGTGTTCTTGACGAATATGTATTATTATACCTATTTTGCCTATTTGTAAAAAGGAAGATCGCGAATGAAATTAAGACATGGCTTAAAAGACAAGCATCCAAGCCAAAATCTTATTTTAAAAATTGGTATATGACACTCTCTAACTTGCTGTCAACTGTCAAATGACCAACAAAGACAATTTCCATAAATTTCCAATCTATCCAATTTTCCATTTCCAGCATATGTATTTTTCATCAAAATTGTAACACAAATTTCCAAGTTTTAAGTAAAGTAGTAGATTACATGCTTAAAAGTGTTAAGTTTAATAATGTTTATCACGAAACTGTAAAAAAATCTGAAATCATTACCTAAATGTGTAAAAATGTCGTGCTCATCGGTATATTATTGGTACAATAGAAATTAATTTTATAAAATGACGGCTTCCGTCAAGGAATTCGGGAAAGTTTGGTGGTCCGAAGTTTACAATAGAATTATTGGTGCTGTTGTGTTTTTGGATGATTACAGTGCTGAGTGCTTACATTGGGATGGAGGATTATTTAATATTCTCACAGGTGGAGCAGTTGCTGTAAAAAGCTTATCACCATTTGAGGTAAACACTTTTCAACATTTTAAATTTCATTTCATGAATGTATGAGCTCATTTTTGGATTTAATACTCAAGAATAATACTTTCAAACGTTACTTTTCAAAGGATCTAGTTTTTAACATACAGTGGGTGTTCAAATTGTTATACTCAAACCATGAAATAAGACTTTTTTTAAGTTTAAATTTCTTTAAGTAATAAATTTAATCTGTTTACTGGTATCATTTTTTCACTAAAGCTTATAAAACTGTTTCTGAAAAAAATTAAACATGTTTTTGTTGTAAAAAGTTAATTTAATTCAAGTTTTTTTACAAATTAATATTTTGTAAAACCACCCTTTTGTACAATAACTTCTTGAAGTCGACGAGGCATGCTGTCTATGCAATTTTTTGATATTGTTTTTAATTCTGGGGTGTTAAACCAAGCTTTGATTATCTTCTCAACCAGTTCTTGTTTATTAGTTATGACTTTTTCTTTAGCTATTTCCTTTTTTAATGCAGCCCAAACATTTTCTATGGGGTTTAGATCTGGAGAGTTACCAAGCCATTCCAACATCTTTCTCTGATGGTCATTTAGGAATTTTGTCACTTTTTTGCCTTATGACATGGGGCTGAGGGCATGCATAAACAGGAAATCCTTATTAGGAAACCATTCTGATGTCTGTGGGATCAGTTTTTCTGAGAGAACTTTAAGGTACTGATCCTGCCACATGGTGTTTTCCACTATGTAGAGGTGTCCGTTACCCTTTGCACTGATAACTCCCCAGATCATTATGAATAGTGGATGCTTCACTCTCTCTACAATACAGTCTTCTTTCAATTTCTCATTTGTTCTCCTACGAACAAACTGCGTATGGTCTTGTAAGATCTGGATACTAGACTCATCAGAGAAGCAAACCTAGAAATCCCAAACATGATCAATTCACATTAGTAAAGACATGTCCATACAGTGATACAATATAAAATATGTTTAAAATACAATATATTACTTTATGCCAGTCTTCTGCAGTCCAGTGTTTATATATTTTTGCAAACTCTAGGCGTTTCAGAAGCACGGCAGGAGTCAATTTCGGCTACTTCAATGGTCGACGGCAGGAAAAGTTTTGTTCCTTCCATCTTCTACGTAACGTCATGTAAGACAGAGTTACTCCAGCCTCTTCGAGAATATCTCTAATGACTTCTGGGATAATTCCGATTTTCATCTCGAGGCGTAGTGATGCGTTTGCGTCCACATTTTCCGGAACGTTTCGGCATCATGGACTCCCCTTGTTGCACAGCTTTACTGATATTACGCTAATATTATATTATTGTTATATTGATATTACGCTGATATTATTGTAGATTGAGAAACCTTGCACATTTCTGCTATTTTCCTTTGAGAATATTTACAGTGTTGTAGCAAAGTCTTAATTTCAGTTTTCTTTTTTGGAGACACGTCAGAACGCTTCCACGTCTTCAAATCTATTGAAAGTGAGGTTATGTTGATGAAAAAGACGAATTTTAAGATAAAATATGTATTAGACAGCAAAACACAGCGAAATGCAAGAAGAATAATAACTAATTACAAAGTAAAACCAATAAAACATACCTTTTACTAAATAAATCCTTCACTTAGTTATAATAAAGACACAGAGAGAATGTGCTTACAGAAATGCAAAATTGACAACGAAACAAAATGGCGGCTATTACAGTGTTGCCTAGTTAAAAGTAGACAATTTTAGTGTTGTAAACTATAAAGCATAAAATTATTAATTGTTTTCAAATTATTTGATTGAACTAAAACCGTCGTTGTAAATACGTACGGAATAAATATGTTGAGTATAATAATTTGAACACGCACTGTATTATATGTAAAATGTACAAAGTTTCACCATAATTGGTTGTATCATTAAATTATTATTTTCATATATCAATAAACAATTATATTATTAATCCATGATATTAATCCATGATATCAATAAAAAATTATATTTTAATCCATGATAACCACTCGCTTGCTTTCAATTGCAATAAAACCATCGATTTTTGCTCATGAAATTTGACATTATACACTCACTGTGGCAGCCTTGATCATAACTTGATTTACAATTGGTCCAACTTTCTTAGCATAATTTTGTTTGTTTTGTGTAGATTGTAAGATAAGGAATAAAGTGATGTTTGTTATTTGAACAAAAGTTGTAGTATAATATAATACAGTATGAGAATAAAGTTAAGATCGAGTGTATTTTGGTGGTTTATGAAATTGTGAAAAAAGCTACATAATCTTTCATCATTTTTATAAACTAAAATAGTTATTTGTACTATTGAACAGGAAACAATAACAGTTGTGGTATAAAATATTCATAAAAAATAATAAAAGAATATGCCCGCCGTTGCACAATTCACCACTAAATAAAAACCGGCCAAGAGCATGTCGGGCCACGCTCAGTGTAAGGTTCCGTAGTTTCCCGTCCGTCACAATAAGTGTTCCCACTTATGAGTTTAAAGGTCCTGCAACTGCTCCCGGTAGTGGGTATGTGCGCAAACATGGAGCGTGCAACATTGCACGCTCCGCGGCATGCGCTCAGACTTTCCATCCAAGTTCAAAATAATTTCCTAGAAAGTCCTTATAAAGTTCTACTTTTCAGATTTTTTTCATATTTTCTAAACTTATGGTTCAAAAGTTAGAGGGAGGGGACACTATGTTTTTTACTTTTGGAGCGATTATTTCCGAAATTATTGACACTATCAAAAAATGATCTTAGTAAACCCCTATTCATTTTTAAATACCTTTCCAACAATATATCACACGTTAGGGTTGAAATTAAAAAAAAATCACTTCCCACTTTACATATAGGGGGCTACCCTAATAAAACATTTTTTTCCAATTTTTATTTTACCACTTTGTCGGCGTGATTGATACACATATTGGTACCAACTTTCAGCTTTCTAGTGCTAACGGTCACAGAGATTAAGCGAGGATGGACAGACGGACAGACAGACATGGCGAAACTATAAGGGTTCCTAGTTGACTACGGAACCCTAAAAATGGCAACTTTAAACTATACTTCACAATTGTGCTAAAAAAATTGTTGTATGATGTTGCAAACTTGCGTCCGGATATTAGATTATCTATTAGACTATGGCTTAAAACATTTTGTAAGGATTTTAAAATATATAATGATTGTTGCCCTGAGCAAAGTTTGAGTTTTCGTATTAGAAACGATCATCGCCAGAAGCAAGCGAGCGGTTATTATATGTATTAATGTCTTTCTTTGTAATTGGTTGCAGTGTCCATGAGATATAAAAGCTACTTACCATTAGGTGGACTGTTAGCTCATTTATGGGATTTTAATGTTATAAAATAAAGAAAATTGAGCTTATTATTCCTGTAAGTGTTATCATTCTCACCAACCAGCGAAATTTCACAGCTGGACATTGGTCTTTCCCATAGTTGGGAGTAGGGGTTAGAAATGTGACTACTGATAGTGAGGTCCCCGGTTTGAATTCCGGGTGGAACCAAAATAAATTGTTATTGAGTTTTCCGTCAAAAAATTTTCACAAGCTGCCTGGAGTCAGGGAGTTAGTGGTGTCTGTGCCCCATGCCTCAGATAACATGTAAAGCCATTGGTCATGTTAGTTTACCATACCATTGAACTATGACAATGTGGGAATAGAGAGTGCACCTGTGCTTTGTACATACACTTGGGCACTAAGATCATGTCTTGCGCCGATGGCGGGCCACCGTTGAGGCTGACTGCCATTACCAGAGAATAAAAATCTCATTGTTATTTTCAGTTCTCCATAAAAGAGCATAAAAAAGCAGTATTTATAACACAGACAACTGAAACTCAGCTACAAACAATTCGGGAAATAATTCACAACAGTGACTTCTCTCACTGTATTTTGATATCATGCGTAAGTTTGGATGTGGTTTACCTAGAGCTCAATGATGGTAAAGATGTAAGCGATGTTATTGCAGCTGGTAAGGCAACAACTGAGGCTACAAAGCAGCTGGAAGGAATGCTTGTTGAGTGGATTGGCAAAAAGGTATGTACTTACTGTTTATATTCATCCTATCTATTTGAACATTCTTAAACATAATTATTGTACTTATAGTGTTGACAAAGCTCTGCCTTGCAAATGAATGAACTGAGAGAGACAGCATGCTATGATGAGAAATAAAAAAACAGCTACTTTTGTGTTTTTGATTATCTTTCTAGGGTTAAAAACCTTACAGTTGTGAAACCCCTTTGATGTCAGGCGAAGCCACCGCACGCATAGGTATTCACATGGCCATCATGTATACTATTATCATGAAAATGGAAATAAAATAATTTTGGATATAATAATACTCATTATCATTTATAAAATGTTATGTACATACTTATTTAAAAACATTAATAAACAAAATCATTTTTATTACTACAAGATAAAACACATTTACAAGTGTTGCACTGCTAAATATTTTTTTGACACTTTCTTTTCATAGATGTTTTCAGTTTTTGATTGCTAAATTTAATTATGTAGGGTATTTGCAAAAAAAAAATGAGGAAAACATAAGCTTGACCGTTATTCAGTTTTACATAGTAACTCTTATAACTATAACAGTAATTCACTGTTATAAATTTTGTATTTTTCAAAAACGGATCTTAAAATTATTTAAATAAGTACTTTAAAACACGCTCGCGCCAACCGCATATATTGTATAGCAGACTCAGTGAAGTGCGCTAGCACAAGGTTGGCTCGCCCTCTGCACCCACAGTTGCTCTGCATGAGTACATTGGTTTCCCAACTTGTCATTTTACACCTGACTGGACAATGTCATTTGAATGCATATACAATATGTAATTTTTTTTATAATAAATGTAACATAGAATTAGAGCAAAGACCTAAAATAATACAACTAGTTTAATAATATTTTTTTTTAGCCATGCGCAACTGAGGTGGTACACATTCCAATATTTACTGTCTCACCAACAAATATTGTATTTCTAACACCATCGTACCACAGAATGTATCCAACATTTAATGGACGTTTGACACCAGAGTCTAATTCAATAGATCTATACTCACTTAACAGCGAAGAAAGATCACAAGTAAGGCGGCTTGCTAGTGGCTTAAATAGTATGTTTGATTCCATGAACTTCAGAGAAGATATATTCTATATGGGTACCTATAGTTCCTTGGTGGCTGGAGTGTTAGAAAATTCACCTGTCTGTATCGCTAGGAGAAAGGTATGTGTAAGTAATTTTAACATAAGTTTTTGCTCTTCTCTTTCCATATTTCCGAACCAGTGTAAAATGGTAACATTAAAAATGTGTTAAAATTAAAAATGTTGTACAACCAACTTTAATATAAATGAAATGAGATCATTATCAATTTATTTGAAGTCAGTGAAATATGCATTATTAAAGATAACTCAAAAACTACTGGTCAGATCTTGATAAAATTAGTAGTGTTGACATTAGTGGAGGCCTGGGCTCAGCTGCTGGACGTATATAGTATATTTAAAAAAATATATAATATAAAATATTTTCTTAATCTGTAATATAATAATTTTATGTCAAAGTAACCAAATGAAGATATACTTCATTTGGTTACTTTGACATAAAATTATTCACATTTTTCTCTTAACCATTTGTTATGATTTTAAATACAAAAAAAAATAAAAGATATATGTGATATTCCTTCAACCCATATAAATATAAAATACATTATTTTATTTATTCATAAAGCTTTTATAGTACTGATGCATTTTCCAGAACTGCTCAAACCCAATATCTTTAATAATTGTGGACCGAACATTGGACTTGTGTGGTGTGACTAGTTATTCTATGGAGTCTGTTTTGGATAAAGTCATGTCGGTGCTGCCAAGGTTCCCTGGACATTCAAATGATGTAGCAGTGGATATGTCACCTTTGTGTGAGGCCAATGTGTAAGTTAATATTTCAATATATATATTAATGTGTATGTTTATGAAGGACATTTCTGTGATATTCAATAATTACGTAACTATGAAAACTAATAATTCAAGTATTACATAAATTACCAATCTTTCAGTGATTTTTAATAGAAATGCCACGAATATTCGGTTTCTATTCGGTATTCTACCTATTCGGCGTTGTTTAATATGCGTTATTTGGCTGAATATTGCCAACTATTCGGCCGGATATCCAATATGAAATCATGAAAAAAAGCCACACGTACTTATTGCTTTTAGATCAAAATCAATATCATTTGCGAAAGTACTTTTCTTTTCCACATTTTCATTTTTCTCCATATTTTCTGTAACGACTTCTTCAGAACGATTTCAGAAAGTGGTGCCGGTCTAAGTGCCGAATATTCGAAGGCTTTGGCCAAGAGCGTGGCCGGATATTCGGTATTTGGCAAAATTACTATACGAGGCATCTCTAATTTTAAACCCTAATTGTAAGAGATAAAATAACAAAATTTCACATATTATAATGGTCACTTCTGGTAATAGTTTAGTTTTAAATTATAGCATGACAACAGTAATTTCACACTATCAGAAGTAAAAAAAAATACATGTAAAGTGAGTATATCAGCAAAAAAAAATATGACTTAGTATAATGCACACAAAATAACTTTTATGTAGAAGCATATCCAGTCTAATAATATTTTCTTTTTGTATGAAATACATTGTGTATTTAAACTCTAAACCATACTCATCATTTTACTGTAATATCGTTTGTTAGTATCAATCTGTTTCAAGAGTTCCCGACAGACACTATTTGTGCACACATATATTATAAATCCAGTGGTTAAAATAAATATTTTTACAAGTATTATTAACTTTTATTATTCGCAATAACATGAACTAAACACATACGCCTGTACACTTTTGTAAATGAAATCAACTTTATCACTCTTTTTATCTTAACTATTTCAGTATATCTCATCCAGATGATGTCCAGTTAAGTCCAGGATGTCTCTACCACGCAAATGACGATGCCTGTATACAAACATTTGACTATATGGTTAATAAATCCCAAAAAGAAGTTATGTTCGATCTGTACAACAAGTTATCAAAGGTTGATGTCCAGAAGTCACCAGGACTGAAAACGTTACTTAAAGTCACGCCGCAGAGTGTTGAAAAGATAATTACAGCTTCTAAAGGTAAACCCGTGAAATGCATAATACGCTTTAATTTTAGCGTTTTATCATCATCAAGTAAAGCTATTCTTTGTGTAAGAGCGTAGTCCTTCCCTGGTCGAGCGGACCCTTCCGTGCTACAACCATAATATACCTACAGCGTGGCTCTACCACATATAAGTATTATATTGTTACGCGCCTAAGTCGACGGCACTAGCGCCATGTAGTGTCAGAGACGAGAGCGAGAGGAGCTTTCCAGAAAATGACATCACTAATCTTTCAACCGACAGCGCCATCTAGTCTCGAACCGAAGAACTAAACTTCTAGAAGTTGAAACTCGAACTCTCGGTACCTTGCGCGTGTTTACTTGAATATTCTGGATATTTCGGTGCTAATTTATATTTATAGGCGCTGCAAGATGCGATCGGGGAAGTATTGAAGTTGGCGAGACAAGCGAAGCTTCGGAGCGGAATAAAGTGAATCAGTGTGATTAATTATTAGTATTTTTAACTTTAATTGGTGTAAAGAAAATTAAAGTGTTAATTTAGGTAATTCTATCGGCAATTTTTATTGTCACGAACCTCAAGCTCGTAACAATATTGTACGCGTGTTAAGTATTTTCTAATTTTTATTGCTTTTCTGTATGTTAGTTATGCAAGTGTACATTGATGGTTGAAATGATATTATATTAAAAGTATCCGGATGACTGTGCTTTGCTCGGTATTTTGTTTTTTTAAATTGTGTTTATTGGACATTATATTTAAATACAAATTACATACTGATGAAACATGAATAATATTTTTTGGTCTTACCGACATAATAGAAAATATAATAATTTAATTCAATTTTTCAGGCCTTTTTTTGTATTTATAAAAATACTTAAAAAAGGCCTCAAAATAATAGATTTTCTCGCAAAAGAAGGGAAATTGAAAAAAAAAAGAAAAAAAAGACGGACCGAAGACAGGACTCGAACCAGGGTACTACTATTTCGGAACCGCCCGATATTACATTTTAGCTATTATAATCGCAAACGTGTCATTAAAATTTACCTTCTTATTTTAACGATATTGTAACAGTTTTTTACTACCTTTAAACAAGCAATTCTTGTATATATATACAAGAATTAGATAAATGAAATGCTAGAACCAAGTAATGGCAGTGTAAGAATATCCCGTGAGTGTTGTAAGAGGTGACAGAGGCAAACTAAAACAGAAGATAAGCAGCATCATCTTTCTGATAATAACACAAAATTACAAAAAGCTGTGGTAGCCAACCCACCTGCAAAGTATGGCAACTATGGCAATATTGCCCTTATAGGCAATTATGGGGAGGCCTATGTTCAGCCTCAAAGATTAAGAGCCGTGGTAGCTCAGATGGTTAACGCTCGCTGTAAATATAACAGAAGGGCGAGTAATCCGGGTTCGATCCTCGCCGGCACCAATGAAATTGTTAATTCCAATTATAAGTGCTGATTTACCAAGTGCTCGGCGGTGAAAGAAAACATCGTGAGGAAACCTCCATGTCTGAGGAATAAGAAAAAAATATTTCGAAGACATGTGAAGTTCGCCAATACGCATTGGGGCAGCGCGGTGGACACGTCCTTGCCCTAAACCCTCTCAGAAATGAGGAGAGGCCTGTGCAAAGCAGTGGGAAGTATATAGGCTGTAACTTTATTTTTTTTTACTTAGCAGCTTAGCAGTGGACTTTTATAGGCTGTATTGGACTCTTACTGCTACTATTCTATAAACTACTAGACGGTCTCTGCGCCTTACTACATACACTTAAGCTTGTCTATGCTTCCACAAATGTGAGTGGTTTCGACGTAAGAAAGTTATCAACCCTATTCACTCGGCTGTAATCATAAAAGGCGACCATGAGAAATCTAGGCGTAAACGAGATGGCGGCTCAACCGTCTCGTTTGCACCAGAGGATATATACCCAGCCGGCGGCGAGAACAACGTCAAAGGTGCGAGACGCCTGTTACTTCGATCGCCAATCCGTCTGTCAAGCGTGGTTTAAGGCAAACCATTACTATACAGAGAAAGGTTCGTGTCTCAGGTTTTGGCTTTGGCCGTGGAATGAAAATGTGAGATCTCCCGCCAGGCAGGTGTGTTAGTGAGCTGTTCAATACAGCGTTATTTTTCCAAGAGAGAGAAATTTTAAACTTAAGTTCAAATATATAAATGAGCTATATAAAATTGCCATTATAGCAGTTTTTACGTAAAATACGAGTAAATAAGGCTTCTACTTTTATTTGATATTATCCCAAATTGAATGTGATTTATGGGCCATAACGTTTTTGCCTACCGATTGACAATTACTCATGTGTGCGTAGATAGTAAAATCAGTTAAATAGAATGGCTGTCAACTTTATTTTGTACGAGGCTTGGCGTCGCCAAACCCGATTCGCTGTGTTGACAGATTGAATAAATTTACACTTTTTAGATTTATGATTAATGTTCAAGATCATCATTAAAAAATTAATACATATTTATTTGTAAAGGGTGCAATTTGGCATTTTTTAAATAATTTTCATGCGAAATTTGGAAACGATTGTAACGTCAAAACACATCTCGTGATGATATTTATACGTGTGAATTGACGTGTTAGTGACATTTTAGTGGCTACGCGGACTCTGCCCACTCCCCCATTATATTATGTATGTATTATAGTATTCTATGGTTAAAATAATGCATTACCACGCATTTTGAATTTAAAAGATTAAATGGACAGAATGGTCTGAGATTTTTTAAATTATGATTATTCTTCACCATTGAACTATATTACTTATTCTGAACCATCTCTACAAATTTTGCCGGTTATTGCAAAATAATCCTGTATATAGCGCAATACTTCGGAACATTGATAGCGTGATTTAGGTTTCGGTGTTTTTGTTTATTGGTGGCGCGATGACAGCGCCATACAATTCGATTTTTATATAATTTACAGGAAACTACAACATTATAAGCGAGCATTTAGGAGTACTACAGCAAGCGTTAGGGGTGGTACAAACGTTGAAGTCACCAAAGCGTAATCAAATCGAACTTCTTATGAGTCTAGAGCGACAAGTGCAGCAAAATCTCGCCGCTAGCAGAGATTCTACTAGTGTCTTGCATCAGGTATTTGTCGGGTGTTACATTACATCTTATTTATCACTTTAAAATAATATGCGGTCCAGAAATTATTACAAATCACAAAAAAAAACTATTTTCAAACTAGCGATCTGTCCTGGCTTAACTCGGGTCATTTCTGGATCTTGACAACAGCGCCATCTACCGGGTTCAATCTAAACCATCTAGAGACCCATTCAAACACACACAAAAAATTTCATCAAAATCGATTGAGTCGTTTTTGAGCTTTAACGAGACTAACGGCTAGCAATTGATTTTTTATTTATATGGAGATGTGATAAAAATAGATTTAATTTTCTTGACGACTTCATTTACGACTTTTTTGAAATAAAAGTCATGTGACAGTCACATATCGACAACACAAGTCATGTAATCTATTATATTTAGACTTTACTTTACCAAACTAATAGTTGATTATTTAGATACATTATATATTAAATAATTATAATTAATTGATTACAAACTTTTGCGTATGTATTAGACGGGAATCAGGAAATTATGTACTAATAACAAAAATTGTCATCCCTCAAAGTACGTACATAATTATTACTTTGATTGTTCATGTTTGAGCTAATTATGAAATTATGTGTAAAACATCATGTCAACATTCTTGATAGGCCATAAAACTATTAATTGCTAGGGTTGTGCAAGTGCATTACGCATTGTCGATAGTTTTAGCTGGTACTAACCAAAAGACCACCATAGTGGTCTAGAAATAAATTCCCAGTTTATTTGTTTTAAATTTTCCTTCCTAGCCATTAAGACTTACGCGTTACCCATTTTAAGGAATGTACCATGTTCATTTTATTTAAAATCTTAATATATATAAATTACGTGTCACGTTGTTTGTCCGCGATGGACTCCTAAATTACTTAACCGATTTTAATCAAATTTGCACACCGTATGTAGTTTGGTCCAACTTGTTTTTTTTTTGCGAATATAAGGATTTTAATAGGACATGACAAAGGTCGTCGAAAAGGGCAGAACAACAGTCTGCCTCGCAAGCTGGTAAATGTATAAATTACGATAAAAAAATTCTTAAACACAACTGTTTTTAACTTTTCAATACTAATCAACGTTATCGATAGTAATGCCGATAAGTAAGCTTAAGTGGCAATGGGCTGGCCATATAGTCCGAAGAACCGACAACTGATTGGAAAAGTTAAAAAAAACAGGTGGCTCAAAATTGTGCACTGTGGCATTTCTTGGGGCAGGCCTATGTTCAGCAGTTTTTTTTTTATAGAATAGGCTGACAAACGAGCACACAGTCCACCTGATGGTAAGTGGTTGCTGCGGCCCATAGACATCTACATCTATCTTCCATTACAAATCAAAATGCAGATGCGTTGTCACCCGTGAGGACTGAGATGGAATGCCTCATTTCCAGTAAAAAGGTTCTCCGGTTCTCTACACTCACCATACGAAATACAGCAGCATTAAGCTACTATTTCACGCTGGTATTCTGTGAGAGCGTGGTCCTTCCCCGGTCGAGCCGACCCATTCGTGCTACAACTATACTACTAATATAACTGCAGCATGGCTCTACCACGTAAAAGCAGTGGACTTGTGAATGGCTGTAATGATGATGATGATGAAGATAGTAATGCGGCACGTCATTACCTCTTCCATAAGAGCAAGAGAGATCCCTATATCGTCATTGTCGTTCACAAGTGTGTCCCCAGTGACTGCCGCTAACGTTGGCGTCTTATATAATTATAATCTTGATAACAACGTAATAATAAAAAAACTATGTAATAATATAAAACATGATTTGTATATATTTTAACCGACTTCGAAAAAAGGAACAGGTTCTCAATTCAACCATATTTCTATTATGTGTTACCCCAGAACTTTTGATTTTGATGACTTTTTATTTGAAAACTAGTGCTTCAATTTGATCAAGATCTGACCAGTAGTTTTGAGTTATCCTTAATAATGCGTATTTTATTGACTTCAGATATGTACATTGATGATGTTCTTTATATTGAAGTCGGTTGTACAATTTTTTTAATTTATCACTTGTTTTTTTACAGATAAGTAATTTGATAAAAACCCGTAAAGAAAGAAGTCTATCTCTTGAGAATCTTTTAGCTTTGACCACACATGTCTACTCTCTTACTGGAACCGAAGTATCATTTAATAAGCAGCACGAAGACAGCCTCACTGAGGCACTGAGTGTTGCGATATTTGAGGACCACAAGACTTTATTCTCCAACATGGATGCGCATATAGCAAGCCCTGAAGAATGTGATGAGATAGCTAATAAGATCTTGACCAGGTTGAAGGATGTCGCTCAGATGAGGAAAATTTTGCATAGGTGAGCTATTTTTCATATTAAGTTGATAATAGTTTGGGGCCCAGTGAGTTTCAAAGGTTTCATTTTTTTATTCATTAATTCTTCAATCTTCATAAAATCCCATGCAGTCGCGTGCGCCCCGCATATCCCGAGCGGTCGCATGCGACCGCACCCACCCGCAGCACTTATAAACCATTAAAACGTATATTTAGAGACTACTTTTCTATGAAGAAGTTTGGAATTTTAAAATTCTCTATATAAAAGTCAGGTCTTACTTCATTACAAAAGACTATTGTATTTTGATAACAAGAAAAAAACATACCAAGCGAATGTCGGCAGCGTGAAAATCACAATTATTTGAATATATATTACTCGAAATTATTTACGTAAAAAGATAAATTATATTCACACAAAAACTTTCATTACAATTTTATAATAAAACACTATATTAAAACACTAGGAAAATCCTAAAATCAATACAATAACATTCACGCGAAAATGGCGTACGATCGACGTACGATAAATAAATATTCATAGAATAACTGTCTTTTTTATTGCACTAGAGGATAGAAAATTTTATATTGATTCTATAATGCCAAACTTCTTCATAGAAAAGTAGTCTCTAAATATAGGGTTTAATGGTTTAAAGTGCTGTGGGTGTGCGCGGTCGAATCCGATCGCTTGAATTTCGACGAAATAGCGCCGTGGTCGAATTCGACCGTTAACAGATTGAAGGGTTAATTGATTAAAGCCACCGTAAGACCACTGTTGAACACAGGCCCGTAGCTAGCTTTATATGGATAGATTTAGCCATAGTTGCCACGCTTGGCAAGCGGATTGTCAACCGCAGTTTTTATATCTCAATTGGTATCTCATTTATTTTAAGGTACACATCCGTGTTAAAACCGTGCGAAACTGGCTCAGGTCACGAGTACCGCGGGGTGCTGCAGCAACTTGTTGACGATATTGTGAACTCAGATCGGCCTGAACTTAACGACCTGAGGCACAGAAATGAAGGCATTAAGGACCTACTGCGAAGCGGATTTAAGTAAGTATGATAAGCGAAGTTTTACTATACAGGGCATAGAATACTATACACAATAGAATGGCTGTCAACCTCATTTTGTACGAGGGCCGGAGTCGCCGGGAGCACACATATAAGCAATTACGTCGTATTATCACTACAAACCCAATTCGCTGTGTTGACAGACGAAGTAAAATTAAAAAGTTTAGACTTTTGATTTATGTTCAAGATCATCATTAAAAAAATCATTTAAATATTAATACATATTTATTTGTGAATAGTGTGCAATTCGGCATTTTCTTAATAATTTGCATGCGAAATTTGGAAACGATTGTAACGTCAAAACACATCTCGAGTTGACAGTTATATGTGTGAATTGACTTGTTAGTGACATTTTAGTGCCCGTGTAGCTGAGCTCCGCTCACTAACCCGTTCTATTGTGTATGTATTATAGTATTCTATTATACAGGGTTATTTTGCAATAACCTGCCAAATTTGGAGAGAAGGTTTAGAATAAGTAATATAGGCAAATGGTGAAGAAAGATTATTAAAAAATAAGCTTAAACATTCTGTTCTCTTTATCTTTTAAATTCAAAATATGTGGCAAAGCATTATTTTAATTGATTTTACTGCACACGCACACATTCGTAAGGGTCGATCGGTAGGCAAAGACATTGTTGCCGTAAATCATATTAATTTTGGATAATTTCAAATGAAAGTAGAAGCCTTTTTTACTCATATTTTCAAAAACTACAATAACATTATATCATTATTTATATATTTGAACTTAATTTTAAAATATGGCTAGTCTTTGAAAAATAACTCTGTATAGTACCTTTGTCTTTGATAATTTAACAGGTTACGAGATATAAATGACTGAAATTTCAGGACTAATTAAGATTGCGCACAAAGCTAAGTAACGCGAAGTAGAATTTAATTTTTGTTCCGCGAAAGACGCGATCGTTCATTTCAATCGGACTCTGACTACATGTGTGCATTTGTTTTGCACTGTTTCAACAATTACCAGTTTCTGATTGGTAATAAGTAACAATCGCTCTGTTGTATGGGAGCTTTGAGCGCGCTCTTAACCCTCACCTTTTATTTAATCCACATTAATGTTTTTTTTCTTTCGCTAGCCATATGGTCTTTCTCGTATTACGCGCAGTCGTCTCTCACAAAACAACTTTATATTCTTAAGCCGGAGCTCTAATTTCATATATATACACTGTGTCTTAGCACAGTTATATTTTTATGCTTTTGATTGGATGAAGGAATATCACAACCTAACCATCCTTAGCAATGGAATGTTTTCTCCCAAAGGGACCACCCCTGAAGTAAAAACTGTTTAATAAAATTATCAAAATTTCTTTTTATAATTGACAAAAATATCGCATAACATATATTCAATACAAGTGGTTAAATATAAAAAATGTGTACAACCGACTTCAATATAAATAAAATGACAACATTATAAATGTATTCGAAATCAATTAAATACGCGTTATTAAGGATAACTCAAAAATTACTGGTCAGATTTTGATCAAATTTATATGAGACACAAGAAGCACCCGTTTTCAAATAAAAAATAAATCATACAATACCCAGAAAAAAGTTCTGAGGTAGCACAAAAAAACATACAGTTGTATTGAGTACCTCCCTCTTTTTAAAGTCGGGTAAATATGGGGTGATGGAATGTTTTGAATTCATTTACAAATAATGGATAATCAACACAAACTTTCACATCTATAGTTTTAGTATGGTTAGTATACATTATTAATTTTAAATTTCATATTTCCAGTATTCTTACAAGCAAGAAATCACGCAGTTCGAAGCACCCGTTAGACTATCCGACAGTAATCCTCTTCGTGGTGGGAGGCGTTACAGCGGAGGAGTGCAAGCAGTTGCATCGCAGCGTAATCACGAGCGGCATCGACAACACGCTCTTGATAGGCTCCACTAAATTCGTGAACCCGGTGGAAGCTATGCGTGACGCCTTGGCCTTATAGCGGTGTCGAGTTAGAAGGGATTAAAGGCGAATTCCTCAATGCCTTGAACCTTGCAATTTGGCGTGAGTTGAAACGGAAAACTTGCCTCAAGGAAACGGTACCGAATGTCCAACTATGTATTTGAAAAACGGTGGGTCTGTTTGTGGAACTACAATATGCTATTGCCTTAGCCTTATCGCTAAAAAATCTTTATTTTTTATCGATAAGGCTAAGGCTAATTATGTTCGTGCTATTCCTCCAAAGAAAAACTTGTTTGCCGAGATTTGATAGCATATTAGAAAATTACAATCCAAACAATTTATCAGCGGATGGGGTCAAAAAGCTTAAGGGTTTTTGTGGCTATATAATTTAGTAGGAAATAGAGTGAATGCTCTACACTCTATTATGAAAAGTCAGAATGTGTCAAAAGAGGCACGTATGGTAATTCAAAATGCTGTGTTAATCCCTACTTTAATGTGTTGTAGTGAAAGTTGGGTGTGGCAGAAGAAGCACGAAAGTAGAGTAAATGCTGTATAAATGCGGTCTTTAAGGAGTATGCCTACATTTAGTTTGGACCGTACAGCAAATTAGAACATGACATTTGTTTTTTTTTATATAAATCGGCTGTAGGCAAAGGAATAATTTTATTTCCACCAAGCATAATTTAGTACCCTTGCCATTTAATTACTAATTTTTTATTATTATTTTATTATGAAGGAGGAGAATTAGTAGAAATGTATGTGTGATATGAATCATATATAAATGCAGTGTATATTATTTATAAAATGATTTATTTTTTAACTTTTTCTATACTTGTTCAACGCTTTTTTGCATTGGTGGCAATATACGCTTTTGAATTCTAATATGTCCGTGCCCTTCAGAATCCTATTAAGAAAATATTCAAGTATAATGTCTTTATGGCTTTTACAATTAATGAATTCAAATAGATACTTGGTTTTTATACGTTTTTTTTTATTTTTTGGCTTACATTTTAGTTGTGTGCTCAATATTCCAAGTATCTATTTGTTTCTATTGTTATTGAACTAAAATGCCTCACAGTATATTCCGAGGGATAGGTCGGCTATCTTTGCTTAATTGTTTTATATTCTTTTTGTGAGATAGATTTATGTACATTACCATCTACTTTAGTACATATACTGGCCTCGCATTCTTGGCAATTTATTTTGCAAAGTATTTTTTGTATAACCTATCCAATGGTATATGCTGTTTAGTGAACATTTAATCGCTCCCTTGCTGCCTGCACTAGAATATTTTCTGTAGAAAGGTTCTCTTCAATACATCCAATATCCTGTTTGATATTGGATGTATTACAGTCTATCTCTTTAGATAGCTTTCTAAATAAAGACTGCACTTTTATCATCTTCGCAATTATAGGTTTCTGAATGGAATTTAATGAGGCCTGTTAACAATAAAGATTTGAAAGTACTGATCAAAATGTGGCAAGTTGGATCATTGTTACGAAAATTATACGACCTCACTCGCCCAAAAAAGTTTTCAATGGGATCTGAATTGAATACCGAGGTCGCATGATTTATATATATTTTTTTGTGAACACTTGCCACACCCTTTCGTAACTTTTAATTGTTATCAGCCAATTTTTTTAGAGTAGGTACGGACTTTTCATTGCCCTTATCAATAAATTTAATTTTTTCAATTTTTTTCTTTTCATCCTTCCAAAATTTGTGTTGCAATGAGTTAGTTGAATAAATCATCCAGAAATGATACAGTCTCCGAAGTGTTTTTTAAAGTTTTGCTAACTGGTCTGCCATCAGTGTATAGTGTCACTTTCATACATACTCAATTTTATAAGTCAGAAAATCGTTTACGAAGTAAAAGCAACGGTCAAGAAGCCATTGAGTTAAAGTTCTTTTAAGTTTAATAATATTTAATAGTTTTATATTTTCTGGTAACATGTTAAATATTTTAATTGCCATACAAAAACAACTTTTGCTATACATATTAAGCCTTTGTTGTGGTACATATAATTTACCTATAATTCGGCTATCTTCTTTTCCCAACACTTCATTGTGTGACGGAAATATGTTTGGATGCTTTTTCACAAAAATACTTATTTCTAGTATGTACAGACAAGGCAACGGTAGAATTTTTGATTTTTTAAATAATGGTTGTCAATTTTTATAAAATTCGACACCATATAACGCTTTTATACATTTTTTTGGACTTTAAATGCTTTGTCCGCATAAACGGAATTTCGCCAAACAATCCATATCGTAAGAGGGATGATACATATCCATGATAGGTAATAAGGGCTATTTACTGAGAAGCTATAAATATACATCAACAATACTTTACTTATCTTCACGCACAATCCCTAACGGGGTAGCCAGAGAGAACAGATCGCCAAGTGTCACGATCCTTACATACCTCTTTCGCTTCTTTCAGGTTCATTAACTTCTTCATACATGCACGTCTAGGTATCCGAGTACTCTTGACCCTCCCCTCTTCGAGCAATTTGCTCACATGGTCTTCGAAAGTTAGTCTCGGTCTACCTTTCGCTCTATATATTTTCTTCACCATTCGGTCTTCACTCATTCGTTCAACGTGCCCAAACCATTGGAGTACGCCCCTATCAATTTTTGTGATAAGGTCATCTTTCAATCCTGCCATATTGCGAATCTCGTCGTTTCGCTTTCGGTCGGCTATGCTAACGCCACACATTTTACGAAGAGATCGCATCTCCACTGCATTCAACTTGCTTTTATGCTTCTTCTGGCATACCCAGGTTTCGCTGCCATATAACAAAGTCGGTACCAACACTGCGTTATGTATTGCAAGGCGTGCACTCTTCACATCAACAATATCAACATCAACAATATCTTGCCATTTTGATACCTTGCTATCAGTTGTTATCTGTTTTGATAGAAAATTATTCCTTTATCTTTTTATAAGGTGTGGTGGATCCAACGACTACACAGCCCGAATAGACGCCTCATGCAGGCAATCACTTTCTGTCAACACTTTAGACAAATACGTCTTACTTGAGAAAACGATCGTACGATCTAATTTAGTAGCGACCACTTCCCTGACCCGTGAACATCTTGCATGTGACTCGTAAATTTTCGAGAAAATAAAATACAACAGACGCACTACATGGTTCCCTGTACAATAAAATAGTGGGAAAAAAATGGCATCATTGTTCATAGATAAGTGAATTTTAATTTCCAAATTAATTAATTAAAATTAAATCAGAGCTCAACCTATATTTGTCACATGCATTTATTTGGACATCTTCGGATATTTTCGGACTATGCATCCCTTTCTTTTGAATGCAGTTAGGCTTATACTATAAGCGATATAGGTGTAAGATAATTTTTTTTTAGTGAATGTACGTTAATCCATATTTGAATTAATTGATTTAATAATTAAACTAAATTGTTCAAAACTTCTTAAAAAATCATAATAAAATTGATATAATTTTTAATAGATGGCACTCCGCTCTCTTTACTGCTAAGACGCCATGTCAAGACAAGTAGGAAACGGAAGTGAATTTGACAGTTTAAATAACTTGCTATTTTATTTTTAATAGTATTCTATTATTATTTCAATATTGTAAAGAAAGCTTGTTTTAATAAAATATATTCTTGAAAACAAAAAGTTATGGGTATTTTACTAAATACGATACTAATAAAACGTCTTTTGTTTTTTTTTATTTTGTACTAATTTATAGTAGAATATAATTCTGGTACTGATTAAGTAGACTTGGTACCAAATTTATTAGTTAAAGTTCCCATCACTATTTGATTATTAGCAAGTGTCGCAACCTTGATTTTAACCAATTAGCGTGCATTTCAAGCTGCCTCCCCCGTACCGCTTACCTCAGACTTTTGACAGACAGGTTTGGATGCAGAAGTACATACATTAGGCGTCTATTCGGGCTGTGTAGTCGTTGGGTGGGTCACACTAAGTGATGCACCTTTTATTTTAACTGTATCATCTGTAATAAAAACATAAAGGAAATCGTTTATCATTCACATTCAGACTTGACCTCGATTTTGTCACTATTAAAATTTCAGGTGTGTGATAATGCATAAAATAATGCTGATAATATAACAAATAAGTAATATTTAACCCTAGAATACTAATCATATTTTTATACGGAAATACTTATTATTAGTCGTTTCGACTAACACCTATATAAACCTACTTAATAATAGTTATATATTATAAATACATATATATTATTTCTTATTTTAATTATTGGTTTATTTTATCTTATTTAAAATAAAAAGCAAAGTTAGTTTAAAGTATTTATTAAGTAATCAACACAGTTAAAGGATTTATGAATTATTTTAGTGAGATCAAAACATCAGTCTCATTAACTTTAAAAAAATAATAGTAAATACCTTTAACCTCCTGTAAATAAACTTAAATATTATATAATAATGTTTTATGAATATATAAAAAAATATTATTAGTTTTATTGCAGTTGACACATATTTCAACTTTATGTTCGCCGCATATATTTTTGGTGCACTTTGAGCGCATAGATTTGGTCATGCGATGTTTTTATACGGACAATAGCTACAAATCTTCCTTTTTTTCAATCCAGAAGCTTCATTAGAACTAGTGCTACTTTCTCCTGAACTATCTGGAACCAAGTCTTGAATGTTAGCTCTTAATTTTTTATGCAATGTCGGCTTAGTTAGACGTGAATTGTTTTCGATTGAAAGGTTTTTCATTGGCATTTAGTTTATTTTCACAATAAATAACGTAGCTGTTTATAAAAGTCATGTTCAACATCCCATAAAAGATGCACATAGGCCACCGATTCGTCTTGCGGCTACAGGACTTGTTTGCAGACATTTGGTCAAACGTGTCGACTCCGCCTTTCGTTTGGTTATAAAATTCAACCATATGTGGCTTGTTGGTTTCTTGGTTGACAGTTCCTTCTTCTGAACATAATGATAACAAATAAACGATCTTGTTTGGTTTTGGTTTGTATGATAGCAGGGTCAAAGGACCATCATAGCAAAACATTGATGTCCCTCTAGGTCTAGTTCTGATGTTAACCGTCTCATTGAGTATTTCTTTTTTATTAGAACGCAAGGTACCCACTATAGTTAATTTATATGGCTCGCAAAGTAGTGACTTAGCTAGAGGAATGCACGTAAACCAATTGTCAGTTGTGATATTTCGGTTTGAACCATGAAGGGGTGGGGTAAGCTCTTTTACAAAGTACTCGCCTAGAGGCGGTATTAGTGGCTTTTCCTATATATGGTATATATTTTGACCCATTATCACACATCATAACTATTTTCAATCCATACTTTGCGGATTTATTGAACCCGCGGCCCTCAGCGCTATAGCGCTTATCAGCGCAGTAGCTTAGCAATGAGCTATAGCTCATGCGCCATGGAGTCGTCAATGCCTTCATGTCTGAGTACAAATACCTAAAAATTAAAGTAATATTAATTAAATTTGATTTCTGATCGTTTTAAAATAATTCTGTTAAGTGTTTTCAAAGGAAAATTAGAAGTAAGAGTAATAAGGTTATTACTATTAATGACATTTTTTTAAAGTATTTTAAAAAAAAAGTGTATTTAAAATACTTTAAAAAATTGACGTTATAATGTGAGCGCTTAAGGCATGCACATTTGAATTTAACAAAAGTTTTTAATAATGCATTGTTGGCTCAATGCAATAATAACATGTCAAATTTTTTAAAATACTTTTTTGCTTTACACTGCATTACATCCTCGTCACTGTCAATATCTTTGTTGCCAGATAATATTTTATTTATATTTTTACAATACGTAAACATAAAAAATCGACATACAAAATTAATTAAATATTCTATTAATTTATCTTTATGTACAGAGCACGTTAAAAAATTAAAATCTAAAAATAAAAGAATAATTGTTTTTATGTATTCTCTGAGGGCTTTTTGATTTAAATCATTACTTAATATTTTATTTATAATATCTTGCATGTTAGATATGCATGTTAAAAAATCTAGGCTAGGGCTGGAAAGCCAACGACGATTGGCAAATTCTCTTCTTCTAATAAAATCATTTTCAATTTTGCTATAGAGATTACCCTTACAAACTTCGCAGGACCTAAATATTTTTTTTTGTTTTTTTTTTAAAATATCCCGAAACATATTGTAGGGGTCCCATTATTTGGGGCTGACTTTTTTCCTCTAAAGGTGTAAGGGTAATCTCATTCACAATATCTAAAGATATGTCACCAGTCGTCATAGCTTCTCTATTCTTTGTAACAATGAGGGCATGCAGTGCATTCCATTGGTCTTCTTCACAATTTGCTCCAGGGGCATGGACACTGGACAGGCTATTGATCAATAAGGTTGTTAACGCTGATTCAAATCTTCCTGGCGTTGGATTTGTGTTACGGCACCCATGGCTTCTTATAGCCCCAAAGAAGTTCTTGATTGGGTCTTGGTTTAGGTGCCGCATCCATAAAGACGTAATGTTGTGATCAATAGCTAATATTTTAACTAATGTTTCTATCCCTTCCAGTGTCCATACCCAATTATTAATAGTAGGTACACTTGCAATTGTGTTTTTTTTTCTGTGATAAATTTCATGGATTTTAAAACTTTTTTTGATTCCGTCCAAAATTCATCGTGTTTTGAATTAGGTGTTACGGGTCCCAGGAGAGGTTTTGAAAACCTGTTTTTTGTAAAGCTGCCATTGACAGAATCGAAAAGATTGTCAAAGAAAAGCAGGTCATCTGCAGTCTCCTTGCATTCCGCTGGGAGGATTCCCATATCTGTAAAACATTAATAATTCAATGTTAGATTATGTTAGATTAAGATTTCTGTACACATAATGTACACTTTATATGTATGAAATTGTACATGTAGCTATGCTTTGGAATACACGCTTGCATAGATGGTGTTCCAATTTACATTTTAAATTACTGAGTAAATGAAGTCAGGTGATTCTAATACATATTATGAATAATTTTGTATTAGAATTGAATTATTTAAAATCCATGGTGGCAAAAATACGTACAGAAAATTATCATTTAGATTTAGATCCTTCTACAATTAATAGATCATTATGATATGAGTAAGCCATATCATTTGAAGACAACGTAATATTACTAAGCTATATAGCTGATACTTAACACAAAAACATCACATTCCTGATCTTACCTGCAAGGTATCACATAGTGGAAGACACAGTTCTACTGAACACTTGGCTGGCAAATTTCACTTTCATTTTTGTTCTCGTTGGATCAAAATGACTGTCAGACAACTTAGGCACTAATTGGATTCCTTTAGGCCCTGTCCGCACTGCGATATTTCACCGCGCGATTTTTATTCTCGCGTATTATATTCCGTGATCGGAATTACACTTATTACGCACTGCGAATAAAATTTCGTACGATTTTTGTCAGTTCGATGCAGTTCCCGATTGAGACGAACGTCTAAAATGAATAAAAGAAATTTTTAATTTACCTGATACTACGGCGGCGGCGGCGTGCAAACCTATCGTAAGACGTCATGAACATTGGATTCACCCATTTACGGCCTTGAGACCTATGAAAGGATTTTTCTACATAAAATATCAAGAGCTGCGAGAATATAATAAAAAGTTTTTCGGATATTACAAAATGACTACAAAATCATTCGATAATTTACTACGACTAGTTGATCGGGCTATTACCTATCAAGATACGAATTGGAGAAAAGCAATTTCAGCTGAAGAGAGACTCTCGATAACTCTAAGGTAAGATGTTCCATTCTTATAGGTACTAGGTACTGCCTGCACAGCAGTGTAAGCTAAAATATATCTAAGCATTTTATAAAAGTCAATCTTATTAAAAGAAAGAGCACCTTTCTTTTGATTGTTTCTTCGAAACAATTGAAAGTGCACCCTAATTTCTATGAGCTCAGTTTGATTTTTATCAAATGCTTAGATGTATTTAATGCATCTCTGTCATTTTGGCGCTGATAATACCATTTATTTTAAATTTTCACGTTCTCTTAATTTATCCCCCCCAGCCCCCCGCCCCCATTTGATATTGTAACATTCCAAAGTATATTTAATAACTGACGGAGGTAAATAAAAACAAGGCTTAATCATACAGCATCATTTATTTATAAGCAATGTAACTTTTATTTAAATAAAATATAATCTTTCATGTCAAAACCACTCCCCTCTACTACGAATGTAGAATGATTAAATGAAGTATTTGGAAAATTTGACAGCGAGTATTGGGATTGAGGAGACGGATCAGGTGGAGATTGAGGAATGACAGTTGGATTACGAGATGGTGTGTATTAGGTTTGAGGAGACGGATCAGGCGGAGATTGAGGAATGACAGTTGAATTACGAGATGGTGTGTATTGGGTTTGAGGAGACGGATCAGGCGGAGATTGAGGAATGACAGTTGAATTACGAGATGGTGTGTATTGGGTTTGAGGAGACGGATCAGGCGGAGTTTGAGGAATGACAGTTGGATTACGAGATGGTGTGTATTAGGTTTGAGGAGACGGATCAGGTGGAGATTGAGGAATGACAGTTGAATTACGAGATGGTGTGTATTGTGTTTGAGGAGACGGATCAGGCGGAGATTGAGGAAAAGATGGTGGGTATTGGTAAATTTGGGGAGAAGGAGATTGACGGATAGTATTTGGGTAGGGTGATGGCGTATTTGGGTTGTAAGATGAATACGATGATGATGATGATGATGATGATGATTGATATTGAGACATAGCGGATCTGACTCTAGGCGGTATAAAATTTTGTGGTGAATATTTAGTTGCTCTGTTAAGTGCATTCAGAATTTCAATTTTAGCGTAGGGGTATTGTGCTTAAGATGACATACTCAGATAAGATGACACACCAGCAGTTTTCTTTAAACTATTGGCTGTATAGGTAAACCCGTGACGTTTTTGGAGAGCGTTATAGATTTCGCTAATACCGAAGTGTTGTTTGGCGGACTTTGAATGCGCATCGCAAAGTAGTGAACGTTTTCGTGTTTTTCATTTAAAAAAAATTTTGTTAACGCTTTTGTTTGGTAGTGAAAATACACGTAAGGTAAGAATCTTCTGTTTGAACTTATTTTAATTGTAAGTGGGAGTTATTATACGGTTCAAATATTGATAAAAACATATTCTAACCTATAAAGTTTTGCCATGACTTTTAAATGAAATTTTTATTATCTATTTGGTAAGATGACATACTAGACGTCGGTGTATGATGGCATAGTATGCCATCTTACCCTTATAGTAGGATTAGTAGATAGGTATTTAATTTATTTTTTCTTATTTCTCTACAGAATGCCTGGCAATTACAAAAGAACATCGACTCGGAAGAGTTGGTTACAAGAAGACAGAAAGACACACAGACAGAAAAAGGAAAATTGTGCATCCCTTAAAAAACAAAAGCAACCAAGCGTTACATTTTATGATAGTGTGGAGTCTAAACCTGCAGTTAAAAAATCTAAAGTCAACAGAGGTCCAAAGAATACGAAGCCTATCGTTTTGGACGATGACAAGAATCTCGAGAAAGGAAATAGCGTCGAACCTAAGTCCGCGCCTAAAAAACGCAGGTCCACGAGGACTCGAAAGCAAAAGCAGCGTGTTATTTTTGAGGATGACGAGGACCTCAAAGATCGTTACGCTAGCGACGACGAGGGAGAAGATGATGCAGCTTGCATATACTGCAATGAACTGTTTAGTCAATCTGGGCCAAAAGAACATTGGGTGAAGTATCAACTGTGTTCCAATTGGTGTTCCATACACTTTGCGCAGGCAAACGAAAAAGGAAGCAATTTCTCCAAAAAAGGAAACAATTTATCTGCGAAATGTGCACCGAAAATTATTATTAATTTTAATGTTTAAGCTACAACCTACGGTGTGGTTTTTGTTATTTGTTTAAGACGACATACCAATAAAGTCTAAGATGACATAGTGTGTCATCTTACACTATTGTTATGTCATCTTATACACGTAGACTTAAGTGCGATTAATGTTAATTTTTTAATTTTCCATTACGTTGATTGTTCTAAAACTCTATTAATGTTGTTGATTGAGAAATATTTATAAATATACGTAAGTTGCTAATCTGATATTGCTTCATTTAGTTTGAATATTTTTCTTAAAACAAAAAGTATGTCATCTTAAGCACAATTTCCCTAATGTTTCTGGTCTGTTGAGAGATTCTTGAGCATTGGTATGATCATTTAACAAAATGAAACATCCTCATCATAAGTTTTATCCTGCAATAATTTCAATAACTCATCATCGCTATTATTCTGAATTTTAGTCTTTTTACGCATGCTCGTTTTAAGTCTTCTATTTCGTGAAGCTTCTGTGTCAGTATCTTCGTCGGATTGATTTGTAAGGTGTTCGGCATTACTGTTAGTGCTTTCTGTGTCTTTAATATTATTTGTCGTATCTCTCATTGATTTTTGAGTGGCTAAAAATGAAAGTGCTCCCATGTGTATGTATGGTCTTTTTTTTCTTTGCGGCTTGACCCGAAACTACCTTTTTATCAGCTGCCACCTCCTTGAAGTATGTATCTTTAAGATTTTTCCATTTTTTTGCACATCAGCTCCTGTAAAAGAAAATAAAATAAGGTAATTGTTGTGTAGATAAATAATAAACTATAATTTGTTTGAATTTTATATTATTGGTGTTACATATTTTGTTGTAATTATTGCAGGTACTTGGCTTCAGGAAATAGCTACTATTCGCTATATTACGAATATCTAATTGGTATCTCTACAATTGGTGAAATTATAGAAGACACGTGTGAAAGACTATGGTCTTGTTTACAATCTTTATACATGCCAGAACCAGATGAAAGAACTTGGTCCCATACTGCCGAACTTTTCTATAAAAGAACCCATTTTCCACATTGCTTGGGAGCGGTGGATGGAAAGCATATAAGGTGCGAAAAGCCTAATGGTGCGGGTTCTGAATTTTATAATTATAAACAATATCATTCCTTAGTTTTAATGGCGGTGGCTGACGCAAATTATTATTTCATCAGTGTTGACATAGGTGCTTACGGCAGCAGTAGTGACTCTACCGTTTTTAAAAATTCTGCATTTGGAAAGAAGCTTGAAGGTGGTCAGTTAATACTTCCATCACCAACTTACCTACCAAAAGATGAAAATGGGGAAAAAATGCCTTATGTTTTTGTTGGACATGAAGCGTTCGCTCTCTCAGAACACATAATGCGACCATACCCCAGAAGAAACCTATCTGTAACTCAAAGAGTTTTTAATTACAGACTCACACTAGCAAGAAGATTTGTAGAATGCACTTTTGGCATACTTACTAATAAATGGAGAATTTTACATCGGGCCTTTAGATGTAAAACTAACAACTTGTGACCAAATAATTAAAGCATGTTGCATTTTACATAATTACGTACGCAAACATGATGGAATTCGGTTGAAGGACAAATTGTATGGGACCGAGTTACAAAGTTTGCGCCCTACTCCTGTGAGATCTAGAATATCCAGCATTGAAAATAGACAATATTCTGCAGAATATTTTGATTCACCGAAAGGGTCAATTCCATGGCAATATGAAAAAATATAAAATATAAACGTCTACCCATATTATAGGTATATATTCTATATAAAACTACAGACCAACAAAAAATCTTTGATTATATACATGTCTAGATGGACACATTGACCGTACCGAACGGCTCGAAAAAAGTCTACTATAATTATTAGTAGACTCGCTTCTCACCTACGCCAGTGTCATTTGAGTCACCTATGGGTAATAAGCTCACGAAAAATAATTAATTATGCCGGTTTGTGCTATCAAATTGTATTGCAATTACGTGGGAAGTAAAGAAGTAAATTATATTATATACTACTTTATTTTAAGAAAATACAGTTTTTTAATTCGTTACTGTTTAGGTTAGTCTGATTAGCTTGTGTGCCAGTTTAATATTAGGGAAACTTAGACTATGGGAGACACATTATAAATATCATTACATCTTTTTGTAATTTTTAAACATTTTGTTAATGAATAAAAATATTTTATTTTAATATTTATTTATTTATCTTTGTAAATCATAAAAAGATGCAGTAGTACTTATAAGATTTTGTTTGTTTAAAAAAATTAAAAGAAAAATATTTGTAATTATGTTTATATTTTTTGTTTTTACTAAATTAAATAAAACACTAATCTACGAAATAGTTACTTTATTCAACCTATTTTGTTTAAACTACACCTTATTAAATAATGGGGAAAAGTTAAGTTAATAATTTGGAGCAAGTATCCCTAAACACGCACATCTTGACAGTTTGACTACAATAAGTACACGAGCGGTACTCACACATATCACGTAATTCGGGCCGGTTTTTGCGCGAAGTTTGTTTGCATTGCTCAATCTAGACATGTAGGTATATAATCAAAGGTTATAAATAAAAATATTTATTTATAACCTTTGATTAGATTATATTTACCTTTTTGTTTTTTTTTTCAACAACACTGCATTGTTCCCAACTAAAATATATGTCTTGATATATTTCCTCCCACAATCTCGCCTTCAATATTCCGTCGTGGTACTTTGGATTAAATTTGTCCCACAGGGGAGGTCTCCTGTGCATCAACGTGATTAATTGTTCAATATCAATGTCGTCATTTTCTAACTCCTCTGCGGCTCCCGATCGGGCGGGAGATGAAGCGCGTGACATCCTGCCAATAGCGCCAGTACACGACTAAACGAAACGCGCGGATTTTATATATATTTTATCGCAGTGCGGCCATAGCCATAACTACTATATACTGTACAAAACATTCGCGCGGAAATAAATCCGCCCCGCATCGCGTTCAATTTGCATCAAATCACAGATTTTTTTCCGCGTGATTTTTTTACCGCCAGTGCGGATACTCCTATAAGATTCAATGTGTTACAGAATTGCGAGAATAAAAACGTGCGGTGAAATATCGGAGTGCGGACAGGGCGTTATATGCAGGATTTTCTTCATGTAATTGTTTAATGTGATCCCACTTAGCAGTCTTTTCTTTATTGTCAGTTGTTTACCGTAAATTCTTCTCTAAAAGATTATTTCGTATACCTTTTAACAAATGTGGTGGATCATATAGTGGAACAATTTTCTTGTCATTAATTATTATTACTTTCGTGTCTTCTCTGACTTCTTGCCCACTTCTCAGCATATGTCTCCTGATTTCATTTAGGAGAAGATTTAAGGCATTTCTATTATTAGTGCCTTGGTCACATACTGTAGCTACATACCATACTACAGCTACTGTAACTACATTGAAGTCAGTTTCTTGCAAGTTTTCAATTATAGTTTTAATTTGCAAAGCCAGCTGTGGGCCTTTAGTGGCCGCCTGTGTATATGTATAAGCAACAGGTTGTTTATATTTCCTTATGAGACCCCTGATCATAAAAACCAGTGCATGGTCTGCAAATCCGGGTTTTGTCTCACCTCCATTATTGACAAAACCTATCACCAAATCTTTTCTTTCGTTGTAACTAATGTTAGCTTTTAGCGACATTTCGTCAAACATTAATATGCAGAGTTTGTCTGCTGGCTTCACTTTACTTGCTCTTTCTTTAAGTTGAGCAAAGAAATTATTGTTAATCATCATCATCATCATCATCATTACAGCCTTTCACAAGTCCACTGCTGAACATAGGCCTCCCCCAAGTAATGCCACAAAGCACGGTCCTGAGCCACCTGCATCCATCGACTTCCTGCATGTCTTACCAGGTCGTCACTCCATCTAGTGGGGGGTCGCCCTACACTACGCCTACCGGTACGAGGCTGCCACTCGAGAACCTTTCTTCCCCATCGGTTATCGGTTCTTCGAGCTATATGGCCGGCCCATTGCCACTTCAGCTTACTAATCCGTTGGGCTATGTCGGTCACTCTGGTTTTACTGCGGATATCCTCATTTCTGAGTCTATCACGCAGAGAAACTCCGAGCATAGCCCTCTCCATAGCTCGCTGAGCGACCTTAAGCGTCCTCATACGGCCAGCAGTGAAGGACCACGTCTCAGATCCATAAGTCATCACTGGCAACACGCACTGGTTGTATAATCTAGTTTTTAGAGATTGAGGTATACCTGACGAAAAGATATGTCGTAATTTCCCGAACGCTGCCCAGCCGAGTTGAATCCGTCGATTGACCTCTCGGTCGAAGTTGGACTTACCTAGTCGGACTATTTGTCCCAGGTAAACGTACTCGTCAACAACTTCGAGCATAGTGCTCCCAACAACTACCGGCATAGGTGTGACATGGACATTGAACATGATCTTTGTTTTGTCCATGTTCATCTTAAGACCTATCCGTTGGGAGGCACTATTGAGGTCATTGAGCATAGTGCTTAAGTCCTCCAGCGATTATGCCATAAGGACTATATCGTCGGCAAATCGAAGGTGAGTGATGTACTCGCCATTGATGTCAATACCGTATCCTTTCCAGTCCAGTAGCTTGAAAACGTCTTCCAATGCAGCGGTGAAGAGTTTCGGGGATATAACGTCACCCTGTCTTACACCTCTCTGCAGTTGGATAGGTTTCGAGCTCTGGTTCTGTACTCGGATAGCCATCGTAGCCCTACTGTACAAACACTTCAGCACTTCGATATACCGACAGTCAACTTGGCACCGCTGAAGGGACTGTAGCACCGCCCAAATTTCGACGGAATCAAAGGCTTTCTCATAGTCCACATACGCCAGGCAAAGTGGCAGATTGTACTCTTCAGTCTTCTGTACAATCTGCCGCAGGGTATGTATGTGGTCTATGGTACTGAAGCCTTTTCGGAAACCGGCTTGTTCGGGAGGCTGGAAGTCGTCAAGTCTGCGTGCGAGACGATTCGTAATGACTCTCGAAAACAGCACGTAGACGCGGCTCAGAAGGGAAATCGGTCTGTAGTTCTTTAAGAGAGCGTTGTCGCCTTTCTTAAAGAACAAGACCACCGCACTTCTGCTCCACGCCTCTGGAGTAGTGCCACCATGGAGGACGGAATTGAAGAGCTTCTGAAGGACTACAAGTACCGGTGTTCCACCCGCTTTCAGAAGCTCCGCTGTAATTCCATCCTCGCCTGGGGCCCTGCCGTTTTTAAGGTGCTGGAGAGCCATTCTAATCTCGCTTAGACTGACGTCCGGGATATCATCGGAATAGTGTCGGATAAGACTTGCTCTTGGATCGTTACTCACACTTGCGTGTGGCTCCAACGATGATGTGTACAGCTGCCCATAGAACCTCTCAATCTCACTCAAAATCTCAGGTGTCCCGGAAACGATGTTGCCACACTCAGTCTTCAGCTTTGACAGTTGGCTCTTTCTGGCAGACAGATCTCTGGCAAAGACTTTGGAGCCCTGGTTCCGCTCGATCGCTTCTTTAATACGAGAAGTATTAAAGTTGCGTAAGTCTCGCCGCATGCATTTGGAGATCTGTCTGTTCAGTTGCCTGTATGCTGTCAAATCTGTTGACGATTGCAGCCTCATCTCCCGTCTAACAGCCATGAGATTAAGAGTGTGATCGGAGAGTTTTTGTGTTCTTCTGCGGCGGGTCTTGCAGAACTTAGCTCCGACCGCATGGACAGTTTCCACGAGCTTGTCGTTCATATCGTCCACTGCATTGCAATCTTCTAGGCACTGGAAGCGGTTACGTAACTCGAGCTGAAAGGTTTCGGGATTCTGGATTAGAACACGAGGGGGACGGAGCGTTGACTTCATTAGACGAGACCTCTCCAACTTAACGTTTAGGTTCAGTGTGCCTCTAACCATTCGGTGATCGCTGCCAGTTTTCACCCTTGCGATCACTGAGACATCACTGAACAGTTGGCGTCTGGTCGTCATAATGAAGTCAATCTCATTTTTTGTCGAACCGTCGGGGCTCGACCAGGTCCACTTCCTGTGGGGCCGCTTCTGGAAGAAAGAGTTCATCATAAAGAGTCCCTCTTTCTCCATAAAGTCGGCCAGCTGCTGGCCCCTTCGGTTCCGTTGCCCTACTCCAAATTTCCCTACCTTCAGCTCACCGCTTTCTCTTGTGCCTAGTTTTGCGTTGAAGTCTCCCATCAACACCGTGTAGTGACTTTTGGAGGAATGTATGGCTCTGGAAATATCCTCATACATTTCCTCCACCTCCTCATCGGGGTGTGCCGAGGTTGGTGCGTAAACCTGAATGACCTTCAGCGAATACCGTTTGGTGATTCTGAGTATCAGGTACGCGACCCTCGTCGACACACTCCCAATCTTTACAACGTTGTTGACGAGAGACTTGTGGACGATAAATCCGACACCTCCTTGGGACAGATGGTCGCCCTCCCGGTGATAGAACAAGTTGCCGGACTCGAGGATTGCCGTGTCCTCCCCCTCTCTTCGGACCTCGGATAATCCAATAATATGCCAGCGCAACTTGTCTACCTCTTCTTCCAGCTCCAGTATCTTCTCGTCAGTCCTCAGGGTGCGTGCGTTATATGTTGCCAGGTCGAGTCGTCGTAGGTGGCAACCGAACCTCCACCGGAGATTCTTAGCACCCCCTGCCCCGCCGTTACCATGGTCGCCACCGTAGCCAGGAATAGCGGGGCCGCCGGGGACTGGGGGCCGTCTTTTTGTGTATTTGTTCATTGGGGGGTATTTGCCGTAGTTGCCACGCTTGGCGAGCGGGTTGGCAACCGCAGTTTTTTTATTACGTCACAGTTGTCATCAGGAAGATGCTGCTGCCCATCTCCTGCCTGTCTCCCTCTGTCGCCTCTTACGACACCCACGGGAAGATATGGGGTAGTGGATATTCTTAACCGCCACTACACGGCTTTATATTGGCCTGGTTTAAAAATGTTGTCAATATTTGTTGAGAAGGCAAAACTAACATTCTTCGTAGAAAGCGATAGCCTTTGGGGATTTGCTTTAGCATTGCAGGGCTCGACTCTACGAATTCACGGAGAAGCACTATGTTGATGAAAACACTCGACGTAAAGAAGACCCAAAGAGCAGAAATTACGGAGATTTAGAAAAGCACTAGGTTGTAAATGTTTGAATTTATCAACAAAACGACCGGCAGTTATAAAACACGGATTGATTGTTCGACAGCTTGCTTTTCCTATATTTAAAAAGCTTAGTCGGTTAGCGTTAGCGAGCGATATCTATATTTACAAACCTTAAATAAATGACTATAAAACGACATAATTAAAAAAGCGCTAAGAAAAGGTCATGTTACTAGATTACAATACTCCATCAATTTGGTATCATTATTTTCTCCTAGTTGCAAGGCAAAATGGTAAATTCTAAGATTGTACTGCCTGCCGGCGACTGAGTTGACACGAATGATCGAGTCGCGCGGCGCATTCATTAGAAAGATACAGCAAGATTTGGGTGCAGTGTTAGTCGAATTGACTAACATTAGTATTCTAGGGTTAAAATAATAGAATTTGTTATTTATTTATTTATGAAAGTTACAACTGTTTTGATATCACAAACTTATCTGCCCTGAAATCAAGTGTCTTGTATCCCGGAGTGTATTTAGTAAAAATTAGTGCTGAGTTATATCAACTCACAGCTTATTTTTTGATCCTTTAAACATTTTTGATATCATTTGACAAAAGCTCGATGCTATTCAAATCAAATCAAATCAAATCATTTATTTCGCTAAAACATGGGTACAGACAGATGGATCATCATCATTCTCTAAACCATTTCCCATTATCTGGGGTCGGCGCAGTAAACCTTCTTGTTCCATTCCTCTCTATCAGCCGTCATTTCCATACTTACTCCTTTCATTCTCATATCACTCTTCACACAGTCGATCCATCTTTTATTCGGCCTTCCTCTGCCCGTGTGTCCCTCCACATTCATATTCAACACTCGTTTTGTGACATGACTTCCATCCCTCCGCATCACATGCCCAAACCATGCCAATCTGCTTCCTCTCACCTTTTCTACCACTGGCGCTACTTTCAGGCTTCCTCTTATATACTCATTCCTTATCTTATCCATCCTTGTCACACCACACATCCATCGTAACATTCTCATTTCATTCGCATGCAGTCTATTTTCATCCTTCTTCTTGACGGCCCAGCATTCACTTCCATACATGACGACAGGTCGGATGATCGATTTGTAAATTTTCCCCTTCAGCCTTATTGGCATTCGGGGATCGCACGTTGTGGCTGTGACCTGTCGCCATTTCATCCACCCTGCGTTAATCCTATGCTGCACAGCTCTATCTATTCCGCCGTCGCCTTGAATGAGGGAACCGAGGTACTTGAAATCTGAGCAGGTAGGCAGTATAGCGCCATCCAACGACATGGGTACAGGACTGGAAAGACCGCCGAAATCACAGCACAGATATTCGGTTTTGGATCTGCTGATCTTCAAGCCAACACTTTCCAGCCTCTGTTGCCACCCCGTCAGTCTGCTCTGTACCTCGATGCCTTCTTCCCCGACAAGCACGATGTCATCGGCAAAGAGCATGCACCAGGGTGCCTCATCCTGCAGGTCCGACGTTAAAGCGTCCATAATCAGTAGGAAGAGGTAAGGGCTCAATGCCGACCCTTGGTGCAGCCCTACCGCCACATCGATACTGCCCGTAGTTCCCGCGGCAGATCGTACACATGTACGGGATGCTCTGTACATAGCACGGACTAACCTCACATACTTCCCAGGCATACCTTTCATCTTTAACGCCCACCACAAAACCTCACGGGGAACCCGATCGTACGCCTTTTCAAGGTCGACAAAAACCATGTGCAGATTTTTATGCACGCGCTTGTACTTTTCGCACAATTGGCGTAATGCAAAAATGGCATCTGTCGTACCTCCACCGGGCATGAATCCGAACTGGTTTTGTGTTATCTCACACTCATCTCTCATTCTTCTCTCTATTATTCTTTCCCAGACTTTCATCGTATGTGACATGAGTTTTATTCCCCGGTAACTGCTGCAGTTTTGAACGTCTCCTTTGTTTTTAAAAATGGGGACCAGTATACTACTGCACCATTCCTCAGGTATTTGTTCTTCCTGCAACAATTTACCGAAAAATAAACTCAACCACTTCCATCCATCCGCACTCAGCAACTTCCACACTTCTACTGGTATTCCATCTGGGCCGACTGCCTTCCCATTCTTCATATTCCTAACAGCCATTTTTACTTCTTCCACACTAATTTCTCTCACTAAGCCCATATTCACTGGTGGGTTTTCAAGCATACCATTCCATTCATTCTCCTCATTCATCAATTTCTCAAAATACTCCTTCCATCGCTTCTTTATACTTTCATCGTCAGTCAAAATCCTTCCAGAATCATCTTTTATACATTTTACATGTGAAACATCTCTTCCATTCCTTTCTCTCGCTCTTGCAATTTGAAAAAGTCGTTTTTGACCTTCGGGGCTTTCAAGGGACCGATATAATTTATCTTGCGCCTCTGCCCTACAAATAGCAACTTCCTTCTTCGCTCTCTTCTTACATTCTTTATACGCCCCTCTCTTACTTTCTTTTATGGATTCATTCTGGTCTTCTACGCTCTGCCATTCTTTAAAGGCATTTTTCTTTTCTCTCAAAACTTCTCTAATACTTTCACTCCACCACCACCCATCCTTATCTATCATACGCTTCCCTTTTGTTTCTCCTAACACCTTCCTTGCCACACTTCGGATACAATCAGCCATTTCCTTCCAGCACTCATTCACACTCATTCCTTCCATCTCACCCATCTCTATCATCTTGTTTACAACTAGCTCTCTAAATTCACTTGCATACTCCTCCTTATGCAACAAATGCCACTTTATTTTGGGTGGGGGACGATCCTTATGTTCGTTGAGGCGAACAGTTAAGCAGATGTCAGCCAGCAGAATTCGGTGCTGGGATACTAAGTCTTCACCTGGAAGCACTTTGCAGTTTTTTACACTCTTGATTTGGTTCCGTCTTAACAGAAGATAGTCGATCTGTGTCGCGTGGAGGCCACTTTTATAAGTAACAAGATGCTGATCTCGTTTTTGGAACCACGTGTTTACTACAGCCAGGTCGAAAGCACATGCTGCTTGCAGAAGAACTTCCCCCTCACGGTTGCGCACTCCGTACCCCCATCCACCGTGTACTCTTTCATACCCGTCATTCACTCTCCCTACATGTCCATTAAAATCTCCTCCCATATAAACATCCTCACTCTCAGGTATTCCCATCATCATACAATCAAATTCCTCCCAAAACTTCTCTTTCACACTCTCTTCACAGCCTGTTTGCGGAGCATACACACTTACAACATTCACTACTTTGTTTTCAATCATTAATTTAACAACTATCATTCTGTCATTTACTCTTTTCACATCTGTCACTCGTTCTTTCATTCCACTATCTAACACAACTCCTACTCCATTTCGCTTCCCGTCACTTCCACAGTAATAAAACTTGTATCCTTCCCCAATCTCTCTTGCTTTATTGCCCTTCCATTTTGTTTCCTGCAAACAGGCAACATTCACTCTTCGTCGTTTCAAAACATCTGCTAACTCTCTTCCTCTTCCAGTCATCGTACCTATATTCCAGCTTGCAAACCTCACTCTGACATTCTTCTCTCTACGGGCTCGCCTCTTATGTCGCACCCGCTCCGCAAGGTGCGACAACCCTTGCCCACTTCCCACAGGAGCCGGGTGCTGCCCCTGCGCGTCGCCTGCGGGGTACGCCCTAGCCCTGTCATATATCCCACAACTCGTATTATTCATAAATTTACTGCATGGGATTTGGCAAAAGTTTTACAGTCGGCCGCCTGCCTGACACCAACCCTCTTTGGGTATGCTATTGTTGGTAGAGGAAGCTACCATTTTGGGAAAAGGAAAAAGAAGGTTGGGGGTAGGAGCGTAGGTGTAAGGATACTGTTATCTCGGCAGGAATGGTATGAGAATAACAGTAGCTCGGGGAGCCGGGGTCGCGTACCCGTATTCCATAACAGGATCACCGGAAAGGTAGACCAGCATGAAAACCCCCTGACTAAGGGTACAGACAGATGGATACAGAGTCAATATTTATTTCCACATGTTTTGCCTTATGTGGCATGCGTAAAAATTGTTTAAAATAAATATGTTAAAAAAAAACAAATTAAAATTAAAAAAAATAAAATTAGAAATAATCACTTTTATAAATTTTCTTTTTCTTTCATAAACAATTGATATTTATGTTTTTAGGGAAACATAACAAAAATAGAAAAATTAATTTTTGTTCATTTGAGAAGTATCACGCAAAATCTTGTATCTATCTATAGTAATTTACTTATTTAAGCAAAATCAATAAAAATAAAATCAAAATTTATGGTTAAAGAATTCTTTGATATTATAAAAGGCTGTATTTATTAGCCACTGCTTTAAACTTTTTTTCATTCGCCTTAATGGCTGTTCACGAATATTTTTAGGAACTTTATTATAAACTTTGATACACATAATGAGGGAATTCCTCTGGTATAATGCAGTTTTACAAGATGGCATGAGTAGACGTGTCGGATCTCTTTTTGCTAGAGAGTTATTATTTTCCTGCACGGTAACAAATTGATTATAATTATTTTTAATGAAAACACAGATTTCTAATATATATAAACCAGTTAAAGTGAAAATTCTTTTTTCCTTGAACAGGGGTCTACAGCTTTCAAGAGGGCCTACATTACACAGTGCACGAATACATTTCTTCTGACTTAGGAAGGCTTTGTTTGCGTCAGTTGAGTTGCCCCACAAGAGTAGTCCATATCTTAAGACGGATTCAACGTACCCGTAGTAAGCAATACGTGCGGCTTGTGGACCTGCTACATTTTGAAGTTTACGCAGTGCATAAACAAATTGATTAACCTTTTTGCATACTTTTTGTACGTGTAATTTCCAATTTAGATACCGGTCAATAATAACACCTAGGAATTGTGTATCTACTACCTCTACTAATCTTTCGTCCTTATATCTTAAATCCAATTTTTGTGGTTTTGATTTATAATTTCCAAATTGAATATATTTAGTTTTGTTAGTGTTGACTCGTAAATTATTATCTTCTAGCCATGATATAACTGACTCTATAGTAGAATTTATTTCTTGTTCATATATCTGCGACTTATTAGTGTGGGGTATAACAATTGATATGTCATCAGCAAATAGTATTGACTGATGATTTGTTATACTCGGTAAGTCGTTTATGTATAAAATGAACAATAAAGGGCCTAACACACTCCCTTGAGGTACCCCATAGTCATTTTGTAGATAAGGAGATCTGTAATATGTTAACTCTAGTTTATTATTAATACGTGATACTTCAACACATTGTTTCCGATTTTTCAAATAACTTTCGATCCATTCCAAAGCCGGTCCTCTGATTCCTAGTTTTTCACATTTGTACAACAACTTACTGTGTTCTACACAGTCAAAGGCTTTAGACATATCAAAAAAGATGCCTACTGTTGGTACTCTATTATTAATAAATTCAGTTATTCGACGTATCAGTGAAAAGGTAGCAAGTGTAGTAGATTTATGTTTTTGAAAGCCATTTTGTTCGTTTCTGAGTATATTATATTTTGCTACAAAACTAATAATTCGACTATGCATGGCTTTTTCAAATATTTTGGATAGAATGGGTATCAACGTAATCGGCCTATAGTTATGAATCTCATGACGGTCATCGTTTTTAAATAAGGGTTTGACTATAGATGTTTTTAATTTATCTGGAAATCTTCCATGTATGAAAGAAAGGTTTATTAAATACGTCAGAATTGGTGCAAATTCCTTCACACATGATTTCAGTATATATGTAGTAATAGAATCATAACCAACAGATTTAGAATTATTAAGAGAATTTATTATAATTATGATTTCATTTAATGAGCAAGGTTTTAAGAAGATCGATGATTGAACATTTTCATACATATTCCTTTTAGTTTTATTATTTAAACGTTTCGAACAGTCGTGAATAGCTGTACTAATAAAATACTCATTAAATTTACTGGCAATGACGAAAGGATGATCTATTTTAGTTCCATTACAATTAATCCAGTCAATGTTATTATTTCGTGTATCATTATATTCATAATTTTTAATGATTTCCCAGGTAGCTTTACTTTTACTTTTTGAATGTAACAGGTGTTTCATGTTTAAATTTTTTTTCGACCATGTTACGCAACTTTTTAATAATTTTGAATATTTGTTATAGATTAATTTGTTTTCTAAACTTTTTGTTTTGTAATATTTATGTTTTAGTTTTCTTTTAGTTTTACTTGCAACCCTTATACCTTTTGTGATCCATTTTGGAGCGAAATTGTCTGTTTTGATTTTATATTTTTGTAATGGAAAACAGAGGTCATATAATACACAAATTAAGTCATGAAATTTATTAAAAATATTATTAAAAATGTCATCTGTAATTTCTTTTTCCCACGATATATTTCGAATGCATTTACGAAACTTATCAATATTTTCCTTAGAGTAATTTCTTTTCGTAGTATACCAGTATTTAATTTTAGGTAGCAGTTTAATCGGAAAACTTAGAGATTGACAGGTGTTATGATCTGATAAATGAAAATTGTACAGGGAAGTAGAAATATCAGACTCTTTGAAATTGCTAGCTATATGATCAATACATGTGTGATGTCTCGTAGGTTTATCTATATGTAGTTTAAGGTTGTAGCTGTATAACAAATTTTTTAAATCATGAGTGACGTTATTATTCTTAATAAATAATATTGTCAAGTGATATCAAAAATCTATTGAAATAATTTCCTATTGTTGTTGAAACTTTTCATAGCAAAAGAAATTATTGTAATGCATACCTGTTTCTGAACCTGCGCGTGTCTGATCCCGTTTTGTTTTATCCTGCATGCTTTTCAAAGCCGATTGAAAAGATGACCCTTGATCACATACAAGGGCATTAGGAAGTAAACCCTTTTCTAAAACTGATGTCACCACATTTTGCAATATTATTTGTAGTTGAGGGGAGGATACTGCTCCTTCAGTAAAATAAAAAGCAATAGGTTGTTGCCATTTATAGACTGCACCTCTCACTAGAAACACTAGTGCATGATCAGCCGAATTATTTCATTTCACATCCAGCTCTACAAAACCATGCACAATGCCATTTTTGATGAATATCTAAGGGAAGGTTCAAAAGCCATTTCATCAAACATTATGGTACACAGTTTTTTTTTCTTTCATCCCAGCTATCAACCTAAAATTTTAATAAATTATTATAACAAGAATTTATTATTAACATCATTCATTCATACAGCCTATCATAAATCTAATGCTAAATATGTCACATGTAGCAGACGGGTTGGCAACCACAGGTTTTCATTATTAATATTAACACGTTCGCGTGAGCAACCTTATCTCTAAATGTTTGTACTGAGGCGCACCCTTTTACCCATACAAAGTTAAGCAACGTCTAAAGACGTCCCGCCGTAATACGTATGCCTTAGAACTGTGATATGCGGCGCAACGTTTCTTCACGTCCGACGTTTATACACGTTGCCGCCACCGCGCAGGTCTAATATACCATACTAAACACCACAACGTTCATAGGCGTCAACTTAAATTTAGGAAATTAAAATGATACAACTGGCTTGGCATATAAGTTTAATCAAAAACAGAGGTAGGTAGTTTCTTTACAAACAAAATTAAACTTAATTAAAATCACAACAATCAAAAATCTTTATCATTCTTTACAATTGTACGAGACCAAAATCTCTATTACTTTTTAATCAGCCTTAATTGTTTATGTACCTATTTATTAATAATTAACAAACATTATTTAATTATTAGGAAGGTATAGAATATGTAGGCTACAGGTGTGTACCTGTTTGATTATGCCACTCTTCAAAACACGAAGGGCATAGAGCTGGCTTGTCTGGGCACCCTTTGCACCTATAGCTACTTTCTCTTCGTGTCTTATTTTTAGTACACATCTTGCATTTTAAAAATATACTCTTATTAGAGGAAATTTTTTTAGGTATCTTTTCAGGCCAGTGACCAGCCGAAATAGATGTTTCTTGCTTATTCGGGGATGGTACGGATTCGGTTCTTACTTTTTGTCGATTATCATATCTATGATGATCCGGTTTTAGACCTGGATCTAATTTTAAACGTTTAAATATTAAATCCTCACGAAAATCTATAAATTCATAACTCTTAGCATTACCTTTACGATATTTTTTATAAATATAAGTTGTTACGTTAAGTTTTTGAAAATTGTGTATATATCTTGATGTGTAAAATTTCCTATGTGAACACCATTGCGTACTTCAATTTAGATCTTCTCAACCAATATTCTTCTTATCCGGAGTGAAAAAGTTATTTCTCTTATCCTCTCTTCTCCCTTTTGATGCATCTTTGCCTTATGATTTTATACTTCTTATGTTTTAATTTTATTTTATAAATATTTATTCACAATCATATAACTTTTTGATGGCTGGCTCTACACGACTTTAATTAATTTTCTCAATCCGGGAATGTGTCATATGTTCATGTGTCATAACTTTTATTTAACGATTTTTTACGTATTTGTTACAATTTTACTATCGGTGGCCAGCCGGTGCACGCGGCGAGCGGGGTCGCGCGCGCACCGGCTGGCAGGGTCGCCATGTAATGTTGGGAGGTTCGAGGAATAAATTAAACGCCTAGAGGTCTTGAATGTAGGTTTATTACTAACGAATCTCTCTTATGCTTTCGTGTATATACCTACATGTGCACATACACTACATTAATAGGGGCTACACACGATCACTTTTAACTGTCAGTTTTGGCTGACCAGTTTTAACTGACAGTTAAAACTGACGTCCTTTGCACCCACACACGTTCAGTTTTAACTGTTCTCTTTGACCACAAACAACATTATCATCTCAAGATGTCATCAGCCGACGACGACGCTTTAGCCGTGCTTGGTTTATTAATGATTTTAAAAACTAAAAATAAAAAAAAAATATACGCAAAGAGTGGTGTAAAGAGTGGTTAAAAAAAAGGAAAATTTATTCCCATGTTAATTTATTAACCGAACTAAAAATTGTTTCGAAGGATTGGCACAACTATCTCAGAATGAGTGAAGAAATATACCTCAATCTACTATCTCTAGTGTCTCCACTGATTAGAAGAAAGGATACAGTTATGAGAAATGCTATTTCGCCACATGAGAGATTAACAGCAACGTTACGATTTCTAGCAACAGGACGGAGCTATGAAGATTTAAAGTTTTCCACAGTTATTTCACCTCAAGCCCTCGGCAGCATAATACCAGACACATGTGAGGCTTTATTCAAAGTACTTTGCCCAGATTTTTTAAGGGTAAGAAAACTTATAACATTTAATAATTGCTTTTATTATTTATTATTAAGAAAATTATCAAGAGATGACTTAAAAAAAATTAAACTGAATGCGGTTTAGAGGCCTACGATTCATTTTGCATGTACTGAGATAAAAATGAATATAGACATTTCAGGGATTGAAATTTGTACCGCTGCTGTATTGTTGTCTAAAAGGTATGGCTGAAGTATGCTCTGTGATTTTGCAGTGTTAGAATTTATTTGTTGTATTGTTGCTCGATCCGATATTTTGTGGTCAATAGTCAATTTATCCATTTCAGCTAAGAATAGAGCTTCGTTTATAATACCTTCCGCTAAAATGCGCTGTTCTTTAGGAAGATCACGCAACTTCATTGCCACGTTTTTCCCAAAAATATCGAAACGATCATCCCGCTGTACAGGACGTTTAAAATGATCCTGTACAGTTAATAAAACGTCATTGGTTAAAGTTTGATTGAGATTCCTTTTTGTCGGTCTCGGATGGTGAGGTGGTGCCGACGATGATGCTGAATTTCCTGTGTCAGATTCAGAGTGGTTTGAAGCCAAAGATGAACCTGGTCTAGAGTCTAGGTCTTCATTCTGTAACAATAATACATATACAATTAATAATATAATAATATATAATGTTTTATTTTCAGTTTCCCAATACGGAACAAGATTGGAAAAATATTGCTGAAAAGTTTGAGAAGAGATGGAACTTTCCACATTGCTTAGGAGCAATAGATGGAAAGCATGTTTCAAATGCTTTACCCCCTGGATGTGGATCAGAATTTTATAATTATAAAAACCGACATAGCATGGTTTTAATGGCTATTGTGGATGCTCAATACAAGTTCATTTTGTGTGATTTTGGCACAAATGGAAGAATTTCAGATGGTGGAGTATTACGAAACACTGTATTTTTCGAAAAACTTCAAGACAGTAAATTAAACATCCCAGCCGCCGAACTAGTCAAAAATAGCAACAGAAGTTTACCTTACGTATTTGTTGCTGATGATGCGTTTCCATTGAGAACAGACATGATTAAACCATTTAGACAAGCAGATCTTAATACTTATGAGAAAAAATATACAATTATCGAGTATCAAGAGCAAGGAGAATTGTTGAGAATGCTTTTGGGATTTTAGCGTCTCGGTTCCGTATATTTCACACAGAAATGAACATCGAACCAAAAAAGATTGATTCCGTTGTAATGGCATGTTGTGCTCTACACAATTACTTAACTGAAACAAACCAAGCCATTTACAGTCCTCCTGAAATTCTTGATAGGGAATTTTTTGATAACGGAACAATTATACAGGGAGTGACGGGCAGATTCGGACATGATAGATTTAGATAGAAGACACCAAGGAAATATAACAAATGCAGCCAAGAAAACAAGGGAAGATTTTATGAACTATTTCGTGAATGAAGGACAAGTTCCATGGCAGGATAATTTTATTCGTTAATGTTTTTATAATAGTCTAATATCAATAAAATAAACAATAATAGTATTTATTTACTCACGTCATTTGTTTCTTCGTCATCCTAGGAAATATTTGATCTTGAGGATCGTGGTACTTCTTGGTCGGTGAGAAATTGTAGTAAATCGTAATACCATAACTTTGGTATATAAATGTCATCTTTGCCAGATCCTGATCTTTGTGATGATTTGACTTTCAAAATTTCTTTTTTTAACGTGCGACGCAGTGTATTAATTTTACTTTTCACTGTATCTATAGTTGCCGTAGAGTCAATTTCTTTAATTTTTTCTAATAATACCTTGTAAGCTGCTGATTTCCTTTCTCGGTCATGGTACTCCTTACTTTTATTCTGCCATAAGCAAGGTTCATTCCTATATAATTCTATAAACTCGGCCAACCACAGTCTTTGCGTCATTTTTCTGCGTATGCGAAGAGAATAAACATGTACAGACCAGTTTCTTTTTCGTGATCGCAACACGACTGAAGAAACACCGCCTACACACGTACAGTTTTAACTGATCAGTTCGGTCATTTTAGTTAAAAAATATGTATCAACAATATATCATCAGTTTTAACTGATAATAAAAAAATGACAGTTTTCATCGTACACACACTCAGTTTTCACTGTCAGTTAAAACTGGTCAGTCAAAACTGACAGCTAAAAGTGATCGTGTGTAGCCACTATTACAATGAGCACTCGTAGTGTTTACCTTAGATTTACATAACCAACTTTTAAATGAGGGATCTTGCACCCATTCATCGCGATATCCTTGTGTATATTTACGTTTCATTTTAAATTCGATTATAAAAATTCTCAATAAAGGAATTCCCACTAGTCTATCCACACTCTATGCTCAGAAAACGACTAATAAAATTGTGTTGTCTAGTCTATCAATATAGAAGCAACTTTAAAATGATCTAAGTTGAAAGACCTATTTTACAAAAATATCCTTTATCTGTTGGAAAATGAAATTCAATTTGCTATGCCCACAGTAACGTTCATTCAATAATAAGGGAATTCCCCCAAATCACTTTCGTGTGCTGCCAACTGTAAAACTAAAACTTTTTTGACAGCGATTTAATACCAAAACCTACCGATGTGTTTCTCATTTCTACTAAATTCTACTAAGACATTTTATCCTAATAGATTATCGTCTTATTTGCTTCAAATCTACTAAAAAAGTAGAAATCTACTAAAAATGGTCACGCTGGAGCGGTACAAGGGAGGGCGTCATAAGACGTTGCGCGTGTCTGTGCGCGACCTTTGCATGTGTGTGTACAAAACTAGAACGACGTTTTTTTTAAAGTCACGCGGCGGTATAAGCTACGAAAATTGAATATGTTGCGGCGCCACTTAGATGCGCCATAGGAATTCGCCTTTAAAATATACGTCCAAAGACGTTCCGCGTGAATAAATATGACAATCTAGAGGCCGTCCTATGACGTTGCGCCATTTCATAATTCTATCAACATGACGTCGGAAGACGTTGCTCACGTTCGCACGTAACACGTTCGGTTAAGTTGTTATCAAAAGGATCACTCAAACATACATACATACATAAACACTCACGCCTGTCACCCAGAGGGGTAGGCAGAGACTACAGACTTCCATTTGGCACGATCCTGACACACCTCTCTCGCCTCCTTCACATCCATACACCTACGCATACATGCTCGTCGGTTAAGGGTACTCCTAATTTGGCCCGTTTTCAAAATGTCGCCAATTTGGTCGATAAACTTTTTTCTAGGGCGTCCCTTCCCGACTCGGCCGTTCACATCTGCCATATAAATTTGCTTTGTCACTCTTTCCTCATTCATTCTTTCTACGTGACCAAACCACCGAAGCATTCCTTTCTTAATCCTGGTCACAATATCATCTTGCATACCACATTTATCTCTTATCACGCAATTTCTCACCCTGTCATTCAGATTCAACCCTAGCATATTCCTTAAAGACCGCATTTCTACAGCATTTACTCTACTTTCGTGCTTCTTCTGCCACACCCAGCTTTCACTACCATACATTAAAGTAGGCACTAACACAGCATCATGAATTACCATACGTGCCTCTTTTGACACATTCTGGTTCTTCATAATAGAGTGTAGTGCCCCTTTCACTCTATTCCCTGCATTTACTCGTCGTTCTATATCCCAAAGATATATAATATAATATAATATTATATAATATTCTATATATTCGAAAGGGGAATGAAAGTGAACGCAAGTAAGACGAAAGTGATGGTTTTTGAAAGAGATGAAAGCAAAACGGTATGTGAAATAAGAATAGAAGGAGAGTTAATTGAGCAAGTGGATGAGTTTGTGTATTTGGGATGTGTATTTAGCAGGGATGGTAGATATGATCACTCAAAATGCAAGGAATTAAAAATCAGCGAAAATATAAAGTGATAAAATCAGTAAAAGTAGTATTTTTTCTTCAATGTGTAGTATTCCCGCAAACATAAGCATTTAAATATTTAAGATTTTAGTTTTATCATAATTACAATAACAAATATCTCCTCCTTAATGACTGTAAATATTTGGGTGTTTATTCCTGCTTTTACATGTAATTCTGCAATCATTTTCTTTACGGTTGTGTTAGAAGGTAGGATAAAAAATTTCTGAAGAAATCTATAAAATTTGTGACTGCTTCATAATCGATAGAGCAATCAACTTTTCTTCTAATGAAAACTTTCTGCCTTTTTTGCTTTTTGTGCACATCTTTATTTGCATGTAGAAAAATTTCTTTGCAAAGTGGATTAATTTTTCCAGTAACTTTTTTCAAAACTTTGGTCTTTTGAAAAAGCAAGCGCTCTCCTGACCCGCACATTATAAATTAGCTTGCATTGAGGAGAAAGTTTAGAAAATTTTTCTACAAGTTTCTTCTTGACCACCTTTTTAGGTGTTGTTGAAGTTAACTCACCTAAACAAGATAATACATCATTATTAACATAATAATAATTTTGCTTAATAAAACTCGTAGGTTATGCTTTAAATAAAAAACTAAGAATGGAACAGAATAATTTTCTTTGTTTCTATTCGGTCCATAACCATACATCTGTGGTGTAGTTGCAGTGACGAACATGTTTTTGTAAGGCCTATATGTTATCTTGTGTTTGATGTATTCATAATATATATAAGAATAATGTTTATTTATTAAAATGTTAACCCATATTTTGTGCATGAAATTTCAAATGATAATAAAGAGAACATATAATTTGATTAGAATTTTTTATCAAATTGCCAGATTTTACAGTATGAAAGCTTTTTTCAAAATGTGTGACAAACCAGCATCTTGTTAAGGTTACTAGAATACATTCTTTTAAGTGTCATGTTAGACCTTAAATACCCAGACCTATGAAGAATTGCAGCGTAAATTGTGCTACGCGCTATATAGCAAGCAGTAATCAATGATAGGTGCAAGTACCATACAAGTTCAAAATACGTGATGTGTAATTTAGTTCAATAAATGAATGTGCGCAGACGTGTCCCTCCAAGAAAGTCCGCGATCAAAATTTATGCCGACTTCTATACTGAAATGCACTTGTTAAGCGTGGTTACCCTTAGTTTGACCAGGTTCAGGTTAGAATAAGTGACGACACAAGAAATCCACGATTCCATATGCCGTGGATGTCGTGAAAGACGGCTGGACTAAACTGAAACAGGATATGGGCAGCTGTACCTTCTTGAAAAGAACTAAAAATAACAAGTAACTGCAGTTACCTACCCGCCTGCAAATTGGACAACCCCCTCCCCCTTTTAATTAATCTAAGGGGAGATATGTTCAGCAGTGGACTTGTGCTAGGCTGTAATGCATGACTGGATGTCACAGTTAACGATTAGATGATATTAAATATTATTAGATAACGATTAGATGATATTAAATATTATTAGATAACGATTAGATGATATTAAATACAGGTCTTAATCCTGTTACTTAAAAAGTAATAGTAATTATTAAAATAACACTAAGGACTATCGTTTTTAAAATTTTGTTTAATTTAAAAAGTCGATGAATTCTGTAAGATTAGTTTTAATTTAGTTTATTATAGGAGTTAATTTGTTATGATTGTATAAAGTATGTTTACGATTGTTAATAAATTTTTATTTCAAAGTCATATTTTCGATATCTTCCTACAAAAACAAGTGTTTTGTAGAAAATTATATAGAATTAAGTTGATATTATATTTATTTCTCTTTAACAAATATATATATATATATATATATATATATATATATATATATATATATATATATATATATATATATATATATACGTGTTTTGTGTATGTGCGCGTGTGTGGGGGTGGGGGTTGAACAGACAAAGTGGAAAAATGATAGTTATATTGTTTACCAGATGTGTTTCGTGTTACACACAGTTATATTGTATACCAGATGTGTTTCGTGTGGTGAGTATAGAGAACGGGAGACCCTTTTTACTGGAAACGAGGTGTTCCATCATAGTCCGTAGGGGTGACAACACGTTAGGATTTTTAATTTTTAATCGAGGATAAACTGTAAATGTCTATGGGCATCTACTTACACGTGGACTGTGTATTCGTTTATAAATATTATTTATTATTGAAAGTTAATAAAAATATATGTAATAAATAGTTAAGGCTTGTAAATATATGGAAAAAAAGTTGACTTTTTTCCGTATATTTTTTTTTCTAAATGTTACTAGGAAAAATAAGTAGTTGTGTATCTGATGTTTAAGGTTTAGTATAGAATAGTAAGTCCAGTTAGTTTTGTATTAAATAATGTAATATACATTATTTAACATGAAACTAACCGGATAAATTAAATAAAAAAATTTAATTGAAATAGCTTTATTTTTTTGAAACTTACCAAACGTTATTTATTGCGTATAGGCATTACGCACTCGACATATCGTTTTTTGAATTAAATTCAGTTTCCATTAATTCTGTATCGATGTTTATTAAAAACAGACAGTTTTTATGTATTATTTCGGTTTTTAAGCGGATTTAATCACTGGAATAAAAATATTGATCTTTAACACAATTAAGTATAGCTATAAGTAATGTATATAAGTTCTTTTTCAATACTTACGCTCACTTTTATACTTAGTTGTAATTGTACTAAGTACATTTATTATAAATTATAGTATTGGTAAATGTTAAGTAGTATATAGTAAAAATTATGCAATGCAATTACAATGCAAAAAGTAATATATTATTTTTATTTGTGATGTTCGACTTGTTTCATTTACGGCGTACATACATAATAGATAGCCTGAGGATTATTTTTAATGTACTGCAATAATACAAAAGATATGGATATATATTTAAACGCTAATGTATATATAACGTAATGTGTAAGCTCTTTAAACTTCGATAACAGATTTCGAGTGTTTTAGTTCATTTTTAAGCGAAATCGTAGGTACCAAAAGTAAAATAAAACGTCCTTTTATATTATTTATAATTAAAAAAAAAACTGAACTAAGAACTAAAATTACCATACAGTCTTGCTCCCCATGGTATAAGTATCAAGAACGTGCCTGCGTTTGCTCACTAAACGGATATACTTAGCCTTTGTCTATACTTAGCCTACTTCGACTTAATATAGTGATTACATTTTTTTTTACTTTGGAAAGAATGGAATGGAATTATATTATTTTCTTGCCCAAACCGGAGAGGAATTGTAGGAAACGTTTATTAGTCCGCACTTGAGAGCAATGCGTTAACATTGTTACATGCCTTTAGTCCTTGTTCAAAAACGAATCCATTAATATAGATATTTGTGGGCCAATCTATAAAACGAATAATAGTAATAACATACTAGTCTAGTTCCTGGGCTTGGTTACGGTGCATGTGTGAACCTTACGGAAATTTACTTTGACTTTCTATCCGTAAATAGATGGCGCTGTAATTTGTAATAATGCCATCTGTTAGTGAGTAGAATATGTTACGTTTATTTTGAAAAAATACAATACAATGTTATGAATTGTTCGTGTTTAAATCCAAGAATAGCAATGTCATGAATAATTTTATTTCTTGTACATGAAGAAAATTTAAAACATGATTACTTTTAAAATAATATTAATGTATATTTTTGAATACAGATACAATCAATATTTGCTTAAAGAACCGTATCCGCGACTCGTCGCTGCCACTGATAAGAGGGTTCTTTTTTTTCTTAAAGGCTGAGTAAAGCCATTTAGCGAAGAAACGCAGCCATCATTCTTGTGTTAAACCTCAGGGAAGTACGAGTTGCCGTAGTTGCCACGTTTGGCAGCCGTAGTTTTTTATTATTTCGAGTTGGTATCATCTTTACAGTCTCCCTATTTCCTCTTACGACAACCACTGGACCTTATTAATATTAAGCGTGTGTTATATAAGTGCATATTAATAATGTATACTTACGTACTAATCATTAAAAAAACTAAATGCTTACTCTTACATAACTTCTTATAGTTGTCTGACTGCTGCAGAAAATATTCGGATAATATGCGCCACTGCTTTGTTATACCAACGAAATGGTTCAGTGCGAGTGTTTTAATGGATGTGCTAACATATTTTAAAAAAAATTACACACTACATTATACATATAAATATTTCGTTTGCGCTAGACGTACTCGTAAATTAGGTGCCTAGTTTTATGTTATATAGGTATCCTAGACCGCTAAAGGCGAGCGACGTCAAGGGTGCAAGACCAGATTATGCACTTTCAGCTATCACCAATTCGCCCGCCATGTGTCGATTCTCTATTAAGGCACAGAACCACTGAATAAAAATGATAGGTTGTGCCAAATCCAACCTAACAGGCGAGGCTCGTAACCACTAATAGATTTCTATGGGTAGATGATGAGATGGTGATGATGATACCTATAATAGTAACGTTGGCTCTGTAGCGCTGATGTTTAGAATTTACTTGGGGCGTTGAGAGTCGCGGGTTCGAATCCCACACAGAATAAGTATTTGCCTACAATTAATAAGTAATTATTCCGGTCTGGACGTTTATGCTCGTGCAATATATGTACTTATAAACTTCCTAAACTCCAAACAAGAGTAAATTTCAGTGTATGGGGTAGCATTATTCAAAAAATTACAATTCAATAGTTAGTTAAGTAAAAACAAGTTGAATACTAAAAAAAAGTTTATTATTAGACATTCACATAATTGAGACAAAGTGGGTATTTCATACCAGTATTTAATAGATATTTATTTCTAGTATTTAATACTGTATACACAACAAGTGCAGCCTGAAAAGAACGCAGCTTCAATTTATGTGCGTTTTGTACATTCATTACACAAACGAAAAGTAAAATAATATCATTACAATAAAATCTTCGCTACACACTGTTATTTTGCGTTTTAGTTTATGAAATTTCAAAAAGAAGTTAAAAAATTGTGAATAAAAATACTGATATAATCTAAAATAATAATATATAAACTAATCAGATATTAAGATATATAGACGACATTTATTTGCGCCCGCTACGGTAGCTGGCTAGCGGATGTAGATCGTAGAATATAGAATCGCGCTGGCCGTCTTCTGCAATCGAATGCCTGGTGACTTCACTAGCAATTGATACAATGCAGGTAACCCGCAATGCGCCCGCTCGACTTGCAATCATCTCCTGCCAAATTTGCTTGCGTTACCGCTTCCGAGGCGGGCACAACACAGGCACAGAATAAATAATAGTACTAACTGAGGTCTCCTGAGTTTCAAAATAAAATAGTGGTTTCTCTACCCTTAAACATGCCTCCAATTGTTATTAGCATACCAACAAGATGTTTTCTTTATAATTTCGAAATAGAATTCACGTAATTACAATTTTACCGGATTTATAATATAAGTACTGATTATTAATATACTTGTAATGTGTTTACTTAAGTTCACTAATTTAATTTTTAGACAAATTAAATTGCATAAATGGTGATGTTTCCTTCTTACTTTATTTAACATTATTCATTGTTGACAGAGTACTTATAGAAACTACTACCATCCACACCATCTGGATGCTTGGCGGTCCACCACTGTACGTTTCACAAGGAGTTTTCTTCCACGTACAACCTCTCTGTGGAATAGTTTACCACCGGCGATTTTTCCGGACCGATACGACCTGGGGACCTTCAAGAAAAGAGCTTACTCCTTTCTAAAGGGCCGGCAACGCACCCGCAATTCTCCTGGTGTTGCGGTTGATCATGGGCGCGGGAGTCACTTAACATCAGGTGAGCCGCATGCTCGTTTGCCCCCTCTTCTATAAAAAAAAAAAAAAAAAAAGAAAAATTTACGCGAATGTTACATCATGACATGTTCCAAAATACCAAAAACTTTAGACATTAAGTGAAAAAGGTAACAAAAGAACTCTTAACTAAACTATTTCAGAGAAAGTAGCATCCTATTTTAATAATAAAGATAACTAAATGTCTTTGTCTCACTCAAAAAACGCCGTGGTTCACGTTCGCTGATCATAAAAACGTGTTGATGAACTGTTGTTTCAGTCAAGGTTTTCTTTTATGGATGGAAAATATAAAACAAAGAGAACAAAACTTTAAATGCTTCAGTGTTATTAACATTTTAATCAAAAGTAGTCAAAATGACTATTTTTCAGAATTTAATAGCATTGTTTAAAAAGTTAAGGCGAGGAGAGCTGACTTCTTTCCTTCCAAAATGTTCTTCTGGACACCACTGAGCTTCTGTAACTTCTATCATATAATATTATAAAGGACTATTTTATTGTTAAAACTGGACGTTACTCTATTTCACATTATTAGTATTTTATACTTTCTAATGATCACTTCGATTTTTAAAAATACCACGTTATTACAAAAACCTCTAGGTTATTAGAATAAACTGGATTCGTATAAACAGGAACATAGTAGAAGTGAATATCAAAATCAAATAGTTGAAGTTTGAAGTATGACAAGATGGAATCGACCCGATAAATCGTAAATGCTGCCCTAATTAGTAGATAACAAATACTTAAAATAATATTATATGTATAAAACTATTATTTTCGATAAAACGATAATTAGCAATATCGGTACCAACTTCAAACTCAATTATCGATTTAAATACATTAAAACAAATAAGCAGTAGTATGGACACCCTGCGTATTTTAAAGTCAGATAAAGTTATTTAAATATAACAATAGGTAGTACAGTAATATATGTGGCTAGATAACATAATTATTAAATTATACTTTGTTATAACAAAGAACAACAATGAAGTGAACTAACAACAGCTTACACATATTCACTGGTGTGCAAAGGCTATCCCTGTTTCTGAGAGGGTTGGAAGTTGGGAGCAAGGAAAGGTCCACCGCGCTATCCTGGTGTTGGCTCCACACCAAGAATTCTTACATTAGCAAAATCATCGTCGATCAGCATTTTGAATTTCAATAAGACACGAGTATTTTACAATAACTGAATATTATCTTAATCTAAGTAATAAATATTCAGTAAATAACGCTTACAAAAGTGAGAAGAGGCCTATATATAGGAGAGGCTTACATATATAGGCCTATATATAGGACGCAGGTAGGCAGTAGCTTTAATAAATATTTGCTAACGATAATTACACAATAATGTAATATCTTTTAGATTCTTGAAGTGAAATATGAATTAATAGTTTAAAAATACTATTACTTAGCCTCTAAAACTTTATGTTATACATAAATTATAAAACTAAGTAGTTTTATACTATTACTTAGCCTCTAAAACTTTATGTTATACATAAATTATAAGACTAAGTAGTTTAATCGTTAATTAAAAATCGATGCATTAATTATTATAAAGTTTGTAAAATGACGTTTTAGTTTGTTTATATACATGAAATTTAGTAATTGAATTGAAAAACTTCTGAATATTTGCATGCTGTTGAAAACAGCTAAACAGGTTTTCTTGACACAATAACAGTGATAACATCAAGAAGAAAACATTTTGTACCTATTTAGTTGCAAATCAAGAATTTGAATTTGAATTTTGATTAATTATAAATTAAACGTTAAATTTAAAAAATGCACATAATGAGTACTAAATCTAAACGCATGTTTAAAAGTGTTGTTGTGATGTGTCTAAATGCATTTAAATGTTGTTAGATTTAAATTAATTATATTAGTTCAACACATTCAAAGTTCATTAATTAAATATTTTATTGAAACATAAAAAACCTGTATTGATAGACCATGTTATAAACCATTATACCATGTTAAATAATGTATTATAATTTCGATCGTTTACAGAGCATTGTAATTCCATAGCACATTAATGAAATTGCAAAATTCGAGTTGTATGATAAAGTAAAATATATTAATAGATGAATGAACCTGTCACTATCACTTACGTAATAATAGCATCATTTTATTTATTTCATTCATTTTACATATTTACACTTTACATCCGTGGATTACTCAGTTTACGTTAGGTTTAAGTGACTTAATACTGTATTGATTTATTTAAAGAATCACTTAATACTTATTTAATTGATTCCATATAGTGTTTAGTATTATCTTTTTAATCATGAGCGCTGTCAACTAATTTTAGAGAAGACACTCATGGTGGTATCAGTTTTGAACGACTTCCGACAGCGTTGGAGCGGCTGTTTCATTGAATGGAATTGTATACCAAGTTTTGAGAGGGGTACAAAGGCCGTAGATTTTCTAGGCGTACTACAAAGTGACAATCACTTTGATGTCAATGAAGTTACGCGAATTAGGCATTTTCATAATATTATTTTGCTAGAAAAAATTGTTGTCTACTAGATTTTTAGTCTATATGCCAGCGACGTCTCCACCTTTTCTGAAGTCGGCGTTGGCGTAAATACCGGTTTTATTCCTGAACAGCGCACAAATAATTGATCCTCTTCCCCGGTAGCGCACCATTCCGTGCCCTTTTGCTTTAAGGCCCTGAACAACGTCCTGGAAATAAGTTTAATTACGATTTTTAAAATAATTTCGATCAAAAAAGTAAGGGATGATGGCAAAATATTTTTTCATTCTTTTATTACACCCCAAGAAAAATCCACTGCCGAACATAGGGCTCCCAGATTGCTTTATAAAGGGATATTTGCCATAGCGGATTGGCGACCGTAGATTTTTATTATTGTTATGAGTTTTTATCAGGTAGATGTCGCTGCCCATCACATGTTACAGTTTAAATCTGTCGCTTCTTACGACAGGAGATGATACGGGGTAGTGGCCTCTATTACACGGCCGCTACTCTATGGTAGAAATGAAACATCTTACCTCATTTATATACATATTATTTCAGCCGCCAAATAGAAATTCTTGCTCTGTTATTTTATGTTTTTTATTATATTATTGTTACGCGCTCCAGTCGACGACACACTAGCGCCATCTAGTGTCAGGAACGAGAGCGAGGGGAGCGTTGCAGTAAATGCCATCACATATCTTTCGACCGATAGCGCCACCCGAAGAACTAAGATTCTAGAAAATCTATACTCGAACTCTCGGTACCTTGCGCGTGTTTACTTGAACATTCCGAATATTTTGCTAATTTAAATAAATAGGTGGCGCAAGATGCGATCGAGGCAGAGACAGAGTTGAACTCGGCGACACAAGCGAAGCTTCGGAGCGGAATTAAGTGAATTAGTGTGTTTAATTATTAGTGTTTTTAACTTTAATTTGTATAAAGTAAATTAAAGTGTTAATTTAGGTAATTTTATCGGCAATTTTTATTGTCACGAACCCTAAGCTCGTAACATTATGTTTTTTTTAGAATACGGGTGACGAACGAGCTTACAGTCCACGTGATGGTACGTGGATGCCGTTTCCCATAGACATCAATATTTATTCCAGATTAGGATAGGAGGAATGCCACTGTTCAATAAAGAGGGTCTCCGGTCCTCTACACTCACCATATAAACGCTACTACTACTTTACGCTGGTATTCTGTGAGAGCGTGGTCCTGCCCCGGTCTCATTCGTGCTACAACTATTTTAGCTGCCGCGTGGCTCCAACTCGTATATGAAGGGTATAGAGAAGTATAATCACAGACTGTGAAGCATTCCATCCTAGTCCTCAGAGGTGATAACGCATCTGTGACCTTCATTGAAGTTGGTGGCAGATATATAAATTCTACAACAGCAACTTACCATCAAGTGGACCTTAAGTTCGTTTTTCACTTTAAATTTATTTAAAAAAGGAACAAAACTTGCACATGGACGAACACCCGATCCGCAATAGTTATTTTAGGCCATATAAGAACGTGTTTTGTGAATCCGCGGTTAGCAGTTGAGTCTGAGGTTAGGACATCGGCAGCCATATTCATAGCCACTGCGTAATCGGCCAGTCATACAAAAGGTGATTGGACTAGTGGTTGTAGTAGTGTGACTGATGTGATCATCATCCTCATGATTGAGGTCCTAGGTTCGAATCGCGGGTCGGGATAAAAAATTAATTATTCAGTTTTTCCGTCAACAAATTCTCAGTAGCTGTCCGTACGGAAAGCACGTAAAGCCGTTGGTCTTGCGCCTGATCTTTCTCCGGTCGTGTCGGTTTACCGTCCCATCGGATTATGAGAGTGAGGGAATAGAGAGTGCACCTGTGCTTGCGCGTACACTTGGGCACTATAATCCTGTCCTGCGCCGATGGCTAGTCTCCGTTGAGGCAGGCCGCCGTGGCCGAAATTCGGTCTGGAGGACATTATACTTATCACAAAAAGACAAAAATCATCTTACCTCGGTTATGCCGTATTCATACTCTGCGTGCATAGGAAATATTTGGTGATGGAACCGGGCCTCATCCACTGCTTCCTTTATTGTTTGGTCAAACCAGAGCTTACGAATTGTCACCTAAAATATGACACTAATATTAGCAATAGCCACGGGAATAGTATAAAGAATTTAAGTTTACATCGCATGGTTGAAAATAGTAGGTACGAGGGCGGCACTGAAAATTTCGGGAATCAAGGAAGTAACACATTACTATTTAAAAATGTATTTATTGCTTTTCGAAGCATTCTCCGCGAAATTTGACACATTTTTCCATACGATGGAACGAATCATTGAAGCAACCATTCTATTCGGAAGTTGAGGTCTCCAAAATGGCCGTTTTGTAGGCATCCACAGCTTTTTCAGGTGATGAAAATCTCTGTCCACGCAATTTATTCTTTATTTTAGGGAAAGTGTAGAAATCATTAGGGCTTAGGTCGGGGCTGTACGGCGGATGGTCTAATAATTCTATGTTTTCTTGCTCTAAAAACTCTTTTGTTCTGTGTGCGGTGTGAGAATTCGCATTGTCGTGATGGAGGATGATGCGGCGGTTGCAGTTCTCTTTACGGAGTTCAGAAACGACCTGTGGCAAACAAATGCTAGCATACCATTCTGCATTAACCGTTCTTTGTCCCTCAAGAGGAATAGTCGTAACATGGCCGGTTTTGGAGATAAACGTGGCCACCATTTTTTTGCAACACTCCGTGAACGAACAATTTTTGTTGGCTTTAACTCATTTTCGAACACCCAAACTCGTGACTGGTTTTTTGTTTCGGGTTCGTACGCGTATATCCAGGATTCGTCACCTGATACGATGTTGTATACAGCATTTGAGGAACAGTGGAATCTTTCGAGAGTTCTGACGCAACAATTAACGCGAGCCGCTTTTTGCTCTTCACAGAGAGAATACGGTATCCATCGGGAACACAACTTTTTTACACCTAATTGTTAATGCAAGACTATTTGACTCATGCCAATGTCTAAAGTTGCCTGAATTTCGCGGTATGTCACATGTTGATCTTCCTCAATCAGCTTACGCACAGCATCAATGTTTTCTTGGGTGACTGCAGTTTTTGGACGACCTCGACGGAGATCATCACTGAGCTTGACACGTCCACGTTGAAATTCAGCAAACCAGCGATAAATTGTGGTTTTGGATGGGGCTTCATCACCAAATGCAGAAATCATCCGGTCAACACACTTTTTTGTGTTAAACCACCCCAAAAGTCATAATAAATCATCGCTCTTGAATTTTCTCGAGACTATTCCATTTTCTCAACGATTAAACAAGTTTGACAAACCTTGTAACAAGACCGAGAATCTTTTTTTAAATAAATAAATGATTTTCGATTTTTAAAACCAAGGAGTTTTCAATTAAAAAGCTTTTAATATGACACTGTTCCAGTGGAAATATTCCATTCCCGATACTTTTAGCGCAAGCCTATGTATTTAAAAGCCAAAGATTGGTATTGTTAAAATATTGTGGCAATTTTTCAACAAATGTAATGAAAAAATATTCTTCGCTGAATAACACTTAATGTTAAATAAAAATCAAAAAACAGTAAATGAGCAATCCATAGATATTTTAATTGTTTAGTTATTCAAATAAAGGGGCAAATGACTCTTAACATCAAAATAAGTCTTTACCTATGATATTATCGTTCCGCAGTACTGGCCATTTCAAATCAAAATAATTTTTGTTTGGCTAATAATTCTATTTCAAATTCATTTGATTTTAAAAACATGGAATTCTTTTTTCAAAATTAGTTATTATTTTACTGATTAGCGTTATGTTTTTATCGCGTATGAATCTTTTTCGTCATCGTGAATACGTTAAAAATTCGAATAATTATGGAATATCAGTACCGTCGTGGCAAAAACGTGGCACAAGCGGCACGCAACATCAACGACGTTTACGGAACAAACACAATAAACGAACACACCACCTGTTTTTTTATAGGTTTGCTCGCTTCCGTTCTGGCAATTTTGACTTGAAAAAAGAACCCCGTGGTCGTCTGAAAATGTCATGAATGCTGTAAAAATTCGAGTAATTATGGAATATGAGTACTTTCGTGGCAACAATGCGGTACAAGCGGCACGCAACATCAACGACGTTTACGGAGCGAACACTATAAACGAAAGCATCACCTGTTTGTCATTGGGTTGCTCGCTTCCGTTCTAGAAATTTCGACTTGAAAAATGAACCCCGTGGTTGTCTGAAAACTTTGGTCGAGAATGACGAATTAAAGGCGATTGTGGAAGCTTTTGATACTTAATCTACGGTTGAATTAGCATCTAAACCGTTTGCGTCAAATACAAAAGAGCAAAAAACCTTGACAAATGGGTGCCCCAAGAACTCAATGAACGCCAGCGCGAAATACGCGTCGAGACGTGCCTTGCACTTCTGAACAGGCACACAAATGTAAAAATTTTGAACCGCATTGTAACCTGCGATGAAAAATGGATTCCGTTTGACAATCGGAAGCACTCAGCAAGTTGGTTGCATCCTGGTTCAGCACCTGAACAGTGCCCAAAACGAAAACTTACCCCTAGAAAATCATGGTCACTGTTTGGTGGTCTAATGCCAGTGTGATAAACATACTGATGGAAAAGCTCGCACGTCTCCAACCAGTTTTGGTCGAACGTTCGTCCCCGCTGCAACAACCCGCAACGTCCCGTACAACAGACGGTCTCCAAGTTACAAGAGCTGGGATTGGAAGCTCCCCGTCATCAGCCGTACTAACCAGACTTTGATTTTCCAGAATTTGGATAACTTTTTGACGGGAAAAAAATTTAATATCCGAAAGGCAGTACAAAATACCTTTGAAGAATTTGTTGCTTCACGTCCAGCTGATCTCGTCAAGAAGGGACTCAATAAACTGCCACTGCGTGGCAAAGATGCACCAATTGCATAATTAATTTTTTTTTTCAATTTATTGCATAAAAAACGGTAATTTCATAGGTAAAGACCTAATCTATATCTTAATATATATAAATTACGTGTCACGTTGTTTGTCGGCGATGGACTCCTAAACTACTTAACCGATTTTAATCAAATTTGTTTGGTCCAACTTGAGAGATAGGATAGTTTTTTTGCCCATGAGTGACCCAGCATTTTTTTTTGCTAATTTAAGGATTTTTAATAGGACATGACAAAGAGTCGTCAAAAAGGGCAGAACGACGTCTGCCTGGCAAACTAGTATTATACAATATGTAACATAATTAACGCACACCCTCAGACACCCCAATTAGTATATTATGTTATAATCATAATACATACACTGAACTTTTAGTTAAACATTTTTATGTACTGATTATTTATCAAATTAGTTATACTAATTCCGGAAGAATGTTCTGGTCACAGTACAAATCCACAAACGCAAAGACTTTAACGAGATTGAAATAATACTATAATAATACATATTTCAAATTAAAACTGCACTCTTAAAAGTCTTATTGCCTTAAGTTACGGTCCATTTCAGTTTGTTTTTATTTAGTGTGACTATAATTTACGTTATTCTAATTATTTTTGGGATAAACAATTACCTATATTAAAAATGATAGGAATCGATTCAGTAAACGATTCTGAACAAACTACTTTCTCAAAGTGCGTTAATTATGTTATAGATCGTCTAAGCTGAAATGACGCCCCACTATCGCATTAACGCACACAATCAAATTTAAAATATGGACGCAATACATACACAAATGCCATTGTAATTGGTCATTCGGTTGTCGGTGAGACTCAAGCGTAGGAGCACGCGTCGGTTTCGGATTTTTTGTCCAACTTGTCATAATTGCCTGAAGGTGGCAGAGAGCGGACGTTTTGTTTCATACAATGCCCCAACGCTGCTCCCTAAGGAGAGCGTTGTCGGATTTATCACGCGACTAGTCGACCGTCACGTAGGCATACAGATCATAGTTCGCGGAGCAGTCGACGCTCAAACACAGATGAAGCGTCGTTATTAATATTTACACTCACACATCGAAATCAACTAATTAAGTAGTGGGGCGCGTCATTTCAGTTTAGACAAGCTCTACGTGTTGTATAAGCGAAATACCACTGCCGGACTGACGTCGTCACGAGATCTCTAAAACTATACACCCGATTGACTTGAAATTTTGTATAGTTATTCATTTCGTAATGTAGACGCACTCACTAAGAATGAATTTTAAGTATAATAAAAAAAAAACTTGATATTTTACTACTAGGTTCCGCAATGAAAATAAATATTATCGTGCGTCCAGCGAAGCGAGCGGATATCAGCTAATATGTGTTATATAAGTCAACGTTTAACATTGAGGTAATAATTTATACGGGATATTTTAGCTCTTGATGTGACATATCAGGACCCAAAGTAGAAGAATGTTCACCATTGCTTTAGGCACCTTTCAAAAGCAATTAAGACTATACAAACAAATCTACTGTTTGCTGATACTTTAATTTTAACCGACTGCCTCATGTGTATATCTTTGCCACGCTCTATAGCCTTGATTGATTTTAACATATGAGTTTCTCAACCGTTGAAGTGACATAGGCCAATATTTATATATTGCATTTGCAAACACAAAAAAGGGAGGGGCATGTGTTATTCCAGTAAACTTTTAAACGCAATCGGGGTTTTTTAATTAGTTTTAAGTATTAAGGTCGTTTTATAACTAAAATAAAACATATTTTTACCAAGGCGACGGCGGTAGTAATTTTGGTTCCACCGGACGCACCAATCACCATCTTGGCATTACCACCTTTATCTACAATTATGCTAGGGTTCATTGAAGACATTGGTCTTTTGCCCGGCGCTATAAAATTAGCTGGTGATGGCTTCAGACCGAAATAATTGGTGATTCCCGGTGAAGAGAAGTCATCCATCACGTTGTTCATAACGATACCAGTGTTAAGTGTCGTGAAACCGGCGCCAAAACTGGAAAAAAATTTCGGTTTGTATCTTTTAAAAACACTTAAATTGATCGCATCGACTGCATTAGCAGTTGACAGTGTACATCGTCGTTACATTTTTTTAATAAGCACTTATAGATCATTAATTTATAGATATAAATACAATCGAATTGTTTGTCTATAATGTCCAAAAAAGTGCCTTTTATCGAGCTCAGAGGGTCATATGTATGGTATGCCTGTCTGCCTCTTCGTCGGTGCTTTTGTCTGGCCTGATCATCGGAGTGGCTGAACCCGTTGTAATGATGGTATCTAATCCCCCGGCCGCACACTCGTGGTGAGGCATGGGAAGTAGCGAAGAAAGGAGGCAGAGAAGTAGTGTGGCCACGATACTGGTCATGCCGCATGTCATGCCCATCGCTTCCTGTTTAGTCGGTTTTTTGGTAAAAAACTAATTATGGTAGCTAATTATATTAATGTCATAAAAAGAAATATACGTTGTCGTCGTCGAGATAGCTTTTTCTCTGTATATTATTTACTTATGTAATAATGTGGCCGAATAATGGTAATAGATACACTATTTATGGTTTTTAAATGACACGTGGGATGCTTCCGTAACGAGCGCTTATATTGCCAGTCTTTTGACTCGTGCCTAAAAAACCAACAAAACGGGGAGCAATGGGCATGATGAGGAGCATGACGTGCGACTTGACGAGTATCGTGGCCACACAACGTCTCCGCCTCCTTTCCTCACTACTTCCATTGCCACTCGACGAGTGGGTGGCCGGGAGGTATGCTATATTTTTACCAAAAAACTTGGACATTGTTATGTGAAATTAAAAATTTTGATAAAATATATGGTCATTGATGGCTACTTTAAAAAAATCTAAATGACACCATTTTAATAGGTCCCATGAGGTCTAAGATAAATAATAATGTTTATTTCATCACGTAGACATTTTTACATTGTTTGTTGGATTTACCTCTTAACTTTTAAAGATTTGTTTCTTGGTTTGTTACGTGATTCGCTCTTCCAAAATACTATGAATGTATATGTATATATGTCTGCATACCAGCGTAAAATAACACCTTAATGCCTGCCTTAGTGAGTGTAGAGAACCGGAGACTATTTATAACGGAAACGAGGCATTTCATCTTAGTCCTCACGGGTGACAACGCATCTGCATTTTGATTCGTAACTGAGAATAGATGTAGATGTCTATGGGTCACAGCAACCACGTAGCATCAGGTGGACTGTGTGCTGGTTTGTTACCCTTATTCTATAAAAAATATAGAGAATAACACAATCTAATTCGTAGACAGAGAAACCTATAGACAAATTGACGCCTTCTTTCGCATTCGCACACGAAAAAGATAGATTTATGACATACGTCTTGCATAGAAATGAGACAGAGCGGTGTGATTGTTTGTCCCTTTCTCCGTGCCGGTTTTTTTGTTTAGCAAACTCTACAGTTTGCTAAACAACTTTAACAGCGTAGCGATTTAAGGAGTTTACAAGTTGGTTTAAGTGAGAAAAAAGTGTTATGTGACCTTAAGATTGGTGAATCTTGTTCAGTTCAGTTCTTAGAACAATTAAAATTTTTATCTAAATGTGTTTAAAAGTCATAAAGATTATTGTATAACTTAAAATTCGTTATCGTCCTTTGTCACTCCAGGCCACGCAGATCATTAGTCTATAGGTTTCTCTGTCTACGATCTAATTATATTCTTAATCGAAGATAGAGGTCAACGTCAATGGGCCAGAGAATCCACTAGCTAGAACTTAACTTCACTTACTAGAGGTTGATGGAACTTGTGACGGAGACGGCGTCGCCGTTCTTGCCGATGATGGAGATGTGAGCAGTGCCGGCGTCCGGTTTGTTGTACTCGGTGGCGCCGTACACCGACGTGTCGTTGCTGGTGTACGAGTCGTTTATCCTCTGTCTTATTTCCGCAGCGTATTCCGGTGTCGTTATATTGTGGATCAGCTGTGAAGTCGATTGAGTTCGATTCGTTATTGTATTCGGTACGTAAAAATTTACTGCGGGTACATTGGCCTATCCCGTTATATTGGATTTGACGATTGCAGTGCCAGACATCCTTACGTACCTTTAACGCTGCGGCACGTCGTTTGTGTATTTCACGTCTTACGTAAACGAGATGGTTATACCATACATATTATATACATATATATTTTATACCTGATAGAGTCACGCTGCAGTTATATTATGGTTGTAGCACAATTGGATCAGCTCAACCGGGAAATGACCACGCTCTCACAGAATACCAGCGTAAAATAGCAGCTTAATTCTGATGTGTTTCGTATGGTGAGTGTAGAGATCCAGAGACTCTTTTTTTGGAAACTAGCCATTCCATCTTAGTCCACAGGGGTGACAACATATCTGCGTTTTGATTTTTAATCGAGGATAAATGTAGATGTCTATGGGCCACGGTATCCACTTTACATCAGGTGGACTGTGTGCTCGTTTCCCTTATGGTATAAAAACCATACATATATCGGAAAGTATAAATATTTTATTGCGATTCCCATAGTTGCCTCTACGATATCCAAGAACCAAATTGGAGGGATAAATTCTTTTTCCCCAGCACGTATGTTGCTGGGGAAAAAGATTGAAAGATTGATCGAAGTTGGGTTATCATCTTTTTATTTAACAGGGATACTTGGTTTAAAATAGAGCTTAGGTGTAGGCTTAGGCTCGAAATATATATTATTAGTAGGTATGTAAGTAAGCCAATTGTGTGTAGAAGTGAAAAAAATCTTACTTAGTTCTAAAGAACAAAGAGGCCTGCCTGCCAACAAAGGTAGCAGTAGTATATTTGTCGCAGTCTGATGGTTTCATCGGTCGCTTAATAGTCGGATAGGCTCAAAAGACGGCAATCAAACTCATTTAAATTAAATCCAAACCTATGTAAACCATCCGTATATAAGTGTCCGGCCGTACAAGGGCTCAGAAATGTTAAAACGTATGCCTATACATTTTTAAACAAATAAATACATAAAATAAAAACTCATTTTTTTATTGCATATTGTACATAAAACTAACTATAGTAACTAATAGTCATTGAGTACATTTAGATGTGTTCGTTTGGTTTTGCGACTTAAATCTTGCTGGTAAGGTAGGTACCACATTTGTGTGGCAGTTATAATTACGTGGTAGTTTTACTCGACTACGTTTACTTTAGTTTACAAGAACGTGAGTATACAAAATTACAGAAAAAACTACATCCCACGGCACAGACTTGCTTTCTGTTCCGGAACCCACTTGCCGTCGGATGTCGCACAGTCTGCGGTATCGATTACCCAAAAATATAATGAAAATAAAGTTCCTGTAGGAGCACACTTACATCTTTCAAATCTAAGAAATCAAGGTCACCCAATTTAGTTCTTGTAGCGTACGCGTATTTAAAAGTTTCTAATATCCGATGGTAGGTAAGAATTTTGTGGTCGCTGTCGTTAATGCTGTCCGCAGTGAAGTTGTACCCGCTGAGTACGTTCAGGATGTTCACTAATATCACGCCGCTGCTAGGCGGTGGCGGGGTGTACAGAATGTCTCCGCTAGTGAGAGGCACCGCGAGCGGTTCTGTTATCTTTGCTCTGGAATCAATATTATGCAAATTAGTACGTGAGAAATTAAAAAAGAGGATTGAATCGATCAATCAGTAGTGCACGAAGCAAACGTGTTCAAAATTATAATTACTGGTATATTTCATTAACGATATAAAAATTATTTTATATGAAATTCGATATAATTGTCCGGTGATTTTGATACTGTATTCCTTCCTTCCTTAGAGCCTTCATCCTAATAATGTTATAGCACAAACGCACGTCTGGTACAAGTGACTTGACTAAAAAGAAATCAAACGGATATAATATCAATACGTAGTCAGTTCTAAATTATTTTGAAAGGACAGAGTTCTCAATTACTATGCAGGACCGATCACTGTCACTTTCAATTTTATAACTGTTTTTTTTTACTGTAAATTGTTTCTTGTTTCTGCGTGAATCGAACCAAAACTTTTTTATTATTTAATAATGTAAAAACCGACTTCAAATTGCTAAAAAAGAAATTATTAATTTGCAAATCTTAGGTGTGGAACGTTTTCCACAAATTTATATGAGACCAGCCTATTTAAAAAAAATCATTTAAATCAGTTCTTTATCTGCGAAGATATCTTATGAAATGCCTTAAACAATAGTCCAATATAAAACTTTATCCCCTATTTTCCACTCTCGAGGGCGGATTTTTCCTTCAAAATTTAATAGGACCACTCTTGAGGTAAAGCCATAGAATACTATAATTCACAATAGAATGGCTGTCAACGTTATTTTGTACGACGATAGGCGTCGCCGGGAGCCTTCGATCAACGTATTGTTGATTACGTCGTATTATCAGTTAATCACTACTACAAACCCGATTCACTGTGTTGACAGACGGATTTTAATACATATTTATTTGTAAATAGTGTGCATTTTGGCATTTTCTAAATAATTTGTATGCGAAATTTAGAAACGATTGTAACGTCAAACCACATCTCGTGTTGACATTTATATGTGTGAATTGACGTGTTAGTTGCATTTTAGTGGCTACATGGCCTCCGCCCACTCCCCCGTTCTATTGTGTATGTATTATAGTATTGAGACTTATTAAAATCGGTTCACAATCTGCGAAGATATCGCGTAACATATATACATACAAAAAATACATAGGTACACTCGAATTGAGAACCTCCTCCTTCTAAAAGTCGATTAAAACTGAAGATAGCCCTGGTTAAATATGATATCAGGACTTTGGAATATCTACTTATCAATTCAACTTCCTGATAATAAAGTAATATTTAGGCGTAGATGTATACATTTAAACTTGATAAACATTAGCCACTAACAACTTCCGCCATTATTACAAAAAGTAGTTTAAATTAGACTGGTTTAAAGTGGAATGTGTTCACAAAACAAGTCCCGCACAAAATATGCGAAATATGCGAATTATTAAGTAAAGTATGGAGTTTGTCAGCAAAGTTCAAATTCCGCAAAGACCGACGCGGCAACAAAGGGACTTCTTTAGTTAGAAAGACTTCAAAAACCAAATTTAAAACCAATACCTACTATTAATAAACCACTTTGAGTTATAACTATTGGCTAAATTGACTGCCTCGTTGGTCTAGTGGTTGTAGTAGTGCGACTGCTCATCATGAGGTTCTGGGTTCGAATCCCGGGTCGGGCAAAAAATCAATTATTGAGTTTTTCCGTCACGAAATTCACAGTAGCAGCCCGGAGTCAGGAAGTTGGCGGTGTCTCACCCCTTTGCCTCCGAAAGCACAAAAAACCGTTGGCCCTGCGCCTGATCTCTCTCCGGTCGTGTCGGTTTACCGTCCCATCGGATTATGAGAGTGAGGGAATAGAGAGTGCACCTGTGCTTGCGCATACACTTGGGCACTATAATCCTGTCCTGCGCCGATGGCTAGTCTCCGTTGAGACTTTTGTTTCTATTTCAAAACAAAACACAAGCAACAAAAAACAAAAGCAAATGTTTAATCAGTTATCACTCCTGATCCCAGCATGTCTTTCCATCCGAGTGTAGTATTGGGTGTCTTCAAGGCAAGAGTAAATATGCTTCCGATACAAGCTAAGCAGTCAAAAGCGGGGGTCCGCACTGCCCCACTCGGACAGCGGTTAGATAGGTCAAGAACCACCACAGAGGCGACATGATTGGTATACAATACCTACCAAATCATATTGACGACATATCGAGTAAGCCCCATGCTCTTTTTGCCCCATCTCCTATAAAAAACCATCACAGCCTTTACATTTTTAATTAGCCCTGGATCAGAGCCGTATAGGCTAACAGCACCAACATAACAACAGAATATAGACTAAGTATAAGCTATAAGGTATGCTATGTGTTCCTATGTCACCAACGACCTTCTTTGTAAAGTACAAAATGTTTGGCTGTTACAGTGTTAGCATCAAAAATAATAATAGGTAGCCTTAATACACGATTATATTCTGTTCTGATGTTTTTACGATAGTGATTATATTTATCGCGGCATACTTTTTGTTGGCAAAGTAACGTTTGTCCCAGATTTTAACCAGACAAAGAATTTCTGCACTACATTAGAAGTATTCAACAAGGTTACGTTCGATATAGATGAGTTTTACATAGATTTTTTTAATGTTATTGATTATTTCTTTAGAACCTCTTAAAATAAGTGGTAAAATTAAAAATTTTGTAAAACCGACATCTAAATAGATAAAATGCGAACATCATCACTGCAGTCAAAGTCAATTAAATATGCATTATTACCGATAAGTCAAAAATTACTGGTTAGATCTTGATCAGATTTATATGGGACCACGTGATAATTATCAGCTTACAAATAAAAAAAGAATCATCAAAATCAGTTCACGTAGAAAAAAGTTATGAGGTTACTTCTTCCATTTTTGAAGTCAGTTAGTCAAAAAACAGAGACTAGATTTAGGTAATGTTTACAGTAAGATTAATAATTGCAAAATAAAACATTTAACTCTGCACACTAACATACACGGCCTGGCGAGAGTATCCTCTGGATAGAATGCAAAAAAATATTTAGAAATAAATATGTAATGTAATAAGTTATGACGTTATATTTGCGTCGATTGACATTAAACGAAAGCGTTGGCAATTAATAGAAATGCCACTTGATTTGATATCAAGTGACCCCTGTATATTTCCACAATAAACACAACAAACTTTGTGAGTAAAATGTGTCGTATGATGAACTAATATTATCGCTTTTACCTTTGTGTTATTTTTATTTTATTATCTGCGTTCAATACTTACGTCATGATATTTTCTCATTTTATTATCTACATTCATTACTTACGTCACAGTATTTTTTTATTTCATGTAATGAATTTATGGTCGCCACACACGGTCAGTTCAACTGATCATTCCAACTAATCAGTTCAAACTAAAACTGTTGATATTGTTTTAAATATTGGATATTCGATATATCGATAAATAAACTTATATATATATATATATATATATATATATATATATATATATATATATATATATATACATAATACATAAACACTCACGCCTGTCACCCAGAGGGGTAGGCAGAGACTACAGACTTCCATTTAGCACGATCCTGACATACCTTTCTCGCCTCTTCCACATTCATATACCTACGCATACATGCTCGTCGGTTAAGGGTACTCTTAATTTGGCCCATTTTTAGTATATCGCCAATTTGGTCGACAAACTTCCGCCTAGGACGTCCCTTTCCGACTCTTCCATTCACTTCTGCAACATATATTTGCTTTGTCAGTCTTTCCGCATTCATTCTTTCTACATGACCAAACCACCGAAGCATTCCTTTCTTAATCCTGGTCACCGCATCATCTTGCAAACCACACTCTTCTTTTATCACACAGTTTCTCACCCTGTCACTCAGATTCAGCCCTAACATACTCCTTAGCGACCGCATTTCTACCGCATTTATTCTACTCTCGTGCTTCTTCTGCCACACCCAACTTTCACTACCATACGTTAAAGTAGGGACTAATACAGCACTGTGAATTGCCATACGTGCCTTTTTTGACACATTCTGACTTTTCACAATAGAGTGTAGAGCCCCATTTACTTTATTTCCTGCATTCACTCGTCGTTCAATGTCCTTATCATATCTCGCATCCCTGCTGAATACACATCCCAAATATACGAACTCATCCACTTGCTCAATTAACTCTCCTTCTATTCTTATTTCACATACCGTTTTGCTTCCATCTCTTTCAAAAACCATCACTTTCGTCTTACTCGCGTTCACTTTCATTCCCCTTTCTTTTAATGACCTGTTCATTAATGTAACCATCATTTGCAACTCGGCCGCCGACGACGCAAGTATGACTTGATCATCGGCGTACAAAAGGCATTTGATGGTTAACTCACCCATTCTTACCCCGCATTCTTCAACTTTCAAATTTTCCAAACAGCTGTCCATAAATAGGTTGAACAGCCACGGGGAAGCTACACAGCCCTGTCTGACACCTTTATGGATGCCAAACCAGTCCGAGTAGACCCCGTTGATTCTAACACAAGCACTCGAGTCCCTATACAGAGACTTTAATGCCTGTATCAAACCAGCGCTCAACCTAAATGCGTTCAGCGTTTGCCATAACACATCCCTGTCCACTCTGTCATAAGCCTTTTCCAAGTCCATGAACGCACAAAAAACTCTTTGGTTTTTCGCCAAAAACTTCTCCGCGATCATGCGCATGGAAAAGACTTGATCTGTACACCCCATTCCCTTTCTAAATCCCGCTTGCACATCCCAAATTTTTTCATCAGTTTCTTTCATAACTCTTTCAATTAGTACCTTAGCATACAGTTTTCCCACAATGCTAAGAAGGCTGATACCACGGTAGTTTTTACAGTCCTGCTGTGACCCTTTTCCCTTATATATTGGGACTATCACGGCTTTGCACCAGTCTCCCGGTACCCGCTTTAGTTCCCAACATAAATTAAACAAGGTGTACAGCAGGCATGCCACCACGTCCTCTCCAGCCCTTAGCATTTCGAGTGAAACTCTATCATATCCGGCTGCCTTACCTACTTTCATGCTTTTCATTGCTTTCATTATTTCATCCATACTTATCTCCTTATCCCTTTCATCTTCTTTCGGAATTTCTATTTCATTTAGTTCACACTGCTCCTCACTCATAAATTCGCTTTCAAAATATTCCTTCCATCTCTTTAGACTCAACGCTTCATCATTCAGGATACAGCCATTCTCGTCTCGTATCGCATTCAATCTAGGCTGTTTTGAAAGTCCCCTGGTATTTCTTACGAGTTTCCAGAACATTTTAATATTTGCCTGGAAGTTATCCGATATTCTTCTATCATTCCTATCCGTTCTTTCTTGCTTTTTCCTTTCAACTAATTCTTTTACTCTCTTATTTAAACGTTTAAACTCTGCCTTTTTCCTTTCATTCTCATCATTCTTACCGCCAGAGTTACCAGCTTTGGTCGCTAGTAAATCTAGCCATGCTCTCTTCTTTGCTTCAACTTCCATACGTACCTCGTCATCCCACCATAACGTATTGTCTTTCCTTTCATTCATTCTCTTACTAACACCACATACTTCGGTAGCTGCATCCACTAAACCTTTCTTAACATTATGCCACACATTCTCCAAGTCTAACTCATTCACACACAACTCATCCAAATTACTTATATTTTCTCTCAGTCTGCATTTGTACTTGTCTTTCACATCTTCATCTTGTAACCTCTCAATTCTTATACGCTGTAACGCAGTGGTAGACACAGATGTCCTATGCCGCCAACGTCTGAATAAACCCCTAATTCGGCATAAGACCAGGTAGTGGTCGGTCCCTACGTTGGACCCCCGGTAAACCCTTGTATCCACCACTGCGCTCCTCATTCTTTCATCCACAGTTATGAAATCTATCATGCTTCTATCATCACCTCTTTCCCAAGTATATATGTGAATCTTCTTATGACGAAAGAAAGTGTTCGTCACAAAAAGATTCCTTTCCACACATACGGTGAGGAGGCTTTCACCATTCTCATTTATACTTTCATCACCAAACGTTCCCAATATCCTTTCATAACCAAGCCTCCTCACCCCAACCCTTCCATTAAAATCTCCTAGCATAATAATATTTTCATTTCCCTTACACTTCATTAGCACCATCCTTACCATTTCCCAAAACTGCTCCCGGATATAAGTGGGCTTAGACATGTCTGGGGCGTAGACCCCTAACACAAACAACTTCTTTAAGCCCACTTTCATTCGTATCCATAGCAGTCTTGGGCTTACACATTCATACTCTTTCACACATTGGCCCATTCGTTCTGAAAGGATGATCCCTACTCCCTGGCATGCCCGCTCGATCTCGTCTACACCAGACCAGTATGCGGTATACATGCCATGTGCAGTGACATCCTTCCCCTTCCTTTTCGTCTCATTTACACATAATACATCTATTCCTCTATCATACATCATATCGCATACTTCATCCATTTTATCATTCATTGCCCCACATACATTCAACGTAGCCAGACGGGCCTCTGCAATCCACTTATACAATCCCACTTATGCAATCCACTTATACACTATATATATATATATATATATATATATATATATATATATATATATATATATATAAGTTTTTCTTTATAGTTTAGTTTTTTTTTTTCACCCCAATTAGTATATTATGTTATAATCATAATACATACACTGAATTTTTAGTTAAACATTTTTATGCACTGATTATTTATCAAATTAGTTATACTAATTCCGGAAGAATGTTGTGGTCACAGTACAAATCACGAACGCAAAGACTTTAACGTGCTTTAAATAAAGTTCATTTTTATTTATTTTTATTGAATGACAGAATTAGTAATAATACAAATAAAACTGCACTCTTAAAAGTATTATTGCCTTAAGTTACGGTCCATTTCAGTTTGTTTTGACTGTACAGATTTAGTGTGACTGTAATTTACGTAGTTTTAATTACTTTTGAGATAAAAAATTACCTATCTTAAAAATGATAGGAATCGAGTCAGTAAACGATTCTGAACAAACTACTTTCTCAAAGTGCGTTAATTATGTTACATGTTGTATATATATATATATATATATATATATATATATATATATATATATATATAGGCGCTCTAACAAATCGAAATAGGTTACAATGATACAAGTTACATAGGCATAAAAATTAAAACATCCACACTAAAAAGCTGAGTTTTTATATTTATATTGACATTAAAGAATACATTAATTATTAAAAAAAAGGAAACAAAATACAATGGCAACTTGGTCAATGTGACGTTTGAACTTAGTGAGCTATACATATTTTTTCAAAGCGTGGGATAAGGCTTGACACCTCTACTCTAATTTTTTGCTCCACATTGATCTTTTAAGCGATATTTGCTATTTATTACAGCCTCAGCTGGAAATCTATTTGTTTTGTACCCGCAAATACCCAAGTTTAGTTTCCGGCGAATGGTAAACGGGAGCGCTTTACGGCGCCCCTCTTCACTCTCAACGACACGGCGCACAAGGGCGCCGGGCCGCGGTTCACACTTTGGGAACCCCTGGCTTAGTATTTTGTTAATTGAAAACTGAGCTCATATTTCTTTGTTGAAAATTATTTTTGAATATCGGCTTCAGTTATTTTGAAGCAAGGTTCAACTGTTGATTTTTTTTAGATAGAGTACTAGTAACATTATTAACATTAACAATCTCTAAATAAGCCTTAAATGCTTGGGTGCGACAGAACCCACGACATTCTGAGTTTGTATTCACACACTAGCATTAAGCTACTGTTATATTATTAGTGTGTATTTATGAGCCTGTACTCAAATTTCAATATAAATCTATAAAGATGCCGTTGACAGATTATTACGAATGCCTTTCATCAAAACATTTGTCATTAATTTAATTCTCAATAGTTCTTGCACCTACTTTAGCTTATTTGAAAGTAGTGGTAAATTCCTCGATAACCACTAAACATTTAAAAAAAAGTTTATACTTATATATGTTATTTGAATTTGAAATTTATGTTTATCATACTAACCATGGGATAAACTTAGTTTTTATTGTTTTTCTGATTATGGATACTCAAATTTTGTGCATAAATAGGCGCGTAATAAAATCCACTACGTCATCTCATTTCTATTTTGATCGACTCGTATAGTACCAAACATGCATTTTTTCCATAATATAATGTATAAAAATTATATTTGTTTGTACGTATTTTATGCGTTGCAATACCGTTCATCAGATTGCGGTAGAACTTTGTCAAAATACTGCTTGCACCTCCGCGAAGGTTATAGGCATAGTTGGACCAGTGGGTGGCGCTGTTGTATAATCCAGATATCACCCGTGCGAAGCCGGGGCAGATCGCTAGTAAACATATAATATTTAATCGGAAGTTTAGTAACGTGGTAGAGTCACGCTGCAGCTATATTATGGTTGTGGCACGAATGGGTCGGCTCGACCTGGGAAGGACCACGCTCTCACAGAATACAAGCGTAAAATAGTGAGTGTAGAGAACCGCAGATCCTTTTTTTACTGGAAACGAGGTATTCCATCTTAGTCCTTAGGGGTGACAACGCATCTGCATTTGACTCGTAATCGAGGGTAGATGTAGATGTCTATAGGCCACAGCAACCACTTACCATCAGGTGGACTGTGTGCTCGTTTGTCACCCTTACTCTATAAAAAAACCGATGCCCCCTCTGCGGTGATCCTCTCGGCCAATGCCTATATAAATTCCTGAATGACTGAATTTCTTACATTTTAAAAGGAAAATCAATGGGTACTACAGGTACAGGTTAGAAAAACCTTTACAACGAAAATTTGTAAGTATTAAAAGATTTGGCGATAAAATTTAAATGGAAATCAAACTACGTGCATAATACCGATTTAATACGGTAGTAAAATAAATTTATGTCCAACTCTATCTACGCCTTTAGATTCCTAAAACCAGTTAAGATTGCAAATGGCTTAAAAACTCAGAGTGGCTTGATAAAAGTATTATTTAATCTTTAGATCCAGCCGTAATTATATCTTATGTAATTATACGAGTTCTTCGAGCGTATTTTTGTGATATTATTTAAAGAATTAGAGTTTAGACTTAAAGGATGACTGTAATTAAAAAACGCTGTTAGTATTTTAGTAGAACGGTGATTGTGTATGAATTAAATCTCAAAAAAACTATAATACAAAACGGTTTGTATTTAAGTAGAGACAATGAAATGGTTAACGATAACAGTTTATTTGATGACTCATGCACTTGGTTTTGCACAGCTGCCATAATATCGTATTATGCATGCCATTACTTACTGTGATAAACAAAATCCGCCATATTGTAAAACATTGCCTTCAGCAACACGACCGAACTATCGAGAAAATATTGGATTGGAAATATTAGTCGAACATTGAAATTAGAAACGGTGAAAACTAAGCATTATAAAATAAACACGTATGAATTATTTATTACTTATTTTTGCTTACATTGTTATAAGTACATTATACAAAAACCGATATTCTACAAGTTAACCTCAGTGTAGCAAATTGACGACTTTAGAGATATGCACATTTCTCGCTGATTTGCGAGACTGGGGTTCATATTTTATTCAATTATTTGCTGATTATTTATTGATAAACTACTACAAATACCATTCGAGGGGTAGACTGAGACTATAGATTTAGTATTATCCGTATATATCACCGTATCATAAATATATATATATATATATACATATATATATACATACACACATATATATATATATATATATATATATATATATATATATATATATATATATATATATATATATATATATATATATGGAAAAATACATTCATATTATTTGCATTGAGTACAGACATAAAGATTAAACATAAATGTGTACTTTTTTCTCCGGAATTCCTTAAAAGTACTATATTTTTGCATTATTTTTGGGAAAATACTATATACCCTAGCTAGGGTTGCCAACTTTTTTTCATGGCTATTCATGAAAAAATATAGTGGGTGGGGAAAGTATAAAAATAAAAATAGTATGTTTCAATTTCAATATACTTAGTAATGGTTTGGTTAGCGTTGCCAGGTGTCCGGATAAAGCCGGACACAGTCAGGCTTTTAGTTGCGTGTCCGGCCCATCTGGCTTATGTTAGGCTTTTTAAAGATGACGATCGTTTTTGGGCCAACTAGATATTTTAACGTAACTTAACTCATGATACCAATTTACTGTAGTACATTGGTATCTTTTTTATGAGTTAAGTGGTTAAAGATTTTATCAAAATCCAACCGGTATCATGATAAATAATACAATTAAGAATCAATAGCTACATATAAATCACCGCAGTCTATTTATTCGTGAACTGTTTTACTACGACCTACTAAAAATATTCTATTAGTAGTTCCGGAGAATCCACCTAGTATTTAATATTTTGAAGAATCTACAACTTTTTTATACTTTTTATCATTAACACTGCACTATTATAACGTAGAATATCGATAAAACTACTAGACAGTCGCACATATAACTTTTAGGTTATAATGAAATTGCCGTTTGATTGTTATATATATATATATATATATATATATATATATATATATATATATATATATATATATAACTATATATATATAATATTCCCGTTAGATGCGGCAACCCGGGACAGTAATCCGACAGGACCGGAGAGAGATCAGGCGCAGGACTTACGTCTTTACTCGCTTTCCGAGCCACGGGTGAGTAACACCGCCAACTTCCCGACAACAATAACAGACTCTGACCCGACCTGGAATTTGAATCCGGAACCTCAAGATCATCAGTCGCGTCTACTTTCTACATATATCTACGCATACCTACATGCTCTATTCATATGTTTTATTGTTTGTTTCCCTTTTAATTGCTTGAGTTTTCCTGTTTGATATTCAGATCTTATCGCAATATAATTTTTTACGGAAAGTTAAAAATAGTGTGTCATTATTATTAATAAATATATCCTTTGTCGATAACAATATCTCGTAATCAAATTGATGACGATGTTATGTGACAGTGCCACACACTCATTCAATATTCATACAGGAAAACATTCAAAGTTTATTCAAGTAAACATATAATTGGCTGTTTTAATCTAATATGAATATTATATACGATATATGCGCTTATATAATATGCATATATTCATGAGAGATGTTTCTTTTCTAATAAATAAATCAATATTAGCTTGGTGGATGCAGTTTGGAGTTGATGTTTTTTATTTACGTATGTTATTTCCTCAAAATTTTTTTTAGGTCTTAAAACTGTAACTTCTAAGGCGTTGGTTATAACTAAAAATCAACGTTGTGGATAACCGCGACTTATGCTGGGTGGTTACCTTTTGTGGCATGACTTCGACGTATAAAGACATTTTTATATTTATGTAGTTTTTTTACACATTTGTGGTAGTGGATCTTTTACGCCGCCACTACGTGGTACACACTAGGTAAGTAAATAGGTATATCACAAAGTATACTTCCAATGAACACTGTCTTTCTATGGCGTGATTATAAATATCTAACGCACTAAAGGCACGATATCTACAAATGATAAAATTAAAAAATTTGCAGAACCGACTTCAATATACTTAACAACTTTGACAGAAGGTTTATCGTGGTATAACTAAATAAATCTGCGTACCCCTTTAGGTACAGGCGTGATGCTATGTTTATTCACTTGTATGTTGATTCACTTGTATTTATTAGAGTTCAGTAGTCTTTCTCCCAAACTCAGACATCGGATCTAAATACGTTATCATAACAAAAAAAGAATTTTGCAAATCCGTCTATGACAAAGTTATGCCCGAACGTACACAAAAAATATAAACTTCCTAATTGAGGACATTCTCCTTTTTTGAAGTCGGTTAAAAAGAAGTACAAATTATTATTTATTTTTTAAAAAGCTTTTGCTTGCAAAACCATCGAGGTTTTCCTTTTATACGCTAGCTGGCATTGTAATCATTATAAAAATACAGCTTTATTTCTATGTCCCAACATCCATTTCCATTTAAAGCAGGTGTTCTGCTAAAGACAAGTTTAATTATAGGTTATCCTTGCCAGTTTATGTATCTTTAGAATTGATTATTTCTAAAGATTTATTCATTATCTCATTTATATACAGAATATACCTATATGATTATGATATCACTAATACCCCTATTACACTACATGGCATAGGGAGCCTGATTCAGGGTGGTGTAATAAGAGAAAGGGAGTACGGGTTCATAATTAGGGCGACAAAGTGCACCCTGTCTGCAGTGCCCCTGCCACCGTGTAGTGTAATAACACTTAACGTAAACGATACATCAATTCTTTCAAACATCGATATATCGTTCATAAATATGGTTATTCGTGAGCGATGTTTTATGAACGATGTTTTGGCTTGCCGTCAAAGGTTTCGAAATAACCAACTATTTGAAGATATAAAACTCCGTATGTTAAAAGTTGCAAACGATGATTATCACGAATCTTATATCGCCGAAAAATAAATATACCAAAAAAATACATCTCAAAGTTAGATAACGTCTAAATTTTTAAGGTTTATTTAGCAGAAATATCACAATCCCGAAAATTTTTATTACCAACCAAACAGACGAATGGTCTTTCAGTCGAAAATAAATTGTACTCTCAACTCAAATATACTTGAACTACAGAAGTGCAATTATCTTCAATCGCTTATTTTATTTTTGATGTAAAATTGTGGTTTATTTTTACTGTGGTAATGAATTAACATAAGTTTACAATTAATATTGAAAATGGATTGGAATGGTTTTATTAATTTTTTTTATTAATAATTATATTGTTTGAGCTTTAACTTAATAGCTTAAGTACAGTTTTTAAAGTAATAGTTATTTGGTATTGGAAATTATTTTATCGGCTTATGGTACTTCGTATTTCGTTACAATCACTTTTCTGAAACATTGATTTTGATGGATGAACGGTTATTCAACTGCTTGTATTTCGGTATAGTTTAGTAGATGTATTCAGAAAATGCGATAATACTGAAGGTGAATATATGGAATATATATAAGTATATAATATATTTATATATATATATATATATATATATATATATATATATATATATATATATTTATATATATATATATATATATATATATATATATATATATATATATATATAACATATGGAACTACCATAAAGAAGCAACGCACCAAAACATAGGAAATAAAACTAAAGCAGAAGAAGAGTTTCATATATTACAATGCGTTGGAGATGTGGGATGGCACGAAAGGCTTATTTCCCGGTATCCAGTGAGCGGTTATTTTCAGAGGCTGGATCTACAATCACACAGAAGAAACCGCTCACTAGGCGCCAGATTGTTAAAATTGTTATTTTAAATTCCAATTTGAAAGAAATAAACATTAAAGTAAAAAAAATAATTCTTGTTTTCTGATAATAATTCGATAAAAATAAATGTTTAAAACTTCCTAAAATAACATATACCTATAATGTTTGATTATTATACTTCTTTTTCCATTTCTGTTCAAAATTATCATTTATTCTATATATATATATATATATATATATATATATATATATATATATATATATACATACATATATATAACTAAGGTAGCTAACTGTGAAGGATGGTGGTGAGAATCACCGTTTAAATATCTATCTGTATGGGTCTTTTTTCTATACACAGTATGGCTCAAGGTGTTAATAATGTATAATAAATAAAATTAAATCCCAACCCAAGCATACAACTGCAAGGCTTCATGATACCATAAGTTCATACTGTGTAGATCGGAACAAAAGTTAAATTTTAATCTATGGTAACCGCGGTTAACTATGACATCTGGACGTTAAACATCTCAGTCCTTCCCGTGACCATGGGTGCTGTAAAGCTCTCGAAACGTCGGGTATTAAAAAGTTAAATATACGCGATAAATTCCGTAAAAACGAGTATTATTTCAATGTGTAGTGTTCGCGTAAATATAAGAAAACATCAGTCTAGTTTTAAGACGTAGGTAAATAAGCTATTCAATAGTTCAAATATTCTTAAATAACTTAGCTGTCATTAAATTCTAAATAACAAATTAGTACCCGGTTGACCGAGCTTTGCTCGGTATTTTTCGCTCGATTTTTTTAATTCGTGTGTTTTGGAAATTATATTTAGATACAAATTACATACTGATGAATTATAAATAATATTTTTTGATCTTAGCGACATAACAGAAAAAACGAAACTGGTTATTTGAATAAAAAATCATGAGTGCAATTATTTTTATTTAAATTTTCGTGTTTTTAAAAAATACTAAAAAAAGGGCCTCGAAAAAAATATATTTTCTCAAAAAAGAAAGAAACTTGAAAAAAAAAATAAAAAAGTCGGTCGGTCGGTCTGGGCTCGAACCGGGGTTTTACGATTTTGTGACCGCCCATTATACCAATAAGCTATTTATAATCATTACCAAACTGTCAAAATTTACCTTCTTATTCTAACTATATTGTAGCAGTTTTTAATTGCCTAAAAACACGGACAAAAAGACATTTTCTAAAAATAAATCTTAGCTAGATCGATTTATTATCCCCGAAACTCCCTGGACACTAAATTTTATGAAAATCGTTGGAGCCGTTTCCGAGATCCCGATTATATATATATATATACATATATACAAGAATTGCTCGTTTAAAGGTATAGGATTATGGTAGTAGCTAATTCTCTTTGTAACACAAAGCGCGCACACAAATACACGCACTTTAATCACTAGAAATCTTAAAGTCACAAATAATCTTTGCCTACATTTACACTCTTTCTTTAAACCGTATTTTGTTTTTCGATATAAGGAGCTAAACTTAATAGCTCCTCGAACTCCTCTTCCCTTATTTTCAGGTATTTGAAATTCATTGGGCTCCAGAACTCCGATAATCCGCATATTTGAGTGATTTTACCTAAGTTTTAAGTAGTCCTTCACCCATAGCTTTCTTCTAAACACGATAATAGTAAAGAAAAGAGTTCTTTACTAATAAAAGTCATGTTTTTTTCGTCTTCAAATCGTCCAGTAATAAAATTTTGACCCTTATCCCACTACATCATGCAAAACATGACGATATATCGATATTAATCACGCAATAATATTGATAATATTTAAAAATATCGATTCAATAAATATATATACTTTTTCACATCCCTATGACCGAGAAAGGGCGTAAAATCAGGGTAGTGTAATAACTCAGGTCCCTAATTAGGGGACACGCCCACCCTTCATCCAGGGCCGGATGACTTTATTTGATCACATAATTTAATTCGATCTTTGTATGCGAATTGATTCTTATAAAAATTTAAATAAAAAAAACAAACGCAAAAACACGTGACTTTAATATTTTTATTTACATAATATGTTAATCGTAATGGCTGCTGATAAAAATTCAAAACAAATATTATCGCACTGTTCCAATATTATTAAATACGATAAGATATTATGTGTCTGAATGCTTCACTTTAAGAAATTGAATTTTTAAAGACATTTTATTACTAAGTACTAATTCATAAATCAGTAGATTACGTATACCTACGTGGTTAGTTTATGGAAACATATTATTGGGTCATATTTTTGACGAAGTTATTTTAAACGTGACTAACATTGAGTTATTAAATCAATGGTGACTAATCGATTGTAAGATATACTTTTTATAATACTGGAGTGACAAATGAGCTAACAGTTCACCTGGTGGTAAGACCAGCTTATGGACATCCGTAACCATGTCAAAAACGTCACCACCATGCCTGGGTTTACATTTGTCTACAGCTGAAAGTTTTACTCATATTCATTATGCTTGCAAACTGGCACACTGGTTTGATTCACATTATTAAAATACCAGACGCAATTCCTAAGTGGAGTTTTACTGTTCAGTCGTAAGGTTAATGCTAGCAAATCGATCCAATCGTTGGTTGTACGCATTAAAATATTTTAGATATACTCATAGTAGTTACGATGGCAATCCAACACGACGGGAGAGAGATCACGCGTAAGAGCAACGGTTTTAAGTGCTTTCCGAATCACGAGGGTGAGACATATTTCTTCATATAAGCACCCAATAACTGATTTTGTCTCCACTCGGGATCCGAACCTGAGACCCTTTGATCAGCAGTCGCGCTTACGACAAATAAACCAAGGAGACAGTCAGTGACGACGAATAATACATATTATATATTTAAATGCTATATTAAATGGTTTTCCTCATTTTTCATTGGTACATGTTAAAGACTCGTTTGCTGCTCAGGTGCCTGCACAGTTAAAAGGAATATTAATTATTCCTAACTATGCAGGCTTCATAATTTTGGGTATTTCCCTTAGTTCTGTTTTACCATACCGTCTTTCACTTACCGTTCGTAGTGCGGTGACAGATTGTCTAAGGGTGTTACCTCACCAATCGATCGATCGTCGATCGATGCTGGAATGGATTAGTCGACGTCGATTGATAATTTCTACCACACTGATCGATCGATGGTAGAATGGTCAATGTCGATCGAGCTGCTTGATTATTCAAGTAACCACCCCGCTCCCCTGATCGCATTTTGAAAGATACTGACCGTATATACTTTCATATGCATTTAGTAAAAAGCTGTTATTTTGACATTACAAACAGATACTTTAATTTTATTTATTTCTATAGATGTCTTGATAAGTAGAGTATCGTTTCTTCGTTATTAATTAATAGTCGGTTTTAATTAAAAGTTTTTAATGACTTCATGTTAATATTATGAATTTGTATTATATTACGAACGTTAGATACTACGTTTCATCGATCGTCATTATCAGTATTTGGGGTCGCGTTACAATATCAGACAAAGAAAGGTAAATACTTAAATAAAACAAGAAAATAAATATATAGACACTCACTGATAATTTCGCAGGTCGTCGGCTGTGATGATACTCCCCACTCGTTGCAGGTCGTCGAGGAAATCCACAGCAAGGCTTCCATTGTATAATTCGTCACCACCTTTTGCAGCTATTCGCTTCAATGTTTTGCAAAAAGCCTCGGCAGGTTTCACTACAGTGCCGGGTTTATAAAATTGACCTTTAGTCGGGTTGTAATAAGTTTTTCTGAAAATAATTATACTTGTGAGTTAGTAACTTTTCTTTTCACATGCATGAGTCATACAATTCCTTTCCACATGCACGAGTCATACAATTATTTATTCGAACTTTATAACACGTGCCTGAGTCATACTCTACCATTTTAAAACATATAATAGTATAATGTGAATTATACTATTATATGTTTTAAAACGGGGGATAGAGTAAGTCAGCTCAAATTCTAATTTCGTCCCCACTTGCCCGCGCGTCGTATGCTATGTACCGACATGTTCGTAATCACTAATACTGTTAGTAGAAAGGTCGTTAGGCACTTATTTCATTAGGTTTATGATATTTATGCCTGTTTCTTAACGCCAAGCCAGTCGCTTCTTATTTTTATTACGGTTATTTCCCTTTTTAATTTTACGTCGTCCTGTTGCGTAATGTATATTCTGATCGTAAGCGACACAACCTCCCCGTTCAAAGGCCGGTACTCTGTGGAAGTGACCGTGCGGCGGGAATCACGCTTCAAGAGGCCGATAGCTTAGGTAATTTCTTTTTACAGTGAAAATAATGGTATTTAAAAAAAGTAAATAACATAAGCACTGCTTTATAGTTAGTTCAGTTATTATGCAAAGTTACATGATCTTATTTAAAGTATTTTATGAATAACAGCGGTTTATTTTTTATTTTGGAGGTAACTGGATTTTTTTTCTATCGAGAAAATTTTACGAAATCGTGTTTTCGTCTAACATTATCCTTAACATTAATTCTCAACTTTACCATATATTTATTTCAAAATTAATGCTGCAATATTTTAGGCTTAACGAAGGATCTTGCTAAGCCATTTGAGATTATAATATTTCCCCTTAAGAGAAGATATTAAAGTGTTTCTATTGCGTGACTATTGTAAATAGGTACTAGTACTGTAGACAAGTTTTACTGAATTTTACTTTTGAATCCCGGCACAAGTTAATTATTTTTTTTTTATTTTTTTTATACAATGTGTCCGGTTTCCGATGTCCGATACTTTAAGGGGTTAAAATACAATTAATTTTATCGCCAATCAGGGATCAATGATTTTTTTCGCCATCAATAAAAAAATGGCAGCACTTTAAAAGAAAATTTTTGGCGAAGCATAGATGCTTGTATTAATTTAACAATATCTACCCAAGTAGAAGACTTTCAAAAACAAAATTGGTCTCAAATGTTAGTTAATAGTGTAGACAATAAATCAAAATATTATTTTTAAATTTTTCAGTATTAGTAAAAAACATTTTTGAAAAAATAAATTAGACAACAAATTGATGTTGTTTTTCAGATTCTTAGCTTTAAAAAAAAACCATCGTGTTAACCAATTTTTTTACTTGTTTTTATTATAATACAGGACATTTGCTATAAATGCACATTTAAATCTTAACTCTGAGTTAGATAGTTTAGGAGCTATGATAATTTGAATGTAACTGTTCAAAGTGCCTCTACCCCGATATAACTAAACACCCGTTCCAGTGAGTAAGATAAAATTCTTCAATAATTCAAGGAATCGTAAGCAAGCACAATAGCATCCTTAGTGTGAGCAGGTAAAAAACGTTGTGCACAACAGTGCGAGCGAGACAGAATAACGGCTGTCTCCAGGTAAAAAGGGTGCAGTGTGCGCTTGTGCCGTCGAGCAGTCGTCCCTCGCTCTGCGTTGTGATAACATTCCTGGTTTTAAGTAAATCTACTTACTGTACATAATTATTGTTTGTTGTTAGACTTTGTTACGTTTTTGTTTTGTTGTTGAACTGTTACAGCGATATGCTGGCTTAAGTACTCGTTCATTGTAATAAACAAAAAGTAACAGTTCAACAACAAAACAAATGTATAACGTTACTCCCACACTAAGATTTTCTCTTGTATCGTGGGGGCAGTTTACAAACATAAATTGCACAAGGACAAACATCCAGACCCGGAACAACTATTTATAGGCCATACAAATACTTGTTCCGTGCGGGATTCGAACCCGCGACCGCGCCAATCATTGCTAAGCCACTGCGCCACGGAGTCGTCAATTATAAAATTAATTAATTAATTTTTGGATTAAAATTTCAGGTTTCACATAATGTGCTCATGCTTTTAGTACCGTTTACCGGATTGTTTTTGATTGCAGGGATTACCGCATTCAATTAAACGCAACGAACATCGTAATCGCAAATTTCTTTTTTATTTTTTCAAATATATGTTGTATGATGACTGGAAACATTACAAGGATTGAGACCTAACCTTGTTTACAATAATAAATTAGCACGATGCTCCATCAATAACTTTGCCAACCGGTTACGCAATTTTGTCGCGAATTGCATAATTTGCGATAAGGATTGGAATGTATAATATATAATAAAGTTCTCATGACGGCTAGGTACTGACTCATTTTTATATACGTAGCTTTCCATGAATATTTGAAGAAAAACTTTTCGGACATTATTTTATGCTGGTTTTCTGTGAAAGCGTTGTCTTACCTCGGTCGGCCCATTCGTGCTACAGCTACCTATAATGAAATAAATTTTGCCCTGCGATACTTTCGTAGATACGGTACAGCATTTTTTTCTGTAAAAATGCTAAATAAAATGTAACAGGAAATAAAGAAATAACACAAACATGATAGTAGGTGTATGTAATTTTTTAATAAATTAATTGACACCCCAGGTGCTTATGCCGTATTTCAATCATCTACGCAAAATATCTGACAGAGGTTATTTCGTAAGCTTCACATTGCGTTACATTTGTGCTGATATTGGCATGAAACACTGAAAAATACTTTAACACTAACAAAAATATTAAACCGTACGAGGATTGAAAACATTTGGATGATCTAAAAGTCAGCAATATGCACTTTTAAACAATTTCTTGGATACAGACGTCAAAATTATAAAAGTTACCTTAAGTTAGGATCGTTCTTAACATAGGGCGCAATCTCCAATCCATCATAAAGCGCTTTAGATATAACGTAGCCACTGTCACAAATATCCAAGGTCGGTGCTATCAAACTTTCCCAAGGCAACTTGCCCCATCTCTTGTAAGCCGCCCACATTCCTCGCAATTCACCCGGGACCCCTACTGCCAAAGGACCTGATAACATACAAAGTTGAAAACTCTTTTGCATTATTATTTCTTATGTATCTATTAGAACTAAGGATAACAAACTAGCACGTTTATTATACGTGGTAGAGCCATTCTGCAGCTATATTAGTAGCTATAGCGCGAATAGTGAGTGGTGAGTGTGGAGAAACGGAGACCCATTTAACTGAAAAGGAGGCATTCCGTCTTAGTCCTCACGAGTGACAACGCATCTGCATTTTGATTCGTAATCGAGAATAGATGTACTCGTAGATGTCTACATGTGGGCCACAGCAATCACTCACCATCAGATGGACCGTGTGCTCGTTTTTGTCACCATATCCCTATCTAAAAATTGCCTGTGTCTAGAAATTGGATATGTCTATTTTAGGTAGGGCGACACCCTACCTAAAATAGACACATCTGATGGTAAATAATAAAAAGGTGACAAACGAGTATACAGTCCTTCGGATAAAAAGTTATGTTAAGTTAGGATAAAAAGCGCTGTAGAAATAAAATACATTTATTTATTCGACGTAAGAATTGTGATTTTTTCCAAATCTACGAGTAACATTTCAAAATGAGGTTCCTCTAACTGGAGAAGAAATATGAAAGAAACTTCACAGATATCTTCTTTTTATAATATATACTTGTAGTTCAAAGATCTATCCTTGACTTTGATTTAGAATCAAAATGAAAAATACTTCGGCAAAACGAGTTTCTGGTTCTAATTTATGCTGCTATTTGACGCTGGTATTTTGTAACAACGTGATTTTTGTTGTTGTTGTGTAGTTATATATAACTTATATATATAACCTTGTTATATAGGTAGTGAAAATTAAATTTACAGCCTATATACGTCCCACCAATGGGCACAGGCCTCCTCTCATTCCCGAGAGGGTTTTAGGGCAAGGCAGTGTCCGCCGCGCTGCCCCAATGCGTGTTGGCGCACTTCACATGTATGTCATGTCGTCATGTCGAAATATATTTTTTCTTATTTCTCAGACATGCAGGTTTCCTCGCGATACTTACGACATAGATCCGAGCTCAATGTTTAAAGCGAAAGAAATTTATCAAGACTGCGACATTCCTACTCGAACATTAAAAGGATAGATCGGGTAGTGAAAATAGTGTACGTTAGACGACTAGGTGAAATGTGACTGGCTGGTAATCTGCAACATCGCTGGTAGAACAAAGTCGAAGAACATGCCAACATGAACGAGACATGCTGGATCCAAAATAAAACTGTCAAAAATCTGTAAAAAAATACCAAAAATGAAAGGTTTTACTTTCGAAGGTCAAGGTTCCATTTTCGGTCGCTGGTCTCAAGCAGTTACTTTAATACAAATTTTTAATTAAAATGGGATCAAAATCCTATTATAATATCACGACAAAACTATGCATTCACGTTTAAAAAATTTAAAGATCTTGCTGCGGTCTTGAATCGACCGAACCAGATCAGAGAGAAAGCTTTGGTGAAACTTTCGGATGAAAGCGGCAAGCAAAAGCTGTAGCAAACCAGGTAAGCGATACGTTTTACACATTATTGCAATATTAAATAAGAATTTAAGACGTGTGATAGCGGTGTAAGAACCACATATCACCCCCTGGGTGTCGTGGGAGGCGACATATGGAAACTGAAACTGGAAATGGGTGGTAATATTTTCCTGACTACAACCCCAGGTGATAAAAAGATGCGATCACAACCAAGCGTGGCATTTATGGCATAATCTCACCTATAATTTGCCCGTGCCCCCGCTGTAATTTCCACAGTACGCGAGCAACCCGGGTTCGAACTCCGCATCAATGAAATTGTCAATTGCAATTTTAAGGTGAAGTGGGCGCCAAAAGCAGATTTTTCACGCTTTGTATGGACCGTTCGGTCGACCCGCGCGCTATTAGTCGCACAATATTTATTTGATATTTCTTTTTAAAATGATATATGTACCTATACTCTTTTATTGAAAAATAAACCCATAATTCACGTATTTACTGCTGGACACATAGCCTTAATTTAATTGAAATTGATTTCATTAAATTCGAATGAAACTGCTTTTTCACTTAGTGGACGTACCTAAAATTTTAGATTTTGAGGAAAATTTGCGTTCTTTTTCTATCGAGCCAAAACGTGTCAATCGTGTTTTGGCCACCATAATTCACTAAGAAAAATCTTTAACTTTTATAATGAATTTTTAAAAAATCTGAATTCGTAGTTTTTAATGACAAAAAATTGCACTTTTAAAGCGTGAAAAATCTTCTTTTGGCGCCCACATCATCTTAAGTGCTGCGTATTCGGCGGTAAAGGAAAACATCGTTAGGAAAAGTGCATGTCTGAGAAATAATTTAAAAAAATATATTTCCAAAATTTGTGAAGTCCGCCTAAATGCTATGGGGCAACGCGGCGGACACTTCCTTCCCCTAAAACCATCTCAGAAGAGAGAGAGAGACAGGATGCCCGTGCCCAGCAGTGGGACTTATATAAGCTGCAACTTTACTCCCCTATGAGGTCGTATAGCTATGAGGTCAATTGTTCAGTTTTTTATTTGGATGTAATGAATAAAGGATTGCAAATTAAAATTACACTGTTGTACTATTTTTTATTGTATTTTGTTAGCTATAACCGTTGTATATCCTCTTTCAGAAATATGTAAACTATAAACGATTCGCTCTTGCACGTCACGCTGCACCATTCTATGCTGGTATACAGAATTTATAAGGTTGTACCTAGAAATGTTTACTTCTTACTCATGTACATTTCGCGACTATTTTGTAATCAGAAAGACAGTACATTTGAAACTGAAAACTTAGGTTGACCAAATAGAGTTTACGTGTAAGGTGACGTCCGCTGGGTCCAGTCCTTAACCTCCATTAAAATGGTATTAAAATCGTTTCTTTATTGTCGTACAAATCTATATCTACCTATATAAACAAAGAAACCATATAATATTATTATCTAGTAGTTCTCACCTTGAATTTTTAATATCGTATACGCCGTCGTGAAGTCAATACCAGGAACAATAGGTATAATTACTTATAATATTATGTCAATAGGTGCGATAAAAAACTTCCATTCACGAATCATATTTTTACAGCTTAGTTGTGAGCCTTTATGTAGATAAAATTTATATTTATATAGCCATAATTTGATTATTGAAATTGTAATAAGGAGGTGGATGGATCATGGAAGGCCATGCCCCTTCGAAGGCCAATTATTCAAATGTCATAGTTATTGCCATGTGATGACAGATTCCTTCTACTTACACAAACACCCATCGAACTGAAAATCACAGACGCGGCGGCGAATCGCTCGCGCTGCTATTTTGGCAGTACGGTCCCTCGCTTCATTGATTTCGGGAATCGACGACGTTAAAATAAGGTGGGTGTACCATAGACGGCCACTCTAACAAATAAACAGTTACTATTCGTTTATTTACTGGATAAATAAAACTAGCAAATATTTAAGTAATACTTCGTTTTTTTACCTAACATATATACCACTTCATTTTATTGTAGATTTAATCGCTATTTATTAATCTTTAGTGTTAAATGACTGATTTATTATAATGGTCTTCTAAGAAGCCTTGTTCCTAGCAAGACCATTTGGAAGAGTTCAATGAAACTTAAGTTCAATCAATATTGATTAAATCTGAAATTTAAAAAAAGTGGTTTATATGTTACAGATTAAAACAAAGTATTACTTCAATATTTGTTAGTTTCATTTATGTAGTAAATAAATGAATAATAACTGTTTATTTGCTCGAGTGCCACATCCGCCTTATATTAAAAAAATCGCATGAAATGTTCATAACAAATATCCCTTTCATTGATGATGACGTCAAGCAACAAATTCATCAATTAAAAAAGTGGAAGTACAGAACATCTGTAAATTATTACCTTTTATTAAAAAAAGTTACCCCACACTAGTATTTTCTCCTGTATCGTGGAGGCAGTTTACAAACATAAAATGCACAAGGACAAACTTCCAGACTCGGAACAATTAATTTTAGGCCATTCAAATACTTGTTCAGCGCCGCAAGCAACTCAATGCTAAGCCGTCAAAATTATACCATATATATATAAATACAACACGTAACACAATTAACGCACTTTGAGAAAGTAGTTTGTTCAGAATCGTTTACTGAATTGATTCCTATCATTTGTAATATAGGTAATTATTTATCCCAAAAATAATTAAAACTACGTAAATTACAGTCACACTAAATTTGTACAGTCAAAATAAACTGAAATGGACCGTAACTTAAGGCAATAAGACTTTTAAGAGTGCAGTTTTATTCGTATTATTACTAATTCTGTCATTCAATAAAAATAAAGAAAAATGAACTTTATTTCAAGCACATTAAAGTCTTTGCGTTCGTGGATTTGTACTGTGACCACAACATTCTTCCGGAATTAGTATAACTAATTTGATAAATAATCAGTACATAAAAATGTTTAACTAAAATTCAGTGTATGTATTATAATTATAACATAATATACTAATTGGGGTTACGTTACATATTATATATATATATATATATATATATATATATATATATATATATATATATATATATATATATATATATATATATATATATAATATTGTATTTTATTTGTGCCCAAAGTGGGACCTGAATAAATGTTTGAATGTTACAAACGGCTAGACGGATTTGGATTTACCTTAGAACATTTTGGTCTAAGGGAAGTACAGGGTATTGTTCGATTAGCTTTAAAACTTACGACCAATTCCCGGCAAAAAGTAAAAGCTTAGAGCGTACATTATTAGCACTTGAATTTGCAAAAGCAAAAACATTGGATCACCAGCTTTCTTGCAGATCGGAGCATCAAGGTCGTTGTAGAAGGTGCAAGCTCCGATTGCAAGCCTATTAATGCTGGTGTTCCACAGGGCTGCGTGCTATCGCCAACGCTGTTTCTTCTGCATATCAATGATATGTTGCACACCCGTAACATTCATTGCTATGCAGATGACAGCACTGGTGATGCTCTTTACACCGGCCGAGCCAATATTTCTCGGGAAAACGTCTCCAAGTGCCGGGACAAACTTGTGTCTTAAGTCGAGTCTCTGCTGGATAGAGTCTCGGATTGGGGACGACTAAATCTAGTCCAGTTTAACCCCCAGAAGACACACGTTTGCGCGTTAACCGCTAAAAAGAACCCCTTTGTCGTATCCCCTCAGTTTCAAGGCACTCCCCTTGTTGCCTCAGCCAGTATCGGAATCCTCGGCGTCGACATATCGAGTGACGTGCAGTTTCGTGGTCACTTGGAAGGGAAGGCCAAATTGGCCTCTAAAAAGCTTGGCGTGCTCAGCAGAGCGGGACAGTATTTCATGCCGGCACACCGCCTGCAACTTTACAAGGCGCAGGTTCGGCCGCACATGGAATACTGTTCCCATCTCTGGGCTGGGGCTCCCCAGTACCAGCTCCTTCCACTTGACCGCATCCAGCGCAGAGCGGCTCGAATCGTCGACGACCGAGTGCTTTCCGATCGGCTCGATTCACTGGCGCTGCGAAGAGATGTTGCATCTCTTTGCGTATTTTATCGCATCTATCACCGGGAGTGCTCTGAGGAATTGTTCGGATTAATTCCAGCCGTCAAATTTCGTGAACGCACTACACGGCAAACGTCCCGATACCATCCACACCATCTGGATGCTTGGCGGTCCACCACTGTACGTTTCACAAGGAGTTTTCTTCCACGTACAACCTCTCTGTGGAATAGTTTACCACCGGCGATTTTTCCGGACCGATACGACCTGGGGACCTTCAAGAAAAGAGCTTACTCCTTTCTAAAGGGCCGGCAACGCACCCGCAATTCTCCTGGTGTTGCGGTTGATAATGGGCGGCGGTAGTCACTTAACATCAGGTGAGCCGCATGCTCGTTTGCCCCCTCTTCTATAAAAAAAAAACCTTAAAGCGAATTATGGGCTACGTGTAAATAGGGGTTTTCCATAACAGATTTCATCACGATCTTTCCTTCACAATCTAGCACGTGATAAATCTGCAATTGAAACTATTATTTACACTTTAATTGATGTCGGCGGAGATTAAACACAACTTGCACGCGCAATAAAAGTAGACTTCGAACAACTCAAAAGAATTAAATAATATATTTTCCACATACTTAACACATTCAGAAATCGGACAATATGACAGTGTTTTGAATTAAAGTAAGTACGAGTAGTCAAATAGTTCGAATAAAAACTTCATCACTATTTTGCTACCTACAAAATTTATATAAGTATTTTTTATTTTACTAACTTTAACGTATTTTTGTATATTTATCTTTTTCTTTTATATATTTCTTTAGCTTGACCAGATGAGAATACCATATAAATACCGTGTTCAAACAAGTTATTACTGTGGAATACTTCCTTTGATAATTATTAATGAGACGAGAGAAGTTATTGTAATAGAAAAAACCTCCGCATTTTTTTAAAAGTCGGCTAATAAAATGTAAGCTTATTCTCTGAGTCAGCAGTACCATGTCTAAATAGTAAATACCACGACTCGCGTTTACTTAGCACGGGCCATGACCCACAGCTTTTAATAACGACTTAAGGTAAGTAATTTACTAATTAACAAGTCAGCTTAAAATAACGGACGTTAAAAACTACCTTTTATATACGTGGTAGAGCCTCGCTGCAGCTATATTATAGTTGTAGCTCGCCCGTAAAATAGCAGCTTAAGGCTAAAATAATATAATGTTTTGCGTATGGTGAGTGTAGAGAACCGGAGACCCTTTTTACTGAAAATGAGGCATTCCATCTTAGACACTACACTCCACTTTCGGTTTTTTCTGATACTGTGGCCTGTTTGTTGACTGGCACGATCACTTGCGGAATGGCGCACGACGAGGAGCATCTAGTTTTATATAACGCCTATGAGTCGGAGTCACGTACCTTTTAGGGTGTTTCGAGTATTTCGTGCAAATTCCACATTTGTAAATGTCAAATTTATTGCCGAATAACTTCGTTTTTTTCCCCAATATCTTTAATATCCATAAAATTCTTCAACTTTTTGTGGTTTCTACCTTCCATGTATAGATAACAATAAAATTACTATCATATCAAAAATCGTAATGAAACGGTAATGAGAACGTCAAGGAGGGGAATGATATTGAGTCGTTAAGAGGGTAGTCGGTCTGCGCGATAATTGAAAAATAGGTATTTGAAGAAACTATTGCCGTCCCTCACCTCTGGTCTCCACCCGAGGAGTGCGACAGGGACAACTGCTGCTCAAAACGATTTTACCTACAAAAACCATGACCGATCATCGTTTCGTATTCCTCTGTTTTCTCCTCGAAAACTATGCCAATTAAATTACTTTTGGTATCAAAATTAAAGGAAGAATAGGTCCATGCTTCTATCATTTGCTTTTATCTTAAAAACTTTTCAAATTTCTTTGGTAGTCGTCTGATTACGGAGGTAAAAACGACAACGCAACGCAATCGAGGATAAATGTAACTAGATGTCTATGGGCCGCAGCAATTACTTACCATCACCTGGACTGTGTGCCCGTTCGTCACCGATATGCTATATAAAAAAAACCTGCAAAAATGCATTGTGGCAATATTGCAGTCACTTCCTTGCTCTGAAAACTTTATTAGAAGCAGTTGTATGTATGTAAGTCGATGTCAGATCTCAATAAGATGTTACAATTAACGGATTTTAATAACTGCACAGCGCATAATAGTCTCGCATTTGTACGCAAAAGTACTTCACATTTTTAGCACTCAAACTCTCACGTAGACCTTCACGTACATGGCGAAACTTTTTTTTTCATAAGTAGGGAAACAACCACTACTTATCCAGAGTCGAAATGTAAAACCAAAATTTTATGTGAGTATCATACTTCAATGGTTTATGTACAAATATTTACTTCGGCTGAGATCGAACCCAAGATAATTAATAGAATCAGGCGTTTCTTTGTACTTAAGTAGACTTAGCGGTCAGTCACCGCAGTCTACTTCACCTGAGGATGCCTCGTGTAGAGGCGAAACACGTGTCGTATTATCGACGGTGATGTATTCCCTAGTGTAGTGGTGTTAGGTAGTGATGAGAGTGTGAAGCTGGGATTACTGGTGATGGGGATAGTGCACGCAATTAAGGAAGACCAGGAGATGCGCTTCGAACTGGGTAAGATACATAATTTCATTTTATTACGCGTATTAAGTTTTTAATTTTTAATCGGACTCAAGAATCGTGAAAGTTAATTGATAGAATCAGGCGTTACTTTGCGGAAATCCATTATAATAAAGATATTAATAGTTATTTGCTAAATTAAATAAAATGATGTAACGTATTATCGTCGATGGTGTGTCTTTCCTAAAATAGTGGTGTTGGGAGTAGTGGTGCTGGGATTAGTGGTGGGGATTAGTGCTGCGTGCACATTGAGGGAGGGCGGGAGGTGCTCTTCAATCTAGGGAAGACACATCATTTTATTTCATTTAGCGGATATCTTTATTATAATCGTGAAAGTGTATAAGTGTAAACATCATTTATCACGTTACATTATATCATAAGTACAAATTTAGTAAATAATTAATTATACTCAGACAATGTTCTTCATGATAAGAAATATTTCCTATATACTTACTCAAAAACAAAAGGATTATTTTAATCTTAATGACTATAAGAACAAAGAACAAATTGATCACATATATCTGATATATTTAATTCTGTTCATTATACATTATAAGTCGCTAGTGGCTCCACATAACGGGGTCATCGTCAGTCATCGTTCTCGATTTTAAAAGTGTATTTTATTGTTCGAATGCAAAATATTTGAACGGATGCGTTCTAAAACAATAGGCGCGAAACAAAACGCATTAATTTCTATTAAACTTGTGATACAGTTATAAAAGACGTGACGAATACGTATTATACTGAATTAATATTTTATCTTTTTAGCTTTTAACAAAGGTAAACAAAAACATAGCATTATGCTGCATCATAGCCTTTAACAATAATAAAACAAAAACGTTTATTTACGTAGTACAGGAACGCTGCATATAGTTGTATAGCACAAGTGGGTCTTGTCGACCGGGGAAGGTCTGCGCTCTCACAGAAAACCAATATGATATAGCAGCTTAATGATGCTGTGTTTCGTATGTTGAATGTAATGTAAAGACATTGTACAAAGAGAATGTAAAGACATTTTAAGGGTGACGAAACATTCCATCTTAATTCTCAGGGGTAACACATCTACATTATGATTCTTAATGGATGATAGACGTAGCTATGTCTATGGCCTCTAAAACCTACTTTCCATCAGGTGGTCTATGCTCTCGTTTGATATTCTATAAGAAAAGAATGTGACTGCACTAATCTACTATCAACTAATAAAATGACATTATGTTTGATAGATCGGAAGACAACTTTTACAACTATAGCACAATTATTTTTATGAGCGAATTTTTATGTCCAGTCCTTAATTTAATAGCTAATGATTTAGCAATATATAAAATATAATCAAAACAAAAGACTTGTATGTAGAGTATAATAAGTAATAATACATATAAAATAAAGTAAAATAAGTAAGAAAATAAGACCCAGCGATACGGAATCCCTCGATAGACCAAACTGAGAGTTTAAAGATTTAGAAATTTTTGTGAATTACGTACGACGTATTGGCATTACTACCATAAAAAATAAAATAAAAGTGTGCTTCGGCTATTAATTCTCAAAAAATATCACGACATATTACTTGAATAAGTATTTTTAATGATTTGCAAATAATCATTACTATTACGTTATTTTTATTTGCCAAATTATTGAAAAATATTAGGAATTTCAATAAATACTTTACTTATGAGGTAATATTTTGCATAACATTGTAAGTCAAACATTACAAATCATTGTTCTCTAAAACAATATTGAACAATATTGACGAAGAAACCGGAAATTTTAATACAAAATTCCAGCGAACTAACTAAAAGTTTTTATGAAACAGTCGAACAATTTTAAACAATCGGACTACATTGTTGATTTTAACAAAACGTTTTTAGTTTGTTGCTAATGACACAGAATAAATAATAGTAGTGCAATATGTACATACTAATGATAAGGGCTAAGTGAAAGGTCAAAAGAAAGGGAGGTCAGCGAGAGAGAGAGAGAGACTCTCGCTCTCTCGCTGTATTATAAAATACTATACACACGGTAATGATGATATGGCTGTATATTATTGCCCTCCTATCCCTAAAGTCACAAAATAAAGAGAATATTTTGTGGTAAACTTTAACGCATCGATTTAAAATTATAAAACAGTGACAGTGTGCATTTAGTCTTTACATTTACGGTGCAACTGCGAACCGTTGCATTCGCAAGGCATTCGCAGACGAACGTTTATTATACGCATACCTTGGCAGAAGTATGGAAATTTCTAGAAGTTTTATTCACCGACTATTTAAAGATTTGAAATTTTGAAATAATAATAAGAGGACTGGTCTGCAGTATTTACGTTTCTTTTCTATTATTACACGCTGTTAAAATCTTCATTTAATCCCGTAAAGAAAACATTTGCAAATAATTGCATTGTTTTTGCTAGTTTACTTAATAATAAGCATAATATAGTTGAAACTATGGAGTATTTCTTAATTCTTAATATATAAATTACATTTTACGTTGTTTGTCCGCGATGGACTCCTAAATAATGTCTATTTTAATCAAATTTGCACACCGTGTGCAGCTTGGCCCAACTTGAGATATAGGATAGGATAGGATAGTTTTTTTGCCCATGAGTGACAACAATTATTTTTTTTGCGAAAATAAGGCATCTATGGCATGACACAGTGTAGTCGAAAAGGGCAGAACAACGTCTGTCTGGCAAGCGGGTTATAAATATATTTAATTCATTACTTATTTTTTTGTTTAATGGTTATCCATTTCTGCGATTCCTCACAGGATCTTGTGGTACAGGTTCGCAAGCTATCAAGCAATCGTCACATCTAATTTTCTTTCGTATCTCTCGAATGACAAATCCTGTAATATGTCCAACACACTTGTTGACACAGATGTTTCGTTTACTTTTTTTTTTTTTTGAATTGAATCAGGTACTGCCCAAAACAGATGTAAAAATTCACTTATTTCATCATGCAGGGTTGGCGATTCTATTTCTTCTAAGCAAAATTTTATAAATTACGGCCAAATTAAATTCGAGCTCAAATGCGAGCAACAAAGTCACCACGTGGCTGGCGGTGATGGAAAATATCGTCAAGAAATCTACGCGGCTCAGAAAAACAAAATATTCTGAAGACATTTGAAGTTTTTGAAGGGGAGTGCTCTGAGGAATTGTTCGGATTAATCCCAGCCGCCAAATTTCGTGAACGCACGACACGGCAAACGTCCCGATACCATCCTCACCATCTGGATGCTTGGCGGTCCACCACTGTACGTTTCACAAGGAGTTTTCTTCCACGTACAACCTCTCTGTGGAATAGTTTATCACCGGCGATTTTTCCGGACCGATACGACCTGGGGACCTTCAAGAAAAGAGCTTACTCCTTTCTAAAGGGCCGGCAACGCACCCGCAATTCTCCTGGTGTTGCGGTTGATCATGGGCGGCGGTAGTCACTTAACATCAGGTGAGCCGCATGCTCGTTTGCCCCCTCTTCTATAAAAAAAAAAAAAAAAGTTTTACGCTAGCACTACACGATTCTAAAATATACAATTCCAAACGTTCACCCACGCCGAAGTGTTTGGCTGCAAAAGTGTCTAGGTGTGGGAAATTTTGTTTGTGCAATTTATGTAGGTATATTTATTTATTTAAACAGGTCAATGTTTCTTATCGTAAACAAAGCACACTTACAGGTATTATATATCAGACTAAACAAGAATAAAATAGGTACAATAATACATAGGTACTCGACCTGGATAAGAAAGTTAATGTTTTATAAATTGATAGGTAATAAATGAGTAAGACAAAGAGGACATTAATCCTTTGTCATAATAGATAGATATACTTTGAAACTTTATGTTTTTAATGAGGGAAATAGTAGATTCAACACTTAATAGATTAGTGATATACCAATTTTAAAATTGCTACTAACATTAATAAATACTAATATACCTACTGATATATTTGTTCCGAAATATTCAATATGAAATACTGATAAAAATAAATTAGTTTGACAAAGCGAAAGACATTATTTTCAGTGAGCGTATAATGTTCCGTCTACTCTCCGGGGATTCGATTGCCCTATATACTATATTATTATCTATGGCTTCGAGATTTATTTAGCACTAGCTGTACCTCGCGATTTCACTCCCGTATACCTGTCACTCGTCTGAGGCGCGCAACATGACATGACGTGACAACTATTTCTAGCACTTTACATAATTAATAATGTATTGGATAATTTGACAAAATTAATGGAGTATAACGTTTATCTATTGACATTAGGGTTGCCAGATGGTCGGGATTCGTCTGGATTCTCCCGGCATTTTAAATGATCTCCAGACTCTCTTTCATACGTGGTAGAGCCATGCTGCAGTTATATTAGTAGTATAGTTGTAGCACGAATGGGTCGGCTCGACCGGAGAAGGACCACGCTCTCACAGAATACCAGCGTGAAATAGTAGCTTAATGCTGCTGTATTTCGTATGGTGAGTGTAGAGAACCGGAGACCCTTTTTACTGGAAACGAGGCATTCCATCTCAGTCCTCACGGGTGACAACGCATCTTCATTTTGATTTGTAATGGAAGATAGATGTAGATGTCTATGGGCCGCAGCAACCACTTACCATCAGGTGGACTGTGTGCTCGTTTGTCACCATATTCTATATAAAAAAAAGACTCCCGACAAAACTCAAAATCTCTAGACAAACAGCTTACTTCATATCGCAGCTGCCCTTGATTTAATAAAAGCTGAGTTAGTCATTAGATTGAACTTTGAAGTAAATTGTTTCAATTTTAAATCATTTCTGAATAGTAGATACTAAAGAATCCAAATTGGTGGACTCAGTAAAGTCCAACGTCAAATACACGAGGCAACATAAAAATTAAGTGTACTTAAATTAGTAATGTTTCAACAATGTTAAGTTATTTTGTAGCCTACTAATTTAAATAAAAACTTTTTATTTTACATTAACTTTAATTTACTTTAAATATTTATTTCTCCCGACACAACAAAACCAAAATCCCGACTTTTTAAAATCTTTTCCAGATATATTGGTTTTCCGACCTGGCATTCCTAATCGGCATTATGTACGATATAGAGCGAAGTTAAATTTTGTGCCCCCCCCCCATCCCTCTCAAGTGAGCGTCTCACTTCTGCGCAACAGTGTCCCGAAGCGCGGTTTTTTCTAGTTTAAAAGAAAACCGTACTCAATACTTGAGAAGTGTGAAGGTACGAAATGATCTATTAACTTCTTATACACACAAAAGCGATATATCACTTAGTTTCGTGCAATCTGCCACGAAAAAAGTAAAGTAAAGTAAAGTTACAGCCTATATACGTCCCACTGCTGGGCTCAGGCCTCCCCTCATTTCTGAGAGGGTTTAGGGCAAGGAAGTGTCCGCCGCGCTGCCCAAATGCGTGTTGACGAACTTCACATGTCTTCGAAATATTTTTTTCTTATTCCTCAGACATGCAGGTTTCCTCACGATGTTTTCCTTCACCGCCGAGCACGTGGTAAATCAGCACTTAAAATTGCAATTAACAATTTCATTGGTGCCAGCGGGGATCGAACCCGGGTTACTCACATTCTGTTATATTTACAGCGAGCGTTAACCACTGAGCTACCACGGCTCAATGGTTATCTGCCACGAAATATGAACATTTTTATTATTTATCGATATGTTTTGCTCAAAGTTTAGTTTCCTTAAAAAATTGTTACTTTACCGCCAAGAGATGTATAACTAAAGTAAAGAATAGAATAATAATATGTTCTTTAAAAACGAGGTACACACAGGTTGTAAACAAACATCACCTTCTTCCTCTTGCTAAGCGACGTGAGATTATTAAACTCACTTTTCTGTTATTATAGATGTCTGAATTACATCTTAACTTTCCCGCCAAACATCTTAGACACAACACACTCATAAGTCTTCCGTTTGCATCTACAAATTACAGGCACAATTCATACATTTATTTGGCGAGCGAGCAATAATTTTAACGAGCTAGCCAAAGAGTTTGACTTCGATTTGTTGACTAGCGCTACATTAGCCAAATGTAAAGTACATTATATACATACCAATGTACTTTTTTGTTACAAAACTAACGTTGAAATATTTTGTATTTATGTTATTATTTTTCTTTTATACGCATATTACATGTTATATCAGTTAGGACCTCATTTGGTATAAGTATGTTACTATTAGATACTTTTCCAGTGTCGAATCGCGTTTATCACTGTTTTAAATTCACCTTTGTATTTCCTAGTGAGTACCTTTAATTGGCTTCCTGTAGTTATAAGTATTATCTATCCTAATTATGATAGCTGTTGGTCTTCTAAATAAAATAAAATAAAATATTTTAAACCGCAATTTATACAAATATATATATATAAAATTTAAGTCAATGATTTAAAACAGCTTTTTACTAAAAATGTATGATAGTTTATACGGTATGGTAACAAAAAAAAAAACAATTTTTAAATTTTTTGTCTGTCTGTCTGTCAGTCCGTCCGTATGTCTGTCTGTCTGTATGATCCGGCTAATCTCTGAAACGGCTGAACCGATTTTGGCGGAACTTTCACTGGTAGATATATATGTTATAAGAAGTAACTTAGGCTACTTTTATTCCAGAAAAATAATTAGGGTTCCATGCAAAAAAACCAATGTACCTAATCTAATCGTATTAAATTCCACGCGGACGAAGTCGCGGGGAACAGCTAGTTTGGTAATAATTTCAGCAGCCGAGGTGAAAATGCGAGATCCCGGCCCTCGAGCTGTTAAGGGGATAGAGTAAGTCAGCTTAAATTCTAATTTCGTCCCCACTTGCCCGCGCGTCGTATGCTATGTACCGACATGTTTGTAATCACTAATACTGTAAGTAGAAAGATTTCGTTAGACACTTATGTCATTAGGTTTATCATATTTATGCCTGTTTCTTAACGCCAACCCAGTCACTTCTTATTTTTATTACAGTTATTTCCCATTTTAATTTTACGTCGTCCTGTTGCGTAATGTGTATTCTGATCGTAAGCGACACAACTTCTCCCTTCAAAAACCGGAGCGATACCAACGGGGCGACAGGAATCAAGCTTACGCGCCGATAGTTTAGGTAATTTCTTTTTACAGTGAAAATAATGGTATTTTAAAAAAAGTAAATAACATAAGCACTGCTTTGTAGTTAGTTCAGTTAGCATGTAAAATTTCTTGATCTTATTTAAAGTATTTTATGAATAACAGCGGTTTATTGTTTATTTTGGAGGTAACTTTGGATTTTTTTTTCTATCGAGAAAATTTTACGAAATCGTGTTTTCGTCTAACATAATCCTTAACATTAAATCCTCAACTTTACCATATATTTATTTCAGAATTAATGCTGCAATATTTTCGGCATAACGAAGGATCTTGCTAAGCCATTTGAGATTATATTTCCCCTTAAGACTCAAAGCCAACGTATAAAAAATACCATAATAAGATGAAACAAGAAGTCTTGCTGATATTCCGGCATTTCCGGTATTTTACCCAGTTCATTCTACGGTTGAATTGCTAAGTTTGTAAACCTGTTATTAACGACACTGGATTTTTATCGGCAGATAAGAGCATTTGCCATTTTAATTTTTATCTTTTTTTTTGCAGATTAAGGGTGACAAACGAGCATCAGTCAGACATCTACATTTATCCTTAATTAAGAATTAAAATGCAGATGCGTCGTCACCTATGAGGACTAAAATGGGATGCCTCGTTTCCAGTAAAAAGGGTCTCCGGTTTTCTACACCCACCATTCAAAAGATACAGCATTAAGCTGCTATTTTACGCTGGTATTCTGTGAGAGAGTGGTCCTTCCCCGATCGAGTCGAACCATTCGTGCTACAATCATAATAAAGACGCAGTGTGGCTCTACCACGTCTAAAAGTCTATCGGCTTGCGATAATCCTTCCTGTTGTTAGACAGTGTTTTGCACTAATCTGTTGGTAGCGTGTGCCCCATTTTCCCTAGAAATGCACCTGGATTGATACCACCCTCTAACCTTAGAGATTCCAGACTTCTTTCTGTCGCCAGGCAACAGTGCACCCACTGTTTTGTTTCGATTTGAAGGGCAAGAGAGCTGTATAACTACAGGCTAGGAAACATCAACAACACAGCAGCATTAAGCTGCTATTTTACGCTGATATTATGTGAAATCTGTTTTATTTGTTTTTAAAACACATTACCTTTTGATGCTTTGTCGTAGTTCCCATGGTACATGTCCGCAGTAGCCGCCCCGGGTGCAGTCTCTCTCGCTATCACAGTGTACGCTTTTTCCTCTTCTTTTATGTAAACAGTCATGAAGAAACCGCCTCCTAAACCCATACTCTGTTGGTTGTAGAAGCCATTGCAAAACATGGATGCAATCGCCGCGTCCACCGCCGACCCATTTGAAGCAAGGATTTCTCTAAAATACATCGAAATTTGTTACGCATGATGACTTTTCCATAGTTTAGATTGGTTAATGATTTATAAAATTAAATAAGGTACGTTAGGGTAACGGTCACCTCAAATATTGCCGCCCTATAAAACCAATTCTAGGAGGACAGAAACAAAAACGCAAAATTGTATACTATAACTAATTTATTAAGAAAAAAATAGTAAACAAACCTTGGCAATAATTATGAACATTTCGAAAAATCAACTTAAAAAGAACTTACTTTATACTAAAATCATACTACAAACCGTACTAAAATTGATTAAAATATTTATTATATTTATTATATTAACTGTCAAAATGGCGTCGATAAAGCATCGCCCTTTGACCCATGGACTAGAAAAAAGGGCTGACGCCGTCTCTTAAAACAATTACTGACGCACCCATAGTAAGTTAGTAAGTCAGTTCGCTAATACAAACAAGCCGGCATGCATTCATCATACTACAAACCGTACTAAAATTGATTAAAATATTTACTATAATATTAACTGTCAAAATGGCGTCGATAAAGCATCGCCCTTTTGACCCATGGACTAGAAAAAAAGGGCTGACGCCGTCTCTTAAAACAATTACTGACGCACCCATAGTAAGTTAGTAAGTCAGTTCGCTAATACAAACAAGCCGGCATGCACACATGCACACCATAGTAAGCCTACCTCCCGCCATTACGCTCCAATTCGCGCTCGCGTTAGATACTCACACATAGTTAAACGGCCGGCAGATAATGATTTAACAAAACTAATAAATTATTACCATGTACTTAATAATCGATGAGCCATGGTAGCTCGGATGGTTAACGCACGCTGTACACACACAGTACGCGAGCAACCCGAGTTTGATCCCCGCCGGCACCAATGAAATTGTTAGTTGCAATTTTAAGTACTGATTTACAACGTGCTCGGCGGTGAAGGAAAACATCGTGAAAAAAACCTACGTCTGAATAATAAGAAAAAAATATTTCGGAGACATGGAAATGAAAGCAGCCTGTGCCCAGCAATGGTACGTATATAGGCTGTAACTTAATAACAGTATTATTTTGTAACTACACCTTCTGACTGTACATTTAGTACTGTGTTAATAACTGTGACAAAATACTTAAATAATTTTAATGCTCACAAAACTTAACTTGCTTGCATCATTAGAAAACTCTAGTATCAGTAAGTGCCTATTCGTTATAGCGTGCATAAATGCACGTAAGTACGTTATACGTTTGTCCTTCCTCTACTTTGTAGTATTAAATCATGTTAGAATAAAAATGTTAAACAAGATTAACGTTGAATTTAGAACGGCACCGAGCAAAGGAAAAGTATCTGAATTTCGATGAAATTATCGTTAATAATTATTACATTACACTCTCGGGCTGCCGACTGCCTTGTCGGCCTAGTGGTCGTTAGTGCAACTGCTGATCCTGTGGTCCCAGGTTCCAATCCAGAGTCGGACCAAAATCAGTTATTGGGTTAGTTCTGTCAACAAATTTTCAGTAACAGCCCGAAGTCAAGAAGTTGGCGGCGTTTCAGCCCAACGCACGTAAAACCGTAGGTCCTGCGCCTGATCTCTTGACAGTAGTGTTGAATATAGTCGCATAGAACTAAGAGAGTGACGGGATAGAGAATGCACCTGTGCTTGTGCACAAACTCGTGCACTAATATAATCCTGTCCAGCGCAGAAAGCTAGTCCCAGTTGAAACTAGTCGCCGTGCCCGAAATATCTAAATCGAAGTCTGGAGGACATTACCCCTTTTATCCTTATGGTTAGGTTGTTATTTATATTGTTATCATTATTTTTTATTATTATGGTCAACGTTCATTAACTCCAGAGGTACGATCACATGAGTTAACTGTGATACGACGTCTCTTCTAATCGCAAGCAGCTCCAAATTCGTCATCTTTGCAGTTCCGTTATATATCCGTTTATTTCATATAATTTTATATCTACCTTCGTATTTGTCACGGAATATAAAAATGGTTTTTATATACGACTATATAAATAATATTTTTTACATAATATATGCCAGTGCTTGTAGTTCGGGCTGATGAAGGCCTAAAAGTAAATAAATTCTGAATTGTTCATTGCAACTTTTAGAAACTCAAAAACCAATTCTGCAAAAATAACTAATTCCTAGCAACATATACAAACTCTACTCGAGAAGTTGTAATGAACAATACGTTATTTATTCCTATAAAACCGTAGACCTTGAATGGTCTAAGCTACTAACGGTACCTAACAGCGCTTAAGTCTCTGCTGCACAGAGTAGGTACTTTTTTATACTCTGCTGTCTTTCCTGGTGGTTTTTATAATTAGTGTTTGTTTGTAGACACGACGACAAACAAACATTAATTACAAAAACATGATTAACATTTAATTTTCTTTTGTGTATATAAGAAAAAAATTAAATGTTGATCTCGTATTATTACAAAATTTAGATCATTATAGGTAGATTGCAGCATTTTTTTTTAAGATGAACGTAGGTACGTTGCTTGGATAGTGTTTTATAAATTCAATGAAAGCCGATGATTAGCGTTGCCTATCCCGTGCCGTTAGAATCTTGTAATTGTATTTGCTCCGTGACTTACCCTTACTACTTTAAGCATGACTGGTAGGTACCTATTTAAATAAATTAATATATTGTAGTCATATTATTGTAGATTTTTATACGGATCCTTTAACAGCGTAATTTTTAAAGTGCAAGTTTCTTTCTGCATTATTAAAAAAATGTAGGATAATCTGAATTTGCATTTTAACTTTTAAAAACTAGAATTATGTAGGTACCTAATTAAGTTACATTATACTTAAACTGAATATTAAATTTATTATACCCAATAATGCCACATTATTAACCTAGCTACAGTCTGTGCTTTATTAATAATTATCTGAACAAAAAAACCTATGCTTTAGAAAACAAAGACTAGTTTGCTATTATCATTATTAATTCAGTGGTATTGTAGTAATGTATAAATTTAAAAGCTGTATAGTTATCAACTCATATCTAACCAGTTATAGTACCAATATATAAAGGAAAAGGGTCACAGCAGGACTGCAAAAACTACCGCGGTATCAGCTTGCTTAGTATTGTGGGTAAACTGTATGCTAAGGTGTTAATTGAAAGAGTTATGAAAGAAACTGATGGAAAAATTTGGGATGTGCAAGCGGGTTTTAGAAAGGGAATGGGGTGTACAGATCAAGTCTTTTCCATGCGCATGATTGCGGAGAAGTTTTTGGCCAAAAACCAGAAAGTTTTTTGTGCGTTCATGGACTTGGAAAAGGCTTATGACAGAGTGGACAGGAATGTGTTATGGCAAACACTGAACTCATATGGGTTGAGCGCTGGTTTGATACAGGCATTAAGGTCTCTTTATAGGGACTCTAGTGCTTGTGTCAGGATCAATGGGGTCTACTCGGACTGGTTTGGCATCCAAAAAGGTGTCAGACAGGGCTGTGTAGCTTCCCCTTGGCTGTTCAACCTATTTATGGACCGGTGTTTGCAAACTTTGAAAGATGAGGAATGTGGGTTAAGAATGGGCGAGTTAACCGTCAAATGCCTTTTGTATACCGATGATCAAGTCATACTTGCGTCATCGGCGGCAGAGTTGCAAATGATGGTTACATTAATGAACTGGGAATTGAAAGAAAGGGGAATGAAAGTGAACGCAAGTAAGACGAAAGTGATGGTTTTTGAAAGAGAAGAAAGCAAAACGGTATGTGAAATAAGAATAGAAGGAGAGTTAATTGAGCAAGTGGATGAGTTTGTGTATTTGGGATGTGTATTTAGCAGGGATGGTAGATATGATAGGGAAATAGAACGACGAGTAAATGCAGGGAATAGAGTGAATGGGGCACTACACTCTATTATGAAGAACCAGAATGTGTCAAAACAGGCACGTATGGTAATTCATAATGCTGTGTTAGTCCCTACTTTAATGTATGGTAGTGAAAGCTGGGTGTGGCAGAAGAAGCACGAAAGTAGAATAAATGCTGTAGAAATGCGGTCTTTAAGGAATATGCTAGGGTTTAATCTGAATGACAGGGTGAGAAATTGCGTGATAAGAGATAAATGTGGTATGCAAGATGATGTTGTGACCAGGATTAAGAAAGGAATGCTTCGGTGGTTTGGTCACGTAGAAAGAATGAATGAGGAAAGAGTGACAAAGCAAATTTATATGGCAGATGTGAATGGCCGAGTCGGAAAGGGACGCCCTAGAAAAAAGTTTATCGACCAAATTGGCGATATTTTGAAAATGGGCCACGTTAGAAGTACCCTTAACCGACGAGCATGTATGCGTAGATATATGGATGTAAAGGAGGCGAAAGAGGTATGTCAGGATCGTGCCAAATGGAAGTCCGTAGTCTCTGCCTACCCCTCTGGGTGACAGGCGTGAGTGTTTATGTATGTATTCATATCTAACCAATATCTGTCATTGATTTAAACAAAACATCTGTCCTGACTTATAATTAATCAACATTTACTTAGGCTAGGTACCCATACTCGATAACTGTCCAGACCTAGTTTAGCCAGATTCCTTAGAAATATGAACTTTGACAGACATTTCAACGTAAAATATCATCAATCTATTTTCGAATAAGAATTATTGTCGAAAAAAAAAGAAGCGAAGCGAAGGTCAGTCACGTACCACAGTCTGGCAAGATTCAAGGTTGTTTTTGTATGTAAACACGAAGGCGTAGGTGTTTAAATAAATATGTATGACAAGCGGTAAGCCATGACCTCGACAGAGGATATTTTTCATTTCAATCTTATAAAAACAAATAGCGAACGTAAGAAAACAACAGTTCTAGGATAGCATTTTTAATAAACTTAAATTATTATTACAGTCCTTTGTGTACCATTAGCGATACAAAATAAAAGTAATAAAAAATAATCTAGTAAATAATAACACAGAGATTTTGAGCTTTAAAATAGCTCAGTGAGAATTGAGATCAGTCATTGGAACGATGTTATGTCCAAAATAGAAATTTACCGGTCGGGACGCCGCGCCGATCGGTTTGGCGTTGTGGCATTGCCCGATAGCATAACCTGACGCTGTTGTGATGAGCGAGGTAAAACCCCTGAGACAACACGAATCGCCTTGGGTGTTCCAGTGATCTCTGCGACGAGCCACGACCCGTGCTCTCCTCTGGTATCCGCCATAACGTTCTCCTTTCATTAGGCATTTTCATAATCCCTGCACACGCCATTGTCGTAGAAACATTTACAAATCCATCTAATGTTTATTCGCAGCTTTCTTATTTTTCTCGGTATTCATAAGCTTTGTGACGATCTTTCTAGAATGGCCGGACGGGTCAAAGTGGTTGGTGTGCTCGCTTACCTCTCTTTTCGTACGTAGTTTGCCACTGTGTCCAGAAAAAATCTGCTTCTCCTTATCGTGATCGAAGTTGTAGTGATCGTACTCGTCAAAGAAATCTTCAGACATATTTAGACTAGAAGAAAATATTGCTTATGACACTTGAAATTTGTCACTGACAACGTTACTAACGATTTTGTTTCACAAAATGTTTGCGACGGCGTGAATCGTATCGCTTTTATAGGCGTCGAGTACACGTCACTGTCACTGACCGGACCGCATGCGCGTCGATAAAGTTCTCGAATGGTTCTCGAGTTCTCGAAACGTGATTGGTGGAATGTTCTCCACGCCCAAAGAAACTTTACTGTATTTGTATATGTGTGTGTAAAAACCGCCTGGTGTGGTGTGGCCATGTGCAAGTTATAATATTATACTAAATGAGCAAACGTGCGTATTATTATTTATTCTGTGGCAAAAGTAAAAATGTCTCAACTTAATAAAAGCAAGTGGTAGTCTGTATTTATAAGCAAGCTATATTTATATTCTAATGTGGTAGTTGATCGAAAATGTTGTCTTTATATCTTAAAGTAATTTTAATAGAAGAAAGTATTATTTCGAAATTATGAAAAGATAAGATATTGCGATTATTTCTTTCATAAATTTTTTAAATTTATTAAAAAATATATTTTATGGAAAATAGGTTTTTGTTGTGTTAAAAATTAAGTAGTTGATTTCTTCAAAGCTTCGTTCTGTCAAATTTGTCAAAGACGGAACTTATTATTGCTCTTATAACTTAGAAGAAAGTAGTTTTAAATACCAATAAATATACTTTGTCAGAGTTTAGATTAGTTTAATTTCTTTAAATATGGATGATTTCAGAAAAGAAAAGAATTTTATAGGTAATTATATATTTTTGTCTCTTAAATTTCAAATAGATGGCTACAATTTTATAAGATTTATAATATTAATTATTATGGATGGTGATAGTGTCAATCTTTGTACTGATTACCATTTATTGGTAAAAAATTTCAAGATATACAGATACAAAATAAAAGACAGCTAGTGCCATCTGTTGACAAATAGCTAAAAGAAAAATGTTGGATTTGGATAGGATAGTTTTATGCTACACAATCTAAAAAAAATATTAACTTGATGCAAAGGACATGATATGATTTCTTACAAAGAACATGATTCCTTACCTTCCTATTTTTGAACATTGAGGGGCATCAGTACACACGGCTGCCCTTTGGAACACATGAAGTATTGATGGAGATGGTCGCAAGGCATGTACTGGGTCGGGTGGTTCCGAATTTTTCCATGATGCGTAATCGGCACTGCCTATAAGGAAACCACTTAGCGCAGACACGAACACGAGAAACACCAGTGCTGCTATTATAATCTTGGTCCTCAGCTTGTATGGTCTGTAACAAAAGCGATAAAGTGCCATCTGTTGTCAAATAGGATTTATAAGTTAGGAAGAATGGCGCGTAGTTTTACTCAAGTTTAAAAATATATCAATGTTCATTATTTTTTATTAAAAAAGTGAAATTTGGAAAATAGTATGTATAAGTGAGCTTAAGCTTTATAAAAAAATAAAATTAAAAGGTAAGTAAACTTTACATTTTTTTCCCTTAAATTTTCGTCAGTCAAAATCTAGATAACTTACGAAATAAAAAGTAGTTCTGTCACAGCTAATTTCAAATAATTTTTTTTAATTCGGAGGTTTTTACTAAATTCGAGTTAGTTTTTTTCTGATTATATCAATTTATTAATATTTAAAATAAAGATATTTTGATGTGTATTCAGGATAGTCCGTGTAGTGGCGACGTAAGATATCTACTACCCTAAATCATCCCTTGGTTGTCGTAAGAGGCGACCGAGTGCAACTAAACCGGGAGTTGGGCACCAGTATGTTTCTGATAACAGCTAAATAAAAATCAAAACTGCGGTTGTCAACCCATAAAGTCTAACTCGCCTGCAAAACGTCAGGTGGAATGGGAAAATCATAGTTGCATGCCAGACGACGCACTCTTTAAAGTCTAGGTAGGTAGGTAATAATATAATCCGTAGTAGATTGGGGAAGGCCGCTAAGGTAATTTTATTAAACCGATAAGGTTATTTTATTACTAGTGTGTTAGTTAATCTGTTATACAATCATCTCGTATCGCCATCAATCAGAAGCCGTGATCTTTCATGGTATCATAGAGAAACAAATCAGGTGTATACTGTAGCGTCTTAAAATCCAGAAAACAAAATACTGCCCTTGCCAACTCTAAAACATCTTAACAGTGTCTCTTAAAAAAACTTAACCTTTTAGTGGTGGTGTAACAATATCTTACACCCCGTATCATGCCGTAGGTGTCGCAAGAGGCAACAGAGGGATACAAATCAGGAAATGGGCAGCAGCGTCATGCCAAGCGTGCCAACTGTGACATATAACTCCTCTACGGGGCGATTGATGGGGAGGTCTATGTTTGGACAGTGGACTTTTGAGTTATGTTTGCAGTGCACAAACATGTGCGGACACTGCAATAGTATATACAGGCCGTAGTACAGTCAATAAGTAAGCAAAACAGTCATTTTCATAACTAATTCATTCATGAATGAATAACTAATATAATTAATGAAATTTATAGTTGTAGCACTGCAGTAGTGTGTTAGTTAACGCTTGCATAATAATGTATAGGATTTCTGGTCTTCAGAACAATATTTATTATTAATAATAAATGAATTAAACTGAATAGTTTTTGTATATCAACACAAAAACTATTCAGTTTAATTTATTGATTACTCTGTCCACAAATAGGTACCAAACAAGAGGTAATGAGGTAGACTATTCTTAAGCTTCATACGATATGTTAAATTAAGATCTTAAGTTTTCAGTGTCATTTCGAAGATTATATGTACTTACTTCTCTAAATAGTCTATTTCGTCACTATTGTAGGTACCATGAATCATAGTAAACCTATTAATTGGAGATACCAAACGTATGGTGTCCATAGGAATATTATCAACACGTGAGCTTATAAAATTCCTTCTATGTAAACCACTCCTCAAAGTTTGCTCCATTGCCCTATTTTTTCTTCACACACTTTTTTATGTCTATTGTTATTGTCACATAAAATTATAACTTAGAAGACAAAGTCAATAATATTACACATAAACTGTTTTGTTTTGATACACGAGTTTGTTTTAATAATTTTTGTAAGAAAATGAATTGTTATTGTATTATTTTTACCCTTATGACTTTCGATTTTGACGTAATAAGCAATGTGTATAAGCTGCAGGTTGTATTGCAGTGAATTTGTTTGCGGATACGGAGAAAATCGATGGAGAAAAACAGCTGTTCAGTTCATGGTTCATTCCGGTTCAAATTCCTGCGTTCATTCGCAGAATAGTTTCATGTTCCCGCGATAGATGGCATGATTACGCTTTCTTAAAATGTTTGCTGCGATTGATATTTTAATAACCACTACCTAGGTCATAGATTACTACTGTACATAATATACTAAAGACACTAGGTACCTACTTCGACCGACCAGAAAGAACCAAAGATTCAAACACTTCAAAATTAATTACGGAAAGAGACTACCTATATAGATTGTAAAACTTTGCATACGTATATTTGTTTTTTTTTAATTTTAGCACTTAGATATTTCACTGAGGGATTTCTGCCATGTCATCTCAAAGAAACTAAACAGAGAAAAAATATGATGTTTTCATTGAAAATTAAAAGTTATTTATACCATTTTTACAGGTTTTATATCGTTTAATTTTCACACGCATCCATAATCGCGAGAAACAAAAAATAAGTTAACAATTTGTAATCGTGAAATAGGAAGTTTTTTCACCGACTCCAAAAAAAGGAGGAGGTATATACGAAATGGCTAATAAACGATGATTTAGGTTTTAAGAGATTCTTTTTAGATTCAACAAAATCATAATCTGTTCACATGTCCACAGCTGAACATGTCACAAGAAGCGGTCCTGGGCCACCTGCATACATCGATTCTCTGCATGTTTTACCATGGGCGCCCTACACTTCGGTTCTTACTTAGGTTTTCAAGCAGCGTCATAAGTCAGCGTGACGATAAACTTTAATCATCACTTCAATAGAAAAGCCCATGCCAGCCAGTGGATATCTGTGAACTCATGGTACCCGTGCCGGACTAAGTACTAATGTGATAAAATCGGAGGTTTGCTGTCATATATACAATGTCACTAACACGAGTACAACGCATCACAACCGGCATTGTTATCCAAGCTGACTTTCTACAATCGGTAACGCTTTTATAAAACTTTAACAAGTGGTAAAATTAAAATTTTTATATAACCGACTTCAATATAAATAAAATGAGAACATCAATGTAGTCAAAGTTAATTAAATGTCATCAAAAACATAACTTGTAAAAAAAACCAAGTGTCGCAACTCAGTTCTTCTACCGTAAAAAGTTGTAAGATCCATGTAATACCAAGTAGGTCATTTTATTCAGTCCCTACTTAAGGGGCCTTCTGTCTTAAGTTATTACGTAATTAGCTAACCTAACAACATCTTTTAATGGCCATATCAATATTAAAAATCTTTTATGTTTTAAATAAATAGATTAACTTGGCCATCGCATGAAAACACAATGTATCTCGCAAGTAATAATACATATTATATTAAATTAGATTGTTAATTGCCAAGTCAATGTACTTATTTAAACATGTTGTTAAGTTAGCTAATTACGTAATAACTTAAGACAGAGGGACCTTTAACCTTTAAGCAGCGACAGAATAAACTAACCGACTTGGTATTACCACGCATCTCACAACCTTTTACGGTAGAAGAACTGAGTTTCGAGACTTGTTTTTTTTTATAAGTTATGTTTTTGATGGCATCTCATTTCTTTTTGTAGATAGTCCTACTTTTTTCCTTTCCGGTACCTTCTAATTCTAGTATACCAATACCGTACCTATCTACACCTACTATATTATAATAATCCACTATATTATAAATATACAGGTACACTGATTCATTCACTGCAAATGTAACTTTGTAATCTTATATATTTATATGGAATTACAAAGTTACTTATGCAGTTGGTGTATCTAGAAAAATATACCGAAACTGCGAAATATTTTAGTTTTTACTTGATTTATATACTAAACACTAATTGTATTCTAAATTTGAAGTTTATATGTCTGCTAGAAGTGCCTTAGAGTTTTGATGATCGGTCAGTCAGTCAGTGAGTGACAAAATTAAGAAACTTTGACTAGTTATAATTCTTAAACTGCTGGTTCAAATTGAATTAAATTTGAAATATACCGTGTTTATACAATGCCTGCTTGGTTACTGAAAATTCAGAATTTTAAGTTAGTTAGTTCTAAGTTAGAGTTCTGTGAGCGAAACTTTTCTCACTTCTCTTCTTATTATAAACTGCAACGTACGTTTGCTCGAATACTGAGATGGTACCGACTCAAATCCGGTCACTCTAAGCACTCAATAATGACGACTGACGAATTGAATACTGCTCAAGATGTCATAATTAAATTAGTACAGAGTGCGTACTTTGCAAATGAAATAAATAGTTTGTCAAAGTTTTTCCATCGTTTAAAAAATTATCTCCATTTATAGACGAACGCGGATACCTCAGGGTGGGAAGTCGAATAAATTATTCAGCTTTAACTTATAACGCGACGCATCCCCGTCTATTACCTAAAAATAGTAGATTTAACCTATTACTTATTGAATATTTACAGAAAAAAAAATTACACATAGGCCCAGGCCCACGCACTTTCTCTTTACGTGGTAGTCATGCTGCAGTTATATTAGCAGTATAGTTATAGCACGAATGGGTCGGTTCGACAGGGGAAGGATCACGCTCTCACAGAATACCTGCGTCAATTAGTAGTTTAATGCTGCTGTGTTTCGTATGGTGAGTGTAGAGAACCGGAGACCCTTTTTACTGGAAACGAAGCATTCCATCTTAGTCCTCTGCATTTTGATTCGTAATCAAGGATAGATCTAGATGTCTATGGGCCACAGCAACCATCAGGTGTGTATGTGTGAGAAAAGGATGGTACATTAGTACATTTTTAGGCCTTATAACATAGTGTGAACATGCATGTTTTACCGATTTATCGGTGTGCAAATATCACGTCGACATGCAATTGAATAATTAAAATTAAAAAATTACAATAATATTTCCTATTAAAATTAAATAAAACAGTTTTAATGTCAATAAATTTAGGATGTAGGAAAGAGAAATAAAACAAAAAATATACAGGCACGGTCATGTCATAACGCATAATATCATACTAGTATAATATAATACGTCAACCTTACAAATTCTAATTAATTTGTTATTAAAATTTCAAACATCAACAACAATTCGCTTGAGGTACCGTCACGGCAGAATTTGATAAATTCATTTATGTTTTAAAAACAATTTTCAATCACAATCCCGAAAATATTTAAAAAAATAAAGATTAAGTCTCAAGTTTTGAATATGGTCGGAAGTAAATTAAATAATCGATTCCTGTACCACCACGATCATTATATTGTTTTGTGAAGAGTTTAGCACTTTTTTGGTCAATATTAAAATTTCATATATATATATATATATATATATATATATATATATATATATATATATATATATATATATATATATATATATATATATGTAGGAAAGGTAATGTAAGAATTTTTATCTTTTTAAAGAGAAACCTACAAGATTCCATTTGACCGACATCGCATATAGATCGTATACATCTCTTTTGTAGACACGTGAAATGTGTGTCGAATTTCCCCACAGAATCAGTCCATACCTCAGTATAGAACCAACGTATCGGCTCTGATATGACATTAGAGCTGTCTAAAGATAGGCTAATTTTGACAGACGATACTGAGCGAACACAAACCTGTTAATCCTCTGGCATACAGTTCCAATGTGATTCTGCCACGTGAGTTCGGACTTGGGAATCAATGACAATACCGAGAAAGGTCACGTAGTCATGGCAATGGGATCGTTACCACCGTGTACCGATAGTTGTTGGGGTTTACCATTTTTGTTGTAAAATTGTATATACTTTGTTTTACTTGTATTAATGTTCAAATCATTATATTTTAGCCAATTCTTTATATTTCTTATTACGTTATTTGTTTCATCATTATAATCAGTGTTAGGTTTTTATGTATAGTTAATAGTTATAGAAATATCGTCAGCATAGAGTGTAACAGGATATTGTAGTGGTAAGTGTGGAAGAGTCAAGCATTAGGGCTAAGGTTAATAATAATTTGACTTCCATTTGTATATGTAGCCATTGGACTTTTGCGAGTTCAGAAAATACTATTATTATATCCATAATTTTTTATCTTTTTTCAATTAATCAAGTTACTTTAGTATTTATAGACACTAAAAAGCTTATTGGAGTAATATTTTATTAAGAAATACGGTTCACACTATAGGCCATCCCTTAAAATTTTGCATTTTAAATTAGTGGGCAGTTGGGGGATTCGCTTAAAATTTCACCTTTTTGAGCTCTTCGAGCTTTTTCGAGTTTTTTTTTAATTTGTTGCGGTTCGGGGCAACTGACGCAGCTTATGAGCTTAACAAAAACATTTATTCCAAAAAATTGATTTGACATAAGTTTTTCAAGTTATTTTGAAAAAAAAAACACTGAGATTTCTTTCGACAACGATATCTCTCTAATCAATCAACCGATTTTAATGCGGTCGACGTCATTTTTTGAGTAGAAGAGCTGATTGGATTATAGAATTGATCAAAACAAAGGTGTCGAAGTAATTCAAAGATAACCACTTTTTGAAAATTAGAAATACGCTTTTCGATCAGAGACTCCTTTACAAAGTTATGAGATGTTTATATGTTTACATACATACACATATACAGACAAGTACAGACATACCTGGGTGAATTGAAAAGTACTCGGCCTAACACAGATCCATTCAATTCTAAAAATCAAATCTACCCACATTATTTAGTTCAGTTCAGACTAGTTCATTGTGTGAAGTTCGAAACGTGTGCGATAATTAGTTGTGATTTTATAAATTTATAAACAAAGTAATTGGACATAATTTCCGCGAATGGAGCAAATCGAGCAGCGTGCCGTCATTAAGTACCTCCATAAGAAAGGGCTATCATCAAAAGCCATCCATGATGTCATGGTCAGTACATTAGGCGATTGTGCTCTGTCATATTCTTATTTTGACAGTGGTAGAGCCATGCGGCAGCTTTGCTGTTGCACGTATGGGCCGGCTCAAACCGGGGTGGTACCACGACCTCACAGAATACCGGCGTGAAGTGGAAGTTCTGCTTCCGCGTTTCGTCTGGTGAGTGCAGGTGGCCGGAGGCCCAAATCCCCCCCCCATCAACATGGTAGCGGAATTAAATAAAGATAGACTACCCCAGGAGGGTACCAGCACCCCTGGAGAATCCCTCGCTGAGCATCCACGACCATGTTTCTCCACTTCTGAGCGTGGGTGCTCAGGCTGCCCCGCGTATTCTGGGGGGGGGGGGGGGAAATTCCGCTCAAGACTACAACTGCTCGGGGCAAACGGAGCAACAAGACTAAGGCGACCCCTGCCACGCTGTCCGTGAATTTCTGCAATATCAGGGGACTTCACTCTAACCTAAACGCCGTCCACTACCATCTCGAGACGGCGAGGCCGGCTCTGCTCTTTCTGACCGAGACGCAGGTGTCCTCTCCGGCTGATGTCTCGTATCTCTCCTACCCGGGGTACAAACTGGAACACTCCTTTGTGCTTCGGGCTGGAGTTTGCGTTTACGTCAGAGAAGACATCTGTTCTCGACGCCTCGGCAGACTTGAAGGTTCGGACCTGTCCATCCTTTGGCTACGCGTAGACAGCGACGACCATCCGCGCGTCTACGGGTGCCTCTATAGGTCCCACAGCGGTAATGCCGAAACAGACCGACTCTTCGACCACGTCCAAATGGCTGCAGATTCGTTGCTACAGCAGATCCCCTCCGCAGAGATCGTGATCCTCGGCGACTTTAACGCCCATCACGCCGAATGGCTCGGTTCACGTTTAACCGATCATGCGGGGAGATCTGTTCATGATTTTGCCTTGGCATATGGTCTGACACAACTGGTTACTTCGCCTACGCGGATTCCAGATGTGGAGGATCATGCACCTTACCTGTTGGACCTTCTGCTGACCTCTCACCCGGATGGATATCAGATTTCCGTCGACGCCCCTTTAGGCTCCTCGGACCATTGTCTGGTCCGGAGTGTTGTGCCACTCACGCTGAAATTGCGGTTGCATTCTGCAGGCTGCCGCCGTGTTTGGCACTATAGGTCAGCCGATTGGGATGGGATGCGGTCTTTCTTTGCATCCTACCCTTGGGGGCGGGTTTGCTTCTCGCCGGATGATCCCAACGTTGTTGCGGATTCTGTTACTGATGTGGTACTTCAGGGTATGGAACTTTTTATTCCTTCCTCTGTGGTGCCCATTGGAGGCAAATCTCAGCCATGGTTTGGTCGCTCCTGTAAAATAGCATCATGCTATAAGCAGGAGTGCTACCAAGCCTGGGTTAATGCATCAGCGTCCCGGGATGTAAACACCAGCGCTCTAAAAAAGAAGTATAATTCCGCCTCTAGGTGCTTCAAAAGAGTCATTGCCAAGGCAAAGTCAGAGCACATAGGCAGAATTGGCGAGAAACTAGTTCGCCTTCCTTCTGGAACCCGTGCATTCTGGTCTCTCGCCAAGGCTGTCCAGGGGAATTTCTGTCAGCCATCTCTTCCATCTCTGCACAGGGAGGACGACTCACTGGCCCATACTGCAAAGGAGAAAGCCGATCTTCTAGGCTCCTTCTTTGCGTCTAACTCGACTCTCGATGACGGGGGGAGTACGCCGCCGACCATCCCGCGGTGTGAGTGCTCCATGCCGGAAGTGCAGTTCACACAGCGCTCGGTTCGCAAAGCACTCCTCTCCCTGGACATTTACAAGTCGAGTGGGCCTGACGGAATCCCCCCAATTGTGCTGAGGACGTGTGCTCCAGAGTTGGCACCGGTTTTAACGCGTCTTTTCCGGTACTCCTACTCCCTAGGCGTAGTCCCAAAATCATGGAAGACGGCTTTCGTCCACCCGATCCCTAAAAAAGGCGACCGCTCAGACCCGTCCAACTACCGGCCAATCGCCATCACCTCCTTGTTCTCCAAAACAATGGAGTCCATTGTAAACTGCCAGCTCATGAGGTACCTTGAGGATCACCAGCTGATTAGTGACCGCCAATAAGGTTTTCGCCGTGGTCGGTCAGCTGGTGATCTTCTGGTCTACCTCACTCACAGATGGGTGGAGGCAGTAGAGTTCAAGGGGGAGGCATTGGCCGTTAGTTTGGACATTGCGAAGGCCCTCGATCGGGTTTGGCACAAAGCGCTTCTTTCGAAGCTATGGGCTTCCCGAGAAATTGTGCGATTGGATCACCAGCTTTCTTGCAGATCGGAGCATCAAGGTCGTTGTAGACGGTGCAAGCTCCGATTGCAAGCCTATTAATGCACACACGCACATGGAATACTGTTCCCATCTCTGGGCTGGGGCTCCCCAGTACCAGCTCCTTCCACTTGACCGCATCCAGCGCAGAGCGGCTCGAATCGTCGACGGCCGAGTGCTTTCCGATCGGCTCGATTCACTGGCGTTGCGAAGAGATGTTGCATCTCTTTGCGTATTTTATCGCATCTATCACGGGGAGTGCTCTGAGGAATTGTTCGGATTAATCCCAGCCGCCAAATTTCGTGAACGCACGACACGGCAAACGTCCCAATACCATCCACACCATCTGGATGCTTGACGGTCCACCACTGTACGTTTCACAAGGAGTTTTCTTCCACGTACAACCTCTCTGTGGAATAGTTTATCACCGGCGATTTTTCCGGACCGATACGACCTGGGGACCTTCAAGAAAAGAGCTTACTCCTTTCTAAAGGGCCGGCAACGCACCCGCAATTCTCCTGGTGTTGCGGTTGATCATGGGCGGCGGTAGTCACTTAACATCAGGTGAGCCGCATGCTCGTTTGCCCCCTCTTCTATAAAAAAAAATATTCATCCGTCAAAAAATGGATAGCAGAATTTAAGCGTGGTAGAGAGAGTGTGAAAGATGAACCCCGCTCTGGAAGGCCTTCGACGTCAACTACTGACGAAAATATTATATATATAAAAAGTACTTGATTTAATAATGGGAGACCGCATATTAAAAATTAGAGAGATAGCCTAGATTATAGGCATCTCTTATGAACGAACTCAAAACATCATTGTCAACGAGTTGGGTTTCCACAAGGTGTCTGCGAGGTGGGTTCCGCGACTGCTTTCAGTTGAACAAAAAAGGACGCGATTGACTATTTCACGCGACTGTTTGGAGTTATTTGAAGCCGATGCAGATGATTTTTTGAATCGTTTTGTTACTATGGACGAAACATGGGTTCATTACTGTACACCGGAAACAAAACAACAATCAAAACAGTGGAGAAGACCTGGTTCACCACCCCCTAAAAAGGCTAAGTCGATTTTGTCGGCAAATAAGGTGATGGCTTCAGTATTCTGGGACTCGAAAGGTGTGATTATGATTGATTATCTTGAAAGGGGTCAGACTACAAACTCTGATTACTACTGCACCTTACTACGTCGTTTACGAGAGGAAATAAAAGAAAAACGTCGAGGAATGCTCAGAAGAAAAGTCCTGTTTCATCAAGATAACGCCCGTGTTCACACGTCAGTACAGTCAATGGCTGAAATTCACAACTGTGGCTTTGAACTGTTACCGCATCCGCTGTATTCACCTGATCTGGCACCATCAGACTTCTTTCTGTTCCCTAACCTAAAAAAGCACTTGGGAGGTCAAAGATTTTCGACAAACGACGAGGTCAAAGCAGCTGTAGACGCATATTTTGACTCTAAGGAAGAATCATTTTTTTTCAACGGTCTAAATGCTTGGAAGGGGAGGTGGCAAAAGTGTATTGAACTTGATGGTGATTATGTAGAAAAATAAAAATATAAATGATTTAGTATGTATTTATTTTCTTGGTTAGGCCGAGTACTTTTCAATCCACCCTCGTACGAACACCATCGCAAAAATAGCCAGAATAGATGTGATGAAAACTCGATTTTCAAAAACCGGGGTGTATCAATAACTTCGCGATTTTTTGAAAATCGTTGATTTTCATAGCGGGAAGTAAAAATAATGAATCATGATTTTAATACAACTTCATGAAATAAAGTAAAGATAATTTCTACCTCTCACGATCGGATTCCGGAAGTGTGATAAGAACATGTCTATTCTTCCTTCTAACACTTCCTGTTCGGCCCGGTTTCTTCAAGGAACTCTGTCTTATAAGCTGTCTGTCGCACATTATTGTATTTTGCACTTTTTATTTATGTATATTTAACGCAAAAATACTTCGTCACAAAATGACTAGAAAAACACCTTTGCGATTGAAAACCAAACATATAGTGGTTTGTATTGTATCTAATATATGAAAAATCTGCTAACAAATATCGCAGCGACCTCGTACGTCATTGCAAAAAGGCCTGTTCACACCGTTGCATAATAATGAGTTAACAAACTGGTTTATTATATATCCGATAGATATAACTAGATAAATAATATCTATACTAAATGCAGATACTCGAAATAGTTAGGGTAATTATATTCATCTAATTGCCTAGCAAGACAAGGAGTCTTACCTTCTGCCTGCTGCCTAGACGTTCATCTTAGTAGGTACAACCATCTTATATATTTCTGCCACCAAAAGCAGTGCTTGCACTGCTGTGGTATTGATCAAGGATATAGATAGCCAATATAATTACAGGCTGATTCCATCTGTCTTTTCTTTTTTTTTTCTTTGAATTGGCTGCATGTAGACTCTAAGTTAGTTTGTCACTTCAACTGAATAATGGTTTGAAGTGGATTTTCATTCGTAAAAGTGATGCGATTTTACGAATTAAGTGTCTGCGCGTGTGAACTATTACAGAAAACGACGAAACAAGTGCTTCGATGTTGATATAAACCTCAAATGAATTTGATCGCTTGGGCGTCTTATGAATTTGTGCGGCTGTGCTCATCAACAGTCCGCTGGGTTGAGCTGTCGTCAAAATCTCCCAAAAACTTCGCAATGTGACGCATAAGCATATTGTGAAGACAAAATATATAAAATGAAGATTCTGAAAGAAATGATAGGCTCAGAAGGGCTAGAACTCAGTGCCGTAAAGCCAGTTAAATAAAAATAATAAATATCAGTTATATATTTAAAAAAAAAAGGTTCCATAGTGTATTTACAACAGAAAGCCGCCATATATAGGAAGTCATAAAGTCGTCGCTTTTCAAGACACTTTATTTTTATAGCATAAGGGTGACAAGCGAGCACACAGTGTGTAAGTGGATACTGTGGCTCATAGACATCTACATTTATCCTCGATTAGGAATCAAAATGCAGATGCGTTGTCATCCCAAAAGATTAAGATGGAATGCCTCGTACCTATCTAGTAAAAAGGGTATCCGGTTCTCTACACTTATCATACGAAACATAGTAGCATTAAGCTGCTATTTTACGCTGGTGTTCTGTGAGAAACATGGTCTATCCCCGATCGAGCCAACCCATTTGATAGACCCAGATAATGTAATAAATGTGTACATAGGTTGAGAATCGAGAGCCGTCGACGAAGAATGGTGTACAGATAAACCTTCTCAGGTTTTTGTGAAACCGTGGTAAAATAATTTAAGCTTAGTATTTAATTTATTTCAAATAAAAAAAAATTGTGCTACAACTGTAATATAGCTGCTGCATGGCTCTACTATGTACGATGTACATCCATGGAACAATACGGAGAGATTTTCTTATGCCGCCATCTGTTACTTCAAATAAAAACGCAAAGTTAACATATCTACAAATTTAAAAATAATAAATTTAAAATAGCATCGTCCAGTAACTACGCCGCTGTATTTGATCTCCATATAAAGGTTGTCCTCGTAAAGTGTTGTCTCTGTAAATTTATTACACTTCCTAATTTTCCTTTTATGTTTCTAATGAAGTGTCATTTTTAGTATATTTTATATAGTTGAAGAAAATAGTGTTAATGGAGTTTTTTTTTTAATTTTGTTGTTACATTTATGGTCTATAACGATAGCTTATGATTGCGAATAGATTCGTATAAACAAATTAGGAATTGATATTAAATGTAAATAAAAATGATATTTGACTTCATCGAACTATTATATTACTTACGTAGTAGTAATACCTCAATGTTTGACTTTGTGATTTTTTGCCTTGGAATTCAAGTTAGGTCATATTATCATATGTTTATCTTTGATTTTTGTAAAAGCACAGGCACATTATTTACCTGACGGTAAGTGTCTAAATATATTTAATAAATATAGACTACAATTAAATAACTTGTTCCTCACACCTCATCTCAAACTCAGCAGTTTCATTATACCAACGCAGGTGTACTGTGCGAGTATGGTCCTTCTCAGGTCAAGGCGACATAATTGTACTTCAGGCATACATTACTCTAATATTAATAAACACACACACACTCACACATTACATATATATATATATATATATATATATATATATATATATATATATATATATACGCATTCACACTCCCTACGAAACACGAAAGTTTGCACTATTTATACAGATACACCTGAAAAAGAAAATGTTAAGGAACATCAAAGCTAAGATTACGATAGATTTTGCGTAAGCCGTACATTTTTCGACCCAAGTGCAGTCGTCATCACAATTTTTCAAAAGATTAAAAAAGGTTGTCACGTATAATCGTTATACGTGAAATATTAGCTATAATTTCAATCACAAAAAAGTAGGTACGAGTTACAAACGTGTGTTCCCGGCTTAGTAATGTCTGTCAACTGGACCACGGATAACGAACTAGCCGCTTTTTGTTAGCTTTGAAAGAACAGGAAGCGAGATGAACTGATATAAAATTTTTAATTATGTGAAATGTTGTTATGCATATGGCTTTTTATAATTTATGTATTATATATTAATACCTATATATAATTATATAAAATAAATATTGCTGAGGCCATTAGCTCTTAGACTGTTTGGGTATAACAATAATATAACTAGTCTGGCTATAAATACTGTTACATAAAATCTTTTCTTTTTTTAACTTTTCAATTATTTTGAATTTGTAGCGCGTTAATTATTTTTAAAAGTTCTTTCGATTTCGCGCCATTTCACATATTTTTTCGTGTTCGTTCGTATATCGTACTATCAACAGATACAACAACACTTCCTCTATCGAAGACCACAAAAGAACGAGGCGGTCGCGTGCTGTTAGAACAGGTTGGAATAGGATAGTGTTTTTGCCCATACCATGTGACCCACAATTTTTAAAAGGACATGACAAAGGGTAATCGAAAAGGGCAGAACAACGTCTGCCTGGCAAGCTAGTACCTATATATATAATAAAGGATTGTTACATTTGTTTACTATAAAATTAAGTTTTCTTATATTTTATGTCGAACTTGTAGTTTAAATAATAATATTATATAAATAATTTAAAGTTTTTGTATCTTATATTTCATTTCATTTGAAGGTTTCACTTCTGTCGCGTGTGAGCTGCACGCATGTTTTTTTAGAGTGTAGGTACAAGTGATCGCGCGAGCACAGCAACAGCATGATGGGTTTGATCGTGTTTTTTTTAAAAGTGGGTCACTCTATGATTACAATCGCCGTGTATTCTTCCATTACAGATGTAATCAAATGTAAAAGTTTTCTTCATTATTCCATACATCAAAATAATGATTGAAAAATTCACCGCGCTGATTTCTGGATCTATAGGAGTAAAGTATATTATGTGGTTTACGTCTTCTTTTTCAATGTCATTAGCAATTTTGAAAGCAATATTGCCAGGCAGTAAAAACTGCATTATCGCGTGAACTATTAGAACACCCAAAGTAGAACCCAGTGTACTGTCCAATGCAAAGGACGTCGTAAATCAACGCTATACTGGTGATACTCTGAACTCCGTAAAGAGAACTGCAACCGCCGCATCAACCTCCATCACGACAATGCGAGTTCTCACACCGCACACAGAACAAAAAAGTTTTTAGGGCAAGAAAACATAGAATTATTATACCATTCGCCGTACAGCCCCGACCTAAGCCTTAATGATTTCTATACTTTCCCTAAAATCTGGGGGCACGGCAGTGCCCCCGCCAAGTCGAGCAAAAATGCGGCAGGCCGTACTATACTTTTCTCGAAGCAATTCAGGCCATTTTCGGCCTCCTATAACTTCGTAGTGGATAAAACTAGAAGCCTGAATTTTTAGTAACCAAGTAGGCATTGTATAAACATAGTATATTTAAAATTGTATTCAATTCAATTTTAACCAGTAGTTTAAGAATTATAACTAGTCAAAGTTTCTTAATTTTGTCACTCACTGACTGACCGATCATCAAAACTCTAAGGCACTTATAGCAGACATAGAAGCTTAAAATTTTGAATAAAATTAGTGTTTAGTGCAAAAATCAAGGAAAAACTAAAATATTTTTTAATTTCAGTCCAGTTTTCTAGATACACCAACTGCATGAATAACTTTGTAGTCCCATATACATATATAGAATTACAAAGTTACATTTGCAGTGAATGAATCAGTGTACTTGTATATTATGTGTTAGGTGTGATAGTTACGATGTTGGTATTCAAGAAGTAGAAGGTACCGGAAAGGTAATGAAATAGGACTATCTTATCTACAAAAAGAAATGAGATAACATTGATATGGTCACTATAAAATTTTGTTAGGTTAGCTAATTAGCTAATTACTTAAAACAGAAGGACCCTTAAGTAGGGACTGAATAAATTTACCGGATTTGTATTACATGCATCTCACAACTTTTTACGGTAGAAGAACTGAGTTGCGAGACTTGGTTTTTATACAAGTTATGTTTTGATGGCATAAAGAATAAATTGCGTGGACAGAGATTTTCATAACCTGAAGAACCTGCGGACGCCCACAAAACGGCCATTTTGGAGACCCCAGCTTCCGAATGGAATGGTTGCTTCAATGATTGGTTCCATCGTTCGCGGATCGCGGAGAATACTTCGAAAAGCAATAAATACATATTTAAATAGTAATGTTGTGTCACTTCCTTGATTCCCGAAATTTTCAGTGCCGCCCTCGTATAGAAGAATTAAAACAAGTGTCCGCAGGAATATTCAATAGTATTCAATTAACAAACAATTTAATACTGCTGTGTTTCGTATGGTGAGTGTAGAGATCCGGAGACCCTTTTATACTGGAAATGAGGCATTCTATCGTAGTCCTCAGGGGTGACAACCTGTGACAACGCATCCGCGTTTTGATTCCAAATCGAGGAAAAATGTCTACGGTCCACAGCATTCACGATTCCATCAGATGGAATGTGTGCTCGTTTGTCGCCCTTCTATAAAAAAAAAACATTCTTCGAGCATCGTTTTCTACTCAGTTATTTTATAGAATAAAACTTATTTATGTTTATTTTTACTCTTGTTTTTAAATTTAATATTATAACTACTTCGTACTGTAAGGTAGGGCGGAACTTCACTAATTGGAAGGAACGACCTGGGAAGATATGCAGGAGCTCGGTTAATGCAGGTGACTGCGGACCGTATTTTGTGGTATTCCTTGGCAAGACCTATATTTAACTAGGTGGTAGAGTTCCTCCTAACCTAGGAGCCCGTCTGGCTTATTATCAACCTTTAACCTAATCTGGCTAGCAGCAGAGAGCTTACCGCTGTGGTCAGTATAATAATAATTAAAGGACGTTTTTTCTTAAACGTTATCGCCATACTTAGATTTTCTCCGGTGTCGTGGAGACAGTTAACAAACTTAAATTGCAGGAATAATCATACAAATACCGAGCGGTATTTGAACCCCGGCCCTCAGTGCCGTAGCTCAAGCTGAGCTACTGCGCCACGGAGTCGTCCAAATTATTATCCTAATCTGTATGTTCGGAAGGCGACGTTATTCGATACGCCGGTTGGCTCGCGACGTAAAAAGGCGGGAATTGCAAATTTTTTGCTAATTTTGCTATATTTTCACTTTGAGACAATATTTATGGATAAAACTTACAGGAATCCTTATTGAATGTATAAACTATCGAATAAAATTATTTTTAGCTGCTAGAAATTATAATAAAATTCATAAATTACCCTTTATAGCATAGTAACAGATACTTCACTTTTAGTCTAAAATTAGTACTAATTTGAATTCTACACGTTTGTTTTTGGAGAAATCTATATGAAAATGTTTGGAAATATGTATATTTTTATGTTTTATGTGTTTCTATTCGTTACTCATACCAAAATATAAATATATAAATAAAAAAACGAAATTAATTTTTACCTGTATGAGACTTCGAACAATATTTCAAATATATTTTTGTGTGAATTTGAAATAAATACAACGTCAAGTTATTTAAAATATGGTATAAAACTATTTTTAGTTACATTTTATACTAAAAATAAATGAGAACTGGAAAAATAACACGTTTTTGACCCAACCGCTAAAACGGGCCTTCTCGATTTCGAAGTACTTTTGGCACTTACTTTTCACTTTTTATGCCACAAATTATATATCTACGTGTTTGTTATATTACAAGGAACACACAAAAGTATAAAACTCACCTTTTAATTTCAAAAAACACAGAAAAACGGAGAAATCACTCAGCAATAGCTCACGCAAAACCACGCCCTGCTGGTGTAAGAAGACATTACGTCAGAATAATTTTTATGTTTATTTTTAGTTCGAAATTGACAGATTATGGTACCAAATTAAAGAGTATGTCTTTGTCTATGTCTGTATTATACATTTCAGTATAACTTTGTTATAATTTTTAATGACAAACCTTTTTTCGTCGGGTTCGCCCTCATGAATTATTAGTAGACATATGTGTTGTGTTAGTCACATATGTACCACTGCCGACCGTACGGGCAGTGTGTAATAATTTTTTTTAAACAGGAAAATTGAACAATATATACCTATCCTGCGCCGATTCCGGATCTTTGATAAGAACATGTCGATTTTTTCTTTTAACACTTCCGGTTTGGTCCGGTTTCCTTAAGGAACTTTGCCTTAAGAGTTGTCTATCACACATCACTAGGTTAAATCACTTACAATTTTAAACAAAATATTTCACTCACACTCACTCGTAGGAAATAAAAAACTGAAGATATGGTATGACATGCGAATGGAAACTGAACACACAATGGTGGGATATAGTGTCTAATGTAAAAAATGCAAACAAATATCGCAGATTGTGATCTCGTGCGTCCTTCTGACAAAGGCTCGTTCACACGATCAGATAAAAATAGATTTTTTTCTGCTCATAATATTTTACAGCGTTGAAGACCGCGTATACTATTCCCGCACGGAACAACTTTTAGGTTTGGGATCTGCATTTTATGTATGTTATTGTTGTATTGAATTCCTACCCCCCGGGTTGTTGTTGTTAAGAAAAAAAACGATAAGGGCTATCGTATAAAATATTAATATTTGTAATTGTAAAATTTATACAGAATAAAATATTAAAAAAATAGTGGTGTTTGTCATTAATCCTAATTACTGTAGTGTATGTGTAATGTGTAGTAGTTTTTTTCTCTATAAATAAAAATCAATTTCTGTCTATTAGTCTCGCAAAAACTCGAAAATGGTTGGACCGATTTTGATGAAAATTATTGAGTGTGTTTGAGTGTATCCCTGGATGGTTTAGATTCACAATTGGACCCGGTAGATGGCGCTTTTGTCAAAATCATAAAATCATCCATAAGAAACCGGGGCGTATCGGTAGTTTAATATTCTCTATTATGTATAAAATCAATTGCTGTCCATTAGGACAGCAATTGATTTTATACAATTTTTGACTAATGCCACACAGAAAGTCCAAAATGGCTGGTCCAATTTTGGCGAAGTGTTTTGTGTGTGTTTGAGTGGGTCCTTAGATGATTTAGATTCACAATCGGACTCGGTAGGTGGCGCTGTTGTCGATATCCAGAAATCACCCGTGCGAAGACGGGGCGGCTTACTAGACTAAAATAAAATTTCTCTTACTACTACTTACTTACTACTTACTCTTTTATAAAAAAAAACTTTTATTTATTATTGTTAATAGGTATAACGTATACTCACGCCAGTGTGTACTAGTCATTAGGCCGCCTTTGTCAACTGACCGTTTTTTATAGCATAAAGACGGGATGGTAGAGATAAAGTGATAATGGTAAATATGTATTTTGCGGTTATTGGTTCTAAAATGTCATGGTCACATCGGATGCGCAAACATTCCTCTTTTCGAATTATGGTAACGTTAAACAAATTAATTTAAGAAGCAATCGTTTGCTGAAACTATTACCACGTTTCATTCTACAAGTGGTGACTAAAGGAAAGACTTTGAAATAATAATTAATGTCAATATTGATAGAGATATATTAAAACGTTTGCAAGTTTGTATATGCCATGTTATAGAAGCTTTACATTACATTTAAAATTTACGATTCAAGGCCCGCCACATACATATGGAATTCCGTTTCGAAATTCCTGTTTCTGGATTCCGAACGCAGCAAGTCCATATAAAATCAATGACACACGTATTTTTTTGTACAGAATTTACTCCGATTTGAGATTTCGTATGACGGCCTGTGAGTTCGGAATTTAAAACGGAAAAAAGCCGTTCCGAACGCAAGTCTTCCATAGATTTTGTATAAGTCGCAACACACATTCGTAAATTCCGTACGAAATGCGCCCAGTGTGGTTCTCACATTAGAGCATTATCTTAGTACACAAAAACAATGCATCAGTGCATGTTTTATTTATTTGTAATCTAATTAATAAACATTTATAACTAATAGTACAAAAAAACATTATCTTTTACATTTTTCGAACAAATTAACTTCCTCGCTATGAAATCTGTCACATATTACACTTAATTTTTAAATGGCTATGGTCACATACATAAGGAATTCCGTTTCGATATTCCGTTTCGGAATTCCGTACATACATCACACAAATACATTTTTTTTCGTTCGGAATAACAAGGCTCACTTGAGAGACGCCAGCTATTGAGTACAGAAACCAGGGAATATAGACGATGATATTGCGAATGCATTGTTGCTGTATCTAACCAAGAAGAAAACATATTGCCACCGTTACTAAGTGCATCCCCTTAACACCCTAAGATTACAAGACAGCCAGCATTATGTAAAAAGAGCCAAATTACGAGCCTATCCAGATTTTTTTAAAAATACTATTGGATGACTATAAACTCTTTCAACAATTTATTTCATTTCTTAATGATGAGCTAGAGTTAACAGTAACAGCCACCCCTGTTACTGTTACCTCTAGCTCATCATTAGAATTATGTTGGGAATGATGTTGAGCGTAAAGTCTATGGTGCTTAAGTTTTATTGTGGAAATGACGAATCCACGACTTTTTCTGGCTCCAGGGCGGCGCCATTTAAAAATGAAGTGTAATACATGACAGATTTCATAGTGAGGAAGTTAATTTCTTCGAAAAAATGTAATAGATAATGTTTATTTTTGTACCATTAGTTATATTTTTTTATTAATTAGATTACACATAAATCAACCAAAGCACTAATGCATTGTTTTTGTGTAATACTCTAGAAACTGATAAACTTTTAATTAAAAATATCTACACAATTAAATGACATTGTGTGACAAACTGACCAAAAAAGAAAACTGACAAAGAACCTCTATAGTTCCTTTGAACTGAGCTGCTATATTTTTCTCCCACTAGAGTCCTATATCAGTCTTTGGAAAACTATGTTAATTATATTGTAAATTTAGCGGTCAAAACGGGATTCCGTATATGTGTGGCCGACCCGATCGTTACGTTTCGGAATTCCGAAACGGGATTCCGTATGTAGTGTGTAGCGGGCCTTAGAAGCTTTGCCTCTGTACGGTAATGTGGTTGCCACGGTTAAATCCGTGTCCGCACGCGCACGTAATCGCGATAAGCAAGTATTTTGTTCTATTTACCTTATTCTGTTAGCCCTATGAAAAGTTGTATACGAAATGCTTATAAAAGGTATGACAGACGTGTCGACATTGAGCTGTACAAAATATCCAAATATGATGTAAGAGATAGAGAAATTTATTCAAAAATAGTAAGGCTACCACTTTATATAGAAAAATAGAAACAATTATATTTCTAAATACTTAAAGTATCGGCCATAATTGTTAAGGTACTTATCTATATCAGTAGCAATTTGTGTATGCAACAGCTCAAAAAATCTTGGCGACGTTAATCGATGGATGGGATTTTGTTCGAGGTACGTTGCAGCTAGTTTAATTTATGATTTCAACACGGTTGGATCGGCTCGACCGGGGAAAACATCTTACAGAAAACCAGCATGAAACTGAAATAATAGCTTAGCAGGTGTAGGTGACTGAAGACTGGTATAGAGTTTTAATTCTACCTTAGCTCTCAAGGGCGACAACGACCTTATTAAGGATAAATGTAAGTGCCTATGGGACATATCATCCACTTACTGTTGGATGGTTTAAGTGCTCGCTTGTTATTGTTACCCTTGTTCTACAAAAACAACTTACTGAAATCATCACAAGCTCTCATCAAATCTTGCTAGAATTTGTAGAATCAGTAATTTGTTTTATCGTTACTTGTAATAAAAGTAAATTCTGTGCGATAATCTAATGTTTTACGTGATGTTTGGATCCAAAGAGAGAGGCAAACCACAACTCAAGTGCAAATCGATTCAAAAGATGCTGCATGCCGTACTTGTGCCATTATTTATTATAGCTTTTTGAAATTCGCCACAATGACTTTTTATAGAATAATACATTAAAATATAATTTCCAGGCTAACATAAAAATGTTCTGGAAACTCGTAAGAACTGCCAGGGGAAATACAAAACAGCCTATAATAAATGCTATAAGAGACGAGAATGGATGTATTCTGAATGATGAAGTTTCGAATTTAAACAGATGGAAGGAATACTTTGAAAGCGTGTTTATGAGTGAAGAGTCGTCTGAATTAAATGAACTAGAAATTCCGAAAGAAGTGGAAAGGGGTATGGAGATAAGTGTAGATGAAATAATGAAAGCAATGAAAAGCATGAAAGCAGGTAAGGCAGCTGGATATGATAGAGTATCACTCGAGATACTAAGGGCTGGAGAGGGAGTGGTGGCAGGCCTGCTGTACACCTTGTTTAATTTATGTTGGGAATTAAAATGGGTACCGGATGACTGGTGTAAAGCAGTTATAGTACCAATATATAAGGGAAAAGGGTCACAGCAGGACTGCATAAACTACCGCGGTATCAGCTTGCTTAGTATTGTGGGTAAACTGTATGCAAAGGTGTTAATTGAAAGAGTTATGAAAAAAACTGATGGAAAAATTTGGGATGTGCAAGCGGGTTTTAGAAAGGGAATGGGGTACACAGATCAAGTCTTTTCCATGCGCATGATTGCGGAGAAGTTTTTGGCCAAAAACCAGAAAGTTTTTTGTGCGTTCATGGACTTGGAAAGGGCTTATGACAGAGTGGACAGGAATGTGTTATGGTAAACACTGAACTCATTTGGGTTGAGCGCTGGTTTGATACGGGCATTAAGGTCTCTTTATAGGGACTCTATTGCTTGTGTCAGGATCAATGGGGTCTACTCGGACTGGTTTGGCATCCAAAAAGGTGTCAGACGGGGCTGTGTAGCTTACCCTTGGCTGTTCAACCTATTTATGGACCGGTGTTTGCAAACTTTGAAAGATGAAGAATGTGGGTTAAGAATGGGCGAGTTAATCGTCAAATGCCTTTTGTATGCCGATGATCAAGTCATATTTGCGTCATCGGCAGCTGAGTTGCAAATGATGGTTACATTAATGAACTGGGAATTAAAAGAAAGGGGAATGAAAGTGAACCTTGCGTTCATTTTCATTCCCCTTTCTTTTTCTTTTCCTTTCTTACATAAGACGAAAGTGATGGTTTTTGAAAGAGAAGAAAGCAAAACGGTATGTGAAATAAGAATAGAAGGAGAGTTAATTGAGCAAGTGGATGGTTTGTGTATTTGGGATGTGTATTTAGCAGGGATGGTAGATATGATAGGGATATAGAACGACGAGTAAATGCAGGGAATAGAGTGAATGGGGCACTACACTCTATTATGAAGAACCAGAATGTGTCAAAACAGGCACGTATGGTAATTCATAATGCTGTGTTAGTACCTACTTTAATGTATGGTAGTGAAAGCTGGGTGTGGCAGAAGAAGCACGAAAGTAGAATAAATGCTGTAGAAATGCGGTCTTTAAGGAATATGCTAGGGTTGAATCTGAATGACAGGGTGAGAAATTGCGTGATAAGAGATAAATGTGGTATGCAAGATGATATTGTGACCAGGATTAAGAAAGGAATGCTTCGGTGGTTTGGTCACGTAGAAAGAATGAATGAGGAAAGAGTGACAAAGCAAATTTATATGGCAGATGTGAACGGCCGAGTTAGGAAGGGACGCCCTAGAAAAAAGTTTATCGACTAAATTGGCGATATTTTGAAAATGGGCCACGTTAGAAGTACCCTTAACCGACGAGCATGTATGCGTAGATATATGGATGTAAAGGAGGCGAAAGAGGTATGTCAGGATCGTGCCAAATGGAAGAACGTAGTCTCTGCCTACCCCTCTGGGTGACAGGCGTGAGTGTTTATGTATGTTAAAAATATTTCAAGATCGTACTATTAAGACTTCCGCCAACATGCATTAGGGCAGCGTGGAGGATTCAACTTTGCCCTCAATTATTTTTAATAGTGTACGGATGACAAACAACCACACAGTCCACCTGATGGTAAGTGGTTGCTGTGGCCTATAGACATCTACATATATCCACGATTACGAATGAAAATGCAGATGCGTTGTCACCCGTGAGGACTAAGATGGAATGCCTCGTTTCCAGTAAAAAGGGTATCCGGTTCTCTACACTCACCATACGAAACACAGCAGCGTTAAGCCGCTATTTTAAGCTGGTGTTCTGTGAGAACGTGGGCCTTCCCCGATCGTAAAGTAAGAAATTATTTACGACACAAGATATGATTTGAGAAACAAAAAGTCTTAAATCACTATATTAGAAACACGCTAACCTTCAAAGATACTTTACACCAAGGAATACAACACATCACAACAATCGATAATAGGAAACTGGCTAAATTAGACAATTGTTACAGGTCGTTGTAAAGGTGTGAAGCCACGTGGCGACTACTGTAAAAAATTTTGCGCCCTCCTTTCTGCCAAGGAGGGTCGCGTTCGTATACGGCTTAGAGATCTCTAGTTAGACCGTTAAGCCAGTCCCTAAAAGGTGGGGTTTAGTGGGTAAAAGTCTCCACATAACCAAGCAGCCGGCTGCGTGGTATGCTATGAGCATTCCCCACCTCCCTCCCCCGCTTTCCGGAGGGTTGCCCATATTTGCTTCGGGCGCAAAAAAAATGCAAAATATTTATTCGTGTAATTTCACAAAAATTTAAGACACTTCTGTAATGTCCCCCAAAAATAATCCTATGCAATGAAGAAAATTAAGCTTTAAAAATAGTAAAATTCAAACCACTTCAAAACCTCAAAAAATATATTTTTTACATGTGAAGTCAGGCCTTTAATACTTTTTTTATACACAATATCTCAACAGCGATTTATGAAGCTATTATGCGGAATTGATCTTACGATTTTTAGTTTTTAAGTTTATTTTTTATCCTTTTGAGTGAACTAAGGAATATTACAAATTGAAGTTAACAACTAGATGTCGTCTAAATGGTCATTTCATCAGTGACTGAAATTTGTCCGAACAATTTCTCTAAGCATTCCCCGTGGTAGATGGGAAGCGATGCAACATTACTTAGCAGCACTAGTTAGACAAGAGACGATCAGAAAGAACTCGGTATCTGAGGATTCGAGTATTTTTATTCTTCTTCTTGGCTTTGCGCTGCATGTGAAAGGAGCCGGCACAAGTTGCAAGCGGCGTGCCGGCATGTAATTCTACTGTCGTGTTCTTACACCAAGCTTTTTATAGGTCAGTTTGGCCTATCCTTTCAAGTAACGGATTCATTCAACATTGATAAGACGAAATACCTTACTTTTGTGAAATCTTCGATAGGTCAACACGAAATTGACTCTTATTCTCTGAAAGCACATGTGTGTGAAAACTCTTCTTCACTCTTATGTAACTGTCAGACCTTAGAGAGAGTGGAATCTATTAAATACTTAGGTGTTACTGTTGATTAACTTCTAAATTGGCAAGATTATATTAACAAATTAAAAAGTAACATTAGAAAACTTATACCAGTTTTTAAGCGTTTAAGACATATTCCAATTGACCTACTCAATATAATGCGCTTTGCCATTCTCTATTGTAATACTGTACTACTACTTGGGGAGGCACTTACAAATTTTACATTTTGCGCATTGAAAGATCTCAGAGAGCTATGCTAAAAGTCATGCGTTAAAATGAACTAGGTTTAGTCGCCCTCAATCGTGATTCGACGATGTGTTCCCTGGAAATATTATTAGCACGGTCGGTGTATAAGGCATTGCCAGTGATATTATCCGCATAAAATGAATGTTAACTGGTTTGTAACATATGGATAACACGCAGAAGGAACAGGGTAGGCGACAGGACGCAGCCTTGTGGAATACCAGCATGTACGGACTTGGAGTCGGAGCAGGCACCGTTGACTACGAACTTAATGCTCCGATCTGAGAGAAAACTGGTGATCCATGTGCAAAATTTCTAGAGAAGCCCATAAGAAGGTACTTCGAAAGAAACGCTTTATGCCAAAGCCAATCCAAGGCCTTCGCTATGTCCAAACTAACCGCCAAGGCCTCCCTTGGTCTCGACTGTCTGCGCCTATCTGTGTGTTAGGTAAATAAGGCCCATCTGTGTCTTAGGTAAATAAGAAGATCACCAGTCGAGTGACCCTGACGTAACCGTACTGGCGATCACTAATCAGCTTGTGATCCTATAAAGGTACGCAGTTAATAATGAATTTCATTATTTTCAAGAACAAAGAAGTGATGGGGATAGGCCTGTATCCTTGGATGGATGGAGCTGTCTTCCATGTATTCGGGACTACGCGAAGGAAGTGGGAGAACCGGAAAAGACGCGTTAAAACGGATGCCAACTCTGGAGCACACGTTCTCAGAACAATTGGAAGGATTCCGTCAGGCTCACTCGTCTTGTGGATGTCCAAGGAGTCTCAACACACTTATTGTTTGTAAATCGCACATCAGGCATAGGACACTCACACCGCGGGATGGTCGGCGAAGTGTTCCCCCTGTCGTATAGTCGAGTTAGACGCAAAAAGGGAACCCAAAATGTCGGCTTTTACTTTTACTAAATAATTTAAAGAAATCGCAAAATGTTGTGAAGTCATCTCTTGGAACACAAATACTAGGAGCCATTGTATCAGTGTTGCACGTTTAGAATATTTTTCTTTTCCTAAAAGTAAAGGAATTTATGATTTTTTTATAGAGAAGTGATTTTAATCATTTAAAATTATAGGTATTTTGTTTTATTATATTTTTATATTCTTAATATTAAATATTTTTACAAATATTTTAGCTCGGAATTTGTGAGGGACAGGTTAATTTAGTATAATCAAGATTAATTGAAACCTTCTCAAAAATGAGAGGAGGCTTGTGCTCAGCAGCGGGACGCATATAGGCTGTAACTTTTAGATAATTATGTTATTAAAAATACATAACTATGGGATTCTAACATATTGCCAAAGAAAAAACGTTACTTAAAAGTCATTTAAAATGCTATAATTAAAAATAAATTGACACAACAAGTGGGGAGCTTAAAGAATAAGTTTTGTTAGATTTTAGCTTAAAAATAATAAATAACACTTCTTAAACGAAATTATTTTTCATTTCATACAACCGGACATAAATAGAACACCATTCTACCTAACAACACAGAATACATTTATTTTATAGGATAGGGTGACAAACGAGCACACAGTCCACCTGATGGTAAGTAGATGCTGTGGCCTATAGACATCTACATCTATCCTCGATTACGAATCAAAATGCAGATGCGTTGTCACCCGTGAGGACTAAGATGGAATGCCTCGTTTCCAGTAAAAAGGGTCTCCGGTTCTCTGCACTCACCATACGAAACACAGCAACATTAAGCTACTATTTTACGCTGACAATGTATTTCTTCGCGAGTTCGCGACAGTTTACGACGAGTCCGATTTTATTTCATTAGGTGTTGGTTTGAGCTGAACGTTATAAATGTTCGTACCTCATCATTATCATCAGCCCTTCACAATTCCACTGTTGAACATACGCCTCTCCCAGGGTATACCACAAAGCACTGTCCTGAGTCACCTGCATCCATCGACTTCCCGTATGTCTTACCAGGTCGTCACTCCAGTGGGGGGACGCCCTACACTTCGCCTACCGGTACGAGGCTGCCACTCGAGAACCTTTTTTCCCCATCGGTTATTAGTTCTTCGAGCTTATTAAGCATTGCCAATTCAGCTTACTAATGCGTTGGGCTATGTCGGTTAGTACGGATAACCTCATTCCTAAGTTTATCACGCAGAGAAACTCCGAGCTTTGAGTATCCCTGATAAATAAATAATGTAAAAAGTAAATTTATCCCATAGTTAGTAAGATTTATTTTTATTTTAGTTATGTATGTGACTTTAAAACAAGTGAAAACTACAGTACCAGAACTTTTATTTAATTAATTCATTAGTAAGATATGTTTTGACAAAAGCATTCATTATTAATAAATTGTATGTGGAATAATTTTAGTTGCAGATTCAGTATTATAATTTTAGCTGCAAAGTTTTTGACGTACGTTAGAAAAACACATTTGTTATGAGTGACGGCGTACGGGTATACAACAACCGATTCGGTACCGGAGGTGTAGTTGACGGCGACTTTAGGAAAGGCAATATAGACTTCGTGGCTTCCGCTTTTACCGTTTGGACCATTTTTAAATGGAAAAAAGGCATTCTAACTTAGTCCTCAGTGGTGATAACGCATCTACATTTTAGATTTTTATCGAGGATATAACTGTCTATGGGACACAGCATCTACTTACCATCAGATTATAGGCTTTCTCGTTAGTCATTCTTACTTTATAAAAGGTAAAAAAAAAAGATACACAGCAAAATTCGTGTATGAAATGGTAACTTCGGTTCACGGTAACCGATTCAGCCACCTAAGTCTAAGCCCTTGGTCTAATTACAGAGCGTTCGGTATGGCATGCCAGTATGCCATGCATTTATGGGGGGTTGGCTCACATTTGGAGAAGGTGTTCAGAAAACTGTAATATAAAAGCGTGTGTTTGTCATGTACCTACGCCGAACGTTCCGCTCCGCCGAATGCTATTTACTAAGACCTTACTCTAAGGTCCGAGCACAGAAACTTTAGTACAAAGTACAGAAAGATCACTCTGTAAAGATATTTAAACAGATAGCGGTTATTGAAATGAACAGATTAAGAGCAGTGCAACTCGCACAGCGCTGTCTAATAATTTATTCACCTTAGCCTTGGTGCCTCTTTCTGTCGATTCTTATCTCTTCTGTCTATGCGTCACGAGTAACATAGGGTGGTCTTACAATATAATAAGAAAGGCAAATGGCTCGGCACCTAAGAACGGAGTAAAGAACTGAGCGATTCTGGCCTGGTCAGAGCGAAGAGCGTTCAGCGTGGCGTGTAGCGGCGAGTTTAGCGTATGCTTAGAGCAGCCGCCCCTCAAGACACTATTTAAAGAATAGTGTGTTTTCATGCGCACCAAACGCCCCGTGCCGCGTGAAGTTAGTCACTAAATGTGAACGGGAATAAATTATTCCTGTTGATGGAAATAAAAGGAGAAATTTCTATCATTATAATGACAAAATATCAAATAATGATAAAACAACAGTTATAAATTTAAAAGTAAATAAAATTATGTCCAGTTTACACGAGCGTAACAGTTACGCTTACGCTTTTTATCAGTGTAGAAACGCATAAACAATAAATAGACGTCGCCTTTCTTATTAATATATAATAGTATTACTGCTGATATGGATAATATTTTATATATTCCAATATTAGAAATGAAAGATCTGATTTGATTCGCCCTGGGAACGTACCAAATTCAACAGGCTCGCTCATATTACGGCGAGCATGTGCAGTTCCATGGCGGATACAGAATAGAAATCTGTAGTGAGCAATTCGATCCATCTGAATGTAATCTTAGGGACTACTACAGCAACATATTTCAGCACCGGCAGAGTTTTTATATGGTGTAATTATTAGGGAAGATGATGACGAATAAATGTTGTACAATTAATTTCTTGTTTTATTTACCTTTGGTCGAATAATATTGATAAATAGTTTCAATGAGGGCTAATAATCTTTCATTCGCCAGATGTCGCCTCTTGACACAGGTGAAGTTTTTTGTTACACAATGTAATTTATTTGAGAATTTAGGTTTAGATAAAAGTTTATCAATTTCTATAGTATTATATTAATACACAAAACAATGCCTCAGGAGTTTATTCTTAAATTTTTTGCACATTTTTAACTCTTTTTTAATTTTCAACTTTTATGAATATCTGTGGTTTGGTTTTAATGAAATTAATATAAAATATAACTAATAGTACATAACACAACCATCAACAGAATCAGGTGAGCTGGGCAGGCGTGCAATCTGAGGCGTATGGGCTGGAGTGCGGAGTAAGACAGGGCGTACTACGTATCTTCTCCTGCACTTTTTAACCTCTACATAAACAGACTGATTGGCGAACTCGGTGGTAGTGGAGTCGGCTGCTCTATTGATAATATTGTATATAACAACATAAGTTACGCCGACGATATGGTGCTGCTGAGCCCATCAATTAGTGGTCTAAGAAAACTACTCAGTATCTGTGAGAAGTATGCAACGGCTCATGGCCTACGATATAATGTCAAGAAAAGTGAGATAGTATTTTTTAAATCAAAATATAAGAGCTACAATTTTCCCACTGTCGCCCTTGAAGGTGTACCACTGAAAAGAGTTACAAGTTTCAAATACATGGGACACTGGGTTACTGAAAATATGTCTGATGATATTGACATAGAGAGGGAACAGAGGGCTCTAGCTATGAGAGCGAATATGCTCGCCCGTAGATTTGCAGGGTGTAATATAGAAGTTAAAAAAACTCTATTCAGAGCCTATTGTCAGTCCTTTTACACCGGCAGTCTGTGGGTTGAGTATACAGGAAGGACGCTCGTTGTGAGCGCGCGTCCTATATAATAACGGCTTCAGGATGCTGATGAGGCTGCCTCGGTGTTGCAACTCATCGGCAATGTTTGCTGAAGCTCGCATAGACAGTTTCCCAACTATCATACGCAACCGGGTTGCCTCCGTATGGTGCCGTGTCCGAGATAGCTCCAACAGCCTCCTGGCGGCGATAGGGAGTCGCTATTGCTGTCCTATCTTGAGGCACTGGAACAACGTCCATATCGACTCGAGACCTGCTCTGGTAAATATAAAGTAGATAGTGTATAGTAATATAGTACGTAACCTTTTAAATTTTATTTATTTACCAACCCTAGCTTATAAGTTCTTTTTGTAACTACTAACATACTCTATGGAAAGAAATTTTTGAAATAAAGAATAATAAAAATAAGCAGCTGGCTTGGTGTCGGCAGGGTCTTCGCGGGTCCAGCAATCGGCACCCGCCACTGGTGGAGTACGCCGCATGCGTTGAACAACCCAGATGAACAGCAACACATTGCGGGCGTATTTTAGGGCGAAAGGGGGAGAAACTGGGGGTTTTGCGTATCGGGCAAGGATGCATCGACTTTTTGCTGAGCTGGAGCCATTTGTAACCGTCACTGAGCAAAACCTGGCAGACCAAGTTCGGTATATCTTGCGCTCATATACATTTCATGTCACCGAACTCGAACGGCTACGACGTGAGGCTGTTCCTTCATCGGGTGAAAATGCTGCGGCTGAGGATGTGGCGCCACAACTTGCTGAGCAAATGGCAAACGTGGATGCCGCCGTGAATACCTCAGTTGTGGTTGATTCAAGCGATGATGGAACAGTCACCCAGGAACTGAAACTAGAGCAAATGACGAGTACATTGGAAGAGGCGATTGTAGAAACGCGCAGTACGCCTCTCGAAAATCGACCGCGACTTCCCCGCATAGCCCTAAGCAAGCGGAATCGGGCGGTCGTGAGGGCTCTGAACTCAATGCTGGAGACCTATTTGGAAGCCAAACGGGACCTTTGCCTCAATTCTTTTTGGCGCCGCACTGGCAGTGTGCCGTATTATAGGTGCCAAACTTTCCACGGCTGGACGCGCTGCTGGACAAAGTAGTGCTATCCCAGCCTGGAGAATAAGAATTGAAGAACGTATCGCAAAGGCTAGGGCCCTCATCGGCAAACTGATATGCTTCAGGTCAGGCAATACCAGGCCAAGGATTGTGCGCACCGTCAGGATGGCGTTTGCTGGGACAAATGTTAGTTCGTCCCAGCAAACTGTGCCAGCCGGATACAATGCAAAAACTGACGGAGCGTATAAACGACCTGAAGCAAATAATCGCTGCTTGGGGAAAGCGGATTCGGCGATATACCGAGAGGTCGACACGGTTCAACCAGAATCATCTCTTCCAGAGTGATCAGAAGGTGCTCTATAAATCATTGGAGCGACCAATGGTAAGTGGAACGGGCCCAGCACTGAATCAGGCCGACACGGCCGCATTCCGGCGCAGCCTGTGGTCAGAGTCCGTAAACCACAACCAGGGCCCTCGGAAGGAAGTTGTGGCGAGTCAGTGTGCGGGTATTACGCCAATGGACCCCGTCATCATAACGCCGGATGACGTAGCTGAGGCGGTCCATAGGGCCCCTAACTGGAAAAAGTTCGGGGCTTGACGGGCTGCATCACTACTGGCTGAAGGGGTTCATGGTCTGTCACGCTGTGCTCGCCCGACAGTTTCACGAGACTCTCAACCAGAAATCGCTCCCGAGCCTCTTCACTACTGGGATCACTCATTTAGTTGCTAAAGATCAGGGTGCTACAGACCCGAGCAAATATCGCCCCATCACGTGTCTACCGACCATATACAAGACATTAACATCCATTTTGAGCGCAAGAATCACTCGTCACCTGGACTCAAATCAGGTGATGTCGCGCGCTCAAAATGGATGTCGGGGCGGCGGTTGTGGAACCAAGGAACTACTCCTCATTGACGCGGTCATTGGCAAAGTGGTGAAACGCAACCGTCGGAACTTCTACGCCACCTGGATAGATTACAGAAAGGCATTTGACTCAGTGCCCCATACATGGCTAAAGAGAGTCCTCGAGCTGTACAAGATTGACTGTACAATTCAAGACTTCCTCGAGCAGTGTATGGGGCAGTGGAGTACAATCCTCTTTCACCTAGGCGAGCGGATGACGGCTGCGGAAAGCCGCATAAGGATAAGAAGCAGGGCGACTGTCTGAGTCTAATCTGGTTCTGCCTTTCTTTGAACCCACTCAGTACCTTACTGGAAGGCTCCGGGAGGGGATTTTAGCTTCGAAAAGGAGGTACAAAAGTGACCCAACTTTTCTATATGGATGACCTCAAATTATTCGCCTCTAGTCGCTCCCATCTCATGGAACTGCTAAACATCACTAGTGAATTTAGCAATTCTATTAGAATGGAGCTGGGGACGGATAAGTGTGCGGTCCTCCATGTTGAAAGGGGAAGGGTTGCTAACTCTGAGGACATAGACTTATCTATGCCCGTCAACGTCAACCTAAGGACCCTTTCTGAGGCTGAAACATACCGATACCTGGGTATGTCACAGAATATCGGTATAGATGAGGCTGGTATGAAACAGTCTGCTGAAATACGGTCTCGTAGACCGGAAATTGCCGTATTACAAAAACTTGCCGAAAGCCGTGCTCAAAAATAACCGCGCCAGGCTCTACTGAGACCGGGTCATCATCACAGACAGGACTATTCTTGCGAATAAGCCTGATATTGTGCTGATGGACCGGGCACAGTCAAGGATATTTTTGGTCGACATTACCATTCCGTATGACGAGAACCTCGTGAAAGCCGAAACAGATAAACGAACAAAATATCTGGACTTGACTCACGAGGTGACCGACATGTGGGGTGGTCTGCCGACCGAAATTATTCCTGTAGTCGTGTCTGTAAATGGGTTAATCCCAGCCAGCCTCTCGGGCCATCTGAGGCGACTGGGACTCCGTGACGGACCGCTCCGGGCTCAAATGCAGAAGGCAGTGGTCCTCGATACCGCCCGCATCGTCCGTCGGTTTCTTTCCCTTTCCTCCTAACCCTCGGCCGTTTGGTCTCCTCTGCTGAGGGCTTCCATCTGGTTCGATCTTTATTTATTTGTATATTTTTTGTACTTATTTTATTTTATTGATATTTATGTATATTTATCTTTTCATTTTAATTTATAATTATATATTTATAGAAACCTACCAGATGAGAAAACTATACAAATACCCCCATAAAATATTAATAATAATAATAATAACAAGCATAATGATAATAACAAGAAAAAAATAGAGAAACTTAGTAAATATCACGCACTAAGAACTGAAATAACCAGGCTTTGGAAAACACCTACTGAAGTTATACCTGTAGTGGTTGGGGCCACAGGAATGATCGCTAAAAGCCTACATAAATATTGCAATAAGCTAGACTCCCATATCAACATAAACGTTATACAGAAGCAAATGTCATGTCAAAAGTTTTAGGTAATTCTATATTTGTTAGTCATGAGTCTGAGCCTACCTCTCCCTAAGGTTCGTGGGCGGGGGCTTGGAAAATACCGGGTTTATCTCGAGCAATAAACACATAATAATAAAAACAAGAGTAATAATAATAACAAGCAATAATAACAAGAATAATAATAACTACAAGCAAATAACAGCGATAGTACGTCGCCACCTCACAATTTAAACTAAAGAGCGGCATCTTGCGATCAGCCTATGCCGCATCTTAAAACCCTAAAAGGAGCATTAAGGGAGATCGATATAAAATAATAATAAAGAAACATTAACCTTTACATCTTTCGAACAAATTGAGTCCCCGCTATGAAATCAATCAAATATTACACCTCATTTGTAAGTAGCGCCGCTCTGGTGGCAGAAAAAGTCGTGGATGCCCTGCCCTGATTATCTAGCTCTAAAGTGTAACTTGTACTATGGCTAAACATATTATTTTGAATCCTCTGCAGTGAATCCCTTAATAAGTGAGTAAATGCCTTAATAAAAAGTTTATCTGCTTCACAAGTTGATTACACAAAAATAACTTTGAAACAGTAATATACCTAATGGTGAATGATTGTTAATTGAACATTAATATAAGATTAAATTATTGAAATCCTTTAGGTAAAAAACTCATAAATTGATAACAAATCGTGAAACATTTAAGTGACATAATTCCACTTAACCTACAAATCTTCAAAGCCTCGTAACAATTATTCCCGGCTTCGTCGATAAAAAAAATCTTAGACAAACAATCTCAGCGAAAGATGGTGAATCGCTTTTAATATTTTTGATGTAAAGACGCTTCCAGATTACGTGACATAATAATTTGTATAGGCGTTCGCCATTGTTATTTTAAACGCTGTCTAGTGTCAGGGGCCACTTAAGGCGTCGACTTATTGTATTCAACAGTCAACTGCAGTCGATACGCCAGCATCAAGACGTCTGTGCATCAGACGTCGGTTCTAACCTAAAGACTAACAAATTGGATTATAAAGATGGAACACCCCGTTGGTTTTATGGTGATGACGACGGAAAGGAATAAATCGTTCATCGCGGATTGTTGATATATTGTCATAAAGAAAAGAAGTTAGCTAGGTTTTCACTTTTTATACATGTAAACAATGTTGCGCTTAAAAAATTATTTCTATATAATTATACTACCATTGGAGGTCTAATATTTTGCTTCGTGAGCTATCAGTCACTTCAAAGCACGTTTAATTTTGATATGGGTTGAGTTAACTTGGGTACAGACATACGCTGCAGCTTGGCTCTACCACGTAAAAGACAAAATCATCCTTTGCAATTAGTTAGCGATGAGTACTATTATAGTCAGCAAGTCTACTGTTACCGGCGCTAGTCGCAACTTTTTACAGACTTTAATAAGGAGGAGGTATTCAATTCAACTGTATGTTTCTTTTAATGTGTGTTACCTCATAACTTTTCTCTTGGTGAACCGACTTTGACGATTCTGTTTTTGTCTGAAAGCTGGTGCTTCTCGTGTGGTCCAATATAAATTTAAGCAAGATCTAGCCAGTACGTAGGTCACTCAATAAGTTTTGAAATAGACAAAAAGTGTTCTAGATACTTTTAATATTTATTTTACATCTTTTCAAAATATTCTCCATCATGCTCTATACCAAGTTCCATTCGCCTAAACCAACTCTGAAAACACTTTTGCCAGTCTTGATCTGACAGCTTGGAAATCGCTTCTTCGTAGGCAGCCACGGCTTCTTCGGCCCTTGTAATAAACTTGCCTTTTATTTTTTGGCAGTGACATGGCATGGCAGTTTTTGTGTTATCTTAATAATGCGTATTTAATTGACTTAGAATGAATTGATTCGGTCGTATTGAAGTCGGTTGTACGACATTTTTAATTTTGCCACTTGTTTAAACTGAAATGACAAAGGAACTTACACTCAACCTGATGATGTGTGGCTACTTTTGAATTTTTCACATTTGAATTCTTAAGCTAGCATAAATGTAGATGTCAATGGGCCACAGCATCCACTTACTATCTGGGTTTCTTGCTGGCTCTTCCCAGGGCAGAGGTTTTTTTTCCGAACCAGTGGTAAATAAAAAAAAGAAATAATAAAAAAATGATTTTCAATAAGTATTCTACAATAATATATCATTCATTTCATTTTATTTCATCAGGTGGGCTGGGTGCTCGTTTGTCACCCTTATTCTATTATAAAAATGGATGTAATTGATATATAAATTATACACAAATGAAAACTTCACATTTTCAAACATCCCATATCACTAATTAAATAAATTCGCAATATACAGTTACTCATTTTATGCGTTATCAGTTACGAAACATTAATTTCGTAATTACGAGTACTTAGCTCTACTAAAGCAGATTCATTTTATACAGAGCAATCTAAAGGATTACACAAAGGCTTAGTTGTATTTTATCAAAGCTTGGTAATAAACATTTGTAGTGAGTGGTATGGATTTGGTATGGATTTGATTGGACATCCTATCTTACTGCATAAAAGACTGGAACAAAATACGGCCAGACCACAATTACATGCGAAGTGCGCGCCTTTTTAATAAGATACCCTCGGAAATAAAAAATGTAGACTCTGATTTTAATGATTCATCCATCCTAACAAACATTTGTTCCATGCAAGATTCCAACACTTATCCGACCCTCGAAACGTCACTGCGCTACTGAAAAGTCTAAATCTAAATATATTATTTAGATTTTTGTACACCTGCGTCGAGGATGCTTAAATTTCATAATTAATGATTGATTCATCGTAGCCGCCCACACTTGTACTAGTGGTATTAGATATTAGTGGTTGTATGTGTGGGCGACGCGATTGTGTTGGTCGTTGCCGAGTACAAATGTCAACTGAAGTCAAAATCTATACAAATAAAGAAAATTGTAGTGTCTGTTTGTTATGTCAAAATAACAGCATTTTACTAAATGCATATGAAAGTATATACGGTACTTATAACAAAACATAATTTTCAAACTTTTTGTCTGTCTGTTTGAATGCAGAGAATAGAGTGAATGGGGCACTACACTCTATTAATGAAGGATCAGAATGTGTCAAAAAAGGCACGTATGGTAATTCATAATGCTGTGTTAGTCCCTACTTTAATGTATGGTAGTGAAACTTTCACGGGTGTGGCAGAAGAAGCACGAAAGTAGAATAAATGCTGTAGAAATGCGGTCTTTAAGGAGTATGCTAGGGTTGAATCTGAATGACAGGGTGAGAAATTGCGTGATAAGAGATAAATATGGTAAATAAATGTTGTGACCAGGATTCAGAAAGGAATGATTCGATGGTTTGGTCATGTAGAAAGAATGAACGAGGAAAGGGTGACCAAGCAAATTTATATGGCAGATGTGAACGGAATAGTCTGAAAGGGACGCCCTAGAAGAAAGTTTATCGCCCAAATTGGCGATATTTTGAAAATGGCCCACGTTAGAAGTACCCTTAACCGACGAGCATGTATGCGTAGATAATTGAAGTCCGTAGTCTCTGCCTACCCCTCTGGGTGACAGGCAAGAGTGTTTATATATTATTTATGTATTATTATGTTTGTTTGTCCGTTTATTCAGGATAATCTCCGAAATGGCTAGACCGCTTTCGACGAGACTTTCACTGGCAGAGAGCCGATGTTATAAGGAGTAACTTAGGCTACTCTTTTTTTTTAGAAAAATTGAGTTCCGCGTAGAAAAATAAAAAAAAAATATATAAACCCATGAAATCCAATCGTAATAAATAATTACAAGCAGGCGAAGTAGCGGAGGTCAGCTAGTTTAGAGATAGTATCGCATACGTAGTTAGATACAAGGTAGTTAGATGCAAGGAAAATGGGAAGGTGTGGTTGAAACCAAAGTGTTAGTGAGAATCATATTGAAATAACTTACCCTCTGCAGCATCTTTTTGTGTTGTCTTGCGCTTCCGTCACATTCATGCTCTGAATTGTCATTTGGTATTCTTTTACCTGCAACAAGAACTGCAAATATTATTAGCCAGAACACAGGACACAGGATTTACGGGATATTGGAAAAAGGTTAATTATAAATTATAACAATAAAATTAAATAAAAACCGGACAAGTGCGAGTAGGACTCGCGCCCTGAGGATTCTGAAATTCCGAAGATAAAGATAAAGATACATTTATTGCATAACTGTGTACAATATGGTCTTGGTACAAAAACATATAGTTTTAGGCTCAACAGTTTACCCATGTGGGATATGCAACAATAAAGAAAATAAACTTGAAATTTGCTACTTATTAACATTAATTTTATTAAAAAACTCAACTCGAATACACCTATATGTAAATATTACTTCTAGTCCGGATACCATAGATAAGATAAGCATCGAATAATGTTCTAACGAAAATATATTACTTAGTACTGCTACCTTCATCGGGATATACTATGTATATATCCTCGATTAAGAATCAAAATGTAGATGCGTTTTTGTACTTACCCGTGAGGTATAAGATGGAATGAGTTAAGATTAATTGTTATATATGGATAATTATGAATTTGTTTGTATTCATATATAATATTTGTGTAATTTATAGACCTTATTTTAATGTGTTTATTATATTGAATTATTTTAGTCAACTGTCACTAATTTTTCACCACGCCATGGGTTGACTGGCAGAGATGCTAACTTGCACGTAACCTTTATGATTAGAACATAAAGCTTTTAAATACATAAATAAATAGATACGTCGGAATAAAAGACAAATGAACTGTGTAATATATATAGGATCACGTCTGATCCATGTGAAAAAGTCTCGAATGTAGATAACAATGAATATTATTTCAAAAAATTATGATATTTGAATTGGAATTGCAATTAATTTAAGGCATAATGTTATTAATTATTATATTGGATCCATGTTACCTATTTATTGACTTTATAATATATAGGCTCTTATTTAGTCACTTTTGGATTGGTTTGAATTACTACTTGATGACTGCCTAAATACGCAAAGCGTTATTAGGTAGTCCTTTACTCTCAACACGACAAGGTCAAGCAATGTTGTGTTCTTAAAATGCCTCTATCATAACCATATTGCATTTATACCATAATATGAGTAGCCGTACATCAAAAAACACTTAATAATCCATGTTATATTTCCAAGAACAATAAGTAGTTTATATTGCAACTTTGAAAAAAAAGGGTTTGATAAAAATTTTATGTGGACGTCCGGGTGTTGATTTTGTATGTGGTCATGATATCTCCCGAAACTTTGACGTACATCGATTTGAGACCGAGTTTTATTCTTAACTTCAAAATTGCATCAACTGAATCCCTATTTCATATCAATAGCCTACTACCCGTAGTTTGTTCATAAAACGATTTTCAACTTTTATAAGTTTTATTGCTATTAAAAATTTAAAGGCACTTTCTTTATTTTTTAGTCCTTGATGGACAGAGGCTCGTTCATTTTGCTAAATATTATAAGTTTTGCCTATGCAGTTGACACGACTCGTTAAATAATAGAGCATGAAAAGTCAGGATTACAATTTTTTTCCATCAATAATAAATGAAACGCTCGTGAGGCGTGCACATTTGGATTTTTCAAACTATTTGAAATTTCATGGGAACAGTTCCATTCGTCTTTAAAATAAAAATAAATTTATCTTAAAATATTTAATAAACATCATTTTTAAAAATAAATAATTATTATGTCAAAGTAATGTCTATAAAGTACGTTTAGAGAATCTAACATTTTCTCTCATTATACTGAGAGTATTTGGTCAGGAAAGAATCTGAATCAAAAAGAATCTTCCTTTAGTCGCCGTGCAAGTGATAAGTCAGTACAATCTGCAATTAACAATTTTATGGCGTAAATCAAACAAGGTTTTCTACTTATGTGCGTCTTAAGAAAGTACACACATTTTTAATCTTTATGTATTTTTTCATATATATTTGTTATTGCTCGTTGCTTCGGTTATCATTGATCTAACCACATTACCTTCAAAATAATTAAAGGAGTCTTTGCAATTTTGATTCATATTAAAATAAATAAACAATTAATTTTTAATGAAATTAATACATGCTCTTTTTCTTTCTTCTTTCAATTTTACATTCACGAGGGAAAAAAATCCTTCCGTAAAACTTACTTGTTCCAGACTTCTAATCACAATTGGTATAAAAAGTGCGACACTTTAATTAGGGATACAATTATAGTACTTTTCGTACTATATTATTGTTCTATAATACACAGTACAATTGACGAAATATAGTACGATACGTATAGCATATCATAGTATTACGGGTGGCAGCCCTACTATATATATATATATATATATATATATATATATATATATATATATATATATATATATATATATATATATACCCCTATTATATAGCCCTTATGCTGCAGCTAAATTATTTATCTATGCATAAAAATAAAATTGAAGTGTCTGTCTGTAATATATAAATACATAATTCGAAATTTAAACATCTAATGAAAAATATGCAATATTAGAAAACTGTAATAAAGAAAAAATAAAACTAAAAACTTTAATTATCTTACAGTCCCACTCCCCACAGTATCGTGCTAAGAACACTGATTGCGTTTCCTCTCTGAATGTCTACACTTAACCTTTGAGCGAGAAAAGAACCAGTCCTTCAATCACCAGCAACCTGATCAGCCGTGGTACCTGTTACTCAACTCCACCGAGGCGGTGATTCATTCTTGGGGTGATGTTTTTTTATATTTTTATGGGATAGGGTGACAAAGGAGCAAAAAGTCCACCTGATTGTAAGTAGTTTCTGTGGCCCATAGACATCTACATCTATCCTCGATTACGAATCAAAATTCACATGCGTTGTCACCCGTGAGGACTAATATGGAATGCCTCGTTTCCAGTAAAATATTTCTTGGGTCTCTAATATAGTTATAGTAAAAATGATGACACAAATAATTACATGAGAATTTCAAAACTGTAGCGGTGGATGACTTACTGGAGCGGTGCGTAACTTATTTTATATTCCCGAGGTTTCGAGTATTTACAGCACCCGTGGTTACGGGGTTGGGGGGTTGGGGTTCTATGGTGTTCGACGACCCAACGTCATAGTTAACCACGGCTACCTCCAGATTGAAATTATTTATTTTTTTCCGATCTACACAGTATTAACTTATAGTATCTAGAAGTTGTATGCATGGGTTGGTATTTAATTTTATTAATTATAATTTATAAAATTTATTTTTTATTTATTAATTTATTACTAATTATAATCCCAAGCAGATGGTAGCATCCAGCCGTCTTCTCTATTGCAATTAGGATGTTTTTCGATTTCAATAGCTTTGCAAATCATCCTTGGAAGGAATCTGTGTTCATTAGCGTGGATTTGTGATCTACTAGGCTGCACTAAAAGTATCGGGAATGGAATATTTACACTGTTCCTGTCATATTAAAATCTTTTTAATTCAAAACTCCTTGGTTTTAAAAATCGAATACCATTTATTTATTTAAAAAAAGATTCTCGGTCTTGTCACAAGGTTTTGTCAAACTTGTTTAGTCGTTGAGAAAATGGAATTGACTCGAGAAAATTCAAGAGCGATGATTTATTATGACTTTCGAAGTGGTTTAACACAAAAACAGTGTGTTGACCGGATGATTTCTGCATTTGGTGATGAAGCCCCATCCAAAACCACAATTTATCGCTGGTTTGCTGAATTTCAACGTGGACGTGTCAAGCTCAGTGATGATCCCCGTTAAGGTCATTCAAAAACTGCAGTCACCCAAGAAAACGTTGATGTTGTGCGTAAGCTGATTGAGGAAGATTGACATGTGACATAGCGCGAAATTCAGGCAATTTTAGATATTGGCATAAGTCAAATACAAATAATCTTGCACGAACAATTAGGTGTAAAAAAGTTGTTTTCCCGATGGATACCTCATTCGCTCTGTGAAGAACAAAAAGCGGCTCACGTTACTTGGTGCGTCAGAACTCTCGAAAGATTCCACGCAGGATCCTCAAATGATTTATACAACATCATATCAGGTGACGAATCCTAGATATACGCGTACGAATGTGAAACAAAAAACCAGTCACGAGTTTGGGTGTTCGAAAATGAATTAAAGCCAACAAAAACTGTTCGTTCACGGAGTGTTGCAAATAAAATGGTGGCCACGTTTGTCTCCAAAACCGGCCATGTTACGACTATTCCTCTTGAGGGACAAAGAACTGTTAATGCAGAATGGTATGCTAGCATTTGTTTGCCACAGGTCGTTTCTAAACTCCGTAAAGAGAACTGTAACCGCCGCATCATCCTCCATCACGACAATGCGAGTTCTCACACCACACACGGAACAAAAGAGTTTTTAGAGCAAGAAAACATAGAATTATTAGACCATCCGCCGTACAGCCCCGACTTAAGCCCTAATGATTTCTATACTTTCCCTAAAATAAAGAATAAATTGCGTGGACACAGATTTTCATCACCTGAAGAAGCTGTGGACGCCTACAAAACGGCCATTTTGGAGACCCTAACTTCCGAATGAAATGGTTGCTTCAATGATTGGTTCCATCGTACGGAAAAATGTGTCAAATTTCGCGGAGAATACTTCGAAAAGCAATAAATACATTTTTAAATAGTAATGTTGTGTCACTTTCTTGATTCCCGAAATTGCGAAAGAAAACGGGGGCGATCCTGTATTTGTTCACAGACTGCAGAGCGTCGATGCTTCACGAGCGTGCAGATGAAATTTTTTGTTTGTTTTTGAATGGGTCCCTAGATGGTTTAGAGTCACACTTATACCCGTTAGGTGGCGCTGTTGTTGAGATCCAGAAATCACACGTGCGAAGCCGGGGCGGTGCCTAGTTTATTGTAGAAAATTGTTTAAAATGGAAAGCCTCAACGTAAAAAATTTACTACTCTGTACCCTTCACACAGGATCACAAAAATAAATGCACTGCCACTTGGTGGCATGAAATGATATTAGAGTGTGTAGTAATATTAATACTAGGTACTATATATATTATATATATATATATATATATATATATATATATATATATATATATATATATATATATATATATATATATATATATATATATATATATATAGTACCCGGTTGACCGAGCTCTGCTCGGTATTTTTCGCTCGGTTTTTTTTAATTCTTATGTTTTGGAAATTATATTTAGATACAAATTACATACTGATGAAATACGAATAATATTTTTTGATCTTAGCGACATAATAGAAAAAACTGAACTGGTTATTTGAATAAAAAATCATGAGTGCAATTAGTTTAATTTATATTTTCGTGTTTTTAAAAAATACTAAAAAATGGGCTCGAAAAAATAGATATTCTCAAAAAAGAAAGGAACTTGAAAAAAAAAAATTAAAAAAGTCAGCCGGTCAGTCTGGGCTCGAACCATGGTATTACGATTTTGTGACCGCCCAATATACCAATTAAGCTATTTGTAATCATTAATAAACTGTCAAAATTTACCGTCTTATTCTAACGATATTGTAGCAGTTTTTCATTGCCTGAAAACACGGACAAAAGGACATTTTCTAAAAATAAATCCTAGCTAGATCGATTTATTGCCCCCGAAACTCCCTGGACACTAAATTTTATGAAAATCGTTGGAGCCGTTTCCGAGATCCCAATTATATATATATATATATATATAGTTTAAAGGTATAGGATATATATATACATATATATACATATACATATATATATATATATATATATATATATATATATATATATATATATATATATATATATATATATACTGGGTGATTTTTTCACAGTCTTGAAAAAAATAGGGTGTAATAGATGAACGGAATAGAAGCCTATGGCACTGATGTTTTACATTTTTTTATTTTACAGTAACATATTGTGAAATTGATCTATCGGTACTACAAAAAAATAACAACAAAATTATTGAACTAAATAAATAAGTCAATTAAAAACTATCGAAATTAAAATAACACGTACCCAATTTGCAGTATCTATTGATAGATCTATTTCATAATATGTTAATGTAAAATAAAAAACAAATTGTAAAATATCAGTGCAATAGGCTTCTATTCCGTTTACCTGTAAAACCCTATTTTTTCCAAATGGTAAAAAATGTTGCAGTATATATTATATCCACTGATTTAATTAGGTGTGTTGTACCCCTAGGATAGAATATTTCTAATGTTCCATTTTAGAGCAAAATATTAGTGATATTTTTTTCGTACTGCGCTAGTATAAGCACATAATAATTAATAGTACTAGCATAAGGTGATTGACTGTCTCTTTGGTCTAGTGGTTGTAAACGCGACTACTGAGCGTGTGGTCCCGGATCCCGGGTCGAGTCAAAATCCGTTATTGGGTTTTTCTGTCAAGAAATTCTCAGTAGCAGACCGGAGCTAGGAAGGTAGCAGTGTTTCACATCCGGTAAGAATACAAAGCCGTTGGTCTGCGTTCGATCTTTCTTTGATCGTGTCGGATTGCCGTCACGTCGGACTATGAGAATGAGGCAATGAAGAGTGCACCAATGTTTGCCCACACACACGTACACTGTGATCCTGTGTTGTGCAGATCGCTTGTCTTCGTTAAGAGTGGCCGCCATAATCGAAATTGGTTTATAAGACATTTACTTTCTGGTCGTGTTTTTTCGTCGTACGGTCGTTTGCTGCTTTATCCCCCCAGATCGTATAATAATCTCGTGTTTTCGTTTACTGTTCATATCATCATCAACCTATCAAGTTCACTGATGGATATATTCTTTCCTGTCTTATCGAGGACCGGTCCTCTATGATGATATCATGAACAGCGTTTCAAAGCCTATGTTTGAACTTCAGGAACATTCCTTTGTACTAATCGACGTGAGCCCGTTTCCGATAGTGCGTAAAAGCTTAAATTTGAATTGCACGGCACTCTTGCGGAGAAACACAAAAAACAAAGTGAACTTAAATTACATTTAGTGAGCCTACGTTAGTTTCCCGGCAGTAAATACGAGTAGCGTATTCCTATAATATATCTTCTCCATTTTACAAAACGAAACAAATGAAACCGAAAAATCTTCATATTAATATCAAAATTAATAAAATGTTTTTTTTTTCAAAATGTTCTTACTTACATTTTAAATATATATTTTTATTCACTTTCTCTCTCTCGCAAATATTTTAATCGCACGAAGATAAGTCTTAGACAATGCACAATGGGATGTTTTAACCTGATGTTTATACGCACGGAAAACCTGAACACTACTCTCTACTAAGAGTTTGTGCGACTCACAGCTTAAATATTGTATTGATTTTTAATTTTTTTTTATATATAATAAGGGTTATAAGCGTTTTTACGTGGTTGTAGCACGAATGGTTCGGCTCGACCGGGGAAGGACCACGTCCTCACAGAATACCAGCGTAAAATAGCAGCTTAATACTGCTGTGTTGCGTATGGCGAGTGTAGAGATTCGGATACCTTTTTTACTGGAAATAAGGCATTCCATCTTAGTTCTCAAGGGTGACAACGCATCTGCGATATGTTCTTAATCGAGGTAAGATGTCTATGGGCCACAGCACCCACTTACGATCAGGTGGACTGCGTGCTCGTTTGTCACCCTTTTTCTTTACAAAAAAACTCACAGTACGCACCGGACTTGTTCCCTATGCGATAAAAACCGTCGTAATGAAGTGAGAGGAACTTTCTTTTCTCGACAATTTTTCAAAAAACATTCGCTTGATAAATTAGCGAATCCTATTGAGGCGATCATATTTACGTTAATGATTTCTTTGGGGTTGGCAAGAATCACACTCAGCTTATACCACAAGAAAAAATAATTATGTTGTGACTAATGTTATGAGCTAGGTACTACAACTCTTACGGTGAATCTAACTGTTTCTGATCCTGTTTCGTAAGTTACAAGTTAAGTTACAACAAGTAACCCCTTTATTCATAAAAGAATTTAAACGTTTATTAAAATAGTGTTTTGCCTCATTCTGACATTTGCGAGACACTTGTTGCTAGAAAGTGATAAAACACTATTTAAGTAATCAAGTGTTTAAAAATGTTTATGTAAGTGTTTATTCATAAACCTACGTTTATTGAGTAAATAAATCCTGTATAATCTTTAACTTCCTACTTGTATCCAAAGTCCAATCTCTCTATGTTTTCAGATTCTAGAGTCCAAATCTAATGTTTTAACCGGATGTCTGTATGTCCCATTGTGAGAACCTATTTTAATTGTTGTAAATTAAATTGTAAATTTTTTTCATCTCGCATAGATCGATTATGATACAGTCTCTAAATTATTTAATAAATTTTATGAGACACTTAATTTAATAACGAATGTAGGTACTGGATAAAGAAAGAAAAGAAAGTTGACAGTAAGTGTACACATTTTTAATTTTTATGTTAACGTTCAGACGATGTTTAGCCAAAATGTCGCATCAAGCCAAGCTTTACGAAAATTTATCATATCAATGTAGAGTCATTTCTTGATTTGAAACATGTTATAGTTATTAAAATCATGCAATTATATGACCTTGAACAATACTTTAACGGTTTCTTGAAACATGACGCAATAAACAAGAATTTTAAACGCAAACATCGCTAGAATACAAGGAACTGTAGAGGAAAATAAGTATGAATGTGGAGTTCTACTGACTGTGATTGTTATTTCAGCAAATTATATGACTTAATTTAATACAACCATATCTTATCATTCTTAAATTACTTTTATTGTATGTAGTAATTAGTCCAACGTCATCAACGTCTTTCACCTCTGAGGCTGCCTATTCGCCCATCTGTCTGGGTATTACATGTCTGACGGATGGTTATACAGACATCTATTGGAAGCCATGATATTTTTCAGGAATTACCTATAGTCGTCTCTTATGGCATCCAAGGAACATAATGAAGTGACGAGTTTCCTAAAGTCACCATAAAATGCCATGTTTATTTCATTTCTTTACAAATTTTATTGTTTTCAGCTTTATAAACAGGGTAACAATGGGCGGAAATTAAGACCGTACATTGTTGCCTAACGGAATTCTCTTTTGGAAAACCGTTGGTGTTATAGGATAATATGGCACGTGCACCATTAATGTTAAAGTAACTTTTAACCAGCCTTCTCCTCACATCTTTCTTTTTATTTGTAATGAGGAGGATGACGGAAAAGCGATCGCTGTCCTACATACTAACGTAAAATAGCATTATAAAGATACTGTTTCGGATGGTGAGGGAAGACAGCTGGAGATTTTTCGTAATATATCTCCATCTGAAGCCGCAGGGGTGACAACACATTTTTCATATGATTCTTAGATGATGAAACCTGGGTAAGGAGCACACATCTGTATGCTTTTCAGGCAGGCAAAGTAAGTATCGATTAAGTTAGTAGGGACACATTTAATAGACTAAATATTAGAGACGCGGCGTGGTAAAGCCATGTTGCAGCTAAATTATGATTGTAGCACGAGTAGGTAGGCACGACCGGGGAACGACCACGCTTTCACCGATCAGCGTAAATAGCAACGCTGCTGTGTTTTTTTATGGTGAATGTAGAAAACCCGACACTATTTTTGTTAGAAACGAGGCATTCCATCTTAGTCCTCAGGGTTGACAACGTATCTGCATTTTGATTCTCAACAGAGGATAGATGTTGATGTCCATGGGTCACACAGCATCCATTTCCCATCTGGTGGCTAATTCAAAAAAAATTGGGGTACTTTGTCCTTTCTACTTTCTTCATCTACACATTTCATAAATTTTTTTAAACTTTTATAGAGATATAGTTTACAAGAAGCGTATTTATTGGACAGTAGTGTCCAAATGAAATAGTGATGAAGTTCATAGAGATCCAACTCTTCGGAAAAAGGCTTCTGTCAGAACTATTTTATCCCATAACTTTTGTATAAAACTAAATTTAAGGATTTTATCGCGTTTATTTCACTACTTTTACTTATTTTTAATTCCCGACGTTTCGGGTGCTTTACAGCAACCATGGTCACGGGGGGGGGGGGGACTGAGATGTTTGACGTCCCAATGTCATAGTTAGTCCGGCTACCTTCAGTTTTTGAATATTAATTTTTGGTCCGATTTACGCAAAACGAGCTTATAGTATCATGAAGTCTTGCAGTGGTATGCTTACGTTTGGGTTTAATTTTGTTAATTATAGGATCCCAAGCAGGTGGCAGCACCCATCCATCTTCTCTATTGAAATTTGGATGTTTTTTAATTTCAATAGCCCCGCGTATCATCCTTGGTAGGAATCGGTGTTCTTTTGCGAGAATTTGTGGTTTATCAAATCGAATGTAATGGTGGGGACGATCTTGAACATGTTCGCAGACTGCAGACTTCCATAACTTTTGCTTTTTTTATGATTATGCTTTTACTATCTAAAGTTTTACTAAGCCTTTTGTCCATTTGTTAATATCAAAGTTCAGTTTTAGATGATAGATATCAATCAATAAATTTAGCGTATAAACTGAATTACGTTATTATAATCATAATTTTGTGTCTGTGCAAAAATTCTATTCAAATTTGTTTTCGCACATCGTGTTGTTAAGTTATTCATTTTTTTGTGTCTTCAAAAAAGGACGAGGCTCTTAATTACCCTGTTTGTTTTTTTGTATGTATGTTACGTAATATCTTCATCAATTTAAATATTTTTTAACAAATAGGTTATACTTTAGGTGTGGTCTCTAATAAATTTGGAAATTAACACCTCAAAAAGATAAAAGCGGCCAAGAGCGTGTCGAGCCACGCTCAGTGTAGGGTTCCGTAGTTTCCCGTCCGTCACAATAAGTGTTCCCACTTATGAGTTTGTACAAAAACTGTTGTTTCCATCCAAGTTCAAAATAATTTTCCTAGAAAGTCCTTATAAAGTTCTACTTTCCAGATTTTTTTCATATTTTTTAAACTTATGGTTCAAAAGTTAGAGGGGGGGGGGGGGACACATTGTTTTTTACTTTTGGAGCGATTATTTCCGAAATTATTGACATTATCAAAAAATAATTTTAGTAAACCCCTATTCATTTTTAAATACCTTTCCAACAATATATCACACGTTAGGGTTAAAATTAAAAAAAAAATCACTTCCCACTTTACATATAGGGGGGCTACCCTAATAAAACAATTTTTATTTTACCACTTTGTCGGCGTGATTGATACACATATTGGTACCAAATTTCAGCTTTCTAGTGCTAACGGTCACAGAGATTAAGCGAGGACGGACAGACGGACAGACAGACATGGCGAAACTATAAGGGTTCCTAGTTGACTACGGAACCCTAAAAAGGTGGAAAAATAGGGAATGACGTTTCTATATAATTATTAAGTCTACATTCTAGTTGTTATATTAAAAAAAACATATAAAATAACATAAACACTCACGCCTGTCACCCAGAGGGGTGGGCAGAGACTACGGACTTCCATTTGGCACGATCCTTCCCGATTCTGCCGTTCACATCTGCCATATAAATTTGCTTTGTCACTCTTTCCTCATTCATTCTTTCTACATGACCAAACCACCGAAGCATTCCTTTCTTAATCCTGGTCACAACATCATCTTGCATACCACATTTATCTCTTATCACGCAATTTCTCACCCTGTCATTCAGATTCAACCCTAGCATACTCCTTAAAGACCGCATTTCTACAGCATTTATTCTACTTTCGTGCTTCTTCTTATATTAAACTCATGGTATTTTTTAGTTCAGGAGTGCCTCGTTAGTCTAATGGTTGCAAACGCGTTTGTAGATCATGAGATGTTGGGTTCGAATCCGGACCCGGCCAGCCAAAAATCAGTTATAGAATTTTTCCGTCAAGAAATTTTCAGTAGCTGCCCGGAGTCAGGAACTTAGCGGTGTCTCACCCCCGTGCCTCGGAAAGCACGTAGAGCCGTTGGTCCAGCGCCTGATCTCTCTTTGATCACGTCGGACGATGAGGAAATAGAGAGTGCACCTGTGCTTGCGCAAACCCTTTGGCACAATAATTCTGTTTATGGCCGGTGGCTAGTCTACGTTGAGGCTGGCCGCGACGACCGGAGTTCGGACTGGACGACATTATTATTATTATTTAATCCATTTAAAAGGGACAAAAATTAAACTTCAAAATAAACATTAAAAGCCGACTTCAAAGTTCTAAAAACAGTAACATTATTAATAATAGCTTATGAAATCGGGACTCTAAATGTGTAGCTACACTATATCTTAGCACCGACATCAGAAACTACTCTGTATAAATTATTTCACTCTTTTTAGTCGTTTAAAGTCGGCTTTTGCTTTAACATTTATTAAAAGTTTAATTTTAAGTACCAGAAGAAACAATGAGTCGTAATCAACCGAACGGAATGCCGCCGTGTTGGATTCGATTGACCTCATAGTTGATGTTGAACTATGTTAATCTGGTATTTGGTCATTTGGGCCATTATGAGTAAGGATCTAGAGAGCGCTGTGTTTTTTCAATTGCAAACACAAACGAATTTATAGGTAAGTTCTATAAAAATTGAAACAATTCCCAAAAAAATTTAATTCGTGTTACCGCTATATTTAGAAACATAGTAGTCACGTAATTTTTTACACTGCGAAAAACTATCAAAAATAATAATTTCGTCCTTGTGTTTTGAAATACATGATAGCACACAAAAACTTACAAGGTATATATATATACCTATTTAGTATATATATTATACTATTCGTTAATGTAATTTAATTTGTTTTATTTGCAATTACTTATATAGAATTGAAATAAATTGAGTGTAACTGTAATGTAACCGTAAATTATTTTTGGTAAATTTTTATCAATATATTAAGATATTTTTTATAAATATAGCCCCAATTAACTGTGATCCTAATAAAAAGAGAAGATGTATCCGGACTTAAAGAAACCATTTTTATAGCAAAACTTGGTTACAGGCTTGCAAAGCTATTAAAGAAAAAAAGTTCTCTTTTTTTTAACCGTTTGGTTTCACATTATATATATATATATATATGTATATATATATATATATATATATATATATATATATATATATATATATATATATATCATCATCATCATCATTACAGCCTTTCACAAGTCCACTGCTGAACATAGGCCTCCCCCAAGTAATGCCACAAAGCACGGTCCTGAGCCACCTGCATCCATCGACTTCCTGCATGAAACCGTGTAGTGGCGGTTAAGAATATCCACTACCCCATATCTTCCCGTGGGTGTCGTAAGAGGCGACAGAGGGACACAGGCAGGAGATGGGCAGCAGCATCTTCCTGATGACAACTGTGACGTAATAAAAAACTGCGGTTGCCAACCCGCTCGCCAAGCGTGGCAACTACGGCAAATACCCCCCAATGAACAAATATATATATATATATATATATATATATATATATATTTATATATAATCGGAAGCTCGGAATCAGCTCCAACGATTTTCATAAAATTTAGTGTACCAGGGAGTTTCGGGGGCAATAAATCGATCTAGCTAGAATTTATTTTTATAACACGTCTTTTTGTCCGTGTTTTCAGGCAATGTAAAACTGCTACAATATTAGAAGGTAAATTTTGATACTTTGACAATGATCGTAATAGCTCAAGTGGATATGCGAGCAGTCGCAAAATCGTAATGCCTTGGTTCGCGTCCCGTCTTCGGTCCGTTTTTCCTTTTTTTTTCAAGTGGCCTTCCTTTGTGAGAAAATCTTTTATTTCGAGCCTTTTTTATTATTTTTTAAAAATACGAAAATTCTAATTGAACTAATTGCACTCATGATGTTTTATTCAAATAACCAGTTCAGGTTTTCCTATTATGTCAATAAGATCAAAAAATATTATTCATCGGTATGTAATTTGTATCTAAATGTTATTTCAGAAAAAAAACCGAGCAAAGCTCGGTCATCCGGGTACTAAAGACATAATATACACTGTGCTATTACCACGGGAGAGAAGTTCGTAGTCTTGTTTGGGATGAGACTTGTGTTTGTGTTGACTGTGGTCAGCTGAGCTTTTCGATAACGATTTCATTTCGTTACGATTGAGGGTGGGCTCTTGTTTTTTCATTTACAATATCTATAAAATATCTATACAATATTTATAAAGCATGTTCCGCATGACATTACTGGAATAATTTTAAATAATTTGTCGAAGTTTGTTGCGGATAAATTGCATGATTAGTTTGTATTATGCAAATTGATTAATTAATAAATTTATATACTTTTAATCTACTTATAAATTTATTGTAAAGAATCTGCGAAGTTTTAAAAAAGTTATTATTACACTAAGACTATAATTATCGTAGCTGTGAGAACTAAGTATATCTACGGAAAATGTTTTTGTATTTGCTTACAATATGTTTAAACGTAAACAAAAAGATTTCCAGAACAGCTTGTTCGTGGAATAAGCTTTTAAATGGGGATTCTATTTTTATGTTTGTTTCATGATTTGCTAAATATTATCAAACAGTTAGAGTTAATAGTTACTATATAGTGATGCAATTCCTATTTAGCTTTTAAAACTATACCGGTAATTTAAACTAACTTAACCTATAAAAACAGTTTTCTTTTCCTTTAGATCTTTCTTAAACCTTTTTATGGTAAAAACATTTTATTAGGAAACTCTCTGTCATTATGTTGTTGCTATGTAAATTCTGAGATTAATTGTGAAACAATGGAAAGTGCCCCTTTTTTAATCCTACCAAATCAGAAACGTATTTTCAAAACATACTCACTTTTGTTCCTTATGAAAAAGTCACTCACAGATTGAAACAACACACAATATGCTAAATTAACGCAACAATGTACACTGTTCTTAGTTTACGATAAATGTCCTTGAATAAACTTTCATTAGAGTCAACCTTAACCTGATGCACCGGATTTCAAGGTTACATTTCAATTTTAATTTCAGTTTATCGCATAGTAATAATTAAATCAATTATATATTTTTAGTTTAGAAATATTATTAAAAATCACAGAATAAATATAGCGTTTGTGTCGACAGCGAGAATTAAAAGACGGGCCCGTGTGCGCACGCGCACGTCCGTGTGATGAGACGGAACGTTTTGGACGCACCGCTCCCTGCTTGATTGTATCACTCAGCTTCTTTCAGGTTTATTTGATTACTCCCCATTCCCCATAATCCACTAAAGGATGAGTGCATAAACAGTGAGCTCCTTATTATTAGCAACGAAACAAAATATTGTACATAATGGAATGAATATTTTATAACATGCAGCATTTGTATCTATAGTGTGTAGTTTTTTTAACTAAAAGTAAAATACTTTTGTTGTATGTGATCTTATCGTAAAATACCGGCGCTAAACACCTGACCAAAGTTTGGGCACACATTTTTAAAACTTTTGACAAAATTTTGTGTGTGCAAAAAGGGCACAAAAACATTTGCTAGACTTGTTTTTATTACTCTTGCATTTTATTGCAAAGCTGCCTGACAGAATGGACGACGACTTTGGGGACGCTGTGTCTCTCTGGACACTCTGTAGACTCGGTTTGAGTGATTACCACTTGCATGATGATGACCTGCAAACATATATTAAATCTTATTTTGGCGATTTAAAAAGAATGACTACCAACGCTGATTTCACTTGTGGCTTGGAAATTGAAGCCAGACTACAGCTATATTATTTTCGTAGCATGAACGAGTCGGATCGACCGGGAAATGACTACGCTCTCATTGAATTCCGTCGTCAAGCTGATTTGTTTCATACGATGAGTATTGAGAACCAGTGACCCGTTTGCTGGAAACAAGGCATGCTCTTCTTTCCTATCTTTGTAGTCAAGAGTTGAAAAGTCGATTAAAAAAGTATTAATCAAAGGTAGATGAAGTTGTCTATGGGCTGCAGAATCCGCTTCACCTGAACTGTGAACTGATTTCTTGGATACCGCAGGTTAATGAGGTCAGTAGTAATGTATGCAGCGTTAAGCTTATTACGTGGATTACGTGATTTTCTTCCAGCAGTGGCTAAAGTTACGCTTCAACAGTGACTAAAGTTACTCTTGTTCAGACTTTACCTTTTAGTCCTACTCTTAAATATACTGATATTTTTACTATATTGACGTTACCGAGGAGCAGCTTAATAACTTTAAGTGCATTCCAAATTTATGTTTAAGAATAATACTCGGACTGGAAAAATATCAGGACGTCCCGGAATTTCGCAAACATTTTAAATGGCTTCTGATTCTTTTTCGCAGAAATACTCACATCCTTTGTATGGTGTGACAAAGAATCTCTCCGCTCCTCAATACTTAAATACAGTTTCTTTTATAAAGTATAGTATCATGACCTTAACCATAATCAGCCCCTCTGATCTCCTGTCCATTTTTCTCTCGGTACTGATGTGCACTTTTCCTCATTTAGGAAATCCCTTTAATTTCACTACTATGCGCTTGTGGAATTTTTAACGTCCCCACATCCGACGGGCCAAATATATATTTTCAAAAGCGTTGTTGAACGTATTACTTATATATCAAAGTGATAAGACTGCGGATAAGATGTATTTTATTGCGTATTTTTGTGTCCAATAAAGAATAAATAAAACCATTCCAAAATATCAAAGAAAAAGACGTGACCCTTTTTTTGGCTTTTTACAGTTCTTTGCCAAACTAGGGTTGTCTGAAAAAAATCGCTTCCAGAGCGATAAGACCGCCTGTTGTACTCTCTATATGTATATTGCATTTTGTCTCGTTCTTACGTGTATTAGTGTAAAATAAAGAATATATTGATATATTGATTGATTGATTGATTTGCTTGAAGAAGCTCGTAAAATTCGCTAACGGCATCACAGTTTTAGTTTATTGTTGACACTCACAACTGCTATTATTAGCTGCACAGTAATGTATGTAAGTTTAGTAAACTATGTATACACGCTAAAGTGATATTGAATGGTAAAATGCAAACGTGTGATCAAACTATCACAGGCAACTGCCCGTGCCACACTTCGCAACTTCGTAGGGCAATACTTGAATATTAATAATTATATTTGAAGATTATCTGGCTCCGGATTAGGTTTTGCATCGGGCACAGGTAGAAAAACGAGTTAGTACTACTGTTTGGGCATCCATTGTGACATTGTAATAACATTCGAGCTGTGGTAACTTCATGGATATTTACAAATTTTGATGAAGTTTTGCTGTAATCGAAATCAATTGTGAGTTGCGGACATTAAAATGCATCGTATCTTCCTTGATAGTTGATTGTTTTTACACATACACATTTACTGTAATCACTGTAAATATAAACACGTAAGTAGGTGTTGAAGTATATTAATAGAGAATATATTTTATGTAATCCAACATTTCTATGTTACAGGTTTCGTACTCGTTAATCTCATATTGATTGAAGTGTTGTTTATTTCCTTATCTCAACATTGCAACGTAGCACTCCAGTGACCGCGTTACGAAAAATCACGTACACTAACAGGTGTTACTTAGTAATCTTAGAACACGATGTAAATTCTTGATAAATCAAATTGTATAAATTGGATCGTATTGTGAATTAAATCCTCTTTCAACGCTGGACGACGTCTTCGTTACTACCGCCGACACTCCTGGTAAGACCTTACTTTCACTGAGGCCAAGACACTTCCAGCCATCAGAACCCCGCCTGCCAAATGAGTCAATTCTGGCTTATCCAACCTGCAATAAGAGCGCAATGTGGAGCAGTAAACATTTACAGGCCGATGATGTAGAAAAAGTTTGTTAAAAAAAGAAGCAGTTTGCAAAGAAAAGAAGTTTTAGAGAAAAAAAAGTGATATATACTCTGTAAACGCTAGAAACAAACACAAGCTAGTGATACCAGTTTCTCGACTCCACCGAACCGGTAATTTATTCTTGCGGCAATGCAATAAAGTCGCAGAAAACATACAAGGTCTTACCATCATCATGGTTGATTATAACCCCTGGAAATGAGGTGGGTGGATGGGTGGAAAAAAGGTGTACAACCTTTCACATTGTGTGATTTTATTTTTTTTTATTCCCGCTGGGTTGCTTGCTGGTTCTTCCCAGGATATAGATTTTTTCTGAACTAGTTGCAAAATAAAAAAATAGCTTTCAATAAGAATTGCATGTGATCTATATTAAATTAAAAAAATCTATTCTATTATTATACAATATTGATAGACAAATACCTGTTATATCAATAAAAACAAACACTTTTTGGAAATAATTCTTTAATAAACTAGATGACAGTACCTTGTTTTGATACCTTGAGCAGAATGTATGAGAGTATGAGAGCATTCCTCGCAACTGCTCAGGATGTGGTCAATCAGTTTCTATTAAGATACTTCGTTGGGTGTCGTGTATTTGCTTTCATGTGCAGTATAGTCTCGTCTTCTCTTTGGTATTGGACTAAAATATATTGTTTTGGTCAAGTAAATAAATTTACCTTTATATATTTTTGAGTATCATGGGGATCTAAAAATTCTTTTTATGGTATTTTTGCCGAATCCCATCAGATGTTACACAACACTTGCAACAAATTTAAAACAAATAAAATTGCCAGTGTTAACCCTAATAACTAGGAGATAATGTCCATATTTTGTTAATATTGTGGCATAGAAAATTGTGCGAAACCTTCATTTATATCTCAATCACATCGAAACTGCGTACTGCTGTGTTCTCTTTGTATAGTATGTGGAAAGAACGAAATTTTTAATTCAGAAGTGGGTATTTTAACAATAGTTGTAAGAAAGACAAAAGAATCATAGTTCATCATAAGGTAAGTGGATGCTTTGGTCCATAGACACCTACTCCATAGACACCTTAAAATACAGGTGCGTTGTCACCCTTGAGGACAAAGAATAAATTCACCGTTACAAGTTAAAAAAGTCTTCGATTCCTATACTAACCATACTAAACTAAGCAGATTAAAATAATCATGCTGCTATTTACTGGTATTTTGTAAAAGCGGACTTTGTTTCAAATTTTAGGGTTATTAAAACGTTTGCAATTTTGTGATTAAAGAATATTTGTTATGAAGTAATTTGAAATTTTAGGAAAATTTAAATAAAATTAAAGTTACTTAGAACTTAGTAAATTTACTAAGTAAACTTAGGGGTTTCAGATCAGACACGAAAAAGTAACTTCCATTGTTTGGAAAAAAACTGATTCTACAGACACGTTAATGAGTTTCCAATCACCTCTAAATATACTTACACTAAAGCAAATAATGTGAAGAAAAACTTAGTTATGATAAAAAAATTGGTTGAGCCTGCGGGCCATCCTTAGAACTTCCCCAGGAATTAAAATATTAGCGCCACAAATTCCATTTATTATAACTTTGGAAAACTACTTTTTTATTTATTTTTTTCAAAATTGAATATCCCCCGAACCAATCAACCGATTATGATGTAATTTACGGAAATCGACGGTTTTTTTTCAGCTTAACAAAAACATATTACCAAAAATTGATTTCACAGAATTCACAAGTTATTTTGAAAAACACTTTTTCGAGATTTCTTTCGTCAACGATATCTCTCGAACAAACCAACGATTTTTATGCGGTTCACGGCAACCGACGTCGTTTTTGAGTAGACGAGCTAATTAGATTACAGAAGTGATCAAACAAGGGTGTTCAAGTAATTCTAAAAAAATACGTTTTGAAAATTAAAAATACTCGAATTTTTGAGGTTTTCTCGGAATCAAGGTCGAGATTAATCACAGACAGGCACCAGGGAGGCGTTAATTATTGAATTCGGAATGTTTATTATAATGACCTATATCTAAAGACGATCAAGCTGTAACGTATGCTAAAAACGTGCTTGATCGTGAATGTTGTGCATGTCCTATTTGTAAAGATGAAATATAATTGAAAGACATAAAGTATTTTCTTTATTTACTTGATGTACTTATGAATACATAAAGTCTTTATGTATATAAGACGTTGTGTAATCATAACGAAATTAAGAGAACTACAAATGTAGATAACCTTGTGAAATATACTTGCAACATAAAGACTACAGTACCCGGTTGACCGAGCTTTGCTCGGTATTTTTCGCTCGATTTTTTTAATTCGTGTGTTTTGGAAATTATATTTAGATACAAATTACATACTGATGAAATATAAATAATATTTTTTGATCTTAGCGACATAACAGAAAAAACGGAACTGGTTATTTGAATAAAAAATCATGAGTGCAATTATTTGAATTTAAATTTTCCTCTTTTTAAAAAATACTAAAAAATGGGCTCGAAAAAATAGATTTTCTCAAAAAAGAAAGAAACTTGAAAAAAAAAATAAAAAAGTCGGTCGGTCGGTCTGGGCTCGAACCGGGGTTTTACGATTTTGTGACCGCCCATTATACCAATAAGCTATTTATAATCATTACCAAACTGTCAAAATTTACCTTCTTATTCTAACTATATTGTAGCAGTTTTTAATTGCCTAAAAACACGGACAAAAAGACATTTTCTAAAAATAAATCTTAGCTAGATCGATTTATTATCCCCGAAACTCCCTGGACACTAAATTTTATGAAAATCGTTGGAGCCGTTTCCGAGATCCCGATTATATATATATATACATATATACAAGAATTGCTCGTTTAATAGTATAGGATAAAGAAATCAAATTATTCTCTTTAATATGTGATTATCTGTTGCTGTCGGCATTGTATGTAACAATTTGGCCAATTTTCTGAGAACTCGAAATGCGAATTCGACATTAAAGAGTATGTAATACTAACCTACAATAGTAGGTGAGAAAATTTTGAAGATATCATTATAAAATTTTTTAGCATGATATCTTCAAAATTTTCTTATTTCCTTATATAATACGTTCATTTATTGCACGTTTTTATATTGTTACAAATTATGTGCTTTACCTAACATGTTAACCGTAAATAAAAATGCTAAACTAGTACTCAAATTTAATTTTTACTTCCTTGCAACATTTCTTAGTTTTAGCCATATAGTGTACAGCGTAAAATAATCCACTATCCCGATACCATTATGAGGACGCTACAGAGGTTAACTTTAACCGTAGATGGGCAGTATATTCCTAATAACAACTCGAAATGACAACAATTTCGAGTGCCAGCACTTGCTGAGCGTGACGACTGTAAGAAATACCTCTGTTAATACGGCAATCTATGGAGGAGCTTAATGTTTGAACCAGTGATAGGGTAAAAAAATCATTTTCAATAAGAATTACTTATAATCTATAGTTAATAAAAATTTGTCTATTATGTTTAGCAGTAACTTGATATGCTGTGATGAAAGAATCGTTAATGATGATTTCTCAGTTTCGATGCTTTTAATTCTTGTACACATTTTAATACAATTCAACATTATATGATCAGAGCAGTAGGTACCAGTAATTTTAAAATTCATTATTCAAAATATGCGCAAGCGCACACTGTTCGATGAGACTGAACGATCAGACTCACGCCAATTCGCATTCTACTTTTTGTAATGCTCTCATCCTTCCCGTAAACCAAGCCATGCTCACTTTGGATCGCGCAATACCAACCGTCCGTCCGCCAAACCGTGACCTAATTCGATCAGAATTATGTAAACATGTCTACCTATGAAAAAACTATTTTTTCGTTTTAAACAAAACCAAAGACACTATGCAATAGATATTAGTATCAAAGACAAAGATATGCTCTTTTATTTTAAACCATAACCTGGCAATGTTTCTTAGAAAAAAAAAAAAGAAATCACTCTGAACTTCCGGCGTTCCACGTGTCACTTTGATGAAGGTGCTCCGTCGATTTTATAGAATTTTATATTTGTGTCTGGACTAAAAACGAAAGTATTATACTTTTTACATTTCTTGTAATATAGTAAACACGTAGATATATAATTTGTGGTATAAAAAGTGAAAAGTAAATTGCCAAAAGTACTTCAAACTTCGGAAGGCCTAATTTGGAGGTTGGTTCATAAATGTGTTATTTATCAAATTCTCATTAATTTTTAGTGTAAAATGTAAGTAAAAATAGTTTTCGTATATATTTCAAATAACATGACGTTGTATTTATTTCAAATTCACACGAACATATTTTAGAAATATTGTTCGAAATGTCACAGATAAAATATTATTTTATTTTTATTTTTAATTTTTTAATATTTTAATATTTTGGTATGAGTAACGAATGGAAACACATAAAACATAAAAATATACATATTTCCAAACAATTTGATATAAATTTCTCCAAAAACAAAAGTGTAGAATTCAAATTAGTAGTAATTTTGTCACTAAAATTGAAGTATATACTACTACTATGCTATACAGGGTAATTTACGTATTTTATTACAATTTCTAGCAATCAAAAATAATTTTATTCGATAGTTTATACATTCAACAAGAATTCCTGTAAGTTTTATCCATAAATATTGTCTCAAAGTGAAAATATAGCAAAATTTGCAATATAGCAAAAAATTTTCTATATACAAATTTTCCCGCCAAAATGGTCCCGAGTGAACGGGAGTATAACATGTCGCGCGCTGTCAGAGCGAAGATAAGGTTCGTTAGGTAATTACTACGGTACAGTATCTTGAAGTTTGTTAACCCGTTAAATTTTATGTATGTATTTATTTATTTATTCTTTATTGTACATCAAAATACAGAATAACGAATAGAGTTAAACCTAAAGTATAATATGAACAACATACTTATCACTCTTAAAGTTATCTATTCCAGACAACCTTTGCGGAGAGAAATGCAAACATTAGGTAAAATAAGACTCTATTTTATGGCGAACAAAAAATTATGAAAACACATATAAATAAAAATAAGCGGAAATGATTTATAATAGTTGTAGCACGAATGGATCGGCTCGACCGGGGTAGGGCCACGCTCTCACAGAATACCAGCGTAATATAGCAGCTTAATGCTGTTGTGTTTCATAGGTGAGTGTAGAGAACCGGAGACCCTTTTTACTGGAAACGAGGCATTGCATCTTAGTCCTCACGGGTGACAACGCATCTGCATTTAGATTCGTAATCGAGGATAGATGTAGATGTCTATGGGCCACAGCATCCACTTACCATCAGGTGGACTGTGTGCTCGTTTGTCACACTATCCTATACACAAAAGGTTGTGCGCTGCGTATTTTTTTTTAAAGTTATATTTAAAGTAATGAAGAAACCACACTTAACTTCTTCACACGCACTTACGCACACATCTTTCTTCTTTCTTTATTTGTCAGTCCGTAAAAGTTTACTGCTGGAGGTACATATGCACCTGGAGCCATGTTGTTGGTTGGTTGGTTGAAGTTTGCAATCAGACTAAAAAAGAAAAAAAGACGATGCGTACATTTCTATTGATACAAAAACAAAGCCAAAACCATGCTCACCCCTTTGTAAGGACACGCACTCACGTACACATGCATCTAAAATCATTTGCAATCAATAACGTGATTTTACATTTTGCCAGGCCTTAAATTTTAATGCTCCTGCGCCAGGTTTAGTAATCTTAAACTGCTAGATAGATTAGGATATTTGTGTTATAGACAAATACAAAAAGTATACATATAAATATTAAGTAATTATGTGCTCTTTGTGACTTGTTTCTACACATGAAATGGAAAAGATATAAGTTTTTGTGATTTCTGAATTGAAATACAAAAAATAGAAAAATTTCTATTTCCGGTACGATTAAAATTTTAAAAATTGTGTATGTATTTTAGTGCACAAGGAACCCTTTATTATTTTCAATATAATTTCTAGAATTGTGAGAATATTAAAAATTGTGTGTGTGGTAAACCTACACAATATGTCTTTAAACTTAGTACAATCTTAATACGATAGCTTCGATAAATTGTCGCAGTAAAACAGTGTCGAGAGTTAAGGCTTTGAATTCTAAATAATCATTCACTAACCTGTAGTAACCCCACGACATATTAAAACAACGGTTATTACATGGAAATACATGTACTTCGTACAAACTGGAACCCGCACTCTCAAATGACATAAAAATACAAGAAAACGACCTTGACATTTTTCATTACCCCTCAGTCTCTTTCTAATTAGGGTGAACACAAAATACAAGAATTTGGGATATTATGAAAAAAGTTTATGTTTATTATTTTTATTTAAAAACTTTCCACCCATGGCGTGGTGAGAAATTAGTGGCGGTGATTTAAGTAACTTAATACAATAAATTTATATAGATATATATTTATTAAAAATTATATTCATTTATAAAATTTAAATTTATAAATGGACATAATTTTTAATAAGTTTTATATTCCTTCAGTAGCTTGCTCAGGATGATGGTCATGATGAGTTTATGGTTAAAGTTTTCGGGAGGCTGTCTTTACATCCCTTATAAAATCATCATCATCATGATCATTACAGCCTTTCATAAGTCCACTGCACTCATACGCCTCCAGCAAGGAATGCCACAAAGCACGGTCCTGAGCCACCTGCATCCATCGACTCCCTGCATGTCTTACCAGGTCTTCACTTCATCTAGTGGGGCGACGCCCTACACCTCGTCCGCCGGTAATATAATATAATTTACTTACTTACTTACTTATCTTCACGCACAATCCCTAACGGGGTAGCCAGAGAGAACAGATCGCCAAGTGTCACGATCCTTACATACCTTTTTCGCTTCTTTCAGGTTCATTAACATCTTCATACATGCACGTCTAGGTATCCGAGTACTCTTGACCTTCCCCTCTTCGAGTAATTTGCTCACATGGTCTTCGAAAGTTAGTCTCGGTCTACCTCGACACCTTTTAATATTTACTTTCGCGCTATATATTTTCTTCACCATTCGGTCTTCACTCATTCGCTCAACGTGCGCAAACCATCGGAGTACGCCCCTATCAATTTTTGTGATAAGGTCACCTTTCAATCCTGCCATATTGCGAATCTCTTCGTTTCGCTTTCGGTCGGCTATGGTAACGCCGCACATTTTACGAAGAGATCGCATCTCCAGACCCAGGTTTCGTTGCCATATAACAAAGTCGGCACCAACACTGCGTTATGTATTGCAAGGCGTGCACTCTTCGCAATATATTAACTAATATAATTTAATTAATTATATTTTATAAAACATCGTTAATTAATTCGATGGCGAAGAAAGGTTCTCGAGTGGCAGCCTCGTACCGGTAGGCGAAGTGTAGGGCGACCCCCTACTAGATGGAGTGACGACCTTATAAAATAACACAAGGAAATAATAAAAATAAAATAACAATCGTTTTTGTGTACATTTATTAGCAATAGATTAATAGCAATAGTGTCTACAAAATTGAAAGATACAATAATAATAATTAGAAGCCAAGGTTTTTACAACACAATTTTTTATACATGATTGAATAAAATAGTTTTGTGAAGTTTTTGGCGCTTGGTACGAACTACACTCAACTTTTGGTCCATACAATTTTTTTAGATTCGTTCTGAGACGCATGGTCAAAAAAGAGTTTGAAATTAATTTTAAAATTATGGATTGATGAAATTCAGAGCAATTTATACCATCATCCATAGGATGATAAAACATTTGTCGCAACTGTGGTGTGAAGTGTTGATTAATGATATTGATTAATACATTTTTAATATTAGGTTGACCCAGACTATTCATATTTGATGCCCTTTTAAATATTTTATCCGCAAAAAGGACAATTTTGTACACCTCTGCGGATGGAAAATGCAATTTACCTCGATTTACAAATATTGTAAAGGATTGATATTTATTTACATTTAAAACGTATAAATGATCGGTTTGTGAATGATCTGCAGCAATTAGCAAATTTTTACATTCATTACATTTCAGCCGTTTGACAATATTTTTTATTATATATCCGGTAATATAATAAAGAATATTTTTTTGATAATCCGTATGGGTATTTTGTGATTCTAAAGCCTGCAAGTGGTTTTCGATTTCATCATCAGTATCTGTATTATCAGTATTTGAGATCGGTTCTACTAGGGATGATTGTTTAGTGCCGAATTCAAACACATGCGTTGCGTCGTATGTATGATCAATGCAATTTCCATTAATTGAGGGTTGTACAGAGTTTCGATATAACAATTTTCTTAATCTATGTCGGAATTCAAAAGGGCTGGGGTTATCATTTGTTCGGCCCCGGGCTCTAATACAAGAAAAATATGTTTCTAAATTATCCTGCGAACATTTAAATGTTAAAAGATATTTAATGGGAGGAATTACGTTTAATAAATCGGCAAAAAGTAATGGGAAATTTTCAATGTTCATTAAAAAACCTAGAGCAAATGTTTTGCGCCCGTGGTGTAAAATACTTTTTCCATTGATACTCAATGATTTTAAATATTCTTTTGTCTCTTGCAAAATCAGTTGCCAATATTTTTTGTTTTCAATTTTCATAGGACTTTTGAAACCACGTCCAAAAGGCGATTTGGAATTCATAAAATCAAATATCCTATCTATCATTTCTAAAAACTCAACCGTGGCTTCACTCCCCAAAAAAAGCGGATTTCCACTAAGTCTTAAGAACTCGATGGACTCAGCCACCGATGAACTCAAAACTTGGGCCGCAAGTTTGACATTCATTTTTTTATTTTCGTATTCTACGTGGGTAGATGATAATTTGTTACCAAATTTTAAGCCTTCTTCTCTTTGTACCGTATGTAAACTACGAATAAAGGCGTATGATGTGGTCCCACTTGATGATAATATTTCATGTTCTGCTAGAAAATTACGTGCCAGTTTCAACATATGTGCGGCATCCAAAAAACAATAAATGTTGTCGCTACCATTTGGGTGTAGAAAATATGGCTGAAAATTTTCTTGTTCTAGACAACAGCCTAAAAATTGGTACGCTCGTATATTCGATGGAGCGCCATCGCATGTCATTGAGCGGACTTGATTCCAATTTCGTTAAGCAACAACACAGTAGTATTTAATAATTCAAATAATTCAAATTCAAAAAAATAAGCTATCGGGCACTTTAAGTATGTAGTGTAGGACACGATTTGAAAGACTAAGGCTTCAGTAGCTATTTCTTCCGGATCGCTTACGACGATTTTACCGAGATCAACATAGCCGAAAACTTTATCAAGTTTTTGATCATAGCATAAATCTTGTTTTAATGCCATCCCATCAAATATTAAGGCAACATTTTTTAAATAACTTTTTTCGGGTATTTGTACTTGTTGCTTCAAATATTCTAGAACTTCGGACAAAAGCCCCACATTGCAATTAAAAGAGGCTAATGAACGCCTTAAGGTCTCGACGTGTGGCAAAGATGCATATTGTTTAATAAACTCGTACGCTTTTGACGAATAAAAATGTAATGTTAAAGCGAAGGATTTCACTTCATCGCTATACCTCACACCTTGTGGTTTTTTGTTTTTTTTTTTAAATACTTTACATATATTGGCAAAATTTCCTGAAATAATATTTTCTATCTCACTGTTCTCTGTATATGATTTTACAATTTTTATTAAAGATTTCAAATTATTAACAGTTTTGTTGAGCCGAAATACTTTTTGAACTAATGATTTGTTTCTTATCATTAGCTCTTCTTCTCGTGATGATTTAATCCTTGCTTGCACACTTTTATCAGCGCAGTAGATTTGTATGGGAGAAGTGCTTTTGTCCGTGACCTAAAAGAGTAAAAAGCTGTTAAAACGATTATTTTTGTAATGAACTAGTTAGTTGTGGAAATGCTATAGTCAGAACTAAAATCACAATTCAGCTTAAAAAATTAAAAAACTTAAAAAATTTAGACTTTGTAGTTAACAATTTAATAGACCAACAAAGTATGCTGATGAAATTAAAATGTCATTACTATTTTGGATGTTATAAGATCATCGATGTTCATATTTTCCTTTTCCGTTTCCAAAATGTCTCGAAGTAAAGACCGTGGTTTTTTACAAAGAGGAATATTTATATTTTCTTTTGTAGCATCACGCAGCGGCCAAGATTCCTGAAAAGACACGAATATATGATTTTCCAACACTGAATAACAATATGTTTATTACACATTAAGATAACAATTTAATAATAGTAATAATAATTTATTTCAGGCAATATCTACATTACATGATGTTAATTAATGTAAATAGAGGCCTATAGATAAATATCTTATTGACTAACATACATATTTATTACAAAAAATTAAAAAGACGTTAATGGATAATTGTGTAAATTAAAAGAGCACTTACATGACTGCAGGATGGCACGTCTAACATAGTTTCCCAGGTTCGTTTAGAAACTGCGATAGTTGCATATTTTTCATTTGACTGCAAATATAATTAAGTAATTATTAAATTAAACCTGCGAAGGTGTCATATTATATGTCATAATTAACATCTCAACCAAAATAACAATTTGTCTATCCAGAAATAAGAGCAATTAAAGTCGAAATATCACTAAACAATTTCACATGACGCGCAGTATTTGCACGGTGTTTTGTACTTACGAATGAAATATAATATTACAACCTGGATGCCATTCACTTTTGCAACCGCGCACAATACATTTAATGACCATTTTACTAGTTTTGCCTCTGGATTATTGCAAAATTCAAAAACAAACTTGCGAAATGAACATAAACATCTGTCATTTGCAGTAAAATTATTTGACAAATAGATTTTGGGTTGACATATAACGGCTTTTAAGAATAATTATAAAATAGGGGAAATATTGGGAGGCTAGGCAAATAGTTCATCGTAAATCTTTATTTAGTGTTTAAAAGAAAAAGCAAACACTTGCGTGAAAATCGGTTTAGTCAAATTTTTTTATCATTTTTGACTTATAATTCTTGCCATACAAACAATTAAACTTATATTGAAATTCATAATTGCTGTCAATGGGGTAATATCAGCCGTCACTGTAGGGGAAACAGGGGTTATTTGAGGTCATTTGGTTATTCCTAATGTTGATATTAGGAGTGTTGGTTCCAGTTTGTTTGTTGGTGTTGTTTGTTTATACTTCCGTGGGTTATTATCATTTTGGACCGCGGTTGTCAAGAGGAAGAGATTCTCAATTCGAAAATTACGTTCGTTGTTGTATGTATGTTATGCTATATTAATGACTGCCTGAATATATTATTGACTGCCTCGTTGGTCTAGTGGTTGTAGTAGTGCGACTGCTGATCATAAGGTCCTGGGTTCGAATCCCGGGTCGGGCCAAAAATCAATTATTGAGTTATTCTGTCATGAACTTCTCAGTTGCTGCCCAGAGTCAGGAAGATGGCGGTGTCTCACCCCCGTGCCTCGGAATACACGTAAAGCCGTTGGTCTTGCGCCTGATCTCTCTCCGTTCGTGTCGATTTACCGTCCCATCGGATTATTAGAGTGAGGGAATAGGCAGTGCACCTGTGCTTGCGCATACACTTGGGCACTATAATTCTGTCCTACGCCGATGGCTAGCCTCCTTTGAGGCAGGTCGCCGTGGCTGAAGTTCGGTCTGGAGGACATTATTATTATGCTATATCTTTGTCAATTTTGAACCGATTTTTAAGATTCTTTTTTTTCGTCCAAAAATTTTACCCACACTTCCAAACTCAAAAGGGTAAAAAAGTTAACTTTCAATTAAATTCTAAAGCCGACTTCAAACCAACAAACAAAAAAAAGAAAATAATTTCAAAGTCAATGCTTTAATAATATGTCTTAGCACCAACATCAAATATATTTTTTTATTCTTTTTATTTGTTTGAGGCCTGCTTTTGCTTTTAATTAAACGTTATTTTTTATAATATTAGAGTGACAAACGTCAGACTACGACAGACCACGTAATGGTAAGTCACATAGAATACTATAATACACAATAGAATGGCTGTCAACTTTATTTTATACGAGGGTTGGCTTCGCCAAACCCGATTCGCTGTGTTGACAGACTTAATAAATTTACACATTTTGACCTTTGATTAACGTTCAAGATCATCATTAAATTTAATACATATTTATTTGCAAATAGGGTGCAATTTGCCATTTCCTAAATAATTTGCATGCGAAATTTGGAAACGATTGTAACTTCAAAAACCTCTCGTGTTGACATTTATACGTGTGAATTGACATATTAGTGACATTTTAGTGTCTACGAGGGCTCCTCCCACTCCCCCGTCCTATTATGTATGTATTATAGTATTCTATGGTAAGTCAATACTGCCACTAAAACACATACTACCACCAAAACAAACAAAGACGGGCATAGAAGCTGTGTCATCAATGGAGTCAAAATATGAAAAGGCGCAGAGCCCATTCTAACTGATAAGCACTGCAGTTTGTTATAGAAATAAAGTAACCGGAATATAGAATGAAAAGTTCCTTGAATACAAAAAAGTGGGCCTTTTTATAGAAGAGGAGACCAACGAGCATGTCGCTTGTTTTGATTGCAGCTCGGTTTGATGCTCGGTAAGTGTTGATCGCCGCCCACGAACAACTGCAACACCAGGAGAGTTGCAGGTGCGTTGCCGGCATTAAACTCGTTTCTTGAAGATACCTAAGTATCGGTTCGGAAAAATGGCTGATGGTCAACGATTCCACAAAGTAGTCGTTCGAGTAAGAAAATTCCTAGGAAATCGCACAGTAGTAGTTTTTTAATTAATTGTCTAATTCTGAACCAGAACGCCATATTATCCCTTAGGTGTCATAGGGTGAAACACGACATGGGCAGTAGTATCTTTCTGATAGAAACTAAACATGTGGGGAATATTAGTGAAACTATGAGGCAATCTTTGTTCGGCTGTGGACTTGTGATAGGCTGTATTGATGATGATGATGATGATGAAGAACGGTTCATAGGAAGGTTTTTTAATACTGTTAATTTTCATGATTATTATACTGTAGTAAAAAAATTGTAAAACATAAATAATAGCAATAAAACAAAATTAAATAAAACTTAATCAAGTATTCATTAGGTATTTAAATAAGCATCGAATGATAAAGCATGGTTTGGAAATGATATCGGAAACACACACATATTGATGATATCCTTAATCAATGGAGAAAAAGAAAATAATAAACATTACGTGGGAAAATCAGAAAGTTTCGCAAAACTAAAAAAGAAATCTATGGCTAAAGTTTTCGTTATTATATCTTTTCAAAACACTCTCCACCAGCATCTATAGTCTATACCCACCATATCCATTTTAAAAATACTTTTTCCAGTGCGCTTCAGACACCTCTACAACTGCTCAAACGTTACTAGCGCATCTTCCGGCGATGAAAACTGTATATCTGTCCGGAGATTTTATTTTTATTTTAGGGAATAAAAAGAAGTTATACTATGAGAAATTGGGACTGTAAAGAGGGTGACCTAAGAGCTTAACCGATGTGTTTGTTGTCCAGGAAGTCGTTTTTAGCGCATAATACGTGGCTGCGTTGTCATTGGGGAGCAATAGTCCGCGTATACCTTTGAGGTATACTAGTCTGCGGAGCTCTGTGTTCGGTCGCTTATTCCTCATAGCAGCGACAACTCATCCGGCAACATTTGGTTTTGAGGTATACCTGACGTGAAGATATGAAAGTAATTTCCCGAACGGATTCAACTCGGCTGGGCAGCAGCCGAGTTGAATCCGTCGAATGACCTCTCGGTCGAAGTTGGACTTACCTAATCGGACTATTTGTCCCAAGTAAACGTACTCGTCAACAACTTCGAGCTTAGTGCTCCCAACAACTACCGGCATAGGTGTGACATGGACATTAAACATGATCTTTGTTTTGTCCATGTTCATCTTAAGACCTATCCGTTGGGGGGCATTATTGAGGTCATTGAGCATAGTGCTTAAGTCCTCCAGCGAATCTGCCATAAGGACTATATCGTCGGCAAATCGAAGGCGAGTGATGTACTCGCCATTGATGTTAATACCGTGTCCTTTTCAGTCCACAACGCAGCGGTGAAGAGTTTCAGGGATATAACGTCACCTCGTCTTACACCTCTCTGCAGTTGGATAGGTTTCGTACTCTTGTTCTGTACTCGGATAGCCATCAACTTCAGCGCTTCGATATACCGACAGTCAACTTGGCACCGCTGAAGAGACTGTAGCACCGCCCAAATTTCGACGGAATCAAAGGCTTTCTAATAGTCCACATACGTCAGGCAAAGTGGCAGATTGTACTCTTCGGACTTCTGTACAATTTGCCGAAGGGTATGTATGTGGTCTATGGTACTAAATCCTTTTCGGAAACCGGCTTGTTCGGGAGGCTGGAAGTCGTCTAGTCTGCGTGCGAGACGATTCGTAATGACTCCGAAAACAGCATGTAGACGCGGCTCAGAAGGGATATCAGTCTGTAGTTCTTCAAGAGGGCATTGTCACCATTCTTGAAGAACAAGACCACGGCACTTCTGCTCCACGCCTCCGGAGTAGTGCCGCTATGGAGGACAGAATTGAAGAGCCTCTGAAGGACTTCAAGTACCGGTTTTCCACCCACTTTCAGAAGCTCAAGCAGAAAGCAAGCTTAAGCAGATGTCATAACGTTACTGTAAATCCCCGATAAGGTACCTACTCAAAGTTGATTCCACATTGTTTGCGCAACAATGTTGCATTCACATTCAACACATAATTTTTTGCCTTGTATTTGAATTAGATTTGCAACTAATGTTCGATAATAATTGCTAAGAAGTATAATTTATTTTCAATAATGTTACTTTACTAATATTGACTGCCTCGTTGGTCTTGTGGTCGTAAATACATGCCATTAACTAATATTAATGTTAATATCGGCAGCTATCGGCAACATGGAAATTGGAAACTTCTACTTGAAATAAAAAAGACTGACAATTTCCTTATGACACTTAAAATTTAAATAAAAATATATTTCTTATAAAACCTAATGTAATTGTAGAGTAGAGGTCCTAAGAAATCAAAAAATGTATAATACATACATATTTCTTTAAAGAATTTAGAAAATATCTTAGTTGAACTTCCCTAATGACTAAGTAATCTAATTAATACGATATTATCGAAGTGCAAAGTTTGGATGTAATTTTATAGTATACCTAAAACTGATTATTATTATTCTTTTTCTATTATATCTAACGGCTTAATATATAATCGTCTCAGAATAGAAAATTATCAAAACGTTTTCAGTAACACGACTTTTGTCCGAACCATTTATGAGAAGGAACCATTTGGTCCCTTATTGCGGCGCATCGCGGGCAGTGTTGCCAACTTGACGGATTTCCCGCTGGATTTTACGGGTTGGCGAGGTTGGCAACGGGAAAAAATGTGTTTAACATTTTTTAACAGGACGATTAAAGGTATTATAAAACAGATGTGTGTATATGTCACTATATTGTCACTTAGCAACTGTCAGTTTTGTGTATATTTTAATACCACAATTTTTATCTTTAGTTTTAAAACCTTTATTTTATTTACATTAATATATAAAGAAAAAAGCTAAAGAAGTGATAATTAATAATATTTGACGTGCTTTGCGCCCAAATCCCGTGAACTACCCACAATGGTGTTGGTGAAGTGTGCTAACAGTAAGAAAAATATTACCATAAAAGCACCGGGTCTGATATGTAGCAGGTGCAACATTCAGATCGGTCGGATCCATTCAGATCCAACCTGCGTCAAGCTGTCTAATAAACAGATTAATGCTATACGCAATTCGCCGAGCATCGAGTGGAGCTGCGATGAATGTATGAAAAATGTATCCCGTAGGTCTTCTTTTTCATTCCGGACGGAGAGGCTGATGACGATGACTCTGTCGTTATGAGTTCTTTGAATACCAAAATTGACACCCAGAAGCTTATCAGTGACATCAGCCGGGAGTTAAAGAAAACGTTCCGAGAAGAAATTGGAAATCTAGAAACTTCAATTGATTTCCTGGGTGAGCAGCTGAGTACTATTGACCAAACCCTAAAAAAACACGATAGCAAAATGAAAGAACTAGAAAATAAAAATCAAGACCTACAAAATAAGAACAAAAACCTTGAACTTAGAGTGATCATACTAGAACAAGAAATAAAAACGTTTCAGCAGAAATCTTTATCAAATATGGTAGAAATTGCAGGCCTACCGGAGGCTTCAATCAAAGACTCGACGTCTTAAAAACTGAAATCCTAGAAACGCTAGCTTCAGAACTGAATACTAAGGTGAGCGACATTCAATCTTCACAACGCTTGCCCAGCTCTAAGGACCGCCCTGGTCCAATCCTTGTTGAGATGAAAACAAAGACAGCTCAAAAACAATGGATTGAAGCTGGTAAAGAGAAATGTCTCTCCGTGGGAACTATCCTTACAAACTCGCCGAAGGAAGTAGCTGAACAACGAGTGTACATCAGGGAGGCCCTTACCAAGCACTTAAAAACTCTATTATATAACACCAAAGCGAAACTTAGTAAGATTTTCCAGTATATTTGGTGTAAGGACGGTAAAGTACTTGTCAGGAAAGGTCCTAATACTAAAATTTACTATATTCTATCAAATAATGATATTGAATTACTCCTAAAACAATTAGATAGCTCTAAAACCTCTTAATCATATATTATTTTCTTTGTTTACTATTGTTCGAATATTCCTACCTAATTACTTACTACTCTTCAAACTTTATTATGACCATAAACATTAAAGAATTTGGTAACTGTAACGATATAAATAACTATTATCAACAATTACCGAAAAAACGTCATGCATTACTTACAAGTTTACATTTTAATATACGATCACTCATAAAGAATTTTGCGAAGCTTCAACAAGTTATCCATAGTTCTAAATACCCCATAGACTTGATTATTCTAACCGAAGTTGGTGTAACAGATATGATTGTTAACCTTTTTAATTTACCGGGTTATAATATGTACTACCGATTGTGATCGGCGGAACGGAGAGGCGGTATTATTGCTTATGTCAAAAACCATCTCAAGTTTACACTAACACCACATAAAAGTATCATGTTCGAAAACATAACGGGTATCTTAAAACTGAGCCCGACCGTAGATGTAGTTGTATGTGCAATTTATAAACCTCCAAAAAGAAACAAGGATTTGTTTGTAAAGGAGCTTGGCAGGTATATCTCAAACTACGACACTTATAAAAACCTCTTATTAATCGGCGATTCCAACATTGACCTAAAAAATATTTCATCTTACAGGGACACTTATTTGTAAACACTCAGCGAGCGCGGATTAATGTGTGGAATTTCAAACTATACTAGAATTGAAACAAGAAAAAATAAAGTCACTAAATCTTGCATTGATCACATATTTGCGAGGTTCCCCACATCAGATCCGTACTCAGCTGTGTTAGACGTTACATTGGCTGACCATCGGGGCATAGTGTTTACGTGTCTTGACGACTCGCCACCTACAAGACGTGTGCAGAAAGTAACACAAAAAACTACTTTTGATCATACCATTTTTAGTAATGCGGTGAGTATTACAGATTGGAAACAGACAAATAACATGAGTTCGTCAAATGATATACTTTCATTTATAAAAAAATCGTTCCTAACAGCTATAAAGACTGCGACTATTAGTAGGTCTGTTAGGTATTCTAAAAATCGTAGGATTCTGCCTATAGCCCCTTGGATCAATGGTAATGTTACCCGACTATGTGAAAAAAGGGACTACTTATTTAAGCTTTGGAAAAATAGCTCTTTTGATTCTAAAATAAGACTAGAATATAATAAAACTAGAAATAAACTCAATAAACTAATAGAATCAAAACGAAATATATACTATCTTAATGAAATACATAATAACTTTAAAGATACAAAAAAGTTTATAAAATCATTAACCAGATGTTAGGACGAGTAACATTATCCATTGACGAGGCGATACTGAAGGCTTTTGACGGACAGGGCCTTACCACAAAAGCGATAGCTAACAACTTCGCAAACAGCTTTGAAAAGGCAGTTAAATACATTGTTCCTCAATGCAGCTTAAAATTAACCAATCCACTAACTTATCGGAGACCGGTGGATTCAAGTATTTTGTTCAAAAATGTTTCTCAGAACAATGTTAACGAAATTATTAAGAGACTGAACTCACATAAGGCTCCTGGACCTGACGGTATTAGAGTAGCTGATCTAAAAATGGTTGATAAACATATATCTTTACCCATTGCCAATTTAATTAACTGCAGTCTTGCGTCTGGAGAATATCCCGACGACCTCAAAATAGGCTGTGTGAGACCGGTTTTCAAAAAGGGCAAACACGATGATTACTCCAACTATCGACCAATTACTCTGCTTTCTAATATTGATAAAATAGTTGAAAAAGCTATCTGTGAGCAGATTCATAATTTTTACCACAAGCACGAAGTAATAAACAAAAACCAGTACGGATTTCAAGCAGGTAAAAGTACTACGGACCTTCTATGTAAGTTTACAGATGAGGTAAACGAGCATTAAAACCTTAAAAAATGTGTTCTGGCCTTGTTTATTGATTTTTCTCGTGCCTTCGACACGCTGCAACATCAACTTTTAATCCATAAACTGGATGATTGTGGTATCCGGGGTCCGTTATTTAATTGGTGTAGAAATTACCTCCAAAATCGTACATTTACGATTAAATTAAATAACGCGTTCAGTGACCCTAAGAATGTGACAGAAAGCACGGCCCAAGGATCAGTAATTGGCCCGTTGCACTTTTTATCTTATGTCAACGAGATGAATAACTGTCTGAAACACAGTTCCTGTTACCAATTCGCAGATGATACGTGTCTTCTAGTTTCGGGTAAGGATATCTCAAATGCGTGTAATGCTCTCCAGGCCGATTTAGACATGATGATACGACGGTGCGATGACGTTGATCTAGTGTTAAATGCCAATAAAACCAAACTCATGATTATCAAATCTCCGTATATGAGGTATCCTACTCCAAAACCATTAATTGCTCATAATCACGACTGCCTACAACTAGGAACTTGCAAATGCCCTACAATCGAAGTTGTGACCACACAAAAATACCTTGGCCTTATAATTGACTCAAAGTTTAACTGGAACTACTACATTGAACATGTGTGTAATAAGTTGCGTCAGTTTCTAGCCAATATAAAAATCCTAAAAAATCGCATACCCTTCAAAGTAAGACTTATGCTTTACAACTCCCTGGCTGAATCTTATATTCAATATGGCTTGTCGAGCTATGGTCGGACGTACAAATCATATTTAAAACAGATCTATGATCTTCAATTTAGTATTCTCAAAAATATTATATCCCCTAATATACGTGTCCTAATTGATGATGATGAAAATGCGATTTTTAAACATTGTAAAATCTTACCAGTTTATGACCAAATTAAATTCATGTTATTTAAAAAATATTTCTTTTGAGACAGTTTAAAATCATATATAGAACATACAGTACGTACGCGCGCTATGACACAAAACCGACTCCGGCATATCACTGCTAATAATGTGTACGGGCAACGGACGGCTGCTTATCTGATACCGCATTTAATAAATAACTTACCTTTCGATGTACGCGAAAAAGTATCACAACAAAACATTAAAATTAAACTCAAAAGCTTTTTCCTATCTAAATTATAATTACATACTATATCTACTTAAGGCTACAGTCTTTTAAAGTTGACTCACATCGAATCATTAGCGCCACTTTGATTTCTTTTTTTACAGCAAATTATTGTTTCAGAGTAAAATATTTTGATAACACATAAATACCCAGATTATAAGTAATGGCTAAATTTTTTTTTTTGGTTCATCTATGTGGTCTATGTTAGATAAATCAAACGGTAAATAGAGCTCTCTCGCACCCAACGCAATTTCGAGCTTTGTTCGTGTACCATTATAAGGCAATCGATAATAAAAAGGCGAAATCTATTCAGCGCGTTAATAGCTAAACATCTTCATCTCCAAAATGCGCTGTTTCTTTTTTTCTAAATATCTTTCATTGTCTTAAATAAGAGGTCTCAATTTCGTTAAATTTCGCTGTTTTCGCCTCATAAAAAACTATTTGTTTCATAGCAATAGCTGAAAATATTTATGCTATAATTATTTTTTTCTCAAGGGCAGGTGTTTAATTAGACAAATATTAAAAAATAATAATTTAAACCACTTTATTTCAAAATTAATAATTATTTCGATCGACCTATAAAATATTGACTTTATAAACAATAATTGCGGGCAATATTCCTTAGTAGCCGCTGAGCGGCTGTAGCGTTCAGACGTCTTGTCTGTGCCAAATTTTTGCACTTCCTCTCGCTCTAACATTCCTCTTTCTCTCTCTTTCCCTAATCTTGGTTGCGCATTGTTACGAATTGAAAGTTTCTCTACTTTATTATTTTTTGCATATAATTCTTTAAGGGTTTATAAATCATTTTGTATTTGTTTTATAACTTTTAATTTCGATATGGACCATAAACGTAAAAAATATGCTTGTACCAGAAAACCTACCTACCTACCTACATATTATGTAAGTTCCTCAAGGAAATATAGAAGTATTATACATTTTTGGATTGCACATGATGTTTTGTTTACAAGCGACAGTAGCCTAATGGCAGGGAGCGGACCGCGAACTCAAAAAGGTCGTGGGTTCGAATAGTAATTCATGCATATAGGTAAATGCTATACAAAGTTACATTATACTTTAATGAGAAACTATAAATATGTGTGATAGTGGACTGTTTGTACTTATATAGAAATTATTTTGAGTTTTTTTTTAATCTATTTTAGTATTTAGAACTACTTGACGTACTTGACGGATTTTCGATAGTGTCATCGACTTATTACGAAACCCTCAGTGCACGACTCATTCTAGCACTTGCCAGATTCATTTGAATAATCAATAATACGAGTACATGTTATACAGGTTCTAGATGATTATCTTTTAGAAACCTTTTCAACAAAACAACAAAAATTATACAAACTTAAAATATATTTTTTTTGTGTAACGAATTTTGTAATAAAAGCATGGAACAAAAATAGATACGAGGTAGAAAATCTGTATGTGAAAATTTGTTAGCTAATTATCAATAATCCTGTATATTAGATAAATTGATACTGGAAAATCTTAGTAGAGCTACTTTCCACGCAGAAAGATAACTGCGGTGGCGGTACATGAAGTGGCGGGGCAGGGAGGGTGTAGATGTGTCACCAGAACGCAATTTTTCTGTTTTGCTCTGAAAGACTGGGCTCTTAATAATAATGTACTACCTGCCTGCTCTTACTTTTACTTTTACCTTGCTACTTCTGACTTTAACTAAGTTGTTAACTTACCTTTTTAGTCTTTATATTCTTGTTACACCTTCTACCTACTCATATACCTAACTATTGAATTAGACTGTGTTTTGTACATAATTCGCTTACTTAAATTTAATTATTTAGCATCAAGGTAAACCTCTGTGGTTTTTAGATGTTAATTAAGCCTATATTGGAATGTAATTTTTGTTTGATCTGATAAATAAATTTAAAAAAAAATACTTTGGTAGATTGAATTCTGAAAAATAATCCATGTGTGTCAAGAATCGATATCAAATCAATTCATTCTTAATATTTAGGGGAAATGAAAACTCGAAAATCCCTACTTGACGGGTTTTGACGGGATTATGGTGTTCTTACAACGGGAACTAGATTTTAATGTTGGCAACATTGATCGCGGGGTCTGCAACTAAACTGAGTATTTTGTTGCTAAACTGCACGAAACTTAATGATTTTATGTATATTATTTTAAAATGTAGACCTATTATAATATAAGCATTGAACTACACTTATCGGGCGAGTGACAAGAGCGTCGACACAGACCATGAAGAACATACATGACTGTAGTATGTTCTTCGTGGGATGTGTCATCGCGTTTGATGTTGTCGAAAAAGCCGAAATAAATTGTCAGAACAGGAAGTAGGTAATAAAAATGATGGAACTGATTTATTTATATCACGTTTAAATAAATTTCTGTGAATGTGGAGACTGATGAATTTTTAATTCCTTACCTTTAAATGAGGATGATTCACAGTTTTTTACCGCACGTGTAGTGTGAAACATTTTTAATTGTTTTCGTGACTGGAAAACCCTAGCAGACAGCTCCAGAGCGACTAACATAGATAAATAAATATGTTGCTACAAATATATTGATATAGTTTCTATAGAGACTAGCGACCGCTCGGGAGCGCTCAACCCGAGTTTCTCCCCGCACCGCATCGTACGATTGGCTCATTTAGATTAGACGCCCTCAATGACCGACTGTTAGTAGCACAGAGTACTTTTTGTATACCTGAAAGTAGTAGTACTACTTAGACTGCTCTATATAATATATTATCTATGAGTTAGACTGTGGCCAGGCCTCTATCACTCTTGCTACCTGTGTGAAATAATTACCTAAAATCACGACGCGCCCGGGCGAAATAACGCAGTCAGGGCTAGTGCGTTGGAGGCGATTGAATTTTAAAGTTTTTTGACACTGTTTACGTAAATAGTTTTATTTGTAAAAGTTTTAATGTATCTTAAAAAATATATAATATGTATATTACCTATTTGATAAATTATAATAGCAAAACGTCGTTCCTACTATAACTGTTGCTTAGATGGATACTAAATGAAATGACCAACAAAAGGTTTCATATCATTCTTTAAGTTACCGAATAGATCACACTTCTGTTGGAAATCGTATTTCAGGTTTACTTGTTGTTTACACTATTTACCTATTTCTCCCAAGCATTACGATTCCCGACGAATGACCTTGCAATTCGCATGCGTTAGGCATCGCAGAACTCACATATGGGCGAAAGTATGGTTAGTCAATCATAGTCAGAATATTAGTTGGTACTTCACCTAAGTAACATAATTGACATTTCGCAATGTATTTTTTTTACTTTCTATTGACGTCCCTTAATAACCACGGAAAGTCCGCCGTGACAAAAAAGATGCAAAGTAATATGGACACTAGCGCGCAGCGACAAAGTTTTATTTAGCTTGCGTGTGCGATTTATCTGATTAATAATAATTATGTAGGCTATTAAACGTCGGTAAGCAGTCGACATCAAAGGAGTGCAACTTCTGTACGTAGTACTATCATTTATAGTGTGCTGTGGCGTCGATACAATTTTTGGCGCCAAATCATCGGCAGTTTACTTTTGCCGAATATTCGGCTATTTCGCAAGGAAGCGTTGAAAATGAACAACTGGCTGTCGAACCTAACTTAGTCAAAAAAAATAGCAAATGAACACTAGGTTAAGTCTATTATCAAAAAGTCGATATTTTGCGGTTATACAATTTATGCTGCCTACATCAAACTATTTCCACATTCGTTTAAATATTTTTCTTCTTTTTAACATATTTCATTAGTGTAACTACAAATGTAGCTAATTAAGTTTAATTTAGTTTTCACGGCGTGTTGAGGTGTAAATCGCACATGATAAATGTTTAATATAAGCCATGGAAATAGCACTATGGTGTTTCAAACAAACCCACGTACAGTAAGCTACGTAAAGTTAACCAAACTACGTAAAGTTAAGAAACTCTTCTTACAAACCGTAGTATACCGAATTATGTAACTTGAGAACACCCTCCAATTGACGATCATTTGCCTTTTTAATTTTAAGCAACTTCTCGTTAATAGGGGTTATCAGAACAATTAAAAGTCAAAACATCGTGAATAATCATTCCAGGTCAACGAACTCGCTTATACTAGATTAATATCAATTGATCACAATCGATGTAGGGTACATAGTTTGTACAACGTGAATAATCATTTGATTGGAACGGTGTAGCTTATAAGCTTAGTAGGATGCAAGTGAATGCGAAGTACATAATATGATTTAAAATAATTATACGAAGGTGCGTTTTTAAGTTCGCGGAATGGGTAAGTAGGTAATAAGTGGGAACCTCGCTGAATTTCTTGCTAACTGAGTAATTCATTATTAATAAAAATACTGGGTTTTATTATAATTAGATCATTAGTCTTTAAGTTATCGTCAACAAACAAAGTCAATCGGGAAGAAATTGTGAAATGTGGACAAAATCGAGTTCCGTGCCGTTATAAAGTTCCTTACCAAGCGCGGAAAATCAGTTCAGACTATACTGGAAGAGATGTCATCTGTTTACAGAGACTCTTGTGCAAGTAATGCTATGGTTTAAAAGTGGCATACCCTTTTTAAACAAGGCAGAGAGTCACTTGTAAACAACCCACGGCCAGGAAGGCCGATCGGGGTGACCACTTCGGAAATTATTCAAAAAGTCGAAAAATTAATATTTGCCTTACCTGCCAAAAAAAAAAAACAGCTCGCAGAAATAGTTGGAGTATCAGATACAATCATTTTCAAAATTCTTCATGACCATCTTGTCATGACTAAAGTCAGCGCAAGATGGATGCCTAGAATGCTCACGCCGCCTCAAAAGCAACAGCGCGTCGAGTGTTCTCGTGCATTTTTGGACCTCTATATGACAGACAGAGATGGAGTGTTGACTCGAATTGTTACTGATGACGAAACTTGGGTTCACCATTATGAACCTGAGTTGGGACTCTATGCAATGGGACAAAAAAGGCACACCACCACCCAAGAAATTTAAGGTGGCACAATCGGCTGGGAAAATCATCGCGACAGTCTTTTGGGACTCAGAAGGATTCCTATTAATTAATTATAAAGATAAAGATGTCTACATAAACGAAAATTACTACGCTTCCGTCCTAGAACAATTGAAGGAAGCCATAAAGGAGAAAATTAGAGGAAAATTGACCAAATAAATCCTTCTTCTGCACGACAACGCGCCTGTTCACAAGTGCCATGTTGCGATGGCTGCCCTGCAGAAGGTGAGCTTCGAAATTTTTGCGACACCCTACATACTACATAGTCCTGACCCGGCCCCCAGTGATTATTATCTATTTCCAAACTTAAGAAAAGAACTTGGTGGGAAAATGTTTTTAATGATGAAGAAGTGAAGGAAGCAGTTTCGGCGTATTTTTTAGACAGACAAATCATTTTTTTGAGGGTATACATTAGTTCGATTAGTAGTGAATATATTGAAAAGGATTTTTTTTCCACTCGTTACGCCCCATTCCGCGAACTTTTAAATTTTACGGATTTAAACGCGTTTACTACACTACCAAAACAATTAGGCGCATGACAGGAATGCGGTTACCACGCCCTGTACCCCGCACCTCGTCCCGCACGTCCCATAGTGACGCGCAATAATTACTTTCTGCGGTACAGTGTTGCCGTCGTTTCGTTACTAGGTTACTAATATTGTTGTGTGTATTTCGCAACCAAAACAAAAAAAGCTTCACGGCGGCAGCGGCGGCCGACGTCTCGGGTACTAGTGAGGAGAACACCATACTAGTTACGAAGCTAGAACATATTATTATACTGGTGATTATATTCTTAATATCTCACAATGGGTAAAAAAAGAACAATCCGTGGGTCAGAAAGGACCATAATATTAAGAATATTTTTTTTTGAGGAAGAAAAGTTAAGAGGAATCACTATTCCAATAACAGCAGTAGACAAACGAGTGTGTGCTGCTACTGGTGTAAGTCAACGCACACTGACCAGAATTAAACGTGAAGAGGAAAACGAGATTGCCAAACGAAGAAGACTTGAAGTTGAAAGTGAACCGCAACCGAGTACTTCAAGCGAAGCCAGAACAGAGTTAGTAAAACTGTCTACTCCAGGAAAAAAAGCGAATACAAAAGAAAAAGTTGGAGATTGATGACTTCATTATTTGTGCTATCAAAACCAAAATTGAATCCTTTTATACCGTTCACAAAGAAGTGCCAACATTGAAAAAACTATTAGTGGCTGTCAAAAGAGACCTTAATTTTCCTGGTCAACGGGAGACTCTACGAAAAATTTTGACCGAACAGTTAGGCTTCCGATTTAAGAAATGTGCCAGTAAGCGAGATGTATTAATCGAAAGACCAGAAATAGCAGCGTGGCGTGCTCGCTGTTTACGGCGGTTAAAAGAAAATGATGATTTGGGTACAGACAAAAAACCAGTTATTTTCACAGATGAAACCTGGATACACTCGCATTATACTGTAAATAAGTGCTGGCAAAGTCAAACTGTCCCAGGCCTAAGAAAAAACGCTAGTGCAGGCCAGCGCTGGATAGTAGTTCACGCAGGTATGAACAACTTTCATTGTTTTTCTTTCGTTTTTAGTACCTATTGTTTTCTTACTTTTCTTAGTACTGATTATCACCTATAACTTTTCGATTGCTATAAAGATAAAAATATTCCTGAGGTGTGAGCTATTATTGACTTTATATTAAACAAAAATCTCTCAGCAGGAATATTGTTTATCTAATCGTCGTGTCAGCCGCAAGACGTCCACTGCTGGACATAGGCCTCCCCCAAAGATTAACGGTCCTGCGTAGCCCGCATCCAGCAGTTTATTTAATATAATATTATAAATTTCAACGTCAATTTGATGGTTTTTGTGTCCTGCTATCACTACAAAGCATACATTACATTGCATAATATTATGACACATACATCAACAGACATAGCAGAGGAAATATAATGTGAAATAAGTAGTAATTTTTTATTTCAGGAAGAGAGATTGGGTTTGTCGAAGGTGCACATTTGTTATATAAATGCAAAAGCTCAAAAGGAGATTATCATGATGAGATGGACAGCAATAACTACATAAAATGGTTAAGTGAAAAATTGATCCCAAATTTGCCACCCAACAGCATTGTAGTTATTGACAATGCTCCATATCATAGCAAACAATTAAATAAGCCTCCCTCAATGGCGTCTCGCAAGGAAGAAATGCAAAACTGGTTGACTTGAAAAATTATTGCGTTCGATGCCCGCATGACAAAGCCAGAGTTGTATTACTTGATAATTCGAAACAGGCCAGAAAAAGAATATTTAGTAGACAAACTTTTGAGGGAAAGCGGCCACGAAGTTTTCAGACTGCCGCCGTACCAGTGTGATCTAAACCCTATTGAGTATATTTGGAACATAATGAAACAAAGAATCGCCGACAAAAATGTGGAACAGTCAGAAAAGCTTATCGAATCTTTAACCAGGGAGGCCATACAGTCAATTACGCAAACTGATTGGAAAAAGCAAATTAACCATGTAGACCGGTTACGGCAGAAGTACTGGGAGAAACAAGGACTACAAGACGCCAGAGAACTAATAATAAATATAAACGATGGCGACAGTGATGATGATACATCAGATTTTGAAAGAATTTCGGGGATTGAAGAATTGGAGTCAGATACTGATTCAGAATAAGTACTGTCACGCATCAGCTGGGCGCTTCGAGAGCACTTTTAAAACCTTGGCCCGTTATCTGTAGTCACTTTTCTGTCGTTTATTAAATTCCTTAAAATTATTAATAATAAACATAAATTGTGTGTCTAATAAGTACCTCCGATCTAAAAAGTCCTAAAATCAATTTACCTAATAGGCATTGCTGACCTAATTTCAGAATTTTCTTTCCCCAAAATTTCTGAAATTCTAAATACCATAAGTATCGTAATGACTGAAAATAACCAATCACTTATTTTCGTTTTAGTGGTCGATACATTACACTATGATGCAGTTAAATTCACAAACGTAGCTATTGTAATTAATTAAAATAAATAACTACGAGTAGTATACACTAGTACTCATACTATGTATCACCTGATATTATACAGATGAAAGTGTTCCCCTCACTAGTCCTCAAGTCGCCATGTTCAGAATGCGCCTAATTGTTTTGGTAGCGTAGCAGTAAAACTTATTTTTAACTTCCGACATTGACTGCAAGGTGAACGTCTGAATTAAAAAGTAAGTTAGAATAAAATAAAGTTAATTATAATTTTCAGGGCTGGTTTTCACCGCGCTGGGTTGAAAAAACATAGAGACTCTTTTTACTGAAAACGACGCATTCTAACCTATTCCTCAACGCATTTCGCATTTCTCTTCCTCCCGGGCCTCGTTAACGAGTAGACGTCATAAAAACCTCGTTCTGTTGTTTAAATATACTATATATAATAAAACACAAAATTTCTAGTATTAAATAAAGTTGATAATACAGAAGCTGAAAGATAGCTGTTTGGGTGTGAAATTGGGTGACATAAAAGTTAATTGTCTGCTGTATGCTGATGATGCAGTGCTTATTGCACCATCAGAAGCAGAACTGCAGGCATTAGTCACGTGTATGAAAGAGGAATGTGAAATTAAAGGTCTCCGTTTGAATGCTAATAAAACTAAGGTTCTGGTATTTGAAAAGGACGAAGAGAGAACGAAATGTGAAATATGGGTAAATCAGGAATGTCTAGAACAGGTAAATGAAATTGTATACTTGGGGAGTGCTTTCAGCCGGGATGGAAGATGTGATTTAGATGTGGATAGCCGTGTCGCTGCCGGAAACAAAGTCAATGGTGCCCTGAATGCATTAATAAAAAGGCAAGGCGTGGTGAAGAGTGCACGCCCTGCAATACATAACGCAGTGTTGGTACCGACTTTGTTATATGGCAGCGAAACCTGGGTATGCCAGAAGAAGCATAAAAGCAAGTTGAATGCAGTGGAGATGCGATCTCTTCGTAAAATGTGTGGCGTTACCATAGCCGACCGAAAGCGAAACGAAGAGATTCGCAATATGGCAGGATTGAAAGATGACCTTATCACAAAAATTGATAGGGGCGTACTCCAATGGTTTGGACACGTTGAACGAATGAGTGAAGACCGAATGGTGAAGAAAATATATAGAGCGAAAGTAAATATTAAAAGGTGTCGAGGTAGACCGAGACTAACTTTCGAAGACCATGTGAGCAAATTGCTCGAAGAGGGGAGGGTCAAGAGTACTCGGATACCTAGACGTGCATGTATGAAGAAGTTAATGAACCTGAAAGAAGCGAAAGAGGTATGTAAGGATCGTGACACTTGGCGATCTGTTCTCTCTGGCTACCCCGTTAGGGATTGTGCGTGACGATAAGTAAGTAAGTAAGTAAGTAAGTAAATAAAGTTGAAATAATAGGAGTGCATAAGAAGTAGTCGTCAATGCGCTGTACGTCACGCTGGTGAAACAACACATCGTACACAGCCGCACGGAGTTTACATCAACACAGTCTGTGACAGGGTGAGTAATATACCTCACTAGCATACATTCACAACTGCTGTGTGCGTGCGAACAATTGCAAATCGCAACTACACGGTTCGCGTTAACTTCGCTTGCCTACTGCGCTCCTAGTAGCTGACAAGCTGAATTGACATCCGTATAAAATACTATTTGGAATCCGTATTCTCGTAAGATTGGATCCTTATTCTGTAAGATTCTTATTCTGATACTAATTGCATCCTTATTCTGATACTAATTGGATCCCTATTCTGGAACGAACTAACTGAAATAAGTATACAGTATACATTTTTGATTTAAAAAATTTAAGATGGCCATGAATAGATCACTCTCTACTACGGATGTGGAAGGATTGGGTCATGAAGACAAATTATCAAAATTAGTTATGCAGCGTAATAAGAGACTAAGAGAAGAAGACCGACTGAATTCGTCAAATTTAAGGAAGAGATGAGGGACTTAATTACGACCTTAGTAGCTCCTCAGACTGCACAATTTAGAGAAATCAAAAGTGAATTGCAATCGATTAAGGATACAAATGCTAATATCGATTCGTCAATATTATTACTTACCGCTCAGAACAAGGAACTCTGCAAGAAAGTAGAAACTCTTGAAGTGCAAGCTAAATCTGATCGAGAATATGTCAAGGTCCTTGAGCAACAGGTGGAAGATCTTCAGAGAACATTACGAAAAACAAGTATCGAGATTAAAAACGTACCTAAAATTCAAGAAGAAAAAAGAGAAGATCTCATAAAAATGGTTCTCAAGCTATCAAATTCCATCGACTTGAATATGAAACCTGATGATATAAAAGACATTTTTAGGCTGCAGGGTAAAGAGAGAAATGTTAAAAATACCCCCATCATCGTTGAACTTGGACCCACTCTCCAAAAAACTGATTTGCTATAAAAGAAAAAAGTTTTCAATATTAAAAATAAGACTAAACTGCAGGCAAAGCATCTTGGGTTCAAAATTAACGAAGACACCCCTATTTTTATCTCTGAACAGTTGACTCCTAAAGGAGCTCGTCTTTTCTTTCTAGCTCGTGATCTAGTGAGATCCAAGAAATTTAAATATTGCTGGACATATTTTGGCAGGGTGTTTGTGCGACAAGATGATAACACTCGAATCATCAAAATAATCAGCGAATCTCAGATAAATCAGTTAATGAAAGATGCATGACTACTCTCTATAATTACTTTCAAAATTGTATTATCTACTTTAGTGTTTAAATTTACACATGCAGAATTATTATCATGTAATTATGATTCCTTTATGATTGTTAAATACATACATAACTACACTAAACCACAAATCTACACATTTGCACATCCTTTATTATTTATAAAAACCAAATCACACATTGAACTCATACACAACACAAAATCTTACACTTACTCACTTATGCATCATCTTAAAAACTATTGTACATTTAGCTGCCTAAATATAGCCTGCCAAGGAATTTTCCAATTTTTATGTATTATTTACAGATCTCTTATAAAATTAAGCGAATTTAAAATGAAGCCCCTTTGTAGCTACAACGATTCAGTTATTATAGCAAACAATTATGGATAGCTGTATGAAAACACTTGAAGAATTGGACGAAACTGAAATCGCTAAATCTGTATTATGTAATATAGAGGACTTATCTAAAGTAATGCAACCCATACCTAATTCCAATTTTACAATACTAACCCAAAATATTAACAGAATGCAGGTTAAGCACCAATAAAGAAATACCTTCACTGGATTGAAATAATACTAGTTTTAACGGAATTTATCGCGTATATTTAACTTTTTTACCCGACGTTTCGAGAGCTTTACAGCACCCATGGTCACGGGAAGGACTGAGATGTTCAACGTCCAGCTGTCATAGTTAACCGCGGTTACCATAGATTAAAATTTTAACTTTTGTTCCGATCTACACAGTATGAGCTTATGGTATCATGGAGTCTTGCAGTTGTATGCTTGGGTTGGGATTTAATTTTATTTATTATAGGATCCCAAGCAGATGGTAGCACCCAGCCATCTTCTCTATTGAAATTAGGATGTTTTTTGATTTCAATAGCCTCGCGAATCATCCTTGGAAGGAATCGGTGTTCTTTAGCGAGGATTTGTGGTCTATCAAATCTGATGTAGTGACGGGGGCGATCTTGTACACGTTCACATACTGCAGACTTCCCGGAGCGTCGATTCTTCACATCAGCTATATGTTCTTTGACGCGGGTTTTAATTGATCTTTTAGTTTGTCCTATGTAGGAGAGACCACATTCACAATCAAGCTTGTACACTCCTGCATCTTGCAAAGGGACGTTACACTTGACTGATGGTAAAAACTGACCAATCTTCTTCGGCGGCTTGAAGTATGTTTTGATGGAAGCGCGCTTCAAGATGTAGCCAATCTTGTCAGTGACTCCTCTAACATATGGCAGTACAGCAGGTACACGCTCGACTGTGGCCGGCTTCACTCGTTCTCTGTGACGTAGGCGTGGGACCCGAAGCTTGTTGTCATGCAAAACTTGCTTGACATGTTGGAGCTCGGCAGCCAGGTGTTTACTGTCACAGATCCCTCGTGCTCTCTGAAACAAAGATTTACCCACGGTAGCTAACTGTGAAGGATGGTGGTGAGAATCACCGTTTAAATATCTATCTGTATGGGTCTTTTTTCTATACACAGTATGGCTCAAGGTGTTATCAGGATTCCGAATTACTAACACATCTAGAAAAGCTAAGGAATTGTTTGCCTCTAACTCCATTGTGAACTGAATTTTAGAATTTATAGAGTTAAGATGGTCTAAAAATGCAGTTACTTTATCTAAAGGTAGAATTGTGAAAGTGTCGTCTACGTACCGCTTGTAGAATCTTGGATTTATGGGAGAAGTAAGCAGGGCTTTCTCCTCAAAGTCTTCCATGAATATGTCGGCGACAATGGGAGATACAGGTGAGCCCATCGCCACACCATCTACTTGCTTGTAGAACTCCTCCTTCCACAATAGGTAGCCAGATGTAAGGCAGTGTCTGAGTAATACTGCATATTCTACGGGCATGTTGTTTTCCTCCAACCTCCTAGTTACAATTGAGATGCAGTGTGATCTGTGTTTGTCAATGGTCATAGATTAATCGCGTTCTATAATCTGTCAAAACAAACACTGGATGATGCAACAATAAAGGTTTTATCCAAAGGACTAAACTATGCTATAACTCCTAGCAGATTACCGTACGAAGAAATTATCTGTAGTGTCGAGGACTGTTTATTTAAAAACAATATGCGGAAAGAAGATTTGGAGGCGATACGTCAAGACATTTCGTCTATGCTACGTCGATGTTCAGTGCCTAAACCGAATCTTCCCAGAGACGAATTTATAGCGTTAAAGAACCTACGCAATAAACCAGAACTTACGATTCTCCGCGCAGATAAGGGAAACGCCACGGTGGTCATGGATACGTCAGATTATAATTCTAAAATACAAGAACTTTTGTCGGATGTAAGTACTTATAAAAAGGTTAAAAACGACCCAACAAATAGCACACTAAAAACAACTAGTGACCTCATAAAGAAACACTCCGAAAAATTAAATCTGGACGTAAAATGGATAATACCTACGTGCGCCAAATCACCAAAGTTGTATGGGTTACCAAAAATACACAAGCCCAATGCTCCATTACGCCCTATAGTGAGCCAAATCGATTCACCAACTTACAGATTGGCTCAACACTTAGCGAAAATACTCTCACCGCTCAGGGGACATACAAGAGCACACATAAAGGATTCCTACCATTTTGTCAGCGAGATTAAAGACCTACGTCTGGCAGACAATGAAACTATGGTCAGTTTTGATGTGCAGTCATTGTTTACATGCTTACCTGTTGAAGACTGCATCTCAATTGTAACTAGAAGGCTGGAAGAAAACAACATGCCCGCAGAATATGCAGTATTACTCAGACACTGCCTTACATCTGGCCACCTATTGTGGAAGGAGGAGTTCTACAAGCAAGTAGATGGTGTGGCGATGGGCTCACCTGTATCTCCCATTGTCGCCGACATATTCATGGAAGACTTTGAGGAGAAAGCCCTGCTTACTTCTCCCATAAATCCAAGATTCTACAAGCGGTACGTAGACGACACTTTCACAATTCTACCTTTAGATAAAGTAACTGCATTTTTAGACCATCTTAACTCTATAAATTCTAAAATTCAGTTCACAATGGAGTTAGAGGCAAACAATTCCTTAGCTTTTCTAGATGTGTTAGTAATTCGGAATCCTGATAACACCTTGAGCCATACTGTTTATAGAAAAAAGACCCATACAGATAGATATTTAAACGGTGATTCTCACCACCATCCTTCACAGTTAGCTACCGTGGGTAAATCTTTGTTTCAGAGAGCACGAGGGATCTGTGACAGTAAACACCTGGCTGCCGAGCTCCAACATGTCAAGCAAGTTTTGCATGACAACAAGCTTCGGGTCCCACGCCTACGTCACAGAGAACGAGTGAAGCCGGCCACAGTCGAGCGTGTACCTGCTGTACTGCCATATGTTAGAGGAGTCACTGACAAGATTGGCTACATCTTGAAGCGCGCTTCCATCAAAACATACTTCAAGCCGCCGAAGAAGATTGGTCAGTTTTTACCATCAGTCAAGTGTAACGTCCCTTTGCAAGATGCAGGAGTGTACAAGCTTGATTGTGAATGTGGTCTCTCCTACATAGGACAAACTAAAAGATCGATTAAAACCCGCGTCAAAGAACATATAGCTGATGTGAAGAATCGACGCTCCGGGAAGTCTGCAGTATGTGAACATGTACAAGATCGCCCCCGTCACTACATCAGATTTGATAGACCACAAATCCTCGCTAAAGAACACCGATTCCTTCCAAGGATGATTCGCGAGGCTATTGAAATCAAAAAACATCCTAATTTCAATAGAGAAGATGGCTGGGTGCTACCATCTGCTTGGGATCCTATAATAAATAAAATTAAATCCCAACCCAAGCATACAACTGCAAGACTCCATGATACCATAAGCTCATACTGTGTAGATCGGAACAAAAGTTAAAATTTTAATCTATGGTAACCGCGGTTAACTATGACAGCTGGACGTTGAACATCTCAGTCCTTCCCATGACCATGGGTGCTGTAAAGCTCTCGAAACGTCGGGTAAAAAAGTTAAATATACGCGATAAATTCCGTTAAAACTAGTATTA